>JAQFVV010000087.1:3901796-5384228 GCA_028023455.1 Epiperipatus broadwayi
TAAACCAGCTATCATCAGTTGGTCCAGATTATCATCTCTACACATATATGCAATAAGTGCACAGATATATATTAAGATAGCCAATTTTCATGCTTAAATGGGCATGCTTCAATCCACTCCATATTCCAACTCTTCAACCATCCATTCAATTGAAAATCTGATGATGGAAATGCTCAAAGGCTACCCTGGAATGGATGATTAAAGAGTTGGAGTGTGGAGTGGATTAAAGCCTATCTATTAAAGTAAGAAGATTGGCTATCTTAATATGTATCTGAACACTTATTGCATAAATATGTAGAAGTGATAATCTGGATCAACTAATGATTGCTGGTTTAGCACAAAATACATATATTGGTAATTATTTATCTTTTTGACATATATGTGTTCAGGTGTATCAGTGTTATGAGAGTAGAGAGTGATGGGTCATGTGAAAGTCTGTGCTCATATACCCAATATAATACATATGTATTGTAAATGTAAAAGTTTGCATCTATTAGTTAGGCAACCCAAATTATAACTATAATAATTTAGCTAAACAAAGGAAGTTACAGAAAATCTATTCGTTTATCAATAACAATATTGCATTATCAAATCTTATAAACTGGGATACAAAGGGCAATTGTAAATTCTTTATAAATGAGCAATAAGAGTCTTTTAGAAAGTCTATCAAAGTAAAATGTATAGAGGAATAGAAACATTAATGTTATATGAAGTAAAAAAAACTTTATTATATCCAAATAACATTTAATTTAACTAAACCTGCCTGAATTCAAATTGAGTCAAAAAATTATCAGTTTGTTTATAACATGAGTATAAATATATTGCAATACCTGCAATTTATAAATTAATTCATAACTTTTATATAAGTACTGTCTATTTAGATATATATTTTCAATTCTATTGTATTTGAAACATAATATTTTGAGTGCCATAGCTAAATTTAATATTTTATTATACATAATAATATTCCTCTCTCTTAATTGCCTACAATCAAATAATAATTTCTCAAGATTGAAATACATATGAGACTATTAAACAGTAGGCATCAATCAATTATTGATATTAACAAAAAAATACAATTTAAAAATAAAACAATAAGGTTTATTTACAAACAAACAAATAAATATATACAAGTATTGATTTAAAAAAATATGTTATGTTGGCTACTGAATTATTTATTGGTTTTCTTAGAATAACCTTTAAAAAATGTATGTATGAGTATGTGCAATGTGTATTTCAAAGATATAATCTGACAATCATATCTAATCTTTTAAACATACATCTGGTATGAGTATTACATTATTTTTATATATTAAAAATAATTAACAGATGGTCATATTTAATAAACAATAATGAATGTAACACTTTCACACTTAAATAATATTAACCCACATGAATATCGTGTATACATTATATAATAATGTGTATATATATATATATATATATATATATACATATTATATATATATATATATATATATATATATATATATGACTATTATACTATTACCTATTAAAATCAACTTCATTCCCCTTTATCATAAAAAATGAAAATATTAATAGTAATATTTATATATATAAATAATAAATAAATTAGGCAGTCTTTTTTAATGGCTAAAAGTTCTTTATGTGAACAAAATATGTTAATGATGAAACAGCACATATAAAAGTAGATAAGGCAGTAATAAACATAATGGATGAAATTAATCATAGAATTAAACTTGGAGTACTTTTGGTATAAATAACTTAATATTAAAAGGTAATATGCCTATGTGTTTGAAAAAAAAAGTTTTTTAATAAATGTGTTTTATGAGTTTTTACTTATGGTTCTGAGACTTAGACACTAATAGAAGAGCAATACAGAGACTTCAGATCATTCAAATTAGTATGGAAAGATGGATATTAAGAATCGAAAACACAATATATGTGTAAGAGAACAAACAGGTGTTATTGATCTCATTCAAAAAATTAAGACTAAAGTGGATTTGGGCAGGACATATTGCTAGAAAAGATGATAATAGATGGACAATTGAAATCTTAAATTGGATTCCAAGAGATTGTAAAAGACCCAAAGTGTGCAGGGATGATGTTGAGATGAAAAACTAAAGATCGGAGAAGATGGTTTGAACTTGGAGAGACCTTCATCCTGCAGTGGATTGAAAATGGTTGATGATCTTGATGAAGGCAGTAATATTAATCATAATGATGCTTCCATTCCATAAATTATTTAAAATAAATTATTTGAAGAAAATGTATGCATTAGGTAGAAGATGCTACTCATATTGAAATAGTTCCACAAGTTTTTAATAATGAAATACAATAGAATATTAGAGTTTTATACTTTCAGTTAAAATAGAATAAAAAAATTATTGTAAAATTTAATAACAGGATGCTGTTATTTGCATACTTTATGATGATTTTATTTATATGAGCTGTTGTTGATATAATTTTATTTTATAATCATTTAATAATAACAAAGAAGATAATTCCTGAGATCTTTATAGACATCAATCTGCATTGACTAATTTTTCCATTTGTTTGGTTGATTACAGCACTCATTTTTAAAATATAATTCTTATTGCAATAGTTCATTTATTTTACTTTTAAAAAATCTATATTTTTCTATTCATGTCCGAAGAATGCTATATCCAATTTTAGAATGTCCTTCTGCTAAGCATCTCACACATGTATTATTTTATTTCATGTTTCATAGTTTTTTTATAGATTTAGTTAGGTATTTTTTTATGACATAACTTTTAAATAATATTTTAAATTTAAAAAAAAAGATAAATTATATTAATTTTCTTAATACATTTTACATTTATTTTAAAATTATATTTTTTTATATATCACTAAATTTAAAAATAAAATATGTAAATTTTCTTTGATATATATATATATATATATAAAGATAAATTTACATATTTTATATTTTATATTTATATATATATATATATATATATATATATATGCAAATCAATTGTATGCATGCAACTTATTCAAGTGTATATGCAAGATATACTGAATAACATGTATGCTCATCCCAATATATTACCATTCTTATTTAATTTCTAATAACTAAAATGTTAATGCTTTATAAAAATAAAAATAAAATATTCTGATTGTTATTTTAAATTATTATATAAAATAGTGATTTAAGTTAATAAAATGAATTTTAGTATAAAAATGTGTTTTTTTCAATTATTCTTATTTCTTACATCTAAGCAATTTTTTTATAAATTCAGACTATTAACTTATAGTCATATATATATATATATATATATATATATATATATATATATATATATATATATATATATATATATATATATATATATATATATATATATTGAGCTGGAGATTGACTACCTCAAATTATAATTTATATTTAAAAATATAGTTAGTGGCAATTGTAAATTAAAATTTTTAGGTTCAATTTATATTTTTTTAATTATTTTTCTATTATTAGCAGTTTTTTTATATTGAATCAGGTCTGTGCTTCAAACAAATTTAAGTCAATTCTAAGTTTAGTTAAAAGATACAGAAACAAATTTACTTCAACATAGTACATTTGTTTTAAAAAGTTAAGTTATAAAAACAAAGTATAATTAAATCTAAATAAAGAATCAGGTTAACTAATAAAATTTTGATAAAACAATTTATCTCATTATTAATTGAAGTTCTTGGAAACGTGATTTTTAAAAGTTTTGTTTCAAATTTGGAAGTGTTTTAAATTTCAATCAAACATATTTTTAAAAATTAAGATGGTTACATGTTATCTATAAACATTTTGGTTAAATATCTAAATAATTTTATAATATATATGGATAATTAAAATAATTACTGATTTGTTAAAGAAAAAATGTGTTTTGACAAGGTTGTAATGATAAAAAAAAGGCTGACTCAAAAAATGGTTTAGTCTTTTGGTCATTGATTTTTGCTTGCTCAACTTAGAATACTCAGAAGTTTTGCCATCAGGTGGACTAATAAGCATATGTAGCTAGAAACCATTAAAGAGCATTATTTCAGTGTGGTATCTATAACTATCAGAATGTATTTTATCCAATGCTGTGCCAACTAGCTTCATATATATTAAATTACAATTAAAACAACCCAGGTTCTCAACAGTAAAAAATTCATACTAGATTTACATTAAAGGTGTACAAATTTTCAAAATAAACTATCTGAAAATATAAATTCTGATTCTGATTAAGGTTTTAAAATTGAAAATGTATGGATTTTACTAGTAAACCACCAATGAGCTCTCTGTTTGAAAATTATATTAAAAAAAATAATTGTGTTTGCTCTGCCAATTGATATTTCTAAAAAATCTTTGTTTTCCATGATTCAGAGGCAATTATAAGCAGTTATTACTGTGTAAGGACTGATAATTAAGATCATCTCCAATAAACTCTCATATGGTATGCTATAAGTCTGCTGACACTTTTAGATGTTGAAAATTGAGGTGCTTACTATCCATTACAATAAATGTATAAAGTACATTTCTTAACACAAATAAATATAAAAAAGTCTGCTAAATATAAAACAGACTATATACCAATCATGTGATATAACAATCATGTAAAACATTACTATATACTATATCCATGTAAATATTATTTTATACATTTTTTTACCCAGTTGAGGATAAGTATTATTTTACCAAAGCATTGGTAAAAAAATTATTTTATTCCAATAAATATAATTTATCCTGAAAATATGCTTCATAAAGCATCTTTCACCCATGAAAACATTCAATAATTACCTATGATTGTATCCATGGTATTTAGTAGAACCTTTTCACATAAATTATAGTCATGGGAAAACTTAATATTTACATTACTTTTTTTGGTCAGAGGAGTAAGATAAGTTTATGCTCACTCATACTAACTTTTAAAAAAGATAATTGAGTTTATCAAATCATTTATGTGATATGTGAGGGTGTTTTCATATATTTTATGTTTTTTAACAACTTTACCTGGTTTTAGTGTTTCTCCGATATTTTGATTACTCACAAATGATACATTTCCAAGAATAGCGAATGTGACCACTGCACTCAGAAAGCTTACCACCATATCCAGGAGTGTCACAATAATTGCTGCTCTATAAAATAAAATAATAAATAATTTTACTAATGTAAGTGACATTTGAAAGCATAAATATTGGACCCCAGATTTTTACATAAAACAATCTAAAAATAAAAATTTGAAAAGAGAACATAGATTTGTACTTTAACAACTTTTATTTATATTTCAATAAAATAGCTAGGATTTTTTGATATTTTTTCTAAAGTTATCTAACTATATGAATAGTTTATAAAAAAATAAACAAGTATTACTTATAGTTCAACATTGAAAAATAAAATATTTTCCCATTATATGAAACTGACTTTTTTTTAATTTTTACAAAATAAATATAATAATAAAATATTCATTTATTAAATATTTACTTGTGTAGTTAGACCATCATTGAAAAATAAATTGGAGATCATTCCTAACCACCAAAAACATTCTGTTGAGCTAGGAATGAAGTAAATTCTCAGGCATTCATGAGTTGAAATCAAATTCTTATGATGACAACAACCATACACCCTAAACAATTACAGTCTTATCTGGACAACATATGCTTGTCTTGGCAATAAAACACCAGTGAACCAGAAATTTTTCTAGTCTTTTTTCAGGATGCTTGCTCTATGGCCAGTAATCAAAAAAAAAAATTAACGTTATTTGCCCTTTTTTTTTAACAGTTTTGGTTGCAAACCCAATTCATTGTCTTATTCTACTATATATTAATTAAGCAAGCATTTTCTTTGATTAAAAACATAGAAATATGTCAGTTACAAATGGAATTGGCCTTTAGTAAAGTATTTTTTAGACATTTACATTTGATCCTTATTTTTATGTCCATTTTAAAAAACAAATAATAAAATTAAAAAAATTGATAGACAAATAACAAAAATACAAAAGAAAAAAAAAATACAAAAGGAAAAAAAATGTAATTTTGTAAATAATTAAGTTAATCATATATATTGAGATAGTTATGTCTCAAGGCATACAATAACATTTTAGTATGTGGGTTTATGTATATATATATATGAAGTTGAAAAAAAAACTAGAAATAAACATAAACTAATTTTTTGGAGATATTTATTGTACTACAATGAAATAAAAGTTAAGAATTAAAAAATAGCTTTAGATGCAAAATTATTATAAACTGTAGTTTTAAATCAACCATTTAAAAACATCTTTTTTATGTTTTCTTTCAATTTTGATCATTACAAAAGGAAGGAAAAAACAAGCGTGTTTTTATGTTTAAAATTCTGCCCTATTTTTAATTAGATTTAGATTTTTCCTAATTATCTAATTTTGTATAACATCCTACATAGTTGTTTTTGAAAGGTTTAAGGTGAACTCTATAGAGTCATCAACTTTTTTCAGTCAAGACAAAAAACAATTTATTGGTTGTTTTTAAACTCCATGATATACTATAAAAAAGTGGATTTGAATCATTCAAAGGGAATATAAGAGGAACAATATTATTACTATGACATCACAACTGAAGGTCAGAAGTAGAGTTGCTGATGTCATGAATGTAGACCTTGAATTCATATAAAAAAACTCAGCATTTTTTGTTTCATAGCCCACATTGTACATTAGATGGCATGCCTGAAATCTACCACATTATAGACAATGAATGAATCTGATTGAATGCCAACATTTACCTGACTTATACTTTCCTTGATGACTTCAAGAAGCCAGTCTACTGATATGCCAACTTACCAAAAGACTCCAGTACTAGCTAGTTTACTGAAAAAATTATTATACTATAATTTATACATATGCAGTTTTATAAATATGCAAAGAAGCACAAATGTATAAGTATGTCCAATCATATAAAGATCATTCATGCTGATATTTATTTTATGAAGTATGATGTGAAGCACTGACTTCAGACATTATGTGATGAGTACATTTATTCAAAAATGAGATTATATTAAACACTTAGTTTTAAAGTTAAATATTCAAGTTATCAGTTTTGAAAGAAAATTAAATGATGACTATATTAGCCATGTAAAAGAAGAAAAGCAAAAGTCAATAAGCATTTGGTCTCCCAATTATTTTTTTCTTTAACATTTATAAAGAATTAATTTAAGTTTTGATAATTCAGTATTGTAAAGGAAGAAAAAAAAATCAGAGTTTGTAAAAGAAATTTTTTCGTTACCATTTTTAGAAAGATGTTTACAATTAAAAGTAATTAAAAAAAATGAAAAGAAACTTTTATGAAGTGCTGTAGAAGAATCAATATATTTTTTTAAAAAAATTTTCCTTGAAATGTACTAATAATTTTGATTTGTAAAAAGATAATACTAATAGATTAGTGTGTGTGTATTTTTTTTATGCATGTTTTTTGACATTGAATTAATTATATCTTGTGAACATATAATATGGTTTAATAAGTTCATTGTTTTTTGACAAATAAAATATCCTAAGATATAAATGCCAGTGTGTGCAAACATTTGAATGTGTTCTCAGGTAGACCCATATATATATTAAATCAGTCATTATTTATGAATTATTAAAATGAATTGATTTTTATTTTATTGTTGTATGTTAATTTTAAATTAGTATACAGCATATCTGAGTACTTATATATAGTTGTGGTTTATATAAACCTATTGAGACATGTAAATTGCAATGTAATAAATATGTTTTGTATTTTAATCAAAATCAGAATGCTGAATTTATCATGTATTCAGCAGATCTTAATTTAATGTTATTATTATTAATAAATTTATATTTCATTAAGTTATTCCAGTGAATTCACATAATCCTAGATTCTATGTTAGTATTATCTCTTGTTCACAGTAGCAGTTATAGAGCTCTTGATCACTAAGTTGAATTCATGCATAATGGTCAGTTATATGAAATGGGGTTTATGTTAAGTGTTATGGACATCCAGTTGATGATGAGTTCATTAATTCTCTAATGTTAGATGGCACAAAGGGGTATCCATTAAAGTCCATGTGCTACATTTTATTTAATTTTATTATTAGAAATTAAGTTCATCATTGGCCACAACATTAATGGAACTAAATGGCCAGGACATTGATGATAATCAGCATCTTTCTATATCCAGCATGACTTTTAATTGTTATATTGAAGGATTAGCATTTAAGTTTGAGCATCTAAATTACTATTTACATAATCTACTCCAGTTTGGCATGGGCTAAATAATTAACCTAGTCTATAGTGGATCACTTTCAAATCTGATCACAAGATCAATAGTTGATATTTTCAATTGTTGATCATTCTAGACGATGAATGCTCATTCTTTTTTGTAATGCTGGTGAATTTATAATTAGTCTTTGTTTTTCCTGATATCTCAGGTTTTATTTTATTATATTCATCATAATCCTTTTATAATTTTATATTTTGTCATTGACTTGTGAATGATGATGGTTCCTCTCTTTTACCTTATTAACCCCCTATTTTCCATGTTGTTACAAATAGCTACCCAATTGTAGGACCTATATTGGTGGTCATTACTACAAAATTGCCATTTAACTTTATTTAAAATATAACCACATCTGAAAAAAAATTATGCTTTTTATGCAAAACTAATATTATAAATAATTACTGTGAAATATGTGACATAAGTATTGATGATTATAAAACATAAAATATACTTTTAATGTATATTTAAGGAGTTTATATTTAAAGTAGAATAGAAAATCTATTTGGAAATTGGATGGAGTTTTTGACTGTTTGAGTTGTTTAGCTATACACCTGGGTCTCTTTTTACACTGATTTATTTAATGCAATTTTGAAGTTATGCGATTCACGTTTTTCCAGAAGTCGAACTCTGATAATGCGCTATTACTTTAAATAATAAATTTTGCGCACTTATGTCATATTGAAAGTAATAGCACATTATTAAAATTTGACTTTCATCTTAGTAATTTCAATATTTTCAGTGCTTTATAATAGTAAGATTTTATGCAATAATGAAATTAAAATCATGATTTTCACATTTTATGTATACACACATTAAATTTTACAAGATTGTAATGTAAATTTGTTCAAATATTGTGCGTGTTAATTTTGCATTTTAAATCACATTCTGTTTTTGCTTTTTAAAAAAGAATGTAATCAATTATTAATCATTTAGTGTCCGCAAGTTTATTTTTAAAAGTTGAGTAATAGCAGTGGCACAATTAAAATTGAAAATTAAAAAATTAAAGACAAAAATAAGAATTTAATTTTTAGTTGTTACATTAATTACTAATTACGTTGTCACCAGAAAGCCATTAACACAACTTGAGAGTGATGTTGGCACTAGTTGTGTTTCCTCTTGTGCAAAATCTGATTTTTTACCAGTTTGCAAATGAACCTGTTTAACGGAAAATAGTGATAATAATTAAAACGTATATAAAAAATGTAAATTACTGTAAATTATGCATAAAAATATATTGTTTTGAATGAAATTAAATATTATAGTTAAAAAAAGTTTGTCTTGTATCAATTTTTTTCAAATTTGAAATTTTTTATTAGGCATATTTTATTTCCTTATTTTTTTTGCGCATATTTTAAAGTAATTTTACGTTTGTGCTTTGCTTTTATGCAATCTATGAAAAATCACAGTTCATATTCCCCCTTTTTCAAGGTAAGTTATGTCTATTTTTGCACAATTTTATTTGCATGTGTTTTCTGAGGAACCTATCTATTGCGTAAAATGAGACTCAGGTATACTTTTAGTTTTGATGATTGGCAGAGGGTTTTGTCATTGACTTTAAAATATAATATTTTCATCCAACTCTAAAAGGCATTCTAACTCAGGCATTGCTCCAACTGATTTTCTAATTTACTAATGTTTATACCATTGCAGCTAACATAATCTGTAACTTTCCAAAAAAAGAAGCAAGACAGTTTTGTATTTTCCAGTCTCTAAGACTCAAAAGAACAGGGCTTTGCAAAGATGTTTGCATTTTTATTTCATATCAAGGAGTGTAGTAGCTTATAGAATCTCAATTGAGTTAGCTCTCTTGGTGTTCATGCTGCATTGTGCACTTATAGTCCAATGGCTGGGTTCTTTGTCACATTGCAGCTCTCTATACTGTTAGCTGCCAGATGCTTGTCAAATTTCTAAAAAAAATTGATGAGTACATAGTTTGAAGTATAAACTTTGTGTTATTCATACATGTATATTATGTAAAATATTGTTAGATGGGTGTTTTATTCCTCTTTTTCCCCCATGAATAGGGATATAAGATAGTTATGTGTTTTATGGCATACAACAACCATAGTTGTATGTGTGCATGTATAAAGTTGAATGGAAAATTAAAAATAAGCACAAAAAATGTTTGCAGATATTTATTGCATTACACTAGCATAACAGTTAAGAGTTAAATAATAATTTTTGAATATAAAATTATTATAAACTGTCATTTTAAATTAAAGCTTTTAAAAGGGTCTATTTAATGTTTTGTTTTGATTTTAATGATTAAAAAAGAGAGATCCTAAAAGAAGCATGCTTATGTTATAATAGATATACTGGTAATTATAAAATTCCATTCTATTTTTAATTAGATTTAGATTTTTTTAATTAAATACTTTGTTAAAAACCTACAAGGTTGTTTTTAAAAGGATTAAGGTGAACATGAAAAAAGTCATTAATTTTTATTAGTCAAAATAAAGAAAGAATTTATTTAATTGTTGATTTTAAATTCTATGATAAACTATAAAAAGATAGATTTAATGTTTTGTTTTGATTTTAATGATTAAAAAAGAGAGATCCTAAAAGAAGCATGCTTATGTTATAATAGATATACTGGTAATTATAAAATTCCATTCTATTTTTAATTAGATTTAGATTTTTTTAATTAAATACTTTGTTAAAAACCTACAAGGTTGTTTTTAAAAGGATTAAGGTGAACATGAAAAAAGTCATTAATTTTTATTAGTCAAAATAAAGAAAGAATTTATTTAATTGTTGATTTTAAATTCTATGATAAACTATAAAAAGATAGATTTAATGTTTTGTTTTGATTTTAATGATTAAAAAAGAGAGATCCTAAAAGAAGCATGCTTATGTTATAATAGATATACTGGTAATTATAAAATTCCATTCTATTTTTAATTAGATTTAGATTTTTTTAATTAAATACTTTGTTAAAAATGTACAAGGTTGTTTTTAAAAGGATTAAGGTGAACATGAAAAAAGTCATTAATTTTTATTAGTCAAAATAAAGAAATAATTTATTTAATTGTTGATTTTAAATTCTATGATAAACTATAAAAAGGTAGATTTTAATCATTCAAATAGATTAGACCAGGGTCATTATTACTAATATGGCATTGTAACTGAAGGCAAGACATAGAGCTGCTGCTAATGTCATGATGGTAGAGTTTAAATTCACATGGAAGCAAAGCCCAACTTTTTTGTGTTTCATGGCCATATTGTGTCTTAGAAGGCATGCCTAACTCTATCAAATTATAGAGACTGAACAAATGTGACTGAGTGAAACAGTTACCATTTATGCCTTTCCAAAAGTATCAATTGGCTAGTTTCTTGTTGTAGAATAAGCTGGTGTTCCAAAAGATTCCAGTACTAGTGCACATACTGAAAAAACTATTGTGATTTAGTTTATGCATACAAAGTATTTTCAATATGCAAAGAAGCATAAATATATAATTACTGAAAGTCATATAAAGATTGTCAATGCTGATATTTATTTCATGAAGAATGATATCAGGCACTGATGGAATAAATTACCTGGTAGTACATCTATTGACAAATGAAATTATGTTAAACACATAAGTTTGAAGTTAAATATTTAAGTTATCAGTTTTGAAAGTAAATAACTTGTGACTATATTAACCATTTTAAAAAAAGAGTGAAAAATCATTTGCTTTTTTGACAATTACTTCCCATTAACATTTCTAAAGAATTTATTCCAGTTTTGACAGTTAAATTTTGTAAAGGAGGGAAAAAACAGAGTTTGTAAAAGGATTTTCTAATAACCTTTTTTAAAAAGATGTTTATAATTAAAACTAACTTAATAAAAAGAAAAAAAAATATTTATGAAAGACTGTAGAAGAATCAATATATTTTTTCAAAAAAAACTTTTTCTTTAAAATTACTAATAACTTTGATTTGTAAAAAGTTAATTGTAATATGCATATATGTGTGCATTGGTTTTGTATTTATATATATTGTAACGGAAAGAAGACATTTGTAACAGAAATAATAATAAATTGATAGAAAATGATCCATTATTAACATATATGTTTATCTAATCTGTTATTTGTAACAGTAAGTAAACATTGTCACAGTATAGATAAATAGATGAGTGATGAAATGATAGTTGCCATAATTCAATAACCAAACACTAAACAGGATAATGATATGCTGCAGTGGTTCAGCATTTGTAACCAAGTAAACTAAATGAGAAATGAATTCACGGTGTTAGCCAAAATACAATTTATAATTAAATAAGGATGATGCTAACATATAAATAAGAATATATGCATATCATGCTCTATCTGGGTGTCTATTTCTAATTAATTAAATATAACATTATAGCCTGATTGCACCTATCCTAAACATTAATTCTGTCACATTAGTAATGAAATAAATAAGTTATCTCATTTCTCCATATAAAATAACAACAATGACAATTAAAACTATCATCATTAAAGATTTAATAATATCTAAATATTGGGGATGTCATTTGAACAATAAAACATACTGGCCATTGTCATCAAATAAAAGAATATTAAATATAGCAACTGAATAAAATTACCCACTTTGAGATTCCTGGAATGCATTATGCTTATCTCCCATACTAGGTTCTTTTAACAAAGAATCCTTCCTATTCTTCTTTCCAACCATATAAGACCATTCATGGTCACATGCACACACTGGTGCTATTCATGACAACTTATAAAATATATATTATATAAAGTTAATATTATGAAGTTGGAAAGGGATTATATCACTCTTTATTCAGTTTAGCTAAGTATATGTGTTTTCCCATAAACGCCACTAGATTGTTTTAAATCTAGATAAATATCAGTTTAGAGTGTACTGAGTTCAAACTCATTCGGTACATTTTTATCACACATGACTTGGATGACTAATGAAAAAATGGCATTCTTACATTTTATCTATCTCGATAAAATTACAAGATCCCAATATTACCAAAATTTTTATTATAGATCAAAGACTCTTATAGACATTGCTAGCTCATTTTACGTATATTTATGAAGAGACAAGTATCATCTTATTAATGGCTTCTAAATAAGCATCGTGAAAACCATTATTAATATTGATGGACATTTAACTAGATTATTTATCACAATATAAAGGTGATAATGATGATGATAATAATGATGAATGATAATAATAGTGATATCATAATAATAATGATAATAATAGTGATGATGATACTAGCCATAGCTTATTAATAAACTCACAACAATAAATTAATCTTTATAAACTCATATGCATTTATTAAAAATTATCCTATTTCAAACTGAGATTTAAATATTACATTTACTAGCATTTATATAAGTTTATAGTTATTTACTAAAATACTTTTATAGTTAAAACCAGGATTTAATAATACTAGTGATGATGAATGATCATCATGAATCTCTATGCATGATATTCATCTTTCTATAAATCTTTATTTACTACATATATTAATTATGCTAAACATTAGATTTAATGATTATAATTTATTAATGATGATGATGGCAATCATAACTCTTGTATAGTATTATTTGAAACATTTTAATCAATAATACGATATCCATCTTTGATGAGGATGATCATAATTCATGGACACAACATAATTTTAGCTTTCTTTATACACCTATAATTATTAAAACTTGGTTATTATCAAGCTTAACCCTTAAATACCTAAATGTAAATCAACATTCTAGTTTACTTAACATTTTGTGAGCGCTTAATATTAGCAAGTGATTGCTCAATATTTACGAATGATGATTCTTAATATCTGTGAGCGATGATGATGATGATCATTTAAAACCATAGAATTAAGACAAGAAAACATAATATTTTTAATAAGAACTCGGAAACCAATTAAAATATATAATTATATTTTATTAATACTATTCTTCTTTCCTTTCTTTAAAATCAAATTAATAATTAGATAAATGGCTTATTATTACATTAATTCAATACAAAACTAATACAAAAAATTTATATAAGCACAACCAAATAAACTTAATATATAAGTTTGTCATTTTGGATATTTTAAAATAAGCTGGCTTAAAATGACATTTAAAAAAAAAAATTTCATGGAATGCTTACTTAAAACTTTCCTAACTTATTATATTATAAAAATAAATTTCATATGTAACTTGTGTGTTTTATTTCACTTCCATTCAAATGTGATTCCTGCTTTATAATTTACTATATTTAAACTAACTAGGTATAACCTATTCTTTTGACGTGTTTGTATAAGCAATTACACATGCACACACATTCGGTAATGTTAACATATATGTTTAAAATGTATACCCCTATATTAGAGATTAATACATAAATTACATATATATAAAAAATATTCGTGCAACCTTTTAGCAAAAGAAAATAAAATACATTATATCAATTTTAATATGCAACAAGATAAAATAAAAAAAAACATTATAAATGCATATATTTATAGGTTGCTCATTATCATAACAACTGAAGAACAATTAAAAAAAACATTTCAATATTACAATATAATAAAAAAAAATGAACATTTAAGTTTAAAGATTTAAACTGTATTTGTGTTATGTTATGTGATATTGAGAATAACTATAGATAAACAAGCCCTTAATGTTTCTGTATCAAAAGAAAAAAATAATGCTTTGAACAATAAATTAAGGTTTACTTTTAATAAGCAATAATAAAAGATCTGTTAACGAAAGTTCATAGTTACCCGATCACTTTCACTTCTTATAAATGTCCTGAGTTTGAATTTTCAGACTGCTTGTCTTTGCTCCATTTAAAAAAGAAAGTTCTTGCAGATACTTTAAGATAAACATGAATTAATTGACCTGCTTATTTCTTCAATTTTAAGATTATTTATTGTTGATACTTTTGATAATTCTGAATTCGTTGATTGGCTTTATTCTACCATTTCAAAAAGAGTTATTATAAATACTTTTAGAGAGGTATGAACTGGTGGATTTTCTGTCTCTCCCATTTAAAAAAAATCATTTTAGACACTTTAGATAACTGAAGAAAACTTTAACAAAAATTTGATTCATAGCTTCAAATTTGACTATATATTGCTTTTATACATTTTCTTTTCCTCTTCTTTCCCCTTCTCCATCCATCCAAAGGTAATGAGCCTAGAATAGACCAGGAGCCAGAAAAGAAGCATTTCATATAGCTTGTGTGGTTGGCTTCAAACTCTATCATTTTGTTGGTTATTATTTGATTGGTATATGAGTCCACAGTAGATTAGTGATTTTAACCCATTCTGTATTATTCCAGGAAGCAGAAAAAATGGTTTTAGCAATGCAAATTCCTGGTATTATGCACAGCAAGATATATTAATATCATTTTTATATAATTGTTAATAATTTCTTCCAAGTAATTCAATTTTGTTCCATTCTTCCTTCTTTATCTTACTATTGCTGGAAATTACTTATATAGATGCACATCTTCATCTATACTGGCTTTAAAACAAGGTTATTTCCTTCCTTTTTTCAATTTTTAAAGCGTGGAAAAAAAAATCAAATTGCTCACTTTTTTTTCCAACATTTAAAAAAAAATGATCGTTACATCTCTTTTTAATAATAATGACTGAGTGATCTTTAAACATTTCTGTTTAATAATAAGGTAAAAACTGAGTCATTACATCTCTGATTAATAATACCGACTGAGTGATCTTTAAACATTTCTGTTTAATAATAAGGTAAAAACTGAGTCATTACATCTCTGATTAATAATACCGACTGAATGATCTCTCAATATTATTTCATTCATTTATATTGCCAATCTTTGGTTAAAGAAACTGACCACCTGCAAATCTCTTATCTTGAAACAAAAAATCAAAGCTTCTCAAGTTTGATGGTCTGTCGCCATTTTACAAGAAAATTAATAATCACCTTTTATTTCCTCAAAGCACCTCTCTCTTTTAAAAAAAAATAATCTTAGATACAGATAAAAACAATACAACAAAGCTGGCAATCTATAGTTATCAGAAATAGGTGTAAAGGCGTTTTTGTGTTTATACAGACGTTTTCATTCTTTCACACTCTTTTGCACGTGTACATTTTTTTTATCTCCTAATCTTGATCTGATCACCTTATTTTACACTTTCTTTCTGATCTACTTTATTTTAACAAAACGAAAGTTAAATAATTTAACACATTATTCAATAAAAAATATAATAAATCAATATTAAATATTATTACCGTCTCTCTCTACAACTGCTTATTTATTAAGTATTTATATAGACTATATAATAATAAATACACACATAAATCTATATATATATAAAAGAAATTTTTTTTAATTAAATAATATGTATGTGGGTGAAATGAGTCATATATATCTACATTTACCTCACTCCCAAACAAAAAAAAAATTTTGATAGTCTCTCATGACACTATCTTCCTTAAAATACCAACCAACTACTTAATATATATATTTGTTGGTTTTTTTTTTCAATACAAATTTGACTATGGTCTATTATTGATGACTATCCTCATGAACTATTAAACAAGTGTTCTTCATGTATCATTACTTACTGATTCAGAACAACTTGCTATTGGATTTTCCTTGATCATGGGTCTACAATTTTCACTTAGATCATTGAAGTTATTCCCAGGCCTACTTATATTCGGTTTGCTAGGTTTTGTGGGATAGGGTCGGCCTAACTGATTATTCATAATCCTAATGGTGGAGATCTTATAACTATATCTCTCCTCCCTTCTAGAATAACCTTCAGCTTTACTTTCTATAACTCCCAGGGCATCCAACAGGTCTGCCACTCTTATTGGGGAGTACACATCATCCGCTACCATATATATATTCCCAGGCATTCCTATGTTTGGTTTGCCAGGTTTTGTGGGAAATTGTCATCCTAACTGGTTTGTTCCCATTCTCATATTGGAGACTTTATAGCCATAGCTCTCCTCCTTTCTATGATAACTTTTAGCTATCCTTTTGGTATCTCCCTTTGTCTCAAACTTGTCTGCTACATTTACTGGGGCATATACATCAGCAGCTATCTTTAATTCCAAGAAATTAGCTTTACTGACTACATCTTTCCTGAGGTTAATTTGTTCCTGTACAGTGGCTACCTTTATTTCTAGGTTATGGATCTCACTGTGTATATCCTCTTTGGGATTACTCTGTTCTTGAACAGTAGCTACCTCATCATTTTCATATGGCTTGATTACAGTCACACAACTCTTGACTTCTATCATACATATCTTTACATCCCATTTGTCTTGACTGGCTGTCCATGCCTTACATATATTTCTTCCTAGGTTTTCTATTTTTTGAGTTTGTTGACTTATATCTAGCTTCATTTCCTGAGCTTGTTGGTCTAGTTTATTATCTAACCTTTGAGATTGTTGATCAAATTTCTGATTTATCTCTTGTTTTATTTCCTTCATCTCTTGTGATTGTTGATCTAGTTTAGTATCAAATCTTTGAGATTGTAGATCAAATTTCTGATTTATCTCTTGTTTCATTTCCTTCATCTCTTGTGATTGTTGATCAAATTTCTGATTCATCTGACTAATTATAACTTGCAACCACTCTGGAGGGCCTTGCTTCTCTACTTCCATTCCCTCAATAGTTAATTCTTTTTCTTGCTCCATCATAAATTTATAAAATATTTATATTACTTATTTTTGTTCTGCTTTATTCTGTTCTGCTCTATTTTGTTCTGCTCCCTGATTTCCTATACATCCAGAGTTAAACACCTTTATCTATCCCCATATACTTTAAAATTTCCAACCACTCTTTCTCAGCCATAATTCTCCCCATCAATCTATCTATATCTTAAGTGCCTTTAATTAACTTAACCTCCATAATCACTCTTTTTCTTTACCTATATATGCTTGAGAAAGTATGAGGTCATAGTTCTATTTAAAACATTTATTTAAGAAAAAGCTATCTCTGCATATGTGTGTCCTTTTTATGCCATCATTTATCTAGTTCTTAATGCTTTTATAAAACTTAACTCTCTCTATGCCCTATTTTAATACACTAAAAAAAAATTACTTATATAACATATGTGCCTAGATTTATAATAGAGTTCACATCTCAAGTTATATATATACTCATCCATCCTTCTAGAGATCCAACAGATATTGACAGCCAAAAGAATGATTAGCAATTCACAATCATGAGATAGATAAAAGAATCCAATCACCGCACTTAGAGCACACAATGCTCCATGAACACTCAGATGATCACCCCAATTAAATCACTCTAAGCTACTACAACCCATAATAGTTTATTGCAAACACTGTTGCATTGCCCTGCTTACTTCCAAGTCTTAGGGGCTTTAATTCATAAAATACTGCCTTGCTTATCTTTAAAGTCTTAGAGGCAACAATTATATATCAGTAAAACAAAATACTGCCTTGCTCTCTCTGGAGTCTTAGAGGCGAAATATTATGTATCAGAAAAAACTATGCCTTGCTCTCTCTGGAGTCTTAGAGGCGAAATCATGGCAGGCCTACTGTTAACTGCTTCATGATAAATAATAACTGATATTATAATCTGGGTTGGAGCAGTGAATGAGATAAATCAATCACCAGTGGCATGAACACATCACATCCTCAAGGCAATGACAAAAATTCTCCATCCATCATCAAAATTGTAACACAACCAACCAAACTCCAACAATCAAATATCCAATCCAACCTCCAAAATCATAGATTTTCTATTACACAAACTTTTCAAATATGAACAAAATTATTATTCTACAATTCAAGGCTATTAATATTTTTATGCTTATCTAGCAGCAACTCTATATTTCACTGATAAGAAAAATATTTAAAAAACAGTGCTATTAACTTTAACACTTATTATAAGTTGTGATATCTTTATATTTTAAAAATTGAAATTAAGCTGTTTAATGGCTGTATTTATTTATCATCATCAAAAATGCAATAACAGTAATCATCATCATCTAAACATCAGGCCAAAATATTTGTATCTAATAATAAAATTTTTTTTTCAAACTATACATCTGTCATCATTATATACTACACATCTCTCAGGTATGTGGTGTATTTCAAGCCCTTATTTGGCTTATTTCGGGCCCTAGTTGGTGCGACATTTGTAACGGAAAGAAGACATTTGTAACAGAAATAATAATAAATTGATAGAAAATGATCCATTATTAACATATATGTTTATCTAATCTGTTATTTGTAACAGTAAGTAAACATTGTCACAGTATAGATAAATAGATGAGTGATGAAATGATAGTTGCCATAATTCAATAACCAAACACTAAACAGGATAATGATATGCTGCAGTGGTTCATCATTTGTAACCAAGTAAACTAAATGAGAAATGAATTCACTGTGTTAGCCAAAATACAATTTATAATTAAATAAGGATGATGCTAACATATAAATAAGAATATATGCATATCATGCTCTATCTGGGTGTCTATTTCTAATTAATTAAATATAACATTATAGCCCGATTGCAACTATCCTAAACATTAATTCTGTCACATTAGTAATGAAATAAATGAGTTATCTCATTTCTCCATATAAAATAACAACAATGACAATTAAAACTATCATCATTAAAGATTTAATAATATCTAAATATTGGGGGTGTCATTTGAACAATAAAACATACTGGCCATTGTCATCAAATAAAAGAATATTAAATATAGCAACTGAATAAAATTACCCACTTTGAGATTCCTGGAGTGCATTATGCTTATCTCCCATACTAGGTTCTTTTAACAAAGAATCCTTCCTATTCTTCTTTCCAACCATATAAGACCATTCATGGTCACATGCACACACTGGTGCTATTCATGACAACTTATAAAATATATATTATATAAAGTTAATATTATGAAGTTGGAAAGGGATTATATCACTCTTTATTCAGTTTAGCTAAGTATATGTGTTTTCCCACGAGCACCACTAGATTGTTTTAAATCTAGATAAATATCTGTTTAGAGTGTACTGAGTTCAAACTCATTCGGTACATTTTTATCACACATGACTTGGATGACTAATGAAAAAATGACATTCTTACATTTTATCTATATCGATAAAATTACAAGATCCCAATATTACCAAAATTTATATTATAGATCAAAGACTCTTATAGACATTGCTAGCTCATTTTATGTATATTGATGAACAGACAAGTATCATCTTATTAATGGCTTCTAAACAAGCATCGTGAAAACCATTATTAATATTGATGGCCATTTAACTAGATTATTTATCACAATATAAAGGTGATAATGATGATGATAATAATGATGAATGATAATAATAGTGATATAATAATAATGATAATAATAGTGATGATGATACTAGCCATAGCTTATTAATAAACTCACAACAATAAATTAATCTTTATAAACTCATATGCATTTATTAAAAATTATCCTATTTCAAACTGAGATTTAAATATTACATTTACTAGCATTTATATAAGTTTATAGTTATTTACTAAAATACTTTTATAGTTAAAACCAGGATTTAATAATACTAGTGATGATGAATGATCATCATGAATCTCTATGCATGATATTCATCTTTCTATAAATCTTTATTTACTACATATATTAATTATGCTAAACATTAGATTTAATGATTATAATTTATTAATGATGATGATGGCAATCATAACTCTTGTATAGTATTATTTGAAACATTTTAATCAATAATACGATATCCATCTTTGATGAGGATGATCATAATTCATGGACACAAGATAATTTAAGCTTTCTTTATACACCTATAATTATTAAAACTTGGTTATTATCAAGCTTAACCCTTAAATACCTAAATGTAAATCAACATTCTAGTTTACTTAACATTTCTACACCTATAATTATTAAAACTTGGTTATTATCAAGCTTAACCCTTAAATACCTAAATGTAAATCAACATTCTAGTTTACTTAACATTTTGCGAGTGCTTAATATTAGCAAGTGATTGCTCAATATTTACGAATGATGATTCTTAATATCTGTGAGCGATGATGATGATGATCATTTAAACAATAGAATTAAGACAAGAAAACATAATATTTTTAATAAGAACTTGGAAACCAATTAAAATATATAATTATATTTGATTAATACTATTACTCTTTCTTTCTTTAAAATCAAATTAATAATTAGATAAATGGCTTATTATTACATTAATTCAATACAAAACTAATACAAAAAATTTATATAAGCACAACCAAATAAACCTAATATATAAGTTTGTCATTTTGGGATATTTTAAAATAAGCTGGCTTAAAATGACATTTAAAAAAAATATATTTCATGAAATGCTTACTTAAAACTTTCCTAACTTATTATATTATAAAAATAAATTTCATATGTAACTTGTGTGTTTTATTTCACTTCCATTCAAATGTGATTCCTGCTTTATAATTTACTATATTTAAACTAACTAGGTATAACCTATTCTTTTGACATGTTTGTATAAGCAAATACACATGCACACACATTCAGTAATGTTAACATATATGTTTAAAATGTATACCCCTATATTAGAGATTAATACACAAATTACATATATATAAAAAATATTCATGCAACCTTTTAGCAAAAGAAAATAAAATACATTATATCAATTTTAATATGCAACAAGATAATATAAAAAAAACATTATAAATGCTTATATTTATAGGTTGCTCATTATCATAACAACTGAAGAACAATTAAAAAAACATCATAACAACTGAAGAACAATTAAAAAAACATTTCAATATTACAATATAATAAAAAAAATAATGAACATTTAAGTTTAAAGATTTAAACTGTATTTGTGTTATGTTATGTGATATTGAGAATAACTATAGATAAACAAGCCCTTAATGTTTCTGTATCAAAAGAAAAAAAATAATGCTTTGAACAATAAATTAAGGTTTACTTTTAATAAGCAATAATAAAAGATCTGTTAACGAAAGTTCATAGTTACCCGATCACTTTCACTTCTTATAAATGTCCTGAGTTTGAATTTTCAGACTGCTTGTCTTTGCTCCATTTAAAAAAGAAAGTTCTTGCAGATACTTTAAGATAAACATGAATTAATTGACCTGCTTATTTCTTCAATTTTAAAATTATTTATTGTTGATACTTTTGATAATTCTGAATTCATTGATTGGCTTCATTCTACCATTTCAAAGAGTTATTATAAATACTTTTAGAGAGGTATGAACTGGTGGATTTTCTTGTCTCTCCCATTTAAAAAAAATCATTTTAGACACTTTAGATGACTGAAGAAAACTTTAACAAAAATTTGATTCATAGCTTCAAATTTGACTATATATGGCTTTTATACATTTTCTTTTCCTCTTCTTTCCCCTTCTCCATCCATCCAAAGGTAATGAGCCTAGAATAGACCAGGAGCCAGAAAAGAAGCATTTCATATAGCTTGTGTGGTTGGCTTCAAACTCTATCATTTTGTTGGTTATTATTTGATTGGTATATGAGTCCACAGTAGATTAGTGATTTTAACCCATTCTGTATTATTCCAGGAAGCAGAAAAAATGGTTTTAGCAATGCAAATTCATGGTATTATGCACAGCAAAATATATTAATATCATTTTTATATAATTGTTAATAATTTCTTCCAAGTAATTCAATTTTGTTCCATTCTTCCTTCTTTATCTTACTATTGCTAGAAATTACTTATATAGCTGCACATCTTCATCTATACTGGCTTTAAAACAAGAGTCATTTCTATCCTTTTTTCAATTTTTAAAGAGTGAAAAAAAAATCAAATTGCTCTCTTTTTTTTCCAACATTTAAAAAAAAACTGATCGTTACATCTCTTTTTAATAATAATGACTGAGTGATCTTTAAACATTTCTGTTTAATAATAAGGTAAAAACTGAGTCATTACATCTCAGATTAATAATACCGACTGAGTGATCTTTAAACATTTCTGTTTAATAATAAGGTAAAAACTGAGTCATTACATCTCTGATTAATAATACCGACTGAGTGATTTCTCAATATTATTTCATTCATTTATATTGCCAATCTTTGGTCAAAGAAACTGACCACCTGCAAATCTCTTATCTTGAAACAAAAAATCAAAGCTTCTCAAGTTTGATGGTCTGTCGCCATTTTACAAGAAAATTAATAATCACCTTTTATTTCCTCAAAGCACCTCTCTCTTTTAAAAAAAAATAATCTTAGATACAGATAAAAACAATACAACAAAGCTGGCAATCTATAGTTATCAGAAATAGGTGTAAAGGCGTTTTTGTGTTTATACAGACGTTTTCATTCTTTCACACTCTTTTGCACGTGTACATTTTTTTGTCTCCTAATCTTGATCTGATCACCTTATTTTACACTTTCTTTCTGATCTACTTTATTTTAACAAAACGAAAGTTAAATAATTTAACACATTATTCAATAAAAAATATAATAAATCAATATTAAATATTATTACCGTCTCTCTCTACAACTGCTTATTTATTAAGTATTTATATAGACTATATAATAATAAATACACACATAAATCTATATATATATAAAAGAAATTTTTTTTAATTAAATAATATGTATGTGGGTGAAATGAGTCATATATATCTACAATATATATATATATATATGTGTGTGTGTGTGTTTTAACATTAAATTAATTACGTCTTGTGAAAACAAAATATTAAGTTAATTATTTTTTGACAAATGAAATATCCTAGGATATTATAATGGTCAGATAAAGTTGAGTCTTACATATATGCCATACAGGACGCCATCAGGCTGTTAAACCAGGAAAATTTATACAGTATGCAAATATGTACTGCTAAGATCCAAATCTACATATATGTTTTATTCTGACTATCAGACAAAGTCATTAGCTCATAAAGATGCAGAGATTTATAAAATATAAATTCTTATTTAAAAATATTTTTAATATTAAAAAAATAAAATAAAAGAAGCCACATATATAAAATTTAGCATTATTATTTTAGTATGTTTACTTTAATTTTTTTTATAAAACATTATAACTTTACTTTAGATTTTAATTTAAAATTTAACTTTTTATTTTAAAAGTTTGCACAGATAAATTTAATATTTTATTAGTGTCAAGTATGAATAGACTACTTAGATTGCATTTGAAAAGAAAACATTCTATTCTTGATTTAACCTTATGCGAAAAGTTCGCAGCCAAACCAATGCCAATCTATCTGATATATTGATGTATTCAATGCAGCATGAATATGACAGCACAATACCTTACAGTCAAGAATGCACATCTGAACAGCATGGTTATAAAGAAGAAATTGTCTCTCATCCAGTACAGGAATGTTACATCTGTCTGGTGAGAAGAACAATAAAAAAAACTCCATAGGAAGGGATTGTGGTCCCTTTTGCCATCTTACTATCCCATTCCATAGGCTAAAGGGGTGATCCAAGAAGCAGCGAATACATCTGCTTCCAATGGTCAGTAATAAATGGGACTTATTTTGCCCAAGTGCAGCGTATCATGTGATCCTCCACGTAGTGAACCTTCATACTACATTTACTAATTACACCAATATATTCAATCGATTAACCCAATTTAACTATGAAACAAATAACCTAAGATTAACCCTCCCTTAATTAAACTAATATAATTTTACAAATCTATGCAGCCCTTCATGCCCAACTTAAATTTAACATTTATTAAGTTTAGTTTAACAAAAAAAAATCATAATAAAAACTTAAAAGAACAAAAAATATATAACTTAAGGAAAATGATTTTAAAAAAATACCTCAAATAAAATTAATTATTAATCATAGTTTATGTTGGTCAGATAGGATTCTATTTCTATTAAATACAGAACAGGTTTTGGAATTAAAGTTTTTACTGTTTTGAAAATGTTCATTAGTTATATAGTTCTTACTGTTTTAAAAAATCCATAGTTTCTAATTGCTTGTAATTTGGAAGGTGTTAATTTCCATGACGTCCTGAGAAGATCGGAATGCAGTTAGCCATTGGTCCTTTATTGTAGCTGGTATTTTATTGCCGGGCCCAGATGTCCTATAGTCCACAATATAGGAAAATGATTGGTCATTTCTCTTTCTCTTTAAAAAAACTGAAGGGATTGAAGAATGCATCTTTTCAATCCCTTCTTCAACTCTCTCCACACTAACACATATAGCACACCCTTCTTTCACATCTCACTTTTTTTTATTTATTTCCAAACTTTTCCTTTTATACTAAACTTTTGGATCAAGTGGACACTATGTCATGATGATGATGATCCTTTCATTGAAGTCCATTTCCTGAGGGATTTTTTTTATTGGCTATTAGTTTCTATTGTTTTTTCTCTCCTATCTGACCTTTACTTATACATTTTGAGATGCCCAAGGGCTAGTTCACCTGGACTAATTAAAATAATCATTTCCATTTTGCACAATAGAATTAATTAAATTTGTACATTCTTAAAGATATATTTTTATCTTTGAATCTTTAAGTTTTTGTTGAAAATTTAGACTTAAAACTTTTTCTTTTTTTAATAATTTTTTAACTGTGTGATTTTATATATATAAAGTTTAGATGACTTTTAACTTTCAATTTTTAATTCTTAAAAAAAAGTTTTTATTTGCAAACGTTTATTTTTAATGTCTAATTTTTAAAATAAATAATGTAACAGCATGTGTGCCCATTACAATATAAATGCCAGTATGTGAACACATTTGAATGTGTGTCAGGGAGACCCACATATATGTTAAATCTATCATTACTTATAAATAACTAAAATGAATTGATTTTTATTTTTAACTTCGAATTATTATATAGCACATCTGACTGCTTGTATATAGGTGTGATTTATGCAAACCTATTGAGGTATTTGTAACTTACAATGTAGTAGCATATTTTTGTATTATTCCAATCAAAATAAGATTGCTGAATTTTTAGCATACTCAACAAATCTTAATTTAATTTTATTATTGTTATTATTAAATTTATATTTCATTGAGTTATTCCAGTGAATTCATTTAATCCTAAAATTAGATTTAAAACATTGTATGCTTGTATTATCTTTTGTTCACAGTAACAATTATAGAGCTCTTGATCACTGATCTGGATTCATGCATAATGGTCAGTTATATGGAATGGGAATTCTGTTTGGTGTTATGGACATCCAATAGATGATGCTTTTATTAATTCTCTAATGATGCATGGTGCAAAGAAATATCCTTAAGTCCATGTATATTCCCTATATTTACAATTAAGTTCCAGGTATAGGTATGCCTGTATTTCAAATCTTATACATTTTATTTAATAGTTTTTATTATTGAAAATTAAGTTTATAGTTGACCAGTACATTAATGGTACTAAGTGACCAGGTCATTGATGTTGATCAGTATATTTCTTTATTTTGGCATTATTATTAATTGAAATATTCTGATGGATTAGCACTTAAGTTTGTGCATCCAAATTATTGTTTACATAACCCTAAGTGTGGCAAGGGATAAATAATTAGCCTGATCTATAGTGGACACTTTCAATTCTGGTCACAAGATTGTTTTTGTTTATTGTTGATCATTCATGATAATGAATGTTTATTTTTCTTTGTAATATTGGCGAACTTATAGTTAGTCTTTGTTATTGCTTATCTCAGACTCATTTTATTATATTCATCATATTGCTTTTATAATTTTATATTTTGTCATTGACTTGGGGATAATGTTGATGGTTTTTTATCTTCTCATATATATATATATATATATATATGAGAAGATAAAAAACCATATACTTATCAATCTATATATATATATATATATATATATATATATATATATATATTGAGCCAGATTGATTTCTGATTCAATGGTTTTATTACTAAAATTAATAAAGGAAGAACAACTTCATTTTCATTAAATGTCTAATGCTAAAATTTTTATTATTATTTAAAACACATACACATTTATATTTAAAGTAGATCATTTAATGTTTATAAAATTGATTTTAAAATAGTTTACTTTCACTGCCTGTTTTAATCAATTTGATTAAAAACAGACAAGCTTGCTAATTATATATTCCTGTTGCTTTTATTTTAGTCATATTTTTAAAGTTAATTCTAAAAAAAAAGCGGAGATTTAGTTTTGTATTTGTCATTTTTGTTTCAATTATCCCTGGTTGGAAGTCTTAAATTAGATTGAGTGGAAAATTAATATTTGCCCTGCCTGGAATATAGAATGGACACTAATAAAAGTTTTGCGTGGGAAATGTAGCAAGGCAAGAATAGCCTGCCAATTTTTAGAAAGAGAGAGAGATTCATTAAGAGATTCACACTTGGATTATGGCAGGCAAAGAGATACCATTGTGAATAGCTGTTCAGACGTTTAATTCCTACTAAAAACTTAAATAATTATTGACAAACTTCATTGCTGTGCAAGATGTCAAAATCCACCACTGTGAGTTTTGCCATCATTAGAATGTCTTACTAATTTAAACAAAGGATGGACCCACACCTAACAGCTCTCCTTCAGCCATGCCATGAACCTCTAAAATAAACACTGCCTCTACCTTGCCACTGTCAAAGGACCTGAAAGATGAACTATTATCAAAAGTGCACACTCGTCACTAAATCACTAGAACTCTGCCTTACTGTAAGCTAAACTTTTTCCTATTCTAGACAGGGTAAATAAATTGTGTTTAATTAAATCTCTGCTCAATCTAATGATAAATATGTTTTAAAATGGTATTGATTATTTTTTTTAATTATTTATTATCTGTATGTACTCTTTTCTAGTATTTAAAGTGTGTCTTGGAATCTTAGTTTTAAGATTCCAAGTTTGTTTGCAATTTTCGTTTATCAGAGGGTGCATTAGGAGATTGTATTTTATATGTTTAATATTTACCTGATTATTTCGTTAACTATTACAAAACGCATTGGCAGTTTTCGTAGTCTTTATTTATTCACCTGTCCTTAGTTGTAAAATAAAGAATCTTTAAGCATGTTTCATTTGCGCTTTTTGTGCAAACAACAAAATCTTTTTGCTGGCTATTTGTCAAGTTATTTCTTCGGGTTGTCTGAAAATAGTCTATTTCTTTCTGGATTACGTAAGATCATAATCAAATATATGTTGCTGTCTTATAGGTGAGATCAACCACATTTACTTTGAATGTAGTATTACGCACAGCAGTTCTGCGGCGTTTTAACAACGGTAATTAGAATATTACTGCTCGGATGTCCATGCTGGTATTGTAGACTTCCGGCAGGACAGTAACTGTTTTATTATCCCTGATTCAGGAAGCTAAAGTTATTGTTTGTTTTGTAATTTTACAACTGGCCAGCAAGAAGATATTATCCTAACCATTTTTTATATTTTAAGTGAGAGAATATTATCCTAACCATTTCTTATATTTTAAGTGAGAGAATTTTGCTGCCAAAATGTTTAATGCCTTCATGTTTGGCATACTCTTGTGCACTCTCTGGTAAATATGCGTATGTTAACATAAGTTACTTTTATATTCATGGCTAGATGTCTTTACTATATTGTCCAACTTATAAAATTAATAAATCGATTAAATGTATTTGGCTGACGTTTGTCTTTGTGCTTTGATTTCTCAACTGTCTAAATAATATTTAAGATATCTTGTTCCTCCCTGAGTGTAGTTCGGTGCCTTTTGATTCGCATATCCTGTTCACCCTAAAATAAATGTCTAGTTCCTATTTTCGGACTAGTGGCGCCCCCAGAGTCAGTATATGTGAATCTCAAAGATCTTTCTCCCGTTACAATACATATATATATATATATATATATATATTCTAATGAATTTCTAATTTGGTATGATGATCTTTAACTAGAATTCAATTTTTCCCAAAATGTTTAATTTTTTTATGGTATTCCATTATGAATTCAGTAATTTCATGCAGGGTTTAAAAACTGAAATCAAAACCTTATCTTACCACATCATTGACCAGACCATTACAATATATATATATATATCACTACATATGTCTGCACTAAGTTAATATGTGTATTTCTTATATATAAATCATATATATATGTGTGTGTATAAAAAAGCATTAAATCATTTACTTTTCTGTGAAAAAGTGTTTAATTTTTCTTTTTTTTTAATTTTTTTTTTTTAAATTTAACAAAACTATATTATAATCTAACTTTTTTGTTCTAACTTAAATGAAGTTTATAACTGAAACAAATATATAATAATTATTTTAAATAAGATTGAAACAAACAACTAATTATTATTGCAATTACTTAATTATTAAACTCACTTATCTCTCTTATTGAGACCTATTCACTATAAAGTTTTATATATCTTGAAAATGTTTCAATAAGAGATAAAAGCCAGTTTGATAATAAAATAATTGTAATTATAATTAATTGTTCATTTCAATCTTAGTAAGATTGATTATTGTATTAAGCATATGTATATAATAACATTGTGGACAAATAATTTTACATTAGATATTTGACTATTTTATGTAATTGAAACCAAGAAAATGATGCACATTACTGGAATCATATTAAGATTCAAAAAGCAATTTTTAAATTTGTAATCAAAATATTTAAAAAATTTTCTGCCCACTGTTTCATATCTAAGAAATTAGATTATCTACCTAAAATATTATAATTTCCTATCACTTTCATAGTAATTTTTAAAATATGTACAGAATTTCAACAAATTATATTGGATTTAAATCAAATAAACCTTGATTTTAAAATGTTATTATAACTTCAAATTGAAACCAAAAATAAAATCTCTTTCCTGTCCTCTTGCAAGCCTTATGTAAAACATATTAAAGTTTCAAAACTGAATTGTAAATTTGATATAAAACTATTACAAAATGTTCAACTTTCTGTTTATATCTAAAAAACTATTATCACCTATCTAAATTGTATAGTCCCATATTGCTTTGCCTGATATTTTTTTTCTTATGTACAAAATATGTATCAATTCTACTAAATATACATTTATTAAATCTCGATTTTATCATTTTATTCTAAAGTTTTAAAACTGAATTATAAATTTGATATAAAACTATTACAAAATTTTCAACTCTCTGTTTTATATCTAAGAAACTATTATCACCTATCTAAAATATTATAGTCCCATATTGCTTTGCCTGGTATTTTTTTCTTATGTACAAAATATGAATCAATTCTACGAAATATAAATTTATTAAATCTTGATTTTATCATTTTATTCTAACTTAAATAATAAAAGTGATTCCAAAAGTTTGCAAACAAACAGACATTATAGCTAAAATAAAATCAGTTAGCAACTTATATATTATAAAAATTTAGTTATTAAAACACAGTATTTAAGCATACTATTCACTTAAAAGTGCACATTTTTTATCCTTTATCTAAGATTTTGTTTTTATTTCTTTTTTACTTATAGTAGTTTTTGATAATGTTCAAAATTTATTTAAATTTCATCCATTTACATATAATAATAAGAAAACTTCTGATATTTATTTAAAATATTCTTGAAATTTGTTATTAGTAAGTTTAAGATATAAACAGATAGCAATCTATTCACAATTATCAAAAAGCAATAAATGCATCAAAAACTATATTCTGTAATTGTTATTGACAGTTGCCATGTTGAATGGTCAGCTATTCAAAGCTTAGCCAGAGATAGTCTGTTCACACTAAAAGAAGGAAAAAGATAGTTGAAAAACGATGGAGAATTAATAGTGAGTATTTCCTTTTGTTGTAATGATAATTATTTAAAAAATTAATTGTGAATAATTACTCTAAATAATAAAATTGAACATTGTTATGTTTAACACTAATGACTGCCATGGAAAAGGCTAAAGCCTGCCTTAGTAGTTCAGGAGAATCCCTAAACTTAGAGAAAAACAGAGAAATAGAATTTGAGAAAGAAAAATAAATTCATTTGAGTCATCATCATCATCAACCATTATCAATCTTACTGCAGGATGAAGGTCTCTCCAAGTTCCATCCAGCTTTTCCTATCTTTAGCTTCTTTTCCCCACATCACCCCTACACACTTTCTTATTTCATCCATCCATCTCACATGTGGTCTCTTTCTGGGTCTTTTACAATCTCTTGGAATCCAGTTTAAAATTTCAATTGTCCATCTATTATCATCTTTTTTAGCAATATTTCCAGCCCAACTCCACTTCAGTCTTTTAATTTTTAAATGAGGTCAGTAACACTTGTTTGTTTTCTTACCCATACATTGCTTTATCGATCTCTTCTTGTTACTCCCAACATGCATCATTCCATACTTTTTTGAGTGGTCTGAAGTCTCTGTATTGCTCTTCTATTAAGTGTCCAAGTCTCAAATCCATAAGTAAGAACTGGTAAAACACATTTATTAAAAACCTTCCTTTTCAAACACATAGGCATATTTTCTTTTAGTCTCAAGTTATTTCTACCAAAAACACTCCAACCAAGTTTAATTCTATGATTCATTTCATCCATTATGTTTCCATCTGTATTTAATAATCTGACCAAGTTATTTGTAACTGTTAAACTTCTTCTAACTCATCATAATTAATCTTTATTTTCATATTTTGGAAAAAATTTTATTAATCATTACTTTAGTCTTTTTAACATTGATCTTTAGTCCTACTTTCCTACTTTCATCTGATAACTCTTGCAACATTTCCTGTAGCTCAAAAGCATTATTTGCAAAAAGAACTACATCATCTGCAAAGTCTAAATGACCTAAATAATCTCCATTTACTTTCACTCCTTTAGCTTTCCATTTTAATCCACAAAATACTTCTTGCAGCACTAATGTAAAAAGTTTTGGAGATATGGAGTCATCCTGTCTTACACCCTTTTCAATGTTGATTTTCCTACTATCATTATGTAATCTAATTGTTGCTGTTGCATTTTTATAAATATTCTTTAAAATATGACAATATCCTGTATCTACACCTTGATGATCCAATGCTTTAATCACTGAAGAAATGTTTATAGAATCAAATGCCTTTTCATAATCTACAAATCCAAAGCATAATGGCAACTCATATTCATTTGTCCTTTCTATAACTTTTCTCAATACCTGGATATGATCTACTGTAGTAAAACCACTTTTAAATCCAGCTTGTTATCTTGGTTCTGTAGTCAAGTTGTAATTACCTTAATAAAAAGTTTGAATAAAACTGATAAAAGGCTGATAGGTCTGTAATTTCTAATATCTTCTTTATCACCTTTTTTAAATATTAATATTAATACTGCATTTTTCCAATCATCTGGTACATCCTTATCATTTAGACATTTGGTATATAACTTTGCTAAAAAAAAATTCTATTTCTTCACCTGCTTCTTTTAATATATCAATTATAATTCTATCATTACCTGGAGCCTTCCCTTTCTTCATAAATTTAATTGCATGTCTCACTTCTTCATTCAAAATTCTGGGCAATTTTGAAGATATAATAGGTATAGGAGGCATTTGTTCTTTACTACTATATAATTCTTTATAGAAGTCTTCTACACATTTCATGACATCATCTCTCTTTTTAGTAATAATGCCATCTTTTTTTCTTATTGCAGATATAAATTTCCTACCAATACCAAGATGTTGTTTTACACTCTTTAGAGTTTTATTTAAGAATAAGTTACCTAAAATCACTAAATCTAACCCTAAGCAAAAATTAGAAACATCCAGTAAATCTAATAGTGAAAATGTAGGGGGGAAAATCTTTAAAAAAGTAGACCTTATAAATCCTAATCTAAAAGTTGAAAATACAAAGGGAAAACATGAATCCAAAGTTGTAGACCAGTCAGGGGAAATAGAAAATAGTAAAAAATACCTAAAAGAAAAAAGCAGGTCCTGAAACCCCATTAGAAAAATGTTACAGCCCTCAAACTTTTATAGAAAATGATTTACGATCATGTCGATCTGGGAGTGACTGAATGTGGGAAAACATAGCAGATCAAAAAGTCACCTCAGAAAGGAGGATGTTCTGAATGTGATAAAATAGATTTTAACACAGGGTACCTTTCTGAGCAAAAAGTATGTCATTCTGATGATCAGAATGAAAGTTATAAGCCCACTTCTGGTGGAACAAGGGTGCCACCCAGAAATAAAAAATTTAAAAACTAATGGCAAAATCACAATGATCTAATTTGTGAGTCAGAAAATGAGAATATAAAGCCAAAAACAAACACAGTACACTCTGGGGACTGAGGGCCAAACTCTGGATCTCTAAAAACCTCAGTAGCATGGAATATTTTGCAGAATAAAAATAATTCAACAGTTAAAGTTAAAAATCTGGGCAATATAACAAACACAGCCTAATATTCAAGAGCAAAGCTATCATGTTTCTCATAACCAATATATGAAGGCTAAAAACTGCAAGGGTGACTTACAACACCAGGAGCAAGAATTGTCGCATAAACTTTGGAATGACTGACTTGAAAAATTTACTTGCTCCGTTTGGAAAGATAGTCTCCTTTGGCTATAAACCAATCTATGATGATGAAATACAAATTCTCTTGAATACTGTGGAATTCAAAATCATGTTGGAGAAAGGTACTTTTCTTCTAATGATCCTGAGTCTTGTAGAATACAATGAAACCCATCATCATCAACTTTAGAGTGATATCGCCACAATGCTTTCATTGTCTCCAACAGGGACACCTTATGAGAGAATGTTCAGCTCGACAATGTGTCCACTGTGGGATGATAGAAAAAATACCACAAATGCACCAACAAAAAAATGATGTCAGCTGACACATCACTGAAGTTGGAACAAATGTCAAAAACTCATTCACACATGAAATCAAACTTATCTTAACCAAAAGCAGTTGCACCAGGCTTTCATCCATGGTCCCTTGGTCCCTCAAAACACCTTAGAATGCAGATCAGTCATACATCCTCAGATGATAAAGAAGCCATGTCCAAGGGAATGGGAATTGGGTATGTAGTCACAATGGCCACTGATTGCAGAGTCAATTTGCCTTTTCAGAATGCCCCTTTTCAACAGAAGAGGAAATACACATCCAGTAAGGGTGGGTCATCCTCTGCCACATCTATGTTTTGTGAAGAGGTTGCAGTTGTAAGAGAACTTGTTGATCTAGAAAAGCAGAGATTAACCATCACTACTCTCAAAAAGAAGATTAGATTTTCCCTAAAACTCATGGGTCTTCCTAATGATGTAGTATAAGATGAATCCATTGGCAGTATAATAAAGCTGCCTCAACATCGAAGTAAGAGTTATGAGCAAATTATTATTACTTAGAATTTGAAATTAACTCCACCCAGTCAAATGCCTCAGGATGTCATCTCCCAGAGACTGGATCAAAAAAGGCTTAACAAGGTGACTCAGATCAAGTGGTGAAGAATTTTTCAGCAATATAATCCAATTTTAAGTTGCATGTTCAACATCATTTTGGTGAATATCAGGGCCTGAATTCTTGTGATAAAACTTATGCCCTGTCACATTGGTTTAAGAATCAGGCATCAGATATTTTATGTTTGTTTGAAACAAAGTTGCACCATAACTCTGACTCAAGAATTATCCAATTAATGCAATCATTGGTACATTTTCATTATTCCATTTCCAATACTGCTGCAATTGGAATAGCAATAATTATTAACAATAAATCACTGATAACCTTTTTTAAAATACTATTCATAAACACAAATAGCTTGATTGCAGTGATCCAGTATAGAGGTTGAACCTTCAACCTTGTGACCCTATATCTATCCAAAAATGGAAGTTGTATCCAATGCTATTCACTCAATAAAAATAGTGCTGAGAACCAGACTATTCCTGACCATAATCATTGGTGATTTCAATCATAATTACGAAACATTTCAAGCAAAATTTGTCAACAGCTTCAACCAGCCCCTAGTAAGTGGCAGAGAATTGTTTCCAGATGCTCTATCATTTTACAAAAGATATACATGAACACTCACAGACCTGGTGTACATGTCACCTTCTTTATTTCCAGTGATTGAGACTCATTTATGGCCAGTGGCCTTTTCTGACCACTATTCCTTAGAGGTCAAAATAGAACCAGTGTTTGTACATGAGCCCATAATTAACTTATCATGTACAATTCGAATGCTATCACATCAAATTCCACTACCCAATTAATCTCCAAAATCTATATTAAATTTAATACAGTCAAGTATTAAATTAATACAGTCAAGTTATCCACTCTCCCAATTGAAAAAGCTTGGCTGACATTTGCAATCTCACTTGGTGAACTAATAAACTGTTGTACAAAAAAACAAGGGGTCTATTCCACTTGATTTGTGAAGTGGACAGAATTGCCAATGAATTGGAGACCTTGCCTTATGAAAGTCAAAACATTTATGATATCATTGATCTTAAGAGTAGATATAGAGTCAAACAAAAAGCCATTGCAGAATACCTCTCAATAAAGAATGCTAGGCAATATATAAATGATCAACATTGCTGGACCAGGAGCTACCTTAAATGGGTTCTTGGGTCTGGCAAAAAATAAGTAGGTGAATCTATGCTGCTCATGATCAGGGACTATTACAAGAAACCATAATATTAGCAAAACTTAAGGCACTCCCTGATAGAACATACCCTGGGCTGCATGGAATCCCAAATTCCTGCTGATACACCTAAGATCATTTGCCATCCTAATTGTTAAAAGGATGGTGGACTTCCTGGCAGATAACAACTGGAACACAGGGCAGCTCTACAGCAGATGCCATCAGTCGATTTTACCTCATTGTCAATCATGTTTGCAGAAAAAAATGTCCTGGCCAGTTGCAGTTCAATTTGACTTTTCTGGTGCCTTTGACTGAATCAGGATCGATGTGCTCCTTAGTGTACTGGAAGAACTTTAAGTGCCCAAAGCATATCTCCAAATGATTGAGAACTTAAAAGTGGTTCCTTCATTGGATGGTTGAGTTGCTCCAGAATTTTAGCCAAGCGTTTTCATCCTGCAGGGCTCACCACTAAGTGCACTTCTCTTTGCAGCCTATAATAAACCAATTGCTGTTGTGCATTGCAGCAACACTCTCAGGTATTGCCATACCTTTGCTGAGAGAGAGCATTCATCATTTCCTACATGGATGATGTGGTGGTGTTTTTCTCATCTCAGGATGAATTTTCTAGGCTAGAAAAAATCTTGGATCACTTTGCTAGTGAATTTGGTCTAAGAATAAATGAGGCTAAATTGGCTATGTGGTCACTTAAATCGGGAAAACAAATCTTGGGGGAAGATTTAGAGCAACTCCACAAAAGTTTCTCAGTTTCAAGTTGGCTTCCCACCTTACATCATGAGGAAGGAGCTTGAAGAGTCCCTGCTCAAGCAAGTTGTAAACTCAGTGACCTTGCTATCAAAGATCTGGTTGTCATAGTTGGGGAAGGTCACCCTTCTCAATGGGATAGTATTGCCAAAAATAACATATTTCCTGGCTGGATTTTTCTTAACAAGAGCATTCATTCGCAATGTGGAAACTCAATGCAGATGACTATATTAGAGCAGAAAGCCCAAGTCATTAGTTTTAGGCTTATCCAAAAACCGAAGGCTCTAAATGGGCTTGGACTACATTCAGTCTTCACATTCCTATTTCAAAGGACATATAATATATTAATGAAATTATTTAGCCAAAAGCAGTGTATGGAAATCCCCTTGACATTGGTGAAGATAGAACCAATGGATCATCCTCCTCCCAAACAAACAAGCATTTTGTTGCAACAACAAGGGTCAATGATTGTAGGGAAAACTAAAACATCAGTGACTATGCTTGGCTTCAAGCTTAACTATTGGGAAGCATTTAGTATGACACAAAACAAAGAGTCCATAGTGGAAAGTTTTCTCTCAATCAGCATTTCTGAGGTTTGCTAGGTTGATAAAAAGAATAAGACTTGAACATAAGCTAGTGGATATCCTGATAAAAGTCAATGTCAGAGCCCTTCCAACATGTGCCTTTTTGTGTTACAAGTGAAAATACAGAATGGATCCAATTTGTCTAATGTGCAATAAAAATGAAGAGACAATGAGCCACATCCTAGATTAATGTGAAATATGGAATAATCTATATTATTGTGCACTTATAAGAATCAAGGAAGCAGACATTATATGTACAAATATTGTAAAGGCAGTAAAGAGTGGCCTTTATGGTAAAATTAGACTAGCCACCTTTATAGATTTTGCTATATGGATAGTGCAAAATAAGATAGTCTTTGACAATGGATTGAATAATAGGCCAGTAGAGCTTTTTCTCAAGTTATTTGGTGAGGCCAAAAACTACGATTGGAAAATATGCCAGCACTGGTTAGCCAGTCAGACATGGGACCAACTGGGAATCTAAAGATCAAAACAATTAGGTGTTTATTAGACTGTTATGGTAAGATTGATTAACTGGATATAAGAACTCCTATACAGAGTCTAAATGTTGTTATATTAATGTAATCTAGTTTTTTTCCATTTGTTGTTCTTTATTGTTAAAACTCTGAATTTGGTGGTCAACTAGTTAACACAAATAATTCCTAAGTAGCTTATCTTGATATAATTCTTTATAGTTGTGGCAGGCAGATGGCCTTTTTTTAACATTGTTTTTCTTATTTATTGTTTTTATTGTAGAGTCACTGCCCATTTGAAAGCATATAACCTATAATAAGAAAGATGTAAAATGATATCCATATGAATCTTCTTAAGGTGTGAATAAAGTTGTTATTTGAAACTATATTCTGTAGAAATTTCACACACCAATTTATCAGATCATCTTGTTCATTTTTAGAAGTGTTCATGTATATATGTGTACATATATATAAGAAAATTTTAATTTTGTACATCACTTTTAAAATGTCACATATTGCTTGTTAAGGATTTATTATATCTGTCTATATTTAAATGTACATCATATTTATTTAACCTATGTGTGCGTTTATATATATTGTAACAGGATGTCGGTTTTAACAAAAAAGAGAGTGTGCATCTCACTACAATCGGACTTAGTGTCCAGGTAGAATGCTGGAAATGAAGCAATGAAATTTTTTTAAGTCCATGATTACATATATCTTTATTATGCTAACTCAACAATTATTAGATAAATCTAGATGTAATTTAGACTAGTTCATATCTCATCCCTTTTTAAGTCACCATTATGCCACAATATTTAAACTCATGAAGAATTCGCAATTGGCTCTCTTCAGGGATGGATTTAATGAAGTCATTTGCTATTATGCCTTTATATAAGCAATGACTACTAAAATATATTTCTAAAATGTTTATAATATTAACATATATATATATATAAATGTTATGTAGTTATTAATAATTAGTCTGTTTATTTATTAATATGAATGTAATATAATAATGATTAAGTAGAGAGATCAAATTACTAACTCAATAATGTTTAATAACAATAAAAATGTATTATAACAAAATAAATAAAATAATAATGAAAAATAACGATGAACTTTTATCATTTTCAAAAATTAATAACTGACATCTCCATTCCATATCCCATGATAAATTTTCATACCTTGGCAATCTTTTCAAAAGAAAAGATTATAATTCAAACTAATATATATACAATATATAACAGTAAACAAATTCAAAACATTAATAATTTAAATGACTTATTATCATTTGTAATAAAAATGAATACATAATTATGTTTACTATATTAATTAGTAAGAATAATAACTTTGTTTAATTAATATCTGTTAAATGATAATTAAAATTATACTTCATCTAATTTCGATAAGTTCCATCAAACTTTTAAATAGGTTTATAAAATTTAATTTTATTTAATATTATAAATATGTATATATTTAGTTTAATTATTTATGTTTATAAAATTAAATTTGGTTGTATAATGATAAGATACCAAATTTGAAAATGAAAATCAATAAAAATAAACATATTAAAATAATATAAATAATAAAATAAAATATATAAATAAAAACGTATTTTTCTGAGCTAAGTAAGAATGGTTCTTTAAATCCATATTTTATAATTCTGGTGAAGCTCTCCTGACATAGTGTATTTATCCATTGGTTTAGCAATTATATATTTATTCCAAATTAATAGATTATTAGCATTATCCAATGGGTTTGTTGTAATAAGATATAATACATCTTCGAAGATTGATGTTCTTAAGCTCCATTTTTCCAGTTAGACATTCTACCCAATTAATTTTTTTAATTAGCATGAAAATTGGTTTTGAAACTTTTACAATGCAATGTTGTTCTACCCTCTGCACATTGTAAGATGCCTTTAAATATATAAAAGTATTTTAAAAATATTTTTGTGCATAGAAAACAATGTAATAAAATGAAGTCACTAGAAATTCAATTAGATGTTCTTTTTTTATATAATACTATACTTTTTCAAATTTAAAAGAAAAATATATATTTTTCTATAATCTATTCCAAATTACGTTTTAATTTTCACATAAATGAATCAATATTACAATTTGAATAAGTTAACCCTTTTCTGAATTAGTAAAAATTTAATTTTAATATAGAATAGTAATATCCATTAAAAGAAAATAGTTGTTGAAAAAGAAATCATTTTGCTTTCTTCTCTTCTTTACATAAGAATCAGAATGAATAGTTAATAAAATATTGTGTGTTTTATTTTCAATTTCCAATGCTTGATTTATTTGATCATTGTTATAAATAATCATTAAGATAGGAAAAAATATATATAAAATTGTTTTTTTTTTCAATTTTAAATCTGGTGATTATTCAAAAGTTTGACATTTAAATAAGTATCATTTTAACTTTATTTTTATTAAAACAAGTGTTAATAATTTATTTATTTTTGTTAAATATATATATATGCATTTTATAATAATTAAATATATTTAATAAATGATTTAGTTAGAGATAGTTATAAATTAGTATATAATTGTTGGGTTAACTATAAGTTATATATATATATATATATATATATATATAACTTATAAATTGCATTATATATATATATATATATATATATATAATGCAATTTCTCCCAAATGCCTTACATATTTGGGCAAGCAAAAATATAATGGGTAAGAGCTGCACTTGGGCTGACCAAAAATATAACTGGTAGATAGATAAATAAGCTGATCAACAAATGAATTTATAATAACCTAAACTTATATTATAATAGTTTCATGAATTTCTAAAATGCCAGTAAATCCAAAATAAGTATTTTTGTTTGGAATGAAAAATAAAATTCAATAAATAAATTGTTTATTTTCTACTGAAGTATGTAGTATAAAATGTATGACTAAATATTTTAGTAATCAAATAAATTGTGTAATAGGTAAATCTAATGATGCCTAGATTAATAATAAAATATGTTTATTAAAATAAATATCAACTTATTAACTTTATTAAAATAAATAACACAATTTTAATTTCATCAGTTGCAATTGAACATAATTTATTATATACTTTTAATTTGTCCTGTTATATTGCAATTTCTAGATATGACCTATACCTAAAGATCATCAACATACATGTTAACAAAAGAATTAAATACATAATTATCCACACAATATTAAAAAATTATATTATTTTTTTAAATATCTAAATCAAGTAATGCTTTTATTATAATGGTCATTTTATACATTTAAACTAAATGTTAAATATTAGTTATATTTTAATTTTGATTTACTTTATAAAGCTTATATCATTAATCAGCTTAAGTTTTTATTTATTTAATTTATTATTAAATGGGATGCATTAATAATTTAAATTATTAAAAGAATTAAAAATTAGATGGATATATGTCTATGTTTACTGTTATTTTTTTGATTATTAAAACTAAGTAAGTTATTTGATTAAATAATTTTGGAAAAGATTTATTTATTGGCATTTATTACCAAGTTCAACAATTAACAATTGGATTATAGTTGTATTCTCCTGTAGTGTTTTTTTAATATTCTTATGACAACAAATAAAGATGTATGGTTCAATATCCATTGTATTATTAGATGATATCCAACTATTCCTTTATAAACACTGCAATTCATGGAAAATCCAATAATTCAATGACCTCACATAGTCAGCATTGCATTTATTGTTACCATCCCATTTATTTATGCAGATATCAACTGAGAAGAGTTCATATCCTCTCCCTCCCATGCGATGTCTACTCAAAACATTAATAAATAAATAATACAAAAACTTTATCAGACAATAAAAATTATTATTCAGTATAAAGTGTGATAAACAGAGTAGTTAAAATTCAAATATCATTAATCACAAAAACTATTTGCCAAGTGCTTTCAGCACCATGTATCAGAATCATGATGACATATTGGAACTGCAATATGTCACCATGATTCTGGTACATGGTACTGAACATGCTAGGCAAATAGTTTTTGTGATTAATGTTCTTTGAATTTTAGCTACTCTGTTTAACACACTTTATAGTGGTGAATAATTTTTAAAGGTACATTATCATTTTTTACCACAAATCCACAGACTATTGTTGAAAGTAGGTAAAAAAAAATTTGATGAAAAAAAAAATATGTGTTTTTTTTTGCTGAGCTCTTTTGGTTACCTAGTAACAACAATTATGCAATCTTTTAAACATGATCTCTTTGAAGCAAGAATTTTTTCTTTCTTTCAAACTTAATAAAGTGCATTGTTATTATTCTATATGACATAAAAAACATATTTTTAATTTTAATAAATAAACCATTCACTAGACATTTCTAATTGTTTTCTTTATTTATTCATTTGTATACTACAATGAATAATAAATGATGACTGTGCATGTTACAATGTATATATTCAACAATATCAAAATTTATTTCTAAATTTTATGTATACTTCCAGCAGTCAAAAATCTGCAAAATTGTGATTTGACAAGATTTTCTAGTTTAATAATCAATGTTTTCTATGAGTTGTAATGTATAAACTGCAAAATAATCAGGTATTTTGATTGGATTACAAACTCAAAATTTACTCTGTAGATATAATTGACTTAAGTAAATAATATACATACCTTTGGACATTATAATTAAATTTATTGTAACTAGCCAACATTATAGTTGCTCCATAGCAAACACCAAGGGAATAAAGTGTTTGAGATGCAGCAGCATTCCAAACCTTAAAATAAAAAAGAAATGCATATTTGATTTTAAAATACTTATAAATCATATGCACAAGTTATATATATATATACTGCAACAGGATTTGTTTATCTCTCTTTTACTTCTATATAAAGTTATATCTTATATAAATTTACTTATTGGGAATGAATGGGTGATATGAACAATTTCCAAATATATTTAGGCTAAATACCCTCACTATGATGGTCATTGTGGGTATCCAACCATATTTTCTGACTATCTTTTTTATAAAACAGCCTCAAGTAGAGAGAGTGTCTATCCTTTGTTACATACATATTATTAATTATAATCTATCAGCTACACTGCAGATCAAGGTATCATCTCTATAATGAGAAATATCTTTAGAATGGGTTAAAATATTTCCCCATTTTTTTTTATGTTAAACTCCAATCCACAACTGGCTTCAGGCAAATATGATGATGAATTATGAGAAATGTGCAACATTGCTTAGTTTTAATCATAGTAATAACAGCAATAAGAAATAACATTTATGTCTGTATCACAATTATATAGTCAGATACAAGAATTTTGAAAAAAAAAGACTAGCAACTACTTTTATTGAATTTATTAATACATAATAGTTGGGTAAGTAATGAATATTTACAGATCTTTATAAACTACAAAAGTTTAATGCACAACATAAAAAAGTGTATTAATAAAATACCAAAAATAAGAACATTAATAAAAAGAAATAGAAATACATTAGAATAAAAAAATATAAGAACATGTCAATTGATATGTATTTATGAAATATATAAGATAAGAATATTAGTTGCAACATGTATCATAAAAAATATTAATGGGTACATGGCCATAAAATATATGAAATACAATATTCATTATACTTTATTTTAATTGCTTCTAAGAGTTTATGCATTTTATTACTTATTTTAGGACTATTTAATAAAAAAAATAGACTAATAAAGTATTACTAAATTAGGTATTTAGTTTTTTGACCATACGAGCTGCTTGATGACATTCTCGTTAGCCAAAACCACATTAATATGCCACTTCTGAGGCCTTTTAAGTATGCTAGTAAAACCACTTTATAATACCCTTTAAATTTGCCTGTAAAACTGCCTTTATATGTCCCATAATGGCTAGTTTAATGTGGTTTGTGAATATTATTGCAATCCTCATGTGGCTAGCAAAATATGCCTAGCGTAGTGTGTCTTGGGATGTTTTGTTTCACTATTTCTTTGAATATTTGAATTACTATATTTTTGTACAATATCATTTTGAGTAAGTTTTTTTAAATGTCAGTGTTAATTAAAAATATTGATTGAAAATTATGTGTTTTACACATTAACTGTCTGAAAATTTGTTTTAATAATTGTCTTTTTCTTCTTTTTTTTTGGAACAAAGTTAGGAATATTTTATTTCTATTTGGAAAGGGTATTGTCAAGCATAATTTTAGTAGATCTCATGAATATTCATGCTCTTTGTGAGAACACTGTATTGTTTCTTCAAATGGTATTTTCTGCCCATGACTCTGTTAATTTAAGCCAATTGCCAATGACAGGGGTCTGTGTTAATTTTGCAGGATAAAAACATTATACCCGCTGCTAAAAAATGTGTTTGTGGATGAGACATATTATTAAGTAAAGTACAATTGTACACCTTCAAATGTGAGTCGACCTCTTGCCATTGAAGGTGTTTCATACACAAGCAGATTTGGTTCGAGTGCTCTAAAATACCTCTTTTGAAAGCATTGAGACTTGTCTATTGGTGAAGCCATGATGAACTAACCATCAAAAAGGCCAGCAAAGAATTGGAATGATACATCTCTGCTGTCATCAAGTGGATATGTGAGCTTTGTGAGCTCTGCAGAGAAAGTCTTTTGTGTGTTCTCTGCCATCCAATCAGAGGAACTAGTTATATTGTCAAGATAGAGGAAACTATGTTTTCAAAGAGAAAAAACCCAGGTCGAATCTCCCTACAGCAATGGATTTCCAGTGGTACGTGTAGAGAGACAATGGAATGTTTCGTTATTGCAGTTTCATCACATTCTGCTGAAAACTTTTGAAGTGCATCATGGAAAACATTAAACCCAGCTACACAATCTTTTCTGATTGTTGGAAGGGATAATGAACCATGGATATTGAGACTGTTTGCTTCAAACACCTCTGAGTCAATCAAACCCCAAAACAGGTGCACACACCCAAAACATTGAGCATCTGTGGGGATTGTTGAAGTAAAAAAATAGAAGACAATGAGGTGTGCTTCATCATCTTGTAAAAGAGTACTTGTCAGAATTTATGTGGAGGCATCTACACAAAGAAAAAAGATTTGTTTGTATGTATTCTTAAAGAAACGGTTATTAATGAATGATTTGAAGAGGTCTTTTAATTGTTGGCAATATTTTTTTTTGATTCTTTGAAATTCACTTTAGTTTTTGTTATTCAAATGTTTGTAAATATTTTTACATTAAAGTTTATTAATTTTTATTTAAAAAGTAAAAGTTTTAATTTTTGTTAAATAATTGGGTTTTGTATTTTTTTTATTTATTTTTAAAGTCATAAAAGATGTGTAGTTTCCCTATAATTTACATACTACTTTTAAAATCAATACAAGATTTTAATTATGTAGTAACAAGAAGCCAATTTTTTTTAAAAAAGAAAAATTACACCAAAAAAAGGTTAAAAAATAGGTCAATTAAAAAATTTTTTTAAAAAGGCAATCCAAAAATTATAAATAATTTAATTAGGCCAAAACAAGTCATAAAATAAAGAAAAGAATCACATATAATATTTTTTCAAAACAAAAAAATTACACAAAAAACAGTTTTAAAAATAAATCAATTTAAAAAAATAACAAAAAAGGCGATCCAAAAATTAAGAATAAATTAATTAGGCCAAAATGAAGTCATAAAATAAACAAAAGAATAACATATGATATTTTTTAAAAAGTAAATTACGCAAAATATTGTAATTTAATAACGTGAAAAATATTGAAATTTAATAATGATGAAATATTGTAATTTAATAATGTAAAATAGGCCAGGGAATGAAATATTTATGATGTCATGTGATGTGATGCACTGTGACTTCTTTTTAAATGGAGTCAGGAATCTTTCAGCAACCATGCCCAGAAAAACCTGTTAGCCACTTTACCTTTTTTTTCCATTGTCCATCCTAAGTTTTCACATAATCTGCTCCATCCCATTTCCACAACATAATCTTTATCAACTCCATGACCTTCATATCTAAATCCCCCTTATCTTTTCCCAAACCTAGCATAAAAACAATAACTCACTTTCTGTATAATCACTTTGTTCATATTTAATCTTCCATAACTTCATTATTTGTATCCTTTCTGCTTCCAAGCATTATAACAGATGCCTAATATTTTCTATGCCTTCATTACACAACTTGCAGACTAAATCACCCATATTTTTTCCATTTAAGTGTATATTCCCTTGTTGCTAAAGATCCCATTTGAGCCTTAAACAATAAACTACTTTCCTTACTATTATCATAAATTATTCTGTTTACTTCTAAACTCGTTTTACTCTCCATACTAGTTCTCCATCTCTCCAACTCCCTATTCTTTATTAATGCATCTATTCTTCTATACCATTCCTTACCACTATAACATTCAACAATCCTCCTAACACAATCATCCTATCTTTTGTACAAGTATATTGACATAACTTCTTTATCCAAATCTTCTGCATACTGCATTACCTTTCTCAATCATCTTGTTGCCTGCCCTTTACTTGTAACCCAGTTAAATACTATCTTGGTTACTCTTTTATTATCCATAAACTGCAATCTACTGAACATTTTCAATTTGCTTTTTGCATCTCTCATATAAAAACTTGACCATCCCATTTCTCCTTGAATTGCCTCCTTTACTGTCCACACCTGAGCTTCTAATGATGTCTTCCTACTTCTCTTTGTACTTTTTCTAAGCAATTTAATACCCCTTTACTAACACAAAACACATCATTGCCATATGTTAACCCTGCTACTGCCACTCCCTTCCATACAATTCTAGCTACATCATATTTATTATATGAAAACATTGTGAATTTCTTTATCAATCTCTTTCTTTTCTTTGCTTCATTTATCAATTTTTTCTCCCATTCATCCAAGCAATTTTTCTTATTACTCAAAATGATTCCCAAATAATTATATCTATTCACCACACTTAACTTTATATCCCCCAATAAGATAATCTTTGTCTTCTCTTTCCCCAGTATTCACCATCATTATATTTGATTTTTCTTCACTAAATTTAATCCCCATATCTTTACCCACCCTTGTGCATGTTCTCAGAATAACTTCCATATCTTCTCTTCTTTCTGCACACAAAAAGACATCATCCACAAAAAAAAAGACCTGACAATGTATATACTCTCTTGCCACCTATTAACGGTATCTCTATCTCTCTTCCAAGACTTTCTATTGCTTTCTCCATTTTACTCAAATACAACACAAACAAAATAGGTGACATAGGGCATCTTTGCCTCAGTTCCACTCCATTTTTAACTTTAACTGATTCTATATCCCCTAATTGATATGTATATTAATTATTTTCATATAATTTCTTAATAACACCCACTAAAGCTTCATCCATTCCCAAATTTGCAAAACTTATCCATAATCTATTTCTATTCACTCTATCATATGCCTTCTCTATATCTATAAAACTCATATATAACTGTCTACCTGAATTTATACTCATATCTATAAGTTGTGTAACTACAAATAAACTATCTCCTATATGCCTATCTGCTCTAAAACCATCTTGCATTTCCTCCACTACATTATTTTCTTCTATCAATTTTGCAACTCTTCCAGCCACCATATATGAAAAAACTTTATATAAAACTGATGTTACCACTATTGGTCTATAATTATTTAATTTTCTATGATCTTTACCTTTTCTTTTAAATAATAATCTTACTCTTGTATTACTCCAACTACCTGGAAAAACTCTCTTCTGTACCATCTTATTAAAACATGATAGTAACTTTACCTTTGCCCTGCATTACCATTTCTGCTGCCCATCCATCTAACCCTCTTGCCTTACCACTTCTCAATTTCTTCCCTGTCTCATTCAGTTCATTTTCTGTAAACCTAATATTCCCATTACTATATGCTTTCATATTTTCTATCCCTCTGTTTTTCACATCTAACTACTTTTCTATATCCATTACATAACTATTCAATATTCTCTCTAATTTTTTTTAGAGTTACACTCTATTCCCGCCTCATCCAGTAATACTATCTCTCTTTCTCCCCTAAATTCCTCCTTTTAATGTAATTTCAAAATTTTTTACTCCCATCTCTTCCACTTTTGATAATATCATCCAATAATTTACTATTTAGTTTCATTCTCTCTTTATAATTATATATTTTAGCTAACTTCATTTAGCATTAATATCTTTTTCACTTTCTTTGTTCTTAACAGTGCACTTATATTCTCTGCATGCTTTTTCCTCTCTTTTACATTTTTACTAACTCTCATTTTTCTATTTCTTTTATTCTTCTAAATATTCTCATCTAAAACCCTATTTGCCACTTTTTCTATTTCATCACACCAGTTCTCATACTCATTCCCAACCAACTCTTCCATAGTTTCTTCAACTTCTATTACAAAGAAATTATGATCACTATTACATACTCTCTCTTCATTATCAAACACCTTAATTTTTCATACTTTATTCGGTACTCATCTTATAGCTAAAGACGCCGTTCTATGGCATGGTTTTCGCGCCAAAACACATTAAAATGCTGTTTCCATGGCCAACATGTTCGAACCTGCATTTTCTACAATACAACTTTTTTGTTGTGTTACAGAATGCAGGCTGCTATGTTGCATCACAGTACAGCATGTATGTCACTAAGCAGCAATTACATTTTATGAATTCGCACAATTTATAAAATAATTACGGCTTGATGAGAGAGTTTGTATTTGAATTGTATTGAAATGTTGTTTTCATTGGATTTTTTTTTATTTTAAACTATTGAAATGTTCAGATGTTTTAAAACAATAATTATAAGACTTTTTACAATGTACTGTATTGAACTTTTATTTGGGTAAATGTTAAATATCTATGTTTTTATTGAGTTGCAATTAGGTAATGTGTCAAGTAATGTACAGTTAGTAACATTCACGAGACAAAGAAGATTCTACCATCTGTATATTTTTGAAGTAAAAAAGAGCGGTACGAGAAAAATATCCAGTAAGAAAAGTCCAAATGTACAGGTTTTTTTGTAAATTTAATAAAAAGCAAATATTATAAACATGTTTAATAAGTAAAGAAGACATTTGTTTGTTGTTTAAAAAAGTTTGAGTTTCTTTCTTCTGTCCGAGTACGCTTACGATTTTGAATTTTTTTATTTTAACATTACAAACAAACAGAACACTAACCCTAAAACTAACCCTAAACCTAAAACTAACCCTAAACCTAACCCTAAACTAACCCTAAAACTAACTCTAAGCCTAACCCTAAACTAACCCTAAATCTAACCATAACAACTTTTATTTTTATTACGATTATAATTTTTTAATTAAACAACAACAAAAAAGTCGTAACACAAGTAAAAAAATAACCGATAGAAAATTGATTAAAAAAAAAGCTGTAACACAAGTAAAAAAATAACTGATAGAAAATTGATAAAAAAAAAGCCGTAACACAAGTAAAAAAATATCAGATAGAAAATTAATAAAAAAAAAAGCCGTAACACAATTTAAAAAATATACGATATAAAAAACACGAATCAAATTGCAATTTGTTGATTTTATTTTATATTTATTATTATCATTTAAATTTATACGTTAATAAAAAATAATATTTAAAAAAGACGATTTTGTTTTGTTTTTATTTTCGCATTACAAAAAAGCACAGAGAAATTATTAAAATCAACGGCCCATGAATGTTCACATTTTATAGTTTTAGCATGAAAACGACGCCATCCTACAGCGTCTTTATCTATAATACAAGCACCCTTTATTCATTTTTCTTTACCAATACATAATCTATTGTGTGGGATATATTATTCCTAGACCATGTGTATTGTCCCTTATAAATATTTGATAAGTTTCCAATGCTCAAATTTACTCTCTGACAAAAATTCTTCAAAAGCTGTCCATTCTTATTGTCTACATCATCAATTTCTTGAATATGCTTATTCATATCTCCTATAACCATTATTCTCTTCCTCTTTTCTTTAAAACTCTGTAAATCCTTAACTAGGCACTCATATATGCTATTGTTCCACTCCATTATAGTTTGACTATCTCCAGTAGCTATATAAACTATAGCCACCATCCATTCTTGTTTTCCCAACCTTATTTCAATCCACAAACGTTCTTGGCATTAACAGTATTTAAATATTTTTTGATATAACACCTATACCACCACCCTTTTTTTCTCTTTTCTATTTATACCCTGCCATACCAAATCTTCCAAAACAGGTTCTTCTTCTTCTCTTAGATGTGTTTCCACTACTGCTAATACATCAAGATCTTCATTTTCAATTGCTTTGTTTAATTCCTGCCACTTTTCTGGTATCCTATCACCTTGCATATTCAAATACCCAATTTTAACAATTTTTTCTTTCCTAACTACTCTTTTATAAATTTTTTGATTCTTTCTTCTCCATTATGTTTATAAATAACTTACTTACCATTAAGTTTACAGACCCATTCCCTCTCCACATCTACATTTATATCTAAATCAACTGCCCTTTGTTTATTCCTTACATCCCATCCATTCTTCTTTATAATAACACTACAATTTAAAATCCCACCCCCCTTTACAAGTTTCCCAAACTACATTCTTTATGTGTAAAACAATATAAAGTGCCATCAAGTGACTTATATAGTCAAAAAATAACTACCCTAATTTATTTATTATTCTGTGATTAGACTTTTATGTCTTTCATATACTTAGCTTGAAATCAAGTGTGTAAGACTTGATTTCCTGGGGATTTAACTTTCATGAGAATCATTCTATTGGACAGTATCTTGGTTAACTCCTTTTATACAGATATTGGGGAAGTGTATTTTTGATGAGCTAAATAAGTGCATGCAGCACCCACTGCCATTATTTACTGATTGGGTTCTGGTCTACTTTCAGTTTCCATACTTGAGATAATTTCATAGTTAGAATTAGATTGATTTTTAACAGTTTCCATCTCCTCTACTTAGAGATTCAATATTATTCTCTCAACACTTGTTTGCAACACATACACTTTCATTTCATCATCTGATTTTAGCATATGAGCTTTTAGTAGATGAATATCTTCAACACAACAAATATCTCTTAAAAAGTGGCAAGTTTATTTTTATCTTTGGCTTAGGATATTATTTTTAGGAATATTAGCAACAGTGTAGTAAGGGCAAAATGTGACACATACTAGGTTGCTAGCCTACATCAGAAAAATATCTATTATATAAGACATCATATTTTCTATTTTTGCAGATTTGTTGGCTAACATATTAATACTTTGAATATATGTCCAACTTTTCACACTTCACTTTAACAGCCTGATTTGATTTTGACTTAAAAAAAGAGGCTAACAATGATCAACAAGACAACATCAGGAAAAAACAAATTAAAATAAGATAAGAGACAAATGATATTAAACACTTTTTATATTTTCATCATTGATTTTTGAAAGGTATTTCTCTTAATCCAACATCTGGCACATAAAATATTGTTTCATCTGCGTGTGTGTATATATATTTATATATATTATTTAATTAGTTTTATTGCTTTAACAACAATGTTAATTACTATAGTATTTATTAATCTTTTACCTAAATCTTTATTTAACCAAATCTTATCAGAATATCAAATATTGAAGATTAATTAAATACTTTTTTTTATATATATATTTAAATTGATAAAAAATCAAGTCAGATGTCATATGACCTAATTTTAATAAAGCTCATATTTATAAATGTAAATATATATATATAATGTACTTAATTAATTAAATAGATGATTTTCCGTGTCAAATTTTTTTTAAAAAATATTATTTAATTTACAAAATTTTTAATTATTTAATTTACTAAAATAAATTTATTCTAATGATATATGGAAAAATCTATTTTATACAAGTTTCTATTTTTTTTTTCTCCCTACATTAATTTTTTCTCTCTATGATTGATAGCTCTTAACTAGTGGTTTAAAATTAACTGACTATTAATATAGTTTAGCAATGATCCTTTTGTCCAAGTGCAATACATTATTTTCTTGATATATATTAATAATTTATATTAACTGAAATCCAATTCCTTATATTTTTATTCTTTTTTGTTTTTTTGTTTTTTCAAAATTAAGATTATCTTCTAATTGCAATTTAAAATTTAATTTCTTGCACCTAATATGTAATACTATTTTTTTTATATAAAACCAAGATAATCCTAAGCTAGCTACAATAAATTAATTGTATTTATATATACTTAAATTCACAAAACATAATCTTAAAGTACAAAAAAATAAAAAATAAACACTTTTATAAAACATATTATGTTATACAAATATGAAGACGATATTTTATTTTATATATTTCATTTTAATAAGTGTAATAATGCCAATCTTTATTGTTAAAAGGATGTTGCCTTGACAACAGATTGAGATTGCTGATTATTAATGATATTGGGATTATCTGGTTTTAATAATATTTCATTTTGTATTATTTTTTCTAGTTATCAATCTTTACTATTTAAATCTTAAAAGCATTTTATTGTATTCATTTCAGATAGTAACATTCATTGATATAATAACTGTGTATATATCTTTCTGTCGTTTTTAATTATGCAAATTTAATGAAATTTGCTAAGCTTTCAATAATAATCCCCCTTACAGTAAGTTTAGTTACTTAGCTTACTTTACCAACTTATATATAAATCTATTCAGTAACTTTCACTAAAAATTATATCTGGTTCTAATAAAATACCTACTCATTCTGGGAAGAAAAATACTGAATTTAAACCTATGTACTGGTATCACAACATGCTGGTACACTATATATATATATATATATATATGTGTGTGTGTGTGTGTGTGAGAGAGAGAGAGAGAGAGTTGTGTGTATGTGTGTAAAATATTTTAGAATACATCCCATTTCATCTATCAATTTTATTTGATATAAATTCAAATCGTAAAAAAAAAAACAATACAAAAGAACTTTAAAAGTTTAATATTGATTTATCTACTCTTAGCAAACATGTTTGCAAAGAAAGAAAAGATAGAGAGTTACATTGAGGGAGGGAGGGAGGGAGGGAGGAAGGGGAGGACTACAGAACAGTTAATGAAAATGGTGTCATATTTGTTGCAAAGTCTAATATAGTATTCTCTTATTGGAATTTCTTGATTTGTCAATGAAAGTCTAAACTTTTATTTCTTGCTGAATAACATTATATCAATACAAGATTTGATTTTTTTTTTTTAATGGTGTGAATGATACAAACAATAAGCTTTGGTCAAAAATTATTAGAGATAATAAACTCAAATAGTCTGCTATTATTAATTTTTTGTCGTAGTATATTAACTATCACAAACACTTTACTTGAGTTAAATATCTCTATAAAAACATGGATCCATTCATATCCAAAACAATAGCATCTATAATTTACTTTGTAATTGATAGTCAGAATAGAGAAAAAAATATACAACATGAGCTCTTATCTATTCTGATTATTGAACAGATACGAGACCAATAGCTCCAAAAGTGAAATGATCATTGTCTTAAAAAGGGAGAATTTATTTTAATCATGTTCATAAAAAATGATATTCCTTGTTGACAAGCTTCTACCATTATTATTGTTCTGTTAAATTTCAACAGATACTAAACACTTATTTGGATTTTCAAGACATAATGTTTACTAACACTTTAATTCTTTTAAGAAATATATTATGTATTCAAATAATTCTTTTTTTTCTTTTCCATATGTCATAGCATCGGCAGGAAGGCAAACTTGCAGCAACCATCTGCAACCAACTGCTTGCTTGCAAGGCAGCTGCGCTGACTTCTTGGCTAACAACGCTTGACAAATTTTTTGGGGTTCGCTAAAAACAGACATGACTGATTTCTAATAATTATTCTGCTACTGGTGACTTCATTAAAAGAAAAAACATACATAACATTTTTGTACAGCATATTAACATATTAAATGCAAGATTTACGATTAATATTTATGATTTAAGGATGGAAGTTCAACCATTAAAACTGCAAAGAAGATAGATATTCACTGGTCGTTACCAAAGATCTTATTTAAAGTCTAATAACAAATTAATCTGAAAAGAATAAGGAATCCTATAAAATCCTTAGATGGTATTCTTTTATCATGACAACCATAATTTAACAATTGAAGATAGTACTTTGGTATCTAAAATAAGAACTGACATGATGATTTTTAATAATATATCCATTCTATAAAGTCATTGAGCTTAGAATAAAAATATTTAACTCATTAAAATAAAAGCAGATCTTTATAATCTCCAAAATGCAAGAACTGCTGGTTGTATGAGATATGTATGAAGTGGTAAAATATCTAGAATATCTACTACAGTCTTCTTGTAAAAGTTTTATTGAATAGATTGCTTCCAGTCATAGCTGAATCATTACTAGACATTTATTGAGTATTAGAAAATCAAGAAGCATTGCATGTTTTAATTGCAGGGTAAATGAAAAAAAAAAAGTGTGGGAAGTAAAAAATGATTCAATATTGATTTTATTGGATTGGTAGGAACATTTAATTTATGTAATCAAACAAGTCATAATACTGTTTAGAAGAAATATTTATTACTATAAGTGTGAAATGAAATATTTGAAATGAAAAACTATATCAAAAAGAATGTGTACAAGCTTTAACTTTATATTTGATATTTATAACAGTCGTTTATGCAACCGTTTAAAAATTGTTTTTTGAACCAAATCAGAATGAAATATAAATTTGATAGTAGAAATTCGAATTTGAATCAATTAAAAATAAAAATAAAAACTTCAGCTTCTTAGCCTTTGAATATACAGTCTACTAATGACTTATCTATTTTTGCAATTCAAAAGATATTCTCAGACTAGTATTGTTTTGGATGCAACACATAATAACTTTGTTTTAGGTAATTAATATTCAAAAATTCAAATCTTTTATTGATAAGCATAGAATTAAAGTTTTTCATCATTTTTAGCTGGATAATTGTCAACTTAAGAATATCAATCAATTTAAATTTTACCCTAAATTGTTTAATAAAAAAACGGAACACGGTGAGATGAAACGCAGATTACAGACTAATGCTACTTCTTTTAACTTATTGAAAAAAATAATGTATTTCATTACAACAATGTCTGCAAGTAAATTAGCTGTAAATAAAAATGGTTTTATGTTATGTATTGTATGTAATTAAGAAGATGCATTTGTTAACAAAACATAAAGACATTAGATAAATTTTGTTTCAAATATTTTGTAATAGTCCTAAATTACGTTTTTAACATCATAATATTAGTCAATGCATTTTTCAATTTGCTGAATATGGAACTATAGTAGCCATTATTGTAAGGTCATATCTCATTGGCTATAAGATGTAAAATGATTGAATAGCACAGACTTCCTAAAAAGTATTTATGTGAATTCGATCATGGTTTTCATATAATCTTCTTTATGTTTTAAACATTAATTCAAATAAATTCTAAAGAAATATATTGACTGATTTAATTTGAAGATATGAATGAGAATGAAATCTAATGTAGAATAACAATTCAATAAAATATTAAAATCCTTTTGAAAAAAAATGCTGCAAAAATAACAATTGACCAGCATATTTTATATGTGGACTATTTCTCTTTTACAGATTGATTTGTAGAATCATCACAAAAATTTTCAAGGGTCTATTATACTTTTATGTTTTTCTATCTTATATGAGGAATTGGACTGGCTATACTTGTTTTTCTATGCCTGATGAAGGTGATGATGGTTGTATTATATAATTTATTTCCTTTCTTATATTTGGAAATGTTAGCATTTACTTTTTTTTCCTTTTTTGAAAACCTTCATGAATCATATTGAAGTGTTTTTAAGATATAATATTGCACACACCCTCAATTTTTCAATGCAGATTTAAAAATTATTTGAAGCTTTAAGACATGTTTTAAGGCATTTGTCTTTTTTTCTCATAAATGCTTTATTATATTGATAAGGAAACTACATTGACAGCATGATGAAAGGAACAAAGTTAATTACAGAGTTAGGATGGTCACATAACTCTCTACTATTAGGGCAGTAAAATGTACAATACATGCTTTACACACATCAATCATCCATGGATATCAAGTCCCATGTAATTTTGTAGATGAATGACAATGTTAATCTTTTGTCTCTCTCCCATATTGTCCTAAGCTTAGACATGAGTATTTGTTATTGCTTAAGGGATTGTAGATCATCATACATCTGATTGACCAATAAGTGAAAAGTAAAAGTTGAGCTCCTAATAGAAGATAATTCCCATACTGGTAATGAGTGTTGTGTGTAATGACTTCTTACTTATATAGATGGAGGCTATAAGATCCCTGTAACTATGCAGTGAGGAGCAGTGGCAAAAAAGGTGGACCATGGTGTCATCATCCCTATGAAACAAAGGACAGACTTTGTCTGAGGGAAACCCCTATGGGTGACCAGAAAATGGCATGTAGGGAGAGCATTTAAGTTTATTTATATTAGAAAGTCTAAATATTTTGGTTGCAAATGCCAGCACTTGAATTTTCTTGATAATGGAATGATTGGAGAAGGTTAGGAGGGATTGATATGGAGGAGTATCATTATTAGTAAGATGATATGCCTCCCAATAATTGTTTTTAGGATTGGTAAGATGATATGCCTCCCAATAATTGTTTTTAGGATTGGATTGAGTAGGTTGTATAGTAAATTTTAATATATACCCCAGGATATGGATGAATGCTTCAGGGAAATTATTGAAACAATTTTTGGATTGTCTTATAAGAATGCTCGAATTGGAATAAGTTAATGGAGTGTAGGGATAGTGCATTGAATGTTGAATGTTTTTGGAGGTTTCTCAGGCTGATGGCCATAGTCTTACCCTTCCAGAATAGTCTTGAGTACAAGGAATTTATTTCCCTATTGAACCTTTAAGAGACAATGATAAATAGCATAAAATAGAAAATCTAGGGAACATTAAAATATTCAGCAGCAAGGTTTTGGCAAATAAGAACATGTAAACTTTTGATAATGAGATTATCTTGTTGATGGAGAGGAGAAGCAAATCCTGGATGCTCTTCCTTATTGACAGGGGGAATTAAAGATTGGCAAGCCTAAAATTTTGAGGGATTTAGTGATAAATGAAGAGATGATTGTGCTCCCTGAAGATAACTTTCATGCCGAGGATTTGTCCATGTTAAAATTTAACCCTGACTCCAAGGTAAAGGTCTGCATTATCTTAATAAGTTTAGGGATCAGCTTTTATGAAGAGAAAAACACAGCCAGGTCATCCATGCAAGAGATATCGAGGATTGATTTTTTGAGAGCAGATATGTATTCTCTGGGAATGTCCTGCTCGAGTTTGTTAGTAACAGATTGATGTAAATTATAAACAGCAGGGCACTTAGTGGACAGCCCTGCAGAATGGAATTTTTAGGCATGAACAAGGATGAAATCCTCCCATTTAGGATAATGGCTATATTCCTATTATTAAGTAGATTTCCAATAATGTTTAAGATACCAGTTGGTATGTTAAACTCACCAAGTAGGTGAAGGATGCTCCAGCAATGTCTAGTTGGACAACCACTGTCTGGATTTTCTAGTTCTAGTGTAGTCAACTACTATTTTAAATAATCCAATTCCTCAGCTATTGATGAACCCTTTTTGATGAATTGATACTGGGATATAAATGGGAGAACCTTATCCTGAAATTTTGTCATTAACTAATTTGTCTTTTACTGTACATTATTCTTAATATACATTAAATTATGTTTTAATGAGATAGTTTTCATAAATGTTTTACATCGTACTAAAATTCTCTCTTATAATAAAACAATTATTTATTATTTTTAATTTGATAAAAAGATGGGATTTTATTAGGAAATCATTCATTTTCAAAATCAAATTTATTATTAAAGTTATGACTTAATTTTATAGTAGCCCAAGTATAGTAATTTATTTTGTAAGTATCTGTTAATAATTTATATTTATTGATAAAATTAATTTATGGTTCTATACACAGAATATTTTTGTTCTTGTTTTTTTTTTTGTAATATATTGATTTTATTTTGTACAATTGCACTCACAGAATCTAAAATGCATTCAAAAAATTGAATCATTTATTAGCATTTTCCTAAAAAGTCTATTAATATGCAAATATTGAAACAATTATTATTCTAATTTTAATTATAAAATGAGGTCAAATTACGTTTTTTTTTTTTGCATTCCCATGACATAACTAAAAGATTGATAATTACCAAACTAATATTTTAATTGTCAATATATTTTATTGAGATTGGATACACAAAGTTTGAAATAGACAAATTTATCTTAGAGACATTTTTAATGACAACAAATTATATAATTAGCTGATGAACACTCTTTTTTGTATTCTAATGATATTATTTAGTAACTCTATGAATAATTAATGGTAGCATAACTACTAAATATCTTTCTAGTCAGTGTCCCTTATAATAAGGATATTTGAAACAATGTGTTACTTAGCATTTATTTATATTATCTTTTAATGGTTATACACTTATGTAAAACTTCAATTTTAATTTTTGTCATGTAAAAAGAAAGAAATCACCATTTTAAGGATTATAACTGATTTAATGTCCTGCAATCATATTTTTGAAACTTTATTTTATAATGGTCAAGTTCATATGTTCTGTTAACAAAATATAGAGTCCAAGCAGAATACAGAAAGCTCAGTATATCTAGGCTGGGGAAGCCATCCCAAGAGTACTAAGTCTTAACCTATTTGCCTGTACCCCAGCCATCTCCACTACATGAGCAACGCCCCTGATGCTACTAATAGCACAACTTCTAGTCCCAGGGGTCAGTGAGAGACCCTTAATAATAATAAACCTTACCCTAGGTTTGCTAACAAAGTACTAATACAGATTGATATGTGATTCATGACCAAGTAATATTAAGATATTTAATAACTTTCAGAAATGCATGAATAAAAGTGCAATAATGTGATATGGATCATACAGAAAGGTAACAACAGATATAATTTAATACAAAATTTTAATAATTTTCAAACTGAATAGTTGGCTTCACTCATTATTTAAATACTCAAATAACAATAGAGTGTCTAATGTTGGAGAATATGTATTACAAAAGGAAATACAGTACAATTCATTAATGAAGAAATATTTAATTATTTGAGATTCTATACTTACATGGATAAATGTAGAGTAAATTCATAGTTCAATATGCCTTATTTAAACATCACCCAATTGAGTTAATAGATGCAAGTGTGTACAATTTATAGATTAAAGTATTAACAATCACAAATATAAGTAACTATAAGTAACTTACATTAGTAACGAGATTTATTAAGCTAATCAAGTGATGCATGTGGGATTAGAATCATGATAATCTTAGAAAACTCATCAATTATAACTATGTGAGATTGTTATATTTATGAATAGGGAGGGATTAAGTAATATAATAGCTGAAATGCTATAGATAAATATAGAAATATAGAGTTTAATGAGTGATTAATAGTGCTGATGGAGAATACATATGCAAACACATATAGGAGGGTGGTGCATTGAAACTGTGAGCCTTTGTCTATATATAATTTGAATCAGCAGAATGCCATCTGTCTGTGAAGGATTCATCACCAATAAGCATGGTCACTGGACTGGGTCCTCTTCAGTAAAAGTCCTGAATGCATAAATGAACACCTATGTTCCTAGGTGTGGCTTCCATATCCACTGTGATGCAGGAACTTTAATGATTTGGGGACAGACTTAGCCATATGTACCCATGAAGAAGATTGACAAAGCATAATAAAGTCATAGATTTGTATATCTGCACTAGCAACACATATATAAAATATAATAATAATAATTAATGATTGTTTGCTCTCAAAGTTTAGCACACTACAGTGCAGTTATACTTAATCCATTTATAAGTCTTAAAAGATTTCAAATAAATCTTCATATTCATCAGTTTAAAGATTAAGGTGGATCATATAATTCCAAGACAGCAACCACAATCAACATCATTCTAATAACTAAATGGGTTTTGTATGCATGATGAAGCGATTCCTAAAAACTGATTGTCTAATCACGCATGTTTAAAATATATCTATAGTTATAATTTTGCACACACCCACAAGTTATGGTTCAACTTAAAAATGAACAAATAAATACATGGGATAGCATAAGCAGATTATTATGAGTGGATTAACTATTATATGAATCACAATAGGATTCACTGAATCAATAGTAGCATTTACTAAAAAAACAACATTTTAGCCAGTGAGTAAGAAAGGGATTCAACATGAAATATTTGCTGTTTATATAAGTAACCCATATGGAAATGTAGGGCTTGATTATTACAAGGAAAATGGGATCCACTCACTTGGTCAGATGTTATTTAGGAATATTATCATAGCAACATATAATAAAGAAAGATCATTTCATAAATTTCAAGAACATTTACCCTAGCATGAATGTAGAGCCTAAAGAATAAATTAGCCAAAAGTTACATAGGTTAAATTATATAATGTACATACAGTTGTAGGAGTACATTACAATTTATTATATGGATAGAGTTTCTTACAGATTTAGCTATAGCTTTGGGAAATTAAATAGAAATGTTTTAGAGCTCTTGGAATGGAAGGTTACCTTAACTTTCTCAATTGTAGCATTATTAGTACAATTAATGTTTGTGATCCTGGTCATGAAAAATTCATAGGAGTCCATATCATGGGATAATTAGCTTTAATTTTATAATTGTTTCATTATGTTTAATCCAGTTGTGGCAGGTCATGGGCATATTCTTCTTACAGTTGGAGACATGCAAGTAGTATCAGATTACAGGATGATCATTCTCTAGGTATCAAACTAGCACCCTGCCTACCTATACTCTGCCATTTGAGTTACAAACTTGAAGTCTTTTTTGCAAAATCTAACTATATTTATCTCTCCCAAATTCCTTCTCTATATATATTCACCAAATATAAAATATATCTCCCATATTGGCTTATTTTGTAGTGAAACAATTTATTAATGTATTTTCTACCACCATACCTAATGTGTTTATTATCTACTTTACTTTCTAAAAGCTGCAAATACATTTACTTTTGTTACATTATTTTCAGATATCCTGATTACATTAATTTTTTTATAACAGTTTTACAAAATAAGATTTAAAAATGTTATAAAGCTAATACTTAAAGATGGTCTATTTCTTTGTTGATAATATCTGCAACTTGCAAAAAATGTTGTCATTTTTACTAGCTAATTACTTATGCCACTAATGTATCCCTATGGGATTGCATAAGTGAACTACTACTGTTGAGCTTTCCAACCCTCATTTAACTCCCTAATAAACAAATTTATGGTATGATCTTTTAAATATTTATAAGTCTTAAAGATAATATTGGAATATATATGTAGTCTCAGCATACCTGATATATATTTTTATCCCTATGCAACCATACATTTAGAGACAGATTAAATTAATCAGTTTATCATTCCTTTAGATTATTAACTGGCATGTCTATAATAACCATATATATATATATATATATATATGTGTGTGTGTGTGTGTGTGTGTGTGATAAATGCTTTGCATGTTCGTATGCCTTGGCTGATTACAACATGACACACACATTGCAATAGAATTAGGGTTTCAACTAGTGTATGAGGGTAGGTATTGAGATACTCTTCTGTAAGCCTGTGTATTGTTTGAGCAGGTAAATTGGAAGACTGAATTAAAAAGTTTGATTACCTTAAAATCATTTTTAATTTATTCATCAGAGAAATGACCTCAAAATATTCCATTTTTTAAGTTCACTATTCTATTATTTTAATTTACACAGACTTTTAAGTTTTTTACTCTAGACATATTCAACCTTTGCTTGAAACTGTTAAGTGCTGTAGACTTACAGAACAATTGAAATGCTATATTACTTATCACACACAAGGAAATCAACAAAAGACGTGCTTTTACTACATAGTTTGCTTTCACTATTGTATCTTTCGTAAGACATTTTTCAATCTATGTAATTAGTATAATCTATGCCCAGAAAAGTTTATTTTTGCTATTGATCAATAAAGTTTAATAAAATTCTTGGGGGAAAAATATGTTTTGATTTGTTTTTTATATTATTCAAAAGTGGCATATAGATTATTTAAAGTGCTTTTAATAATGGATGGTTAAGATTCATTATGAGTTTGTGCAGCTGATTCATTGATTTTTTTGTCTTCTTTTAAATTGCATGAAATGACATCAACAGAAATCTGAGCATTCATTGCTACTTGAATCCATCTTTAAAATGATGTATCACAATGTAAAATCGGATAAAATTTGAATTTTTTATTAATGTTTTTATTAAGAGATGCATTTGTTTTTTTTTATTTTTTGGTAAATTTACAAGTTTACATGGGATGATAAAGGCAGAAAATCATTATTGGCCTTATAAGCTAATATAATGAATTAAAAATATGCTGATAATTTGGATATCCAAGCCTTAAATATGATATAAATGTAATCGCGCAATTGCAGAATATCGCAAGTTATTAATTTTAATTTTTTTAATTTTTTGAATAATATTTTAAATTCTTTTATAATTATTTGATAAATAGTATAGTTATAACTTTGAGTTTCTATTGGTGTGTGTGTGTGTAGTATATAAATTATATAATATTAAATCATTTATGCTCTTTATTATGCAGTATATAAATTTGTATTCAAATGTAACAAAAGTGTTTTTTGTGCAGTGTAATTTTGGGTCTCTGATTCAAGTTTGAGGCAACATTATTTTATAGACATAATGATTCTCAAAAGGTTTAATAATTTTAGTATGTTTATATTTGTATTGGTGTTTGTGCTTTCTCCTGTGTGTCTGTATAACAAGTAATGATTTACATATATAGAGCAGTGCAATGTAAATTTTAAAAACTGATAATCAAATGTACAGAAAGGTTTCAGTTGATAAAGCTATCATAAAATTTACTGGACATAGTACTATGTGAAAATATAAACCCTTAAAACCAATAAAGAGAGATTTCAAGGTGTGTGCAATAGTAGCCATAGTTATACATATGCCACATGGAATTGTATGCAGGCAAAGAATCAAATTCTGATTCTTGCTTTATGCCTTGATACTCATGCTGTAGAGTCAGTAGTTTTGCCACATCTTGCATCACATTATTTTCAAGTGTATAGCTAGCAAATGAGCTATATGCAAATAATATGTATCTCTATGGGACAACAAATATAACAAGATAGCATCACTGGTATGCATAAAGAATATAAACATCACTGATGTACACAAAAAAATATAAAATGAAGAGATGAAACTCACTTTATCAGTGATACAGACAGGAGCCAATTTGTAATTTTAGATAGATAAGAAGTTATGATGACAAATACATATCCATCTTCTAAAAATGATTTGTTTTGTATCCTTTATTAGGATGAATCTTTTTCTTATAGACACCTTTGAGATTTGACAACTTTTGGGGTATAAAATAAAAATGAAGAATTCATATGCAACTTATTTTGGAGATTCTGAAGCTATGGATTATCTCAGATAGGAAGTATTATATATGGTTTGAAAGATAATTTGATGAGGAATACAAAGAAGTTAGCAATGAAGATGTAATTTAAACTTAGTTAATGATAAATTAGAAATTTTAAACAAACAATAAAGTAATAATTATATCAGTTGCTGAACTTACTGTTGTCCTTAGTTTTTCTAGTTTCTATCAATGTAAAGTTTTTTGCTCTAACATTATTAAAACTGAAGTTATAGTGAAAATTGTGCTTCAAGTCAGATTTTTAAAAAATTCAATATGGCGACCTGTACATTAAGAGGGTTAAATAGTTTCATTACCTTTGTTAAAATGGAATTTGTATTTCTTCATTTTTTGTGCAGTGACTGCCCCTTTGATTCTTAATTTTTCAGTCAATTATTTCAAACAATTGGAGGTAAATAAATCTGACCCATGATACTGAATTGTAGGGTATAAATATATATTGGTATCCAGCATGATTTTTCCTAATTTTATTTTGTTTCAAATTTTATGTATTATGGCATATATTTACAAATCATTGTTTTTTTCTTCTGTCTAAGCTCTCTCTATCACTCTTTTTTCTTGCTCTTTCCCTCAAAGATTCAGTTGTATTTTGTTTTCTGATGATTTTATTTATCTTATCCACTTTTCAATGCATTTGTCATATTAGCATTCTTACAGAATCTTAACATATATATGATAGTGTTTCAATATAGTCAATAGATAGCAGCAAGTTAACATAAAATTACAATGCGGTTTTGTTTATTTCAATTCAAAATATTACTATAATTAATTTTATTCAGCATATATGAAGAAATAAATAACAATGGGAATAAAGAAAAAAAATATCAAAAAAAAAATGGGAATACTTTTGCAATGTGTTTTTATAAATATAAACAACTTGATTATCTTCAGTGGTAAATCTAAATTGTAATTTTCCACATGTATAAAATAAAATTAATCTTGCAATAAATTTGAAGAAACATTATAATATGTAAAAAGTAAAAAATAAATAAAAATGTAAAATAATTTATTTTACTAAATACAATAAATTTAAAGAAACATTATGATATGTAAATAATAAAAAAAGTAAAATAATGTATTGTACTAAATACATATTCATCAACATCAACAACAACCATTATCAATCCACTGCAGAATGAAGATCTCTCCAAGTTCAATCCACCTTCTCTGGTCTATAGTTTCTCGTCTCCACATTATAGCTGCACACTTTCTTGTTTTATCTATCCATCTCACAAGTAATCTTTTGGAATCCAGTTTAAAATTTCAATTGTCCACCTATTGTCATCTCTTCTAGCAATATGTTCAGTCCAACTCCACTTCAGTCTTTTAATTTTTTCAATGAGATCAGGAACACCTGTTTATTCTCTTAATGATATATTGCATTTTTGATTTCTTCTTGTTACTTGTAACATGCATCCTTCCAGACTTCTTTGAGTGGTCTGAAGTCTCTGTATTGCTCTTCTATTAAGTATCCAAGTTTAAATGTCCAAGTCTCAGATCCATAAGTAAGAACTGGTAAAACAGAATTAATAAAACCCTTTCTTTTTAAACACATAGGCAAATTTCCCTTTAGTATCCAGTTATTTCTACAAAAAGCACTCCAACAAAGTTTCAATCTATGATTAATTTCATCCATTATGTTTCCAACTGTGTTAATAATCTGACCAAGGTATTTTTAGCTGTTAACTTCTTCTAACTCATCATAATCAATCTTTATTTTTTTATTTTGAAAAAAATCCATTGAACATTACTTTAGTATTTTTAACATTTATCTTTAGCTCTACTTTCCTATTTTCATCTGATACCTCTAGCAACATTTCCTGCAGTTCTAAAGCATTATTTTCAAAAACAATTACATCATCTGAAAAGTCTAAATGATTTAAATAATCTACATTTACTTTCACTCCTTTAGCTTTCTATTTTAATCCATAAAATACTTCTTGCAGCACTACTGTAAAACGTTTTGAAGATATGAAGTCATCTTGTTTCACACCCTTCTCAATGTTGACTTTACTAGTATCAATATGTAATCTAATTGTTGCTGTTGTATTTTTATAAATATTTTTCAAAATATAACAATATCCTGGATTTATACCTTGATGATCCAATGCTTTAATCACTGAAGAAATGTTTATAGAATCAAATGCCTTTTCATACTCTACAAATCCAAATAATAATGGCAATATTTACTTGACCTTTCTATAATTTCTCTCAATACCTGGATATGACTTACTGTACTAAAACCACTTTTAAATCCAGCTTGTTCTTTTGGTTGGTAGAAATCTAATGTTCTCTGTAGACAAGTTGTAATTATCTTGGTAAAAATTTTGTATAAAGCTGATAAAAGGCTGATAGGTCTGTAATTTCTAATATCTTTGTTATCACCTTTTTAAAATATTAATATTAATACTGCATTATTCTAATCATGTGGTACATCTTTATCATTTAGACATTTGGCATATAACTTTGCTAATAAAATGTTTATTTCTTCACCTGCTTTTTTTAATATATCAATTATAATTCCATCATTACCTAGAGCCTTTCCTTTCTTCATAAATTTAATTGCATATTTCACTTCTTCATTTAAAATTCTGGTCAAATTGGAAGATATAATATATATAGGAGGTACTTGTTCTTTATTACTATGTAATACTTGATAGAAGTATCCTACCCATTTCATGATGTCATCTCTCCTTTTAGTAATAATTCCATCTTTTTTTCTTATTGCAGATATAAATTTTATACCAATACCAAAATGTTGTTTTACACTTTTGAGACTTTTATTATCTTCTACAGCTTTCCTTGCTATTTCACAATTATACTTTCTTATCAACTCTTTTCCACACCATTTTACAAAATTTGAGGTATTCACTTTTTTTAATGCATCATTTTTGTATATTTTCATATTCCTTTTTTCATAAATTCTCTAGTCTCAATAGAAATTTTATTGGTAAATTGCTACTTCTTCTACCAGCTATTTTTGTTGGCATTTTTAAAAGTGTATTAACTGAAATGAGATCCTTTATTTCTCTTGGAGGCCTTAAAGAAACTGAGCAGGGCAAATTTTCTAATGTTTACTCCATATGTTCTTGTCATTGCAGCTGTTATTATTATATGATTATTCATGTAGTATATGAACATGGATAGGCTGCTCACCAACATGCATTAGCCAGTATCGTGAATTTATTGGGTTTTTACCTCTGAGTTTAAGATCATGAAACACCATGTTCTTTTTTTTCAGTTGCCAGATAAGGCAGAATGAATGTATGTGCAAATGATAAATATTTTTCCAATAGATATATACAATAATGACACACAAAAATAAATCATGGCCTTATTATCAGGAAGTTGGAAAGTCACCGACCAAGGTAATGGTTGGTGGTTAAATGTGGAGGGTGCTAAGAATACCCTGATTGTGGATGCAGGCTGCCATTTGATGACAATTTTTTATTTAGGTACTTACAGCTGCAGATCACTTTCAAGTGAAGGAAGATTGCAAGAATTAGAAAAACTGTCTTATATTAAATGGGATATTATTGGACTTTGTGAAGTTAGAAGAAAAGGTGAAGAGACAATTGATTTAAAAAGTGGACATGTAGCCTACTATAAAGGCATAAATATTGTAAAGACAAGTGGAATAGGATTTATTATAAATAAAAAGTGAAAGGACAACATTGTGAAGATTGATGGTGTATCAGACTGAGTGGCAAGATTAGTTATAGAACTGAATAGCAGATACAAATGCAGATAATTCAGGTTTATGCCCCCAACAAGTTCTCATAGTGATGAAGTAGTAGAAGATATTTATATGGATGTACCAAAGGCTTTTGATCAAATTAAACAACATTTTAAAATTGTTATGGGAGACTTTAATGCTAAAATTGGTAAACAAATGAAAGATGAAAATGCTGTATGTAATTTTGGTTATGGTAATAGAAATGAGAGAGGATATACACTTGTGGCATTTGCAAAAAAATAAAAACTTTATATTATGAAATTCTTTTTTTGAGAAAAATGTTAAAAGGAAATGGACATGGAAGCATCAAATGAAAGTTCAACAGAATTGGATTATATTTTGGCTAACAGAAAATACATATTTCAAGATTGTAATGTTCTTAATAAATTTGATATACGAATCGATTAGTAAAATGTAAGACACGTGTTAATGCAAAACTAGAGAGACAAAAATTATTAAGAAAAACAATATTTACAGTTGATATTCCTAATCTTCAGAAACATTCTAATGAATTTAAATTACAACTTACAAATCGGTTTCAAGTATTAGTAGATTTTGAACATGATTCAGATTTGAATAAAATTAATAAGAAAATGCATCTTATTATCTTTTATATAAAAAACATCTATTTGTTAGCAAAAAAAAATTTTTACCTTCGGAAGAAAAAAGCTATTCCAATCAGGCACAATTAAAAAACTTAGTCCATCAAGAGATCCTTTTAAAGTAAAACCCATGATTAAAAATATTAAAAGTATAATAATCGGTGCAGTAGCAGTAAGATATGCTAGCTAAAAAATTATATATATATATATATATATATATATTAAAACGATATAGCTTCATGGTTAATAAAAAGTTTTATTTTATATATTACAAAACTGTAATGATATAACAATAACAAAAATGGTATAAAGTGTATTACAATACATAAAATTTATATAAAAAAGTATGGATTTATGCTTATATATATATATATATAAGGCTTTATTTCATTAGCGTTTGAAATCAATTAATATATATATATGTGTGTGTGTTTGTGCTCTGTGCACTGTCCTGAAAGTGCTTGGTGGTAACTTTTGATAATTTTTCTTACATTTAATAGCTTCATTATTTGTACACAGAGCACATATATATATATTGTAAAAATCATATTTGTATATTCATGCAACAAAATCCAGAGTTTTGGCAAGTTATCCCAAGGCTGAGTTAGATGAGGGGATGAGACCTCGAATCAGATTGCACCATTTACCAACACTCTATGATTTACTACACAATGGATGACAGATATGAGGTTACACTTGACCTCTTTTACTTTGCATGCTGGAAATAGCAAAGGGTGGAGTCTGAAACTTGGGGAATAATGAATAAATTAAATAATAGCTTAACTAAACACCCACACATATGGCTTACGAGATGATGCATATACTAATAGTTAAATACTAAATTAAAATAAAATTGGATAAGATTTAGGATGAGTTGTGAATAACATACAAAACATTTTATAAGAGTAAAATATTTAATTATTAAATTATACATTAATTAATATATCATGTGATCACTATTTCTTATGCTTGCTCTTAATTTAATTAATACAATTGGAGGTGCATTGGAATTTACACTTGCAGGTGTTCTTACAATGATGAGTGGAGTTAAATGCAAGGTCTCATCTTTTATCACTTTAAATCATTTAATTTCAAAGTTAATTACAATTAATATTTTATCTATGGTTTATAATCATGCCTGAATTATGCTATGCCATTCCTATGAGGTTTGCTAAGAGTTAAGTTTACAAAAATGACAGTGATAAAATATAACTAATTTTATTAATAATACATAATGAGCAATAAATATGCACTCTGTGCAGATTGTTTTAAATAAACTTGATTGGGTGTTCAGATCTATGCTGAACTAAATAATAGTATGGAGTGACAAACTTGTGCTTTGCACCTTAGCTTCAGAAACTGCAGGTACATAAACTAAATAAAAGTTGTGGCCCAAATGTGCAATTACTCATGGGATTCAGTATTAAGTACTCAGTTCCCATGGACCATACCACTTGCTATTATGAAATATACCCCTAAACATCACAGGATCACCATCTTTTATGCTAGCACATAACTGTTATTAAACAGGCAAAATTCTCCATACAGTAGTGCCAATGTGTGCCAACCAGAGTAATCAATGTATGTCAGAAGGCTTATGCATAAAGTCCCCATCTAGTGCCTACTCATCCAATATTCCCAGATTAGTTTCTGCATTGTGGCCTTCATCAGTGGAGAGCCTTGGACCTGAGAGCACTGCACCTAGATCTTAGGATCTAATGCAACCCTCCAGAAGCCACCTTTTATCTCTGCTTAACTACAAAACTATGAGAATAAAATTGAAAACAATAATATTTTAAATCTAAGCTCAATACCTTATATAGTCACATGGGTCTGAACTCAGTTTAGCACACATATGTTTGGTGTCTTTGGCCCTTTAACAACCATAGCCACCACTATCCTATTAGGCAGGATTAGTGTTAAACCATTAAACATCACATGATCATCATCTCTTATGCTAGCACATAACTGTTATTAAACAGGCAAAACTCTCCATACAGTAGTTAAGTAGAAATAAAAGATGGCTGCTGGAGGGTTGCATATGATCCTAAGATCTAGGTGCAGTACTCTCAGATCCAAGGCTCCTCACTGATAAAGGCTACAAGCCAGAAACTAGTCTGGGGATATTGAGTGAGTAGGCACTAGAGGGGGTTTTATGCACAAGCCTTCTGGCATCCATTGATTACTCTGGTTGGCACAGGGTGACACTACTATATGGAGTGTTTTGCCTGTTTAATAACAGCTATCTGCTAGCATAAGAGATGGTTAACACCAATCCTGCCTAATATGATAGTGGTTTTTATGGTTGTTAAAGAGCAAAAAACACCAAAATGTATGGGTGCTGAACTGAGTTTAGATCCATATGACTATATAAGAGCTTAGATTGAAAATATTATTGTTTCAATTTTATTCTCATAGTTTTGTAGTTAAGTAGAGATAAAAGGTGACTTCTGGAGGGTTGCATTAGATTGTGACTTCTGGAGGGTTGCATTAGATCCCAAGATCTAGGTGAAGTGTTCTCAGATCCAAAGCTTTTCACTGATGATGCCACAAGCCAAAAACTAGTGTGGGATGTTGGATGAGTAGGCACTTGGTTGGCACAGGGTGGCACTACTGTATGGAGAGTTTTGCTTGTTTTATTATGAAATATAAGAACATTTAATTCAGAAGATCAGAGCAGTTTGAAATACAGCCTCATGTTCCAGTTCTAGAAAAAGCTGTCTGAACTAATAATAATGGGGCGGCATCAAGTCTGAAACTCATTTTAATAAAGAAATGTATATATATATATATATATATATATATATATATATATATATATATATATATATATATATATATATATATATATATATAAGGTGTATTGCACGTGTGTGCTTAATAAGGACACATTTGTAAATCTTTCCAAAATATAAAATTAAACTAAAGTGCTAAATCTATAGCTTCATTCGGCAAAACTACTATATGCCACTTCATGAATTAGCATACATAAAACATGCTAAAAAGGGTTAATTAAAATGATCTAGTTTACAGATTAAATCCAAATAGTTTATATCATAAACTAAAGAGGAAAAAGCATATTTGGGGCTTACTTAATGAGTTATAATATGCTTTCTAATATCATTCTTGCTATTAATTAACTAGACATAATTTACTATCTTGCAAACCTTAATCATGATAAGCTAAAACATAGTAGTTTAACTAAATATACATATATGTAAGATAGGTATCAAAATGGAGATTTAAGTGTATGCTAAAGAGCAGCATAAATCATTTACAAGAGAGCTTCTAATTATCTCTCTAAAATTATCAATATTAATAATATTAACCCCCATTTTGAATCATGGCATATCATAAAATCAATACAATAACAAGTAATATAAAATAGAATATGTATGATTGCAGATTAGGACAGTATATATATAATAACTTATTTCAGTAATAGACAAGATTGTTTACAGTTATGATTATTAAGTTAGAAATTATATTTAATTTATTATAGTTTTAGTTTATTTTGTTGAGAAAACATTTAGAAGTTAATTTATGAACATTCAACAATATATAGCTAGCTTAAGAAACTTATTAATACAGTTTAATTTTAGACTTAATTTTAAGAGCTCTATGTGAAAAAATGTTACCAGTCTTCTAGCTGAAACATCCTTCATGGCATTTGGCACTGACATTCTCTGCTGGGCTGGTTTGTCTCTGATGTCTTCTTAGAAGGCTGTTGGTTTTGAACTCCTCCATTCCAATAGACCAGTCTTCTGAAAGAAATGGCAAATTTGTAGCCTTCTAGCTGATGGTTTTCATTGTAAAATTGAGCATATCCCCTTCAGCAACTGAATCATTAATTTAAGAGAGTGAACTTTTAGTGCTTAATTTTGGGGTTTTTGATATTAACTCTTTAATCCCCCCTACAAAAGCCATCAAGTTCTTTACAGCTTTGAAGTTTTTAATCTTAATATAGTTTTATTAACTTTAGAAAAGACAAAAGTAAAACCTAAGTGATCCATAAAATAGTGCAGCTTCATTGCCTTTCTTTTGTTTTAAAATTTATTTTAAACTTATTTTAAAAATCTGTTCTTGGTTCCCACAAAATTTCCTCAGGTGCATGTTGTGTATAATTTCCAAGAAACAAGTAATCTTTTAAAAGATATTTAAGTTTTGTAAACATTCTGCTATAAGTGTAATCCTGTCATCGTGAGAATTAAAATCTATATGCAAAGTTAAATGATATAAAAATAAATTTGTATAATAAATTTATAACAAATTAAAGACCTAAATAAATTAATTGTGTTGCAACACATATAAAATCTATAGCATTGCAGCTTCATTCTCATATTTATGTAGGTATGCTGTCCTACACATACAACAATGTTTACACAACTTATTTTAATTTATTATTTTAATTTACAATTGAGTATACATATTATAACTATATGCATAGACATTAATATCTATGTATGCAAATATATAAATATACACACATTTATACATAAATATATGTTATTATACATTAAAATATGTTAAAATATGATAATATATATGGACTTGGAGAGGTTTGAATTAAAAAAGAATACTACTATGGGGCATAATAGATGAAACAGGATGTTAGACAAATAATACCATTTCAAAATATATTAATGTTGTTTTTTAAAATCATAGAAATAAGTTGTTTAATATTTATTTTTTAAAAACAATACCAATACTTTATATAAACAAGGTAATTAAAATTTGACAGAAAATTGGAAATAAGCTTAAATGTCTAATTTTATTCCAATTTATTTTATTTTACAAATAAAATTAGAGACTTTATTATTTTCCTGTTTTCATTTTAATTTTCATTGATTATAAAAGAATATATAAATCAATTAAAGTATATGTTCATGATTTGTTTTGATTCTCTGATATTAAAAGATTGTCTTCTACAAGTTAAGTAAACCTAAAAACACAGTCAAAATTTTGGGAAAAATAAAAAATGCAAGCACATAAAAAATTGTATTTACTAATTTATTCTTATTCTTATATTCAATTAAATGCTTGTGCTTTTTTGGTATGGAAATTGACATCTAATAATCAGTAATTAATAGTAAAAATTCTGAATGATTTTTATAAACTCAATGGTTATTAATATTTTATAGATAGTATATCTGTAAATATGTGTGGCTAAATTCTTTAATGCTATAGCTGACTGCTTGACCAATTTCAGAATCTATTATCTTTTTTTTTTTCAATTATTAATTAGTATTCCCAAGAAATGCATTTCTATTAATATGTCTTTATTTTTATCTGTAATAGATGAGCAAATAAATCAATAATTTGGAAATAATTAGATGTAATCTGTAGGGAAATTTTTTGTATGAATTCAAAAAAACTTTCCAGAACTAGGATATTTTTATATTTAAAAAAATAATGTAAGTATAAAAGAAATGTAGACTTCCCGATTAAACAAGTAATATGTCTAAATGTGCTAAAATGCAGGCAATTGTGAAGTTAAGTACAAATTGTAATATTAATTTGGCTGAGTGCTTTTAAAAAGTTTTATTTTCTCATAAGTGTAGCAAATGTGTTGTGTGAATGTGTGTATGTGACAAATATTTAAATATATGCAAAGTGGATAAGAAAGTCCAATTTTTAAAGAAAGGAAAGCATGATTCCTTTTGGTGTACAGCATATTGTTAGTTATGAGTTATGCTTTTTGATTTTATGTTTAGCTATGCATTCTATGCATGCAATGGAAGCAGAAGACAGTTCAAACATATAGCCAAGCTCTTAATGAAACTGAATACAATTCCATCTTTTTAAACACCCATGGTCTACCGGCCATATGTTTGAACCATCTTCTGCTTTTGCATATGCATAGAATGCCATGACTCTAAATGCAAAATCCCAAAAAACATGGCTTATAGCTAACAACACCTACACTATAAACCGAAAGGAAGCATATTTTTTCCTCTTCAAAAAATGAACTTTCTAATCCACTTTGCATATATTTAAATATTTGTCACATACATATACTGCCATGCTCACATGATTATGAGAAGATAAACATTCTCAAAAGCACTCAGCCAATTAATATTATAATTTGTACTTAGTTTCACCATTGCCTGGTTTTAGTGCATTAATGTAAGTTTGTAATAAGATATTGCAATTATTAAAAATAATCCCAATGTCAACTTTAATAGAACTAATATAATTATTGTTAATTATATTTATGTTTTATACTTTTTTCTTTTAAATAAACTAGAAATAATTAAATAATTTTTGAAAACTTAGATCAAGTTTTAAACAATAATATCAATAAATAATTTTACTTGTATGCATGCACAAAAAAAATTAATGTGATAATATTGCATTTATGCATATGTGCAGAAATTACGACATATTTGCTGCATGATCTTCTATAATACAATATTAAAATTAATATTATTTTGGGAAAGTTAAATTATTATTATTTTATACATTAAGCTAATATTTTCAAACTCATTATTTAGAGGATGGTTACCTGGTAGATGAAAATAATTTTAAGAATAAAATGTGTATTAATTCCATTATATCAACTTGATTGTCGTAGCCAACTTTTGTTTTACTGCAATTTTGTTATGAACTATTCTCATAATTATCTTATGTTTGCACTTGCTTTAAGACATATTTATTATATATATATATATATTTATTTATTAAAAATCTCTTTTATTGTTCAATATAAGATTATTTCTGAGATATATTGTTGATTATTTGAGGATTTGATTCTTGCTCTAAGTCACAATCCTGAATTACAAACAATATTCTTTGTTTATTGTCGATCTCTTTATTATATCTTGATTAGTACATTATGCTCTGATGCTCCTATAAAAAAAAAAAATCAGTGAAACGATAATGAAAAATTTTAGCCAGTATTGGTAATCCTTAAACCTGGAATATCAAAGTGGAGTGGAGTAAGTATGTTTGCATAGAAAGCTGTAACTAAATTACAACAAACATTATAGAGTTTTTCTACCATAAAATAAATAGCAAACTAATGCGTATCCAGAATTAAGATAAATTACAGATATCCAATAAATTTGGGATCCAATGCATGATCATAGTAAAGTGCTAGTATAAATTAATATATTATTACAATATAAGTATATACACGCACACTAAAGCCAATTTCTCAGGGTTTTAATAAGTTTATATGTTATAATTGACTATTTATTAGTCAACTAACAGATTATATTTGCCTAATTAATGAGGTTCGTTTAAACTGTTTTGCATTATTAATCTCACTCCTTGGTCAAGTTGCAATCTTTAATGTCAAGGAAGTTGCCTTGACTATATGTTGAGATTGGTAATAGCTTAAGAGTTTATATATATTGTCATCCAAAAGTTTAAGTTGCAATCAGGTGGGAGAAAGAGACAACCAATTAAGATAAGTGCATTTTGTTACATTTTCATTTACCATTGTCAAACTTCCTCCACTCACAAATTTGATGCCATCCATTTAAGATAAATACAATAATGACTATTAGTAATCATTAACGAAACTAGAAATTATCTCTAGCACAGATATAAACTTTAAACCTCAGTTAAAGATTAATATATCTGATTTTTTATTTATTTTACACACACGGAGTTATTAACCTTTCTCTTTCCCATATTTTATGTGTTGTGCGTTTACGAGTGGATGCGCACTTACGATGAATGCATATTTATTTTCCACATAAAATAAATGTTAATAATATTCAAGAATTTAATAATACATAAAATTTGAGATAAATAAATTTCTCATCGTATTCTTATAGATATTTGATAATAATCTTACTGTATTATTAAACACACATTTTCTGTTAAGATATCTCTGGTGTAAAAAAACTACTTTGATATAGATTAGTAAATATTTTAAATAAGGCAGGCAAATTGATTCTTTCTTATCCCTAATTTAAATATAATATTCAATTAATTATTTATCTCATGGTTATTAAATAAATCAATTTTAATCATTCAAATAAAATTTTAAAAAATATATAGATGTAAAATAATGTTTATTAAGTTTTTTTAGGTATGACAAATGTAAAATGGAATTTTATTGTACATCACCTTACCTACTAATTTGTTTTTCAGATAGCGATAGTAATAATAAATGGTGTATAAAATTTAAACAAATAAATATGTGACTTAATAACTTGAAAGTATGACCTTTTATTTAACAATATATAAAGACAGTAGTAACAAACAGAAATATTTAAGTATAACAATTGCTTTATTATAAAAAAAAAGTATATAAAAAAATAATAATAAAATTATAAGCGAACAAATAATAAACGTAGTTTAATAACAAAATTCTATAACAATTTTAATAAATACTATTTTTAGTGCCTGAGAATAAGCTAATCTTGGGTTATGATTATGTGTTTAATTTTAAAGTGTCGCAAAGATATGACACTCTATTGGAGAGAGTTATTACGTTCAATTGCTTGAGTGTTTTGCTTTTACTTTTAAATACTAAAATCATATTGTGAAAAATGATTAACAGAGATTTGCATATTTATAGATTTATGTATATTTTTCCCATTTTTAATTAGTTGTAAGTCCTTTACATTAAGAATGAAAATAAATTATTTTAGCTATAATTCCATGACCAAATAGTTAATATTTACATGTTAAGCATTACCATTGACATATTTTGTAAAGTAGTTATAAATCATGTTAATTTATTAGGCCATCACTCCAAACACCCACTCACCCTCCAATGAATAAAATACCAATATAATGCTACTGAAAATTATACAAAAATTTGCTGATAAACTTTTTTCCATTTTATATTTCTCTTATTTGCAGAAAATTTCTAAAAACGTATAAACAGATAGATTTTTCAAAAAATATTTAATTTAAATGCTGTATTTTTAGATCAAAAATGTAATAGAAAAATGAGTTATATATTGTAATGATAAGTGCGCTAATTAAACAATTGGTGATGAATTCAGTTATGAATTAAATAATAAAAAATGGATAATTGGCAATGAAATTTTTGTCTAGGAAAATTTAAAGACAACTAGTGGGCAAACGTGTACATAGTGGAATGATTGAATACAATTTATTTTTAATTGTTAAGTAACTCTTAGTCACGATCAAACGGAGCTTACATAAAAACAAGTTTTCATGCAGATCCGATTATATTTTTTGATTATTATCCCTCTCCACCTAAAAAGTTATTATATTAACAAATAAATAATCAGTTTGATTTGGATGATGAATGACAAACAAAATTATTAACAACAAACAATAACTTTTTTTTTTCATATGTCAAATGCGTTGACCAGGAAGCAAACCCAGGCTAGCTGCTTGGAAGGCAGCTATGCTAACTACTAGGCCACCAACGCTTTCACTACAAACAACTTTATTGAAAGAATAGTATTATATAATAATAATAAAAAAAAAATCTATTTACATATTTACAATTATGAAATTTAAATGGCAATCAAACATGGGTGGAAAAAATCTCTGTAACTTTCAATATCTTTGAGGATAACTATAGAAAGTTCATTTGATAACTTTGACATCTTTGTGAGGTCACATGTATATGTTGTATCCGTAAACATGGGAACGTAACCATTAATCATTGAAATTTTAATGTTTTCTAAAAATACAAGATTTTAAATATTTTTGGTTCCTTCTGAGATCGTTTTCTTAAGAGAGTTTTCACTGCAGTTTTCTTCTGAGCATTTAAAATAACTAGATTCACATGCTAATTATAAAAAATATGTTTCCGTGGAATAATAACTTTAAATGACTAGTTTTTTTTTTCTTTCTTTAGCAAATAAATGTTAAATATTTTTTCAGCATTTAATAATAAAAAATAGATCGGCAGAATCAATATTAAATTTTAAAGCATATTATTTGTCTACAGTGCTATATTCGGTTACACTACGAGAAAGATCAGGAAAAACATTCTGGAGGATTCTCTATTCTTAAAATGCTTAATATAAACTAAAAATCTTTACAAAATTTCATGGACTTCTTACAATAAGAGATATCATGGCGAAGTGGTTCTTAGCTCGGTTTCTTGAAAAGTTGACGAGTTTTGAATGCTTCTGTTGGTTACCATAACATTTTTGTTTTGTTTTTTTAATTTTTTTTATTTTCAAAAGAATAAAGTAATAACACATTTTATCTTTATACTTATTTTCTTTTTAATACTTTAAAAAACATATATTCTATATAAATGACTTTAATATTTTGCTATATATAATAACAAAAATATTTGCATTAAAGCAATTCCTGGAAACTCAGTTGTGATGATTACATATGCCCCTCCTCCATGTAAGAATAAAATAGAGTCGATTTAGGTATAAATATTACTTGATTTATTTCTGCACACAAAAAAAAAAAACATTTTCTTTCAATTTTGCAATAATGGCCATACTTTCTTGGAAACGGACTTACAAACTAGTATAAACATAACAAATAATGGCATATTTATAAATCCAATACATGGGTATTCATATTTAAAAAACTGTTTTATTAGTTCAATAAAAATTATTACTGTATGTGATCATCTACCTGCAATGGTAAGATGAACAAGAAAATCTCCCACTGACAGTGAGTGCATCATGCAATACAAAAACGGAGAGTGTTTTGGAGCACAAATATAATATCAACCAAACCATATAATGAACACTACATTTAAATAAAGCCTAGCTCTATTACAAGACTTAGAGGCTGACAAATATAGGACTATGCCTAGTTCATATTAGAGACATAGAGTCTGAGAAATATAAAAATAATATGGTTGGGGATAATGCTAAGATAAGAACTTCATTCATCACCAAGACTGAAATGATCAACCATTTATAAAATTAATTTTGGTTTGTAACTATATAGTGTTTTCCTATACATGCTTAATCAAGAATACAAAGAATAGAGTGATATGATTTAAATTCTGAGCTCTGATATTTGTCTTTAACTATTCATTCATTGACATTGTTGGAATGTAAAGTATGAAATTTGAATTTTAATATTTAAATATGATTTAAATATGACACAATAATTCTGAAACTTCTATCAAATATTTAGAGTATTAAAACAGTAATTCTATTTTTTTTTTGTTTAACAATCTTTCAATATTAAATGTAACATCATTATTATATCTAGTTCATTTGCCACATTTTTTTTAATTAATCATTTTATTATGCTCAATAGGATCTAATTTTATAGTATGTACTTCATAAATTATTTGTCCATTCTCCTCTATCAATTATTCATTAATAAGCCAAGAGTCATTAACTTAGAGACCACCCTTATTCATAGAAGGATTAAACTTTGCCTCTCTCTAAATATTTTTTAATCCATATGCAGGACTTCACTAGGAATGACCTGTAATACCTTTTATTTATCATATAGTAATTATGATTTATTTTTAGAAAAAATGAATATTTCATTTTGTGCTTTCTAGCTCTACCTTTTACTCCCATCTTCATATAATGAGTTCTTGGGATTAATTTCTTACTGACTATTTACCTAGCTTAATTATTTGCCTAAACTCTGGCTTTCTCTTTTCTAGTTGTCTAAATTTTAATGTGGGTGGTTTCCTAAAATTTTTATTGTATACTCTATCAGACAAAATTCTTTTATTTTAACACTATCAAAATGATCTCCTTGAACATCTATTTTTTTAATATTTAAATAATTTAATTCGTTTTTCAAACTTACATTTCTAAACTCCTATGTTTATTGTGGATGAATTCAGATGCACAGTCAACTATAATGCAAGCATCATCCTCCAAAGCTTCTGCGTTAAAATTATTTAGATTATCAATATACAGAACATTTTAAACTAATGCTGTCTGGCATAGCTAGTTTTATTATTTTTTCTAATTTCCTCTATCTGCATTTGTTCTCTATAATTTGTAAACATGCTTTTCATATTCTCTTTAATTTCTTCATTTTGTTTCCCAGTTTTCTATCCAATGTGTTTGTGTTTTAAGATCTTCCATTCGTTTAAACATACTTTTCATATACACTTTAATTTCTTTATTTTGGTTTTTAAATATGCTTTCCATGTAATCTTTATTTCGTTTTTTAATTTTTTTATCCAGTTCTCTGAACATGCTCATGATCATGTTTTTTAACTCACAATCATGAGGATGAGTTTTAATTTTCTGAACTTTCATTTTTGCTTTAGCTCAAGTAATCATATATATAAATTTATATATATAAAATTAGCTACTCACTTTTCTATAAAAAAAATTTAAAAAAACGTATATCAAATCTCTAATATTACTTTTACTTATTTAATAACTAGAATATTCACCCTTTTTTTCATCATGCAATTTTTAAAACTGAAAGTTATTTTAATAGCTTATTTTATTGATTAGCATATTACTATCATCTCTGTCAATCTACCTCAATCACAATTTTCATCTAAACCATTGATGAATTTATCGAACGATTTTTTTTTAACGAAATAAATGATTATATTTCTCATCCAAACAAATATTTATACCTTTCCAAATTTTAATAATAATAAAAAAATATTTGAAAACTCAACTGGATTCAATCCCTATTTGTTTTAATCAAGATAATCTCAAACATGTCCTTAAATGTAATGATAAGTGCTCTAATTAAACAATCGGTAATGAATTCAGTTATGGATTAAATAATAAAAAAGAATATTTGACAATGAAATTTTCATCTAGAGGAATTTAAAGACAATTAATGTATGACCATGTGCATGGTGGAATGAATAAATACAATTAATTTTTTATTGACAATAATTTCTAGTCACGAGTAATGAACAAACTGATCTTACATAAAAATAAGTTTCCATGCAGATCCAATTACATTTCCTGATAAGGTATTACGTTGCCAAATAAATAATGATGATGAATGACAAACATAAAATAATTAACAACAAACAATAACTTTAATGAAAGAATAGTATTATATGATAATAGTAATAATAAAAAAAAAATCTATTGGCTTATTTACAATTAAGAAACATATGGTGATTATGTATGAGAGGGAAAAAATCTCTGTAACTTATAATATCTTCAAAGATAACTATACAAAGTTCTGTTATTTATTTTAACATCTTTGTGAGCTCACGTGTATATTTTTTATTTGTAAATGTGAGAACAAAACAAATAATCATTGACTTTTAATGTTTTCTGGCAACACAAGATTTTAGCTTCTTTTAGTTCATCCCGGGTGGTTTTTTTATGAGAGTTTCCATTGCAGTTTTCTTCTGAGCATTTAAAATAAATAGATTCACATGTTCATTATAGAACTATATTTCCATGGAATAATAACTTTAGTTGACTATTTTTTTCTTTCTTCAATAAGTAAATGTTAAATATTTTTTCAGTGTTCAATAATGATGAATAGATCAACAGAATCGAAATTAAATTTCAAGTCATATTTGTTTGTCTACAGTTCTATATTCAGATACTCTACTGGAAAGATCAGGAAAAGCATCCTGAAGAATTAACTACTTCAGAAAATGCATGATATAGACTAAAAATCTTTATAAAATTTAATTGACTTTTTGAAAGTAACAGATATCACAATGAAGTGCTTTATACTTCTTTTCTGGTATCTTGAAAAGAAGACGAGTTTTGAAAGTTTTTGTTAGTTCCCATAACAATATTTTTGTTTTAAAAAATATTGTTTATTTTTAATAGAATAAAATAATAAAACAATTAATCGTTACACTTATTTTCTTTTTAACATTTTAAAAAACACTTTTAAAATTTTTTCTACATACATGGTTTTAATATTACAAAAAAAATAATTGCATTAAAGCAACGTCTGTAAACTCAGGTGTGAGGGTTACAACATTAAACAAAAGCTTGTTAAATCAAAAGTTCTAGATTTACCCTAAACAGAGTAAACTGCCATGGAAATTTTTGTGCATTTAGTTTTATTCAACATAATTAATACTCAAAAACTTGAGATATACAAGTTAGTATAAAAAGTAGGAAAAAAAATCAAATTTATATTTATTTTTATATCACTAAGCTTTGCGCCAGAATTATAGTGTAGAATAAAACCTTACAGTTGAGAATCTGAATATATAATGGTGGAGAAATATGTCAATTTGTTCTAGTATGCAAATTTTATGATTCATTTCTTTGATAGTGAGAGGCAAGAGTCTTTTTTGTTAATTGAACTGTCTCACTATCAAAAAATGGAACATATAATTTGCATACTGAGACAAATTCACATATTTCTCCACTACTATACATTTGACTCTCAACTGTGAGGTTTTATTCTGCACTATGATTCTGGTCAGAATCAGTCAAAATCTAGCTTAGTGCTGTTAAAAATAAATATAAATTTATTTTTTCTTATATCTTTTTATATTATCTTTCAAAATTAACCTTTATTAGTTAAAAGATTACAAATATTTTTGGGTACACTTAGCAATTGAGAATTATAAAGTGTTCATTGTTACAAGGTAAAACAATTATTGAGGAGGTTTCTATAAAATACATATGCTTGATAACAATTATATCCATAAAAGGGTTTCTATAATGTTGATTAATGTGTATCTGTATGTGAGTATCTGTACATAGATCTACATGGCCCAGCCACTGAGAAGTTATCCATTACCCAATGATCCCACCCCTGGGGCCCCAAAGCAAAGACTCAAATGCTTCAGCTGAATAGGTAAACAAGTCCAACATTTCACCAACATCACAACAGGCAGCAGGGTCCAAAGCCCAAGTCTATTAAACAATAAACTCTTGACCCACAGCCAAGCCATGTCAAGACCATCCTAGGTACCTCTGTCTCCCAATTAACAGTCCAAATGTGCAGAAACCACATTCGGTCTACCTGCCCAGAATTGGAAAGCCAACTAGGAAAAAACTAACAAGTAATGAGACAAGGTCCCCTCAATGCCCAAAACTAACTTATCAAGGGAGCACAGCAGCTGACCAGATTAGAGATGGCACTGATATTTTGACCAGGTATCCTCCCAGCAGGTTTTCCAGGTAGTGGCAATAATTGTCAACAGCCTAAATCAATGAACCAGGCCACTAATGACCATCACCACCCCCGAGGAAAAAACGGGATTGCAGACCTGTGCCCATAAAATTATTGCAGCAAAAACTCCATCAAAATTACAAAAATTGGTGGTGGCCCAAAGGAGACCAACTACCTTACAAATGCTCAAATTTTAAAGTTAACTAAAAATACCTTTTTATATTAACTTTCATATCTCAAGTTTTTGAGTATTATATAGCTATTTGAAAAGAACGTTTCATATTAACATAATTAAGTATTTTTTTACTATTTAGAAAATATAAAATGTAGAAAAAAGAAATAAATATTTTTTATAAAATAGTTTTATATGTTCTAAAATATTTATTTACAAAATAGAACATTTAACAATATGTAAATTTATAGTGATTATTTTTAAATATAGTTTATTAGCTGTAATAACTGAAACACAGGCTAATTATATACCTGTGTCTATATATGTAATGTATAGGATATATAAGCACAGACTTTCACATCCACACACCACTCTCCAATCTATCTCATAACACTGATACCCTTGAACACATATATGTTGAAAAGATAAATAATCACCAATATACATATTTCATGCTAAACCAGCAATCATCAGTTGGGCCAGATTACCAACTCCACACATATATGCCATAAGTGCTCAGATATATATTAAAATAGCCAATCTTCATACTTTAATGGACAGGCTTCAATCTACTCCACACTACAACTCTTCAACTGGCCATCCAGTTGAAAATCTGATGATGAAATGCTCAAAGGCCACCCTGAGGCCAAGATTCTTGTCACACCCATGTTGACCATAGGACAATCTGACCCCTCATGTACAGAACATAATCCATTTAATACATATACAAGGGATGGGCAGACATCTCTACTATGTAATAACTGAAGCACAGGCTAAGATATATATATATATATATATATGTGTGTGTGTGTGTGTTCAAGTATATCAGTGCTATGGATAGAGTGGAGAGTGGTGGGTGGTATGAAAGACTGTGCTCATATACCCTATATATTACATATATAGACACAGGTATATAATTATCCTGGGTTTCAGTTATTACATAGTAGAGATGCCTGCCCATCCCTTGTATATATATTAAATAGATTATGGCCTATACATGAGAGGTCAGATTGACCTATGGTCAACATGGGTGTGACAATGAGCAGGGTGGCCTTTGAGCAATTCATCATCAGATTTTCAATTGGATGGACGGTTGAAGAGTTGGAGTATGGAGTAGTTTGTAGCCTGTCCATTAAAGTATGAAGATTGGCTATCTTAATATATATCTGAGCACTTATAGCATATATATATATATATATATATATATATATATATATATATATATATATATATATATATATATATTGTAACATCATTAAAGTTCATTCAAAAGATATTACCATACCTGAGTTGTCTACAATATATAAGAAATAATCATAAATTCAAAAATTAAATGATGATCAAAAGATATTATTATATCTGAGTAAAGGAGTCCAAATATCAAGAATTATAAGCAAATTATTAATAACAAGTATTAACTCAGGTATATGAAATCACGTGAGGTGAGTACACTAGTAATTCAATAAAATATAGCTCAGGTATACAGACAGTAATCTTATCCACTTTCATTTCTTGGTTTGATGTTAAGTGCATGTTTAAACAAATACTAAGTGAATATGGTCTAGCAGGGCGCCACTAGATTATCTGAATCTAGACACAGTTATATCTAATAACCTTTCACATGTACTGGGTTTGAATCCTTTTTGGTACTTTATTTCTAATAAAAATGAGAGATTTTGCTTTTTGAGCCATATCACTATAAGCACTAATAGTTAGGTAAAAGTAAAACATCTTTAAACCACAGTGGAGTATACTAGACATAAATCATTTCTCAGATCTTAACATAACAAATGTGTTTCAATATTTTTATAAGTTCACTAGCTCAGATTATATATAACTAATTTAGGATGGCAATTCACTCATCCTTGCATGAAATAGATGATGGGATGTGGTTATAATAATACTAAGAAATCACTAAATATTATAAAATCAATATTTATTTATGGCCTTTAAACAGTTAAACAGCTCATTAATTAAAACGTTGATGATGATGATGATGATGATAATAATAACGATAATGACAAGGGCTTCAACTACAGCTCTAGGACTAAGCCTAAACATAAAACTAATTTTTATAAAGAAATTCATAATTATTGCTTAATTTTAGCATACTTACTTATATCTTAAATAACTAATATTCAACCATTGATGATGATGAATAATCACACTTAACAAAGACTACACTTAATGAAATATATACGCCTCGTTTAATAAAACAAACTAATATTTATTACTACATTTCTAACATATACATAAAAATTTCTAGATAATATGAAAATTGACATGAATAATAATAATAATAATTGGTTATATAACAATCCTCAGATTAATTTTAAGTTCTTCCCCCTTTCCCTTCAAATGTATTTTGTATTAAGTTGGACGTCACATTGACCATGATTTTCACTCCATGAGAAAAGTATTTCAAGAAAAAAAAAAATATTATCTGCTCATTAGCACACATACTTTAAAAATCCAACATGTAAATAGAATGTAAAAAAAAAATGTTAGTAGAATTGAAAGAGCAAGTTTTAGAAAAGAGTTTTAAATTATTTTCTCCCCCTCTCTTCCAAGCGCTGAAATCTATACTTAACTTGAAACAAAATAATCTAATATTCTAATACTACTCATTATTTCACATTCAGTCGCAATTATACACATATAAAAATACCATTATGTATGTGCGTGTTTTATCCCATAATAACAAAATATTATTCAAAACCAAAATAATAATAATATATTAGTTAAAACTAAAATCATAATACCATAAAAAAAATTGTTTTACACATTAATATTTTTCATAACTGTAAAATTAATAAACAAATAATTTTCATACATTCAAGATAATTTATGAAGCTCAAAGTTATTATTAGTAAGACATTCTTGTTTTTAATTGATCTGAATAGTCTTTAAAAGTTCTTTAAATAAAATATACCACTTTATTGCTAAAATGTTTATTAAGACTGATATCATAAAGAAAATAGATATAAAAAGTCATATTACCGATCTTTTGTTTGTGGCGAATTTCCAAGGGTTCAAACTTGTCTTGTATATTGTCTATATTTCTGCAGCTACCATTTCCGTCTTACATGGGAACAATCTCTTTCTTGAGGTGTATAACTATTTGATGATGATGACTCTATTGAGGTTATTTGCTTTAGTGGACAATTTGGAAATCATTATATTAATTTTTCTTCTCTTCCTGTCAAGCATGTGGATGAAATACAGCAGTTGTTTTCACATTTATAAATTTTCTTGAGTTTAAAATCAGTTGTTGTAACAATTAATTGGACTTGATGATTAATATTTATCAGTAAATTAATTCATCTTCTTTGAATGCAGGTGAATGCTTTCTTCCTTCTATTAAAAACATCTTATTTCTCTGGTCAGTTGAAAGGTGTAGAATATTATTTTAGACACATCTTTTCTTTCCTATGTGATGTGCAGCTTCCCCAGATGGTCCGGAACCGATGGGACATACATATAATTTTTCTAGCCAGACATTTCTTATATTTTCAGCATTCAATTGGATAGTTTAATAATCTGAATCATAAACCTAATAATAATTCAAGACAGCTTTTTATATCCAATTTTTAGCTAACTTAACCAATCAGAGATAGCATCACTTGCTATTTTTGGACAAATTTGTTTTAATTAGATCTCTAATTTATTTTCAACTAAATTATTTTTCAACTGAAAAGTTTAATCCTTTTTCCAGATACTTTTGTTTAAAAAAAAAAAATAGACTCAATCCTTATTTCCTTTCTTTTCTTTTTTTTTTCTTTTTTAACATCCAGGTAACATTTCAAATCTTTGAGCTTCCTTCTTTAGATCTTGAGATAAGACAATTTCAAAATTAGAGTTCTCACCCATTATAAGCTCCCAAAGTGACAAACAATTATTTACAAAAAAAAATTGCTACAAAGATCGATATCTGATTAAACAGATTTCCTCTTTTAACAAAAAATTGTACAAAAAAAAATAATTTGACAGATTTAATACTTCCTTTTCTTTCAATATTTAGTAAATGTAAATTTCTGTATGTAATGTACACACATCCTTCATTCTTTCAAATCATTCATAAACTAACCTTAAATAATATGATTGCTAGCTTAGTAATTATAACCCAATTATTTAATTAAGTGTGTAACTTTTAAATCCCAATTATAATTAAAGAAAAGCAAAATAAAAGTATAGAATAAGACATTAAAATTGATCAAGCACAAGTTAGTTTTAAAGAAAGTTAAAATGTTGAATATTTGAAATATAAAACAATTAAATAGCTTACACATACACTGCCTATACGTATGCATTATAACTTTGCTTTTTAACAGAAAAACTAAATATTAAATAGTTTAAATGTGTGTATTACCTTTCTATCAACACACAAACAAATAAAGCATATAATTGTTGACCCATTCTCTGTCTAAAGTGTTTAAGATTTTAATCTGGTAGGGTTTGAACTTGGATGCCCTACAGCTTCTTTTATGGTTATATAAAATTGTGATGATGATTTTTGGTTTACCTTTTTTACATGCACATTACTATAAATTTATCTAGTGACTAAATTGTAATGGCACAACTTTCTCCCCCTTCGAATAAAATCATCAGCACTTTTGTTTTAACTATATTTTTAAAAAAAATCCTAACTAATAAATACACTAATAATAATAAACACTTATAATATATATAAAAAAAAATTAACTACTGGTAAATATATTTTTCATTAGAAAACCTAAAAGTAATTTATTTGGAGATCTTTGCCAAGCTATTCTGCTGAAGTATAAGGGATCAAACTCCTAGCATTATAGGTTTTTTTTGTTCCCCTCAAGAGCAGCAAGCATAAAGGCATTTTCTCCTATTTTCTTGGTAATTTGGAATGGCTTTTTCTTTTCAAATCATATTGCGGTCTGCATAAAATTGCACATGTACATCCAGTCCATTTTTAATATTTCCATTTTTCATCTTGACTGGATATTTATAAAACATCTCTGGAGGAATTATTTTATATAACCTCCTATTACAAACTCTATTTAGAAATATGGACTCTTGGTACCATACATAATATGCTTTGAAGTTTTTCAGAGAGATTGACTCTCTATACCATACATACTTTATTTTTAAACTTTCCAGAAAGAGATTGATTCTCTGTGCCATATATAATTTATTTTTAAATCTTCCAGAGAAGTTGATTCTCTGTGCCATGTATAATTTATTTTTAAATCTTCCAGAGAGGATGATTTTCTGGGCCATATACAATTTATTTTTAAATTCTCTAGAAAGGTTGACTCTTTGTACCATATATAAGGCACATTTAACTTTTCCAGAGCATTTAAATTTTTCAGAGAGATTTGGACATTTACATTTTTCAGAGAGATTGCCTCTCTATACCATATATAAGGTATCTCCAATCTATTTGAGAAGACAGATTTTTGAAACCACACATGCTGGTTAGTTACTAGATTGAGAACTACAGACTGTTGAAACTTTTGTTCTCTTTCTAAAATATCTGGTTTCATCTCCCCTGTTGCCTCTCTTAAATCAATCATCTTATCGGATGCATGAAGTTTTTTCTCCAACTCTCTTTTCTTTCTTTTCACTTCATGATCTATCCCAATCGGCTCTTTGGTCATCATCTCATTTACTTTCTTTACTGGGAGATTTGGTATTATGGCTACTATTGGCCTTTCTACTTCTTGGAGCCTATTCTCTATCAGTGTATCTAACTTTACATTATTTTCTTTATTATCAGTGGTCGGACTATCCAGATTATCTTTTAAAACTGGTAAGCTCTGACTACCTTTCCATTTTACAAGTCTAACATATTCACCCATCTCTCCTGCTCTATCTTCTAAAGAGGTTTCAGCATTATCTTCTAATCTTTGACTACCTTCTATTATACTTTCTGCACTCTTTTTGCTATCCTCTCTTAGACTTTCTATCCATCTTTTCACAGAACGACAAACCTTTTGTTCCAGACTTTCCTTATTTCTTTTGGATTTGTTATAATCTTCTTGTATGTTTTGATACATACAATCTTTCATCAGTCTGGTCAATTTTATACCTGATAGTGCTTCCTTCTTTATTCGAATCTGAAACTCTTCAGTACTTGTTATTATCCCCTTTACTTTTATGGTAACTTCTAATCCCATTACAACCTCTCCATCCTCTTCTTTATAAAGATTATTAACTCCAGGAATTGAGGCACTTTTCCCATGTTTCAGTATTTTATTTCCCAAAGCTATAGGAATTTTACTGTTGTTTTCAACAGAGCTATTGATATTTTCTTTTAATTCATCTTCACACCTCTTATCCTCTTGTTTTAAACTTTCTACACTTTCTATGCCTTTTTCCTCATCTCTTAAACTTTCTCTCCAGATTCTATTATCTTCTAGCATACTGTTAAGCATCTGCATTATTTTTTTCCATCATTAATTTCATGTCTGAGAGTTCTTTCTTTTCTATTGTAGTCTGGCCCACTTCTGGCTCCTCATCTACCATTTTTATACTTGAGGCCTTATTATTGCTACTGACTTTAGAGGCATTTCCCTCTATTTCCTCTTTTTCTTGAGCTTTTTTAAAGGAAATTTCCCTATCCTCTTCTTCGGGATAAAAATGAACACTGATCCCTAGAATTGGGGCACTTTCCTCTTCTATAACCTCTTCCATACTATAATTTAGTTCACTCATGTTATAAAACTATATATATCCCATCTGTACTTCCCTGACCATCAAAAATCCACACATCTTCTCCCTGTCTGACACCTATTCTGACCAACTGACTGATTTGATTTTCACCTTATTATGCATTTACAAATACAACAAAAAAAATTTTAATATCCTTATTTAATGAACTACACAACAATAATCTATATAGTGCATGTCTGTCTGTAATAGCCCAAATTATACATTCATCCATTCTCCCAGAAATCCGACAGATATTGACAGTCCACAGAATGACTAGCAGTTCACAATCTTGAGATAAATAAAAGAATTCAGTCACAGCACTATAATCACACAATGTATCATGAGAACTCAGAAGATCATCCCAATTCGATCACTATTAAATACCACAACCCTTGATTGAATGAAGCAAACTCTGTTGCAATAAAAGAACTATTAAGTCTTAGGGGCTAAGATAGATAAACTATGCCTTGCTCTCTCTCTTGGAGACTTATGTGGCAAGTATCAAGGAATGCCCTGCTTATTATAGACTACAAAAACGAAACCTTGCTCTCTCTCTTGGAGACTTATAGGCTGATATCATGGCAGGACTGCTGTTAACTGCTTCATGATAACATAAGAATAACATATAACTGGATTGGAAAACTATGCCGTGCTCTCTCTCTTGGAGACTTATAGGCTGGTATCATGGCAGGCCTGCTGTTAACTGCTTCATGATAAAATAAAGAAAACATATAAATTGGGTTGGAGCAGTGAATGGGTTTGATCATTCATAAGTTACACGAAATACATAGCATTCTCAAGGCAATGACAAAACTCTCCACTCATCATCAAAACTGCAATCTAACCAACCAAACTCCAACGATCAACCATCCAATCAAACCTCTAAAATCATAGACTTTTTACAAAATGAACTCCCCAAACACCCATGAGACTACTATTCCATAATCCATCACTATTACTATGCCTATCCTATCTGGCAATAAATTTTTTTAATGTTCCACAAAAAAAAATCTATTATTTATTTCACCTTTGTCTTAAGTTGTGATATTCATCTCTATTTTCAAAATTGATAAAAAAATTTTAAAAAAAAGCTGTTTTATGGCTGTACCCATTTTATCATCATCAATGAAAAATTAAATCATATTAAACATCATCATCTAAAATAAGACTGTTTGGCCAAGAAAATTTTGTAAGACAAAAAAAAAAATTTTTACTGAAAAAAAAAATTTTACTAAAAAAATTTCTTTATTTTTAACCACACATCTCCCATCATTCTATAGACTCTCTTTTTCAGGTATATGGCAAAATATCGGGCCCCATGTTGGGCGCCATTGTAACATCATTAAAGTTCATTCAAAAGATATTACCATACCTGAGTTGTCTACAATATATAAGAAATAATCATAAATTCAAAAATTAAATGATGATCAAAAGATATTATTATATCTGAATAAAAAAGTCCAAATATCAAGAATTATAAGCAAATTATTAATAACAAGTATTAACCCTTTAACTGTCCAATTGTTCATTCGCTGCAGGTGGTATCACTCAAAGCTTTTAATTAGCCGATGCACAAAATAATGTATCAATTTTTCAAAAGTTATTGACCGTTTTTTTAAATATATTCACTTTAGTTTCGTTTTTAAAAAGTATATTAGTAATTTCTCACATTATAAAAATAAACGAAAGTTTGTTCAAAAATAAATTTTGATTTTTAATTTTAAAAATATTTGTTACGGTTGACATGAAAAGAAACGGCAATCATAATTTCACGTTATGATTTTTTTTTCCCGACTTTGCAATAAATAAATAATTCTTGCTAAAATCGTAACTATTTTTGTAAAATAATATTTATTTTTGACATATTATATGAAAATAATTTGTATTTTATTTGTATTTCATCAAAAAATATTTTTAAAATGCTCTAAAACATTCGTTTATCATTTTCAAAATAAAACAAAAGCGTTCGTAAATTTTTAATTTTTGGCAGCCATATAAAAATTTTAACAGCCAATAAGATTCAAGAAAAGATGATGAGAAGGCGGAGCTTTTCCATTTTCTTTTGTTTACAAAATTTCAACAGCCAATAAGATTCAAGAAAAGATGTGAAAAGGCAGTGCTTAGTTTTTGTTTGACATAAATCATCAATTAATTGATTTTTTACTTGTAAAATAATTCAATAGATGGCAGTATATTATAAAACTTTTTGCGTTCTAAAAAATGACGTTAAAACCGTAAACGTAGTCCAAAAACTAAGCAATTTACAGCGATGTCAAATTTACTCGATTAAAACGAATATGTATCAAAAAGTGCCTCGATTAAGAACGAGTCAAACAGTTAAAAGGTTAACTCAGGTATATGAAATCACGTGAGGTGAGTACACTAGTAATTCAATAAAATATAGCTCAGGTATACAGACAGTAATCTTATCCACTTTCATTTCTTGGTTTGAGGTTAAGTGCATGTTTAAACAAATACTAAGTGAATATGGTCTAGCAGGGCGCCACTAGATTATCTGAATCTAGACATGGTTATATCTAATAACCTTTCACATGTACTGGGTTTGAATCCCTTTTTGGTACTTTATTTCTAATAAAAATGAGAGATTTTGCTTTTTGAGCCATATCACTATAAGCACTAATAGTTAGGTAAAAGTAAAACATCTTTAAACCACAGTGGAGTATACTAGACATAAATCATTTCTCAGATCTTAACATAACAAATGTGTTTCAATATTTTTATAAGTTCACTAGCTCAGATTATATATAACTAATTTAGGATGGCAATTCACTCATCCTTGCATGAAATAGATGATGGGATGTGGTTATAATAATACTAAGAAATCACTAAATATTATAAAATCAATATTTATTTATGGCCTTTAAACAGTTAAACAGCTCATTAATTAAAACGTTGATGATGATGATGATGATGATAATAATAATGATAATTACAAGGGCTTCAACTACAGCTCTAGGACTAAGCCTAAACATAAAACTAATTTTTATAAAGAAATTCATAATTATTGCTTAATTTTAGCATACTTACTTATATCTTAAATAACTAATATTCAACCATTGATGATGATGAATAATTACACTTAACAAAGACTATACTTAATGAAATATATACGCCTCGTTTAATAAAACAAACTAATATTTATTACTACATTTCTAACATATACATAAAAATTTCTAGATAATATGAAAATTGACATGAATAATAATAATAATAATTGGTTATATAACAATCCTCAGATTAATTTTAAGTTCTTCCCCCTTTCCCTTCAAATGTATTTTGTATTAAGTTGGATGTCACATTGACTATGATTTTCACTCCATGAGAAAAGTATTTCAAGAAAAAAAAAAATATTATCTGCTCATTAGCACACATACTTTAAAAATCCAACATGTAAATAGAATGTAAAAAAAAATGTTAGTAGAATTGAAAGAGCAAGTTTTAGGAACAAGTTTTAAATTATTTTCTCCCCCCTCTCTTCCAAGTGCTGAAATCTATACTTAACTTGAAACAAAATAATCTAATATTCTAATACTACTCATTATTTCACATTCAGTCGCAATTATACACATATAGAAATACCATTATGTATGTGCGTGTTTTATCCCATAATAACAAAATATTATTCAAAACCAAAATAATAATAATATATTAGTTAAAACTAAAATCATAATACCATAAAAAAAATTGTTTTACACATTAATATTTTTCATAACTGTAAAATTAATAAACAAATAATTTTCATACATTCAAGATAATTTATGAAGCTCAAAGTTATTATTAGTAAGACATTCTTGTTTTTAATTGATCTGAATAGTCTTTAAAAGTTCTTTAAATAAAATATACCACTTTATTGCTAAAATGTTTATTAAGACTGATATCATAAAGAAAATAGATATAAAAAGTCATATTACCGATCTTTTGTTTGTGGCGAATTTCCAAGGGTTCAAACTTGTCTTGTATATTGTCTATAGTTCTGCAGCTACCATTTCCGTCTTACATGGGAACAATCTCTTTCTTGAGGTGTATAACTATTTGATGATGATGACTCTATTGAGGTTATTTGCTTTAGTGGACAATTTGGAAATCATTATATTAATTTTTCTTCTCTTCCTGTCAAGCATGTGGATGAAATACAGCAGTTGTTTTCACATTTATAAATTTTCTTGAGTTTAAAATCAGTTGTTGTAACAATTAATTGGACTTGATGATTAATATTTATCAGTAAATTAATTCATCTTCTTTGAATGCAGGTGAATGCTTTCTTCCTTCTATTAAAAACATCTTATTTCTCTGGTCAGTTGAAAGGTGTAGAATATTATTTTAGACACATCTTTTCTTTCCTATGTGATGTGCAGCTTCCCCAGATGGCCGGAACTGATGGGACATACATATAATTTTTCTAGCCAGACATTTCTTATATTTTCAGCATTCAATTGGATAGTTTAATAATCTGAATCATAAACAATAATAATTCAAGACAGCTTTTTATATCCAATTTTTAGCTAACTTAACCAATCAGAGATAGCGTCACTTGCTATTTTTGGACAAATTTGTTTTAATTAGATCTCTAATTTATTTTCAACTAAATTATTTTTCAACTGAAAAGTTTAATCCTTTTTCCAGACACTTTTGTTTAAAAAAAAAAATAGACTCAATCCTTATTTCCTTTCTTTTCTTTTTTTTTTCTTTTTTAACATCCAGGTAACATTTCAAATCTTTGAGCTTCCTTCTTTAGATCTTGAGATAAGACAATTTCAAAATTAGAATTCTCACCCATTATAAGCTCCCAAAGTGACAAACAATTATTTACAAAAAAAAATTGCTACAAAGATCGATATCTGATTAAACAGATTTCCTCTTTTAACAAAAAATTGTACAAAAAAAAATAATTTGACAGATTTAATACTTCCTTTTCTTTCAATATTTAGTAAATGTAAATTTCTGTATGTAATGTACACACATCCTTCATTCTTTCAAATCATTCATAAACTAACCTTAAATAATATGATTGCTAGCTTAGTAATTATAACCCAATTATTTAATTAAGTCTGTAACTTTTAAATCCCAATTATAATTAAAGAAAAGCAAAATAAAAGTATAGAATAAGACATTAAAATTGATCAAGCACAAGTTAGTTTTAAAGAAAGTTAAAATGTTGAATATTTGAAATATAAAACAATTAAATAGCTTACACATACACTGCCTATACATATGCATTATAACTTTGCTTTTTAACAGAAAAACTAAATATTAAATAGTTTAAATGTGTGTATTACCTTTCTATCAACACATAAACAAATAAAGCATATAATTGTTGACCCATTCTCTGTCTAAAGTGTTTAAGATTTTAATCTGGTAGGGTTTGAACTTGGATGCCCTACAGCTTCTTTTATGGTTATATAAAATTGTGATGATGATTTTTGGTTTACCTTTTCTACATGCACATTACTATAAATTTATCTAGTGACTAAATTGTAATGGCACAATATATATATATATATGTGGAGATGGTAATCTGGACCAACTGATGATTGCTGGTTTAGCATGAAATACGTATATTGATGATTATTTATCTTTTCGACATATATGTATTCAAGTGTATCAGTGCTATGAGATAGGGTGGAGGCTGGTGGGTAGTGTGAAAGTCTGTGCTCATATACCCTATATATTATTAGCTGTAATAAATTACCCCGTTTACCTAACAAATGTAAACGTATCTGAAACTAATCTTATTTTCAAAGATTCATTCAATCATATGGAAATAAACATCTATTGATTTTAAATAAAATGAGCAATTGTAATAGAATAATTAATATAAAAGTTTTTGCTTTTTTTACGATTCATAACTACAAGATATGAGTCTGGTTTTCCCTACACAATTCACTTTCTTTGCCCATAGATTATCAGCAGTCTTATAACAAGACGCAAAAATGTAATTAATGTATTTTTTCACGATTAATTAATATATGAAGTCAGAAGGTAACGATTACTGCACGTTATATTAACTTGAATATAAATGTACAAGTTGTAAAGGCAAACACAGAAGGCATTTACAGAAGAAATTTATAACAGGATTTCCTTTAAAGTAAATAAATTTTATCATCCTATATTAAACACCTCATAAATATTGTGAAAAAATTTTGTCAATTTTAAGCAGAATAAATATATATAATTACTAGAAAGTCTCAATAATACATAACATTATCGAAGATTAAGTATTAGCTTTTATTGTTAATCTGATGAATTAAATACCTTTCCCATACTTGACACACCTCTGATCAGAGATAAAGCTACACAAAACCAGGAGAAAAATAATGCTAGCGATAAACCCCAACGTAAGTCTCCCAAGTCATATATTCCAGATGTTTCACCAAGCACAAAATTTCTGAAATTAGATATTAATTCTAAGTTTATTATTTAAAACATTTAAAGTTATAATCTATGATCATAAATTTACAATGTGATATAAATGTGTGTGGAGGTGTCCTGTAGAAATATATATGCAACCAAATGCATTATAAAGTTATAAGTTTTCTTCTCAATTCATATTTCATTATAGCATAACTAGTACCAGTTTAAACCTTCAGATATCTATCTCAATTTAGATAGGTAGATAGGTAGGTAGGTAGGTAGGTAGGGAGGGAGGGGGGTAGGTAGGTAGGTAGGTAGGTAGGTAGGTAGGTAGGTAGCTAGGTAGACAGACAGACAGACAGACAGACAGACAGATAGATAGATAGATAGATAGATAGATAGATAGATAGATAGATAGATAGATAGATAGATAGATAGATAGATAGATAGATAGATAGATAGATAGATAGATAGATAGATAGATAGATAGATAGATAGATAGATAGATAGATAGATAGATAGATAGATAGATAGATAGATAGATAGATAGATAGATAGATAGATAGATAGATAGATAGATAGATAGATAGATAGATAGATAGATAGATAGATAGATAGATAGATAGATAGATAGATAGATAGATAGATAGATAGATAGATAGATAGATAGATAGATAGATAGATAGATAGATAGATAGATAGATAGATAGATAGATAGATAGATAGATAGATAGATAGATAGATAGATAGATAGATAGATAGATAGATAGATAGATAGCCTTAAAATATTGTATTCTATTAATATTTTTTTATAATAGTAGTAGAGATATTTTGTACCCATTTCATTTTTAATTTCCAAATATTAAGAAATATTAATTCCTTGGCAGTAGCATAAAATTTATTAGATAATTGGTGATACTTCAAAATAATGGAAGGTTTTAATTATCTTTACTTTTTTCAAAAATGCATTAAGATAAGTGTTTCAATTGTTAAAAATTTATTCCATGTTATAAGATAAACTAAACAAGAAGACATCTTATATTTATCATGTTAATTTGGAATTTCAATATTAGAAAAAAATGTCTTTATTTTTTGTTCCTTAATTTATGCAGCTAGCATCTACTTTTTTCTATCTAGCATCTATTTGTGCAACATAAATTTAAACAATATGCTTTTTATAACTTAATAGTTATCAGCTGACAGTATAAATTCTAGACACCTTGGTTTAATTAACATTGAGATTTATTATCATTTTACAAATATCGATAATAACGTTATAATTATACTATACTTTTTTATAAATAAATATTTATCTTGATATTTTATACAGGGAGATTTACAAACATATTGGTTTGAATCAACACAAACACAATAAAATAAATTCCCAGTAGCATAACTTAGAAATAATACATTTTACCAATATTTAATTGTTCATTTATGGGATAAATACAATTAAATTAAACTGATATAATTTACAATAAAATTTAAATAAAGGCATAAGCATTGTAAGCCCTTTTGATATTTTCTGTGTTTATACATAAGTAAGATGGCATTTGCATTAAAGATAACTTAAAAAGTGATTGCTAATCTATGCATATATTCTTCAACTTTATCTTTTTTCACAAAATCAATTTATATATTTTTTTTATCAAATTTAGGTTTCTATTACAAGCACCCCACACAGTCTGTACTTAAAATCAAATTAAGTCAATTTTAAATTTAGTTTTAAAAAAATAAAAAACAAATTTATTTCAAATAAATTTGTTTTAAAAATTATGTTATAAAAACAAAGCTTAATTAAATATTAATTATGAAAATTTTGCGCAAATAAATTAACTTTTTTATTCATGGAATTTCTTGAAAAACTGATTATTTTAAAGCTTTGTTTGATGTTTTGGATTTATTTTCAAATCGCAATTAAATATATTTTTAGAGATTATGCTAGATAAGTGTTATCTATAAACATGCTGAAGAATTTTGTAAATATGGATAATTAAAATAATTACTGACTTGGTTAATTAAAGAAAAAAAGTGTTTTGCAAAGGTTGTAATGATAAAAAAGGCATGACTCAAAAAATAATTTTATCTTTCAATCTTTGTTTTTACCTGCTAATCATGGAGTATATGGAACCTCTACCAATAGCTGAACTAATCAGTATGTGAATCTAAAAGCCATTAAAAGACAAGCATGGAGTTTATAACCATCAAAATGTCTAACTCTGCTGAATTTGATCCAACACTGTGCTGACTAAATTGCAGTCAAAACAGATGCACTTCTCAACTATAATAAAGAAAAAATTTCCAAGACAAACTCTACTTGAAATCATAAAGCCTGATTGGGACTAAGATTTGAAAACTGTAAATAGAATGATTTTTACTAGTGAACCATCAAAGGGCTTTCTTTTCAAAAATATATAATTGTTAATGTAATTCAACTTTTCTAAAGAAACAATATTTTCTCAGTCATATCTTGGACTTAGGATAACCACTTTATTTACTTTATAAACAATTTAATAAATTGTTAAAATGCTAGTTACCAAGTCAGAAATATTTAGAAATATTCAACAATTTACAGTATAATTTCTATGGTTGTATATATTTATATTATTTACTTTTGATGTTAACTTACTTTTAATACTTATACTATATAAGATTTGATTTTGACATTTATATATTTTCATGTGCTTTTAAATATTCAAACTAAAAATAAATCACTTTTGTTTCTCACTTTTTTTTTCTTTTTCTTCTGAAGAGTTTTAAATAGCAGATGTGATTTTAATAATCAAAATTTAGTTTGTTAGATCAAACTTTATTCTAAAGAAAAAAGTTTTAAAAAATATATAAAAATTGACTTGTTTTAAATAGTTAAAATTTAATTTAAAAAAGTTATCTCTTTGGAAGATATTCAAAAATCATTAATGAAAGTCAAGGTAAGTGTGTATCTAATGTGATGTGCACATATTACATAAATAATATGGTAAGTTTATTTTATGATGCTTAAAATTCTTAGGCAGTTTATCCTATATATTTTGTTTGCTTCACATACATATCTAAAATTAAAGATTGGGGTACATATATTTGGGCATTTTTATTGTGACTTTATAAATATTTATCAACTGCATGCACAGTTGATATATTTGATTGCCTTCCCATGATATATAATTTCTGCTTGAGGGACTTGTGGGATGATTTTGATTTTGCTTTAGCTTTAAAGACATTTCTTCTCATGAATTTTATTTTATTCTGTACTCTCAGTGATTAGTGTCTATTTATAGTGATTTTGCTTTTAAAGTGACGTGATCAAATGCATAGTGTATATGTCTGATATTATAATAGCCTGTGCATTATGAGCATTTATAGTTTATTCAAGTTTTATTATTGCCTATTTTTTAAAATTAATAGAAAATAAAGGCACATATCTTGCTTATCTAGTACACATCTAACAGAATCAGATAAACAACAGGGGTTACTTAATAATAGTCTTTGGAGATAATACAGCATTATGAGATAAAGTTATTTGAGTATTAATATTTAAAGGTTGCTAGATATCAAACACAATTTATGCCAACTTAAAAGGGCAATGTCTATTGATATACATTTATGTATTATATTGAACTGTTACTAAAATTTATTTTGTTTGTTATTATAACAGTTTTGTGTTGTATACAAATGACTGCTCTGCCATTTGATATTTCTAAAGAATCTCTGTTCTTTGCAATCTAGAGGCAATTTTAAGTATTTATGAATAATGCTGTAGCTATGTAAACCTTTATTATTAAGTTCTCATCTTGTAGGCTAAAAGTCTAGAGATGACCTCAGATATTGGATATTGATTTGCTAGCTGTCCATTACGATATGTTATTTGATTTTTTTTTATAATTCTATTATGACTACATTTTTATTATAAATTAAGCCAATTTTATTATATATGTGTATTTGTATGTAAAAATAAATGAATCACTTACCTCCAGTAAAACTCACTTGATGTAATTAAAGTCATATTATTAGGAAAGTTTTGAAAACTGTAATCTTTTTGTTTCCAAATAATCTATAAAAATAAATAAAATTAAATACTGACTAATGGCTATAATAGTAATAATAAATAAAATTGAAAATCATATAACAATAAATACAAGCAAAATAAATTTTTACTAAACTTTTCTTATGATCATGGTTTTGTTTATTAACAAATAAATCTTCTCAAGTGAAAATAAAATAAAACACACATGCAAATATATATTTTAATGGTCAAACATAATTTTGCTAACAAGACCAAAATGCCAAGCAGTCACTCTCAACCAGAATGCATAGGGTTATCATGATTCCCATAATCCTAGTTTGAACCTGGCCTGAACTTTCTAGTCTCTTCTACACAATTAACACCCTTGATGTCACACAGCTTTCCCTTTTTATATAGCTCTGCTCAGCTCAGGGATGCAAAGTCTCTTAACTATTATTTAACCTTAATTATATGATTCTGACCAGAAATGAGAAGGATGATGAATAAATTATATAAATTAATAGGTTGTCTATTGATAGCTGGTCACAGCCACTTGTCGGCATTGTTTATGTGTTAAAACAATAAAATGTAACATTACCGAGTTCACGATTTTAAAAATACGGTGACTTTTTTTGATCTCTTAAATTTTTCTACTCTGTCTTTTAATATTTCATTTTTAGTGGATTTTTTTTTTTGGTTACACAACAATTTTTTTTTTTGGCTTTAACTTTTATTTTTGAAATCAATTTTTATTACCTTTTTTTTAAAATGAAAATAACCAAAAAATAACTTCTGACTCTAACTTTTACAAAGTATTTCTCAATGCACAACCACCCCACCCCAAATTAAAATGAGATCAAAACTTTTGACTTTTTCAAGTTTCATTTTCTTTTTTTTTTTTTAAAAAAAAAAAAATACGGCCACTTTTTTAAAACTAATTTCTGTTACCTTTTTTTAAAAATAAAAACAAACAAAAAATAACTTTGGTCCCTATCTTTTGCCTTAGTGAAGACAAAGTATTTCTCAGCCCACTCCCTCCCCCCCCCCCAAAAAAAAAAAACAATTAAAATAAGATTAAAACTTTTGACTTTTTCAACTTTTGTTATCTTTTTTTAAAAGATGGCAACTATACGGCAATTTTTTTTTATTTATTTCTATTACACGATGTCTATTTGCCATTTTTTAAAAAACTTTTCCTATTAATTACATTTTTTGATCTTTTCAACACACCAGCACAAAAAAAAAATCACAATAACATCATAACTTCAGACTTTTACATGTTTCATTTTATTTTTTAGATTTAAAATACGGCAACTTTTTTTTGGCTGTACAGTAATTTCAGTTATGCAAATTCTATTTTCCCCTTACTATTAATGACATTTTTTGATCCTTTTATTTTTTCCTACTATGTTTTTAATATTTTATTTTTAGGAATGAAATACATTCAGTTGCAGGAGACTGATTGACTGTCTCGTATAATTTCTCACAAAAGCATGAGTTTTCATGTGAACTTGGCCAAAACATGTTCAACCCTATCCTTTCCCACTATTTTGAAAATTCTACATTGTGTAGGGAATGGTGAGAATGATGTGACAATTCTTAGTGAGTCAGACTGCATGATTTAAATAGAAATTACTCTGCTATGGAAATATCAAAACGTGTGCCACTTGAAATCCAAACACCTTCAGATGATATGGTAGTAATCAGTGAATTGTATTAATTATCATAAAATGTCACAAAGCACAAAACAGGCCATAATATTTCTGTGCAAAGCCATCAAGCAGCCTGCAATGGCTAAGATAAACACAACTGTTTTCTTCGCCATAAGTGCCAGGCCACAGAAACAGCATTTTATGTGTTTTAACAAATAAACAATGCAGTCAAGTGGCCATGACCAGCTATTAAAAGACAAACAATCAATGTTTATTAATAATTAATAAATCAACAAGTTGATTACTTATGTACATGCCAAGATTAGAGGCTGTTTACTGGACTTTAAAGAGATATGCAATTATGGATGTTGGTGATATTCATTACTAATAAAAATAAGGGTGCCATATTAATTATCCACAGGGTAATGACAAGAATATTTAGCACATCATTATGGGGCACCATTAATTATATTTTCTTTATATGGTTTGTTATTTCTAGAGACCCATTTGGTATCTGAACTAGATATAATATAACATAGGCTTATGGTTAGATGCATAGGCATATATATATATAATAGGGGAGAATAAAAAGAAATTGAAGATGGTATTAATTCTATGCAGATCAGTGGCTATTGAGCAATGGATCAGTTTTGCGATCTGGATATATGATTCATGAAATGAATATAGATGTCCTAGGCTGCAGGGGTGTTCTCACTTCTAATCATAGGTGCATCACAATATATATATATATATATATATATATATATATATATATATATATATATATATATATATATATATATATATATATATATATATATATATGATGCACTAGGGTTTAAGGGCAGGGATCTGCTGTCCTACAGCTCTATCAAGTCTGGTGATAATATTTATATTTTTTTATTATTATGAAAACTCACTGGGCATACCTTAATAGAATCATATTATAATTTTAAGAAAATATTTGAGATAGCCCCTGACAATGCACGCCTCCAATGCAGTATGCAGTGATGGAAATAATAAAATATAATATTAAGTTATGCCTATGCTAAATTTAAGTATCAAAATAGTCTATAATTATAATGCACATATTCTTATGTAATAACATATAAATTTTTAAAAACTTTAGTCCATCTACCCATACTTATACTTTATTGATCCAGCTAAATATATTATAATAAGGTAGGAACTACCAACCCATAATCAGTGATCTTCAATCCAGTCTCTATCATATTAAATTCATAAAATTATAGAAATTGCGATTTGCTCTTTTGATTCTCTTTTCGCTTTACATATATAGAGCTATCTGATATACGTATATACTTGAGAACATGGATTATTATAAGCAAATAACTTAAGTTATAAATATATTTTACTGGTGGAGAAATATATAAAACAAAAATAATAATTTTATTTTATCTATTTATTCTAATTTCCATACACGACACGCCTAAACAAATATATTTGTAAAAACTAAAAAATAATATCACTCGTCATCCTTGCCTAGTTTTTCTTGCAACAGTAAAGAAAAACAACATTACGTTAATTGATGAGGGAAAGAAAATCTAAAAGTAAAATTAATGTATTATAAACTTTAACTTTTATGTAAATAATTTCCACTCTGGGCTTCTATTCCCTCCAAAAAATCCCTAGAAATGTCATGAAGAGAAATGTGAGATGGAGTTTATATTTGTCAAATTCATCCTGCAATCATTTAAGTCTTACAAATCAAATATAAGTAATTCAACTTTTTTTCTTTTAGCCTAGCAAACTTACATTATAAAAGATACCAAAAAAATATTAAAACTTAGTACGTATTTAAATTATAATTACGATTAATGCAGTTGATTAAATATATTTTCATATTTAAAATAAAAAACTTTATAAACGTTTACTGATATCTTCATGTAGTAGATAAGTGCTTGATATAAGAAAGTTTATAATGGTGGATACTGTTTCTGTATGATTTTGTGGAGCATTTTCCTCTGTCACTTGCAGTGAATTATGTGAAAGGCAGGCAGCTTAATTTCTATCAGCATTGGTACATTTGGTGTATGGCATACTTATCTCTGTCTCATTGGATTTTATTTTCGGAAAGCCACTCTCCTCCAATGACACTGGGAAAAATGACGTCAAACTACTGGATCATTTTTGGTATATAGCTTCTTAACATTATATTCTGATTGATTGATTGATTGATTGATCAAGACAAGGAGATGATTTCAATACCAGATCAGAAGACAATTTTTAAGATTGACAAGTCCTACAGTAATGCATTTTATGAGTTTAAAACAGGCAAAAATCACTATACGTGTTGCTTGATGATCATGTATATTTTTACTGGACAGCAGAAATACTCGGCTTCTGTTTTCGACAACTGTGGAAAAAGTTACGCAATCACCAGACATTTTATGAACTACGTGGTATTTCACGTGAAAACGAGATTTCACACGCCAACTCGGCCGAATTCTGTTGACGTACCCTTGGCAAGCTTTTACACATTATACCTTCTCTAAATAAGGGTGTGGCCATTTGGAAAATTACTATAAAGTCAGGTTTCTTAAATTCATTACAAATACAAAGATTGTGTAACGTATATTGTAAAAATTTGACTAATCAAACTATACACACATATATATCAAACTGTACACGAAAGATAAGTGTGTGGATTCACAGTAACTGTCACAAAGCAGAAATAGGCCATATTATTTCTGCATTACATCATCATCAACAGCCTTCTAATGGCTAACACAAACATTAGATGTTTTCTATAGCCATAAGTCAGGCCTTGTAAATGGCATTTGTGAGGTATTTTGGTGAGCCAGAACGCCATCAAGTGGCCAAGCCCAATTAGGTTATAAGTACCTTAAAATGTTTTGTTTTTGTTCTTGTTATCTAGCAACAGTCAAAATTTCCATAGGCTACCATTATAATAATAGAATATTTTCCCATTGTCTGTGGTCACTTTTTTTTTGTTAACATTTAATATTTTTGCAACAATTTATTTTCAAATCAAATTCAAAAAATAAAAAAACTAATTTTTGATTTCTTGCAATTTTGTTTTTAATTTGTTAACACATATGTAATTTGCATTTTTTTTATTTTTAAAATCAAACCTCTAAAAAGTTTTATAACATATAATAAGCATTTTGTTTATTTTTACACATTATACACAACTATAGAGAGGTTGTAATATAAATATATAACAGCAATAACTTTCCCATAATTTGTTTTAGAAACTATCCATTTTTAGATCTCTAGGCAAATTTTCATAAGATTGATAGGCTCAAATTGAAGAAGACTTATCACTTGAGTTTCTTTAAATCTTCTTTTTAGATTGTGTTTTTTATTAAAGATAACCTTTGCATTATCAAATATTTTATGACCTGTATTCAGTTCAAAAATGCTGATTTGTGATATCTATTTTTAACTCTATTCTTACAAATTTTAATATTTTTATAAAGACTTATTTTGAACTATGTAAACATTATGACAACTTCAGGGAATCTTATAAACTATACCAGGAAATTATTTATCACCAATAGATTGTTTGGAATTATTTAATAAGAAATTTAAATTAAAGCCTTTCTTCCAAGCAACTTACATTTTAATCAATAAATGACTCTACCAATATAAAAGTATAGCAATTATAGATACTAGATTTTTTATAAATATGGAAAAAAAAATATTTTGTCAAATCAAGCATCAGTGTTTAATTATAAAATGGAGGAATGAATATAAAAATGTCTTTGGACTATAGAGATATGAATTTTTGAATAATAAATAAAAACCTTTTTATCTACATTATAAATAAGTGAATTAGTAAAAACTGATTCTGCATGGATATACATATATATTAAATTTAAAGCTTTGGTTTTTTTCACTTTTTGCATATCAAATAATCTTTATACTCTCATAGTGTAATACTCTTTTTTTTTTTTGGCAACAAAATTATTTTTGTTAGAAACAAATTCACACAATAATAAACTGTAAGAACACAATTACATTGACTACAAAAGTAAACAATACTCAAATGAATTTTTCACTTAATTTTCTTAAGGTAAAGCCACTAATTATATACTTTTAATAATCTCAAAAAGTACAAATCAATGTTAGTTTGCGTATGTTAAAATTTATAGCATAAGATTGTCTAAATTTGTTTCTATATAACATCATCACAAACCAATAAAAGTAGATTCATTTATATTATCACAAAAATAATTTGAATATTTAGACTGTGAGATTTTCCGTTATTTAATATAAGTTAAATAAGAAAGTTTGAAGTTTTTAATTTATGATATTTTATATATTATTTAAATGTTATGTATATTTCACAGAAAAGATAGACTTTTATGCAACTTAAGCTTTAATTTGACTTTTATTCACTTAAAGCATGGATATGCCATATTTATAACATGTATACCTCTTTCACAAAAAATGATTATTTGAATAAATTTGAATAAAATGGAATATATTTAAATATTTAAGTAACAACTGAAAGAATATAAATGTTGTGAAAGCATGCTCAGCAAGAACGATATTAAAATTAAAGTTCAAATTATATAAAAGTTCTACTTTTTCTGCTAAATGTATGTAACATTTAAATAATATTACAATAATCCAGAAATGAGAGTAAGAGTTTGATTTATATTTTATTTTATGCTTTTGCTTTGAGAAAGTTAAGTAAAGTGAAATTTTGTTGAGTTTTGATTATGTAGACAATAAGTCCAATTTCATTTTTCAGATTGTTATTGTTTGAAGTTGTTGCTATAAAATATCAATGGGTGGTAATAAATGCTGACTCGTGTTGATTGACAAAATTTGGGAATTTGACATTTTTTATATTATTTGTCATAGAATGAGAGAAAGATCGGAGCTAATAATTTATTACATTATATTTTATGCCATAAATTAAAACATATATACATAATTGTGTATGATAACAATATATACGCAAATAATAAAATTTAAAAAAAAAACATTGCAAACCTTTTCGGCTTTGGGAACATAGCAAGAATCATTAGACCAAGCTGGATCACATCTTTCCCATGGTAGTTCCGAAGTAAACGATACAAATAAATAATAAAGAGCATAAGCTGTAACAACTGAATAGCTCATAGTTGTAATAAGACAAATCAAAACCAAGGATATTCCTAAACCTAATAAAATATATTGCGAATATATTAAAATATAACTTTAAATAATATAAATATGTGTATGTGCATATGGAATAAGATCTCATTATGTTGGTTTTTCGAGAAATATATTCAAAGAAATTAATTTCTTGGATTTGCTTAATAGTTAGTACATATTTAATTAAATCTAGTTATATAAGACTATTAATTAATAAGCAAATATTGACAAAAAATAAGATTCATATAAAATAATAAAATTATAATAACTTTTTGAGTTTTTTAATTAATTTTGTAGTTAAGGTATCCGATTGTGAAACAAAAGTAAAAAAATATTTTTTTTAATTCTCTCGTAAAAAAAAAAAAAAAAACAACTCATAGAATTTTTAAAAAAGTAAGAATTTGGAATTAAAAGAGAGAATGGCTATCATAAACGTTTTACTTTTTCCCCAAGAATTTTAAATTATTTAATATCCATAAGTAAAAAAAAACTTATGGAGAAAATAGAGTTAAGCAGTTGAATTGGTACAATAAAAGGTGGAATATAAATGTATGAGGTAATATAAAGCCAGGGTTATTGAAAATGTTTTTATCCTCATCTCTTATACTTTTATTTTTACTCATCTGTCATAGCCATTATAGCTATTATATTAGCTCTTGCTGCTCGTTTACTTAATCTAGTTGCTGAATTTGAGGAAGATGCATTTTGTTGAAAATCTTTGGAAATATTCATCTTGAATGATTAAATAAGAAAGCGATAATCACTCTAGTGGTTAAATTTTATTGAAAAATGCTATTAAGTGAAAAGAGATCCTTTGATTACTCTTTGAGGCCTTAAAAGAACCGAGTAACGCAAATTCTTAATGTTAACTCCATAAGTTTTTGTCATTCCAGCTATTAATACAATATGATTATTTATATAGTATATGAAAATGGACAGCTGTTTAATAACACACATTATCCATAATGGTGAGATTACTGGCTTTGTACTTCTGAGAGTAAGATCAATAAACATCATGGTTTTTCTTCCGAGTTGCCTGATACATCTTAACTGAAATATTAGTAGAGTTTACGTGGAAGAAAAATAAATGTGTGTGTGAATAAACATTTTTAATAGATACTACAATAAAGTCAGACAAAATTAAATGATGACCCAATTTCAAAAAAACTAAATTTGCTGGACAAGACAGCAGTTAGTGGACAAGGCAGAGAAAGCCAAGAATCTCCTTATTGTAAACACAGACTGCAATATGATTATTTTCAAATGGCAGAAAAATGCAAGAATTGGAAGAAGAGCTGTCTATTGTTAAGTGGGATAATATTGGACTTTGTGAAGTTAGAAAAAAAGTTGAAGAGTCAATTGATTTAAAAAGAGAAAATGTATTGCACAACAAAGGCACAAACATTGGAAGGACAAGTGGAATAAGATTCATTATGAATAAAAATAGAAGAACAACATTGTGGAGATTGATGGAGTATCACAAAGAGTTGTAAGATTAAATTTATTCAACTTAATGGTAGATACCAAATGCTGATAATTCAGGTTTATGTCCCAACAATCTCTCATTGTGATAAAAAAGTAGAAGACTTTTATATGATGATCAAAATGCTTTTGATCAGACCAAACAACATTTTTAAATTGTCATGACAAACTTAAATGCTAGAATTAGTAAACAATTAAAAGATAAAAGTGCTGTAGTAATTTTGGTTTTGGTAATAAAAATAAGAGTATATATATAGCCTTGTGAAGCAGGAAGAATAAGAATAACTTTATGTTATAAATTCTTTGAAAAAATGCTAAATGAAAATGGACTTGGAAGCATCCAAATGAAGGTAGAGCAGAATTGGATTACATTTTGTCTAACAGAAAATGTGTATTTCAAGTTGGTGATGTTCTTAATAAATTCAACACAGGAAGTGAACATCAATTAATAAGATGTGGCAAAAATAGAAAAAAATTATTTTAAAAAAACAACATTTACAATCATCAAAAACATTTCAATAAATTTTAATTAGAACTTGCAAATATCTGGTACAAAAAACAGCAATTAACCAGTAAAATTTCTACTGAATCAACACAATTTATGAAGAAAATAAGAAATATGAAAATATATATATACACTATGCATTAAGAAGAATTGAATATTTAGAATTTTTTAAAAATATGCAAAAAAAACAGTTGATAATGATGTAAAAAAGTATAATTATGAATAAATAAGGAAATCTATAGAAGAAAATAAAAGTCTTAAGAGTGTAAAACAATATTTTGATGGTGATAGGAAACTTTTTTTTTGCAAAAAAAATATGAAACTAATACTAAAAAGAGATGACATCATGAAATGTGTAGAAGAGTTCTATCAAAAATTATATAGCAATAAAGAACAAGGAAATGTATTTCCTACAATTACTATATTTATTGAATTGGAGAGAATTTTTAATGCTGAAATGAAAAATTAAATTAAATTTATGAAGAGGGAGAAAGCTCCAGCTAATAATGAAATTAAAATCGATATCTTAAAAAAAGCAGGTGAATAAATAGAAAAAAAATTTGACAAAGTAATGTACTAAATGTCTAAATAATAAAGATGTACCAAATGATTGAACAATGCAATATTCGTAGTAATATTTTTAAAATGTGATAAAAAATATTGGAATTTACAGACGTCTCAGTCTTTTATCAGTTCTATATAAAAATTTTATCAAATAATTACAAATCGTTTGGATTTTAATCAACCAAAAGATTAAACTGGATTTAAAAGTTGTTTTAGTATCACATCCAGATATTGAGAAATATTATAGAAAAATCCAATGAATGTGAGTTATCACTATGCTTTGGATTTGTAGATTATAAAAAAGCATTTGATTTTATATACATTTTTTCAGTAATTAAAACATTGGATCATCAAGATATTGACACAGGATATTGTGATATTCTGATGAATATTTATAAACATGCAACTGCAATAATTAGATTACATAAAGATATTAGGAAGATTAACATTAACAAGAGTGTATGACAGACTGGATCCATATCTCAAAAAAAAAAAAAATTATAGCAGTTTTGCAAGAAGTATTTTGTCAGTTAAAATGGAAAGCTAAAGGAGCAAAAGTAAATGGGGATTATTTATGCCATCTAGATTTTTTTCAGATGATCTAATTGTTTTTTGCAAATAATGCTCTACATTTTCAGAAAAGGTTGCAAGTGTTATTAGATGAATGTAGGATTAAAGATCAGTTTTAAAAAGACTAAAGTAATGCTCAATAAATTTCTCATAATGGGAAAATAAAGACTGATAATGATGAGTTAGAAGGAGTTAACAACTAAAAATATCATTGCCATATTATTACAATATATAAAACCATAATGAATGAAATACTTAATTGGAGTACTTTTACTAAAAATAACTTAATATTAAAAGGAAATATGCCTATGTGTTTGAAAAAAAAGATTTTCAATAAATGTGTTTTACCAATTCTTATTTACAGATCTGAGATTTGGACATTTAACAGAAAAATAATGCAAAGTTTTCAGATCATCAACAAAGTATTTATGATAAAAATAACAAGAGGAGATCAAAAAGGAAATACTTGGATAAGAGCACAATCAGGTATTGCTGACATCATTAAAAAAATTAAGAGATTAAAATAAAGTTGGGCTCAATACATTGCTAGAAGAAATGATAATATATGGAAAATTAAAATCATAAACTGGATTTCAAGAGAGTGTAAAAGATACAGAAAGAAAACACATGTGAGTAAATGGATTCTATGAGGAAGTGTGCTGTGTTGTCCTGGAGAAGGTGGGCTAGAGATTGTCATGGATTGAACTTGGAGAGCTCTTCATCCTGCAGTGTATCTATAGTGATTTAAAATTATGATAATAATCTGCTTTTTAAAAGAATTTAAGTAACCATTTGTTTTAAATTAATAAATAATCAACATCAAATTATGCTACGATTTGTATTTACATAAGACAATAAAAATATGTATATATTAGTATGTTATTATATATTATTTGTGTGTATTATATAATTACTATTTATTATTAAATAAATTAATTTTTTAATTATCATTGAATAATTTTTTTTATTTTTTTAGGAAATACATTTTTATTTTTATATGCACATTTATTCTATACAGGATAACAGTTGTGGAATCATTAATGGCATTGTTTTATGCAACCAATTGATGTTTATACTGGTGTTGATAACAGCACGAGTGAACACTGAGCAAGATAAACTAAATATTGATTCTATATATAAATAAAATCTAATTACAGTAAGAAAGATTTAAATAAACTCTTAATGCAATTACAATGTAAGTTAATCTCTATGTAGATAATGATTATGGAGTTATATTTTTTAGTTTATAAAAAAAAATGTTGATCACCTTCAATGCACACTATTACACTGTCATACAGAGAGATAGTTTAGTTTGTCACTTATGAGATTTTTCATGTGTTATATTAAGTTGTCTGTCACTTTTGAAAATAACTATCTTTTCTCTAATATAAACCTCCAATAAGAAGTAAGACAATCAACAAAAAAATTTTAAGTATTATTTAGGTTTTTTTTTTTTAATTATTTGTTCTATTCCAAAACTTGGTTTGTAATTCTTATATAATTGACAAGATTTTAGTTTTCTATTAGTGCATTGTTTATTTCAACTCCATAATGTCACAAAGGTCAATCAATACAGCACTTCAGAATAGTTTCTCTCATTATGTATAAATTTTATGAACAACTATTCATCATGTGACTGAGAGCTATGAACTATCTGAATCTTTTTTTTTTTTTTAAGTGTCATAGCATCGGCCGGGACGTGAACCCGCAACCCGGGCAACTGCCTGCAAGTGCAAGGCAGTCGCGCTGACCTCTCGACCACCAATGCAAGACCTGAATCTTTTTTTTTGTATTGGCAATTCAATATTTTTCCAAAATACCATTATTATTAAAGGTAGTTATCCACTTCTAATATCTTATAAAAATTGAAAAATTATTGCACTACAGAAATAATTTTAAGTTTTTTCTTTATCACAACTCTACTCCATCATATGCCACAATAAACATAATGTAGTTTTGTGACATTTCAACTACAATCAGTATCCCATACTTTTCCTAAGATATGTATTTGTTTTATACAATTATCACTTTAAATTTGATTTTTTATAAGCATCACTATTAAATTATTTATATAAAAATTTAAAATATACAGCCATAACAATTACAAAAATAAAATAATAAGTTGCTTATATTCAATTAGTAACTTTCCTAACAATCAGTTGTAATAAAATAAATTTGTATCCTATTAGGGATGTCATTAGTTACAAGTTTTATTATATTTGTCATAAAAAGTATGGAAAAAGTAGCAATTTTTTGCAAAAGATAACTTAAATTTATAACTGACTGGACTATAACTGCTATAAGATATCACTAAACAGAAAGAGAGATATAAAATGTAAACTAAGCAAGCTAAATTCAAAGTAATTTGATTTTGCATAATAAAGACATATTTAGAAAGATTGTGAAATAAATACCTGTTTAAATTTTAAAAATTATATGAAATTAAAGCATTTACAAATGTAAATCAGTTCAATTGTAGCTGTTGTGGGATAACTATCTATCAAGGCAGAAATTCAAAACATTCTTTCAATTTGAAATTTATTTTATGAACACTCTTTGCTTCCCATTTCACCAATGTCACATGGGATAAGAATATGTATATGTATTTTTAATGTTCATAATGTTTCATTGTAGGGATTTATAGATAACTGTAATAACTTCAATTATCCTCTCACCCACATTTCATGCGCTTTCTTGTTATTCTTACATGTGCTCATAGGCATATTTGAAAGAATATCTCTTAAATAAACCCATTATTATCATACTTAGCCCTATCTACTACATATCTGAAGATCCAAATGGTCTCTTTCTTAATGATATAGCACAATCCATTAAATAATTGGTGCTTTCAAATTAAGGACATTCATATTAGCTTTTATTAGCACAAGCAATGATAACTATGTATATGTTACTCACTTCATATATATCACCCTTTACATAATTGAAACTCAACTGAGGGGCCTAAACAAAGGACTTCATGATCTTCTTTCCAAACAAATACATACTTAACCTATACTTAATTATTATAATATTTTTTTTAAAAAAAAATGCAACTATCTTATAATAAATCATTTTGAAAATTAAAAAGCAAAAACTTTATATATAATTTTATAATTTTTAATAGAGAACAGTTTTTTAATTTGTTTTTTTCTTAGGACATTAGTGTTCTGTAAACTATTAGATATATTTCAAAATATTATATGAAGATTATTTGCAAAATAAAAATATTAACCCAACGTAGGTACTAATTGAAAATAATGTTCAAACTATACTATAAATTCTATATATCTGTTTATGTATCACTTTTTTAATCAATGTCAATATATTTATTTAAATGACTTTCTAGAAATCTATCTCATGAATTATCATATAAGCAATTTTGAGTTTTAGTTGTCCTGTGAATAGATTTGCGTTATCAGCATTACATATTTTATAAGCCATTTACAGGCTTATATAAATTGTTATTAAACTATGTATATATAGTTTTGTCCTAATCAGTAAACTAATAATTACAAACTAAAAAAACAATATATATATTAGTACCTATTAGAACATTTTTTTAAACTAAAAATTTGATGAAATCCAGAAGCAAAAACCATTCACAATTAAACTAAATCAGTTGTTCTTAACATTTTCAAAGTATATGTACACCTTTTCCCAATTACTTTGTAAAAAAAAAAAAAAAACAATCACATACACATACACAAACTTATACAAAGAAGAAAATTTTAGAAAGCTGTTCACATGACAGTGGCAAACAATCCCATAAATCAATCTAGTGTGACTATACATAATACAGGGATCCCCAACCATATGCCCGCAGACCATTTTATGTGTGCCCACCGCTATCCAAACACGATAAAAAATTATTTATCTGATACAAATAACTTTAATTTTTAAAATTTCTTATAAATTATTGCATTATATTGGCTGCAGAAAGGAGTTTGTAAGGCATAGTATATTTTTACAGCGTAAAAATATAAATGTTAATTATATGTTAAAATTTTATTTTTGAAATAAATTCTTTGTACATTATGTGTATTATTAACAATATCCAACTATAAATTTACTTTGAAAACATAAATGGTGCCCGCCACCTGACTGGTATTATAGAATGTGCTCTTAAGTGCAAAAAGGTTGGGGACCCCTGACATAATGTATGAAAACCATTAATCAACTTTGCTCTTAGAAAAAAGTGGAGAAGTCAGGAGAAACTTCATAGATAGGTATATGAAATGTCTACTGACTGTTGTCTTTGGCAGGATGTCTTATTTGGTTAGAGCATTACCTTAAAATTTAATACTCAAAAAATCTAAAAGTCCAGGTTCAATTCACATGCTATTACTGTCACTGGTCAAGCCAGCAACATCTGAAAAAAAGGGGAGAATAAAACCCCTCAAAACATTGTGCATATACTAACCTGTGTGCTATTACTAACAATTGAATATATTTGGAATATTTAAATAAAGTTAAATTTTTCTAAAGACATTCAATACTCATATTAGATTATGGAAATAGTCCAACACATAAATACAACTAAAGCACCATCATCACAAATCTTCAGGAAAACACATATACATTACTTAATTCAAAGACCAACTAATTCAAAAAAATTATTATAATAATTCATAATTTAGATTCTGAAAGAAATATTTCTCAATAAACTCACAAACAATGTCCACTTTTTTATATTAACATCAAATTATTTGTGGAGTTAATAATAGCCATATTTTGTTTGATCATGTATGAGAAAGTTGGGCTTGTTAGAAAGCTTGTTAAAAATGATACTGTAAACCATCTGATATAAGAATTATTATAGTAATGTGTTTTCCTGAAGATTTGTGATGATGGTGTTCTAGTTGTATTTTTATATTGTACTATTTCCATCATCTAATATGAATATTGAATGTCTTTAGACAAATTTAACTTTATTTAAATATTCCAAATACATTCAACTGTTAATAATAGCCCATCAAACAAGTTAGTATGTGCACAACATTTTGAGAGGTATTATTCTCCTCTTCTCTTCAGGTTTTGCTGGCCTAGCCAGTTATCCAACTAGCATGGGACCTGAACCTGAACCCTTAGATTCTTGAGTATTGAATTTTAAGGTAACACTCTAACAAGCTGAGCAATTCTGCCTAAGGCAACAGTCAGTAGAAATTTCATATACTTATCTGTGAGATTTCTCCTGATTTCTCCACTTTTTCCTAAGAGCAAAGTTAATTAGTAGTTTCCATCCATTATGTATAGTCACCCTAGGTTGGCTTATGGAATTGTTTGCCATTATCATGTGAGCAGCTTATTTAAATTTTCTTCTTTGTACCTTTTCTTCTCTATCCTATATTTTTGTATTTTCCCAATTGAACATATATTTATTGGGACATACATGGTCTGCTATAAATATGGAATAGAGCAAAAGAAGTTTGTTCAGAAACCAGCAATTTGGAAAAAGAAAGAACAAACTTATGAAAAATGTTTGTCCATCAGTTATTATTAATAAAGTTTTAAATATACAACAAAAAAGACCATCAAGAGAAAAGACAATTATTGGTACTGCAGTATACCCATACCAAAAATAGCAGACAAATTATGGGAAATCTGTAATCAGTATAACATCAAAATAGCTTTTTAAAGCCATGCCATACTATGAGGAATTCTAATATCTACAATTCCTAAACTTGAAATGCTTAAAAGAAAAATCTGCATCTATAAAATACCATGTGAATGTGGAAGAACATATATTGGTGAGACTAGTTGTCCCATTGAAAAGTGCTTGCAAAAACACAAACTGGTGATTAAAAAAGAAAAAATAGATGTGTCTAAGATAGAAGACCATGTATGTGCCAATGAACAACATATATTTAATTGGGAAAATACAAAAATATTGGATAGAGAAGAAAAAGTTCAAATAATTAAATTTAAAGAAGCTGCTCACATGACAATGACAAAAAATCTCATAAATTAACCTAGTGTGACTATATATAATGTATGGAAACCACTAATCAACTTTGCTCTTAAGAAAAAGTGGAGAAATCAGGAAAAACCTCACAGATAAGTATATGAAATTTCTACTGACTGTGGCCTTTAGCAGGATGGCTCAGTTGGTTAGAGCATTAACTTAAAATTCAATATTCAATAATCTAAGGGTCCAGTTTCGAATGCCATGCTAGAACTGTCACTGGTCTGGCTAGTAACACCTAAAGAAGTGAGGAGAATAGTACTTCTTGAAACATTGTGCATATACTAACCTGTTTGATGTGCCATTAATAACAGTTGAATGTCTTTGGAATATTTAAATAAAGTTAAAATTTTTCTAAAGACATTCAATGCTCATATTTGATTATGGAAATAGTCCAATATAAAAATACAATTATAGTAATGTATTTGGATTTACTTGGTCTATGAATTCTTAGTAATACATATTTATCAACAATAATTTATTTAAAAGTTTACTAAAATCATTGGAATATATATTATAACAGAATTACCTTTTTGACTGTTTGTAAATGTTTTAATTTACATTATACGATCGACACGACTGTCATATCAAGCAAAGAAGCCAATATAGACTCATTATTTAAGTCTATATTTCTGATCGAATACTGAAATTACCAATGGAATATTTCAGTATTATCTTTCCCAATCAGACACTTCTTCGGCTGCTGGATATTCATCCATAAGAATTATTTACTTAAAATAACCCAGCGCTTGAAATATTTATAATTTTTGCGAGATTTAATATTACTGTACTATATCGACACGTGTACTTTTACTAGAATAAGTCTACTTAGTATTTTATAAACCCTGTGGGTATATCATTATAATTAGTATGGTGAAGAAGGAAAGATGAGATGTAAGGAGCTATTCATAAATAAATATTGTTTAATATAATACATTCATAAACATTAAAATATAATACTTCAACATAAAACAAGCAATCATTAAAAAAAAACACAAATTATATTTAATTTAATTAACCCTTCATCTAAAATGATAATTCTTTGATACTAAATATTTATAAGTAAATATTTTATAGCTTATAGTCTTTTCTTCTTGAATTCTTTGATACAGAAAATTACTAATTATTTGGTTCATTCAGATTCACATTTGCAATTGCATTTTTTTAATTTATGTGGCCATTTATGAAAGGGTGTGCACGCATGTGATATTAAAGTTAATTACCTAGGTTTTCTGGATGTTGATGAGGAAATTATTATTCATCATGTGGATTACTCCATTTCTTTTGAAGAGATGGAAATTCTTGGGATCCGGCTGGATTCTTTCTTGCAGCTTACTTAAGTCATATTCTTGTGGCTTCGATGACAGGGAAGGTGAACCATCAGGCAGGTGCTATATCTACTATTACTTCATGGGGAAGATGACTTTACACCCAAGGTGAGCATGGATCAACTGGCATCCTTTTGTGGCCCCTTAGCCATGCATTCTCGATGTTTCAACTTCTTGGTACATTTTTGTTCACCGCTCTCAAACTACTCTGTCTGTCAGCTCAGCAAACTCAAAAAGAACTAAAACATGGCTCCTTCTTTACCCAACTTGTTACTTAATTGACCTAGAATCCTTTTCTTATCTTCTTGATTGTTTTTGGAATGTCATTAATTACATTTCACACATTTATTTTACTTTCATGAAATACATAAAATTTTCTTCTTGTTTTTTATTTATTTATTTTTTTATTTTATTTACTTCCATTTCTTTTTAATGAAATAATTTTCTTATTTACACACTCTTTATTACCTTCACATAGCCATACATATATTTCATGCATTCACATGTGTAGTTTGAAGAGGTGATCTTTATCTTTTTATAAATCTATTTATTTTTATTTATAATTGTGACTGAAATTTTATGATTGCTAATTCTACAATCATTAACCCTTTTTATTTACCTTTCCCTTTAAGATTTAATCATCACCTTCGGTGATCTTATTTTACTATTCCTTAAACTTTACTAATTTTAAATTTTTAAAAAAACTGACATTGGAAGGTGGAAGATAAGGATCTTGGTTGCTTACCTTCCTTCACTTTCTTTAATTACCATAATTGATTTTTTTAATTACTTGCATTCCTCAGCTACCATTTTGATTTTTTAATTAAAACTTAGCATAAAATAAATTTATTTTATTTTTCTAACTTTATTATCCAATTTCTATAACTTAGTTTACATCAAACTCACATTTAATATTATACTATATATTAAATGTACACATGTGTGATCGCAGTATGTGTGATCATCACATTACACCACTCCCTAATTTTTAAGAATTAAAATATAATGAACTTTGATGTGAAAGCATTTTTTTATCTTTCAAAAACCAAATTTATTGTACATTTAGACCATAGAAATACAGACCAAAAAGTAAAAAAACAAGTAAATGATTATGAAATAGCATGCAAATAAAAAAAGGATATATTTGAGTTAATGTTTGCACAGGAAAATTTTGTGACCCTGTTTGTTGTTCCAAAAATAGACCATAGAAACCCAATTTGTCTAAAGTTCATAGCAGGGAAGATTAAAATGAGATGCTGTTAGTAGGTAGTATTAATATCCATGTTTGAGTTTTATGAAATGATGAAAAGCAACAGCCACCCAATAAACAGCAAAGTTGCGGGGAGCTCTATCCAATTGCAATGGAGTCCCAGGTTTGTGCAGCTGTGAAGTGGTCAGCAGTGCACATATCTCTATCCCTTTCCTTGTTTAGAATTTGGCAAAATGCTGTGAGTATATTATTCAAGGTCTCAGCCTGGAACACCAGCTTACAGCGCAATGCCCAGATGGAAAAGTTAATTATGGCCGAAAGCCGGATCTCAGAGAATATGCCCTTTTCAATTACTGTCTTGAGGTTCATTTCAATTTGATTTCTTGTCATGTTTTGTTGAAAATGAGTTCTTAAATTGTTCAAAGTTGTGCATTTGAAGAGGAAGTGATCGGTAGTCTCTTCCTGTCTTTGACACAATGTGCAATTAGGGTCAATATCTTGCCCCCTTTTATAGTGGAGGAAGGCATTTGTTGGGAGGGCATGCAGGTTCAATTTCAATAGAAAGTCCATGATTTTTGGTGGCAACATCCAGAGCTTGGTCATCCTTATCATTCGAGGGATGTTGATTGAAAGGCAGCTGGGGATCCTCTGTTTTTGATGGTCAAGAAGATCAAACACTTCCCAATATGCAAGTTTTCTTTGAAATAGGGTTGATGTTGGTTTGATGTTATCAAAGATAAAGTTGATCTGCTGTTGAAGGAGCAAGGCACGTCCTCTGGGGGGTGCCGATCAGTAGGTTGAATGTCCTTTTCCAGAAGTGGGCATTGAGCATGTTCATTTTCCTTGAAGATGTTGTAGAGTACATTATGGATGCGTTGTAAGTTGAATATAGTTAGCGAGTGTAGTGAGAGACCATTTAAAGTTTTGGGCTTTTGGAGGATTCTCAAGCTAATTATGGGTGATCGGCCTGCCCAACACAGTTTTCTACAGGCGGTTTCTACTTTGTTGATGAATACCTTGGTGGGGATGAACCCTGCAAAATAGTATATTATTTTTGGAAGAATGAGAGCATTTAAAAGGGCTACTTTCCCAAATAGGGAAAGGTATATTTTTGACAAAGATGCGATTGTGGTTTCAATTTTCTCTAATAATGAGTCCTGTATCTCTTTACGCATCACTGTGGGTGTTTTTGATAGGTGAAATCCTAGAAATTTCTGTGGCGCTGCTTCAAATCCACCAGAGATCTTCTGGCCAGTAAGAATTGACCAAATAGCTGATTTTTTTGGGTTGACAAGGAAACCAGATAATTTGGCATGGTGATCAAGAAGTTGTTTTAGCTTACCCAGTTCATCATGGGATGAAAGAAACACAACTACATCATCCATATAGGAGATGTGATTGAAGTTCTCATTAAGTAGTGGAACAGCGATACCAGAAAACGTGGCCTCGATGTTCAACAGCATTGGATTGATATAGGCAGCAAAGAGAAGTGCACTCAGGGGAGAACCTTGGGGGATGGAGATGTAGGGCATAAAACCCGGGGCAACGCGACCATCTAGGGACAAGAACACTTCCCGATTGTAAAGAAGGTTCTCAATCATTTGAATGTATACGGGTGGTACATTTAGCTGTTCCAGAACACTGAGAAGAACATCAATTCTCACGGAGTCGAATGCCCCAGCTATATCAAGTTGGACTGCAATGGGCCAGGACTTCCTTTGTCTCTGCACATGATCGACCAGAAGTCTGAAGCAGCTGACAGCGTCAGATGTTGAAGTGCCTTTTTTTGCAAATTGATAGCGCGAAAGTTGTTTAATTATGTTATATTGAATCTTGTCTTTAATGATGCTCTTGATGATCTTTGTCAATAGAGGAATCATCGAGATAGGACGCAGGTTATTGAGATCTGGTTGTGCATCACGCTTCTTTAAAAAGGGTACCATGGAGATGGGACATAGGTTTATTAGGTGATGACTTCCAGTGGTGATGAGGTCTATCATTCCATGGATTACTGGGATAGTAAAAGCTCTTAGGTGTAAAAGTAGAAATCTGGGAATTCCATGCATGCCAGGATGGACACTTTCTGGGAGTGATTGCAGTTTGTCAAGAATATCACCATCTGTGATGTTATGTTCCATAGGGTTGTTAGTAACAAAAACTCTACGGATGTTAGTGACACCAATAGGTTGTAATTTTCTTTTGTAAAAGTCTCTTATTTTGGAAAGCATGGAGAGGCCGATATATTGTTTACTGTGTATCTTGATCAATGGGGGTGCCTTGTTTTGTTGGTTGGATCCTAGGGCCCATCTGATGTAACCTCGAGTCCAGCAGTGTTGATATGCTAAGTAACTGCGCGCTCGTTTAATTGATAGGTATTCAGCCAGGGATTGTTGGGTAGCTTTGTATTGTAGTTTAAGACGGGTAATTTCTTGGATATTTTGCCTTTGTGTGGGCAAATGTTTAAGTGTGTCAGCTATCTTGTCCAATTGACTTAGTAATTTGAGGGGACCTTTATTATGTTGAGTGCATTTATGAATATGTGATTGTAGAATATTTATGAAGTTATTCCATTTATCACATGGTGAAAGTGTGTTTATATTAGCAGAGTTGAATGATACGTAAATCTCAGAGATGAGTTGTATAGTGGCAGATTCCTTTGTGAGGATCCTCATTGTTCATGGAATGTTGCCATATGAATGTGTGTTATCCACAATTCTGATAAGGACCTCTAGTGCCATGTGGTCCATAAAGACAACAGGCCACAGGTTAGCTTCAATGAAAGGAGCAAGTGAAGGAGAGAAGTAATGAGGGACTTAAACAGTGATGAATAGAATGAGAAGGCAGACACATCAAAAAGCTGTCTTCCACTTGTAAAGGTGTTGCTCAGTGATTTTAAGTGACTCCTTTCAAAAAAATCATATGTATGATTAAAGTCACCTAACATCAATGCAGGAAAAGGGTTAGTTCTTAAGACCGCGTTGATAGTGTGGATGATTCTATAGATTATATCTGATGCTTTGGTCATGTAAACATTTATTATGTTAAGTGTCCATCCATTTACCTGTATAATGGCTATGAGGCAGTTAGAGTCTATATGAATTATTTTGAAAAAGGTTATTTTAGATTTTTTATTAAAAAGAATTGCTACTCCACCAGATGCAGAGGAGGAGAAGGAATAATGGAAGTATCCAAATTTTTGTATTCTCTGTATGATGTTTTGATCAGATAGTGTGTGAAGTTTTGTTTCATTGAGGCAAAGAACATCAGGTGTAGTATGCTTAAGCCAGAATGATAATGCTTGGATTCTGCCAAGGGAGTTCATGCCTCTGACGTTAATCGATGTTATGTTGAAAGTCATCATTGATAGTGAAACCGCTCTCTCATGTGGGAGAGTTTGCCTGATTGGAATGTGATCCAGTTTCTAAGACTATAATATTCTGTTCCAGCATCAAATTGGTGGGGTGATGATAAGGTTCAGATTGTATTAGGTTCTTAGATAAGTTGAGGTCTGGTGGAATAGGTTCAGGAATAGGCCACAATGATGGAAATAAGTCTATCAGTAAGCGTTCATTATCATTTTCATGTTGACATGAGGCCACTTTATTTTGAAACAAAGGGTCAATCAGTTGTATGTTGTTATCTTGGTTTATTGTTTTTGTTTCATTTGTGAGGTTATATGAACTTGTGACTTTTGGAGAATGGTCTCTGTTTTTTTTCACAAGGTCTATTTGGTGGGGGAATATTAGTCTTTGTTGCATCTCGAAAATTGTCACATTCATTGCTTTTGCTACTTTCTTGTGATTGTTCAGAGCTATTGTTTTTTTTTATGTTTTCTTTTACATGGAATTCTATTGCTGGCCATTGTAGTGTCGCTTTGTTCAGCATCGGTGTCCATGTCTGTTTGGCTGATTGTTGCTATATCTGATGATGATACGCAATTGTCATTGGTATGCAGCTGTTCAGGAGTGAGTTGAAATTGTGAGTTGAAATTGTTCTGTTTCCAAGGAAGTTTTATCATTAGGAATTTTTGATGATGATGTAGTGTGATTTGTGGTATTGCTAGTGATATATTGTTGCTTGAGACTTGGGTATGTATTTGTTAGATGTTGATTTTCTTGATCACTATCACATTTGTGGAATTTGTACCGAATCTCTCCACAAATTATGCATTTTCTCTCTTGACAATCTTTTTTTAGATGGCCTCTCTGCCTGCAATGGAAGAATTGGGGTGGAAGGCCATGAAAGATGATGTTGAGTGGAGATTCGCCATGTTGAATTAGAGATGGGACTGATTGAGATGGAATTCCTATTTTAAGAACTAGCTGAAATTGTGCAGTGTTGATGTATACTGTGGGATCATCATTGTCTGCTACTAGGTATTGAAATCTGGTAATGGTGCCATAGTCTTTGAAGTGGCGCTGAAGGTCTGCCTTTTCAAAGACCATGGTACATTTTTGAATTTGCCCTGTTAAAACAACTGGGCGGTTGAGGTCAATGTAGACAAGAAATTTGTTGTTTAGGAGTTTATGACTATTTCTAAAGGCAGCTTTAACTTGTTGGTTTGTGAACTGGATGATAAGATATCTTTCATTTGGATGAAAGAGGATCTTATGGATCGATTTCCACCAGCCATGTGCTTTACATAGTTCATATAGTGATGATGTAGGGAATGTGTATAGATTTAAACAGTTATCTGTAGTGGAAAGTATGAGAGAACACTCATTATAATAGTTGAGTAGAGATTTGTGGAGTGGCAATGGGATGGTTTGATTAAACTGTTCATTTATTATTTCATGGTTCTGAATATCACAAGTAGGATTATCTGTAGATGTTGTTTGAGGATTAGAGTAGTTTGATGTAGACTGTTCTGTTTAATATTTCTTGTAAAAGTTGAATTGCTTCCATGTATTTATCAGGTTGTGATGTTTGATGATGTGTATTTATCATTATGTTAGCTCTGACCTTGTTTGCATATGTCATTTCATTCATCATTGGGCTTGTGGTTTTATTATGCTCAAAGTTGTGAGGTAGTTGATTTGAATCCCTGTATTCAGGACCTGTGATATTGAATTTGTCAAACTCTGGTTGACTTAGTGAAGATTGTTTTGGAATGGGAGAGTGCATATTATTATGGTTTATAGTCGATTTCTGATTTGGTTTAATTATTGTAGTTTGGGAATTTTTATTTTCCTTTAAATGTTTTGAAGATTTTATGAGATTTAGATTTGTGTTATTATATAAATTATTGTTGTTAATCTGTTTTCCCAGTTCTGTATTATTTAGTGGAGATAGATTAGTTTTTGATGGTGTTTGTAAAGTTTTGGTATTCTCTAAATGATTCATTTTTTTGTTTGAGGTTGTAATTGGGGAATCATCATTTTTCCCCTGTTGCGAAGTTTTCCCGTTGTTTCGCGAGTTTATGAGAGGAATTATAAACGGTATGATCATTTCGAACATTTTCACCACTATTTTTAGGTTCATTAGGGGTTGCAATCTTTGCATTTACAATTTGGAATTCACTAGATAATTTCAAATTATTTTCCCCTTTCACGTGACAGTGTTTCGATTTTAGCATAGATTTTATTATCGGGTTGTTAGTAGTCGAAGAAGAAAGAAATTGATTTTGATTATTTGAAATGCTTTCTACCATTGTAGATTTATTCTTAGGTTCTTTGGAGGGTTTATTTTTGTAATCCAAACTTTGGGACTCATCAGAGGTTTTAAGGTTAGAATATATATTTTTCCTCCCATTACAGTGTTTAGGCCTTAGTATAGGCTTTATTACAGAGTCCATTTTAACGGTTAACTGTAATTAATAAGCGTTATTTAATTTAATGTTTCAAAACTACTTTAAAGTAGTAAATCGCACTAAATAATTGCATAGAATAATAAAGATTGTACTCACAGATATAGTTTTGTAATTTTCTCTCGAATTTTTTCCTTTTTAGTGCAAATATATTCACATCAGATGAGAGATGATGCAGAAGATCTGCATTCAGAGGCCGCCATTAAACCGGAAATGATGTGAAAGCCATTTTAATTTTTAATATTTAACTTCTTTGGTGAGATAGACATGGAGAGACAACTAGGCAAAACCTATACGTATTCAATCCCATTGATCTGTGCTAATCAAACCACTTTAATCCCTACGGAAGACTTTAACATATACCGACATTTCTACTGTTTTGTTCAACTGAATAAAACATGGAATTCTTCATTCTTTATATTTTTTCTCAGTGTGATTCTTAATAAAGCAGGAAATTTTTTTATCCCTCAAAGATAATGCACCCAGGATTCTTACTGATGCTACATTATTGATAAAACAACTTCTTAATTCTTTAAATTCTTGATTTACTCATTCATTTTGAGTTTGTATTAAACTGGGAGCTTCTGTCCCGCACAGATAATGAGCCCAGGATTCTTACTGATGCTACATTATTAATAAAACAAATTCTTAATTCTTTAACTTCTGGATGTACTCATTTATATTGAGTTTGTAATAAATTGGGAGCTTCTGTCCCGCACAGATGAGCTCAGGATTCTTACTGATGCTACATTATTTTTCAAAAACTTTTAACGCACATACTCACCTGCACATTTACATCATATGCAGAGATGGCTTAATCAAGCTCAGCTGTGATCCATACATAATCCCTATACACACACACCAATGCCTCAATCCAGAACCTTGACCATATATCCTTAACACTTAACTTTAATACTATTATTTATTTTATTACGTATTAATTATCGATTTAATAAGCTTGGATGTTTATTGTTCCATCCTATTTCCTTTTTTCATTTATTTACTATTTCTAGCTGCCTTTGCAGACTTACAGATCATAAATTAAAATTTAAATTCTTTTGGGATATCATAATGGCATCTTATGAGAAGGGTTTTATTATACTAATGGTTGATATAGTTACTACATTTTAATCATCGTTTCTCTTTTCTCTTTTTTTGTTTCATGTGTAGCTGTGTTTGACAGGCTTACACTAGGAGTTTGTCATTATAGATTACAAATTAGTTTGTTTTACATTACTTCATTTTCTTTTTTCATATTTTGCATTTAACATTTTATTATTTAAAACTTTATTATTATTTCATCCCCTTTTCCCATTACATTTCTTTTATTTACATTGATTTTTTATTTTTATTTTATAAGTCATTCTCCATTCTCGAAATCCAGTGCTGTTAATATTTGGTCAAGTTGACATATCCATCGTGTTAGATTTATTTTAAATTAGTTTTTATCTGGAGGTTCTTTGTTGGTTCTTTGTTACTCCTTTTGTTCGACATATATCCATTGGTGCTGGACAATGGACTTCTATTCCTATGTCTACCAAAGTCTCTGAGTCCTTTCAGATAATTTCCATCTGCATATCTCTCCATCAGTCTGGACACTTTATTTCTATCAAAAATTCTTCTCTCATTTCCTTCCCAGTAATTCCGATGAGGGTTATATGGACCCATATTTACAATCGGATCTTTAGGAGGAGTTTTGAATCCTCGATTTTCAGCCATATAACATGGCCTAGTGCTGTCAAATGCATTAAGTAATTCTGTGACTTGTTTGACTGTTTTTCTTTCAGTGCCTATAATCTTTTGCTCCATCTTATTATTTTCACTACTTGCTTCCATGCATTCACTTGTGCTGTTCTACTTATCATTATTAATTATTTCTTTCATCCCTAGATTTTCTAATTCACTCTCCCTTTTTTCTACTTTTGACCCTATTTTCTCTATTGCTACCGCTAACTGATTGACATCAAATCATAGATTCTCTATAACTTTCTCATTTTCATCATTAATCACTTCAATTTTCTTCCTTTGCTCTAATTGAAAATCCTTTATTTCCTGGCGTACTACTTCTAGTTTATTTTATACATTGGGTACCTTTTCATTTACTTCAATTCCAACCTCCTGTGCTCCATTATCCCACTCCCCCATAATTCATTGCTCGAATTTCTCAAGTAAGTCAGCTTGGCTATCCAATCTTTTATTTGTGGCCGCCAATTGACAAATGGCTTGCCTAAAATTATCATTTAACTCTTCAAATTTCTGTGATTGAAGCTTTTAGTTATTTGTTCACGGAACTCTTCCATCATTTCCTTGTTTGCTTCATCCCTCTGCTTCTCTCTTTCTTTGAATTCTTTGGAAAATTGTTGCTGATTTTTTAATATCTCTTTTAACATACTCATCACATCATGGTATTCTACATTATACCCTTTTTTGTGTTCGTTACTATATTCCATTTTCCTACCCTTACTAAAATCTTTGGTTTGTTCTGTTTGTTTTTCACTACTAATACTAGCGTCACTTTGGACATCCATCTTTGTTTTTGCTCTCGTGTGCATGAATCTACTTTTAAGTTTATGAATTAATCTTTAATTATATTTCTACTATACTGATTTTCTTTTGTTCTTGACCCTTTTATTGCTATTTGCTGATTTAATTTTTTTTTTCTTTTATGATTGGCATTTGGTACGCCAGTTAATCCCAACCACACCTGCTAAGACTCTTCGCCTACCTGCCTTAGATTCGTTTTCTCTCCCTGATATGTCTATTTTCCCAACTATTATCCTCAACTCTACTACGTATATATTTTTCGATAAATTTATTCTATTACAATGCCTTACAATAACGCACGTATATAGCTTCTTTGGTTTGACTAATATATTCTATTTCACTATATTTAGGATTTATCGATAATTTCTATCCCACCATAACTGTTTGAAATAAGACACGTATATAATTTATTTTGATTTCACTGATATACTTTATCTAACTATATTTATGACTTATCGATAATAAAAAAAACCTTTTTTCAACATCTATTCCCAATTTATATTAGATTTCAACATATTTCTTTTTTTTATTTGATCGCAATTACGTAAAGATAACATATATATTCGGTCGTGATATAAGACATGCATATAATTTCTAAATACTTTTTTTTCCTTCTATAACAGTAAATATAAAAAAAAAACTTTCAATAGATTTTCACAAAGCTAATTTTCCCCCTTCCCTTCTCTTTTTCTACTACACGTGACTTTGAAACATATATAACGAACTATAAAGCAAAGAAAAAAACTCTCCCTCTCATCCTCGCTTCTCACCAAGTTAATTTTTTGGAATTAATTTGTATATGAATAATTTTTTTTCAACCAAATTCTATCCTACACATGACTAATAATTGTACAGCAAATGGATTCCGGACTGGCCCCCAAAATGTAACAGAATTACCTTTTCGACCATTTGTAAACATTTGAATTTACACTATACGATCGACACGACTGTCATGTCAAGCAAAGAAACCAATATAGACTCATTATTTAAGTCTACATTTCTGATCAAATACTGAGATTACCAATGGAATATTTCAGTATTATCTTTCCCGATCAGATGCTTTTTCGGCTGCTGGATATTCATTCATAAGAATGATTTATTTAAAATAATCCAGCACTTGAAATATTTATAATTTTTGCGAGATTTAATATTACTGTACTATATCGACACGTGTACTTTTACTAGAATAACTGTCTACTTAGTATTTTGTAAACCCTGCGGGTATATTATTATAATTAGTATGGTGAAGAAGGAAAGACGAGACATAAGAAGCTATTCATAAATAAATATTGTTTAATATAATACATTCATAAACATTAAAATATAATACTACAACATAAAACAAGCAATCATTAAAAAAAACACAAATTATATTTAATTTAATTAACCCTTCATCTAAAATAATAATTCTTTGATACTAAATATTTATAAGTAAATATTTTATATCTTATAGTCTTTTCTTCATGTATTCTTTGATACAGAAAATTACTAATTATTTGGTTCATTCAGATTCACATTTGCAATTGCATTTTTTTAAAATTTATGTGGCCATTTATGAAAGTGTGTGCACGTGTGTGATATTAAAGTTAATTAACTAGGTTTTCTGGACATTGATGAGGGAATTATTATCCATCATGTGGATTACTCCACTTCTTTTGAAGAGATGGAAATTCTTGGGATCCGGCTGGATTCTTTCTTGCAGCTCACTTAAGTCATATTCTTGCAGCTTCAATGACAGGGAAGGTGAACCATCAGGCAGGCGCTATCTCTACTATTACTTCATGGGGAAGATGACTTTACACCCAAGGTGAGCATGGATCAACTGGCATCCATTTGTGGCCCCTTAGCCCTGCATTCTCGATGTTTCAACTTCTTGGTACATTTTTGTTCACAGCTCTCGAACTACTCTGTCTGTCAGCTCAGCAGACTCAAGAAGAACTAAAACATGGCTACTTCTTTACCCAACTTGTTACTTAATTGTCCCAGAATCCTTTTCTTATCTTCTTGATTGTTTTTGGAATGTCATTAATTACATTTCACACATTTATTTTACTTTCATAAAATACATAAAATTTTCTTCTTGTTTTTTATTTATTTTTTTATTTTATTTACTTCCATTTCTTTTTAATGAAATAATTTTCTTATTTACACACTCTTTATTACCTTCACATAGTTATACATATATTCCATGCATTCACATGTGTATTTTGAAGAGGTGATCTTTATCTTTTTATAAATCTATTTATTTTTACTAATAATTGCGACTGAAATATTACGATTGCTAATTCTACAATCATTAACCCTTTTTATTTACCTTTCCCTTTAAGATTTAATCATCACTTTCGGTGATCTTATTTTACTATTCCTTAAACTTTACTAATTTTAAATTCTAAAAAAGCTAACATTGGAAGGTGGAAGATAAGGATCTTGGTTGCTTACCTTCCTTCACTTTCTTTAATTACCATAATTGATTTTTTTAATTACTTGCATTCCTCAGCTACCATTTTGATTTTTTAATTAAAACTTAACTTAAAATAAATTTATTTTATTTTTCTAACTATATTATCCAATTTCTATAACTTAGTTTACATCAAACTCACATTTAATATTATATTATATATTAAATGTGCACATATGTGATCGCAATATGTGTGATCATCACAATATATATATATATGATTTTTACAAATTATAGATATAAATGATATATTTTCAGAGTTCATCTGTGTATAATTTTTATTACAAGTATACAAAGTTTTGGCTAGATCCCACAATCCATCAATTGAATGATGAATATAATACTATAAATATGATTATAGAGATACTGTAAAAAGTGATTTATAACAATATTAAAATTCCACCAATAGAAATAAAGAGGTATATAAAATTGAAAATGTTTCTGCTAACTACTAAACTAATTATAAATAAAATTAAAACACAAAATTACCATTAACAATACTAACCAACCTATTAAAAACAAAACCCACGAACATGATTTCAATGACACACATAGATCTTGTCAAATATAAATACATCCGTTTGTAAACGATATAGAATCCAAATCTACTTTTTATCTATATTTTTTAGATATATTTTTTTATTTTAAAATAGATAACTTACTATATTTTTTAGATATATTTTTTTATTTTAAAATAGATAACTTTCACACTGTACTTATTAATCAAAAGAGACTTTTAAATTCTTTCTCTCATATAATTTTTTCAAAGAAGACAACTTTTTTTTTTCATATGTCATAGCATCGGCCGGGGCGCGAACCCACAACCGTCTGCCACCAACTACTTGCTTGCAAGGCGGTTGCGATGACCTCTCGGCTAACAACGCTTGACAACTTTTGTCTCATGTATTCATTAGGATGATACAGGTCAGGAAATATTGCTTAACCAAACAACAATTGTTTCTATTAGTCTTGTGATGAGAAGAAAATTTTAAAAGACTTTTTTGTTAATAAGTGTATCTTTGAGGCTGTAAGTATAATAAGATCTTCACTTAATTATAATAAAGGCGCTCAGTAGATTTGCATTATAATTTTTAAAATGTATGTACATTCTTATATACATACTTGAAAAGACTTAAACTTATACGTAAAACGATGGAATACATTATTTTTTCAAAATTTGGTTAGTATTGTTGATGTTAATTTTGTCTGTGTGCAAATTAAAAAATGAATATTTCTAGAAATAAAACGTAATTGGTTAAAAATGACTTCAAATTATGCCAACATTTTTATAACACAATTAAAAACATCAAATTTAACATAGTATGCTTAAATAAGCGTATGATATTCTTATGGTTTGACCAGATATGAAAATAAATTTAATACATTTTTGAATTTAAAAAATGAAATTTTATAAGCATTAATACTGTTTATGTTTTCACAATTTCTACATCTATCTAATAATAGCAATCCTTATTTTTAAAGCAACGACTAAAAGCATTCAACTGCTAATAGATACTGCTATCTATCTTTTAAATTCCATAATTTAATAAGACTAAATTTACATAATTTAATTTTACTATAGACTAAATTTACATAATTTAATTTTACTATATGTGTTTTTCAATTTGCATAATATTTTCATGCAAATACAAATCGTAAAGTTTAAGGAAATATGCAACAAAGTTTAATTTTTACGTTAGTGAGAATAATTAGAGGGGATTTGAACATAGACTTTCAAGCTCCCTTTAACGATTCATTTTATCTTATATAACCATTACACATCCCTACATATATGTGAAAAAAATAAATTTCTAATATATGTCCTTTGTGCTGAACCAGCACTCGTCAGTTGGTTCAGTTCATCAACACACACACATATATCTATATAATCAGTGCTCAGTTTATATTAAGATAGCAAATCTTCAAACTTTAATGAACAAGCTTCAATCTTTTCCACTCCCCAAATCTTCATCCATTTATATTATTGAAAATTTGATGGAATGCTCAAAATCCTTGTTGATGCCCCATATTGACTTTAAGTCACTCTTCTCCCTCATATATGACCATAATATATTCATATAAATATACAGAAGAGGGATGAGCATAATCCAGGCTGAAACTGTAATATTTGAATACAAGTATAATGTATATACCAAACATTAGATGTAATTAGAAGGGATTTGAGCACAGATATTCAAGCTTCTTTCAACTATTTATTCCATTTTATGTAACCAATACACGTGACCACATACATGTAAAACAATAAATGATCTCCAATATATATATTTCATGTTGAAGCAACACTCATCAGTTGTTCCAGATCATTATATCTCATATATATATATATATTCTAACCTAATTATAATTAGAAAATCATTTCTATTAAATCATTTCCGGAAGCCTAATTCTATTAAAGAGAATTCGGACGCTTCCATCTAGGACGGGTAGCAAACCCTATATTTTTATCTAATATAGCTCGACGTTTGGTTAGTTATAATAATTCAGCTACAGCGATATGCAGTTCAGACAGAGATAGAATTAAAAAAAATTATCATTAATAAAATAAATTTAAAAGGAAAATTTAGAATAACTAACATTCTTTCTCTATCCAAAACACATTCTCTGAGCTGTAAGTACTTGCACTGTTCGACAATGATGATGATGATGATTTCATGTCATTGTTAATATTACTGACTAAAATAAAACATTCATTAATTTGCCAATATGATCTCAATATTTTATTATTATACAATCAGAAGTTTCAATCTCTTAAGCCATGCCACGCTTGTAATATTGATCATAATAAATCAATTCTTAATTTAAGAGCACTTATAATAATGACACTAATCTCAGGGTTCTCTGTTATTTTTAAAGAAAATGCTTGGCAGTATTGTGTTGTCGCATATGACTGACATTCTGGTCGGCTATAGGAAACATTTACCTTATTAAATTCCAGGGGTCTTCATCCACACATCAACTATTATAATATTTAACAAGATGATAACCATATTCAATAACAACGCATAATTTTGAATAATACAGCCCTTTTTATCCAGAATCTCAGTCGGAATGATGAAAAGACAAAGGTGCTTTTGTGTCCTTCCATTATCCATGACAACACAATAATTTAACTAAGATTTATTACTTAGACACTTCACTTAAATGTGTACGAAATAAGGTGCAACCAAAACCCACTAGTTTGGGAATAAAGTGATTTTACACACATATAAAATAAAATGTTTTGGTCTGAAGTTTTCAATTCCATAAATAATTCTTATTAAATTAAAGTATACTGAAATATTCTGATCTGCTTACAATTGTCTATCTGGTGTATTGAATTTGAGATTTCATAAATGATTTTGGACTCAAGAAAAGTATTGCAAGTATTATGCAAATACACTTTTATTTAGCACACAAGAAAAATGACTCAAAACAATTTATAACAAGACTATAATTTATTATTAAATTTTAACAAGATTATAATTTATTATTACAGTTTAACAAAACTATCCTTTATGATTAACATAATAAACAAACATATACAATTTATTCGATCCCATATGGATAAAACCAAATATAACTAACATTAATTCGTCTATACTTTTAGACTTGGATTTGAACTACTTCTTCATCTTCTTTTTACATTTATGCAAATTGAATATAACAAAATAAATATTATTATCGATACATCAACTCATCCGTTTAGTGTATCTTATATGAACGGCTGCTTAACTTTATTAACTAACTATTTGTTTTAAAATAAAAATAATCTGATTCTAGGCAATGCGTACAAACGATTTTTATTATCATATCTTTAATTAAATGATAGTTTTTATTTAGATAACTTATTATAATTTATGGGTTATTTATCAGAAGTTACATTTATTATTTTAATATTTACCTTGATAACAACTGAAGTTGTTATACACATTGTATTCCTCAGTATAAGTTATATTGTGAGTGCTACTTAATCATTAACCCGAATTAAACCTAGTATTTGAACCCTCCATTGGCAAATAAAAATTTCTAAATCACGCAATTTTAAACTTACTCTCTCCATTGACTTACATGGATTACCAGCACTATTCCGCTGCACAATCCAGACATTGATCATATATACTAGCACGCTATTTTTACTAAATGGATCTTGAGGAATTAACCTCCAATATACCCGTTATCTTGCCATAACTTTCTAAACAAAACACAATATTCAACACCTTCCGTGGTGGAATTATCTCTATTTTCTCATGAGGAATATGGAATAATACTGAAGGTCTGTAGAATTAACTACTACATTAAAATAGTTTGGTGGGTCCTTGCCTCTTACTTGGGCATAATAGGAACACACACCAAATATAATCCTTTCCTGGGATTTTAACAATGAAATACACTAAATACGATATAAATTACTGATCGTCCTAACTCTGAGAAGCGATCACTTGGGTTATAAACATACCCGAATACTAGATTTATCTATTCCCCTCATGGAAAATAAAGCTTTTGGGGAGATCATTTTCCATCCCACAAAATAAAGACATTACAATTATTACTTATGCGAATCTTGAGCATATACCAATGCTATATCGGGGCAAGACAAGCAAAAACACTAATTACACTAAATTTATGTTCCGTGGTATACTTAGATCAACGTCTGAAATCAATGGATAACACAGAATAAACCATAATAATTTTCACCTTTGCCAAAGAAACATTCAACAAGTAATTGGTAGTCTAGTATCTTGAACTTAATTAAGTGAATGTGTTACTAAAGAATAATTGGGAATAAGTTCCTCAATTAACATAATATAAATTTGTTTCAAACTTTAAATAAGTAATATCCTGTATAGCACTTCTCTTTAATTACTTCTGATAATTTTAACTAGATATTTTACCTATTAAGTATCTAAATTTTTCTTCTCTTATGCATCTAACATATAAATTTATACCCATAATTGCATATCATAAGTAAACACATTTTATAAAAAAAAAATTTTCCATGTCAAATATAAATTTGACCTAGAATAATTACAGGAAAACATACCTTTATGATTACAAGGTCATTTAAATATTACTTGACTATACAGCCTTTAACCTGTAGATATAAAAAAAAATACACATAATTTTACAAATTAGTAAAAAAAAATCATTACTTAACAAGTGCTTATTATCTCACTAGAAAAATGTTTTCCATTGGGCAATTTATCCAGATGAAGAACTTGATCCATTCGTAGTTCACAAAGCAAATTTAAAATAAGAAACACATTTTATTATTTCATTTCTATAAAAGTTGCCTCCATTCTGGTGCACTTAATAAATTAGGCAAAGAAAAACCTAGCAGCGTTGGATGTTAACTCTTCCTTGAATTAACTGATATAATTTTGGGATCCAAGAAAACAATACATATTTTAACATGACGAATATTTGACGATAGACGATCACATATACAATTCTTTTCTTTTTACTATTGGCGATACGTATCATTTTTAGCTAGCTGGCTTATGAATAAAATAATGCGCGAATTTTCCAAAATACTATTATTATAACGACTGCAGCTGACTTACGTGGATATAAAGTTTTACCGACTCAAATTGATGTATAATATAACATATTATATTATGGTTATAATTAAGTCACTAATGTTTGTAGTTTTTATTCCTACTCTAGGAATTGTAATTTTTCTTTAATAATGAATTCTCCGTAAAATGCACACATACAAATTTTCTGATATTTGCCTTGAGAAAATTTATATTTTCTTTTTAAAAAATATACAGGTGCATAAGTAAATATCCTTTATCATTAATATTATTTCTAGATAATTTTCAGTGAATAAAACATATTTTAACATGGGGAACTTACATTGTTTTTCAAAGCAGACAATTTCTTTTAGAAAGAGCGCGAAATTTTCTAGTTAACTTTCCTTGGCTTTTATAATATGTCTTTTTAATTATAATTTTTCTTTTATACCATGAAAAGATAATTAAATAAGGTAAAGTTAACAAATCATTGATTATTTTATGGAAATTACTTATATTACTTATTTTAAACATAACGGTCATTTTGAACTCTAGCATAAGACAGTACATTTTTGCGTATAAAAAGCTTCCAATAGGTAGATGGCAACAGAAAACAGAATATCTTATCAAATAGGATTAGCAACGCATGATATTATTAAAAATTTACTTGACTTATATTTATTTCTGCAATAAAAATAATAAAAAATTTGTTACCGAATTTCAGTACTGCTTCCTCCTTGTAAAACTAATGTCAGACTAAACTTTCTTCAAATTTTGGCGGTCTTCTTTTAGCGACCTCTTACAGAAAAATAATCATTTAATTATAACATAAACAAAAGAAAGGGAAAAAAAACTTATTACAGTCATATATTTTTCCATATGATTTAAACAAATTACAAAGTAATTTGACAAATAATGAAAAATAATAAATATCTTTAACTAACAATGCTTATTAGTGTTGTATATTTCTGTATACATTATTATCTAAATTAATTTAAAAATTACCAGAAGTTATTGTGCTTTATGATAAGATACTCATCTACTCTCCCCCTCTACCCATCCAAAATCAATTACTGTTTATGATAAGTGCTTTTATACTATATTAAATTGCTCTTATTGTTAATATTTTAATTAAATTATTCATGCTCTCCTTCAAAATGACATTGGATTACCAAATTTTTTAGTTATTTGCTTAAAATACATTACAGTGAGTAAATAGCATACTTTATTAATCACTTAATATTATTATTATTTTATCTTTTTATTTTCTAAAAAAAAAATTGCATTGTTTTCCTGTGGAAATAATGCTAAATAAACCAAGTGTCAATAACACTAGGTTACAATTCTCCCACCGTTATGAAAAAATAAAAAATAAAATAACACATACATTATTAATATTTCTTATTGTATTTCTAGGTCTATATCATATTTCTCTTAGAAGTTAATAAATTCAATCTTACCGATTAATTTTGTTTAGGATATGGTAGTAAGCTTCGGGCATTATAGGTACCTCTTGTTCCATCAGGGGTTGAGACTAAAAAGGCATTCTCACCCACTTGTTTCACAATTTCATAGGGGCCTTCATAAAGATACATAAATTTTCGAAACATATGCTTCCGGAGATTACTCACATGGGGAGTTCTAATTAAGACAAAATCGTGGACTTTAAAAGGATGTGGACTCGTTTTGGAATAACGAGTGCATTTATCACCCATCTTTTTCAGGTTAATTCTAGCCATTGCTTGGTCATGTTCCACATTAATATTTTCCTCTATTACGGGTAACGGTGTTTTTATTAGTAAATGTTCAGGTCTACCAAAGTGTAGCCTAATTGGAGACATCCTAGTAGACTCATTAATAGTTATATTTATATAATTAATCACTTGTGGCAACTTATTGACCCACGGTTTGTGATCTTGTTCTATATAAACTCGGAACAACCTTCTTATTTCATGCGTGATTCTTTCACTTGGATTAGATTGGGGATTTCTAATTGAGCACATGATATGTTGAATATTTTGCTTTTTACCCCACTTTTTCAATGTACCAGAGATGAATGCAGTAGTGTGATCGGTAAGTATTGAAGCTGGTTTTCCTACTAATGGAATTTGATAAGTTTCCAAGCACTTAATAACATTTTTAGCATCTGTTTTTGGAACTGGGTAAGCAGAGACATATTTGGTAAAAACGTCATACATCACAAGAATAAATTTTTGACGGTTGAAAGGTGGAAGTGGTCCATAAATGTCCAGTGCCAATAATTCATTGGGCTTACTGGGCAGTATGGGTTGAAGTGTTCCCACATATGATTTATTTTGAAACTTGGTTTTTAAACAAATCTCACATTCCCTAAGTCTACGAGCAATGGATTCAGACATCTTAGGAAAATAAAAATGTTTCTTTATAATAGGTTCAATTTTCTGAAATCCATAGTGTCCATATTGGGAGTGCACATAATCTATGAGTTTATTTACTAAACATAAAGGAATAATCACTCTCCAGGAAGTTTCATCTCCCCTTTTTAATTTCTTCATTAAAATCCTATCTTTAAACCTATACCCCTCTCTAATTCTATCTGCATATTTACTTTTCTGATCTAGTTTAGCTGGATCTGATAAGAAGTTAATTATTTTCTCCAGTCTAGCATCCTGTGCTTGCAGCAATTCTAAATTTGTGTAATCTCTAACTATTTCTTCCTCTAACAAACTTGACATGTTACAAATAATTATATTTTCAGTATTGGGGTTCTGATAATTAACAGAAACAGAATTGCGACTAAGAATATCTGCAATGACATTATCCTGTCCTGAACAATAGATGATTTTATACTGATACTATTGAAGATAGAGGCTCCATCTAATCAATCTTTCATTATTGAGGTAACTCTTGTTGAGGAACTCCAAACTACGATGATCAGTTAATACTATAATTTTTGATCCTAATAAAATTTGTCTAAGTTTTTGAAATTCCCACACAACAGCTAATGCCTCTTTCTCTGTAGTGGTATAGTTAAGTTCAGCTCCCCTTAAATGTCGGCTTAAGAAATATAAGACTCTAGGTTCTTTATTTTCATTCATTTGGTATAAAATCACCCCAAAACTGAACCCACTACTGTTGGTTTGCAAATAGAACTCTTTATTTAAATCTGGATAGGCTAAAATTACGGTTTTTAAAAAGTTATCTTTAATAATTTGAAATTCCCTTGTATGTTCCTGGGTCCACCTCCACTTTTCACACTTTTTTAATAAAACAGATAAATGCATAGTATCATATGAAAAATTTTTATAAAACCTGTGATAGTAGTTACACAGTACCAAAAATGATCTTAAGTGCTTTCTGGTCTTAGGGACGGGAAACCTTTGAATAGCGGCAATTTTGTCTGGGTGAGGTTTGACCCCTTCTGCACTAACTAAATGACCAAGAAAAGAGATTTCTCGGGCAATTAAAATACATTTTTCTAAGTTAATTTTTATATTATTATCTGAACATTCACAAAGAAACATGCTAAGATGCTGTAAATGATCATTTAAATTTTCCGAAGCAATGACAATATCATCGATGTATATAACTAACAAATTTTTCAGTTCTTTTGAAAAGACCATATTCAAGCATCTGATAAGGCCAGCCCCACTATTAATTAAACCAAAGGGCATCCTTTGAAAAATATAAGATTGGCCCTGGTAACGGAATGCCATATACTTTTGATCATTTTGATGGAGTGGGATTTGTCAATAGCTGGCGGTTAAATCAAATGTGAAGAATATGCTCTTCCCTTTGAACTTCGTCAATAACTCCTGAATAGGTGATGGTATGTCATGTTCTGGGACAGTATGCTGGTTAAGTGTACGGGCATCCAGAAAGACTCTAATGGATCCATCTTTCTTTTTGATGACTACTAATGGATTCACATAAGACGAAGGACTGGGTTTAATTATCTGCCAGTCAATCATTTTGTTAATCTGTTGCTGAACCTCTGCCTGGTATTGGTAAGGAATAGGATAAGTACACTGCTGGAAAGGCTCATTATCTTTCAAATTGATTCTATGAACATACCCTTTTAATATACCAGGTATTTTGGAAAAAACACCACGATACTGGAACAACAATTGGAAAAATGGTTTATAGTATTCTGTGCCAATAATACATGAACCATCCAACTTAACTTTAATATTTACATCAACTGTTGTCTCCTGTATGGTCATTAATTGATTCATCTGACTATTACAATTGACTATAAGAGGGCAAATCTCCTCTTTACATCCAAAAGTTTCATCTTTATAATTAATATAACAATTATTTAGAGTCATGAAATCCAAACCAATTATGGCTTCATGAATCAAACCTGGCATGATTAAAAAGACATGCTCAAATTTGCACAAATTAATTTCGAATGTAATAAATACCTGTTTATTAGATAATTTGGTCTTCTTTCCATTAGCAAGTATTACCCTAATCACCTTAGTTGGTAAAATTGGAATAGATTGGTCAGCTGACTGAATTTTCAAGTAAGTTTCTTCAGACAACAAGGAAGTTTGACTGCCTGAATCAATCAAGGTGTTGACAACAATTCCTGAAATGATAATTTTTATCATGGGACAGTTGTATAAAATAGGTGGCTCAGACATTTTTCCTGGTTCCAAATAATCAATGTCCAGGTCTATATTATTAATAATCCACATCATGCTGTTCCCCATATGTTTAAAAATAGGGCCCCAAAGTGAGGAACATTCCTGTGAGGTCCTTTTTAATTTAATGCCTCGTTACTTTTACTACCTTTGTTATTTTTCTTTGGCATCACTTGGATACTACTAGTAGAAGGTTGATTCTCATTTAGAATCCTTCTTTTCACTGTCGGCCTACTAAGGTGGCTATTTGGTCTACTATAGGGATTTTTCGTATAATACCCCTTTTCTTTACTTAACCTCCTTTTTCCCACATAGGACCTATCTGTAAAATTAATATTGTTTACCATAGGATGGCTGTCCCTATTTATTCTACTCCTATGATCCATATTTCTATCACTAGTTTCTAGAGAGTCCAAAATCTCAACTACTTCTTCTATTGTATGCCTGTCCGCAGCAATCAAGACCTGCTCGATATGCCTCGGTAAATTATGACGAATTATGCGTACAATTTGGGTCTCAGACAATGGATACGCTGTCAACGTTTTCAGTTTGACGGCCTGACTCCTGAAAAACTGAGTGTAACTGCCTTTATTTACCTGGTATCTTTCCTGAGATATTTGATATCTGAGGTTGTCTTGGCGGTCTTCCCCCCAAAAACTGGCTAACATAAGATATTTAAAGTCCCCATATGTTTCCGGTTTTATAAATAACGATTGCCACCAATCTTTAGATGCCGCACACAAATGGTTTGTGGCAATGGCAATCTTCTCTACCTCAGACAAATGACATAAGGTGAACAATTCGTCTAAATTTTGGAGATATTCATGTGGATTCTCCAGGTATTCTCCTTTAAAGAATTTTATTTTGAGGAATTTCAAAGCCATGGAGCTATTACTTTCGGGCTCTAACATGACTTTATGTCTGGCCTCATTCAATGGATTGTACATTGATTCAAGTGGACTAATCATTGTATGTAACTCAGAGATTATGGGTTTATTATGATCATTATTGATTTCCTTAACCTGAGTTTCAGATACATTTTTACTATGAACAACTTTATCCATATTAAGGTCCATAGCTTTCATATGACTTTCTAATCCTAATTTATAATTTTGCCATTCACAGTCTATTCTTGTAGAACTGTCCTTAAGGCCTACATTTAAATGTTGAATTTGTTGCTTTAACTGGTTAATAGTTTCATCTTTCTCTAACTCAAGTTTATCTTCTAGTCTTTGATATACTGTATTCTCACATTGATTCATATATTCCCCTATTTCCTCTTTGAGATCATTATGTAATATTTGTGAATTATTCTTTAATATCTCATTAAAATGTTCTACCTTTCCTATAACTTGAATTAGCTCACTTTCTATCTTTTTATTAATTTCACATTGGGTTACATCTTGAGTTTCTAACTTAGCTATTCTGCTAGTAATCTGGCTCTGACATCCTTTTGCTACATTGTCAGGTTCAAGAGTTATATTTTGGACTTCTTCTTTTAAGTTTCTAAACTCACTCCTAGTACTATCTAATTCTCCCTTAATACATTCTATTTTATCCTTAACTTCACTGTTTAATTCTACATATTGACTTATGAAGTCCTGCTGAATAGCTTTGATCATATTTTCGGCCCTTTCCGACTTTATTTTTATTTATTTCTTAATTTTTATTTCTAGTTTTTCGGAGGCCAATTTTGACTCTTCTATATGGTTCTTTAACTCTTCCCTTAGAACTTTGATCTCCTGTACGTGATTGTCTATTTTACTGTCCAAATTTTGAATTTGATTTTTTAATTCACTATTGGAATTTTGTATTTGACTTTCTATTTTACTATTTAATTGTTGTACTTGACTTTCTATTTTACTCTCTAATTCACTATTTGAATTTTGTATTTGACTTTTTAATTCATCATTTGATTTTTGTACTTGACTTTCTAATTCCCTTTTTAGTTCACTATTGGAATTTTTTATTTGACTTTCTATTTTACTTTCTGAGTTTCGGATCTGTGCAGACAAATTTTGTAATATTGCAAATATTTGGACTTGCTCATTCCCAGGGAGATCTTTATCTACTTTAACTTTTTTCGGACTAACTTCATCCTAAGATTCTTGTTCCTCTCTTACTTCTACATGAAAATATGGTGTTTGTGTATCCGGGGATTGGAGCTCTTGGGATTCTCCCAAATCCTCTGAAATATCCTGACTATCTTGGTTTTCACTCATATTTAAAATTTCACTCTTTCTATTATTTGACAGTACTGAAATTAGTAATGAACTATTAATAATATTGATAAGCAATTATTGACAAGACATCCTGCCTCTATGCCTCTCCTATCAAAAACAATCTACACCAAAAACTATGCTCTGATATTTACTATCTCTAGAGTCCCAACATTAACTACCGAATATTCTTTTCTCATATGCCACTTGGTCCATAGAAATCTCACCAAACCATTATGTAATATGGTATAAGTGCTAATCACACCACCAGACAAGCAGATCATCATAAATGATAAAATCATTACAATATTTTTATGGAATTACTTACAGACCATAACATTATAAACTAACAAATTTATTTATTCAGTGGCAAAAGATTATGTCATAAAATAGACATTCATATAATATTTTATGGCTAAAGAAACAATTTATCATTGGCAAACATTTTCAATCAATGAACAATTAATTCATTCACGTGCAAATACTATTTATATTTATTTCAAGAAAATTTTACCAAATTCTTCATGGCCAGCTATAGCCATCGAAGGCCCCTGTAGTTGGGCGGCCATTTCTAACCTTATTATGAGGTTAGAAATGAGCGAATCCAATAAGCCCTAAACGCTTCATTTCTATTAAATCATTTCCGGAAGCCTAATTCTATTAAAGAGAATTCGGACGCTTCCGTCTAGGACGGGTAGCAAACCCTATATTTTTATCTAATATAGCTCGACGTTTGGTTAGTTATAATAATTCAGCTACAGCGATATGCAGTTCAGACAGAGATAGAATTAAAAAAAATTATCATTAATAAAATAAATTTAAAAGGAAAATTTAGAATAACTAACATTCTTTCTCTATCCAAAACACATTCTCTGAGCTGTAAGTACTTGCACTGTTCGACAATGATGATGATGATGATTTCATGTCATTGTTAATATTACTGACTAAAATAAAACATTCATTAATTTGCCAATATGATCTCAATATTTTATTATTATACAATCAGAAGTTTCAATCTCTTAAGCCATGCCACGCTTGTAATATTGATCATAATAAATCAATTCTTAATTTAAGAGCACTTATAATAATGACACTAATCTCAGGGTTCTCTGTTATTTTTAAAGAAAATGCTTGGCAGTATTGTGTTGTCGCATATGACTGACATTCTGGTCGGCTATAGGAAACATTTACCTTATTAAATTCCAGGGGTCTTCATCCACACATCAACTATTATAATATTTAACGAGATGATAACCATATTCAATAACAACGCATAATTTTGAATAATACAGCCCTTTTTATCCAGAATCTCAGTCGGAATGATGAAAAGACAAGGGTGCTTTTGTGTCCTTCCATTATCCATGACAACACAATAATTTAACTAAGATTTATTACTTAGACACTTCACTTAAATGTGTATGAAATAAGGTGCAACCAAAACCCACTAGTTTGGGAATAAAGTGATTTTACACACATATAAAATAAAATGTTTTGGTCTGAAGTTTTCAATTCCATAAATAATTCTTATTAAATTAAAGTATACTGAAATATTCTGATCTGCTTACAATTGTCTATCTGGTGTATTGAATTTGAGATTTCATAAATGATTTTGGACTCAAGAAAAGTATTGCAAGTATTATGCAAATACACTTTTATTTAGCACACAAGAAAAATGACTCAAAACAATTTATAACAAGACTATAATTTATTATTAAATTTTAACAAGATTATAATTTATTATTACAGTTTAACAAAACTATCCTTTATGATTAACATAATAAACAAACATATACAATTTATTCGATCCCGTATGGATAAAACCAAATATAACTAACATTAATTCGTCTATACTTTTAGACTTGGATTCGAACTACTTCTTCATCTTCTTTTTACATTTATGCAAATTGAATATAACAAAATAAATATTATTATTGATACATCAACTCATCCGTTTAGTGTATCTTATATGAACGGCTGCTTAACTTTATTAACTAACTATTTGTTTTAAAATAAAAATAATCTGATTCTAGGCAATGCGTACAAATGATTTTTATTATCATATCTTTAATTAAATGATAGTTTTTATTTAGATAACTTATTATAATTTATGGGTTATTTATCAGAAGTTACATTTATTATTTTAATATTTACCTTAATAACAACTGAAGTTGTTATACACATTGTATTCCTCAGTATAAGTTATATTGTGAGTGCTACTTAATCATTAACCCGAATTAAACCTAGTATTTGAACCCTCCATTGGCAAATAAAAATTTCTAAATCACGCAATTTTAAACTTACACTCTCCATTGACTTACATGGATTACCAGCACTATTCTGCTGCACAATCCATAGCACGCTATTTTTACTAAATGGATCTTGAGGAATTAACCTCCAATATACCCGTTATCTTGCCATAACTTTCTAAACAAAACACAATATTCAACACCTTCCGTGGTGGAATTATCTCTATTTTCTCATGAGGAATATGGAATAACACTGAAGGTCTGTAGAATTAACTACTACATTAAAATAGTTTGGTGGGTCCTTGCCTCTTACTTGGGCATAATAGGAACACACACCAAATATAATCCTCTCCTGGGATTTTAACGAATGAAATACACTAAATACGATATAAATTACTGATCATCCTAACTCTGAGAAGTGATCACTTGGGTTATAAACATACCTGAATACTAGATTTATCTATTCCCCTCATGGTTAATAAAGCTTTTGGGGAGATCATTTTCCATCCCACAAAATAAAGACATTACAATTATTACTTATGCGAATCTTAAGCATATACCAATGCTATATCAGGGCAAGACAAGCAAATACACTAATTACACTAAATTTATGTTCCGGGGTATACTTAGATCAATGTCTGAAATCAATGGATAACACAGAATAAACCATAATAATTTTCACCTTTGCCAAAGAAACATTCAACAAGTAATTGGTAGTCTAGTATCTTGAACTTAATTAAGTGAATGCGTTACTAAAGAATAATTGGGAATAAGTTCCTCAATTAACATAGTATAAATTTGTTTCAAACTTTAAATAAGTAATATCCTGTATAGCACTTCTCTTTAATTACTTCTGATAATTTTAACTAGATATTTTACCTATTAAGTATCTAAATTTTTCTTCTTTTACGCATCTAACATATAAATTTATACCCATAATTGCATATCATAAGTAAACACATTTTATAAAAAAAAAATTTTCCATGTCAAATATAAATTTAACCTAGAATAATTACAGGAAAACATACCTTTATGATTACAAGGTCATTTAAATATTACTTGACTATACAGCCTTTAACCTGTAGATATAAAAAAAAAATACACATAATTTTACAAATTAGTAAAAAAAGATCATTACTTAACAAGTGCTTATTATCTCACTAGAAAAATGTTTTCCATTGGGCAATTTATCCAGATGAAGAACTTGATCCATTCGTAGTTCACGAAGCAAATTTAAAATAAGAAACACATTTTATTATTTCATTTCTATAAAAGTTGCCTCCATTCTGGTGCACTTAATAAATTAGGCAAAGAAAAACCTAGCAGCGTTGGATGTTAACTCTTCCTTGAATTAACTGATATAATTTTGGGATCCAAGAAAACAATACATATTTTAACATGACGAATATTTGACGATAGACGATCACATATACAATTCTTTTCTTTTTATTATTGGCGATATGTATCATTTTTAGCTAGCTGGCTTATGAATAAAATAATGCGCGAATTTTCCAAAATACTATTATTATAACGACTGCAGCTGACTTACGTGGATATAAAGTTTTACCGACTCAAATTGATGTATAATATAACATATTATATTATGGTTATAATTAAGTCACTAATGTTTGTAGTTTTTATTCCTAACAGGAATTGTAATTTTTCTTTAATAATGAATTCTCCGTAAAATGCACACATACAAATTTTCTGATATTTGCCTTGAGAAAATTTATATTTTCTTTTTAAAAAATATACAGGTGCATAAGTAAATATCCTTTATCATTAATATTATTTCTAGATAATTTTCAGTGAATAAAACATATTTTAACATGGGGAACTTACATTGTTTTTCAAAGCAGACAATTTCTTTTAGAAAGAGCGCGAAATTTTCTAGTTAACTTTCCTTGGCTTTTATAATATGTCTTTTTAATTATAATTTTTCTTTTATACCACGAAAAGATAATTAAATAAGGTAAAGTTAACAAATCATTGATTATTTCATGGAAATTACTTATATTACTTATTTTAAACATAATGACACTTTCCGTGATTGCTGTAGTTAATACGGTCATTTTGAACTCTAGCATAAGACAGTACATTTTTGCGTATAAAAAGCTTTCAATAGGTAGATGGCAACAGAAAACAGAATATCTTATCAAATAGGATTAGCAATGCATGATATTATTAAAAATTTACTTGACTTATATTTATTTCTGCAATAAAAATAATAAAAAATTTGTTACCGAATTTCAGTACTGCTTCCTCCTTGTAAAACTAATGTCAGACTAAACTTTCTTCAAATTTTGGCGGTCTTCTTTTAGCGACCTCTTACAGAAAAATAATCATTTAATTATAACATAAACAAAAGAAAGGAAAAAAAAAACTTATTACAGTCATATATTTTTCCATATGATTTAAACAAATTACAAAGTAATTTGACAAATAATGAAAAATAATAAATATCTTTAACTAACAATGCTTATTAGTGTTGTATATTTCTGTATACATTATTATCTAAATTAATTTAAAAATTACCAGAAGTTATTGTGCTTTATGATAAGATACTCATCTACTCTCCCCCTCTACCCATCCAAAATCAATTACTGTTTATGATATGTGCTTTTATACTATATTAAATTGCTCTTATTGTTAATATTTTAATTAAATTAGTATGCTCTCCTTCAAAATGACATTGGATTACCAAATTTTTTAGTTATTTGCTTAAAATACGTTACAGTGAGTAAATAGCATACTTTATTAATCACTTAATATTATTATTATTTTATCTATTTATTTTTTTAAAAAAAAAAATTGCATTGTTTTCCTGTGGAAATAATGCTAAATAAACCAAGTGTCAATAACACTAGGTTACAATATATATATCTATAATATATATATATATATATATATATATATATATATATTATAGAGAGAGAGAGAGAGAGAGATTATATTAAGATAGCACATCTTCAAACTTTAATGGATAAGCTTTAACCTTCTCCATCCTCCAACTCTGCAGCCATCTATATTATTAAAAATTTGATGATGAAATGCTCAAAGCCCTTCTTGATGCCAATACTGTTGTCATATCCACAGTGACTTTAAATCATTGGCCTCTTAAATTTAGAACTTTAATATGTCCATTTAAATTTACAGAAGAAGGATGGGCAGAATTCAAGCTAAATCTATAATATTTGAATATAAGTATAAAGTATATACTGAAAAGTTGGAGGGTGGAAAAATCTGAAGCCTGTCCATTAAAACTTGAAGAATATATATATATATATATATATATATATATATATATATATATATATGTGTGTGTGTGTGTGTGTGTGTGTGTGTATTACGTGTGGAAGAGAATGATCTAAACCAACTGATGAGAGCTGATTCAGCGCAATATATATATATATATATATTGGAGATCATTTATCTTTTTTACATGTATATAGCATTGTGTATTGGTTATATAAGATGGAGTGAATAGTTGAAGAGAGCTTAAAGTCTGTGTTCAAATAATGTTAGTGAGAATATGTTTTTCACTCCATTGACGAAAGTTTAAATCCTTTTAAAAACATCATATATTTTTTTAAAAAATACAATTTTTATTTAATAAATAAAAATGATTAAATTTACTAAATGCAATCTGAAATTAAAAAATTACTTTTACAATTATATTTTCTTAATGAATAAAATGTGAATAAATTCTGCCATTTTATATAAATTGAGATTTGGAATTTAATCTTTGAAATATAAAGCTTTATTTGTATTTTTCTGATAATTCCCACCATGTATTAATAAAAATTAAAATGTATAATCTTTGCTGATTATTTGTGTTTACTGTAATATTACAATAGAGTTACTGGTATATAGATCATTAAAATACTATCCCAGAACAATTGTTTTCCGCAAATTTTATTGGAAGCACTCACTATTCTAAACTGAATTTGCCAGAAAGAATTAAAAAAAAACGTTCGACGATAAGAAAATACTTCAACAAACCAATAAGATTAAAATTAAAATCTGAGATATTAAAAATATAATTACTATATAAGCATTTTACTGTTTCATATATGAGCTTCATTAAGTAAGCATAATACTCATGCACATATCCTTTTATATATTTATTATATTGTAGTACATATAGATATTTATTATATTGTCTTTAACAATGTAAAAATAATTATATTTTCATTAAATTAATTATAAAATTATTTAAATAAAATAAATGAGGTATTTAATACAAAACAGGCAAAACTCACCAGACATGTTGCCACAAGTATTGCCACACACAGCAAGGTAGAGCAATCAATGGATTTCAGAAGGCTTGTGCATAAAATCCCCATCTATTGCCTACCCATCCAATATCCCCAGAATAGTTTCTGGCTTGTGGCCTTCATCAATGAGGAGCCTTGGATCGGAGAGTACTGCACCTAGAACTTAGGATCTAATGCAACCTTCCAGCAACCACCTTTTATCTCCACTTAACTACAAAACTATGAGTCTTAAACTAAAAATCCTGCCTAATACAATAGTGGTTGCTATGGTTATTAAAGAACCAAAGACACTAAAAGGTATGAGTATTGAACTGAGTTCAGACCCATATGACTATGTAAGCTAATGGGCTTGGATTGAAAACATTAAAGTGTTTTCAGTTTAAGACTCATAGTTTTGTAGTAAAGTGGAGATAAAAGATAGCTGCTGAAAGCTTGCATTAGATCCTAAGATCTGGATGCAGTGCTCTCAGATCCAAGGCGCTTCATTGATGAAGGCCACAAGCCAAAAACTAGTCTGGGGATATTGGATGAGTAGGCACTAGATGGGGATTTTATGCACAAGCCTTCTGGCATCCATTGATTACTCTACTTTGCTGTGCATGGTAATACATCTAGTGAATTTTGCCTGTTTTAACAACAGTTATACACAAGCATAAGAAGTGGTGGTCATATGGTGTTTAGTATACAATTATAAACAGATAACTAATAATGCCTACTAATGTATTTTCTTATTAATCTATCAAATTTACAAAGCTTTTTACAATTAAAATAGCAAAAAATTGTTCTATACAATAATTTCTTTGCCTATTTAATTAGAAAGTTGGGTTAAAGATAGGATGGTGGTTCTTATTTTTATAAAGTCATAATTTTGTGTCAAGATTTAGCAAGGTCTCTCTAGTGTTAAAAAAGTATATTCAGGGTGCAGTGTCAAAAATTAAAACTTTTAAGTAATTACATATACTCATTTGTTCTTAATAAAAATATATAATTACACCTATTGTAAACTTTAATAATTAATACAGGTACATTAGTTTGAATTGAAAACATGAGTATGTTAGAAGATGTATTAGAGTCTAAGATTTAAGTACACTGCTACCAGATTCAAAGCTTCTCTCTAATGAAAGTTGTAAGCTAGAAACTAGTTTGGAAATATTGAAGAGTAAGGTACTGGTAGATATCATAATGCCCAACCATTTAGCTAGAATTTTCTGAGTATGAAAGCTTGCATAATCATGTGATACTTTATACATTTTTAAATTTAAAAAAAAATGTTTTTATGCACTAGGCATTCTAAATGTTACACAAATAATTACATTTCATTTGGAATAGATAGATAGATAGATAGATAGATAGATAGATAGATAGATAGATAGATAGATAGATAGATAGATAGATAGATAGATAGATAGATAGATAGATAGATAGATAGATAGATAGATAGATAGATAGATAGATAGATAGATAGGTAGGTAGGTAGGTAGGTAGGTAGGTAGGTAGGTAGGTAGGTAGGTAGGTAGGTAGGTAGGTAGGTAGGTAGGTAGGTAGGTAGGTAGGTAGGTAGGTAGGTAGGTAGGTAGGTAGGTAGGTAGGTAGGTAGGTAGGTAGGTAGGTAGGTAGGTAGGTAGGTAGGTAGGTAGGTAGGTAGGTAGGTAGGTAGGTAGGTAGGTAGGTAGGTAGGTAGGAAGGAAGGAAGGAAGGAATGAAGGAATGAAGGAGTAAATTATATAATTAATTAATAAAAAAAAACTTTCAACAAAGTCGTTGACTTAATACAATAATGATTTATTTATTGAAACTTTATTACCATAAAAATTAATAAATACAGTATAATTTACAGATTTATTGTATTTACCTGATGTTAATTGAACGCATTTGAATGCTGCAGTAGGTCCACCACCTGAGTATTGTCCTAGACATAATTCTAGAAAGTAGAAAGGTGTGCCAACGACGATGATCATAATTAGGTACAAGAATAAAAATGCTCCTAAAACAGGAATTAAAGTATTCATTTATTAGACAATTAGAAGTACATCTATTTATTATATATATATATATATATATATATATATATATGTATATATATATATATATATATATATACAATGTTTATCTGTTTGTCTGTTTAAGTGTACGTCTCTCTCAGGATAATTTGATAATTTGCACAAGAGTGTTTTGTCACATCTGAAAAATCATGATGTTTAATCCTGATAATATTTATAATAATAGTTTCTTTTATGACTTACTATATAGTAAAATGTCCACTAAAAATTATGTGCATAACTTTTGATAACAACATTAATTAAATTCAACATTGGTGACAACTATTTTAGTAAGCATCGAATTATAATTATCCTGCAACAAATATCTTATTACGATTTAGATTGTTTGCCGCCTTGCTTCTTCACTCTTCATCCATTGTTACAGATCATTATCCAAAATCTTGACAGAATTTACATTCTTTTTGTTTGTTTGCCCTTTTGTTTATTTGTTGTGTCTTTTGTTTCTTATTTTCTTTAAAGTTTTTAATTAACAGCAAAATTTTTACTTTTCATCAAGTTTTCACATAGTATACGCAGTATTCAAAACCAATAAAGGATTTTACTTGGACATTATTGATATATATATATATATATATATATATATATATATATAGAGAGAGAGAGAGAGAGAGAGAGTTGTACAATACTCTTTACATGATGGAGGGTTTATATTATTAGAATGCGTGTAATATAAGAATTAAAACAGGCTTTAAATTGCATTTCTGCAGGAGAAATGAACAGGAAGCAATTGCTACCATGCTTTCTATCTTTGATTTGTTATGTATATGTATTAAAAGATTCATTTATTGACATATACATATACATGTGTGTGTATATTGTGATGGTTAACTGTACTGCATTTTTTAAAACATGGGATTTTTTTTAAAAAAAGTTATTTGGATAATATAAAGTTATCCTATAAATAAAATGTATTATAATTTAATTATATCATTAATGATATTGTGATAATGTAGTTATATTTTTAGTTTTTTAAAAATATAATATAACAATTTTATTTTCATAGTAGAAGTACTGTAAAAGTTTTCTTTTTGCATTTATTAATATTTTATTTTTATAATCAAATATTTTACATAATCAGCTTAATGTAATAATAAAAGTGATTATATTATAGATTACAATTTAGTTATAATAATAGTAATAGAGTGTGTGTTTATACATCTTAAAGTTATGGAGAAATGCTTTATTAATTTTTAATATAATTTATTTAACTTATTTTTTTCAGTACTGTTCTATCAGCTTGTGTCAGCCACTTGGTATTATTTATATGCAAAAACACATAAATATGCAGGATACACAGCATTACTTGTTGTATTTCTATGCAAAAGCACCGAAAAGAGACTGTTTAAGCATGCCATTCTGGCAGCCAGCCTGCTGCTTCATGTCACCCACTTTATCCTAAAGTTCACAGTTCAAAGTTCACTACAATATTGTGTGATGGTGTCTAGACTTCAGCCTGCCATAATTCTTCAAATATGCATGTCAAAGTAATTAGCTTATAAGTCATATGACCTACTATTACCTCCTAACAATTGTAAACCCATTGCCACATATCCCTACTCAATGTGGAACCTTCAAAAATTCGAAAAGAGTATGTCCAAGCAATGTTTTAACCAGTTCATGTTTATGCAAGAACATATCCATGGCAAATAAAATGGATGACTGCAAAACCAAGCAGTTCAAATTGTGCCAACTGCCATCCACAGAAGCTGGCATGGTGGCATTTTTACAGGATAACAACATATTCTACATCCTAAGGGGTGTGTGTGCAGTAAAATGATAAGACTGGAGATGTCCAAAATCATCTCACAATTCAGATGCAAGTCCCATTCCTGATGGTTAAAGTATTCTCTTTGAAAGGAGACCTGATTTGATGGCTTCAGAATTTCCATTCATTTTGAAACTTAGGGTGAGCCAAGTTCAGGAATGAAGCATGCTTTGGCAGCTTATGCCCATTTCATTTGTTTGCCCATTTAGGAGAAGTTCACTGTGGGGATCTCAAGTATTTAAGGATTAGCCAATGGAAGTATTTCAGAAAGCAATAAAGAATATAGACATAAATACTAAATACTACACAGTATTGCAGATACAGACAAACAACCTTATTAACATTAATATATAGGTATACCATTCTATATGTTACTATGCTACAAAAAAAACAACCAATATGAAATGAATAATAACTTCTTTTTCCTTAAAGACATTTAACTAATTTAGATGTGGGTATTATACCAGCATTTTATTTGTAGCATGAGTAATTATTAATAGCTATTGTTATTGAACTATTTATGCACATAGATATGATTCGTATTGAATATCTAAATCTATGAAAAAGATCACATGGTAACTCTCTATTCCAAAGATTAAATTAGCAGATGTGTATATAACTATTGACCTTCTAATGCGTAATTAATTATTACATATCTGGTTTGATTTAAGTATACATATATAATAAATATAACTTGTCTAATTTATTTACAAATGAGTGCCCCCTTGCATAGCAGAGTGAGAGTAAAATTTCAAGAAAAAAGTGTTTAAACTTATTTTAATTTCTATCATCCAGCTGCTCATTTATATACAAATATTCCACATCATCAACTAAATAACAAATAAACAAACTTGTTTATTTTGTAGATATGCTAACATACATTAATATATAAAGCTATTAAAAATTAATTTTTATGCTGGAAGCCTGGTAACATTATATTTCTGTATTTTTGCATAGCCTGAACACCATCAAGTTGACATCAGATAATAGAACAGTACCTTTTTTCTATTAAATGTAAGTATATCTACTTGCCCTTTTGACAAAGTTCAAAAAAGTTATGTTCAATTTCTCAATATGATAATGTTCCAAAAATGTATCATTTGTGTGTGTGTATACTTATTCAATTGTAACAATTGAGCATTATGATACATGTGAAGATCGGGCTATATGTGTTTAAAAACTACATGAAGAGATTTACATCAAAAGAAAGAAATATACACTAGCATAAAGTATTTGAAAATGACTACTCTTTATGTACTATTTTACTACCCACGACTGTTGCTTATTTCTGTTGATATCATATCAATTTTATTATGTATAAACAAATGATAAATATGAGTGACTGAAAAGCTAAATTTGTTTGAAGTTTCATTTACTTTTTGACTGCTCCACCAATTTTTATCTGACATGATAAAAAACATCTTCAAGTTGTATGTTTAAAAATAATAATAATCTACATAAAATCCTGAGGATGAATACGTGTAAATGGAACTGTTTTAGAATTACTAAAAATATCCTAGAATTGCTAATTGATTCTTCCAGCTCACTGAAATTATCTATTTTCAAGTATTAAGAATATTAAACTATAGAAGCTTTTAAAATTTTTACTCAGAATACTAATAATTTTTTCCTACAATCTTCACCACTTCCCACGTGTTCTATTTACTATATCACCACAAAAAAAATATCTGAAAACAACTTTTTGAACTATATTTAAATAGAACTTTTTTAAAAAAAATTGTTAATGTATTAATATTATTTCTCTTTTTAAAAAATGCTAAATTTTATATAATGTGATTTTTATTTTATTATTTATTATGAAGTACTTTTTTTTTAATATTTTCCAAAAGGCACAAGAATAATAAAGAACAAGTATATAAATTCATTTAATAATTATATAATTTATACCACATACAGTACATTCATTTGTGTGAATGAATAAACCTCATATGTATGAAATTTAGTTTAAAAAAGATTGTATAGGTTTAAAAATGTTATATCTTATAATAACTTATTTTAATTAATTACAATATATTTTCAAGGATGAAGTGGATTTTGATGATTAAAAAGTCATCCCTTGTTGAAAATTAGAAGTGATATACTTAGGATTAGAAATACCAGGCACTCTCAAACCTGGAGTCTAATTGTAAATACAGGGGATTTGAACACAGACTTTCAAGCCTCTTCAATATCCACACTATCTCATACTACTGATTTGCATGACCACACTCATGCAGAAAAGATAAATAATCACCAATATACATATATCTCTGAGTTTGTACTGATATTTATGTTGATAAATAGTGGATATTGTTTGTGTCACAGTAGATATATTTGTTAAGAACTGAAGCATTTCTTTTATCTTTAATATATAGCAAAGATTATGCACACATATATATTTTTGTATTTAAGCCACTTGAAAATTGGCCATAGTAAAATGAATTACTGCTGCAATAGTTTGAAGAGTAATATTTGTAAAAATATATTTTGAAGTTTAGACAAATTAAATAATATGTAGGAAAGTTAAATGTAAATTATTTGAATCACCCACCTGTGGAAACATATTCATGATTTTATTTGAATTTTTCATTCAATACTAAAAAAATTTAAGCTTAAATATGTACAATCTTTATTAACATTTATTTAAATCAAAATAGAATGAACATCATACCAAGAAATACTGTTGTTCTCATATCTATAAAAATAATGAAATATTTGATGTTATCTATAAGATAAAATAACAAATATAACCAATTATATTGTAAATTAATAACTTTTTTTATATTTTTTAATATATTAATGTAAATAACTTATAAATTTATTTATTAATTAAACTTGACTTTTGCATCTTTTATTTATAAGATGATATTACTTAACATTTCTTTATTGGATATGTATTTATTAACTATAACTTGGATAACAAATATATAAACAAGGCAACCAGAGTAATCAATGGATGCCAGAAGGCTTGTGCATAAAATCCCTATCTAGTGCCTACTCATCCTAAGATCTAAGTGCAGTGCTCTCAGATCCAAGGCTCCTCACTGATGAAGGCCACAAGCCAAAAACTAGTCTGGGGATATTGGATGAGTAGGCACTAGATAGGGATTTTATGCACAAGCCTTCTGGCATCCATTGATTACTCTGGTTGGCACAGGGTGGCACTACTGTATAGAGAGTTTTGCTTTTTTTATTAACAATTATGTGCTAGTATAAGAGATAGTGATCATGTGATAACAAATTATGTATATGCTTTTATATATTTTTTTTGCAATTTTGTGATCTATTTGCAAAATTATAAAAATAAGTAAATAACAATTTTGCCTTATAAATTTAAATAAAATTCAGTTTTAATAAAACTGCAAAATATCTTGACTGATTTGATAGTCACCCTTATAATTATCATCCATTAATATTATATTATTCATATAAGAAATCAGAAAGCAGATATGAGTGGATTCATTTTTAATTTAATATTGTGATTGATTTTATACACCAGAACTCAAATTCTAGCAAACAAACATTTGTTGTTACAAATATTAAATATTTGTTATTACTATAAAGTTCTATCATTATTTCTCTATGGGTTTGTGAAGCATATTTGAAACTTCTGTGTAATATTTTTTAAAAACTTTAGTACATCTTGAATAATGTTGACTGCTGCATAATATAAAATAGCCATACTTATCTTTCATAAGTGTAATAATGTTCAAGATTAAATAGATTTATAAGTAATCTTTAAAAAGCAATCAACACTTAGACAATCCCAAAATCAATAACAATCCAAAATTTCGAACTGTTATCAAAAGGAGGTTGCCTTGACAACAGTTCCAAATTGTTGATTGTTATTGATATTGGGATTGTCTAAGCGTTGAGTGGTTTTTAATGATTATCTCTCAATTACATACTACAAAAAGATTAAATAAAAATATCTGAAGATTATATTGGTGTGAAAATTTTGGAATTTAAAAAAAATGACAATAAACAACATATACAAAATCTACATAGAATAAACTCTTATAAAAAATTATTATTCATTAACTGTCATGAAGAAAATCATATAGACAACAAATAGAAACATCAAAAGAGAAAAATATTGTTACTGTAGTTTATCAATACAAACCAGAAATAACAGATAAACTAAAGAAAATCTTGCAGTGAATATCAATCACATTAGAACACCATTCTAAAGTCATAAAAAACTTAAATTTGAAACAGGTGCAATGAAAAAATTTAAATCTGCTCACAAATTAATAAAAAATATTCCAATATGTCAATTGAGTGTGACTATACATAAATGTATGGAAACCACTAATCAATATAAGTGGAGACATGAAGAGGAACCTTCTGACTGTTGCCTTTGACTGAATCCTTCACTTGATTGGAGTGTTTTCTTAAAATTCAATATTCAAAAATCTAAGGGTCCAGATTCGATTCCTATGCTAGTATTATCACTGGTCAGCAACACCTGAAGAAGAAAGGAAAATAATCCCTTGTAAAACATTGCATGTATATTAACTTGTGTACTTTGAAAATTTAAATAAAGTTAATTTTTTTAAGACATTCAATACTTTATATTAGATAATGAAAATAGTCCAATATATAAATACAATTAAAATACCATCATCACAAACTTTCAGAAAAGCACACTGAAATCCTAGTTTATCTATAAGAACTATATAAATATGGAAGAATTTATATTGGTGAGATCAGTCACCACATTGAAAAGTGATTGAAAGAGCACAAACTGAGAAGTAGAAAATCAAAAACAGATATATTTAAACTAGCAGAAGCACACATATACCAATGAACATATGTTTGATTGGGAAAATACAATAATATTGGAATGACAAAATTAGAAAGAAGAAACTTCAAATAAGCTGTTCGCAGGGATATGACAAATTTTCTCTTAAGTTAAGCCAATGTGATGTCTTCATGAGGCTAAACAAGTTTTTTTCATTACACCTTATATATTATACCAGACCAGATTCAAACCCTAGTTGGGTTGTCAAATATACCAGAGTGGGAGGTAGGTTTATTCCAACTCATTATACATATCCAAGTGAGTGTCCAAATGTACCAGACAGGAATTTTTCCATAAGCTTTAAACAGACTCTGCTTAGGCACTCAAATTTAACTTATTACCTATATTTATCATATATATACTTTTGATTGACACATGAACTAAATTTCTTATTGTAATTATTGGCAGTTTAGCCTGTGGATCATATGATGGTAAAAGATTTATATATTAATGAATGCCAGCCATTTTAAACATTATGTCATCTTTTATAATAATGCATCAATACCCTTAAGAAAAAAGTGGAGAAATTACAAAGACTCTTATGAATAAGTATATCAAATTTCTACTGATGTTTAGTTTTGCCTAAATAGCTCAGTTTGTTAGAGCACTAATTTAAAATTCAATATTCAAAAATCTAAAAGTCCAGGTTTGATTCCCATGCTAGTGCAATCACTGGTCAGGCCAGAAACATTAAAGAAAAGTAAAGAATAATAACCATTCAAAATGTTTAATACTAATTACGGTTGAATTTAATTAGAAATTTAAATAAACATTTAGAATTTTTCTAAAGACATTTACTTTTTAATATTAAATGATAAAAATAGTCTAACAAATAATTAAATATCAGAATGCCATCATCACAAACCTTTAGACAACCACTAAATTGGATTGATATCAGACCCATATAACTGGCTAGTTTGTTTGACTGGATTTGAAGATATTTACGTATCTGAAAAATTCATGCTTTCAAACTGATAGAAACTTGTTTCATAAAATGCTGATTGTAGAGTCAGTATTTAGATCTAGTTTCTATTTTCCTATCCATCACTGAGGTGAGCCAACTAGCTCAAAACCATGGTCTGGTGGTTGGAGATAATAAAAGAGATATTGAATTCTGTCTCTCTCAGCATTTATGTAAACAAAAGCTTGTTTAGGAGCTATTGGTAAAACTCCATATAATGATCATAAATTGCAAGCTAAGAGCAAGTTACAAAATTTATAATTTGTTTTGTTTATTATAAATATACCCTTGAAGGTTGTTGCAATGATATATATTGTAGAGGTTTTTAGTATATGGTGAAACTGAACTGATATCAGACCCACATAGCTGTCTGGTTTGTTTGACTGGATTTGAAAATATTTACGTATCTGAAAAATTCTTGCTTTCAAACTAATAAAAACTTGTTTTATAAAATGCTGATTGTAGAGTCAGTATTTAGATCTAGTTTCTGTTCTCCTACCCATCACTGAGGTGAGTCAACTAGCTTGAAACCATGGTCTGGTGGTTGGAGATAACAAAAGGGATATTGAATTCTGTTTCTCTCAGCATTTATGTAAACAAAAGCTTTTTTAGGAGCTATTGGTAAAACTACATCTAGTGATCATAAATTGCAAGCTAAGAGCAAGTTACGAAATATATAGATTTGCTCTAAAATAAATTTAGTTAGTATTTAGCAGACATGATAAAATACATCATATTATTAGTATTCAATCTTGTAATGTTCCTTAGATATGCTGTAGTCCTCCTTAGTTTTATATAAAAGCTATACAGATACCTAGTTTTTGTAATTTTTTCAAAAAAAAAATTATAAAATAAAAAAAAATTACAGATACCTTAACAAACTAGATTTTATTATATTCCTTTAGTAGTATAATTATTGATGCTATCTTTGTGAACTGGCTTATGGTAGTCTCATAGAATGAAATTAAAGATTTGCATATTAATTTAGTCAAGTAATAGTATAGTCAACAGGGTGAATGTGTTCTTAGGAAGCACATACATGCCTTAACTCCTTGCTGTTATTCTCACATATAATGGACTTGATTTAAGATCACTCCATTTGATTAGTTCAGACAGCATTTTATTTAGGACTGGAGCACAAGGATCCAGAGAATTTATTCGTAAACTGTTTTGATCACCCAGACTAAAAGTCTCATTTTCACAGCAAGTAGTACAGCCCATGGGAACTGATTACATGGTAATAAATCTCATAATTAAGGGCACATTCAAAATGCACAGACTCAGGTTATATATTTTTATAAATGCTGTAGTATTTGAAGTCATACTACTAAATACCAGTTCATCCCTGCATAGTAATTAAATATTTCAGCTTTGACCTGAACTTAAATCTAGTTTTGTAAGTTTACTATCTGTGTAGAGAAATGTTTAGCTTATTAAAATAATATTAAAGCTAGTTATAATTCATAGTAATCATTTCTGTAATCTAATTACTGCAAATCTTATAGGTTATAATGTAGCATAATTGAGCATAGTTAATTGTAGATTAAACATAAATAAATTTTCCAAAAGTGAATGATAAATTCCCCAATCTAAGTAGTTTGTAACTTATAATATCATCCTCATCTGCATGTGAAATAGCCATATATTTTCTTTTATATATTTTCTTTCTTATTTATTTTTCTTTAAATTTTGACTCATATTAAAAGTTATAAAACATAATTATGCTTAGTGTCTCATTTCTTGTTCATTATTTATTTTAGAATCACAGTCAAAATTAATGATATCAGTTTGTAGGTCCTATATCCATATAGCTATATATTATGAGTATATTTCTTTAGTTAGGTGTAGTCTCTGTTTAGTAAATTGTTTGTCTTATGTTCCACCACTGTGCTACTGCTGGCACGTGAATTAAGGAAATGCGAGTGTAGCCTCATATATGTCATCTGTGTGGTAGTAAATCTCTGAGCATTGGTGAAGGAACTAGGGTGAAATTGTATTTGAGGTTTCCACAACCTCATCTTGATCAGCCTTGGGATAATTTACCAAAACTCTGTATTTGTTGCACAAATATACAGATATGACTGTTACAATATTAGTAATAAGAAATAAAATAAAAAATCATATAACATTAATATATCTCTAACAAAAATCTTATACTAAGTTATATCACAATCATTATTTCATCTATTGCACAAATAAATTTTCTCAATTTAAAATCAATAAAACAAAACCTATTCATATATAATAGATTTTTATTTTAGAAGTTCAAATTGTGTAATACGCAAACCTTAGTTCTAATAGAATGTTAGTATAATGTTTGTTAATTAACTAGTATTTTAATATCATATGGTTTTTTATTTTATTTATTATTATATTTAGGCAATGTTGATTTTTTATAGTAAGTTTGACTATTTAATATTTAATAAGTGTTTTATGATTATAACTAATTTTCCACTTTGTCTTCAGTTGTAATTTTTATTGCAATTAATTTAGTGGTAATGTTGTAATTATTTATTAAGTGCACAGAAAGTATGTGTAAGTACTTTTAAGACAGGCTTCAACCTGAATCGTATTTGCCTTGAAATTTATAATAGTCAAACAATATTTTTAATTGCCATTAGAGAGACCTCTCAAACCATGACACAAGATAGAGATTTTATAAAGATAAGAGTGGCATCTTATCTTTAACCTAACTTTCCACTTAAACTGTCCAATCTGAAGCATATTGATTTGGGAACATGAAGCTGTTATTCTCTCCACTATTTAAGTCTCCTATTTCCTTTACAAATTAACATTCATACAATCTTGTGATTTACAATGAGTTAATATTACGATTTTTATACTGGAAATATATAAAATATTGTAAAATTGTAATTATTTATTTATTAAACACATAATGTAAATACTTTTAAGACAGGCTTTAACCTGAATCATATGCATCTTGAAATAGTGAAGAGAATAACAACTTCACACTCCCAAATCAAGATGCTTCAGATTGGCCTATATAAGTAGAAAGTTAGGTTAAAGATAAGATGCAACTCTTATCATTATAAAAGTCACTATTTTGTGTTGTGGTTTGAGAGGTCCTTCCATCAGCATTTAAAGATATTGTTTGGCTATTATAAATTTCAAGGCAAATATGATTCAGGTTAAATCCTGTCTTAAAAGTATTTGCATATACTTCCTGTGCACTTAATAAATAATTACAACTTTAAAAATTGCATGATTTTATGAATATTAATTTGTAAAGGAAATAGTGGACTTAAATAGTGGAATCACAACTTCATATTTCCAAATCAAGATGCTTCATATTGATCTATATAAGTGGAAACTTAGGTTAAAGATAAGATGCTGCTCTTATTTTTTTATTTTTGTAAAAATTGCTATCTTGTCTCATGGTTTGAGAGGTCTCTCTGTCACAATTAAAGATATTGTTTGACTATTATAAATTTCATGGTACATATGATTCAGGTTAAAGCCTATCTTAAAAGTAGTTAGTGGTAATATTTTCTAATTGTTTATGGTTTTATTTGTTATGTATGTGTCCATTTTTATAAACTATGTTGAAAGGGTTTTATTAATTTTGTGATGGTATCTTTATATATATATATATATTTATATATATATATATATATATATATTCTGAATTTTTATGTTATAGACTTATTTTATATTTCAGTGTTTTATATTTTTTATTATTGTGTTTGTTTTAGTATTGTTTTATAATAATATTTAAAAAATATGGTAGATAATCTTTAGTAATATTTTTTGGCAGAAATTAGGAATATAAAAAATTTAATTAATAAGTCTGATAGAACCTAATCTTTAAAGATTCAAGTTAATTTATATAAGTAGTGTAACCTTCATGATATTTTTTTTTTCAAATTCATCTAATATTAAATATTTAAAAAATCACTTTTTCCCTCAATATGTGATTTTTTTTTTTAATTTACAGTTTTAATTTTAAATGAGTTTATTAGCCATAATATTTAATTTTAAAAATTACAGTATTTGAAAAAAGTTTAGATTTTAGAAATTATAGTTATGTTACTTCAAATTAATTTTTAAAATAAATTAGATTATATTGTCAATTTGCTTATAATCACAGATATTTTAACTGGTTATAAAAGAAATTTACTAAAAGAAAAAATGTATAATTAACATAAATGGTCTAATGCAAGCTCTAATTAAAATGTTTTTGTTTTTGTTTTAAATGACTGTGATCTAAATATTTTAAGTAAAGGTCCTTTTTTGGTCTTTATTGTAATAGAAATGTGGTAGTTGATTTTGTATCTGCAATTAAATGTTCTGGAATATTCCTGATTAAGATAAAATAATTTTATGAACAATTTTAAATAAGCAATCATTTGAGGGAGAATAATTTGTTATTACCCCAAAAGAATATAAATTTTCTTATAAAATACTGAAGGCAACAATGTTATCATATTAAAAGAAAAAAAAGTGGCTGGTTTGTATCACTAAATAATGATTTTAAATATAAAATTTAATTAGAGTTAACAATAAAAAATATATAATTTTAAACAGGGATCCTGGTAAAATAAAATTCAACTTCCTTGATATTATGAATGGAAAATAATAAAAATTCTGATAGAGTTACTATATAACTGGTTATTCTTGTGAATATGTTCCTCCAAAGGTTTTTTTAATCTTAAGTCTTATAAAGATTTTTTTTTTCTTTCATGTTTTTTTGTATGTTTAATTTCAAGAGTCCCTATAGGTAGATTTAGTTCAATTTTCAACTTTTGATTGGTCAGTTACAGAAACAGTAGTAAAAATATATTTGTTTCTTTAAAACTGTATTAGTTTTAGTTTTGTTTCTAAAACACAAATTAATAATTCATCTGATTATTAAGTCAAAAAAAGTGTTTTTAAAAAAAATAAAATTATATTTAGAATTGACAAAAATAATCTATAGTACTCAATATAAAATGTGTTTTAGTCATCCAATTACAAATTACATTCATACATTATTGATTTCTTTCTTAGTTTGTCTTTTTATAAAACTAAATATTAGTTAATAAAATCTAAATTATTCTTCAAAATAATAAATATACACAAAAATATTGTGTAAAAAAGGATAAATATTTAAAAAAAGGTTAGAAAATATTTCTCTTTTCAAAATCAAACCAAAGAAATAGAACTACTGAAATCAATAACAGATGTTCTTCTACACTCAAAAGAAACTACCAATTTGCCTAATCTGAAGACAAATATTAGCCCTCTTTATAATAAAGCTAAATTTAAATGTTATAGATTTATTTGTTCTAAAAAAATCTAAAGATGGCAGCATTATTCAATACTGTTTTTTATATAAGCCAATAAACATCACATGATCACCATTTCTTATGCTTGCTTTTAACTGTTATTAAAACAGGAAAAACTCACTATACATATTGCCACACACAGCAAGCTAGAGTAAATGGGAATTTTATGCATAAGCCTTCTGGCACGCATTGATTACTCTATCTTGCTGTGTGTGGCAATATATATAGTGAGTTTCACCTGTTTTAATTTTTTATATAAAATTAATGAAAAATCAGCAAAACAACATAGAAATAATCATTAGAGAATGGATTAAAGCCAACTGATGTAAAGTTGTGTTGCCTTCTATCTAACTGTTAAAATATATTTTTGATTTTATAGAAGACATCATTGATAAAATTCCCACATATTTATTAATTTTTAAGAATTATATTAATTTACATTAATTTTCTGTTCTTTATCTATTGAAGCTTTTAATTAGCAAAGTTTTTAACTCTTTTTTTTTAATTCTTTTTTTTTATAAAAGATAATTTCTGCATTGTCAAATAATATATTATGATCCATATAAGTTCTTAAATATGCAAGACTGAGTTATAATACATATTTTTACGTATTACTTTTATGAAATTTAACTCTTCCATTAAGATTTAATTTACTACATCTACATAAACTTTATTACATCTACAAGAAATCTTACAAATTATTCCAGAAATTTATTTAATGAAGAATGTATTTATTTAAACAAAGGAATTTAAATCAAGATCTTTCTTTTAAGCAACACTCATACCCACTAATAAATAAATATTATTATTAATCAATCTATAGATTGAATATTTAAACAGTAAGGTTTATTTTCATTAACAATATTAATATCATACTTACAAATATTTTTATTAAATGTAATAATGCTATAGTAACTTAAATCAATATGTCAAGCATTGGTGGTTGAGTGGTCCGCACAGCCGCCTTACAATCAGTTGTCGCGGGTTCGTTTCCCAACCGATGCTTTGACACATGAAAAAAACTTAAATCAATTATAATCAGAAACAATTTGCCTTTTTTGAAAATAAATTTTACATTCAAACTCATTAATTATTTTATTCCTATAATAAAAATATATCAAAGTCATCTTATTATGACTGAAAAGTTGATAACTTTTAAGCCTTGAAATATTTAATTTTCTCTCTTTAATAAAATGATTGCAAAATAAAGTATCATTAATCCTATTAAAATTTAAATTCAAAAATTTTAATTTATCAAAATTAAAAATATACCACTCAATAGCAAATTTAATCAAAAATCATTGTTTATTTTAAATTTTTTCCACTTTATCAACACCAATTGCAAATTGACAATCATTAACATATCTAACAAATAATTTCAAAGAAACAGAAAAATGATTTGTAGCAGCATTCTCTACAAAATTAATATAAACAAAACCCTAAAAATAAAAAATATCATAACTAATTACCGATTCTTTTTTAATTTTATAAAAACACCATTACATCTAAAATACATTGAATCTTTTAATAATAAAGCAAATCATAAATAACATTAATCATATTGTTAGAAAATGTTCATGCTTCCCTAAAACAGAAATGAAGATATTAGTACTTTTTAATTGATTTATTGATTGATATATATTTCCATTACCAAATTCCCAAAACATAATTTTTATCTTAAACGAAATCATTAATTTTATTAATTCTCAGGATATCACAGGTGATCTGAGGAATATAAGCTAACTTTTTTAATGATATTAAAATCACGCCCAACTGTACATTTGTATTTGACTTATATTAAACCATAATGTTTAAGCCATCGCTTCAATTGTAGCATGTGTTTTGGAAAAACAGTAAATTCTTTCTGTGAAATGCTGTGATCTTAGAAGTAATTATTAATATAATTTGTGCAAATCATTTTTCAATTGTAAAATAACTTCTAAATTATAACTGAAAATTTAAAAAAAAGTGTTGCATTTTATTATATATCTATAAATATAAGGGAAAATCTTCAGTGTTTTAATTTTTTATCACATTTCAGCACATACAATGAATATATTTCTGGATATACAAGACCCCCACTATGATTGTAATTTTTAGAATGCAATCTTTACATTTTTATATTTTTTTAATTTTTAGATTGTAATTAAGAGTAAATTTAAAAAATTATGTATTTTAATAATATAAATAGAATAATGGCAAATTTGTACTGCGCCCCCCCCCCTTTGCATTTCAACACCTATTATTAATGAATGTATCTCTTGGATATCTGCATCTTCCAATGCAGCTTATTTTGAACATGTATTTTATATTATTTTTTGATTGAATAATTTCTAGATTACAATTGTAAGTAAATAAAAAGATCATGTAATTTATTATATAAGTATAATAAAGTCAAAATTGCACAGTCTATAATTTTTTCCACATTTCAACATTTACTAGTACGAAACGTGTCTCTCAGATAAATGTGTCCTCCAGTATAATTTTTTGACTGTGAATACTGCAAGGCTAAGCAACCAAAGGATGATTTGAAAACATATTTTCAATAAATATCATTAATGCAAATATTCCACAAGTAATTAAACTAGTGTTTGCTATTATTATTAATTTAATTTCTTACATAATATTTGCATTCACTTCACTTACTAAAAATATTTATTTTCAATCATTTGTTTGATTAATATATTAGTTTTAGTTTTCTAAATATTTTTTTTTTTTGCTTTGCCTTGTTTAAGCTATTTGCTATCATTTCTAATTTAAAAAATTATTGAATATTTGCACTGATCAATCTCAATCGTTGCTTTTTTACTAAATATATTATTTTGAGATTTGTTTTTTAAATAAATTATATCCTTGTTTTCAAACATATAATCCTTTTGATGTTATCCCTAAACAAATATTTCATCAAATGTTTGTATTAATCATACTCATAAAAATATTCATGTTTCAAACAATATTTATTTGTTAAAGGCATACTTTTAAATATTTTGCAAATAACTCATCTTATTTATATATTTTCAAACATATTGTTTTTCTATGGTGTTTATTTTTTTATAAAGAAAATATAAAATATCAATTACTTCTCCAACATGTAGAACATATATTTTAACAGTACAAAAATTCTTTATTTTTTTAAATGATTTTTTTTAAAATCACATATATAAATAAAATAATGTTTATTTAAAATAAAAAAATCAACTTTGGAAATAAAATAAAAAAGAAGGCTATTGAGGCAAACCAAATTTTGTCTGATATCAAATAAGTTTTCAGCAGCATTACTGTACTTATAAGATTAAAATATATTTTTAAAACAATATGTAAACATCACATACTTATTAAAAATAAATTTTAATAATTTTATATAAAAGATAAAAAATATATACATACTTTTCTGTCAATATTGATGTCAACAAAGTAAAAATAAATGTCAAATTTAGCCTACAAGTAAAAGCTTAAAAATATATTTTTTTGTAATTAGGATATTTCCCTTCTTCCTTGATTGCTACTAAAACCAAAATAATCAATTGTTAAATGATTGAGATCTATAAAAATTACTGGGTCAATTTCTGGCAATATCCTACCCATGGAGAGCATAAGAAACTATCACAGCACTATTGAATCTTCTGTGTAAGATGTACTTTAGTTACAAAAACAATTAGGAACTTTAAATATGTAATTACTACAATATTAAAATTATTTATAAATACTGGGCATGTATGTTGTCCATGAGAGTGTGATGTATGAAGCACATGATAAAAATGTAAGATCAAGGAATTATATGCTATAAAAACAATTCTGGGGCTATTAATACAAAGTTAACCAGTTTTTCAATTAGTTATTTCTGACCAATATAATAAAATATTTGAGTTTATTGCTTAATAGAGTTTAACAATTTTTATAGAGTCTTGTTAATGATTCAAACAGGTTGAAAGCACTTTGAATTAGTTTTTTTATATTATTTTAATGTTTCTTTGTTTCAAGTAATAATCATGTTGTTATATTGTGATTTATAATATACACATTTTTTTAAAATAATAATCTGATGAAAACTGATTATAAATATAATGTAAATGGTACAATAGTTAAGCAATAAAATAATTTTTGCAATTGTTACTACATCATCACAGTGTCTATTGAATTCAATAGAAAATAAATATTTTCTTTGTTTGCACCTTTTTTTATTTAACTATTTTTTTTTGATAGGGTATAAATAAGATAATTGATATGATGGATTCAATGTATTTCATCATTTTTGAAAAGCATGAAAAAACAGTCATTGTAGTAATTGTATGGATAAAATGATAAATATTTTAAACAAACTAAACAAAATTTGTAGAATAAATAATTTCACTAAAAAATGTAATAAAAGTAAATAAATTTAGGTCTGAAGATTAGATTATATATGGAGATTTTAAATGTTAAGAATGATAATTAAAATGAAGAAATAAATTTCAAGTTATTTTTTTTTAAATAATTAAGTTAATTATGTGATATTGAAGTAGCAAAAAAGATATCAGAATAAAACTTCCAATATTTTGTAACTAATTAAATATTATTAAAAATGGGAGCAGCAGATAGAAGTACTTTGGAGATGTCTGCTTAGTTATTGAAAAGAATCTGTGCTTTGATATCTAATAAATAATTGGAATTAAATAATTTCTCTAATTTTACGTATATAATTTTAATACTGTAAAGAAAAAATCTACTCTATTACTTATCCATATATATATTATTTACTATGTATTATTTTACTGTAGCACCATTTAAAAAGCTATTGTGTTTAACATTTATACTATAACCTACACTCCCAACACCGCTCATATATATTACATGAACGAAATGCCCAGGCGCCAGTTCTATTAATGAATAGAACAATATAACAAAAGATATAATAAAATTATTACTGAGACTCTATATTTAAGTTTATGTTCAGCTCAGCTCAGTGGGAGGCTATAGGCAGTTCATAAGATATATGATAATAAATGAATAAAAGAAGAAATATTATAAAATATTCAATATAATGTAAATTCCTTTGTTAATTAATTGTATGATAAAGAATCATAATGTTTACTTAGTACAGTCTATTAAAAATATACTTTAAACTTAATTTCTTCCTTCATCCAAGTATAACATATATCAGCTTGCTATAATTATACTCTTAACAATTCTATGACTTGGCATATTATAATCTAAACATCTACTTTAATGCCAATCAAGAAATAAACAATAAGATCTCAGGGAATTTAACAAACACAGTTGAATTAAATAAACTACATTGGCCCATAAGTTATAATTATAAAGTATGATAAAATATAATGAAACAAATTGACTAAATATTTTACTGTGTTTCAATAATAAGATAATGACAGAGATAGGGTATTTTAATCTCATATCATCATCTCACAAAATATACTGACCTGGCAACCTTTCTAATACGTTTATCAAGTGGCAAATACTCTTTATAATGTTTGGATTAAGAAATACAATATTGTCAGACACTAGCAAATTTAATATTATAACTCTAAAATAATATATCTGTTTTATAATAGATTTATGAAATGTGGAGTTGTGGAAATGGAAATACGAATGTACACAAGAATAACTCAAGACACAGTTCTTAAGATTTTAAATAACTAAACAAATCATTTATTATAACAAATAAACTTGGTTTAACATAATATTTACAAATGGACTATTTGTTTTACATATATTTAGATTATCAAATAAAAATTTTTTATTTTTAGCATCAGTTTGGGATTATCCCTACTATCAAAGCAAATTAATAACAAAGTTTAAATATCCTGACTTCGAACACAGGCTTTGCCTACATGTTTCATCTATATGACAATAAATAAATAACATGCTATATTATTAGCACAAAAAAATACTTTTGAGAGGATATTACTCTTGATTAACCAAATAAATCAAATTACTTATATTTGGCTTTCAGCAAAGCAACTTTCTCTAATTGACTAATAATCACTTTCAATTACGTATACCTTTCATTTATAGCACAAAATCATGTTTATTCTGATGATTTGATGATTTGTAACATTATTTAAATAAATACACTGTATTTTAAAATATTTATTTCCCGTTTTAATCTTAATACTTTATACTTCTATTAAATGAATGTAGTATATTTCAAAAGCATTTATTTCTCATTTTAATTTCAATAATTCTATACTTTATATACGCGATATTATTTATATTACGCGTGTGTGTGCACGTTCAAGCAGCAATAATGTAAAACAATCTTTTCTATAAACTCTCCATTCATTAAGAAAATATCATACAATTATTTTATTTCGAACAATGTCGTAATTCATCAATAAAAATATGACACTAATACTACATCAAGAGTTAATCTAACAATTTATCTAGCCACATATTAATTAACACAAAGCTATATTTTTATGATTATATATACTATACGTTACAAGGGGAATCTACATGAGGAGCAGATAACTCTTACCGAACACTTCTACAATAATTCATTACCAAGAATCCAAGGAAAACGTCACATAACTTCCTAAACATCATTTAATCATATTTCAACAATAACTCATTTACTTCTAAATACATTATTGGTGGGGATTTAATTCCTCTTCACCAGGGCCCTAAGAACATCACTTCAAAAAAATATCATTAATCATACGCATATAAAATAAACTAGGCTCTACTCATGGAAAATTATTAACATATACTAAATAAGCAAGATCTTTTATTCCTACAGACATTATAACGCAAAGATTTCTTTCTATTCTCATAGCTTCTCTAAATATCGAACATTATAAATACACGCTGGCAGATAAATACATACAGATAATATACCAATCCATTCAACTCAGTAGAATACGACAATGTATGAAATTTATGCATAAATTTATTCACAAACTATACTTTATCAAACAAATATTATAATTGTGCAAAACAAACACACACCCGCGAATAAAAAGTATATATAATATTAACTCTAAATTACACACTAAGCAGGTAACATGATAATTAAATATTGCATTAAGGCATAACTTTTAATTTAATAAACTTTAGGTTACTTTTTAAAATTTAACGGTTCTAATTATTACGAACGAACTTTTTCATATCTAACAAACTATTTCTATTATAAGTTCGTTGATTTAAACAAAGAACAAAATTTTCACTTTGAGATAATAAAGTATACAAAATAAATGTAAACCTTTCTAATAATATATTTAAAAAATATTTCTTTCACCTTCATAAGGAAACAATAAGACCTATTTAAACACAATCAATTTTTACCGGCGTACTCCTCATTTAAATACGCTTCAGAAACGTTCTTGATGGTCAACATACCCAAATTATAAATAACATAATAATAAATAAAGCCTATCTACCTATCATATACATTAATTATGACAAGCAAAAAAAAAAAATAAAGACACAAAGGTTATTAGTTTATAACTTAAAATTAAAGTCCACTTGCAAAGCTCGGTTCCAGGTTTACGAAACAATATGGGACACATTCCAAACTGAATTTAAACTAAAATGCACTTCTGCAGTATAACTTAAAAAAAAATATAAGCATAACTTAAATATGCCCAGCACCTTTCAGTGTTCATAGCATATCTATTTGAGGTACCAAATCACACACAAGCAGTTAATTTCTCCTTTATTATACTGAAAATATACCAAATTCTCCGTTGTAGTTCTGGACTAAATACGCAATTATCCTTAGTATTTTCTGAATAGCATTTAACACTTTAAATTGTCCTTAGTAATTCCATAATTAATAATGCTTTGTTTTATATTCCGTCCTTATTGAAGAGAACAAAAATTACCCGCATTTCTGTCCTTCTATTCAATTTAAACAGAAGTAGCTTACATTTTATTTCCTTAATTTTAAAAATACTTATTAGCTCCAGAAATATCAAATAAATGAATACTGTTATCTCCTTATGATGAACTTAAACATAGTATGATCTATCAAAATAGACACATCCTTAAGTCTATGTATAATCTTTACAAAGAACACTACATGAAAAATAGTGAGAAATTAAAATATATTCTATAGAACAGTTCTGCATGCGTTTTCCATATATATCAAAAAAAAAACACATGTTGCTTAATGATACAACAATAATATTTATGTAAACCATTCTTATTTAAAATGGCAATTAAATGAAATAATGTAGACTGGATGTTATTAACACACATTTTTAAAAGAGTAATAGTTATAAAGGGATTAATTCAGAAATGTTTAAATCGAAGAGAGTTAATCAAACCGACGTACCTTTTTTTAAAACCTTAGAATTGCATTTTTAATTAATTTTTTCCATAATAAAGTTCTGAAGCTCCTTTGGAAGTTTTTACTCTAAAGTCTTTTCAAAGTCAATTTGACTTCAGCAACTGGCTTTAATTTTTACAATACATGAACCACTGTTTACTGGTTACAATTACATTACAAAGAGCCAATTTTCTACTGGAGATCTTTGTTAAAAAAAACTCTCTTTAGCAAAGTTCATTTGCCTTTCCCAAGGTTACTCCCACGCATCTTGCTAACTAACTAATTACATATGCAAAAACAAATCTTTTCAAAAAAAAAAATCACTTTGATTTTTAAAACTAAATGAAGACAAGAAAAAAAAATACAAATAATAAAATAAATAGCTTTTACAAACTTGAAAGAAAAATGAATATTAATTAACTATCAAATAAAAATGATTAATAATTTATTCAATTTATAAAATAATTCATTGATCTAACTATCTATTAATCATTGGAAAGAAATATATATTTGTTAATTATTTAAGTTAACTACTGTAATTTAAATGTTTTTATTGTGAATGTACTATTGTTTGCTGTTATTAAAGATGAAAATGAAATGAAACATAATGCAGAATCATACATGCATACACATGTACTACAACCTAAATATTGAACTATCTTAACTAAATATAATTGAAACTGCTATTAACTGTTGACAAAAAGGATAAGAATTAATGAATAAAGGATATTTGAAACCATTCAAATAATATTATACTAACACAGGATAACTTTGCATCTTTCCAACAAGATGTATCAATTCCATTAATAAACAACCCCCCTTCCTTACATTAAATCCCTCATTAACCACAATAATACTAATAATAATGGATACCTATAAAGTGGTCAATAAACTGCATAAGCAATCCATATTTAAGCTTTAAGCAATCTCCAGCAAAAAAAAATTTTTTAAATTCTAAGGCTATTTCATTTTTTTCTTAATATAATATAACCATTTATTTAAGATACAAAGTATCTTAAACCCTTGTGCCCATTCAGATGGCCACAATATATATATATATATGAGAAGTATACAATATCTGCTTACCTCCACCATTTCCGTATGCATAATAAGGAAACCTTATAATGTTTCCAGTTCCTATACATAATGAACTGCATGTTAAAATGAATTCCACTTCAGAGGACCATAATTCTCTGTCACTTTGATCTACAATATGCTCATTTGAATCTGGAGCTATCTAAAATTTATAAAAATTAAATGTAAATAAAAATCAATATTCAGTGTTCGTTATATATTAAATCTAATGATAAATTAAAGATTTAAAGTGAGACATTCTATATTAATTTTTGAAAATATTCATTATAGTAGTGTCAAGTTTTGGCCAAATAGACTTTCAATCATAATCATGGAAAAATAATGACCGTTAACTTGTGTATATAGTCTTTATACATAATTATGGCTCAAATTCTTACTCGTCGCACTTTGATTTTTTTTATTGTGTTTTCGCTGTTTTTGTAAAATATAATTAATCTTTTTATATTTAAACATATGCCTATCTCCATCTAATTTTTACAAATATGGAAGCATGTGTGTAATTGATTTACCTATGTTATATAGATGTTTATGATGGTTATTTTTTGAGCCTAAATTTTATATAGTCTTTTCATTGTACACAAGAACACAAGAAGAAAACTATCAATGCAGTTTTGTTTATGGCATTTTCAAAATATATACTGAATACTCAGTTTAATAGTGATAAAAGCAATAATATAGCAATTTTAATAGTACTAATTAATAAATTCTATATATATATTATTTCTCATTGGGTTTTTTTTCATATGTCAAATGAGTTGACCAGGAAGTGAATCTGGGCCAGTTTCTTGGAAGGCAGCTATGCTAACCACTAGGCCATCAACGTTTGACTATTTTTCATTGTTGTGCCATTATTATGGTGTGAAATATTAAAAATGCACTTGGCAAAAAATTTTGAACTACTGTAAAGTATATCTTCAAAGATTAATACAGAGTCCTATTATTGTTACATTCATTACATATATATTTTCAGATACATTTATATAATATGACAATAAAAGATGTTCCAGTGGTTGAGTCATTCAAAATCACAAAGAACTCACTAGAGTTTAAAGTAGTAAACATTTTATATAAATAGTTAAAAAAAAAATGAAATTAAAATAATTGGGAAATTTAAATTAAACCAAATATTACTGACTATAATTAAATATAATTACATAGTAATTAACTATATGAATTAAATTTGATTTTAAAATGAATAAAATATTTGTAAAGTTAAAAATTCTGTAAATTAATGAATATTGTTAAATAAAATCATGTAATATTGTATTTACAATCCTAGAGTATTTCGTATTGATATAATTTTGATGTTTTAATAGTGTTTCTTATATTTCAAACTTTTATATTTTGAATAAAAAATAAAAAAAATTATACTTTAAGAAAATCAGCATCAATCTATCAAACAAATAGGGCCAACTATTAAGTAACACTAGGTATGAGCAATCAGAAAACAAAGAGATTAGAAAGGCCTTAGATGAATGCAGTAAATATAGATAATAAACATAAAATCTTTCACAAAATGACAGAACACTGTAAAATTCTGCAGAAAGTTCAAAGTAAATTTACCTATTTAAAAAAGTGATTGAACATAATCAAGGTTGAAATTACATTTGGATCCAAAGTATGGAAAGTTATTTGAAAGAAGAACCTCTTATGAGTATTAAGTCTTTTCAGGATGGATAATGGTCAACTAGGACTTTCTTATCCATAAGAAAATATTTATAATAATGTAGAGATAACTAGTTGTTAAGAATTATCATTGGAATGATTTCTTTGATGGGAAGGTTTAATTATGGGTCTCAAATTAAGAATATTGTATACATATAAAACTAAAAGTTATATTTCTTTAGTTGGGAAACTAGATAAAAACAAAATTTAAACTCACTTTTTATCAAAATTAATTATGACATCATATTATTAAATAATCACATCATGAAAAAAAAGTGGAGAAGGCAAAAATTTGATGTCAAAAAATGACAAACTAATATGTCTAATGAATAAAAACTAAAAAGATAACTGATGTAAAACTTTTTTTTTTCAAGTGATTTAAAATTTTCTCAAGTGAAGGTTAAATTAAGAAAAAATGGAGTGGTGATAATAAGCTTTTCATAATCTTTTGGAAAAAAATGAATATAATATCAACATTCATTTTCTAGATGTATGTCTGATTATATTGTATTGTTCTAGTGTATGTATGTATGTTTCTTAACCAATCTATATATTGTTTACTTTTATGCTGAAAAATATGATCTAAGCATTTGTACCAATCGAGTAATTTCTGGTATTAATCAAACTTTTTATTTTGGAAGCACCATTGGCAGAAGAACCAGTTTACAGCTGTGGTATAATCGATGTGATCCCTGGATTTTTACATAAACTATGTGAGTAATTGTAACAATGGCAACTTATAATTCTAATACATAACATGATACTAGTAAAAAAATGTTATGGCAAGATTATACATCTTTAGGTTGGAAATTGTGTCATTATCTAATTTTTTATTTTCTCTATAAAGTGATCATGTTCCAATTCCTCATAATTCTTTGGGAAAGAATACTTTTAAAGAACTCATATTTGGTGTAGTTGATTGTAACAATGATAGGTACCATTTTTCTTTATTAGATAGCAGAGCAACTAGAGTAAAAAATACTATCATGAGTGAGATAAATAGTAATTGATAAAATGAGGCAAATATTCCAAATTAGAAATAGTAATGTAGATGGACATTTCACTGTTTTATTTTTTCAAAAGTATGTAATGAAATAATATCAAATTATCCATTCAAAGTCATATTGATTTTATAAAGTCTAAAATAATTAAAAACATTATACTAAATAATTAAAGAAAAACTAAATCAATTGAACACCTTAAAATCAAATTGAAAGTTATTCCACTGGTGATGATTATAGTATGGTTATACAATTAATACTACTTGAATCAAATGTATTGATTTAAAAATGAATAAAATATGAATAAAAGTAAATTTAAACTAATAAATGTTGTTATTATTAAATAAAAGCACCTAATATGATATTTAAGTTCCTAGGGTATCTCATGTTGGTGCATTTTTTATTTCTTAACATATGTTTATGATATATTAAAAATATTTATAATTGTGAATAGAGCAGATAAAAATAAAATTATATTTATGAAAATTAAATGTAAAAATATAAAAATTATTGTAAAGGTATAAACAGAAATGGTGACGAGGTGATGCTCAGTAGGCAGAAACTCTACTAAATATTAATGCAATCCAAATTTGTAAGAGATGAAAATAAATCAAATGAAGAAGACTTTGTATACTTAGTTTTTCAAGTTCCTTATCTACACTGATATAATCTTAAAATAGATATAAAATAATAAAGAATGCTAACTCTTAAGAATATGATGAAAGATTAAAAGAGTTTATCTATTAATGAGCTAAAATATATATAAAATGATTGTGTTTGAACTGTATATTAGATGAAGCCTTAGTTATATATATCTCTTTCAATATACTTGTAATTATTAGTCCTTAATTAATTAAAGTAAAACCAGGATATTATTTTAATAAATGATAATAATTTATTTACATCAGATAATAATTTGTAAATGGAGTTAATGAGATACTAATGAATAAACCCAATATGCAATAATTATATAAACGTTCATAGTGATCATGGTGTTAAGCAACTGACAATTTTATAACTAGAGGAAAGTCTATATTTACCTTTGTTTATCAATCACTAAAAAATTTATAAGAACTCACAACTTATTATGATCTAGAATTGCTGCAATACTAACAAATCTAAATAAGTCATTGTTAGTTAATTACACTTTTGAATAATTTTTATGATTTTCCTCTAATTGTATGTGCATCTAAACATATATTCTTTAACCAACATATATACATTAAATATACCTCCAAATAAACATATAATAAAATTGAAGTAAAACTGAATAATTGTTAAAGATGAGGCATTTAATATCCATAGTTTAGATGCATTTTAACTCCATAATTTGTTAGATTATCCAATATTTATGCAAAAATAATAATCCAAACAAATTGTTTAAAATTCATTCACACTAAATCACTAATATCCAAGAATGTTTAATATTTTCATCTACTTTTAGACAGTTATCACAACATACTGTTCTGTATCATATGTCTCCTTACCAATTTGTATATAAAATATCAAAAACCATTAATTAGTAATCTAAAGAATTTATTCAATTTTAGTGTCATAATTTTATCTGGAGAATAATGGTTATTTGATCTATTATGATGCAATGTAATCATCAGGAATTAGAATATATGTGAGCATTACACAAATTTATTAAAGATTTTGACAACATAAAAAGTGACTCTAATATATATATCATTAAGATGTAAGAATATAAGAAGTTTAAATTTTGACTTTAAACAATGTACAACTTTCCAGTCTTTTAAGCATTGATATTATATCTTAATTTAGTTAATAATAGTATTGCCCTTTTTTATAAGCTTTCATATTGGATTTGAAATACATGTGTATATATTTATTTAAATTTAAATGCATATTTTGAAATTCCTGATGAAAACAAAATAAATTTCTAAAGTGAAATAATAATTGTAGTTTATGTTAGTATTAAACCTCAATTTAACCTTTAGCTTGTCTTTTATGAGACAGATGTTAACTTTTTTTATCCGATTATGTTGAATTTTCATTGAACATAAATCAACCTAAGTATCTACATTTTTTCCTTTTCTCTTTTATATAAGAGAAATCTTTATTAAAATATGACTTTTTCCAAAAGAAGCAATATATATATATATGTGAAAAAGAATACACTTTAAAAAAGAAAAAAGAATGAAAGCAAAGGGTTTTTCCTTAATGACACAGATTATTGTATCTGTTTTTTATTAACAGTGTAATATCCATTGCTGTAGTGATGTGCTTTAGAATTTATCAAGCGATCATTGTTATAAAGAAATTCATTTTAAATATCAATTATACATACATATTGGTATAAATAGATTCATACACATATAAATGTAACTTGTTGTTTATTTTCAATGTCCCTACTAAAAAATATATATGTAAAAAGAAGTAATATTATATTAGCAAAACTTTGATTTCTTTTTTTAAAGAAATAAAAGAACAAATTGTGTATATACATATTTAATATGAAGTTAAGCAAAATGTTATTCATTAATCCCTATTGATGTGAAACACATTTCCTTTAATATTGAGCAACTCTTGAAAAGAAAATATCAAAACATATTATGTATGCTACTTTTAAGACAATAAAAGATCATACTAAAGTATTATATATATATATATGTTAGCAACTATTTTAAAATATGTTATATAATAAGATAAAAGTAGTTAAGACATCGACCAGTAATTTCAATAATCGATAATCTTATATGCAAGAAAAAAATTAAAACACACACATATATATAATAACTCAATCAGGGTATGTACCTCAGTGGCACATTATATATAAATTTTAAGTTGGCAACATATATATATTAAAAAGGAATCGGGAATTTATATAGTTAAACCAAAAAAAATTTTGCTACTTAAAAGAAATATATAATTAATTATAGTTAATAAAAAAAATTTAAATAGATTTTGAAAGCAACTTATAGTTAATGTTAACTAAACATTTCATAAACAGAAGTTTCTAGCCAAAATAAACATGTTTTTCGCAGATGTCAAGAATCCTATATATATTTGAGAAATTAAAACTGATAATTAAAAAAAGAATTTATAAATTCATTGAGTTATTGATACAGGTATTCATTCTTTAATGATCATAGAAAATGCATGAAACAATACCGCAATATGATGGATATAAAAACAGCAAAATTCTAGCTTGTTCACCAATATATGAAAGAGTCATATAATTAGAAAGTACTTTTTGATACTACTTTCATTCTGGCTATGATGGAAAACTTTTCTATGAAAATGACTTTAAAAAGCATTTCCTAATTGCATGTCAGAATATAATATATATGCTTTCCAAAACATTATTCCTTAACTTATAATGGCTATAAACAACTGGTATGTTTTACCACTATAAATTTCCAAATGCTTTAATTTGATATATTATTCTAAATTGAATAAATATCCTTTTGTATTTTCTATTTTGCCAAAATCAAATTAGTTTGAATTCAGCTCACATTGTTTAAATTTTATGCTCCCATTTCTAATTTAGTGGTATATTGCTTATAATGAATTTTCTTTCTATTGTGTAAATTATCACTATTTTTAAGACAAATATTTATTTTAACTTTTGTCTACAATAATAAAAATCCATTGTAATTATAATTAAAAAATGTATTTTTTAATTATTTTAGATGACAGGGATAGAAACTAAAGGAATTGTATATCATTTCTTTTACTGGAATCAATGGTGATTTTATTTGTTATAAAAAAAAGCATTCTTTTATTTTAAAAAATAATCAATCAAATTTAAGATGACAGAAGTTGAAACTAAAGTAATTCTACATCCCTTTTATTAGCATCAAATTGTTGTTTTTAATCTTTTCATACAAATATTAAAGTACATATAAATAATGTTTATAATAATAATAAAAAAGCAAATTTAAAACCACAAAAAATAATTTTCTAAGCAGGGATATCATTTCCTAGTTACAGTCTAGTGCTACAAAATTGGTTGGAACCATTATAAGTTAATAGTGAAATGATGACAACCATTTCTGATAGTCTAATGATTATAATAATGTGAAATTTAGCCTTTTTATCTGTTCTGATGAATTAATAGTTTTTCTAGCTGCTCAAATCATTCAAAGACTTTAAGTTGAAGATTAATCCCAAGATGTCTGATTAAAAAAATAGTATTAAGAAATATTTAAAGTTTATCGTGTCAAAAACAAATTTATAGTTTAAAAGGGTACCTGGACAGTAAATTTATTACATGTTAAATCAAAAGTGAGATGTTTGATCTATATAGAATGTAGATACTTTTAAGGCTAAATTTAACTAATTGTTTATTATATTTGTAAAATATTTCCCTCCTTATTATTCATTTTATTCTTAATAATTAATAAATTATTATAATACATATTAATTTTATTTATTGGAAATTGTATTTGTTTATTTTTTTCATTATGATTCAATAACTATTGTTGTGTTTGAAGACCAACACCAGGCTTTTTTTAATTTCATTGAAATGTATATATTTGATAGAATTTAGAGTATAAAAAAAATTATATGGCAGGAAAATGTAGCAGGTTAAATACGTTAATGGGAGTAAACATTGCAGTTCCTTATAACTTAGTCCTCTCCCTTTTTTAGTTGAAAGTATATGCAAATATTTTTTCTCATGTTAGTTTAGGATTATATTCTAACTATATTTGTGTCTGTATATACCATCAATAATTTTTAATTAATCAACTGTTTTAATAAATTATTTGGTTTTATTTAAAACAAAATTTAATGTCTGTGCCATTTTTATTTTTGTTCCTGACCATGCTTTTGATGCAAACTTGGTGAATATGTCAACATGTTAATGGTGAAGTGGTGAGAGTATTACTTCATCATATTTAATCTTGCATAATAGAAATAGTTTCTAGAAACTGATTTGATTTATCTTAATTATAAATAAAGGTATTAGTTAATGGGTTTCAGTATAATCCTCATTTGAATGAGTAAAATTTGATGATCATTAGGAAATATAATGTGCTTCTTTTAAAATTCTTCAGTATATATGACTTAATTATCATCATCATCATAATCATTAATTGAGAATAAAGGTCAGATTCAATATTACATAAAATGTTGTTGTAGTAAATGAGATACACACTCACTAGTCATCTGACAATATGATAATAAAACAGTGCTAATCATTTTTAAATTTAGTTTTCTGTATGTATTAAGAAGATTGCCTTAGATAATGTGAGAAGAAATTATGCATTGTGAGTTCTTTATTAAAATGATTTTTTTAAAACAAAGTAAAAAAGTTCCTTTTTATTTTAAACTTTGTAATAAACATTTAATAATTGGAATGATTTCTTCTCTCATTTCCTCCTCTAGTTGCTCAACACAAACTTATTAATATACACAGAGAACTAAATTTGAAAATGTTTATAATATCCTTATTATCATGTCAAATGAGTAGCAGGAGTGTGACTCGTTTATTATAGCAACATTTACTACTCAAATGATCTGTTTAACATATATATATATATGTAAATAATAAATAACTTAGATTATATGTAACTGAATAGAAAATAACTAAAGCTTCTAATGAGATATGTAATATAAATAAATGTTATAAAAGTCATTGGGAGCTGCAATTATACTCTGTCGAGTTTCATATTGTAATAATATTCTTATATGAGATTTTAAAACAAGCAAAACTCACTATACACATATTGCCACACACAGCAAGCTAGAGTAATCAATGGATGCCAGAAAACTTGTGCATAAATTCACCATCTAGTGCCTACTCATCCAATATCCCCAGACTAGTTTCTGGCTTGTGGGCTTCATCAGTGAGGAGCCTTGGATCTGAAAGCACTGCACCTAGATCTTAGGATCTAATGCAACTCTCTAGCTTTCTGTGTGTAACAATATGTGTATAGTGAGTTTTGCCTGTTTTAACAACAGTTATGCAAGCATAGGAAGTGTTGGTCATGTGATGATTATTGGCTTATATGAGATTTTACATATATATAAAAAAGAATCTTGTTTTCTTGTATCTATTTTACTTTCTTCCTGCGTAAGTTTGTTTTTATTTTTAAATATTTATTTAAATAGTCAATAAATACCTTTGGATTGCTTTTATTAAATTATCCAAATAAATGATAAATAAAAATCAAAAGGAATCTCAATTGTAAATGAAATCTTAATTAAATTAATTCAATTATGTTATTTATTTGTGTAGCATTTAGTTAGATTATTAAATATACTTTATTTTTATTGGGAGTTTCTTTTATATATATTCAACTTTCACAAATTTGTAGAAAATTATTTAAAATATTTTGAAAAATATTCATTTAATACCAGGAGTTCAAAATAATGTTAGGAAGATGTGTGTGCAAATCTGCAAAATTAAATTAAGGCAATCCAATATCACATCGCATGGAAATCATTCTAAAAGTGTTATAAGAATGCTGATGTCAAGAACATAACTTTAAATGATCTTAATACACATTAACAGAAAAAAACATTTTTAAAACCAACTTTTGTAGACTTCAGATGTCTCATTATTCATAAAACCAAGTGTTCTAAGCAAATAAATCTAAACATGTTTGGTTAAAAACTAATAAAGTAAGAGGGGATCTTGATTTCTGATTTCTTTTCTAAAATCCTGCCAATGTATCTGCTGAGATTCCGTCTATACTCAGCAAACATAATAGTCTTTGTAATAGCAATTATATAATAAAATTTCTCTAAAAAAAAATAAAAAGAAAATATCATTCTATCTACAAACAAGAATAAACCTACCATTACTGAAGGAAGGCCTCGGGGAACATTTGTTTACTTCTTTACATGGATATATTTCAATAACTATTTCATCATTTTGTAATTAAGGAATGAGAATAGTCTTTCTTTTAAGTAAGATTATAACTTATCTTAATAAAATTTTTATTGCCTTTCAAACATTTTAAATTTCATTAACTTCAAGAAGATTAAAAGAAAGAACTATTTGCTAGACTTTAACATAATCCGACATTAGTTGAATTTCAGTAAAAGACTAATGACATTTTTGTACACATTTATTATTACTATGCTATGTCTCCTGTATTTTTTAATATTTAGAACTCTCAAAAGAAATATCATATCAGGTAAATTAATTTTAAATCCAATATTTTATATTTGTACATACACACAACTGATAGTGTGTGTGCTTGAGTGAGTGGTCTAGATAGGTAGTTTCTATTTATGCTTACATATATTTTCTCCTGAACTGAATATAATCAAGTTAATAGACAACTACATAATTAAATTAAAAATTTATTTCCATCAAATCGACTTTTGTTCAAAATTGAACCTTGTCAAGATGTTACAATAATTCAAAAATCTTTTATAGAAAACAAACTAAAGGCTTACTAACTATTGAAATAACAATATATTTAAGGGGAAATTAATGGCATCCTTTTATTTGGTTATTCCTTTTCCAGTACTTCAACAGGATTTATAATGGCATCTACTTTGATATTTGTTTATTTATTTCTTGTAAATATCATAAATTACTGTTAATGACAAGAATTGAAGTTTTTAAAGTTAATAAATTTATTCTTCTTTCTCTATATCTTAATTTTATTGTAAATAAAATGTAAATGATTTTTGTTAATTAATTTTTGTATTTTGTCTTATTCATCTTTTGCTCATTTATTACAACAGATTCCAGTCACATGTCATGTTTAAAATTAGTATTATACTTACCCTGAGATTGTAGATTATTTGATTATTACTTGTATATATTTTGAAATTAATAAAAATTTTCTTTAATTTTTTATTATATAAAACTTTTTCATATTTATTAACTGATGAAGATGTAGAAATAAGTTTAAATATTAATAAAAGTCTTATTAATGCATCAAATTTTATTATTATAAAGATTAGAAAAGTTCTCCCTTTTCCTATTTTTATTATAATCAGAGCTAGCTGTCCACATTTTTAACATTCCCATGTACTATTACAAATTGTTAATTCCATTCATGGAATGTATATGTTAAAAAGGGCTCTTCATAACCATTATAATATATATGTATATGTAAACATGTAAATACATGAAAGCAATCTACATCTAAGTAATACCAAACAATATCAATCAAGAACCGCAATCTAATGACAAGGAAACTTCCTTTTGTAATAAAGGTGGATAGGTTGACGTAACATCAGATTGAGCTTCTTGATTGATATTGTTTTGTATTGTTTAGATGTGGACTTGTGTAAGGTATGCATGTTTGCTAAAAGATTTGATGCAAAAATTGAATTCCACATATCAATGAACCATGATTAACGACTATTATTACATAACAGAAAAAGATTAAATAATTAAAAATATAAATATAATCCACAAGTATTTAGTACCAGTTTAGTGAACTTTTTTTTTCTAGACTCAGTGAATTCACATTCATCAGACTAGCCTATAATGACTGAAACTGTTTTTGTTTTTATAAATTTCCAAAGATACTTTTCTGACATGTCTACAGACTAATTGTCTGAAACAATCTTAAGTTTTCTTAAAAAATTTTCATCCACCTAAAACAAAATATCAAGCTTCCCAGATTTATATACAAGATATTCAATATGAAAAGAAATGTATTATGTACAAAATAAAATATTTCTTTTTGAGTTGTTTTTAAAAAGCTTGAAGATTTTGGTTTTTACAAAATAAAACCCTCTGACCTTTTTTATAAAAAAATTATAGTATTTGTATTCATCAAAAAAAAAATATAGAAGATATTCATTTGATCATTACATATTTTATTAATTGTAAACCTAATTCCATTGATTATACTAATATTAAATTATAATGTGTCTATACGTTTTAAAATTGCAAATAAAGTGCTATAAGTTGATGGAGAATTCAGGACAACCAATTATTTAATATATTTTTTTACTCTCTTAATATAAATGATTTTTTTATTTGGTCTGTTGTACATCAATTACAGATTACAAATAATAAAAAAAATTATATTTGAAGTTACATGTTGGAATATTTCCATTATCCAGTTGAACTATTGAATGATTTTTTTAAAAAATCAAATCTTATTTATGCATCCTAAATGCATTCAATTAATTACAAATAAGTTAAAACAAAATATATTCTAAGTGTATTATTCTCCAATTTTCTTCATGTATTTCTGACCATATTTATGATATTTGGCACAAAATATGAACCAGGGACCTTTAGATTCACAAATAATGAATTTAAGAACACTCTAAGCAATTAGATTATTTTGCTAAAGACGACAGTCAATTGAAATTTTATATATTTCTCCATTTTTTTCTTTTCAATAGCAATAAACATTTTTTGTTCACTGATATTTAATACCATTGTCTTTTTTTCTGTAATCATTGCTTTGTTTTTTATTCATTTTTCAATAGGGTAGTTAATTTCACAGATAAATGTCATTCTACATTCACATGTGAAAAGGAAGATTTTTAATAAATGTAGTTTTACCAGTTCTTACTTATGGATGCGAGACTTGGACATTTAATAGAAAAGCAATACAGAGACTTCAGATGACTCAAAGAAGTATGGAGAGATGCATGTTGGGAGTAACAAGAAGAGATCAAAAATGCAATATATGGGTAAGAAAACAAACAGATGTTACTGACCACATTGAAAAAATTAAAAGACTGAAGTGGAGTTAGGCTGGGCATATTGCTAGAAGAGATGATAATAGACAGACAATTGAAATCTTAATTGGATTCCAAGTGATTGTAAAAGACTCAGAAAAAGACAACATGTGAGATGGATGGATGAAAGAAGAAGGTATGCAGGGGTGATGTGGAGAAGAGAAGCTAAAGGTCGGAGAAGATGGATTGAACTTGGAGAGACCTTCATTCTGAAGTGGATTGACAATAGTTGATGATGATGATGATGATAATGATGACATTCACATTGTATTTTATCGGTGTAATTTATGTTTTTCAGCATTTCAAAGTTTATAGAAATTAAGATTTTTGAGCGAGTTATATTTTTGGAAAATCATTCTGATATTGTATTGATTTTATTTATTTATTTATTTTTAATTTATCATCTATCATATGATATATATGAATACAACTACAGTATGTACGCTTTGTTCTTTGTTGGGTTTTTCTTTTTCTAAGACACTGGTTTCTGTATAAAAGTTTTTTTTTCTTTAAATGGTATTATTTCATTTTTTATATTTCCATCATGATTAGATTATATTCTAAGTATTTTACTGTGTATATTTTTTTTTATAAATCGTATTTTTATTTTGCCAAAAGGGGATCCTTGCCACAAAAATTATCTAATAATATATTCATTTTATTTCGTAAATTTTGTTCTCGTTTTTGTTATTTTTGTCATTAACGAAAACACCTCATATAGAAAGTTTATTCAGTCATCTGTCTTTTTTTTTTTTTTGTAAGAAAATTAAATACTCTAGTTGAGAAAATACATGTATTAAATTATAAAATAGTTACTATTTTTTCCACAAGATGACACTAACAAACTGGATATATATTCTTTACGTCTTCAAAACTTCAATTCAAAATGTGCACAAATACTTTTAAATATTAAATTAAAATCACTGCAAAATTTCTCAAAGATAATTAATGATTATTTAAACATAGTAACGCAGTAGTGATGTGATCTGGCTATAAGTATTTAAAACAAAGGGCAGTTTTTCAAATACTAAAGCAGTATTTACCACGCTTTTGACTATATTTAATTTCTAATAACTAAAGTTGGTTCAATAGAGCTCACCCACTTCTCTATATCTTTACTTTCAGTGTCTTCTCTCATGGTTTAAGAAAGAATTTAGTGGAAAGTAAACTAAATATTTATAATTATTGGTATTGATGGATTGTCAATTTAAAGAAAACATGAATGTTAATTTATTAATTTTATTCTACTTAAGAAAAATAACATGGCAGTAAATATACATTTTTTTTTTTTTTTGGCTTAAAGTTTTTAAAAAGCTCATTTGAAATTGATATTGCATTTAACCAATCATATATAGTAACTAACTATTTCAATAGTTATAAAAATAAAATTTTACTGCAATGTTTAAATTATAATTTAAAAAACTAAGTTAATCATTCTTTTATCTATAGCTGTGTTAATATGTATTATTCTAAAACAAATATTGTCTGAAAACTTGATCAGAAAACTCTTTGTGTATGCCAATTATTAGCACTACTGATAATTGGCTTAGTACTAGAATGGGTTTTCAGTTTCACTTTTTTTTTAGATTTATATAATTCTTTATAAGAATGTATGATGATTTAAACCCTGGGGTTAGTGGGTGTTAGAAATAAAAGCAGATTATCTTTAAATTTAATATTCTATCTAATGACAGTCAGATTCATTATCCAGCCATATCTCCTAGCCATCATTCCTATCAAGCATGTCTATGTACACAGAGAGAGAGAGAGAGAGAGTCTATCTCTTGCCACTATAGATGTTATTTATCTAGTTAAAACATATGTAATTTTGCAGATTAGGGCATCATCTCTCAAAAAGATTGACATTTATATATTGTATTCAAATCCCTCCTTAGCACCTTAAATGTTAACCCTCCATTTCCCACAATTAGCTCAAAAGAAAAACATGGCAGAGCATCACAGGGTTGTTTGCGTGTGTGCGTGTGTAACAGCTTTTTTTTTTCCCCAAATTTCGGATGTGAGAAAGAAATGACCAACTAGACTTAAAATAATATGAATATAATGAAATAAAATTGTATTTTATTATATAAAAAATAAAATATTCATATATATAGTTAGGCAAGTATGTATTTACATCAGAGAAAATTAATTTAATCAGATTGAATTCACCTTATCAGCTCTGATATGTTTGCATTCAGTATAAAACAATCATATAATTAATATTATTTAATTATTGCTTTAATCATATAACTAAAAATTAGCAAAATATCAATCAATCAATCAATAAACTGATATATCCAAGTTTCAATAAATATTAATAATTGCATATAAAATTAGATACAAATTGAATTTGCTTTAGTGTGTAGTTTGAAAAAAAATGAAGTTAAGAAGAGATTTTTAAAAAATAATTTCAATACATATTTAATGGAAAAACAAAATGCTAAAATATTTAGAGAATAATAATAATTAATTTAATATTTGCTATAAATATTATTAGTATTATTATTATTATTATTACATAAGAAATTCAAACTCAGACTTTCACATGACCTCAGTTCTCCGTGTCATCTCATATTGCTGACCCACCTGGTCATGCACATGTTGAAAAGATATATAATCACCAATATATATATATAGGAAAGTAGGACTAAAGATAAATGTTAAAAAGACTAAAGTAATGTTTAATAGATTTTCTCAAAATATGAAAATAAAGATTGATTATGATGAGTTAGAAGAAGTTAACAGTTACAAATACCTTGGTCAGATTATTAATACAGATGAAAACATAATGGATGAAATTAATCATAAAATTAAACTTGTTTGGAGTTCTTTTGGTAGAAATAACTTGATACTGAAAGGAAATATGCCTATGTGTTTGAAAAGGGAAGTTTTTAATAAATGTGTTTTGCCAGTTCTTACTTATGGATCTGAGACTTGGACACTTAATAGAAGAGCAATACAGAGATTTCAGACCACTAAAAAAAGTATGGAGAGATGCATGTTAGGAATAACAAAAAGAGATCGAAAATGCAATGTATGGGTAAGAGAACAAACAGGTGTTACTGACCTCATTGAAAAAATTAAAAGACTGAAGTGGAGTTGGGATGGACATATTGCTAGAAGAGATGATAATAGATAGACAATTGAAATTTTAAACTGGATTCCAAGAGATTGTAAAAGACCTAGAAAGAAACCACATGTGAGATGGATGGATGAAATAAGAAAGTGTGCAGGGGTGATGTGGAGAAGAGAAGCTAAAGATAGAAAAAGATGGATTGAACTTGGAGAGACCTTCATCCTGCAGTAGATTGGTAATGGTTGATGATGATGATGATGATATGTATTTGATGCTAAACCAGCAATCATCAGTTGGTCCAGATTACAATCTCCACACATATATACAATCAGTGCCCATCTTTATATTAAGATAGCCAATCTTCATACTTTAATGGACAGGCTTCAAACTACTCCAACCCACAAGTTTTCAGCCATCCATTTCATTGAAAGTCTGATGATGGAATATTCAAAGACCCATGTTAGTGACAAGTTGTCATCCTATCCATGTTGACCATTTAATCATTCTGACTCCTCATGTACTGGGGAATAATCCATTTACATATATATGCAAAAGATGGGCAGACCTTTAACACACTATGTTTTAATATGTAAATTAATACACTGTACAAGCTTACACACACCTGCACATATATAATATATAAGAGATTCGAACTCTGACTTTCATGCAACCCTCAGCTTATTATTATTATTATTATTTCTTTTATAAAGGCATTTTATTTTAAATAAAGATTTATCTTGCCATAATATAGGTTCGAACATTTTTAAAAAAATTGGTCTGTAAGACAGTTTTTAAGGTTTGAGACTTTGTTTGATGTACCTTTCTTGAGTTATTTTCTGGATAGAATGAGATATGAGTGGATTATTTGTTCAACATAAATAGCCTGACAGAAATCATATGAAAGATGACAAATACTGCTAGTTCTAGACACTCAATAGTTGGTGTGCATATAGAAATGACGGTGAGACACTTTTAAAATTGGAATTTGCAGGAGACTACATAATTCCAGATTTAGTTCACAAGTGCACCAATTAAATTTTACAATGCAATTTTCAGCTATTGCATGGTTTTCCATATTAGCTGTGTTAATAATTCACAAGTTATTTCTGTCATTCTAATCAGTTTAATTTTCTGGGATGCTGTGAAACAGGGTTTTTTTTTTTCCTTGATTATGACAATGTTACAGCTTTTTTAAAAGAAGAAAATTCATTGCTAAAGCTTTCTTTCTACACCTAAAATCAAACAAAAAAATAAACTGGTGTTTCTCATAATTTTTTATTTATATATTCAATGATAGTGGTAGTTAGTAAAAGATCCAATACTTTTATTTATCATTGCAAATTAAATTAAACCAAACAATTTTTTTTTATATCTTGATGGTATAAATAAAAATGAAAGAACTAAATATCTTGTGACTATTAAGAAAAAAAATCATTGCAACATGAGTACTTTAACTTATATTGTTTCTTTCCTTCTTTCTTTTTAATATACCTAAGTTAGTGGTAGATGAAAAGCTTATAAAGTCAGACTAGTTTTATTTCAAAAAGATGTCTCAATCAGGGCAATATCCCCAGGGTCAAAGAAATAAGATAATGAAATTGTGAGAATACATTTCTATTTCTCATTGCCACATTTACCCATTGTCTTAATATATATTTACCAATGAACCTCATACTGTTATTTTTTTGTGTTACATATTAAAAAAATCATATATCTATTCATTTTTCTATAAAAGATCATGTCAGCATTTGTCCTTCATGAAAATAAATCTTAACCTTCAATTTTAGGATGCATAAGAACTGGCCTAAAAAATACCCAGTGCCAACAGGGACACCATTAGAGTTGCCTAAATTTTAACACAACAAATGACAACAACCCAAACAATAAAGAAAATACATATCAATATAATATCCTTGCTCAGAATTAGAAGATAATTTACATAGAGGAACTGAAATTAATGATCCTCTACATACTTAAGTCATGCTTCATTAAGACATTATGGCTAATCTACATTTAAGATTTATTTGGATCTATGAAATGTCTTGTTCTTATAATTATAGACTTAGAGACAAAAAACTTATATTTAAAAACTAATGTAAAATTTATATAAAAGGATCGGTGCAGTATAGTGATAAAACTTAGCATGGAGACCCATAACAACCTCAAATTTCACAAGTCAATGTCAGAATTAGCAAAGAAGGCACAACTAAACAAACTCTTAAAGTACAAAACTGCCTTATCCCCTCAAAATATAAAAATACCAAAAATAAATCTTTTTTTTATTTCTCATTGCAAAGTATGCATATATCTAACAAGAAATTATTTTACCATAATTTAAATAATAATAATAATAAAACTTTAATAAAAATCCAAATAAACATAAAAATCACTAATTCTTTAATCAATCATGGAGCATCACTGAAAATTGGTTTTACTTATCATCTACAGAAGTATGAAGCCTTCCCTTTCATCAGATATTTCTTAATTGGTCTATATACCCACTTTTAGAATGACCTGAAAGTTTTCTTATCATTCTGTTGGTGTTTTTTAAAGAAGTTAATTGTGAAACTTTTGCATGATTTTGAAATATATTACTTATACAGAATAATAAATGCCTCCAAACATTAGCATCATCCTGTAAGTAGCTGCAAATTATCATCAACTTATAATCTTCCTACATTTAGATTACAGTATTATTCTATAGTAATTAATGTTCTACAGGTGGTTTATCAGCAAAGCCTTTAAATACTCTTATTTTTAAGAATTACTCCACACACTAGTGAACTTCACTATGAATCTCAGTATTGGAATTTGAAGATTCATTATCCACTAATTTTCTTAACATTTAGTCTTTCTGGATTTTCTTCTATATAACCCACACTGCTAGCATTTTGTTGTAAGCCATTCTCTATTGCTTCTATTTTATTTCATCAATTTATTATAGCTATTATTAGTACTTTGTAGTCTGTACAATAATATTTTACTTTTTCTGATTGTTTTGAATACAAGTATATTTTTTAAATATACATATACTTGGAGATCATTTATATACTAGGAAATTATTTATCATTTTCACATGAGTGTGGTCATGTACATTGGTTGTGTGAGATAGAGTGGATAACTGGAAGGAACTTGAAAGTCTATGTTTAAATCCCTTATAATTACATTTATTTTCTGATTAGTACATTCTTTATCTTCCACTACATTTATTTTCTGATTAGTACATTCTTTATCTTCCACATTCATTTTTAAATCTTTCACCCTTAGTTCATCTATACTTTCTCTGATATTTACCATATTTTTTATATTTTTCTTATTACCTTTTTTTACTTGAAATTTTATTTTTCTCATCCTTACTTTGTGTTTATCTTGTTTCTCTTTCAACCCATTCAAATTCTCTCTCCAAATTCTACATATACATTTTATCATAATTTGATTCTCTACTTTTATCTCCTCTCTCACTTTATTTAACTTCATGATTATTATCTGTTGTTGTTTTTTTTTTATTGCATTCAACATTTCTCTTAATTTAACCATACATTTTTCCTGGTTTTCATGCATTTCTTTTCCTATTTCCTGTTACTATTCCTGAATTTCTTGTCTCATTATCTGCTGAGTTTCTTATACATCTTGCAAGCTATTCAATATCAAATTATACAGCATTTGTAAATCTATTACCAATGATATAGTTCCTATAGGTTGGCCTCCCCTGATTTCAGCCACTAATTATGTTACTTGTTTCCTCTTTTGTGTAACTGATTTCTCAATATTTTTTTTTCCATTTCTTTTAATTTTGATCTCATAATCATTGAGTTACAAAGAACTATATTTATTTAATCCTATTATTTACTATTATTTAAAAACTTCTATTGATCACCTAAATTAATACAGAATATTTTATCTATTTAATTCTTATTTCCACATAAAATTAGTACTGAGTATTATTTCTATTATTCACATAAAATTAGAATACAAAACTATATTTAAATTTATCACATAAAATTAGTACACTAGTCTATACCATTATTATGTTAGTGTCATTTTCTTTATCCTTCTACAATCATGACATCTAACAATTCTTTTTACATTTGTTTTACTAATGCCAAACTTCTCTCATTTACATTAATTAAATGCTAATTATTATTATTCTATTATATGTGTATTCTACACACACATTATCAAATAAAATGGGTCTAGAGAGTGGTAAATAAATATATTCAAGCTTACATATGTGTGTGACAAATGAAATGGGTCTCTAGATGTGATATGTTTGGACTATTTCCATCATCAAAGAGTTAATGTTGAATGTATTGAAAATTTTAAACTTTATTTAAACTTTTCAAATACAACACAGGTTAGTAATTACTCATAGATTTATACAATTATTTTTAAAAATATATGAGTATCACATCTTATTCTCTCCCTCTTTATATATATATTATAAGAAAGACTCTTGAGACACAATGCAGTCAATAATGTAGAGAAAGTGGTGTGACTGTCACTTGACTTGTAATTTGCTATGCATACAAGTTTTTGTATATTTCCACCTAAGCTGATAATAGATTCACATACAATAAAATAATAAATAAATTTTTCAAGGTTATTCAATAATATGGGTACTCTTAGTCTTATTCTATTTTATTAATAAAAATCTATGCAAATATATTGTTTCTTACTATAAGAATTAATTAAGAGTCATTTAATCTGCATTTTAAAATTAAGATTAGCAATTTTAAATACAAAGTTGATTAATGATTTATCTCAGAGTTTTACAACGTAAGAAAATAAATGCATGGATATAAGGTGTGTTCATGCATTTTAGGATATGATAATATAAAAGGAATTTTATATACATCTTCTTGCCCAATACTTTTATATTTGAGCTACTATTAATGCAATAGTGATGTATTTAATCCAAATAGATTTTTATGTGTAATCTAATATCTCGAATACAACCTTTTTATTTTGTGAATATGCAGTGATGATATTTCTTTAATAACGGCAAAAGAGAATATTAAAAATTAACAACTACTTTATTACACAATATAAAATAAATGATAAGAATGAATAATAAAAATAAGAAAATTATATGAATTATGACATAAATATTACCATTTGTTTTCTAAATCTAATTTGAACTTGGTGTATGAAAAGTGTATTATTAGACAGTGTTGTGAAGACACCAACACTAAACAGGGATAGGTTATTATTTTAAAAAAATAATTTTCAATTCAAATGATGGAGTGACATAATCATCAACAATAAATGCTCTATGTGTTTCTTAATTGGTTTGTATCACTAACTAATCAATTATTAATCAAATTGAATAATACTGGAGAAGTTTTCACTCTTTTAAGAGAAGCAAATGCAATCATTGCTTAGCATATCTAGATAATATTTACCACAAAGGGCTTATTTAATTCATCTCAAGATCCTTTACTAGATTCATTTGGAGGCTTAAACATTAGGAGTGCTACTCCACTAACAAAATATAATCAGATCATTAGGATGATTTGTTACTATATAACAATGAAAAGTTAATACTAACATATAAGGGTGATGCATAAAATATTCCTTACAAATTACTCATCTAAATAAACTTTTAAATTAAATATAGCTCAATGTATATGTAAACAAAGGATGTAAATCACTTTTTCTCAGGCTATGACTTATAAGCCTCTAAATGTTGAACAAAATATTGAGAATAGTATAGAATAGGATTCATTCTATTCTCAATTCCTTTATTCAATATTTAGAGTGCTTTTTAGTCATAGCATGGGGAAAAGTGATTTTCTCGTTTGTTTACATATTCTTTGAGGTATGTTTTTTTTATATGTCAAAGCATTGACCAAAAAGTGAACCCGGGCCAGTGCTTGGAAGGCAGCTATGCTAACCACTAGGCCACCAATGTTTTGTCTACTTTGACCTATGTTTAATTTAAAGGTTTGCATATTAAATCTTATTTAATTATTACAATCAAGGTGATAAAAGTGAGATGTTGTCTCCATCATTGTATTATTAATTATGAGTTTAATAACTCTTAAGTGTCGTATTCCATATGATTGATAAATTAATTTCCCTCTGAAAAACAATGTTGGAAAATGTATGCTTATAACATTAAAGTAACTAAGAATAGGTAAATTCATTATATACTTGATTCCTCTGTTCAACACGTAGAGTACTATTAAGTCATAATCTGGGTGGAAATGATTTACTCCCTTTGTTGTCATAAGAATTATTAACTCCATTTAACTTTAAAGTTGAAACTTAAGAATCCATAAAACACAATAATTGTAATATAGCACAGTTTTATATTATACAGTCTAAGCCTAAAATAAATCACATTTAATCCCATCGAATCTTAACAATAAAAGTATTATTAAATAAAAATATTACCTGTACATGATCATAATAAATATCTAAGAAAACTTTATTACATTAATAATAACTATAATATTAACTAATTAAGAAAGAAACAATTTTCAGAAAATGCATTAAATTATCTGTCAGTTTGTTGCACAATTAACTTCATTTTTGTAATATAATTATTTCTGGACACACCATAAAAATTAATAAATTTCATTTATCACACTTGATGATTCAAGGTAAGTTACATTCAACACATTAATACATTTTAAGATTGCTTATCACTCAGACATTTATCATATTTAACATTTGCTTGGTTAATTCACAATTCAGGAGTGGCATTTAAATATTTAGCTTCATAATTCATTGAATTGTGCTTAAATATTTAGTATTTATCATCTGTAATGCATTACTTTAAGCTTTGGATACAAATTCATTTAAACAAATGTTATAATTTGATCAAAAAAATTGGCTTTCATTACTTCTTTCATTTGAAATATATAATTAATATATTAATTTATAGATCTTTAATCCATGATGCCATTTATTCTGATTGTATCTCTGATAAAGTAAATAGTTCATCACCCATAACAAAATGATTTTCATTATTTTTGAAATCAAACTATATCAGTTTCTCCAAGCTACGATCATAGAGGTATATTTGAGTTGGAAAAAAAGTATTATTTAAGGTTTTTCTTTACATAATTAAAAACAAATTAAATTTACACTATTAAGACTTAATATTCACATTTTTTTAAGTAAAAGAAAACAATTACTTTACAATATATTGAAAATAAACATCAGCTATTTATTTGAAGTTGATAAATATAATTTTCCAATTATATATGGTATTTAATATTATTTCCAATTGAAGAAGTCTAGCAATTTTTGTTGAAGCTGTGAAACAACATTCCATAAATCATTTTATCCATCTTTCCACTAACAGTTGACTGTAATAAATGAGACTGCTTGAAATAAAGAATTAACTAATTATGGTTTTTGGTTTATTCATTTTTGTTGATCTATTGCTTGAAATAAAGAATTAATTAATTAATTAATTATGGTTTTTGGTTTATCCATTGTTATTCATCTCTTTCCCAGGATGATGAGAAGTCCTTTTATTTAGCAAAAACAAATGCTTAGCTGTTAGCTTAGCTGATCGATCACAGCTTTCCTAGTGCTAAGAAAGTCCATATATACTATAAATATATATATATATATATATTATTACAGGACTACTGCTGCAAATATTGGAATCATAAATCTCTTCTTCTGAACTTTAAAATGTTTGGCAATTCTATGCTAAGATGTGGTTTTTTTTATCCCTTCTCCATATTTAAATGTATCTTTATATTATTTTTATATTAATGCAATTAACTTTTTCATTTTTTATATGTATTTAAAGTAACCATATTTTTTGTTTATTCATTTTCATTATATTATTTGTAGCTTTTTTTAATTTTATTTCAGGTTTATTATTAAGGTTGACATGTTATTGTTTTAAAATGTTAGCTTGTAATGATTGTATTATTATTACGTACTGCAGTTTTTTCACAGAATAGTAGCAGAGTATATGAACCGTTTTTAGAGTTGATACTTCAAAGCTTTGTGGCAAGTGTGTAATTTATATATTTTAATAATTGTTCTTTTATAGTAAATTACACGTCCATTTTTTAGTCGACTTTTTTTTTTATCTTTTCTTCTAACTTAATAAATACCAAGCTTATACTATTTATTAGAGAAGCGACCCCCACTACCACCCACCAATTTGTGCAATCTCACTTCATATTTAATAAATCCTATGGCTATAGATGGTTAAATGTATTACCTCTTTTTTTTTTTTTCAAATTAGTCACTAACCAGGCTCCCTAATCATTCAATTATTATTTGACAAATTAGCATCTAGCCAGTTTTAACTAGATGATAAAGCAAAACAATAAGCATAAACCTTCACTACTTAGTATTTGATCTTTACGTGAATGTTCCCTTCTTCTTCACTGATTCTATGTAGATATTAAAAAAGACTCTGAATTTAGGCTACTCAAGTTGCTTTATCATGCGTATTAAAAGTGTAAAAAGTTGCATTATTTTTATAATCTAGTTCTTAAAAAATGTTTCTATAAAAATCTGTTAGTGAACAATCACCGATGATAACTATGATCTACCACTTCTTACTGATCTATATCTAGACGTCCCAAACTATCTTCGGAAAAAAGACACATACCCATAAAAAAACGCAATAGATCGCTAAAATAGAATTAATAATAATACATATTTGTATATAGTGTATGTGTTTTACATGACCCATTACATTTTATTTATATAAAATATTTTAAATCGTTATTAATTTAAATAATAAATCGCTACAATAAAATGTAATTACCCTTCTTCTAAATACGTCAATAAGGCGACGCATTTTCAATAGTCTATATTAACTAAAGCCACGAGACTTAATATATCAATATAAAACGTACACGTCACGTTTATAATAGCAATTAGCAATAGAATTTGGTTTTAGGTAAACTAGGCTTATGCTTTATTTTTAAAGTTTTTATTTTTTAGTTTCTGCTAGGAATTGTACAAAAGTTACTATTGCAAATTAATTTTTTTTATATAAGCTGTTTTGTAGTTTTCTTTTTTTGTGAAATATCTATTATTTTCTATTTATTGTATTATTGCTTCTTCATAATTGGTTAACTGAATGAAATGTACTTAAACAAGCTAATTCAAAATGATTGAATGTTGTTATTGTAGTACTTTATAGGTTTACAAATGTTAATTTATTTCATTTCTATCCGTATTTGAATTTTAAGTATGTCTCACTGATAAAATCGCTTTCAAAAAAATGTTCGTCATAATCTGAAATAAAATAATATTGTTACATAAAATACAAATAAAAAAATATGAAAGCCAATTAAAAATAAACATATTATACAATGAGTAAATATTAAACAACTGCGTTTTTAGATTTATATGTAATTTAGATGGGAGAAAACTACCTTTTACTGGTGCTATGAATAGTCAGCCCTCCATGGCAATAAATGTTTTAAAAGCAGCATAGCCACCTACATTTAGAGCCTACTCTTAAATAAACCAACATTCATTGATAGTGCTGAAAATGGAGTATGATTTTGTTCAATGTCCACATTTTTAATTCAGCTTATTACTTATAAAGGTTCAATTATTAATCCCAGGGCAGAAAGGTATCTCATTTTTAAAGATTGGCAATAATGGACCATTTCAGTTTAAATAGGTGTGTTAAAATGAGATACTTTCTCTGCCTTGGGATTTATAATTTGAATCTTTTTAAGTAATAAGCTGGCATGTTGTGATTGAGCTCCCAAATTGCTTATTTTGACATCTTGAGTATTATGATGGTTCTGTTAGTATTAGGCTCTTTTATTATTATTTTGTAGCTAATGTTAGATTGCCAAACACAGACTTTTTCTCTCATAGAAATCATTTTAAAGTTATTACTTGAAAAATAATCTGAAGATGTCAATATTGTACATATCATTAGGAAATTAGAATATACCATTTGTATGTAAAGAAGCCACATCTGTCCCATTTTGTTCTCAACAGAACTGATAATTTCTGATTGATGAATTGTTTGACCTGAAGGCAAGTTCTGAATATCTCTTCTTAAAGAAAAATTGTAATTTTCAAAAATTTGTACATATTTAAGGTTATTTATGTAATATTTTTGTAAAACACTTATTTTCAACCAAATAATTACAGTTAGATTTTATTTGAAAATATTTATTTTTAGGAAGACACATCATAAAAATTTCTTTAGAACAGATTGGAGCAATTCTTAATAGCTAACACAAATAGCTTTATAAACATTGGTAAAAAAATTACTTTTACAATTTTAATAATAATAAATTTAATTATGAATTTTAAGACATATTTTCTTTGTTTAAAGATGTCTAAACTAAACTTTTTTAAAATTACAAAAATGAAATTCAAATTAAAAATAGTTTGCAAATCAAATTTTTTGAGTAGACAAATTATGTCCAATACTCTACTAAGCTCCATTGTTCTAGTTAAGAATTCTATTTAGTTTTTTTTTTTCTATTTTGCTAAATTCAAATATTAACTGATAGAATGTTTATCATTGGAAGGCTTATATTTATAATAACTATTGAAAAGATTATTGATATATAATGGAGAAAAAAGATTTAATTGTACAAAATAAAATGTTACACATATGGATGAAGTTCTACACTAGAGTCTTTTAAATAAAATGTTGGATCCTCAAATATTTAAAAAATCTGGCTGTTAAATAAAATCACACTTCATTCCAAATATTGTCAATTGAATGTTGGTTTGGTTAAGTGAAGGTTCTAAGTATGAATTCTGCTTATGCATTGAACCTATGTGAAAGAAAGTTTACTTCTGTCTAAACACTTTTTTTATCACTATATTCAATTTTTTTAATGAATTTGGGCCCAAGTATTATTAAATATATTTAAATTACATTGTAAAAGATATCACAAAAATTGAATAGCAGTGATGAAACCTTTTTTTTTTTCAATGTCTTTCACTATTTGTAAAACATGACTTTTATTATTCCATGTAATGTTATAATGTGGATAATATATTCCACCTAGTATAAGATTTATGTTATGAAAAATTGATTGCTAATTCAAGCTTAAAAATTAAATAGCTCTATTGACTTATAAAAATAGCAAACTATTTGTATGATATCAAGATTCTAGATTATCTTATTAGTGAAATGATCTTTATGAAATATATATATATATATATATAGTGAGAGAGAGTTGTCTGAATATTTAAACTGGTGAATAATTGCAGTGCATTAGAATTTGAAAAAACTTTATATGAGGAATGTTCTGATAATTTAAACAGAGTGCAGCACAGAAATGTGCATTGATTAAAAATAATCACTTAGTAGCTGCTAATTACTACATAAATAAATTTTCAGTTTTGATGAATTCCTTACTATTCCACAGGAAATCAATGTTGATAAGATGTCCCAATATCTGTATTATTTGTCTTGATGGAATAATACGTTGAACTCGATAAAGATTTACATTTGACTGCTAGTAAATTTAAACTTAAACAATAAAATAATTATATTTGGAATATATAAAAATAGAGGGCTATCAACACAAGTATGAAGTTACAGATATATAATGCCTTTAACTCAGCTGATAATGAAGGTAGTGGAAAAGGATGACCTGGATAATTTACCTTGATAGATGGTTGCAATATAATGGACTATAATAACAAAACTTGAAAAAAATGCAAATCTTTCTTAAGAGTAAGTTTGTTTAGATTAGAGTTTAAATGAATTTATGGTAATAATGTTTATGAAAAAAGAAAATATATTTACTGTCCACTTAATTGTCATTATATGATTGTGTTTAATATTAAATTAAAATGTACATCCTAAGTTAAGAAATATAATATTTATATATTTAAAGAATTCATATTTGATAATTTCTTATAGAGTAACACAAACACGTTAATAATTGAAGATTTGTGTGCTTTGAAGGCAAAGCCTATACAGTATTTTCATTTGATTTTATTAGAAAGTGCAAATTATCAGATAATTTTCTTGTTATATAAGAATTCAATCTGTAATGAATGATTTTCAAGATATTTCTGTTTGTATATAGTCCAATATGTATGTATTGCAAAACAGTTTTTGCATTATCAATATTTTTTTATTCCTAAAAAAATAAACCGACTTCTTCCACTGTCTGAGCAGTAAATCATTTTAATAATTAATTGTTATAATTGACTTTTTTAATGAACTGTTTAAAACAATAAAAGCTATTTATTCCTTTTGTGCTAACTTGAAACAGAATCGTAATAATAATATAAAATATTTCATTAATAAAACAGTTTTGTTTGATGTTTGTACAATCTATCTTATAATATACATAGTTTATCTCTCTTTAATCTTAATCCTATTGTTTGTGTCATAATATATTCATCGGCAATTTGAGACTGGAATGTATGAAACACTCGTTTTTATTTTAAGTGGCAATTTATTTTTGTCTGGCAGCTTTCAAGTGTTTCATTTTTTTGGAAAAATTACTATTATTTTGAATGAGTTCATTGGCCTTTATCAGTGAAGACAAGGATTCAAACCTGGAATTAATGCCTCATGCATCTAGCAGCCCCATTTTATTTTTTTATATTATTAAGATTATTAGCTTGAATAAAAGATTAAAATATTAATGCCAAGTATATGTGAAAAAGTTCCAGCTTTGAATTCTAGTCTTTATTGGTGAAGACAAATTCCAGAAACTAGTCTGGAGATGTGGATTATACAGCGCTATACCATAGGTATACAATAACTACTCATGTTTATAGTGGAAAGCTTTAGGAGAAGTGAAGAAATATGTCCTTTGATTATTATAAGTTGTGAAATAAATTTTAAATTTACTTGGTGTGTTTTATTTAAATTGAACTTTTCCAAATTTATATTTATTTACATATAGCTACAAATAACCATTACTTAATTTTCATAAAATTATTTTTGATCTTAACTTTTGAAAATAATAGATATGTTTTAATACTGTATACAGACAAATTGTTGACTTATCTTCAATCAAGATTTACATAAGTAATTCCTCATTTTCTTACTTATATGTTATTACTATTAAGTTGCTTTTTTTTAATAATCAGTTTCTTTCACTGTACACATTCCATCTGATGATGCCTATGTATATATAAAGACAGAGAAAGAGATTTTTAAGTGCTTGAAAATTATATTGGATCAAAAAGTTATTGTAAGTTCTAATTAAAAGATTATTAGAGTGATTCTGAAAATTAGGAATATTAACTCTTATTAGTGTTCTTCTTAATAGTTTTCATCTCTAGTTTTGCATTAACTCATATCTTTAATCTCACTAATGGATGATAATCACTCTATATTAAATTTATTAACATTAGATACTTAATGAGCAAAATGTAATCCAATTCTGCTGTATTTTGATTTTTATTTGGATGCTTTCAAGTCCATTTCCGTTTAGCTTTTTTTAAAAAAAAATCATAATATGCAGTTTTTCTTTTTCTACAAATTCTACAAGTTTGTGTTTTCTTTCATTTTTATTACCATAACCAAATATACCCATAGCATCTTTATCTTTCAGTTATTTACTAGTTCTAGCAGTAAAGTCTTCTATGACAATTTTTAAATGTTGTATATGGTCTGATCAAAAGCGTTTTGTATATCCATATAAAAAATTTCTACTTCATCAAAATGCCAACTTGTTAGACATATATCTGAATTGTCTGCATTTAGTATCTTCCATTAATATAAATAATTAATCTTGCCATTCTTCTTTATAGATTATCAATCTCTATAATATTCCATTTTTTATTTTTAATGAATCCCACCCCACTGGCACTTTCAATATACGTGCCTTTGTAATAAAGTACATCTCTACTTTTTAAATCAATTTTCTCTTCATCTTTTCTTCTAACATGACTCAGTCCAACAGTGTCCCATTTAATAATGGATAATGTTTCCAATTTGTATAATCCTCCTTTACTTGAAAATGATCTGTAGTTGTAGACACAAATAAAACTTTATCATTAGATGGCATTAGAGGATTCTTAGCATCACCATTTATGGCTGCTGATGATTAACTTGTCGGTTATCATATTTGTAAGTATTTATTTTTTTAAAAATGATTATTTACAAATTATCCTACTTTCAAAAAATCTCAATTGATATGTCAGTTAAGAATATTCAGACATTTGAAACAAAACCATAATTTTTCTCAATCAAATTTAGTGATAGAAAGTCAATAAGCAGTCCATTTATATTTGTTTACTATATAAATAATAACATAATAATAACAACTATAACTACCAAAATATTATGAAGTAAACATTTGGAATTTTCCTTACTCACTTGTTTTAAAATCTTAAAGAGGGGCTTTCTCCAGCCTACTTCATTACTGGTACTTTAATATCAATTTTGTCAAATGTGTATTATTAAAATATGAATAAAGTTCATTACTTTTGCAAAAATGGTCTTCCTTTAATTATACGTATTTTACACAATGACACAGTCAATAGTCAGTTTTTATTTAATATAACAAAGAAATAAAGAATATTTCAATATTATTTTTGGAACTTGCATTTACAATTCATAGATTTAAGATTTATGCTTAAAAGACAAATATAATCAATCATATTAATTTATGTTAAATTTAGTATGAGTTTTACATCTTCATAAGCCAGCTATAAAGTAAAAAAAAAGATAGTAACTTATAATTCCAGAATGCAAGGGTGGCAGCCATGTTTTTTTAAGTATAAATTGACAGAGGTATAGTTATCCTATCAACCTAATAAATATGTTTTACTTTTTAATATTAAAAAATATCAATAAATCAATTATAAATTCCTGTTAACTTTAAAAAATAGTAATAAATGTATTATAAATTCTATTCACAAAATATAATTAAATATTTTTTTAATTTATTGTATTATGTTAAAATGCTAACAAATACATGATATTGTCTTTTTACATTAAGAGTGAAATTGTTGTAGTTGATCTTCAGCATGTATTTGCTTTTTTGAGATCTTATTCTCCAAAATGATTAAAATCTGTGATCTTCTATAAACATAAGACCATGCAATTTAGTACTTCATATACTGCCCTCCTAAAAAATCTGTGTTAATAGTCATAATATAAAATTTTACTTGAAACCAGACACACCATGGTGAAGCAACATGAAAAATAACTGATAATCTGTTCAGGAAAAAAAGTGATTAGAAGGTTCAAAAATTTCTTTTCTGACTGCAATTAGATTTATTTATAGCTGGTGTGGAGAATTAATGAGTATGGGATAGGTGAAATGACTGATTTGTTTGCAAAACAGTTATTGATTGAAATAACAACCTCCAAGAAGTTTGCACCCATGGTCTTTCACCTAGATATCCTGAAAAATCAGAGGTCCTAATGAAATAATCAAAAAGTCATTTGAACATGTGGAAAAAATCAACATGGGAAAATACTTCCATAGCAGTGGTTATTTAGTGGCTTGTGCAGAAAGACCAGTAAGTGCTTTATAATAACTGTTCCAGGGAAATCAGCTATTATTTTTATGGATTCAAAAAAAATGTGGTCAATCGATCTATGTATTATCCTGATTGCTGGAAGGCATACAAAATAGATGACTTATGCCATTCTGGGTTTGAACATTTTAAGGTAATTTTCTGGATTTGCATACAGGTGTGCATACACAAAACAATGAAAGACTATGGCATCTAGCCAAACAGCAAAACAAAAAGCTTCGGAAACTGTGTGACAACACCTCAACCCTATTTTGCAGAATTTATGTGAATTTCAAAGGGGTCAAGTGATTAAATCATTATGTATTCCAATAATTCTTTAAATTATTGATGCTCATTATTGTAATATCATTTAAATTATTTATGGTATCAAAAATATTTATGCCAAAATTTGACACTTAATGCTGGCTTATAAATTTAGCAACTTAAATTTAGTGGATTTAACCTCTTATTTAAATGAGTTAACTTATCAATGTGATATTTCACATTATACCAACATTTCAAATGGAACTGAAATTATGAAACATTCAAATTAAGGCAAACAATTTTAGAGATTTTAATAAGTTGGGTAAACACAGTCCTATGAGTAGAGAAAAATATGCTGCTTTTATTTTTTATTTGATATAAAGATTTGAAGACAGTTTTCAAGATTTCTGGAAAAATAGTCAATATTCTTTTATATTTGGGACTCCATTTTCAGCTTAGAGCTGCAATCCAGCATTCAACTTAAAAGTTTGATTGTGCTTGTTTACTGGACTTTTATAAATCCTATAAATCCCAGAGGCAAATGTCCTTGCTTCACAAACATTTCTTATTCAAGCCATCATTTTTTGGCATTATCCACATTTTCAAACAATTATAATCAAAACATCTGATGAGCATCTTGAAAACTCACTGAAAATTGTGACCATCTTTATCAAACTGGACAGTTCCTCAAATACAATGTCAAATATCCTATTAGTTTTAATCCCCCTTTTTTCCTTCACTTTTATAATAAAAAAAATAATTGCCTTTTTATTATCTAATATGTACATTTTATATATTAATGATCACAAACTTGGCATCTTCTGAATGATTTCAAAAGACTCTCTGAATGGACCACTGCATAATTAGGGTTATTTTGTGAAGTAATATTGCTTATCTGTGATGGGAGATATCATGAAAATTATGCATGAATCTTTTCCCCTGCTCATCAGCTTTTGGTAGTGTTTGTGTACTTCATGTGTGAGCCATGACAATTATTTTTGTGCCAATATGATACAACAGAGAAGCCAAAAAGTTGAAACTCTCACATTGGACATAATAATTGATTTAATATAATTTAATTAAAACATCATAATTGTTTTAGTTACAGATACATAGTTTAAATACAGCTTAAAAAATAATTTTCAAAATTTATGTACTTTACTTTTGGTTATTATAATAGCTTTATCCAGAATCTTTTATTTTATTATTTTTATACACTACTAAGAACACTTTATTATAGAAAGGCATTAACCTTTATTACATGTACCTTGGATGTTTATAAATGGTCAAATGATATTTTTTGACTATAGAGGGAGCTCCCAAACCTCGATATAAGATGGCAACTTTATAAATGTAATTTTAGATACTTATGTATTATTTAATACTAACGATAGTCATATTTAGTTTATTTAGCGTAAATGACTAATTTTCTTATGTGAATGTTCCTTTTCTATCAACTATTCATAGATATGGTGTCCCAAAGAAGATGGAACAGCAATCATTGGAATTCGATGATAAGGCTTATATATATATTTACTTATTGTAATAAATTAGCTAGTCAGTTTTACGATCATTATGATAATGAATCAATAATATTTTTATTAAATTTACCTGCTTTATAAATAGTTCATGTCTTGTCATGCATATCTACTATGGGAAGGGTTGAAATAATAAACACATTTAATTGTTAATATGGTAGAGATACATACTTGACACACATATGTATATACATTTTTTTTATCACCATTAAAAGACTTTGAATTTCAGCTATTATCAAATAAACATTGTTAATTTGATTTAAATTAAGGCTGGTCTCTAGTTCATTAAATCATTCATACACCCATCCATAAATTTATTTGACTATATAAATGCACATACATAAATATTATTATTATATGTAACACAGAAATAGGATTGGATGTATTTTAAGTCATTGAGAATCTATATAGAGGTATAATAGTTGCTATATAAGATAAATTCACCCCTGAAGAGAACCAAAGGCAATATTCTCCTTGAGTTTGAATACTGAGGTGTATTGAAATCTGAAAGATGGGTGAGGTATGGATGAATTAGCTTAAATTATGTCTGAATTCAATGTGTGGATGTAGAGCTTGACCATTGGAGAAAGATACAATCATTTGTTAGATACTTCATCATGTCATTCACATCATCCCACCAGAAGACCATAAGCCTGACCATAGTAAGATATGCCCCCCCTCTTCTGGTGGAAAACCCAAACCATTACAGTATATTAATTTCTTTTAGGGAATTACTCAATTGTTTTCCCTTGCAACAACTAAAATAAATGTGCAATTGTAGATATGCAATTATTTGAAGTTATTTGACTATTAGCAAATTACATTTGTTAATTCAATTTTCTTTTGTGTGCAGTGGGAGAATCAATTAATGTGTGAGTAATTTTTATAAAAATGTGAAAAGGTCTTCGACTTTTTTTGAAAGCAAAATATGTAAATCTGTTAAATACAATCCCTAAATGGGTTTTATTTCTATCTGCTCTGTTATTTTTCATATTTAGACAAACTACATCAGAAGGGTTATAAATATCAAAAAAGCAATTGTATAATTTATTTGAAATTCAAATGGAAGAATAATAGAATGGTCCACAAATAAAACTCTTATATACCATCAACCAATAAAGAATACAATGAATCTATCTAGTCTTTCAACTTTTAATTTTTAAATGCTTCCTTTATTGGATGTTATATATTAATGAGATTTAAATACAACATTAATAATTTTGAAATTATATTTATTTAAAGAGAGGTTGGAGACTGAATATGAGTTTTAATAGTTCCTATGTTACTAATAAAATATGTTTGAAAATGCAAATATCTATAGCTCAATGTGTATGAAATCAAATGGAAGAAAGTTATTCTTCTATAAAGTATGAATAAATAATATTTTTTTTTAATTGTTTGCTTGTGTATAAGAGTGTTATTTATGTATAGCTTATGAAAGATCACTTTATTGTTCTTTGGAATTTGTAATAAGAAATGTGAAATATGATAAAACGGTTTTAAAATAAAACTAGAATAATAAAAATGATGACCTTTAGCACTGCCTAATTCTGTAAATTTGGAACTTGTGTAAGAGAAGTAAGTAGCAAGTGTCATTTAGGAAGATTTCTTAATAGACAATATTAAAAATAAGAATAAATAAAACTAGAGTGCCCATAGAATACAATGATTGTATTAGCTGTTAATAAGCTGTTTACATAATTAAATTTTAAAAAATATTAACTTATTACATTTTTGAAAAATACAACATTTTTAGAAAACATTTATATAAATAATAATAAAAAAAATAAAAAGTACAAATATTAATACATATTGGTTACATACTGAAAATTAAATAATATTTATAAATATAGTATATGCATATAAAAATTTGAATAAAGTTATGCAATTACAGAATTTATTATAATAAGAAAAGGATAGAATTGATTTTGTGTACATCCAGTAACTCCAAAGTCTGATCTTCCATTTTTATTTTATTATGTTTATTTTTAAAAAATTGATTGAAGTTTTCAAAATGCTGAGTTGAAAATGAAATGACTTCTCAGAAAAGAAAATGCTAAAAATAAATATAAATATTTTTATTTATTTTTTTCTTTTGCCATTGATATGTGATAGATGACTCTATGTGGAATATCACAGATTCTTGAAGCATTTTTTATTCCACTATAGATAGATATATTTATTAACTGTACATGCCATCACATAACATAAAAAAAAATAATAATAATAATAATATAACATAGTTAAAAAACAAATCTGAAAGTCATATATTTAGTGATCAAACCAATACAAAACCAATTTTAAAGTAAATAAAGTTTTCAGCAATGATGGCAAATGCAAATATATAAGAAATGAAATTACAAAGGACAAATCCAAAGATAAAACAATCAAAGAAAATGCACAAAGAATATAAAAATAATACATTTAATCCATAAAAAAAATAGAAAATGGCAATAAGTATGTTTAATACAAGCAATACAATTAAAACTATCAAAAGTAAATACAGATTTATCCTCCTGTGTGAGTTCAACTGCCTCCTTAAAAACCTCATAAATCAAAAATCTTGAATAAGAATCAAACTATGTGTTACCATAAAGTTATAATATACAAAAAGTAATAAAAATCTTATTAAAAAATTAAAACTTAAAATTTTAAAAAAAAATTAATAATTAATCCATAAATAGTTATAACAATCCAAAAGAAAGTGAAGATCGAATCTAACCACAATATGCATTACAAGGGTGCCATCTAGGCATTTGGGCCTAGAAAAATTTATAAAGTAGGCAGATACCCTCTGTTAAGATTCCACTTTATTTAAATATTTAGACCGTTAGCCCATTGTCACTAGCTCATGGAGATGCAGAGATAAGCAATAACTTGTTTAGTTTGTATATCTAAAAAAATAAAAGCCACTGCCAGTAATTAATAAACAAACATTTATTAACGCACGTATAAATAAATTTTGAGGAATACATTTAACATTTTATATTTTTATATTAACTTTTAATTTTAAATAGATTGCAATAATGAGTTTAATATTTATTTAGTGGGTCGAGTATGAATAGACTACATAGATCTGCATTTGAAAAGAAAATATTCTTTTCCTTATTTAACCTTAGGCCAAAAGTTCACAGTCAAAATGGCGTCAATCCATCTGATACATTTATGTATTCAATGTAGCATGAAAATACAACAGCACATATATACTATACTGTCAGGAATGGACATCTGAACAGTATAGTTAGAGAAGACATTGACTCTTGACCAATACAGGAATGTTACATCTGTATGGCAAGAACAATAAAATAAAAAACTCCATAGGAAGGGACCGCGATCCTTTTTGCAGACTTACAATCCCATCCATAGGCAAAGGGTTGGTGCAGCATATACAGCGATTCTGCATGTAGAAAAACTCATACTACATCTACTAATTACACAAATATATCCAATCCATTGACCTAATTCAACTATGAAATGAATAACCTAAGATTACCCTCCCTTAATATAACTTTACAAAACTATATAGCCATTCATGCCCGACTTAAATTTAACATTTAGATACGTTCGCACAGATGAATTTTATAAAATTTGTTTTATAATGTTGATTATAGATCGGCTGCATAGATTCCACAGTTAAAAACATTCCAAAATAAACATAACCGATCAAAATACAAAGTCATTGATAACGTCAATTGCAGAGGAAATACAAGAAACCCAATAGCATTCATCATAAGATGCTGCATTGACATCAATGACCTATATATTCTAATCGAATATGAAAACCACAACATAATTAACCACTAACAAATCCATGCAACATCCATACCCAATTTAAATTTCATCATTTAAAATTTAAACAATAAATATTAATACAAATAAAAATAATAAAATGGAAATGATTTTTTTTAGCAAACAAATATGTAAAAATTAAACATTTATAATTAATTTGAAACATAAGTCAGAGAAAAGTTCTTTTTTTAAAAATTTAGATTAACTGATCAAATCTTTAAAGTTCTTTATTACTTCAGATTTTAAAATTGTTCAGTTCAATTGCTTATGGTAGAAGAGTCCAGGTTTCTGTTGGAAATTCCCATGAAGACTTTCATGGAAGATCAGTCTGATATTCTGGAGGTAGCATTAGCTGGTTCCATTCTGATATCAGTCTTTTCATTTTTAAAATAAGTGAGAGAGAATGACAAGTGTGTCTTATCGTTCGTCTCACCAAATCAAGCTGGAAACTGACTGGAACTCAATATTTTTCTTTTTATAGTAAATCTCCAGATTGAATGAACAAAGATGTCACTAATCCAAATTTTCATTAAGGTCCGAGAGGCTTGGTGCTTCCATTGGTCAAGCTAAATTCTCTTTATTCTCTTATCTAATTTTCATCTGACTTTTTAATTACACAAGACAGGCTAGCTTGCTTTTCAATTCATAAACAATCATTTCCATTTACAGATTACAGGAATTAATTAATACCTGTTTTTATTTTTACTTACATTATTTCTTTATTAAAATATTTTTATATTTAAATCTTGTATTTTTTTATAAAAAAGTATGTTCAAATACCTTTTTTTTATTTATAAAAAAAAAAATATTTTTAAAGTTTTGCATCTGTGCGAATATATATACGTTTAACAAACATTTTAATTTTAGCGTTTAGTTTTTTTAATACATTTATTTTTATTTGCGAACTTAAAAGTTTTTATTTCAAATTAATGTAACAGCATATTTATATATCGTTACATAGTTTATTAAGCATATTATTAATAAAAAAAATAGTACTAACCTGTGGATAAATATATTTTTTATAAATTAAAAAAAAACCTATAATTTTTTATTTTTTTAATTTATGGTTGCCATTTTGAATCTTATATAAGATAAGATTGATATTCCTTGAATCATCATTCATTAAATTAAAGTGAAGTGAAGAATAAAGAAACAAAAAGTTAATAGAATGTACATTTTAAATTTTATTTTTGATGCATTTTAATTTTTTTTTTTTAATTATCTAACACATAAAATTTTGAAGTTTTTTTTTTTTTTTTTGCAGCAACATCAACTTAGTTTTTGTTTTTTAATCTATAGTTTGCAATTTTATTTATTTTATTAAAAATGCAGTCATGATTAAATATAAAGTGTAATATGCAATTGATTGCTGTAATTTAATAATGTAAAGGAGTAAATCTTTTTTTTATTGTTGATATTATTAATTTTATATTACCATATTTTTGACTTTTGGATGTTAAATCAAGAACATGCACTGAAAAAATTATGGTTTCCAAAATAAAATTTTTTGAAGTTTCAAACAAATTTATTCTTTAAATAAATATTAGTTTTTTAAAAAAAAATATTTTTATAAATAAAATAGAATTCTAGATTACCAAGAAAATATTTTGCAGATGAATAACAAAAAAAGTGGTAAAATTACAGAAGTTTTATTAGGTATTTATAAAATTAACATCACAAAGTGCTGCCTCTTCCTGATGTAATGAGCATTCCTGATGAATTTTTAATCCTTTTGATTATAAAGTTAATTTCATAAATAATCTATAACTATGTAAATTTTAGTAAAAAGAGTAAGTATTTAATAATTAATGGCAACACTTCTTTTTTTACTTTAATACAATTTTTCACAATATCTTTGTATCAAGTTTAACTATGAACTGATAAAGAGATAAATTTATTTTTTTATTTGTTTATAGTTATATACCAGGTAGTATAAAAAATTGCACTGGATTGAGAAAAAAATCATTGTCATTAATTGGTGACTATTTATTTACTTTGTATAAAATCCATAACAGTGTTATGAATTGTTTCATTTAAATTTAAGGATGCCACCAATACTTAATGATTTTTTTATAAAAAATATAAAAAAAAAAACGTGTCACATATAATAAAATAATTTCTATACAAAAACATTTGTTTATCTAATAATATTAATGTTGCATTTATGTTTCTTTGCACTTGAGATGTCTGCCTTTGGCAGTAAAACCAATGGTTATGAAAGGCCACTTTTTGAATTCCGCATGTTTTAAATTCACATTAATTTATTAATAAACATTGCAAATATATAAAATAACAATAAACACAAAAAATAAATATATACACATACATAAACATATAGACATGTCCATCTTCTAAAATCTATTACATTATATTTTATTTTCTAAACAATATTATTAAATGCTTCTAATTTATCTTCAAAATGGCAGTTTATTACCTGTTGATGAAATAATGTAGATGAATCACATTTAAACACAAGTTTAAAAAGTAAAATCGCAAGAATGAATCTACGATTTGCTGAATGACATTTTCTTGACTACCTTTTTTTTTAGCATAAAATATACCCAAATAGGTATTGAAAAAAATGTAACTACTATTTAGTTACGTTGGTTCACATTTAGATGATCAAAGAAGAGAATAATTTTTTACTTACTACACATGGATTGGTTTTTAATAAAACAGAAATTATTTTAAAATTTTGGATTAAAAATATCATGTCAGTATTCTCCAATGCCCCTTAAATAATACCTCTATTAATTATTTAATTTTTTATTTAAAACACTTGGTTGTTACATAGTAGTATGATCACATTATAATGTTAAATAAGAATATAATAATTATATTTGCAACTGCCTATTGCATCGTGACTTAAAAGCAACCTTTCATAATTAAGTTATCGAGAGCTACCACAGTCAAGTTATATTTTACAAAATCCTGCTGTAGCTAGTTAAGAGCAAAAAATCTCTATATCCATAATTTATGGCATGATTGGAGAAAGAAAAAAAATAATCCATATTTATTTCAGATTGATTATTTTAGTTTTATTCAGCTTCAGTTTAATCAGCTTCTGAAGAGTATTTAAATGTTTATATTTGTAAGTAAAATGTCTGTAGTTATGTTACTTTAAGTAGCTATGAGTTCATTAATACTGTATGGTAGGCTAGTATCAATATTGTATAAGCAAAGACAATAATATAAACATTGTTTTTTTTTAAATAAAATTGTAATATTATTCTTTATTTTTTATTTCATCCTATTAGAATAAAACTGACTTGAAGTGGAATTTGTCCCAAGTGATATATTTTTATGAATAATAGTAAAGAAATATAATGTTTATAAAAAATTTGATCTTATAAATAAGATTTCAAATGGAAGTTTGATTTTATTAGAACTTTATAATCATTATCAATTTCTCCTTTTTTTTTTTTGTTTTGCTTTAAGTTTTCAGAAAATATTTTTAAATATATAAATTAGTTTAGAATCTGATATTTACTGATTGGACATTATTAACTATAGAATTTTTATAATTGGCAACCAAATGGGCACTAGTAATTTGGAAAATTTTTACTAATAGAATTTATAATATTGACATGGATTTACTAAAACCACTTGCAATATGATTCGAGTAATTAAAAGATGTGTCCATCTTAGTACAGTGATTGAGTATCAGACATAGTAGCTAAATTTTCCTTGATTAAACTTCAATCTATTACTGTCAGAGCAAAAGATTCACCTGATCTGAAAAGTTATAAACATATTTTTATTTATCTAGTTAGAAAAAATAGTAAATGCAAAACATATTGACTAGAAAAAAATAATACAAAAAAACATGTTTTATAGGCAGCTATAGAGAAAACATGTTTTATAGGCAGCTATAGAGAAAATTTTAAATTCTTTATTGATTAGACATGCAAATTTCTTGTAAATATCTAATGATCCATAAACATTATGTGTCCAATCAGAAGATAAATCACTAGACACTTTATTAAGCTATTTGATTCTGTCAATGTATGCTTAGATTATACAGTTATTAAATATGTGGATCATAGTAAGCCACTATAATGGTCAAATATCCAATATAATTTATTTGTTCATAATGTTGTCACAAATACATAAATAAATAATCAATCAAACAAGATTGAAATAAACAACTATTAATAACTATATTTAAATATTTATCAAACCGGCTTTCATCTCCATTGAGTATAATATCTTGAGAAGATCTCAATGGAGCTGAAAGCCGGTTTGATAAACATTTAAATATACTTACTAATAGTTGTTTATTTCAATCTTGTTTGATTGATTATTTATTTATCATAGTAAGTGTCTTGGTCACACATAAACATGTTTCTAAAATTCCATTTCTGAGATAGATAAGCCTAATAATCATTACTGATCTTGAATATGTTAATAAGACTCAGCAACAAGTAAGATTATCCAGAAGCATGTGTTGTTGTTGAATATGGAAAATAAATGTGTTTGATATCTAACAAGAAGTCTTTTATTGTGCAGGACTTTTTTCAGATGTTTGAAAGGTTTCTTGATTGAATGTTCAGAAAATAATTTAATTGCACATTCATAAATTTAATATAAGCATTTCTTTTTCAAACAGTAACACAATATTGATCACCATAAGATAATAGTACTAAAGAAGTTGCTGTTAGAAAATTTGCAACATAATCCCAAAAACTGGAGATTCATTTGTCAGGAACATTAATCTTAAGAAATATTTTAGATCTAATTTTTGTCAAATGAGAGAAAGAAGTTGCCTATCGTTAAACATTATTCTAAAGAACTGTCTATGTTCAATTCTATTATTATAGTAGCTGTATTTAGATTGTAATATGTTTCTCAGTTCTAATATAGAATGTTGAACATATTGTCTATATTGGATTAGGAATAAGATTCCAGTCTTTAAAAAAATATTTCTAAACTATATATATCCTTATTGAGTCTTTTCTCTTTATGAAAGTCATCAGTATAAAAAAAAAAAAAATGTGTTCAATTTTTAAGAGATTAATAATTTTCAAGATGGATAAATGAACCCTTCTCATAGCCCATCCTAAGAGTAGTATAGATAGTATGTGATCACTTATTTAAAAATGTCAAATTATGAAGTCACATACTTATGTCACTTTAAGAGCTATATCTGAAAAGTTATGTTTAAAACATACTATATATTTAAAAAATCAAATAGACAGCTTTTATTGACATAAATATTTATTTTATTTACCTAATATAAAGTGTTGTTAGCTGAGAGATCAGCGCAGCCACTATGCAAGTAAGTAGTTGGTTGCAGATACTTGTTGCGGGTTCACCTCCCAGCCAATGCTATGACATATAGAAAAATATTTGTGTATACAATAAAAATTAAATACTGTAATATTAAAATATTAGCCAATAAAAACAAATATGACAATTCAATTTAGAATGCTATAAATGATTATTTAATCTTACAAAACTATACAAAATACATCAACAGGCTAGAGTCCATCTTTTTAAACTAAGATCCCTTTTGACTTTTCAATAGCATGTACTCTGAGAAAGCTCTCAGAATATTAAATCTTATGAATTTTTAATATTTTTGAATTTAATTATTATTCTCTCAACATGCAAAAAAAATGGTAATTGTTTATTTAAAACTATTTGATCCAATTGATAAATGTTCTGCTCTAACCCATAATTGGTATATGTAAAAGTATTAGCTTGTTCTTTAAATTTTGCCACTTTACTGGATGTTACTTAGTTAATTATAAATAGTCCAAATTGTGTGCATGCTATACAAGATTCTATTTTAATTACATTATAAAATATAGATTAAATGCTTCAAAGGTATGTTTTGATTACAGTTTTACTCTAATATTTTATTTATCTACAACCAGTCTTCTGGCAATGATTAATACCTGAAGAGAGATACATATTTTGAAGTTTTTGTCAATCTAATCTTACAATAAATCAATTTATTCTTTCTTGCTCATTTTGACAAATAAAAAGTATATTATTATTATAAATAGTGAAAAGATAAACATAAGAGCTCTGATAACTTTCAACTATGCATTTACATTGGAAACCCTGTTCAAATGACTTGGCAAAGTTTTATAAGCTTGATCTATCAATGTCTCACAGGTGCATTCATGTCAACTTGTGGCATTGTCTTTCTGAATGGTATTTTTAATTATTATTTTTATTTATTGTTGCATGAATATCAGAATTGAATTATGGCAATAAACAACCATTAAATTTCTTTTAAACTTGCAAAAATGAAAGAGAAATCAAAGACATGTTAGTTCAAGTTTATGGGCATAAGGACATGAAATAAACAATAATATACAAATGTTATTGCTTTTTTTTTCTGAGAGAAAAAAGACATCACTAATGAAGAGAAGTCATGGCAGACAGTAATGAGTAGAACTGATGAAAACTTAGCAATAGTTCACCAAATTGTATACTAAGTGGATGACTGTAAAAAACATAACAGATCAAGAAAACATCAATAGAAAGACAATAAAATCGTCACCGAATATCTTGGCATAAGAAAGATATGGGTGAAAATAATCCTGTAGGAACTCACCAATAAAAAATCAAAATTAGACAAGATCTTTTGGAGTATATTAAAATAACTCTCAAACATAGTATCAATGTTTACAATGAAAATCAATCAATTCTCCATGATCAAAAAATTTAATCAGTTCAAATCAAGAGACAAAATGATGTTGGTAATCTATTTCAGTAATCAAAGGCATTGTTTATTATGAATTTGTACCAATAAGAAATAGTTAACTAACTTTACTACTTGGAAGTACTAAAATAAAAATGACCTGGAACTTTTTTTGCCAACAACTCATGGCTTTTGCATCACAACAATGCACCATGCATGAGGGAATTTTTAGTTAATAAATAAATAACTATATTGAAATATTCCCTCTACTCACCTTGATCTGGCAATCGAATTTTTTTTTTTTACCAAAGTAAAAGCAAATATTGATGGAATTCAGGATTTGAAAGTCATTCCAAAAAATAAAACCTCATAAACTAGATCAGTGTTCTTCAATCCTTGGTCCGTGGCCCGGTGCCGGGCCGTGGAACTTTTCTGCAGGTCCGTGTGCTAGAGGGGCAGTAAAAAGTTTGTAATAATAAATAATAAGAATTTAAACCTTTAATTAATATAGCCAATTTTTATTTATTTTTCATCTCATTTTTACCCAATTAAAAAAAAAAGAAAAACGGAACGAAAACAAAATCTAATCAATCATTCATAAATTAATTTGTTTTTCTAGTTATCACAGTTGTTTATGGAGGGGGGGGGGTAGAATTAAATTTTTTATTACTTTTCTAAAAAAATTTAAAAAAAAGTTTTTTATTATATAAACTCCATATATATATATATAAAACTTTATCTTATATATTTAACATTGTTGTTTTGATCAGTTATAACAATTATGCTTATCTTTAAGAAAATTTATCTATAGACTTTTGCCGGTCTGCGAAATCTTATTCTTATTTTTTCTGGTCCGCAGAACCTTATCCTTATTTTTACCGGTCCGCAGGTGTGAAAAGGTTGAAGACCACTGAACTAGATAGTGGCATTGCTGCATAGCTATTTAAAGAAAGTATTTAGAAGGTGATCTTAGTGATATTCCGCAATAAAATATGTAACATTTTTTCTAGCTTACAAGAACTTAATTGTCAGACTTCTTACACAGATTAAGTTACAAAAAACAATTTTTCTAATGAACTTAAAGTAGCAAAGAATAAAAATCTTAACTTTTTTCTTTTATAGAAAAAATAAATCATATTTTGACCTTTTCTTCGATTTAATATGTTACCACAGATACAATGATGCTATATACTCATTATATAGTTTTAAAAATTACCCATTTTACCTTTATCTGTCTCCACATCTGTTTTTAATTTAACTTCAAGAGGATAGAAGTAACAAATTATAACCGATGATGATCAAGTCTTATCGCTTGGTCATAACAATCAATATATTATTGAGTTAATCAACCTGCATTCGGAAGAAAATTTAGCATACATGCATTACATTGATTATATTTTTTGTGTTTGGTTTTTTAAAAAATGATATTTTTATTAACATTATTTATTACTTAAAATAAAAAAATATTTTTATTAACATTATATGACATTATAATACTAAGGATTTCTATTTAAAAACGAAAACTAGTTTGTCTAATATATAATAATAAAAGATAATTTAATGGAAGATTTGATATACTTTACGGAAGTGTACTTTTTAAGATTAGTTTTATGTACACAAAATGCAACTAATGCGTTTTAAAAAATTCGTCCCATTAGCTTTACAGCAAATGACATTTTCAAGATAAAACAAGTTTAAAATAGTTTTTAAATGAAGTCCTGCAGCTATTCTTAAACTTCGTGAATTAAAAGAGACCTCCTAGAAGAACAACTAAAATAGATATTGGCAGTTAACCACTAAATTTACCACCGGAGGAAAGAATTTCTATTGCATTGAAAATAAAAATATCATTTCGTTGTTTTCTTCTTTTGTATTGTTTTGCTTTAATTTTATTTTTGAAGTAATTTATTTTGATTCTGTGTCAATAATATTTTATTTTAAACAATAGTTTGTTTCTTTTTTTTAATCTAAAAACTATCTGGACAAAAAGCATACGCAATTTGATTAAATAATATTCAGACTATTATGTGGGTTCATTTTTAGTACTTCTACAAAGAAAATTATTTTATATATATAATTAAACGGTAGTAATTTTCTATCTATATATATAATGAACGATGATAAATATATGTATAAGAGACTGTATTCTGGGCCAACAGATGAGTGCTAGTTCCGCATGAAATGTGAATCTTGGGGATCATAGATCTTTTTCACATGTTTTTGGTCATATGTTAATAATTACATCTCTCCACAAGGTGTTAAAAGCGGATAGAAACCAGTCTCAATCCTGCGGAGAGAGTAGCGTAGTGAAAATTATACTACAGAAAGATTATTCATTATTGAATAATCTCTAGTCTAATGAATGACTAATAAAATTTATTAACATACTTTCATTAAGTGATTGTGTCAAAGTTGTGAGAGCAGCACGTTTGACACATCAATTAAACTATAGTAATTTGTTATATATATATACTGAACGATAATAAAAATATGCGGAAGAAATTGTAATCTGGGCCAACTGATGAGTTCGGGTTCAGCATGAAATGTGCATCTTAGGGATCATATATCTTTTGCATGAGTCTGGTTAAATGCTTATGATTACATACCTCCACAGGGTATTAAAAGCAGATAGCAACAAGTCCCTTCTATGCATGAGGGTAATAACTGATTGCTTTTGCTTTCCAAATCAACCTTAAATTATGAAATATTATTACATTGTTTAATACTTTTATATATAAAAATTGTACAGAAGGATACAATTTTATAATTTAAATTTTGAAAGTTTACAGTCATAATCCATAATGTAACTTTTATGCAAATCTTGCTGGTTAATCAGGATTAAATCTCACTTTCATTTCAGTTTCTATGTTGCTTTATAGTCCATGTACAAGAGTATGAAGTAGCAATTCCAATTCATCATATTTGTGATTGTAGTATTTAATCATGTAAACATAAACATTGACTACTTTAATGATACAATAATGATTGGTCTGATGTAGTTTTATAAATACAAAGAACTGCATGCAGATCTTCATGAACAGATGAATTTTAAATTTTTATTTTCTGTGACTGGTTTTTTTTATTTTATTATCAGCATTGTTTCTTATCAGATAACTGGATTGGTTAAAGATTTCTCTTCTCTTTTTAATCCATTTTTTCCTGCTTTGTAATTGTTAGTGGATCCATTGTTGCATCTAATCATTATAACTAATTCTAATTGTTTTCTAGCATTGAAATACATGATTAACATTCAGCACTTTTTAAAAAATATTACCATTTTATATCCCCCTCCCCCCAAAAAAGAAAGAGAAAAAAGATAAAAAGGAATAAAAAAGTCTGATATGTTATGATAATATATCAGCCTAGGAAATCAAAATATATTAATATATAAATGTTTTTTGTTCTTATTTTTTAAATGTTAGCTTATAACATTTTCTATAACAAATTTTTCTTACTAAAAGAATTCAATACTCTACATTATAATTCTTCTGAATATTTTTCCAATTAAAGTTGTTGATTTTACACCATCTTAAAATATTTTGGGATTATTTTTTTTATGTTGTAAATAGTTCTATCTCTCATAAAATTCATTATACTTTTTTTTTAATCTGGTAACATTTTTTTTTACCCCCATGCCAATGCAACTAAGATGTCTTTTAACAATAATAAATAAAATAGTTAATCAAAGGATTTCAATTAAACAATTAGTATTCTTAAAAAATTAAAATGGCAATGAACAAATCATTTTGTAAATATTTACAAATTATTTTAAGTTGTTGAGTACTAAAAATTATAATATTTTCTAATAAAACAGTACCTTTAGTGACAATACTGTTAAAATATATGCTATGTCTGGAAGCATAATCCTTGCTCTCAAGATCGCATGAGACCTAAATTTATCCCCTGTTAAAAACCACAACTGATACACTTAAAATCTAGTATTTACTATAACTATATAAGGGGTTTACATTATATGTGCACAGGAAGTCTGTAATTAGAAAGAAAAATGCTTTAAAATTTTTCACATGTGCCTTAAACTTTTGTATAATAGCCAAATGATGTAGTTTTTTGACTTTAGAGAGATTTATCAAACCTGAACACAAGTTAGAGACTTTATAGAGATAAGAGTGGCCATCTTATCTTTAACCTAAAATCTTAATTATATAGCCCAATCTGAAGCATCTTGATTTGAAAGGGTGCAGATATTACTTTCTTCACATTTAAATCCACTATTTTCCTTCAAAAATTAACTTGCATGTTTAAGGCACATGTGAAAAATGTTAAAGCCTTGCTCTTTTTAATTTAACAATATATATATATATAGAGAGAGAGAGACCAACAGGCATACAGAAATAGTAATGAAGATTTATATGACCTGTTAAGTCCCTAGTCTTTCCTTTGGCACCTTTGAAGACAAATCTCTCCACACTGGAAGTTTAAAAGTATATACGATAACTCCAGCATTAAGATTAAATGTACATCTGCATATCAGAAGTTTCCAACAGCAAGTGTTCATTTCTTTTTCTCTCTTGGCTTTTATCAATTGATTGTCCAATTATTCTTTTGATTAGCTCTTTTTTCAGATCCTGTCAATAAAATAATTATTTCATTTATTCGAGATAAATTCTGGACCAGAGAATTTTACATCTATTAAATTCTATTAAAAAGTTATTTTTAGAGTTGTTATCAATAAATAAATCAGGAATATTCAATTGTTAATAGTACAAATTTTTACTGAAAGAATTTCATTACTTATCTCCAGAGATTTTAACTAATTGCTCTTTTCATTTACTTAGAAATTCATATTTTCTGATCACATAATACCATTTTAATTTATTTAAGTTTACTAAACTTAATAAATAATATATATTAAGGCTATAACCCTAAGATTATGTGCCTAAATGCTACAGTAGGAATCTCTACAAATCTTAACACAAGGTTAATGACTTAAAAAAAGCTAAATTTATAAATTACTGAGTATGTATTTTGCATACACATTGTAAGGGCAATTTACAACCTTATTAAGCTCACTCGTTTATGTGCAATATCATACCATAAACTTAAATATATAATTGTAAGTTTATAAATAGTAAATACATTATGCTTTTATGTTAAAATACCCATATATACATGTATACAACTTAAATGTTATATTATAAAATTTTAATAACAAAAGTATACTTATAACTCAATGATTCATATATATGTAAAATATTTATTAAGTTAACTAACATCACTAATCAAGATGTGAAACATAGAAATAACCTTAGGTTAAGTCATGTCTTAGCAACTAAATGTGAAGAAAATGAAATTAGAGCTCAATTATGTAATTATTAATTATGATGCATTTAACAATAATGGAATACAAAATCATGAAATGAAATAGTAATTTAACACATGCTAATCACCATCAGTCGATTCCACTATAAAAACTAAATCAACTAATTTCAAAATTAATTCTATTTTTTACAAATGAACTAGTCACTACACATAGTTATTTTGATGTGTTCGAATACCGAACACATTAAAAAGATGAATCAATAGTTTGAACGAATTTTTCTTATTTATAAAATCTTCATTAGCAGAGAACTCTAATATCACTCAAGAAAAGAGTAAATAAATTGCTCTTTAATATCATTAATAATAATTTTAAAAACAAAATTATCTTTAATATAATAATTAGAGAGATTCTTAATAATATCATTCTAAACTTGAATTTTAAGGAAGATAAATATCATCAAAATATTTATATATCTAAACAAAATTATTTTTAAAAGATTTTAAGTTATAGAAAATGCATCATGAGTAAAGACAATTTGCCATAGGATCAAATGTTATTGTTCTAACCTTAAACATATATATATATATATAATTCAATATCCAACTTTAATCTATATTGAAATAATTTACAAAAGATGTTAATATCATGTGAGAGGAAATCTTAGAAACAATGGAGTATACTGATTGCCTCACTGATGATTGATGACCAGAAAATAAAAGAACTTTATTCTTAATGAACATTATTACTCAAATTATGAAACTGAATAGGACAATACCATAAACTTTCAACATATATCACTTTTGTGTATCCTCATCCATAAATATCTAATTGTATTACTTTTGCTTCCAAAATCTACTTATGTTGGAGTAATCCATTTTGGAAAATCATTAAATAAAAAGAAAATGAAATGATCATTGGGTTAAATATTTTTCATTTAATAAAATGTAGGTCTTCCTTGCAAAGCAACTTGACTAGGTTAATAAGTAAAATTAATATGAAGGTAAGATTTTATTTTTCTTCACATTAAATCCATTCACTTATAACAAAACAGAATTTTTGTTTATTACTAACTTAATTAATTTAGTAATATTTGTTTGTTTATTATTCATTATAAACAATTAATATTCTTGGATGAAAAGTATTTTTAACAATAGAGACCATACATAGATGGCAGGCCTTACTGAAATGGAATCTCCTCAAAAGGATTGGATATTACAGAAGTTTTCACTTATATTTATACTTTTTAATTTAAATTTAATTAGCTAGTGTTATCATAATCTTTGGAATTATAAAATGTTCATTTTTTTTACAATCTATTAATTATTGTTTATGTTATAATACATATCTACTATGGGATGTGTGGAGGTACCATTTTAAAATTTATATACTAATATAGTAGAAATGTATGTAAAGCATTCATAATAATAATAATAAATATTGTTAATTTTTATTTTATTTTGAGAAAGTCTCTGATTTATTTAAATTATTTATTTTCATAATAAAATAAGATTGCATACATATACCCATATATATATTATCCTGACTTAACATCATGATAACTTGACTGAAAGTAATTTTGAGAATCTATTGAAATTATATTATTATTATTGCTACAGGATATTGATGGACCCCACAAGAGAGTTAAGTACAAAATTCACCCTTAGTTTGAATACTGAGCATGAAGGAATAATCGAGATGTGCAGATTGGATGAACTTGTCTAAGTTGTATCTGTATTAAATATTTAATATTAAATTATCTTATTTGAAATAGATTCAATTATGGATTAAACTTTTATTGCATCATTCATGGCATCCTATATGAAGACCATAAGTTTGACTATAGTTAGATGTGTCCACCCTCATTCCTTAAAGGAATAAAGACCGTTACAATGTATATACATCATCTTATTATAATTAAACATTTTATGTGTATGTATTTAAACATACACACACAAACATAACACTCCCATAGTTCAGAGATTGATTTTTTCTCATAGTGGGTAAACTCTGTTTCCAGATTAATATTATTTAGAACTATCTCATTGAAATACATTCTCTGGAATATATCAGGTATTACATCCACAATTTCATCTTTACACAATTGATTGACATGTTTGCATAGTATTTTTCCATCATACATATGAACAGTCATTTAATATATAATATATATAATTACAGTTTGCAACCAGAATTTATTTAGGTTATGTGTAAACTTATATGTGTTCTCAGTTTGATAATTTAGTCCACAGCTTTCAACCTAGATATATTTCAGCAATTGATTTACCAGATTTAGCAGTTAGAGTCAAATACTGATAAATAGGTGACTAAAGGTTTTGCATGGCTTTTTTGGGCAATCTGTTAGATTGAGGGTGGTAAGAGGCATGAGAGCATGTTTTATTTCTGTCTTCATAACCTTCTTGAATTTCTCTGATATGAAGCCACTTCACCATTATCTGAAACTAAAGTTTTAGGGAGACCATAATATGAAAAACTTTTGTATAATTTATCAAGTGTTTCATATGAAGTAGTATTTTTTTAACTAAATTATATTTGGACCACCTTGAAATATGCATCCATGACTACTAAGAATAAGTGTTCCTCAATTAGGTCCCAGTGATCAATATGAATGCACTGCCATGACCTCTCAGCCTTTGTGCCATGCTTTAAACTTAGATGGAGGCACTTTAGTGCATGATTGACAGTTACTACATTTTTAAACATATTTTTCAATATCAATATTAATGTTCAGCCATCAGACATAATTATGGTCTAAAGCCTTTTCCCTAATAAGGCACAGATGTCCTTCATACAATAACTTTTTTTCTCCTCTTAACTGAGATTATCACATGATCACTTCTCAGAATGCTGGTCACAAGGATTCCATAGTTCTTTATGGAGAAAAGTTGGATGTTAATAAGGCCAACCTGCATTAATTTGATTTATAATATATTGGTAGCTATCATTATTTTCTATCCATGCAGCTACTATTCTGCTATTGAGGTTTGTCTCTTTAGCACATCGATGTAGTTAATTTCTATTTCCCTTTTATCAGTCTTTGACTGGTCAGGCATATGATATAGACTGTTAGCATGCACTATTTTTTTTCCCTTATTACAATCTAGAATACAGTCATATTCTTCCAGAATGTTGAGCCATCTTATCACATGGGGGTACAGTGTTCATGAACTTACTTGTTGACTAAAATACCAAGTAAGGGTTTGTGATCAGTTATTATAGTAAATCTACATCTGTACAAGTATTGACAAAATTTTCTGATGCCAAGTAATATTGCAAGAGCTTCCTTGTTCAGATGACTACAATTTTTCTCCATATTTGGTAAAAGCATAGGCAATGAGTTATTCACCAAACTGTCAGGGTAACATAGCTATGCTCCAAATCTGTATTGGGATGTGTCAGTAGTAAGAGTAGCTAAGCTTCCAAATTGTTACTATATTGCATTAGTAATTTATTTGAAGTTAACAGTGACTTATGTAAGCCAAGTTGCTTTCTCTTGATTAGTTCCATAGTTCTTTTTAAGAAGATCATATAAGGGTTGGCAACATGGGCTTTCCCATGCAAAAAAATGTCAAAAATGATATCCCAAAAAATCTTGTAATTGTTTAACTTTATTAGGAGTTGAGGCTTCTGCTACAGCTTCAGCCTTTTCTGGGACAGGAGATGTGTAAATGTTATGGCCTAATAACTTGATTTTATTAGCCTTATTGTGCCAAATTCATCAAGTTTATTGCATAATTTCTGTAATAATGATAACAAGAATGTCATCAAAAAATGGAATTCATTGAGAAAGGTTTCAATTATTGACTGAAAGGTACTGGGACAATAATTATCCTAAATAAAAACCTATTGCATTTATATAACCCTATGTGCATTGTTAAAATTAGCATTTTAGCAACTCCCTCAGTGACTGTTATCTGATGGAAAGCAACATTTAAATCTAATTTTGTGAAAAAATATGATTTCTGCAGAGACACTATTATTTCTCTAGCATTGGGAACAGAATACATGTTTTTGCTATTTGCTTTGTTTACTGGCAGTCGATAAACATCACATAAACAAGTTTGACATTGGGTTTAGTAGTAATTATTAATGGTGTAGCCCAGTCAGATGTTTTCATGAGTTCTAACATGTCTCTCTTAACTAATTAATTAATTTCCTTATCAACTATTCTGAGCAAACAGATCCTTACATGGTTGGCAAATTATGGGTATCATCTCAGGGATTACCGCTAACAAAACAGGGGTTATTTAAATAGTACCAGGTTCCCCATTAAAGAACCTAGAAAACTTGTCTCTAATTTCTTTTCAATTTCAATCTTTTCAACAAATGTGAGTTTTATTTCCAACTTTTTCAATCAGTCCTGGCCTATCAATAGATTAATATGAGCATAAACTAAATATAAAAGTAAGTCAACTATTTTTCCTTTTATTTTCCTCACAAGGGCTTTAACCACATCTTTAATTTTGATAGCATTTTTATTTAAATCCAAGACTTTTTTGGTCTGTTTTTCTATTTCTGGGGTTTTAGTATAGTTTGAAGTTACCAAAAACCATGCCTGGATTGATATTAGAGAGATCCCATTATGTGCATACATAATGTATTAACAACCTCCATAGATATGGACCGGTGACACAATTTTAACTTTAGCATTATTTTGTCACCTTCAATGGTCAATGTATTTTTATATTGGTTAATTGATTTCCCTGACTGTTGGATGTACCCTTATAGCTACACGTCATTTTAAGGTGCCTTTTTTTTTTTTTACAAATTTTGCATTGTTCATCCTAATGGAAATAATTAATGGCCTTATGACCATTTTCTCACAACAAAAACAAATATATAGATGTTTACAGATTAGAATTATTTCTTTGATATTAGTAGATTCTTTTTTAATCAGGTTATGCATTTAGAAAACATCAGTTTGCATGTTACTATTGTTCTTAAACTCAATGAACTTTCAAGATTGCTTGAGAACTAGTTTGTAAGTTATTCCACATTTTATACTTTCATTATAATTTAAATCACTATTGGCTAATAATTGTTGCTTTAAACTGTCACTAATCATACCCCTCAGAAATTGCTCTAGAAGGACCTCATTGAGAAAAGATCCATAAACACAATTTTTTACCAGGTTGCATAGACCAATATTATAATCTTTTACTCTTTCATTTCTATCCTGATGACAGTTCTGAAAATGAAGTCTTATGATATACCTAGGAATGGGGATTAAATTTAATAATATAAAAATCTTCAGAAGTCTGAGGTTCTGACAGCTTGTTTGCTATCTCTATAACTTCTTTATCACAAAAACATAATAATGTTAGTATTTTATTCTTATCTTCTTCAACTCTGTTAGTGGAGAAAGATTGTTTTCAGCATGTTGAACATATAGGGTCCAACTACTTGCCTCACTGATGTCAAACTCTCCAATTGACAATTGCATTTTAGACAATCATTATATACATATAATCAAACTGTTAAACATTAATTGATTCAAAGTTTAATCAGGATTGCATCAATTGCTATGTCTGGAAATGTAATTCTTGCTCTCCAGACTGCATGAAGTCTAAATTTATCCTCTGTTAAAAACCACAGTTAATATGGCTAAAATTTAGTATTCAATATACTTATATAAGAACTTTCCATTATTAATTTACAGATATACAATTTAATAATCTATACATAGACCCACAGGCATAGAGAAATAATAATAAAGATCTATATGACCTGTTAAGTCTCTAGAATTGTTTTGGCATATTTGGAGGCAAGTCTTTTTACACTGGAAGCTTAAGATACATATGTTGATGTCCAGCACTAAGGTTAAATGTCATCTGCACATCAGAAGCTTCCAAACAGCAAGTGTTTTTTTTTCTTACTTGGCTGCTATCGATTGTACAATTACTCTTCTAATTGGCTCTTCATTCAGACCTTACTGATAAGATAATCATATCATTTATTTCAGATACATCCAGGACAAGAGAATTTTACTAATAGACTTCTAGATTGTTATCAATGAATGGATCAGGCACTCACAGTCATTTAATTGTTAACTATATATTTTTATTGAAAGAATTTTATTATTTATCTCCAGAGATTTTAACTAATTGCTCTTTTCATGTACTTAGAAATTAATCTTTTCTGATCATGTAACACCATTTTAATTTATTTAAGTTTATCATTTTTAAGAAGCTAAAGTTTTAAATTACTATGTGTGTATTTTAAATGCACATATATTCATTGACCTATTACAATTAACCATTTTATTTGTATGTATTTAAACATACACACATATTCATAACAATATATGAATATGTTCAAGATTCCATATCTAATCTGCATACTTATACAATTTAATTAACTGTATTATTTATCTGAGATATATTTCACTAATTAGCATGTTGATATTTATTAAGTTTTCATTTTTGCGACTGATTGTGCTGAATCTATGAATTGATATTTTTCACTCTTTTTATTATATCTTTTATTAATATCACTTATAACTGTCAATATAATAATTTATTTAATGGCTTCCATATATGTATGTATAAATTTGTATTTATTATTGCCAATTTATAAATTATTATATTAAAATCTACTGAAAAAGCAAGGATAAACTATTAATGACAATGTCAGTACTTGATAGCAATATCTCTTACCTAGTTTGCAAGTCTGAAATAACCCATTCACTATTTATACTATACATTTACCATACACAACAACTTAATACCAAACTGAATATTCTTTCCACATAGATCAGTAAAAGATTATTAAGTCAAAATGTCTTCAAGGATGTAAAATGAGACTCCCCAATCTTAATTAATGATTAAGTTCCAAGTAATATTTAGAAACTAAATCATACACCAAAACATGAATATCAAAAAAAATTGTTCAGCCCAGTTTACTGAGAAGTTCCTCAATTTTTAATATTGTTGAACAAATAATCAATTTATTAATCAATGGTTTCTTCAAGATTGAGCTCATTCAGTACTTTTGGAAATTTGGTACTTCGAAAATAGTAATTATTCTGAAAAAAATATCACAAATTGCATATTTTACACAACAATTTTGCTAATAGAAATGTATTTAATTTTATACAACCTCTATTTACATTAAAGACTATCTATGCATAAAATTAAGCATAACATACTAAGCCATGACTTTTCAACTTATGGTACAGACTTTACTGTAAACATCATGTAAGCCAAATAATCAAATTAGAATACCGAGTGATATAGAGATCAAAATCACTCAAATGAGATTGGCTTAATTGAAATGCATGTTAGTGTGACTTTAATGACTCTCACTAATTTATGGAAGGAAGTAAAGGGGAATTTGTAAGATTGTAATTCAAAAAAATATTTGTTTAAAAAATGTACATGGGTAAAAAATAAAATGAAAGCATATATTCTTAAATAATTAAAAAAAAGTGATTATATTAAAGAATATAATCTATTGTTGTTAAAATGTTTAATTAATATATTTAAAGAATAATTGTTTGAGTTTATGAACAATAATACAACTATATTCATATTTAAATAATGAAGTACTTTGAAAGTGAAGCCAGTAATTTGAAATGTTCTTTTTAATGTCTGCCCTCATCATTGCAAATCCTTTTTTTTTTCAATTTATTTGTTTTCATTTTTGTTCACATCTTTTATCCATGCCTATAATATTTCTTCAGTGTAATTTTCACTACACCACTCTCACACAAGGTAAGTACTTGTTTCTATTCACTTTTAACATTTTTATGAGTTTAATCATGAACATATGATCAAAGATGTGAATAATGTATGATCCCCAAGATGCATATTTCATGCTGAACCAGTACTCATCAGTTGGCCCAAATCATAATCTCTTACCTTTATCTTTATCGTTGTTCAGTATATATAGATAGCCAATTTCTACAGTTTAATTGATAAGTATCAAACATATTGCTTCATAATTTTGGCACCAACCACTTGATGAAGTAAATTAATAATTTTTATTAGTCAATCATTAGACTAGAGATTATCCACTTAATGAATAATATTTCTGTAGTAATACCTTTCCTGAGATTGGTATAGTGAAAATTATATTACAGAAATATATTTCATTAAGTGGATAATCTCTAGTTTAAATGAATATCTAATAAAAAAAAATAGTAATATCCAAGTCTTCAAACAAAATATTTGGTAATTCTTTCTTCAAATTCCAATTTCAATGGACCTTTTTTTTTTTTACTTTTATTGAAGACCTGCTTATTAGTCATCGCACTTTTTAATTTAACTTAAAGCTATTTCCATTACAAAAGAAAAAAAAACTTTTTAAAATATTTAAAAATATAAAATCTGCTTTTCTCTCTCTTGTCTACCAGTAACTTTAATATTTTATCATTCCCATGTTTAAAATAAAACTAAGTGTAGTTTCTCTATTGGGGATGAGTGTCAAAATTTTCTAGAAAGCTTTTGCTGATAAATTTACTAATTTTAAAAATAATGTTGAAATATTTGCATTCTTTCGCAATTCATTCGATGCATTTATAGTAGATAATAGAGAAATATTAAAATTAGGGTTAATATATCTTCAAGTTAACAATACACTAAATAATTGTTCTTTTAAAAAAAAAAAAAAATTTAGTGACTTCCATTCTTATTGGTGGAGATTAATTTTCAAAATGTAAAGAGGTTGCTAAAAAATCATATTAATTTTTGATAAATAGCTGATAATACGCTTATTCTAAAGTAAAACATATACCAAAAATTTAATCATGTATTAAAATGTAATATTTTCAAGACAAATATGTCTTAGATAAGAATAGAAATTTTAATTAATAAACCTAATATTGTAATTATTAGTAAATTGCAGTTATAATCTAATTGTTTTCTTTTTTGTAATATGATATCATTTTTAAAAAAAGTTGTTATATATATATGTGAAATAAAATTGTTGTTTTTGTTTTTGCTACTAAAAAATAGAATGATTTTTTTTTTTTTTTATCAATTTCAATGTTACTAAAAAATTCAAAATATTTATATTAAGTGATGTCTATAGTAACATTATATAAGAATAGACTGAATCCTTCTGATAACTATAGTTTATCTTGTCAAACACTGATTCATTAGTTATTCTGGGATGATGGATACATTCCACCTACTGGAGACACATTGTTAACATATATATATATAGCCTAGTTAGAGTGCAAAAATGTCAAAATCCTTCTGTTGCAATTTTAATATATAAAAACGTGTGTATTTATACCTTTTATACATGTATTTGATTGGTAGCAGAGTATTTCGGTAAAAAATAAGTATTCACATTTTAACTCAACTGATGAATTGCCAAAAGTTCTAGAGAAACATTTAGGGTGACAAAAAAAGTTTCCTTTTTTTATTTCAAGATAGATAGATAGATAGATAGATAGATAGATAGATAGATAGATAGATAGATAGATAGATAGATAGATAGATAGATAGATAGATAGATAGATAGATAGATAGATAGATAGATAGATAGATAGATAGATAGATAGATAGATGGATAGATGGATAGATGGATAGATGGATAGATGGATAGATGGATGGATGGATGGATGGATGGATGGATGGATGGATGGATGGATGGATGGATGGATAGATAGATAGATAGATAGATAGAGAGAGAGAGAGAGAGAGAGAGAGAGAGAAAATAAGTGATTAGATGTATAAAACTAAAAATTTTATTGCGTAAAAGTTATCAAAAAAATAACATTTAATCGTTAAATATTTTTCTTCGAATTTCACTTATGCAATATACATAGAATAATTTTAGATAGGATCTATTATACTAGATTAAAGTTATAAAAGTTAAAATCAGTAATTAGATTGTCTTTTTATATTGTAAAATAAATTATAATTATTATAATTTTTAAGTAATTATTAAGCAAAGAAAGAATAATCCTGATTAAAGAATGTCCTACATTAAAAAATATCAGACATTTAGTTTTACCTTTTTAATTAATTATTTCTAAAAAAGAAAGTTGTCACTCAATATTGACATATAAGTAAAAGTTCAAAGAAACTGATTTCAAGACAAAAACGTGTAGTTACTTTAGAATTATATAAAGAATGGTGTTATTGTATAATTTTAACTTATTAATGTCATACAGCATTTAAGCATATAATTAATAAATCTTCTCTTTTATATGAATAGTATAATAACATTTAAACTAACCTTATTTGAGTTTAATAAGATAATAGCTAATTTATGCATCAAGATAAATATATGACATATTTAACAGAACATGCTATCTCATATAAATATACTATTTAATCTTACGATTCATAAATTGTAAATTTATATTAATAAGCGTAAATAATGATAATAAAGACATGAGAGATTGTGACCTAAGCCAAATGATGAGTGATCATTTAACATAAAATGCGTTTTGGGATCATTTATCTTTGTTAACTATTTTTATTGTTGTGTTTATGGCGAAATGGAAAGTTATAAGTTTGTGTGTATGCGTGTAAATATATCTATAGCAATAACTAAGCTATTCGTGATTTTATTTAAAAAATATTTTCCTGTGTATTCTTTTTTTATAAAGTTTTTCTCTTCCATTAAAACTCAGGAAACGTTATGCTAATGTACGTAAGATCACTCGCTTTCCTTTATTTATATATTTAAAATAATGATGACTAGTAGTTTATTTATAGCCAGCACATTTAAGAAGCCTGGTGCTTCTTATAGTGATTGGTGAGCAGATTACATAATTACAGCATTTGATAATAGTGGCGCATTTCTAGCATGTAATAAATGTTTATTCATAATTTACTAATTTTAATATTTACTAATTTTAACATTTAGTTATCTGCATGCAGCAAGAAATATAGATGATTGCGCTTTTGTAATATTTTGCTTAATAATTTGCATTGGAGTGATGATCATATGCCTGAGATTTTATAATACACATCTTTTAAACGCAATCACAAAGGATGAATATTATTTATTGTTGATGCTATGCTTATCACTTATACTTAATTATATATATATTAATGCCCATTTATTATTTATGCTTTCTGAAAATGATTGTTAGCACAGATTTATTATATTTATCATTATTACATTTCTAATTAGCGCTTGCTGTACTTTCTAATTCGTTACAAATAATGCCTTTTGTGATACTGGTTCAGTAGCTATTTTGGATTTACTATTATTTGGCATTTACTTACGATTTGTCACTTACAGACCAACAAATATTGCTCCAACAAAGGCCAAATTCATTATGAAACGGGAAATAATTATAATTCTTTTATATATACATTCCTTTCATGTTTTATATATATATATATGTATTCACTACGAATTAAAATCAAAATGCTTCCATATTTATAATTAATTTGATTACATTTAGGTGTGGATATATTTATATGCGTGTGCATGTCTATATTTAAACACTAAAAATCAACTTTTCAAATGTTGTTAATATCAATTCAACAAACTCTTCATCAAACTGTCTAGTATACATAAAGTAAACATTTATATATGTTATAAAGAATGAAGAAACCACTTCATTCTGCAGACAAACGAACAAATGTAAGCAAATTTGAATAACCAATGATCTTATAGAAAATGCAAATTTGGTAAATAATATTCAGGCTGTATATCACATCAACTATTAAATAATCTTTTTCAATGTGCCTAAATACTAAACTTCATAAAATAAAGATAATTTCTATTTATTTTAAATCATTTGTATATTGATAGCAATAATATTTGAAAAATATATGTTTTGAAATACTGTATTATTAGTTCTTATATATATTGTAATGGGCACAGGGCGATCGAAGACTACACTTCCCTTTTATGAGTGCATAATGAGGAATTCTAATGATTCAAGATCGTCCACTTTCCGCTACCTCAAGCAGAGAGAACATACAGACATACATGAGTCTATATCCGTATTTGACCGAATCTGTATGCTATACGGATATAGCACCAGATTATTTTTCCCGACCAACCATCTCTCGACTGCTGTAAGATCTGACAGAGTTACAGCGCTTGGATGATTTATAAATTTAACGGGATCAAATACTGCACCACCAATTTCCACGTGTTAATTCAATAATCAAAAAAAAAATGAATAATAGTTTTCCCACCCTTAGACTAGACTACCCTTTTTGGAGTGGCGAAGAACGAGACAAGGCAGGTTTAAATAAAATAATAGATTTAATAGAATAAATTAATCGTAAAAGAGATAAAAAAAAACACATTAACATGAAATGAAAAAACAGATTATAATCTACAGTGCTACAAGAAAAGAATACATATAAAACTATTATAAATGATGGTACATTTATAAATCGTCAGTCTGGGTATTTATCAAAAAAAAAATTAAAGAATGTCTTTATCATTCACAAAAGACATGTGGCCATTGTCTAATTAAACTATGTGCACATTGAAATATATAACAAAATAGTATGTATCTTTACCTAGGTCTTAGTCTCTGAATTTATCCGACATCTTGCCGACCGTCATGTGGATTTTCTCCACTTCTTTAGGAGGGACAGTCGCAGGTTAGATTTGGTTGTGTGTAGCTTCTCAGTGTTTAAGACATCAAGGACAAGGCAACTAAATGAATCTACCGGCAGGCGCTACAATGCCAATTGTTATATCTTGGCCAGAACCATTAGTACAGTAAGTCTGGATCGACCAGCGATCACGATGGCCTTAGCCAGCCATTCTAGATGAGGCACCGATGGTTAACTATAGCGGTTGATTATCGGAGCTGTCTTTTACCACCCTCTCAACACGAAGTCTCTTGCTCTAATCTCTACTGAAAACTTTTTTTTAATTAAAAAATTCCACCAGCCTTTGTCCTTCTGATCCTTTGTTTTCACTTTCATTCACACCTTTCTTACTATGCCTTCAGCCATATGTAAATTTGTTTTACCCAATCTAGTAGCACTATGTACATTTATTTATTCCAATATTTTTTAATTTAATTACACAGATTTTAATACATGTTTTTCTCTCTTTTTTTTATTTAAGTTTAAAGAAGCATTTATACTTGCTGTCTATATTCTGCTTCAAATACACTCCATACACGCATTTCGTTTATCGTCAAATGTGTACTTTAAAACCCAGATCCTTATCTTTTGATCATGTTTAACTTTCTATGTTTTTGCGCGCTATTTAAGGTTTTTTTAAACTTTACTTTTTTTCAAAATCAGATTTTAACTTGCATTTGATTTATATTTCTTTATCACTTTATTTTTTAATGTACACCTCCAATATTTCTAATTTTACATTTTAATTTCACCAAAATCCGGACTTTGGAGGGTAAAAGATAAGAATCTTTTTGATTCTACTTCCCTCTCTTTTTTAATTAATTGAAACATTTCTTTGTTCTGTAAATTTTCTAAGCTCGCTCTTTTTTCTTTTTTATTTATTTTATCAAACATGATATTTAATATTCTGTGAATGTTTAATATTTATATGTGTGAATGCAGTATGTGCGATCATCACATTACACCGTTCTCCTCCTTTAAAATTTTTTTTTGTAAAAAAAAAAAATTTAAATTTATGCATCGAAAGCTAGATGCTCCCAACTACTGTTCAAACCTTCTTAGATTTATGCATTCCTAATATGATTTAGTGATGAGGTTAATCTCTAGAGAGGCGACCAGGTAAATTACATTCTTTTTCCTTGATGACCCAACCAGCATTGCCAAACCAACTTAACCTTGTCATTAGCATTACATGCATTTTATTTCTGCCTAATACTCATATATACAGGTTCGAATCCATAGGATATCTCTGTGACCCGATTAAACCTGTTCATACATCACATCCTGCAAATGATAAACCCCTAAGTGTCAACTGTGGACACTATTACCAAGGTGGGTTGGGAGGCTGGCATCTTTTCGTCCAGCTCATCCATGAGCTCAGTATATCTTCTGATAGCTTTTAATTTATACAAGGGGTTCTTTTCCCCATAGATTGGTCTCTAAACCATTGACTCACGATATCTGTCCAATATCTAACTGGAAATTTTAATCCAGAGAGTCATTATGAGAATGGGATCTCTTTCCCTGTGTTCTCTGTATGATAAGATTTGGCGCACTGCAGAACATACATGAATGAATAACGAAGAAGGCATAACCAACTACTGTTCAGACCCATCTACCAATATCTAAACCTACATGCCTTCAGCCTCGATCTATGACCTCACACTAATATTTATCTTATGCTTTCTTATTTTATCATAATGTCCTTCATCCCTTTTTCCACTTATCGGCTCATCATTTCTTCATGTTATCAGGATCAATGTTACAGTCCGTTCTCCATGACTCATGGTCCATTTCCAATTTTGTTATCAGTGAAGCTTTCCTTTATTGATGCTGGTGTTTATATTTTATCTGGAGGTTGCCTTTCTCTATTGACATCACCTCTGCCTCCTCTGGGATGCGGATTTTTATCCCTAAGTTCTCAGTCTTCTGTCCATTTGTATGGCCACTTCCATTCAGTCTTACATCTAGATCGTTTATCTTCCTGCCCTCTTGAATTCCACTCTGTCAAATCTCTTCTGTTTTCTTTCCATCGTCCTTTACTAGGATCACAACCATTTTTAATTTCAGGTGGTTCCTTGGGAGGTGGTTTACATGCATATCCCTTGTCTGTATCTCCTCCAGTGGCTCTTGGCTCAATGCATTCTATCCCGGTAACGCGCTGTTACCAGCTGCCTTACTTATTCTCTTTTCAACTTTTGTATTTAACCCTGCTACTACCTTTGCCACCTGACTTAAATTCTCCTGTATACTCATCATCATCATTCTATGATCCTCCACTCTAACTACCTCCACCTCTTCATCTAACTGTCTTATCTCCCTTTCTGGTCGCCCTATGTCCCTTTCCCAATCAAATTCTGCTGACTCTCTACCTCTATCCTCAACTATTTCTGATTCCTCATATGCACCTGGCCCCATACTCCTTTGTTCATCCCTCTTAATCTCTTGGTGAAATCCATCCCAGGTGTCATTAGCCTTTGATAGCAGAATGACCTCATTTCTTATTTCTCCCCTGACTTCAGCTCATCTTTTCTGGTGGTCTATCTCTACCTTTACCATCAATTCTTCTATCCTTCTCTCTTGTCTGTCCATGAGTTCTTTCATGAATTGCTCTTGCTCCATCCTCATTTGCTTTAACATATCCATGATATTACTATAGGCCATTGTATCCTTTACTTTCATCTCCTCTCCATTCCCTTCTTTTACTTGCCTTTCTTGAAGTTCCATTTTGGCTTTCGCCCTTGTTTGCATAAATATGATTTTTTATTTAACTCTCCTTTATATATGGACTGATTATTACTACTATTGATTTCTTCTGGCTAGACTTATACACAAATTCTTTCGACTGATGTTTTTTCCCACTTTGATTAACTTTTAATTTCTTAGTTGTCTATCGATCAGCATTCAGATCGCTAGCCAACCCAAACATCCGTACACTTGTTCATCTTCTTATTCGCCTGCCTTAGCTTCGCCTGACTGTCTGTCCACCTTGATGATTGTCCTCTATTTTCCCTCTTCATCTACCTCTGACCCCTATACTTCAATTAAATGATGCACTTATATATTCTTTTAAATTTAACTTACTTAAATACTATGCTTATTCTTCTGTTAACGATATGCATTATAAATTCGTTTTATTTGACTGTGTCTCCAACATTACCCTTCCTATATATATATTTTTCTACTCCTACGTTTACAAAATTCGGCCACTTAAGGTTACTGCTGTTTTAAACAAGATCATACACATATATATATACATATTTTTACTTCTCTTACACAAGCGACTATTCTATAATCACACATATATATTTTTCTCCCACTTAACTAAACTATGCGACAATACTTATAGTTTCTTCAATTTAACTTATACACGCGAATTCCTTTTATCATTAAAATATTTTATTTTCCGCTTAACTGGGACCGTTATTATTTATTCACACATATATATTTCTACATTTAACTTAGTTTCGACTATTTTAAGCATTTAACCTTTATAACTACAATATTACTGAAACTGTTTCACTATTTCGAACTTAACTATTTTATGTTTTTGTTAATTAATTACATCCAGTTAATCTATATTCGATCGCTATAATTATTACATTTTATTATACGATTATGAAACACACACACATTTATCTATTCTTTAACTTCACTGGGCTATGTGGCTACTATATATACTTTTTTATTATTTATCGTAAACTTTCATGAAACTTTGTGTTATTCTCTTTCTTTAAAAACGATTTATATTACATTACAGCAATCATTTGATATAATTAGTTCTTTGTTCATTACAACTTGTCTAAATATTCTTGTCTCAGATTATCCCTCACTATGCATTTCAAAACTTTTGTAATAATACCGAAAAAAAATTTCCCCTCTTTCTATTCTTTGTACACATTTGATGTGAAACACTCGTATAGAGTATCATAAAATAAAACTTATCCCCTTCGTCTTTGCTTCCCGCCACTTTAACTTATAATGCTAATTTTATATGTTTGCAAACACATATATTAAAACAATTTTTTATTTTAGAAAATATTTATGTCATCTTGTAAAATTATTTAACACGTGATCATTAAATGCGCAGCAATACACATCCCGGACTGGTCCCCAAAATATGTAACGGGCATGGGGCGATCAAAGGCTACACTTCCCTTTTATGAGTGCATAATGAGGAATTCTAATGATTCAAGATCGTCCACTTTCCGCTACCTCAAGCAGAGAGAACATACGGACATACATGAGTCTATATCCGTATTTGACCGAATCTGTATGCTATACGGATATAGCACCAGATTATTTTTCCCGACCAACCATCTCTCGACTGCTGTAAGATCTGACAGAGTTACAGCGCTTGGATGATTTATAAATTTAACGGGATCAAATACTGCACCACCAATTTCCACGTGTTAATTCAATAATCAAAAAAAAAATGAATAATAGTTTTCCCACCCTTAGACTAGACTACCCTTTTTGGAGTGGCGAAGAACGAGACAAGGCAGGTTTAAATAAAATAATAGATTTAATAGAATAAATTAATCGTAAAAGAGATAAAAAAAAAACACATTAACATGAAATGAAAAAACAGATTATAATCTATAGTGCTACAAGAAAAGAATACATATAAAACTATTATAAATGATGGTACATTTATAAATCGTCAGTCTGGGTATTTATCAAAAAAAAAATTCAAGAATGTCTATCATTCACAAAAGGAATGTGGCCATTGTCTAATTAAACTATGTGCACATTGAAATATATAAAAAAAATAGTATGTATCTTTACCTAGGTCTTAGTCTCTGAATTTATCTGACGTCTTGCCGACCGACACGTGGATTTTCTCCACTTCTTTAGGAGGGACGGTCGCAGGTTAGATTTGGTTGTGTGTAGCTTTTCAGTGTTTAAGGCATCAAGGATGAGGCATCAAGGACAAGGCAACTAAATGAATCCACCAGCAGACACTACGATGGCAGTTGTTATATCTTGGCCAGAACCATTAGTACAGTAAGTCTGGATTGACCAGCGATCATGATGGCCTTAGCCAGCCATTCTAGATGAGGCACCGATGGTTAACTATAGCAGTTGATTATCGGAGCTGTCTTTTACCACCCTCTCGACACGAAGTCTCTCGCTCTAATCTCTACTGAAAACTTTTTTTTAATTAAAAAATTCCACCAGCCTTTGTCCTTCGATCCTTTGTTTTCACTTTCATTCACACCTTTCTTACTATGCCTTCAGCCATATGTAAATTTGTTTTACCCAATCTAGTAGCACTATGTACATTTATTTATTCCAATATTTTTTAATTTAATTACACAGATTTTAATACATGTTTTTCTCTCCTTTTTTTATTTAAGTTTAGACAAGCATTTATTATTGCTGTCTATATTCTGCTTCAAATACACTCCATACACGCATTTCGTTTATCGTCAAATGTGTACTTTAAAACCCAGATCCTTATCTTTTGATCATGTTTCACTTTCTATGTTTTTGCGCGCTATTTAAGGTTTTTTTAAACTTTACTTTCTTTCAAAATCAGATTTTAACTTGCATTTGATTTATATTTCTTTATCACTTTATTTTTTAACATACACCTCCAATATTTCTAATTTTACATTTTAATTTCACCAAAATCCGAACTTTGGAGAGTAAAAGATAAGAATCTTTTTGATTCTACTTCCTTCTCTTTTTTAATTAATTGAAACATTTCTTTGTTCTGTAAATTTTCTAAGCTCGCTCTTTTTTCTTTTTTATTTATTTTATCAAACATGATATTTAATATTCTGTGAATGTTTAATATTTATATGTGTGACCGCAGTATGTGCGATCATCACAATATATATATATTGTAACGATATATAAATATGTCGTTACATTAATTTAAAAGAAAAACAAAGTTCGCAAATAAAAAATAAATATATTAAAAATCTATAAAAAAACTAAACCCTAAAATTAAAATGTTGTTAAATATATATATTCGCACAGATGCTAAACTTTAAAAAAAATTTTTTTTTATATAAATAAAAAAAAAGTATTTGAACGTATTTTTTTTTTTTTGATAAAAAAATACAAGAGTTAAATATTAAAATATTTAATATAGGTTAAAATAAAAACAGGTATTAATTAATTCCTGTAATCTATAAATGGAAATGATTGTTTATTATTTGAAAAACAAGCTAGCCCTCAAGGCTCTTATGTAATTAAAGGGTCAGATGGAAATTAGATAAGAGAAATTAGCTTGACCAATGGAAGCACCAAGCCTTGGCTCGGACCCTAACGAAAGTGATGGATTGGTGACGTTTTGTTGTTTGAATCCATGTGGATAATATAAAAAGGAGAAATATTGAGTATTGGGCGGTTCCAGCTGTTTGTTTTGAGAGATGGGGTAGGACGCACATACCTCACTCTCTCTCTATTTTAAAAATGAACTGATTGAGATACCGAAAGGAACCAGCTAATGCCACCTCCAGAACATTATCTTCCAAACGAGATGTCACGGGAATATAAAACAAGAACCTGGACTCTGCTACTGTAAGCTATTAACAATGAACTTAAAAATTTTTTTTAAATAATTAAGAACTTTTGTGAAAGCAATTTAAATGTTAAAATGGAATTTCTATTTGACCTTTAAGTTTAAAATCAATTGATGTTTAATTTTATATGTTTGTTATTGATAAAAAAATCATTTCCATTCATTTTAATTGTATAAATTATTTATTGTTTAAATTTTAAATGCATAAAATTTAAAGTTGGGTATAGACATTGCATAGATTCGTTAGCGGTTGATGATGTTGAGATTTTCACAGTCGATTAGAATGTATAGGTCAACGATGTTAATGCAGGCACCTTATGGTGAGTGCCATGGGTTTTGTGTATTCCCTTTTTGCAATTGACGTTATCGATGATTTTGTATTTTGATCGATTGTGTTTAATTTGGATGTTTTTGACCGTGGAATCTGTGCAGCCGATCTATACTTAACATTTTAAAACAAATTGTATAAAAGTTATCTGTGCGAACATATCTAAATGATAAATTTAAGTCGGGCGTGAACGGCTATATAGTTTTGTAAGGTTATATTAAGGGAGGGTAATCTTAGGTTATTTGTTTTGTGGATGAATTGGCTCAATGGTTTCGATATATTTGTGTAGGTAGTAAATGTAGCAGGAGATCCGCCACGTGCAGGATTACATATATACGCCACACACCCTCTGTTGCCTATGGAATTGGATAGTAAGATGCAAGACACAATCCATTCCTATGGAGTTTTATGTTTATTGTTCTACTCGCCATCAGAAGTAGCATTCCTGGTGGTGGAGAGCAACAATGTCTTCTCACTATACTGTTCAGATGTGCATTCCTGACAGTATAGTCTATTTAGTGCCGTTGTATTTTCATGCTACATTGAATACATAAATGTATCGGATGATTGGCGTCAGTTTGACTTTGAACTTTTAGCCTAGGGTTAAATAAGGGAAGAATATTGTCTTTTCAAATGCAGATCTATGTAGCCTATTCATACCCGACCCTCTAAATAAAATATTAAACATTATAGCAAGCTATTTTAAATGTAAAATTAAGATAAAAATCTAAATGTTAAACTTATTCCTCGAATTTAGAATGATTTTATATGTCGTAAATAAATATTTTTCTGTGTTAATTTCTGGCAGTGGCTTTTATTATTTTTTTATATTTATATCTAAGGTTATATATTTTATTATCTCTGCGTCTCCACTGAGCTAGTGACAATGGGCTAATGATCTAAATATGTAAATAAAGTGGAATCCTAACAGCGCGTATCTGCCTACTTTATAAATTTTTCTAGACTCAAATGCCTAGATGGCGCCCTTGGTAGTGCGGTGTGGTGCGATGCGATCTCCTACTTCGTTTGGATCGTTATAATATATATATACTATAATGGAATCAAAGTGATTAAGTATTTTATCTAAATGTTTGGTCACATGCTGGTCAGCAAATTTATTGGGAAGAATGTGACTGAAAATAAAAATAAGAATAATAAATATATGCCATAACATTAAAGATATGAGCAGTAAAAAAAATGAAGTTAAGTAATATTTATATAAACATGACAATATGCTTACTTTAAATAATTATGTAAGAGAATTAGTAATGATTGCATTTCCAGAATTAATATATACTTGAAATGCAATTTTCTCTCTTATTCGATTAAACAGTTATCAAACAAAGACAATATTATTTGCACAAAAAGTAATATTTTTTTTGTTAAGGAAACCAGTACATTGATAGATATTCTTATGGATCTGTATTTGAACTTTTATATAAAAATGTGTTATCTCTCTTTATTGCTTCTAATTACTTACTAAATATAAAACACAAATGTTTATAATAATAATCACCCATATATAACTATCTTTTATTATTGAAGTGTAAATCATGAGAATAAGATGCACCAATATATATATATATATATATATATATATATATAGTAACGGGCACACATGTGGTTACATTATTCTAATAAATAAAATTAGAAATTAAAAATAAAAAGTTTGCAAATAAAAATTTGTTTTTAAAAATTGAAAATTAAAAATCATCTAAACTCATATATATATAATCGCACAGATGGAAAAATATTAAAAGAAAACTTTATTAAAAAGTATTTTAAAACTAAATTTTAAGGAAAAACTTAAAAGATTTAAAGATAAAAATATATCTTTAAGAGTGTACAAAATTTAATTAATTACTATTGTGTAAAAGACCCAAAATGGATATGATTGTTGGTTTTAATTAATCTTAAGTAAACTAGCCCTTGGGCATCTCAAAATTTATAATTAAAGGTCAGATAGGAGAGAAAACCAATAAGAACAGAATAGCCAATAAAAAACATCCCTCAGGAAATGGACCACAGTGAAAGAATCATCATCATCATGACATGTACAGTTAATCTGCAATTTTAATATAAAAAGAAAAAGATTGGAAATAAAATATTATGTGTGCTATATGTTTTAAGTTCCAGGAGAGTTGAAGGAGAAGGGATTGAAAAGACGCACTTTCAACCCCTTCAGTTTTTCCAAAAGAAATGAAATATCATTTTTCTATATTGTGGACTCCCAAGACATCAGGGTCCTGCAATAAAATTCTGCAAAGAACTATACCAGCTACAGTAAAGGACCTCCGATGAATACCAGTAGAATGGCAAACAGCATACCATTCTCCCCAGGTTGTCATGGGAATTAGAAACGACACAGGATCCAAATTACAAGCAACTAAAAAGTATGGACTTTCTCTTTTAATAGTGTAAGAACATTATATAACTAATGAACTTTAAATATAAAACTTTCTTCCAGTATTTAAATAGAAATATAAATCCCTATCTGACCAAACTAAGTCATTTATTAATAATTAGTTTTATCATATGTAGTTTTAAAATCATTTCCATTAATTTATTTATTTTTGTTCTTTTAAGTGTTTATTATGTTTTTTTTCTGTCTATACTTTTAATAAATGTTAAATTTAAGTTGGGTGTGGATGGCTGCATAGATTATAGAGTTATGTTAGTTTAATTAAAGGGAGGGTTAATCTTAGGTTATTGTTTCACAGTTAAATTGGATTAATGGGTTGGATGTATCAGTGTAATTAGTAAATGTAGCATGAAGATCTGCTATGTGCAGGATCACATTATATGCCACCCTTGCCTATTTCTTATTGACCATCAGAATCAAATGGTATTCCCTGCTCCTTGGACACCTTTTTAGCCTATGGAATGGGATTATAAGTCCACAAAAAGAATCACAATCCTTTCCTATGGAATTTTTTTTGTATTGTTCTTTTCACCAGACAGACATAGCATTCCTGTACTGGATGGGGGGCAATTTCTTCTATAACCATGCTTTTCAGATGTACATTTCTGATAGCACAGTATTGTGCTGTTGTATTCATGTTGCATTGAATACATTGATATATCAGACAGATTGGCGTTAGTTTGACTGTGAACTTTTGGTCTAGAATTAAATAAGGGATATAGAATATTTTCTTTTTCGAATGCAATCTATGTAGTCTATCCATACTTGACACTCTAATAAAATATTAATTAATTCATCTGTGCGAACTTCTAAAATAAATAGTTAAAATGTAAATTAAATTAAGTTCTAAAGTAAAAGTTATACAAAAATAAATAATGCTGAATATTATATATGTGTAAAATAAATGTTTCTGTGTATTGTTAATCTGGCAGTGGCTTATTCTTATTTTTTATTATCTTTATTTCTTTAAAATTAAAATATATATTATCTCTGCTGTTTCACAAGCTAGTGACTGGGGCATTTCAGTCATATTTATAAAATAAAAATTGGATCTTAACAGTAAGTATCTGCCTACTATATAAATTTTCCAGGTTTGAATGGCCTGGTGGTGTCCTTGTATGGCAGATATGGTAGTCTCCAATACACCCCGACAGTTATAATATATATATAAATTATTAATCAATGTCTGTATTCCAATTATAATAAAATATATATAATTAATCAAAACAATACAATAATTAATACAGTAAAAAATATTTTAAAAACAAATATATACCACAATTTAATAGAAGTACTTTCAACTATCTATGTAGTCATTATCAACTAGATTCAAATTGTATTACAAAAAACCGTTACAAATGTAAACAAAAAGTAATACGTCATACATCAATTTTCCCACAATTCATTGATTTTTATATATTTGTTTTTAAAATATTTTTTACTGTATTAATTATTGTATTGTTTTGATTAATTATATATATATATATACACAAATAAGGGTAAAAAAAGGTATCTGTTATTAACAATAACAATTTTATTTTAACAAACTATTATTACAAACATCATATCTCAGGATTAAATATATATTATAATGATCTTAAAATGACAATTAAAATTTGAATAAATACACTCACCAAAGATAGTCAAACAAGTTGTTCTTTCATTAAATAAAAGATTTAATATAGGGGATTTAAACTTAGATTTTTAATATCCATTCAGCCATTCATTCTATCTCATATAACAGATACACATGACCATCCACATGTAAAAAAGATAAATGATCTCCAATATATGTATTTCATATTGAACCAGCACTCATCAGTTGGTCAAGATCATCACCTACCATATATATATATATATATAATCAGTACTCGATTTTATATTAAGATAGCAAATCTTCACACTTTAGATGGCTGAAGGAAACTTGAAAGTATATATTCAAATCCCCTATATTACATCTAGTCTACAGGTATATAAGATATATTTGTTTTAAAATATTAAATAAAAGATTGCATTTAAATATATTATGAAATATTTATTAATTTACATTAAAGCATTTAATTCATACTGAAAATTTCTCTGTGAGTGCACTCTATTTCTCTACAATCAGTCAAATGCTAAAATTTATATTAATTTGTTATAAGAAAGAAAAATAAAATGAAATTACAATGTTTAGATTGGTAATAAGGAAACAATTAATTTTATGAATTTTATTAATGTAATTTACAATTTAGACATTTCAGAAACTGATTAAACATAAATTCTTATGCTATTGCTTTAAGATTTATGAGGTATTTATTGATAATTTATTTCTCTCGTAGGTAACAATGTCCAAAATATGTAGAATACCATTTGCATTTTCAGCAAGATTATCTGTATTTTAGTATCATAGTTTTCTTCAGTTATTGTCCTATTGTTTTATGAATCTACTATGCTTGACTCCTAATTTACTTTTATGCAGATAACTTGGCAGTTCAGGATAATTGACTTGCAGGTTAATATATAAGGCAATTAGACAGACAGCCATCTCATTTTGCTATCTGTAGTTTATTTTAAGTATGACACTGTTTTACTACTAAGGAACAGTATAATATAAAGTAATGGTTAGTACATTTCTTGGAACTTCTAACTAATCAGTATATAGATTATAATAGCTTCAATGGGGAATTCAATATCTTTGGCTAATATGTTATAAAATTCTTTTCTAACGTTAATGTATTATTTTCATTTTATTGTCATCCATATTCAATATTAGAATCAGTTAGTAATTATGTGGTCATTGATATTGGATTTTTTTTTACTTTTTATTTCAATGGAATGTGTTTCTATTTTAACCCTCAGTAAGAATTGCTTTACAACTTTCCACAATAGTTCTCTGACCCTCAGCTATCTAAAAATTACTTTCTTCTTGTTTACATAATTTATTTTCTGACCAAAAACATGCTTTTCAAAACTTACACACTAGTTTTTCCATTTGTCTATGATGTTGTCAATAAATATCTAATCACTGATAAGTTTAAAGCTAAATATAAAATTAGTTAATTACCCTATTTCATTAAAGGAACATGTTTACAAAAGATTTGATTTTTCATGCTTAACAATAGCTTTTACAAATATATATATTTTACATAATTGGCTTTATCATAATTTTTAATAATTCACAGCGTATTTTGAGATTTTCATACAAATGAAGCTCTAACTTAAATATTTAAATATGTGAAATTACACAAACCAAATATTATTTATCATAATAAATATTTTATTATCAACAATATAATTTTAATTCATACTAACATATATTTAAAGAAATGCAGATTTTGCCATTTATTTGCTTTTGCTTTTAAATCAAGTTTATGGTATCTCAAAGAGTTTTAGAAGCATCCAATTTCTTTGTCCCTCTGACCTCAGACTAGTTTAAATAATCTATGAGTTAACATACAGGATATTGAACATTATCCCCCAAACATATATACAGACACCATACTGTATATTTTTTTATATTTCTCTAAGTTTATTAAAACTGTAATATCACTCCATTTATACTCCTATTTCTATTTTTTTTAACCTTGCTAATTTTCGATTTTATATGTTGTTGTTTTTTATATATAGATATTGTGACTTTATTGTCAACAATCACAGTATATAAATGTATATTACAAATTATAATTAAATGTCATGAAATTAAAATAGGCATCAATAAACTTAGTTTTAAAAACTCCAAACCTCTTCTTTATTTTCTAAAATAATAATATTAAGATTTTTTATTTAAGAAACAAAAAATTCTTATTTATATATAAATAAAAAAAAATATAAATTTATATAATTAAACACTGGCCCACATGCATTGCTAGTCTACAGTAATTTTTGATACTTTTCTTTAATTTTCTCTCCCTTTTATTAATACATTGTACAGGCTTACACCTGCATTTACATATGTAATATGCGCAGGATTTGAACTCAGACTTTCACATGACCCACAACTCTCAGTATTGTAAAATTATTTCATTTTAATCAAAAAAAGATTACATATTAAGTTTTTTTTAAAAAAAAGAACACCTTAATCATATTATTTAAAATATATTTAAATCTCCTATTTCAATCCACATTCTAAAAGCATACAAATAAAGATTTCTGGCAAAAAGAACCACAAAGGTGCATATTTCACCATGTTAGGTATATATTTATAGTCATATGTTTTTCCAGAGCTCTTTATTTATATATTTCAAAAATGTGTGGTGGAGTAAAAGTTTAGTGGAAAAAGAGTTGAGCTGTTCCCTATGTTCATTTTTAACTAACAAACATGTATATTTATTTTTAATTGAATTTTAAAGTTTATATCTGGATTAGAGATAATCTCTAGTTTAATAAATAATTAGTAATAATCATTAATATGTTTATTTGCTGTGATGTGTATTAAAGATGTGAATGCAGAAAATTTGGCACTTGTAAATAAAAAAATAAAAATTTAGCTAAAAATCTATAAAGATTATAATTTTAATCTTATGTATGCATGAAATTCGCTAAGACATGAAACATTGCATTTGGGCAAAATTTTCCATTTATTTATTATCAAATCTACTTTAAAATAAATTTGATTTTTGTTTTTCTTTGTGTGTTTATTTTAAATAATTACTGGAATAGGTCGGTGTTTAACTTCAATATTATTTATTTTTAAAATTCATTTTAAAATTAGTATCTACTTTGGAAAAGTTTTTTTAGCACATTTATATAATGAAGGAATGCCAGTTTAATGAGTAGTTTGTATATCACTTCTCACTCTTTTTTTTTTTTTGCTTCCGTGTATCATAGTGTCTGATGCATTATAAATAATGCTGTTTGGGGTTAAAAAGTTTATTATTATATTTTTATAAAAAAGAATGTTATTATTATTTGTTCAGTTTAAAATCTTTGAAAGCTGTATTAACTGATGGATTTTTTTATGATATAGTTTATTGTACAAAAATTTGTTCTATAATTACCATTTGTAGTAGAAAAAAGGTGTTCATTTACAATTAAAATTCACATTTAGATTATATTAGAGATGTTGGATTTTATATTGAGTTATATGGTTTATTCCTCAACTTATGTGCCATTTACTTTAGTCAGTTATGTAAATAAGATATTTATTTAATATAGTGCTGAAACAGTATGATTTCATCATCATACGTTTCACCTATTCTAGAAATCAGTAGCCTTCATTTCCCTAGTTCAAACCCTAAAGGTACACATATATATAACTGTATACTTGGGAATTTAACATGTATAAAAACGTATATTTACACGTATATGTGTGTAATTGTATATGCACACACGTCTGCTATAATTGTATATATTTTGTAATAATTTTATTTGCTAAAAAATGGTACATTCACATCTGAATGATATTATCGTTATGTAACGTACACACCTTATAATTTTATAAATATTCATCTTATGATTTTAAATAATTGAATTGGTTTCAAGCTGGGAAAATTGTATTAGATAAGAACAGAATTCTCTAAAGTATTTCAAACTGGCTTTAGAGTACCCAATTACTTAACCATGTAGAGCAACTAAAAACAAAGGTAGATGTCTCACATCTAGGATAAAACGCTAGCAGCTTAAATCTCTTTCAGTAAAAGAAAAGGAGAAGCAATCCAATGTTTAAAAAAAGAACTTTACCAATCTCATGAGACACCGCCGGTACAAATCCAGATTTTAGGATTCTTAATAAAATAAAAGTTGGACAATTAAACCTGCACTGAAATCCAGATTGGAACTGGAATCGGAGAAAAATAAAAGGAACAATGAATAAACCTGAAATCAATCAACCGATTCGTTTGAAGCTGATGCAATTAAGACTTCTTAGGTTTTAAAAGTCTAAAAATAAAGATTGTGAATGAACTGTAAGAGGGGGGTTAAAAAAGTATAAAAAAGGCAGTTGAAAGAAAATTGTCATCCATTTTTGCTTTACTCGCGTTTCAACTTATATCCAGGCAGTGAGCCCAGTTTCTACCATGCAAATAAGTGGCTAGAAAAGCTAAGGCCATCTTCCCGATGGTCAAGAACCATTTATGGAGCCTGGAGACCCAAACCACAGCCCTACTTAAAGAATAGTCCAACGATGAACCAGCTCAGATAAATCAGTCCATGTGTTTATTTCATACTTTCAAGCTGCAAGCCTCCAGATAAATAATCGGTAACCACTTCTCAATCAAACTAAATCTAAAAGCTATAGCCATCTATAAATCTTTCCTAAAGCTAGCTATATAATAAGTAATGTGCACAATCTTTTCCATTCAAATCTTATAAATTAATCACACTATGTTTAAAAGATGTATTCTCTCTTAAAGTAATTAACTGTATTACATAAACGTATCTCAACCTGTATAATTTTAAAATACTTTAAAAGTTAAATGTAAATCTTGCCTGATCGCAAATTCTTAAATCTCTTTTTTAAATTCAACTTATAAAAGCTTATTTGCCTTATTATTTTCTCTATTTGCATCTATACTTTTGCAACTATATATATATTTTGTTAAAATGCATTTATTGATTTATGCTTTGCCTTCGGAGCAGAGACTATTAATTATTATAAATTAAAGAGACATTTTGTTCTCAAGTAAAGTAATTATGCTGTTTGGCATTTCTATAGATTGTCTCTGGTCCGAAACCTACTTTGATGTATTATTTGAATGGCTATGCATAGCTTAATATCACATATGTTGCTTATTAAAAGGTTTGTTTGGTTAAATAAAAGAGAGTGATAATTTAAGACATATTCAGTAGTTAGCAAAGTTTAAGCCCCAGATATGCTTTAGACCTCCCTTAATGTAATTGCATATAATCTGTAGTTAATTAATAAACTAGATCAATTTTAATAAAGTCCTCTTTAGCACAATTTCAGTGTTTATTTAATTAACTGGCGTAGGGTAGTTTGCAGAAGAAACTATAGATTTCGCGCTTTACTAATTGTTATAATTAAGATTCCAAAAGCATTGTGAATGAGTTTTTACAAAGCACTGAGGTGCATTTCGCCTTGCTATCATATAATTATTAAGATAAGATTAGGTTTTAAGGACTATCTTATCATCCTTAGTTCAGACAGCCCTCTCTTGAATGGGATAGTGATTTTAAGGGTCATTCCCATTTCCTCCTTTAAAAACTGGAACACCAGAATCCAGCAATCTTATATCGTGGCTTTTCGAGCATCCGAACTAAAAGTTCATGTATAGCAGGCAAGCAGTATCTGAGAACCGAGCAAACATTGCTGAATCTCATGAGTAAAAGCGCATTCAAGATGCATCTGATGAAATTTGCATAGCGCCATAGCCTCAGAAGTCATGCTACAAAACGCCAGTTCATCTGCTGTATATTAATTGTTCAGCATTGATCTGAACCTAAGATCTAGTTTATCTAAGAATACCTACATAAAGAGCACATTGTCTGCTCATCGCGTAATGATAAATTTAAGTACACATTGTATAAAGTTTCCACTCACTTAGAGTTTAACCCTTAACATACTGAGTAGGAATGGCAGAACATAATTTAGACATTAGTATAGATGTAAAATAATTATTAACGTATAAATGATATAATAGAATAATGATCATTAAGTACCATTGATTACAGAACATGTAGTTCGTATTTCACCATCCCACCTGCGAGTGGAATATTCAGTATATTTAATTGTTATTGTTTGTGTTTTGTCAATATTAAATAATTTTAAAATCTATTAACGTCTGCAGTATTATTCACTTTATTTATGGTAAATCACCATCCACAATGATTTTATATGCATGAGATAATCAGCCATAGGTTGTGTGAGTGTGTTTGGTTAAGCTATAAAACATTTAGTTAAATATCCCCGAGTCTCTCGTTTACCCTTTGCTATTGCCGGCGCAGAAATTGAGAGATTACGAGTGTAACCTCATATATGTCATTCATAAGGTAGTAAGTCAGGGAGTGTTGGTGAAGGAGCTGAGGTGTGGTCAGACTTGGTCTCAAACCCTCATCTAGATCAGCCTTGGTATAATTTACCAAAACTCTGAATTTTGTTGCGTGGATGTTCAAATATGACTCTTACAGTGCTATGTTATATAAACTGTAATAATAATTAGCCATTAAGCTAATGCACATGCGCTTTGTGGATTTTTAACTATAAATGAATATACTCACTTTCCAAACACAAGATAAAGTCTTTGTGAAAAGATAGAATGAATCATCTATCTTTTCAATCCAAATGTTTATGTATGGGCAAATCTTAAGTGTTTGGAAATGAGAGCATGAAGATGTTAAGCGATCACTTTAAATTACTTTTACTATGCCTAAAAAATTTTGCAAGCATCATTCATTCAGGCATAGTAAAAGTAATTTAAAGTGATCGATTAACATCTTCATGCTCTCATTTCCAAATGCTTAAGATTTGTCCATACATAAAGATTTGGGGCAAAAGGATAGATGATTCATTATGTCTTTTCACAAAGACTTTATCTTGTGTTTGGAAAGTGAGAGTATTTATTTTTAGTCAATTATATTATTTTATTATTTTTATTTTATAAAAGAAAATATCTTAAACTTTACTAATAAGAATCCTTATAACAAAATTTTGAAAAATATTTTCTATATCCATTTATGAATTTAGTATTATGAATTGTAATGTTTATTTTTCATCTTATTGTATGTACTATGATATCATTGCATAGATGAGAATTGATGAATGACAGCCTTCCTATGGTCCACTCTGAAATCACCATTCAGATAGATAATTTTTATATATGCAATATTTATAAACCCCCAATATAATTTGGCCCTAGCCTCCATTTCCAGATATTGTTATGCTTTCTGCATTTATAAATTTAAATTCTCATAATAGTCTTTGAATTTATTTATATGAGAGCCAAATAGATTACCATATTGTAGAATGGATGGAGTTAAACAATATGAAATTACTTAATAATACTAAGCAAAGAGAGACATTTCATTCAAGTAGATGGGTAACAGAAACAATTCCTGATTTATTTATTTATTTCAATAAAAATATTTATTTATTCCCTGCTGAACAACTAATATTAGATCAGTTTCCCCATAGATAACTTAAACCAAGTCTAATCTCTTTTGGAATCTGTATTTTTATAGTTGAAGGCCAATCTGTTTTAAGATGAAATTTAAATAAAGCTAACTGGGGTTAATATACTGGATATCTTGAACAAAATATTAATAGAATCTCTCTAATTTCATCTTCTTAAACTACCAGAGCATTCATGCCTTAAAATCATCATTTTTATAGCCAACTTTTGTCTACTAAGAATTCACTTATTGCTAACAAAATTATAAAATTACTATGTAATGCCAGGAAAGAAAAGTGGAAAAAGGCTATTAAAAAAAATATAAAAAGTTTTCAAGCTCAAGTCTGAGAAATTTTATGAAAGCTTGGTGGATGTAAAAGTAATTCTAAAATAATAATTACTGCAACTGCTAATCAGGTTTCTAATCTTACATAGCAGAATTCTAGGCCTTAGATTGCTATAGTGAGGAAAAGCATCATTAGATAAGAAATGTTTCACAATGTTCCTATAATAGCAATCTGATAAAACTTATACTTGACCTTGCTTATCTTAAATCAGAAAAATCCCCAGGAACAGATAACATACTACCAAAGTTTCTATAAAAAAAGATGTAACGCTAAAGCATTATTAGTAGAATTATTTAGTAACATTATTAATATAGTAAGTATTTCTAAAATTTACCATATAAGTAAAACAATAGTTGTTTTCAAACTAACAAAGTGAATAATAATCCAAAAAATTATTGCCCAATATCCTCATTATGCATTTTCTGCAAGGCTTTTGAAATGACCATATTAAATAAGTTTTCAATAATTGAGTCAGCTTTCTATATACAGAGCAGGCTAGACAGAAAGAAGATGTGAACAAGTTTCATCTTTAATAACTCAAATGGAAAAGACTTTCAAAATAAATTAAAAAACTGGTATTGCGTTTGGAAAAATGAACTTTGAAAAGTTTCCGAAATTCTTAAATGCAAAAAAAATCATTAATTTATTTGACAAAGTGCTCTCCAGTAACAAAACTTAAATGGCACTAAGTGATCATAACCATAACAAATACAAAATTTTACAAAATGAACTCCATAGAGTTCAGTTATCATATCTACTTTATTTAACATATTCATCATTGATCTTCCAGATACAGAAGCCAGGAAACTCAGCTATGCTGATGGTATTATTTTGACTTCTCAAAACAGATATTTTGCTAAATTAAAAAAATCTCTCAAGAAGAATTTAAATAAATTGAAAATAGTTTTTCAAAAACTAGGATCTTACAATTGAATCCAATGAAGACAGTATATTCATTTTTTTATTTAAACAACAGGAAATTATCTTGTAAATAAATATAACATCTAACAATAGTAGAGGTATAAACTTATCGCACACTATTTAGAAATCATTTTGGATCATATTCTAACTTATTTTCCTCATTTATCTAATGTTACATTTTCTAAAAATAACCTTTTTGGAAATCTTGTCAATACCTCTTGGGATTGTCATACAAATACTTTATGATCTTTCTTGGCATTAACATATTCTATTGCAGAATATTGTTCACATGTCGAAGAAAAAGTTTTACACTAAAACTGTGGGTACTCAGTTAAATATTACCATAAAAATTATTATTGGTACATTAAGTTTCTTCATTTGCAATGTCTTCCTGTTCTTTTATATATTTTTCCACCAAGTAACAGAAGAGAACTTGCTTCACAGAAAAGATTATAAAGAACTATTAAGATTAGACTTGTCAATAACTCAAGATATAATTTCATCTCTTAAGATGTGACCCACATCAAGATACCTTTTTTAGATGTTCAACCAACAAAATTCTATCAAAGAATTATGACATAAACAAGGAATTCTTATGAGATTCCAAATAAATTTATTTTTCTGATCATTCAGAAAGGACAACTGAATTTGATTTTCCTCTAAGCAATTGAAATTTCATCAACAGATTCAGGCCATTGTTCTTATGTACTTCATACATAGGATTTATAATCCCTCATCTTTATAAATGTAGCCAAATACAGTCTATGAACCACATAGTTAATAACCATTTTGATTTATGATTATAGTGACAGAAGTAAAGGATATGATGAAATCATTAGTAAATCTATTTTTTGGTTAGAATGTCTAAAGGTTTCTTTATGATATCTTGTTAATAACTAATCTGTTTAAATTCATATATTTAATAAATAAAATAAATTATATAGATCGAATATTAATAATTTGCAATTTTCTCAGTTTTTGCTGTTTATATTCTTTTTTATTTATTTATGAAAATTTAAAAACATTAATATATTAATTTCTATTTAGTAAGATAAAATTTATAAAAAAAACTCAAGATATAAATGCTTTAATATAATCATTAAAAATATTTTTTTTATTTACACAGATATAATAAAGTACTAAGAAATAACCATAATAAGGAAAGCATCAATGATTCAAAGGCGATAAGAGCAAGAGTGCTGTAAGTGAAAATTACACTACAGAATTTATCAACATTGGTGTTTTTTTTACTTTTCAATAATTAAATAAATAATATTTAAGATTTGATCTCCACTTTCTTCAACAAATGATTACTTTTTAATCTTATAATATTTATTTATAAAGATTTTTTTATGTATCTTTAAAAATAGGACAGTAATTTTAGTTACTTAATTAAAAAAAGCAAGATTTTATAACTGAAACTAATAATTTAGTCTTATTAAAAGTATGATTTGACAAAAATTATTGTAGAGACATAATTATTTTATGACTTGAGAATAAAATGATTAATAATAAGCACTTGAGTAAAACACATTGATAAATTCCAAGTTGAAATATTTAAAATAAAATTGAATGTAATTAAGCTAAATAAGGGAAATATTTAATATTTTCCATTACTAAAAAAATACAGTAATTAAAAAAAATTAAAAAATGTAGACATTATAAAAAATAATTTGAATAAAAAGATAAACAAGTAATGTTGCAGACCCCCCCCCCCAAAAATACTTTTTAATAATAAAAGTATACATTTTGTTGATTTACTTACAAAGATAATATCATATTAAGGTATGTAATGAATAAATATTTAATTTTTATATATCTTCAAATAACAGATTATGGGTGAGCTATTATTATTTTTAAACGAATAAATGATATTCTAATATTATTGTATAAAATTATTAATATTAGTAATAAAAAAAAGTGTGAAACATTTAGGAATGATTTATGAAAGATTAATTTAAAACAAAAAGATATTTTAAAAAAATAGATTGTTTGTTGAGATTGTCCATTCATTTTGCTTTGTTAAGCATTAAATAAATAATTCTATGCTAGCTGCTCAGGTGGCCATGTGATATTGGAACACTGAGGCAGTAGATTATGCTAACAATCCCATTCAATTGACCAAAACTTGATCTTTTTTTTTTATTTATTTGAGAATCGAATATAGAATATTTAGCTTTTAAGCCTGCCATTTTATTAGAGTGTTAAACCTGCATGTGCAAATTTTTTATGTTTTAGGTATACATATCGTTTTGTTAAGGATTAAATGTATATATAAACATAACTTTTTATTCTCAATTGTATTATATAAAAGTCTTTGCAGGTAATGCTGTTGCATGTGTAAGAGGGGCCTTTGTGCAAAGAAGTAAATTCTAGCACACACACCCATCCCATGAAATACAATTTGTAAATTAAAAGTCTTTTTTTCCAATGCTTTTGCAAAAAAAAACTTGAAAATATGGCTTTAGCCATTTAATGTGTTTGGTAAACATCTTACATCTTGGGTTCATTTATTTTTATAAAATCGACCCAGAGAACAATTTGTAAAATAGTAATTAAATAATATCTTAAAACAAAAATATTTACTTGTGAATGTAAGTGGAAATTTATTAAATTTGAAAATTTTAAATTTTATATATTCTACCCTGAAAAAATTAAATGATGATGTCAATCATTTGCCTTTCCAATCAGGTGATTATTTTAATTTAAATAAAAGAATCAAGACTCTCAACATCGTGACAACAACAATGATCATCTTTTGGCTAAACTCAGTGGGCTATTGGTTATATTAGCATTTACTACAGAGACATGCATCAAAATATAGGGGAATCAAAATAAATGACAAATGTGTAATATTATAACATAAACAAATAAATTAAACAGAGGGGAAACCTCACACATTCTTGTGCATTATTATTTAAATTAATCAACCTTCCCATGTTAAAATGCATTTCACAAGTAGCATAAGTAGTTTACATATACATGTCATATAAAATCTTCTAATGAATTTCTGTTATTTTTTCTTAAAATATCTTAAGGAAAAATCAATGTTAATCATCAATCCATTTTATTGCCATGATCTGATTTGACATATGTACCTTTCTAATAATACAATGAACCATAATTTGTTTTTTAATACCACACTATTGACTTTTGCAATAATAAATTAATTTAAATAATCATGAAATAATATATAATGATCTCATGGTTCTTTCTTTTCTAATTTTGAATATTAATCATCATGTTGTTGAATAAATGAATGGCATCCTAGTAGATTAAAGGAGGCATACACTTCTTTTATAAGTTAATGTATCCCCATATATTATAATAACAACAACATTTAATTAAAGAAATGTTTAATCTAACTAATGATCATATTTAATCAAAATATAAATTTGGAAAGTCAAAGTCTTTCTCCTATGAAGACATTTGAATATGTAGAAAGAAAAGGTATCTTTTTATATCCTTCTAATACCCATCAACAACACAATTTAAAATCAATTTATAAAATAATGTAATTTTTATTTGTAAAATAATAAATAATATGCAGTCTGAAAAGGATAATGAATTCAAAATAAAATCTAATAATTATTTGATTTTTTCAAATGAAACTCCAATCTTTGAAATTGTAACACTTATGCAACTTTTCCATTTTTTAATTTGCATCTGTGTTTATAAAATTGATTATCTGATTCACCAAGACTTTTGTAATATAATTAATAATGCAGGACATAAGAAATCATATATAGAAAATTGAAACTAAATTCTAATAATAATAAATATGTTTATTAACACTGAACATCACATTACAATTTATTTACAACTTTTTGCCAAAGAAAGGTCATCTGCAAACATAAATACTGTTTCATTATACAGGATGCAATAAAAATAATTAATAACATAATCACCTACACAGTTGCAAAAATCCTCTATTACTAACAAACATTTGGGTGATTTATTTAATGACACACTCGTTTTAGAAGTAAGACTATTCCATTATGCTGTCAATTTACTTTTAATATATTTTTCTTTTTATAAACTACTTATTTGCTAAACAGCTTTCAAAATATAATAAAAAATATCTAAGATAACCCTATGTCCAGTAAACAACTATTACTTATCATATTAAATTATAATATTTTATTGATAGCATTTACAAAAACACATCTGAAAATTAGAAAAACTTAAATCTTAACTGACAGATGACTGAATTTTACCAGAAAAGTGTTATGACAATATTAATTATCATATAAAACACAAATAAGAAAATTACTATTTGGCATTATTTAGTTAACAATCAAAATATAAGAAAACTCATCAGAAACCATGCACACAACATACTAGATTTCATAAGTTCTGGATGATGATAATGATAATATTGCATATATGCATCTATTATCATGCTATATATAAATAATCATTAAATTATTAACATATTTGTTAATTTGCTTGTAAACTACTGGCAAAGCACAGCAGTACAATACATACATTACTTCATTTAATTAAACAATATGATTAGAAAAGTGTTCCTAAGGTAACCATCCACTGCAAAAATCTATCTTATCAATGTCATGACAATCTTAATACATTTATAGCTTCACCCTACATTGTGGAAAATAACTAAATATCTGCATAAGGGATAAAAGAAGATGGAAAGGCACAATGGCATATTCCAATACTTTTATCTTAAGTAAATATATGTGTGGACAAGGTCTCAACATATTGAAACAGAATATATGTCACAGAAATGGTCCTCTCTATGGATCAAGATACATTAGTTAAGAATGAAAATATTCATAAAATATTGAAATACAATTTTTTCATGAGAAATAACTACTAAATATTGGGGAGAGCAAGCTCCATCCTCCAAAGTACAACATAATCAAACAACTTTTGATAAAGCCACATGCTTTTCATAAGTATTAAAAAATGGGATTAGCATATATCCTAGGCTAAACCATGGCAAGATAAAAAACTAGAGAAATATATTTTCAATCTCTAAAATTACACACATTAAACAATGTATGAAACCAACAAATAAAATGCAAGTCAAACAACTATAAAATACTTTAAATAGCATAATAAATATTTTGCAATTAATAAGAAACATGTGTATCCAATAAAAGTAGCATAAAATTTTATAAACTAAAGTGGGCATAAATAGCATAGGCAGATATTGTTAAATATAATACTAATAGATACTTTGTCATATGAAAAATTTCATAATTCAATTAATATGTCATACTACTTAAAAACTATTGTGAGCTTCTGATAAGACCATATACATACTGGATGTTTATCCATAAAGAAATAAATAAAATATTAATAAATATTACTCATAAATGTAAAAAGGTGGGTATCTTTACCTGGAAAATGCATCTCATATGATTCATTTTAAAACAATAATATAAAAAATGTATAATTTTACCTTCTCTATCATAAGAGTAAATGTATAATTATATCATATAATTAAAGAAATACCTTGGCATGATATTTTAATAATAAAAAAGAAATAATAAATTATTATTATTTTTAAATCACCCATAGTTCTTTATCTGAATCATTCTGCAGTGAGCAATCTGATGTGGGAAAACCATGTCTTCTTGCCAGCAAATTATTTTTAAGGGTAAAGTATCCATAACTTATCACATTTTTACAACAATAAAGCACTTATTCTGGAGACAAATATACAAAATAATATTTGGCAAACAATTTCTGCAAAAGATTTTGAGTCCATTTGTTCACTCACAGATTTATTTAAAAAAAATATAACTATAGCTTGTTTTAATATTTTTTTCACTTCTGATAGCAAACATTATCAAAAGATTTTTATAAAATTGGTGTCATAGTTATATGTTGGAAATAAACAGTTTCTTCTCTTTTTTAAAATAACATTTCAAATACTTCTTTTAAAAATAGTATTTTTTTCAAGAGCATTTAATAATAACAATTTAAAAAAATTACAATTTATTTAAAAGTCAGCAATACAAAGAGTTCAGTTTTATATTTCATAATATTGTTATTGAAGTCATATCTTTTTCACAAAACTTTTTATTAATGCATTTGCTTATTTTGCATTTCAAAAGTTCTTTTGAAAACATTAATTCATCTTTTATCAAATAGGCAAGTCAGCATTTAAAAGTCTTTATCAAGATAACACTTAACAATAAAATAATCAATTAAATATTCAGGATTTGCACATTTTAATATTAACTAATGTCAATTTCAGTTGAAGTATTTTTTTACTTTAAATTAAATTTCAAAAGTCTTTCAACTGTTAATTTGAATTTTACTTTAATAAAAATAAGAAATATCAAATAGGAATGAATGATCCAGTTAAATGTTTATTACAGTTTTAAAAAATAAGGCAAAACTGGTTACCTTTTCACTCTGTAACTTTCTGTTCAGACATTGTTAGATAGAAAGCAATAATAAAAAGCAGCAATAATTTTCTTTATGCATTCTTGTCATTTTCTTTAGAATTTCCTAGATTAGGTTAAGTACAGAAGACTCATACCTTATTTTTTAGCAATGCATTATTAATTAAAAAACAATAAAAGTTTTAAAAAAAATTAATACTTTTAAATTTAGAATAAAACAAAAAAAAATCAAACATTACTGTCTTCTTGTTGAGGGTTCAGTCAGGAAAAAGCAAACAAGCACACCAATTGAAAAATCTTTTATATACCTTTTATTTTGATAGGCATTTTTAATGTCACTCCCATTAAAAAACTGACATCTATAACAAATGTTAATCATAGCATGTACTAATTTTAAAAATTATATAATATTGATCTACTTTCAATGATCATGTGATAATTTTAACTTTCAAAAAATTGAACTTTACTTTTAATAATTATTTAATTAATAACACAAAAACAATAGAATAAATAACATTTATTATTTTAAATTATCACTTTTTAATTTATGAGAAACTTCTAAACTTACTCATTTTAAACACTTTTAATGTTAAATTAATCATTCATTTTTTTAGATAAATTAACAAATGAAACTTAACTTTAGTAATTATAAATACCATTCTTAATAAACCCCTATGCATGCATATACATTGTACACATACAGACAGTAAATTACTTCACATTCTTTTATAATTTATTCTGTTTAATAATTAATTAGCATTATTTAACTGACTTTAATATTATTTTAAAATATACTAAATACACTAACTTTATTCAAATATTTTAAGTTCTAGTAGAATAATAACTTAAATAAATTATTAATCAACTTGAAAAAACAATTTAACAATGCTATTATGTTATAAATAAATCTACTAACAAACTTATAACTTTTTAAGCATGAAAATTAACTTTATTCAGACATATTATATCTAACTTTATTTACTTTTCATTCTCTATAAAACAAAGCATAAATTAACCATCAATTACTATCTTAAAAGCATACTTATTAATTAGTTATTAGAGTTGTATATTCTAATAACTTTTAAGTCAGTTCAAACTTTATATTTAGTACTAATAACTACTTGAATATTAATTATATCAGTTAAATAAAACTTGGATACCATAATTTATAGATATTTTACTTTCATAATAGATTTTATCATCTTTTATTATTTATTTTTTTAAAACAGCGTGAGAACATAAGTTGAATAGTTAAATAGGACAATGTACAATATCACAGGTCACAATTTATAAGTTTTTGTTATTTTTTAGATAATCCTGTAAAATTGCTAGTAGAGATAGGAAATATCTGCAAATAAGATAATTTTGTTAAATATGTTTTTATCACATTTTTAAGAATCCTCATCACACACATGCATGAAAACATTGCACAACTCCCCTTCCTTTTTCCTGGGATAACTCAATATTATATCTGTACTTCTGTCTAGTTTACCTACTTGCTTACTAAAAATATTATCTATAGGCAGCATTTAATTCTCACAATGTACATGGCATTTTCCCCACTTTACCTCCAAAGTCTATACATTTTTGCAATATAATAAGGAGAAAATAGTGTGTTTTGCCTCCATTTTCTTTTCTGAAGTACAATAGTTATAACAAGGCTGATGTAATTCTCAGATTTCTTTACTAATATTTAATTCAATTTTAATTGGTATGTCAATAATCTGTTAAAAATAGTTTTTGTTAGTTTGAAAACCCATTTACAATTTCTCATGCATAAATTTATATCTCGTGTGTGGGAAAATTAAGAGTATTCATTTATAATTTATCCTTAAAGTGCATGTGTATTGGCTTAATCACTAATATTACTATTACATAAAAAAACATAGTGCTATATAAAATAATATCTCATTATATTAATAAAGTTATATTTCTTCAATAATAAAATATTTACCCTCTTTCAGGTTATGAATTGTAAGCACTCTTATTATATGTATTACTAAATATATGTAATATAGGGTTATTTCAATAATCTGAGCTCAGTTGTACAATTAATAATGATCACTCAAGACACCACTGGCTATTTCTCATATGCACAAATTTTGGTCTGTATACTTATCTTTAAAGTGTTAGCAATTCTATTCAGCTCTAAGCAGTCATTTGCAGACATGCTAAAATCAAATACAATATAGCACAACATAACTATCTAACATAAATCATTTATTTCATTGATGAAATGAAAGAATAGAAATCAGGGCCAGAGGCCATATTTAAATCTTATCAGTAGTTTATTTTAGGCAATAACAAAAAATATCAACATGTCAATACTCTCCACATTTTGTAATTGATTTTGAAAATTTTTAAATAAAATGCAAAACTATCAAGCAGTCATTCATAAAATGGTATTTCAACTCTTAGAAATTTAAATTAGATCAGAGATATCAATTTCCACCTATCTTATTCTCCTTATGACTGATCAATATTTCAATTATGAGAATGACAAACTAATCAATACAATTTCCATAAAAAAATCTATATGCAAGATTATAATTCAATCAAAGGAAATATATTTAAATGTACAATTCTTCCAAAAAAATAAATAAAAATAATAACACATTACTATAGTAATAGTAATAATTAAACAAAAAAATATTAAATTTATAATTTAAGATTTTAGTATTCTACCTCATATGAAATATATTAAAACAGTTTTGTCAATTTTTTAAATTATGTAAGCACTTATGATTATATCTGCTGATAGTTAGAAATCTTAATTTCCTAAATTTTTAGTACTTACATATTATCTTGACTCCCAAACTTGGCAGCCATTTTTTTTATTTATACAGTTTCAGGGACACAATAAATATTTAAGATAAAATGGTTGACAAGAAGCAGTCATATTTAATATTAGATTTTATTATTATTGTTATTTTAAAAAAATATGCAAAAATTAATTATAATATTTCTACTTTGTTTATTTTATTAAGTCAACTTATTACTATAAAATTAAAAAGTATAAGAAACATAAAGTGTTATTCATATCCAGTAACACAGATTTTTTTTTTAAGAGAATAGGCAGATTCCAAACTTTCATCATTTTGCCAAAATGCTAATGACCAAAATAAAGATTCTAAATGTAAACAAACTACATCAATGTTCAAAGCATGTCACAATTAACAAGTTATAATATAAATATATATAAAAAATGAAATAAACCTTCTGAATAAAATTTATATTGATGTATTAATTTTTTAAAATTTAACAACTAACAAATATTCAGTAAAATAAAAATGAAAAAAAAAACATAAACAGCAAATATTGTGTGTCCCTGAAACTGTATAATTACAAAAGCTTGGGAGACAGAATAATATATCATTAGGAAAAAAATTTAACAGCGATCCTAGACAATTCATTTATAGTTTATCACTTAATTGAACTGCTTTCAGATTTCCCAATTCAATATTTCAGAATGATTATTAAAAACAAGTTTCTTTCTTTGAACCAAACATCTTTTTTCTTCTTATGGTAAAATCAGTTCTTTCTTCAATCATTATTTTAGGCTAGTTGGCAGAGTATCTTTCATTTTTTATTACTATCTAGTTACAGTTTTGCTATTACCTGTTTGTGTAATTTTAATATGTAGCAACAACTGTCAGATAAATTTCTGGGCAAGGCAATTTTTTTCACCTTCGATGCTTTATAATAGGTTAGGGATGAAGATATGTGAAAAATTACTCATTCATTTTAAAGAAGCACTGTCCACTAGCTTGTTTGGTCATTTTATAATTTTGACTATAATGAAAACACTACTCTGTCATTAGCATTGCTGGATTTGACTTTACTATAGAAGCCTGAGGCTAAAATATATCGTTCCGCTACCTTTCCCTTAATATATATGGATCTGCACTAATTTCAAGTGTTCTCTTTGTAAGACATGCAATGTTAACCTAAATTAATTATCCATGCCTCTTTTATAAATATTTACAATTAAATTTTTTTTATTTAATTTACAAAATGAGAAATAAAATAGCTAAAAGCTATACTTTCTAAATATATTTAGTCAGTTTTTTTAACAACCTCACTTTCCCAACACATGATAGGTATTGATACAATTTAAGAACATTTTGTTGTGGTATTTTTTTTTTAATCTGTAGCTACCTAATAAAAGACTACAATGTATATAAATTAATTTTCATTCATCTAGATTAGTTTATTAAATATTACATCTGAATAGATTATTTTTGGCACTATATTTTATTTTAAAAACTTGGTTATAGATATTTAAAATGTATATTTTATTTTTAAAACTTCGTTATAGATATTTAAAATGTATGTTAACGGTTCTTAATATACACTTTATCAATTAGGTTAAGTCATATCAATCCTTGATTACAGTTATACATTACATACCATGAAACAATGCTTTTCTAAAAGTGATTATTTTAAACAATTTTTAAAAACTATATAAATGATGTTAAATTATTTTTATTATATTTTTCTAAACTCCAAATATAAACTTTATTAAATATAAAACATATCTCTTAATTTGATAAAAGAGCACCAGAATTATTTGGTTACAAATTATTCCTATAGCTATATTTTACATCATGACCGCTGTAAAGGACAGTAGGGAAACGACCCATAATTTTTTGACAAGAATGGGCTTTGTCAGTCACACTAGGGGATCTCCATCTTTCCCAACAGTCATGTCAGTTAAACTGAAATAGAAGTAAATCCATCAAATGCAGCAAACAAAGATAAATATAAAATACTATTTAAAAATTATTGATAATATATATATTAAGCTATAATTTCAACAACAAAAAAAAAAAACGCATAAGTTATATATTGACATTATATAGATCAAAAATAAAAACAGCAACAATAAATCATATTTTTTAATAGAGAATCTATATAAAATAATTAAATACATTTTCCCAATCTACATAATTTATAGTGTTTGATTAATCAACTAAATGTTAAAAATATTTAATTCAAAATTCTCACTTGAAACGGATTATTTCGTAAAAGTTAAGCTAATTTATCAATAAATAAAATTGTGTTTATATCTGGAATGCAATGGATTTTACTCTGGTTTAGGATCTTATTAAATCTGCTAATCCCTATATACACATCTGGGACAGCTAATTTTGAATTGACATAGTAACCTAGTAAATACAAGATTGATGGAAATTTTTTTAATAACATTTGGTTGGTTGGTCAAACAACAAAAAAATAATTAGATTATTGAATCTATATAAAAGTGAAAATAAAATAATAATAATAATAATAGAAATGCTATTTAGCATTATATATACATATAAATCAAAATTGATTGTAGGTAGACTATAATTAAACTGACAACCTAGATTCAAATCCATTATGGATTTGAAAATTTTTCAAAATTAAACAAAAATTGCTCAAATACTATATATTTTTATATTTGTGAAATAAAAAAGCATTAAAAAAATCAAGTATTATGTACTAATGCAATTTAACCACAATTAATTGGTGGGAATTTTTTTAAAAATAAATTTAAATTTATTACTTACATTTATTTGATTACCAATAAATTTTCTATTGGTATGTGAAAGAAATTTAAATGTTGTATTGTAATAAAAGTTGTTCCATTTTTATATATCATAAACTGATGGTAAAAAAAAAAAAAACACTTAAAAATAAATTATTACTATTTGCTTGTGTTGCTTTAAGAATGATTGGGTTAAAAAAAAACATTTAAATGTATTATTTGTTTCCATTGCTTACTTGTACTTGAAATTTTGCATTACAAAATACAAAATTTTTATAATGAAAATAAAGCTTCTTTTTACACTTTGCTTTACAAAAATTGATTTTGGTTACCTTTTGAAAATAAATGTTTAGTATACACAATTCAAATCTTTTGGTTTTATATTGAAACATAGTTGAAAGTGATTAACAAATAACTAACAGGACTTTGTAATAATTCAACATTTTCATAAGATGAAAAGATATTTTGAGAACATATTTCTATATCAAATTAATATTAAAAGTAGCATCATTTTTTCCTAAATGTTTGTGGTGATGGTATATTAGACGTGATAATATGTTGAACTATTTCCATCAGCTATCAGTAAATGTTGAATGTATATACAATTTTAAACTTTATTTAAACTTTTCTATACATTCATTCTGCCTTATCAGGCAACTGAGAAGAATGACTGTGGTGGTTCTTGATTTTAAACTCAGAGGTAAAAAGCCAATAAACTCACCACACTGGCTAATGCATGTTGGTGAGCAGCCCATCCATGTTCGTATACTATATGAATAATCGCATAGTAATAACAGCTGCAATGACAAGAATGTAAGCTGGATTTAAAAGTGGTTTTAGTACAATAGATCATATCCAAGTATTGAGAGAAGTTATAGCAAGGACAAATGAATAAGAGTTGCGATTATGCTTTGGATTTGTAGATTATGAAAAGGCATTTGATTCTATAAACTATTCTTCAGTGATTAAGCATTGGATCATCAAGGTTTTGATCCAGGATAATGTCATATTTTGAAAAATATTTATAAAAATTCAAAAGCAACAATTAGATTACATAACGATACTAAGAAAGTCAACATTAAGATGGGTATAAGACAGAGTGACTCCATATCTCCAAAATGTTTTACAGCAGTGCTGCAAAAAGTATTTTGTGCATAAAAATAGGAGGCTAAAAAAGTATATATAAATGGAAAATATTTAAGGCATTTAGATTTTGTAGATGATGTAGTTGTTTTTGCAAATAATGCTTTAGAGCTTCAGGAAATGTTGCAGGAGTTATCATACGAAAATAGAACTAAAGATAAATGCTAAAAAGACTAAAGCAATATTCAGTGGATTTTCTCAAAATATGAAAATAAAGATTGATTATGATGAGTTAGAAGAAGTTAACAGCTACAAATACTTTCGTCAGATTATTAATACAGATGGAAACATAATGGATAAAATTAATCATAGAATTAAACTTGATTGCAATGCTTTTGGTAGAAATAATTTGATACTAGAAAGAAATATGCCTATGTGTTTGAAAAAGAAAGTTTTTAATAAATAAGCTTTACCAATTATTACTTATGAATCTGAGACTTGGACACTTAATAGAAGAGTAATACAGAGACTTCAGACCACTCAAACAAGTATGAAGAGATGTGTGTTATGAGTAACAAGAAGAGATCGAAAATGCAACATATGGGTAAGAGAACAAACAGGTGTTATGGACCTCATTGAAAAAATTAAGACTGAAGTGAAGATAGGCTGGACATATTTTTAAAAGAGATGATAATAAATGGACAATTGAAATCTCCAAGAGATTGCAAAAGGCCCAGAAAGAGACCACATGTGAGATGGATGAATGAAATAAGAAAGTGTGCAGGAGTGATGTATAGAAGAGAAATTAAAGATTGAAGAAGATGGATTGAACTTGGAGAGACTTTCATTCTGTAGTGGATTGATAATGGTTGATGATGATGATGATGATACATTCAAACATTTAGTAATAGATGATGGAAATAGTCCAACATATTATCACATTTATCACTACTTTTATTTTAAAATTGAACATTTAATATTGGACCAGAAATGTTTTGATTTACTTGTCAAAATTATGAATAAACACATAATCTCATATAAATATTAATATTGTTAACTTATTTACTAATTTCATATTTTGCATAATCAGTCATTCAATGTTTTATTTTTCTCTTATCTCTCTTTTCCCCATTAAAACAGTCTAAATATTTATACTGCTTCAAAACAAATAACTTTATATATATTCTTCAGTTTTACTTTTGTCATTAAATACTAATATTTTAGATTTTTCCTCACTAAATTTAATTTGTATATTTCTTCCTTTTTTATACACCTTTGTAATAATAGCTCTATATGTTTTTTACTAGCGACATCTAACATCAATACATATAAATAAATTCTGATATCCTTTTTAAAGGTGAGAAATATCATAAAACAAAATGATCACTTCCATGACAACATTGGAAACAGATATAGCAACTTACATTTATTTATTTTTTTTGCTATATTGAATGCGCACATACACATATATTTTTACAGTAAATAAAAAATAAAAACATTATAAATAAACAGTGAGTGCATCACGCAAAATGTCACAGTTTAAAAAGGATATTAAGATAATGAAAATTGAATAATAAGCAGTCTAATAATTACTCTTGATAACAAAAGCTGATAAAGATTAAAAATTATAGTGATGATTATATTTTATTTTTTATATCGCTATAGATTGGGAAATGATTTTATTTTTTCCAAAGATTATAATGCAAATCAGTCACTTAATCTCTCTAAAATATCATATAAACATAATTATATAAAAACTTTATGACGTTTTTTATTTTATCTTATCAATTAAGGTTGCAGAATTAAATAATATAATAATTTTGTACAATATATATATACTCTATTATGCATATGTATGTATGTTTCAGTAGTCCATTACTTTTTGCTACAACATTATTTAGTCATTAAACATCACATGATCACTATCTCTATATGAGTAGGCATTAGATAGGGATTTTATGCACAAGCCTTCTGGCATCCATTGATTGCTCTTGTTAGCACAAGATGGCACTACTATATGGAGAGTGTTGTTTTGTTTTGAATTATTTAGTCATAATAAAAATTAAAAGTAGTTTTCTACACCTTAGCAGAGCCATCTATGATGCCCTTGAGTTGGACACTGGATGAAAGTGCTTTATAATATCCACATCCCTAGAACAGTTTCTGGAAAAAAAATTTGCCTTTATTATATGTATATTGTTTATTGTTAAAATAATAAACAGGAATTTGTAAAAGTTACAAAGAGAAATATAAATATGTAAGTTGTATTTATGATTAATACAAATATATAAAATAAAACAGGCAAAACTCACTATATATATTGCCACACACAGCAAGCTAGAATAATTAATGGATGCCAGAAGGCTTGTGCATAAAATCCCCATCTAGTGCCTACTCATCCAATATCGCCAGACTAGTTTCTATGGCCTTCGTCAGTGAGGAGTTTTGGATCTGAGAGCACTGCATCTAGATCTTAGGATCTAATGCAACCCTCCAGCAACCACCTTTTATCTCCATTTAACTACAAAACTATGAGTCTTAAATTGAAAACATCTCAATGTTTTCAATCCAAGTCCATTAGCTTATATAATCATATGGGTCTGAACCCAGTTTAGTACGCATACATTTTGGTGTCTTTGGTTCTTTAATAACCATATCCACCACTATCCTATTAGGCAGGATTGGTTTTAAGCCAATAAACATCACATGACCATCTCGTCTTATGCTTGCGTATTATTCTAGCTTGCTGTGTGTGGCAATATATATAGTGAGTTTTGCCTGTTTTAACAACAGTTATACACAAGCATAAGAAGAGATGGTCATGTAATGTTTATTGGCTTAAAACCAAGCCTGCCTAATAGGAAAGTGGTGGCTATGGTTATTAAAGAACCAAAGACACCAAAAGGTATGGGTACTGAACTGGGTTCCGACTCATATGACTATATAAGCTAATGGGCTTGGATTGAAAACATTAAAGTGTTTTCAATTTAAGACTCATAGTTTTGTAGTTAAATGGAGATAAAAGGTGTTTGCTGGAGGGTTTCATTAGATCCTAAGATCTAAATGCAGTGCTCTCGGATCTAAGGCTCCTCACTGACAAATGCCATAAGCCAGAAACTAGTCTGGGGACATTGGATGAGTAGGCACTAGATGGGAACTTTATGCACAAGACTTCTGGCATCCATTGATTATTTTAGCTTGCTGTGTGTGGCAATATATATAGTGAGTTTTGCCTGTTTTAACAACCGTTATACACAAGCATAAGAGGAGATCGTCATGTGATGTTTATTGGCTTAATATATAAAATAAAAACAAAAATTGCCACAATCAAAAGAATGGAATTTTGTGGACATTGAATTCTGTGATTATATATTTTCAAAAATAAAGTGACTTTGCTGATTTGCGTACATACAAATAAACTTAGTTTGTATCAGCTAATTTTATTCACAGTAATTAGCATTTAATAAATATCCAAATGATCATTGATAATTCTTTATCTTATGTTTATTTTATTTTTAAACATATTTACAAACTAACATTTTTTTTAACTATTTGCATCAAAGTTTAAGAGAAATTGTTGGTTTTGCTTAACTGAAAAGACTTGATTAAATTTAAATACATAGCAGGAATCATTAACATATTTTTTTCTAGTATTTACTGTATTATTGAGTACTAGATCAAGATATATAAAATACATATACTGTATTTGAAAGCGTAAGCTTGTGGTTAAGATCTGTAGAAGTCCCTATCTTCGCATTTTCATGCGCACATTCTTGATATTTATTGCCTTAGTAAATATTATGGTAGTTTCGGATTTTATGAGCTATGACGTTTTACACTTAGCATGGTTTTTGCCGGTAATATTTCATCGAAGATTAGATAAATGATGTCATGGCAACAAAGACACTGGTAAGACTAATCCTTGGGAATACTGATTTTTTGATCGAGGTATCTCACAAGATTTAAAAAGTGAGAGACCTATGGGAAATTTTGTCATTTCTCTGTCTTGCGGTTTTGATATCGGCGTGAGCAGAGATTTTTTAGATATTTTCATATATTTCATATGTAATATGGACATATTAGTAAATAGAGTGAATTTTTAACTGTTGATTAGATGATATTATAGTAATTTTCACCGTAGTTATTTGTAAGTAATTTTCATTTTGTTTCTTAATAATTAAATATAGTAGCTTTTAAGACATATATCGCCATTACAGGTTATTTTTTAATTTGTAAATTTCATAATTTTATGTACTACCTTTTCGGTTATTTTTTATTTTGCTTCTTTTGGGTCATCTTTCCATTTTTTCTTATAAATTATCCTTATTTTCATTAAAAAAAGACTCCACTTTTAATTTCATAATTTTATGGAATACGATTTAATTAGAACGTTTTATGTCGCCATTTTCACGGTATGGCAGATTCGCACTATATCGGGAAAAGTGTTTTTTATTGTCTCTAATTTTAAAATTACAAATATTTTTTATAATTTTTTTTGCAATTATTTTGTATTCAATTTGAATTTATAATATTTTTAGTAAATTACTATTAATTTATGTATTTTTTTTTTTGGCGCATGTAATTATTTTGCTTTTTCTGAGTAACTATAAACATAACGCTGAGATGGCTTTTTTTTTTATGTCCGCCATTTCGGCTGTATAATAGATTCACACTATATCGGAAAAAGTGTTTTTTTTTTGGTCTTTAATTTTAAAATTATAAAAAAAATTTATAAATTTTTTGTCAATTATTTTGTAGTCAATTTGAATTTATAATAATTTTAGTAAATTACTATTTATGTACTTTTTTGGCGCGTGTAATTAATTTTTTTTTGCTGAGGAATGACAAACTAAGCAAAACCATATATATTTGACACTACCTATTTAACATTTTTTGGACTTTTAGAGAATTCTTTTTCTTTTTGTGCTAATTTTTGCTTTAAATCAATTTTTAAGTGAATGTCTTGTATATATATTTTTGACAGTACCTATTTAACATTTTTTGTTGACTTTTTTTTTGTGTGCTAATTTTTGCAGTTTTGCTTTAAATCAATTTTTAAGTGAATGTCTTATATATATTTTTTTTTGACAGTACCTATTTAACATTTTTTGGTCTTTTATACAAATTTTTTTTTTTTTTTGTGCTAATTTTTGCAGTTTTGCTTTAAATCACTTTTTAAGTGAATGTCTTATATATATTGACAGTACCTATTTAATATTTTTTGGTCTTTTAGACAAATTATTTTTTTTGTGCTAATTTTTGCAGTTTTGCTTTAAATCAATTTTTAAGTGAATATCTTATATATATATTTTAACAGTATCTATTTAACATTTTTTGGTCTTTTAGACATTTTTTTTTTTTGTGCTAATTTTTGCAGTTTTGCTTTAAATCAATTTTTAAGTGAATGTCTTATATATATATTAACAGTACCTAATTAACTTTTTTTGGTCTTTTAGACAAATTATTTTTTTTGTGCTAATTTTTGCAGTTTTGCTTTAAATCATTTTTTAAGTTAATGTCATATTTATATTTCTTGGTCTTAGATGTCCTCTTTAGTATTATTCTTGCTACTAGATGACCTCTTTCATATTATTCTTGCTCTTAGATGTCCTCTTTAGTATTATTATTGCTATTTTTACCAGTTGACCTCTTTAGTATTATTCTTGCTATTAGATATCCTCTTTCGTATTATTCTTGCTATTAGATGTCCTCTTTTGTATTATTCTTGCTACTAGATGTCCTCTTTTGTATTATTCTTGCTACTAGATGTCCTCTTTCATATTATTCTTGCTCTTAGATGTCCTCTTTCATATTATTCTTGCTATTAGATGTCCTCTTTCATATTATTCTTGCTACTAGATGTCCTCTTTCGTATTATTCTTGCTATTAGATGTCCTCTTTCATATTATTCTTGCTACTAGATGTCCTCTTTAGTATTATTCTTGCTACTAGAGGTCCTCTTTCATATTATTCTTGCTACTAGATGTCCTCTTTTGTATTATTCTTGCTACTAGATGTCCTCTTTAGTATTATTCTTGCTATTAGATGTCCTCTTTAGTATTATTATTGCTATTTTTACCGGTTGACCTCTTTCGTATTATTTTTGCTATTAGATGTCCTCTTTCATATTATTCTTGCTATTAGATGTCCTCTTTCGTATTATTCTTGCTATTAGATGTCCTATTTAGTATTATTATTGCTATTTTTACCGGTTGACCTCTTTCGTATTATTCTTGCTATTAGATGTCCTCTTTCGTGTTATTATTGCTATTTTTACCCGTTAGCCTCTTTAGTATTATTATTGCTATTAGATGTACTTTTTAGTATTATTATTGCTGACTACCGATGTTATTACATTTTATTATATTAATATATTTTTTTTTGCAGAAACAACAAACATGGCATCCGATTTCTACCAGATGGCTTGCTTCTTTACTGCTTTTTATTGGTATGACATATTGCCACGAAGACGTACTACTCTAATCTTTCGATCTTTAACGAAACATCTCCACGTGATTTCTGAACACATTTTATCGATTAACATTGTCAGGAATTCACTAGGAGACGTTATCTTAAAGATTGGAAGATTAGAGTAGTACGTCTTTGTGGTAATACGTCCTAGCAAGAAAAGTACTAAAGTACCAATATTATTTTTATTTATATGATATAATAGTATTTACTTCAATGATTGCCTTATATTTTGTATCAAATAAAATTTTATAGTCATGTAAGAAGAATATTAATCCATTTCTCAAAGACAAAGCAACTCATTTCCTCAAAAATATCAGACTAATCATATATTTATTGGTCTTTTTTTTTTAAAAAAAAAAAGTTCACAGAGTCTTAATAATTAAGATTTTAATCAGATAATATATCAGAAAAAAATGTAACCCTATCACTTTTTCAAATGCCAATTTATTTCACTGCATGAGGTGCATGATTTAGGTCATTATCATCCTAGCAGAAAACATGTTATCTAGAAACAATGTATTTTGATTCTCTCAAAATTCTTTAAATGTATTGTAGCTATAATAAATTCATGTATTAATTGGACCAGGAAAATATTTATTTCACTTTTATATTTTAGTAGGTAGGTTAGTATCAAAGAAGAACATTTGTAATGGCTATTATAAATGTAAAAAATAATTTATTTGCCCACATAACATGTTTTTGCTTATTCATTGTCTGGTTTTTTAGACTATTAGTCATAACATTAATATAAAAAGCAAACAATGTTTAAAATAGTTAGTCAGACATATATGTTTTGTTTGTGAACATAAGATGAATTGTTTTTCTTAAAACAAAATATTTGAATGTGCATAACTTCAGCAGTAATTTTGTGTGTTTTTGCCTCATGTCCATGATATTTTTTTGGTCTTGCTTAGCAAAAATTGATTCCTGACTACAATTTTTTTCTAAAACTTTTAGTTTTGTCATCTTTATTGGATATAGACATAATTCTTGAGACAATTGATTTTGAAGCTGTTAAAAAAATTAAACCAATACCAAATTATAATAAACACAGCAATATATTTATTATTACTAAATCTTTAATTATGAATAGCTCTACTACACAAAATAATTCTACTGTTAAGAACTTGTAAGCACCATGAATGGCATTAGCTTAAATTGACTGTTAGTAAAAAAAAATACTGCCAAATAGCATGGTTCTTCTCTGGATTGTGAAAATGGATCAAATATTAACAAGCTCTTAATTGTGTTGTTGAAGTGTCAAAGAATGGCAATTGAATTGAAGACAAAAATATAGTCCAATCATATAAAATTTCTTTTTGGTAGCATATAGTCAATTATGTGGATAATATTGTATTTCAGATAAAACCCTGAATAAGTTATACATAATATGGATGTTGTATATATATGTAGAGGTATTTCCATCAACTATTATTAATTGTTAAACGTTTTTAGAAAAATTTAAACTTTATTAAACTTTTTAAATGCATTCAACTATTAATAAGAGAATGCAGATTAGTATACAACACATTTTTCTCCTTCTTTGGGTGCTTCTGGCCTGACAGTAACAATACTAGAAAGAGATTCAAATCTGAAACCTTTAGATTAGTAAATATTTAATTTTAAACTATATTTTAGAGAGCAATATTAATGTTCTAATCAATTAGACATCACCTAATTTAAATTCAATATCTATGAATTTAAGGATTGCAGGTTGGATTATTTTGTTAGTATTGGATCTGCCATAAACATTTGAAGAAGAGAAGAGAATAATACCACTAGAAATGTTGTGTATTATATTAATCTGCATTCTCTTATTAATAGTTGAATGCATTTAAAAAGTTTAATAAAGTTTGAATTTTTTAAAAACATTTAACAATCAGTATTAGATTATGGAAATTGTCCAACATGCAATTATTATTTCAATACTATTCTTGCAAAATTTCAGACAAATTAATATTAAGGATGATTTTTAATGATGTTGTTAGTGGTATAAAAAAAAAACTATTTTTTAAATAATATTTAATTTTAATTCAATTTCAATTTTATTAAGCATGTAACAACAGACTAGTAACAATCCAATTACAGTACAACTTTTATAAACCAAGAATTAGTTTATATTGATTTAAAAAATCATGACAATTCAAATCAACATCCAAAAATATCTTATTATACAACATAGCAATTCTAATCATGACAGAATTTTTGTAACAATTATGATTATACTTTTCACTATAAAAGAAACCATTATTTCTAGTTATATAAGGAATTCTATAATTTATATTTTGAATAAATTCTATTACATCTTATTTTCAAAAAACAATTTTTTTAAAAGACATTACATCATTCAACAGTCTTTTTTCATAAGATATGCTTCCCTACCCACAGATAAGTGTAACTTTTCATTATATTTTTCAGTCATTCCTTATAATGTTTTGTGTTAGAATTCCAAACAACAGAACAATAATTAATTGTAGAAACAAGTATTACATAAAATAAATAAAAATATGATTGGTTATTGTTGTGTTTGGTCTGGATTACAGACCAAACCAACAGAAAATAATGTAAAATAATACTGAAACAAGTATTACAATTAATATATTTATTATTATGTACAAATATATACAATACAATATATACAAGTGAATATTTACAAGTTGAATATTGGAGTTTAATGTAAACTCTAGGTTCTGCCTGCCGCTTCCAGCCACACCTGATGGCTTGCCTCACATGTAGGGTCTATGACTCTTCCAACTGTACAAGACAGCTTGCCTCGAGCCAAGAGTGATCTTAGCAGCATCCGGTCTCTGCAGGACTTGCCTAGCTGCATAGACTAAATAGCATAGTGCTATCAATGGGAATACTTGCTGCTGTTTAGGTTAGCAGAGCTTCCCTGGGAGAACGTAAAGAGTCTTTTCAGGTTAGACACATTCTTCCCTGATTCTTACAAAAGGCTGACTATTTATACCCAGATCCCTGACCTTATTGAAAACCTTCGGATTCAGCAAGCATCGTTGATCATTGGCTATGTTTTTATTTACACATCAGCCTATTGGCCTGTGGCAAACAATGCTTAATCCGATCAGATAAGGAGGCATTTGGAATAGTCTATTTCTGAGAGAAGGGAGGACTATAACAGTTATGTAAAACCTTTTTTGATATTGCTATAATTCCAGTAATTATATTACATTTAAGAATAAATTCATTAATGTGGATCAAAAAAAGACCATTGCTATTAAATATATAAGAATAATGAACGCATTTAATTAATCTAAAAGGTTCTAACAAAAAGTTTATAATATATTTAAGGTCAGTTATTCAGTTTAAAAAATAGCTCTGTCTTACTTAAAATTAAATAATGTGGTTGTGGCGAATGTTATCACAACGCCAATGTATAAAAAATCACGTAAAATATTGTAAAGTTGAAGCAAATCAACATAAATAGCACTATGATTATTAATGGAATATCATGTTTTTAAAAACAAATTAAAAAAGAAGGAACATAAACAATGCAAAATTTATGATATATATATATCTTTTAAGAACAATATACAGACATACATTTTTAAGCAACCTCTATGTTAAATGATATTTTATTAAAATAGCTTGGGGTAGAGGGAGGGGCGAAAGTTGGCTGCCTTTTAATCAATTCATGGATGTAATTTGGTTTTAAAAAAACAACAACAACATTCAAATGTAAATATCTACTTTTTTATTTTTTTAAAATAAATGTTACCAAACATGTTGTACCGAAAATATTTATGAGCAATAAAATGTTTGTTATATAAAATAAAGTTTAATTTATGTAATTACACATTTTCAAATATATACAATGCAAAGTTTATTTGTTAGATTTAAAAAAAAAACTAAATAACATTGAATTATTAATAATTATGTTAAAGGCCTAAATGTTAAAACATAAGTTTTTGTGAAAATTATTAATAAGCAATGAAACAAATTTTTTGTAAACAAATCAAAATGTTGTTTTCAAAAAATGAAATAATTACCTCGTTTGGTAAGCAGGATCAAAAATATGATCACAATGGTTATCGTTAATAAGATATTAATGAGAGCTGTTTGTGAATTAGAAAAACATGTATTTGGTAACCAGGCACTCTATGTACAAAAAAGGAAGAAAATATTTTTGAATAATTGAAAGCAGTTGTTGTAAAAGAATTAATGAATAGTTGCACATGAGAGGTGAAATCAAGTAGTCTTGGACACTTGTCATGACAATGGAAAAATAATAGCTTAACCTTGCAAAAGCATTTTAAATTCATTCTTTAGACAAAACTATGGAATCCCTTATTGAAGATGTTATGGTCTACACACTGATTAGCCTGAGGCTTCTAAAATGTGCTGACCACCAGTCTCATATTATGTAGTTCTTTGGAGACAGAAAAATGCTGAGCTGGAAAAACATACAATGTTAAGCTTTAAAAGAAAGCCTCTTGCCTTTTTGACTGTAATTTGTTAGCCTGAACTATGGGACCATTGTGCTCATTGGTTTACCTAAAGTAAACTGAGAAGAAGGATAATGATGGATTTATAAAACAAGCCTATAACTCAAGTAAAAAGCTATACTAGAATTAAGGATAAACTCATTAAAAATTCACATATTAGAAAATTAAGTTAGTCTATTTACTTTGGTCATCACTACCTAAGAGAAAAACCAAATTTTCAAGATTTCCCATTAATCAGCTTATAGATATATAATGTATATATGACACTTTAAGTACAAATTCCATTCAAATAACATATATGATCTTATACTTTATACAATTTTTGAAAATTCTATATCTATAATAATTATTATTGTAATTAATAATTTGTTAAGCACATACTCATTACATAAGTAATATATATTAAGACTATAGCGACCGTAAGGACCTCTATAAATCTTAACACAAGATTAATGACTTTAAAAGACAAGTGCAGTCTCTTATCTTTGACATACTTTTTAATTATATAGGTGAATCTAAAGCATTTTGATTTGAGCACATGAAGCTATTATCCACTTCACTAATTAAGTCCACAATTTTTATACAAGCTAACATACATGAAATCGTTTGATTTACAGTGAGTCAGTGTGAAGCTCTTATAATTAGAAATCTTTTAAGACACTATAAATCAAAAGATTTTGATTATGTTAGCTTGTATAAAAATTGTGATCTTAATCAGTGAAGTAATTAATAGCTTCATGCTCTCAAATCAAAATGCTTTAGATTTGCCTATATAATTAAAAAGTAGGTCAAAGATAAGAGGCTATCCTTGATTTTTAAAGTCTTTAATCTTGTGTTAAGATTTGTAGAGATCCTATGGTCGCATCTAGGCACATAGTCTTAAGGTTATAGTCTTAATAATTATTCTTATAATTTCCAGTTATTTTTTTACAGTTATGCACTAAATATGGATTTGTAATTTTATTTTTATTTTATTTTTCCTTTTTATTTATGTTTATAGCAGAAATAGAACAAATTATCAGAAATTTTCTCAAAATACAATAAATGCTTGACAGTAAAGCAATAAATATTCAAGGAAAATAAGTATTTTGGGGAAATGTATTTATTCAAACATTGATTATTATAGCAGATATTTTATCCTGTGACATGCTGACTGACATTAATAGTAGTTTGTTAATATACCAAAAAAACTGTTATTGATAGCTCCATGACATATATTCAATTAATTAAAGGTAGTCATAGATGTTTGATCAGTGTTATAAATGTCTATGTTCTACATTGCGATCTTTTTTTGTTCACAGAAGGATTTAAATGTAGGCCTATAAGAAGAGACTTTCTATTCAGAAACTAGTTGCATAGGAGAGAAATTTTATTTTATGTAAATTGTCTTTCTGGTATGACCCTTTAATAAACCAAGATAATATTCTACAGATTATGATATATGTAAAAATATAATCATTATCATTCACAGAATTAGCTGAAATTCATTTAAGATAAAATGACACTATAAGATGTAATATGTTGGACTATTTCCATCATTTATGAGTGAATATTGAATGTATAGAAAATTTTAAACTTTATTTAAACTTTTCAAATACAAACAACTTGTTAGTAATAACACACAAATAGACAATACAGGTTAGTAATTACACAACGTTTCGAGTAGTATTATTCTCCACTCTTCTTCAGGTGTTGCCGGCCTATATGCACAGTGACAATATTCGCTTAGAAGTTGAACTCGCACCTTTAGATTCTTGTATATTGAATTTAAGGCAAACGCTCTACCAACTGAGCTGACACTAGTTTTGATCAACATTGTTATTTGCAATGATGACAAACAAAATCCATATTATTATTCATTTAAGTTAGGCACATCAATATATATAATTGCACATCTAATCATTTCATCACATTAATTTTGACTGTCTAAAATACAGTGTGATCATTGGTATAAAAATTTTTCATAAAATGATTTTCACACTATTTTATTGTTACATTTGATGTATTAACATGTAGCAAATATACAGATGAAGAATCTTATATACTCTTCTATCCAAACATGTGGGCTTTCTCCAAAATCTAAATCTTATAGCAAATTTAAAACAAATATAAAACTTTGTGTTGAAGAAAATGCTTATACATAAGTCAAATAAAGAGAAAAATAATTATGTATAGACATGGACATAGAAAAATGAGAAATAGGTAATAGTCATAAAACAATCCCAATAAAATAATTATAAATTAACTAAAATATTTAGAGAAAAACAAACTAAATTGAGTTATTAAGCAGGCAAACTACTAGGATAAAGAAAGCAACAGTAATCTGAGATGGAAAATGGATTGCATGGCAAATGGTGATAGGCAGTATGTAATTGATGAAGGTGAATAGAAAAAACAATAATAATAAAAAATGAGAGAAGAAACAAATATAAATAGTTAAAAACCCAGATTATTATAAGATCAAAAGTAATATGGCAAATAGTTGAAAACACAAAAGTGCAAAAAAACATAAAATATTGCATATAACAAGGGTAATATTGTGACAGATTTGAGCATGAAAGTAAAGATTTGAAAACAAAAACCAGAATAAGAAATGAAACAATCATTTTAAAAAATAAAAAATACATAGTTTAAAAAAAATCTAATAATGTCAATGCAAAACATTTAAAATAATAAAAAGATAACGTAAAATTTCCAACAAATTGAACAAAATAATAGAAGAGTTGTTTATGGAGAGTTATTAAAAAAGTATAGAGAAAATATAAAAAGAGATTAAAAGAAAAATAGTTAAAAATAATGCCTGTAGAAAAAAAATTAGAAAAGAAAAGCTACAGAATGTCACAACAATAACTCCACATCCAAAAAAAATCAAATGATCATATGTTAAAAAACAAGTCTTTAAGAGATCTGAGAAGAGATACTAGCTCATATCAGGAAGCCTGAAACTGATTGCATAGTATAGTAAAAGTTTTATCCAATATAAAAACTAGCCCATAAACATTCTGAAAAAAAAAAATGAACCCAATAGTAATGGGATAAAAGATTGTACAAAATTCAAGATTAACCCAAGTGATTGTGTCAGCACATGCGCTTTCCGGAAGTGACAATCTAAGCAGATCGTTCAACATTAAATTACTAAATTATTATAGTTTTGAAACTTTTTTTTACCTACGGAGAGGTGGAAATGATCAAGTAAGCACTTATCTTTTGTGTTTATTAATTAAAACTAAGAATGGATAGGGCATTTAATTTTCCTGATCAGGAAATACCGAAGCCTAACAGAATTATGAGGTTCCATAGCGACCATAACGTTAGAAAGATATTTGATATGTTTAACACGAGCCCTCAAAACGAAACAATAGTAAATACTTCCAGTAAAACCAATCAAGCCAACTTCTTCCATAACGAAACCTTGTTAAGCCAAACGATCGACAAAGAATTAACATTACAAGATCCCTTTGGACATATAAATAAAAATGCAAAGCCTCAATCACTTTCCGACAATGTTACATTGTCACAACACTGTAGACAAAAAAATATAAATGCGTTTTCCAAAATGATAAACCGTGATCGAAGTTACAGTCAAGCACTAAGCGTACAAAAACCTTATTTACTAGAATTCCCCAGTCTTAAACCCAATTCCAACATAGAAAGTTTACAGTTCTGTAATAACACAACGTTAAACCATAATATAAGTTTTAACAGTCAATTACAAAATACATTAAGTCCAACAATTCAGGTAAGCGATCAATCATATGCAACACCACTTAGCAAAAACAAAACTAAAACTACAAGTACAATAACAGGTGAATCTACCACACAATCAAACACCCTCGATTTTATGGGAGATGAATATTTCAACAATAATGAACATAGACCTCTAGCATTTCCACAAAATTCACAAACCACCATGAATAATTATCATGAGATAAGCCAGGAATTCAATTCCAGAATACCTCCACTTTTGTTCAACTCTTTCTTACATTACCATAGTGATCTTACTTTGATATTAACCACTTCTAATGATTATTGCAACTTGTTCACTTTCCCCACAGATGACTTTTTTGAGCTCATCAAAAGTCAACAATTAATTGATTCAGTAAAGAGAATATATCACCATCCGAACAAAAGATATTTAGTAATAGAGTTTTACAATATATTACAAAAAGAACAATTTAAAAGAAAACAACTTTACCTCAAAAATAGATATCTCATAAAGATAGACATGAACAAACCCAGAATTATTCATGGACTAGCACGAAATTGCTATTTAAATTTTAATCAAAATGACCTCCAACGACTTCTAGCTAAATTTGGAAATATCACAAATTTCAAATTCATAACAGAAAAGAGAGCAGGCATTGAACTGCCCTCAAACAGCACAGCCTTCTCACTTAAACTAAACCCAGATTATTCTCCACTAGACATTCCGGTTACCCTAGATGAGGCAAAACTTCCAATTTTTATCTCAATTCAAGGTGTGCAGCCTCAGTGTTTCAGCTGTGGGGAACGTACTCACCTTCTAAAGGCATGTCCAAAAGGAACATGTGCTCACTGCAATTTAAAGATGTCCAGAAATCATAAATGTCCACAAAAATCATTAAACCCTCAATTCACTTCAATTCGACAGACAACTAATACAAGTGATAATGAACAAAATCAAGTCAATGAAGACAGTATTGAAATCTTGCAAACATTAACAGATGCCATAACTCAAGAGAAAACAAAAGAAGGCTGTGTGAACAGTATTACATTACAATATATACACACAGCTTCCGAAAACTAATTCAACAACTGGATCAAAACAGGAAATAGTAGAAACACAGACACATCAAGTACATCAAACAATAATTAAGCAACAAATACCAATACAATCATCTCTACAAACTAATCCAAAAGGTCAAATAATACCGAATAACAAAAGGAAAACACAAGATTCTTCTGAATCGCAGCATGAAGAAACAACCAACTCAACTGCAGAATCTGATCTTGATATCAATTACTCTCAAAACTCTTCAAACAAAGCATCCAAAGATAGAAGTAGGCAAGAAAAGAAGAGAACAAGAAGAAATTAAGTCTCAGAACAGCTCAACAGATAACCTATCTACAGATACACTAAGTACAGCATCTCAAAAAGACAAAATGGTCAACTCAAATACAAATACTCAAAACAAAGCACTAGATCAAGGTCAAACAAAAACAACAGTATCAAATTGCTCGACAGAGAACCAATCTACAGATTCACTAAGTACAGCATCTCAAAAAGATAACATGGTTAACTCAAATACAAATTCTCAAAACAAAGCACTAGATCAAGGTCAAACAATAACAACAGTAACAAATTGGAATATTCTGAGTCAAACAGCACAAGTACTCGAGGATCAACTAATCTCATTGGATGATGAGTTCTCAGAAGAATAAAGCAATCTCCACACCTACACGGAATCAAACAACGCATTTAAAAATTGCTGGAATTAATGTGAGGGGGCTCAATTCACTGGATCGGGTACATGCAATCAAAAACTGGTTAAACAAATCAAACTTACACATTGTATGTTTCTCCAAGACCAAGTTACATTTTCAGTCCAATATTAAAATTCAGCAATTAATGCAGCAACATGGATATTTCCATTATCTACCCTCGAATACTGCTTCTTCTGGAGTGGCTTTCCTGATCAATAAAAATCTGGAACATCAGCAACTAAGAACTCTTCACATTAGCAAAGAACTTCTATTTATTAACATTACCATTAATAATAACCCCATAAACATAATTTACTTTATCTCATGAATGATACTAATCTAATTCATTCAGTGATTAATAAAATCAACGCCCTGCTTTCATCCAATAATTCACCCTCAATCTGCTTTGGGGATTTTAACATGACCTATCATCAGTTTACTAACAAATATCTTCATTTATTCAACAAAGTTATGCTATGTGGAGAAGGTTTCTTTCCTCCTCAATCATTCTCATTTTACACACAACACAAGCAATTGTTGATTGATCTTCTTTTTTATTCCCCGAACTTCATTATAACCTGCATGCCAAGCTGCAATTAGTGACTTTCTCAGACCACCTTGCTATAAAAATCTCGCTACAACTTGACACCAACATGATAAGTCTTTCAGACCACACAAAAACTATAAGACTTTTGAACAGAGCCACAACACCAGAATGGTTATTTTCAGAAGCATATATCCTTCTAAATAAAATACAAGTACTCACTTTGCCACCTGTGCAAGCATGGTCTGCTTTCGTAGGAATCTTGAGCACCCTCATTAACTTTTACATAAAAAGATCTAAGGGACCAAATCAACTTCTAAAAGAACTTGATTCAATTAGTAATAGGCTAAGTTCACTACCCCTCTCAAGTACCAAAATTGAAGAAATACTAGAATTAAAAACTCAATATCACGAAAAACAAAAAGCTCTAGCTCAATTCATTGCTACAAAGAGATCTAAAATCTTTTTGGCAAATAGTCATAACTGGACTAGAAGCTACATTTGATGGGCACTTGGATTGGCTGCTAGACCAACACCGTCTACAATTATCATTAACAGCAAGTGCTATAGTGGACCAGAAATGTTGGAGAGAATTCACTCTCATTTCAAAACAAAGTTGCAAAACAATATTTTTCAAACAGAAAACATATGGAATCATACCACAACCAATCACAACATAAATGAAGCCCAAATATTGCAAAAGCTACAGGCATTTTCTGAAAGCACTCATCCGGGCCTTTATGCAATCCTGAAATTTGTACTATTACACCTTAGTCACTACCCAATCCCCATAATCAAAAACATGATTGACGTGCTGGCCGACAACTTTCAGAACATTCCAGATTTGTACCCAATGGCACTGGTCCCTTTTCTTAAAAAACAAGAAAATCCATCTAGTCTCAACAATATACGACCTATTTCCATGATTCCATTGCTAATTAAGACAATTGAATCCTTAGTTAAGGACCAGATACAACCCCAACTCTACTCACATATTTCATCTTTTCAATTTGCCCAAAAAGGATCATCAACCATTGATGCAGTTCAGTGCTTTCTTTTACTAACTGAGCACATCAGACAAACCAATAAGTCAAGGCCACTGGTCGTACAACTGGACTTCTCTTCAGTGTTTGACTCAGTAATACCATCCGTACTGTTCCAGACAATGTGGGAGTATCAGGTGCCTGACGTGTACATCAGAATAATAGCAAACCTTTTACTAAATCGTTCCATATTTACTTCTTTAGATGGAAGGTTGTCTACAGGTTTTAGACCTCACATCTCGATTCCACAGGATTCTCCCCTAGCATCACTATGTTTTATAACTTACATCAACCCCATGCTCAAGGACATAGAGAATATCCTGCCAGGCATTTATGTTCCTGCCATCAAAAAACAAATCAACCACATCTCCTATGTGGACGATGTTACCATTTTTCTTCCCAGCGAAGCTCATCTTCCAACACTTTTCACAATTATTGACAAGCATGCCAAAATATTAAACTTCCAAGTTAACAATAGCAAATCTTCCATCTGGAGAATTAAAACAGGAACAACAATTCCATCCAAATTCACAGCCAAGCCACAGCTTTTTTTAGGATTCCCCATGGCAAACACAAAAACTATCATGACTAGAGAAATACAAAATTCAATCCTTCAAAAAACCAATAAAACAATCAACACTCTCTCTAGTATTTCACTTTCAATTCCTGGTAAAATTGCACTCCTTAACATGCTAGTGTTTTCAAGACTCAATTACTATCTACCAATCATCAAGCCTACTAAAATCTTCAGTAAACAAATGGGCTCATTATGTACTAAGCTATTGTGGAAAAGGAAGGTTGTGGCCATAAGCTTGGCAAAAGCCCAAATGCCTAGAGAACTGAACGGTCTTGGTCTACACTCGGTTGCTACATTATACTTGCAAAAATCACTAAATCTGCTACACAACCATTCACTGGAAATGGACTATACAAATTTAATCCAAGAATTTCAACCTAATGATACGCCACCTCCCCATAGTAAAGGATGGTTGACTGACATCTGGACACGTGTCAATGGCTGTATTAACTTAACTCCAAACATTTTCAATGAAAAAAAGTCCTACTGGGAAACTTATAGGCTAAAGAAAGATTGTTCCTCAGCTCTCCATAATGCTCTTGGATTAAACAACAAATTATTGATCAGAAAAGCCAAACATTGGTTTTTTGGAACCCAAATTTATTGGCTTTCTTCTGAAATTAAACCCTCTCATCACTACCCACTAATCAGTTCCTCGTAATGAGGAGGGGTTTTAACAAAATTAGCTCTCAATGTCAACTCTGTCAGAGGGATGAGGAAACAATTGAACACATTTTCCTAGATTGTCCATCACTCAGCATTCTTGGGTCTTTCATTGACGAAAAGGTAAAATGCTATTCTACAGACACATTCTTAATCCAGCAAGCAATTAAAGCTGGCAATTTTGCTAACATTAGATTAGCAATTTTCCTATCCTTCACCATCTGGCTAACGAGATGCAGTTTTGTTCTGGGCAATGCGAACACCAGTACCCTTCAAGTATTTAAAACACTCATCAAGGGTAATATCATCAGAGATTAAAATGCTTGCTCTGGATTGGCTGTATCAACAAATCTGGGCCGGCACCTCCATGCTAGTGCACTGATTATTACAAAGATAGCAATGATCAAATATGAGTCTCGCCTCATCAATGCAATACCAAAATGAGCTCAGTCATATATATGGGAACTCTACCATATTATCTAAAGACTACCAATTAGTGGATTGATCACACCATCTACCTCAACAATAAAAGTTAACAAATTTAATCACGAACTGAATAGCTTAACTTATAAGCAAGTAACGGACAGATCTCGGGATGCTTGGGCTTGGACTGACGGATTGGGAGTGAATCAATGGCCTTGTCAGTGTTCTCCCAGCCCATTTAACCTCTGCTTCACATCTTGACTATAAACCTATACTCATTATAAATTTGGACAAGCCTTTCAATGCTCAATGAGGCATACATAATTGTTCAACTGGGACAAAGTATGGACCAATCTAGAACACTACTAAAGCGTTGATCCAACATTCATGTATATATCCACTTCTCATTTGGCTATGGACATTGCTTGGTATTCATGTAATCTTCATTGTATAAAATTGTATAAATCATTTAAATAAAACATTATTTTTTTTAAAAAAAAAAAACCCAAGTGATTGTGATAATCTATCTGGAAAGATTAACCAGTTTTTAAAAATAATGACTTTTGAAATCTAATCTTGAGAGGCTTTAATACAATTCTTGAACTATCTAGACCAGTGTTTTAGTATAAATCAAATGATTAAAAAAAGCAAGTTTGCTTTTGTATACACATATTTTCAAAAAGCATTCCAATTTTGATGGAGTACATTTTTTAATAGATTTCATACTTTCAAGATAAAAAATGCAATCTTAAACAACTAGAACATTAAAGATTGCCAAGATAAAATTATATACTATGTTATCCAAAAAGAAATATAAAGTAATGAAGCTTTTAAAGTAATCTTTATGTGGGAGATTGTGGAACTGTAAACATTAATTGACCACACCTTTATTGGAAATCCAAATTATCCTAATAACACAGCACAATCAGCACTGACCACTAAACCATTGATCAAGTGGTTAATTATTAAAAGCAGTAGATATAAAACAACCACCACACTGATGTTTATAAACTTTTGTCTTCTGCATTTTACAATGAAGAGACTTAATCAAATTAATCCCCAATTAAGGCCCAAAAAACTAATACATGTTTACTATAAATGTTAATATAATAAAAAAACATCATCATCACGGAATATACTCAGATTCAAGAAATAAAAGAACTGGATTAGATATCAAATAGAGAGAATGGATGGAAATTTGTTCTTATCAATCTAATTTATTGTCACTATGTAATACACCTACAATTGCAAAAACATTAAAAGGGTCTAAAAGATAAGACTGTTTTAATTAAAATAAAATAAAATAAATAGATAAATATATAGTATGTATTATATATTATGAGTAAGGGACAACATACAGACATAATTTGGAATTTATCATTAACATACAGACATGAATTGTTTCAATAGTGTAAAAGTCAATTCATGTTTTATTTAAAAAAAACAATGGGATAAGTGTTGTCTATTAAAAGTATTCATGGTTGTATAAAATTCAATTTAAAAAAAAAACTTTACATATTGTATTTTAATTTTTTAGTGTAATCTTGCAAATATTGCTAGAATTATAATAGAGTAGTTCGATTATGGAGAGAACGGCGTATTATTTGTGAATAACAAATTTATTACGTGAAATAAAGTATATATAATTACATATTTACAAACATACAGATCAATGAGTTTATTTTTAGCATTGAATATTCACAAAATATTTTAAATAATAATTATTTTAAAGAAATAAATAATCAAAATGTATATTTTTGTAAAAATTATTAAGCAAGAAAAAATTATTATCTCGCAAACAAATCAATATATATTTTTAAAGACATGAAATAATTAACTCATTTAAAAAGCAATACTAAAAATAAAATTAAAATCTTATCAATAATAAATTTATCAATAACACTTTGTTGCAGATGAGAAGGCTAGATACGGAGTTAGAGAAAAAAAATTCTTTATTAAGAAACACTTTATCTATAAAAGTGTGGGGGGGGGGGCAATAGTTTTTAAAACAATTAAAGAACATGAATGTGGAAGACATGCTAAATAATTATTATTGAGATTCGAAATAAAGTCCTGATTAAGAATCGGTTTATCTATAAAAGTTGGAAATAAATAGTTTGTAAACAAATTAAAGAATGGAAGTTGTTAGAAGAGTGTGGAAGACATGCTAAGTAATTATTATTGAAATTCGAAATAAAGTCAAACCAATAAAGAATCTTTCAGCAGCAGCCATGGCATAACCAGATGATCCTAATATTGGAGAATACTAATTATAATAATGAGCTAATGATAAATTAACCTTGAAAAAAATACTATTTAGTATATTTCACAGCCAAAGCTAGAGTCCTTATTTAAAACTATTATTGCATATAAAATGACTGGCTAAAAAATCTAAGAAGGGATCTAATTCTTGGTCTCAATTTATGTAGTATCTTTGATGTGAAATAATGCTATTCTGAATATACATATAGCATTAAACCTTGAAATAATAGCAAAATGTTTCTCTGACTGACTGACATTCTAAACAATGCTACAACAACCACAACTTGATAAATTTGCTGCTTAAAAATAAGTTTCGATTTAAGCATAGTGATAGATTCTTGAAATAAGAAGGCTTTAACTCAAGAAAGAAGTTATATTAGAATTCAGATAACCTTGCAGAAAGTTAAATAATATGGTATCTATTTGAACATCACTATTCAAGATTTTCTATAGACAACTTAGAAATAATGACATATTTATGACAGAGATGTACACAAATTCCAAGTCAGTTGTCCAGTAAGATTTTTTACATTCTTCAATTTCTGAAAGACTTAAATTGAAGATTATTATTATAATTAACAAGATAATTATTTTTTATTATCATATTCTAAATATAAATCATATTATTATTATTATTATTTTTGTAAAATATTGCAAATGGTATGGAACATATTCACAGTGATAATTTCAATATAAACTAAATGCTTTAAAAAGTAAATAAATATGTATTTCATAATACATTTAAACTCATTCTTTTAATTAATAAAAGAAGGAAGAGTATCATTGGAAAACCTATCTATTCATATTTCATGTCCCTATTATTATAGTATTTTATCCTGTGATTTCAATACTATTAATATTCGTTTCTTTTATGTTACATGGCTACATTTATCTCTATGGTATACACTTAATTAGTTAAAAGCAGTTCTATATATTCAATCAGTGTCATACTGTGCTCTAAGTCAACTAGCAACTACAAACAATCACAGATAGAAAACAATTTTTTTGCAGAAATGTTCAAATCTAGATTTACGAATATGTCATTGTATACTTAGGAAGTTGTGCCCACATTATATACATTTTATTTTATTTATGTACTAAGAAAATAGAATTAACTAGATAATATTTAGCTGACCAAAAGATATGGATTCCACCTAAATGATGCATCTGACAATGTAACCATTACTAAAATAAATTATTTGCTATTCATTTCCTTATAAAATGCTACTTTGTTTGATCATTATTGTTTTTATGGTTATAGAATATTTAAAAATAATATAAAAATCCACTTTATGATTTAGTCAAGTTCAGAATACAACTAAATGTTGCTACACATTTACTATTAGTAGTATTCTTTAAACACTTTATTCCATTGTATTACACTGCCCAAAGTATAGCATAGTCATTGGTAGATAAAATTAATATAGTAATTTTCTTAACATAACTTTCCTGAAATTCTCTCTTTATTTTTATACTTGGTGTACCAATATATGGTTAAACATAAAGAATAAATATTTTCTTAGGATAAATCCATGAGAAGTTGATAGTATTATTTTTTAAGTTCTTTACAAAAATTCAGCAAGTTTACTGTAAGGTGAATATTAAGAGAAAGGATAATAGATCAAATTTCAACTTAATATTGTTTGATTTTCTGAATGCTTATGTAAATGTCTGAAACACATTTCTCTGAAAACATGTGATGGTGACCCTTTACTCTATGTCAAGAATGATAAAAAAAACAGAAATGATAGTTTGAAAAAAAAAAGAAAAAGGATATTTGCAAAAATAGAATTGAAATAAAAGACCATGCCATTCTTTTTAGAATAAAGCTGTTTATTAAGAGGTGGGGAAATAAAATCTTAGTGAAAAATCTAAAATGAAAAAAAGATTTAAAACCTGCTTTCTCTTCTTTTTATAAAATGGAAATAAATTAAAAGAATAAATGTCTAAAAATAAATAAATATAAAAAATCAGAATAAAAATTGATTAGTAAAAGAAAACTTTTGGAATGAATTAAGTTTGAAAGATTACTGGCTTATAATAAATGAAGACTGATAATTGCATTAATTAAAAAAACTATGTAAACTATCTCATTGTCTAAAAGTGATAAGATAGTAGATTAATCTAGAAAAGAGATTTTATAAAATGAAATATAAAAATTAATTTAAAAAAATAGATGTAAGTTATGATCAAATTTAAAACTTTGATAAGGAAATAAACAATAGGAGAGTTGAAGTATAAAAGTGCAGTTCAGTTATTATTCACAGATTCATTCTGAGATTCCTTGATTCATTCAGATATTCAGGCATTCAGTTGTATAGAGATTTAGAAATTTGAGTGCAGTATTTATTGCTTTGGATGATATCAATGCAGAAGCTACAGAAATAGCAACATGCATTGCTAAAAAGCCAAAGAAGTGTTCAACTGAGCTTCATCTCTAAGTCCTCAGCCTCATTGTCTTGCCTGAAACTAATGCCTAAATGTGAAATAGATGCTTCTACATACTCTCTCCCATTGTTGATCTGAAGAATGTATGGAAAAGCATGAAGCCACCAATGGATACCAAAAGGTCAATTGGTTGGAAAGTAATACTAATAAAAACCAAACCAATAGAAATGTGTTGTGTTAATATCACAAAAAACTTAGATAAATATATTTTCAATAATAACTGTCTAGACAATTTATTTTAAATGAAATGAACTTTAATGAAGGACTATCATAAAATGGCCCCTGAAAGTAATCATATTTTTATGAAAAGTTTATTATGTTATATTATGTTAAACATGTGTGTGCATGAATAAATAATGTTTGCTTAATTGTTATTTGGTCTATTCTCTCTCTATCTTGTCACCATTAACTTAAGAGTATAAATATCTAATGTGGTAATTTAAATGTGTTAGACCCCCTGATAAACAATAGGGGTTAGCTTGGAATATTTCAAGCACTGGATTTATCTATCATCCAAGTATGCCATATATATATATATATCATATGGTCATCTGGCACCTGAGTTTTATTGTAAAAACCAAATAAAATTCTTTGTATGGCAGGTTTTTCTTCCAGTTGTCAAGGGGTGCTATAAGCAGGAAAAATGGTTGAGCTGTGTATTTGTATAACCTCAATCTGGCTATAGGTATCATTGATTGCTAATCTATCAATAGTATTCTACCCCTCTGTTTGAAGTTCTGATCCACTGCCATAATCATTATAGAAGAAAAGATAATCATGAAATATAAATAAAGTGAAAACATAGTAAATCATAGATATTAATAAATAACAAATAAGATAATAAGTATTAGAAGATATTACTAAATAAATAATGTTCCGAATATAATAAAATGAAGTATAAAGAATAAATAGATATTGAGCTTGATAATAAGCTTATTAAAGTAAAATGTAAAAACATTTATGGTAAAGTTTAGATATTAAATATAGTAAGTAGTGAGAAATAGTCATAAAATAGATTAGGTGAGTGGATCCGGTTCAATATATATATAACGTTTTCCATTTTGCTAGGCCTCTATATGCATTATAAATGCATGAGTTGACCAAGTTATGTAAAAGAAAAATAAATGTTCATTTATTTTATTTCAAAAACAGAAGAACATTTCATTATTATTCTGAAAACATAACTATCTTTCCTGATCAGCTCGGCCTAGAATTATTACCGAGTACAATTGTGAGCTGAATCAGTTTTTAATTTCTACATGAGGGCACCAGAGTCGTTAGACCCTCTGAGTCTGCGTCAAACATATTGCAACTTGTAAAATAATAATTATATGATCGGGATTAAAATTCCCATTAAATAGAAGATATTCCCCTTTGACTTAATTAAAAAAAAAAAATCTATTTAGCAAAGGTAATTTGTATACTAATTTGATTCTAAATAATCAAAACTAAAACTTAAATATAAACTCTAAATTTATACACGTACAATGAAAGTATGTTAATAACAAAAATTTAATATTTATGATAAATGAAAAATTATAATGTTGGGACGTATTGTGCATAACGATTTTAATAATTTGATTCAAATATTGAAGCAATAGTTAGTATGTGTCTTATTTTTCCGTGGTACTGTTTCATTTACTACTAAGTTCGCAAATCTTTAGATCACAAAATTATGGGATAAAAATTTCATTAACTCTCAGTTCATAAAGCTTTATATAAAGTTATGGCCATTAATTTACCAGTAAGTTGATATTTAAATAGGTCATTGATCCTCCGATGTCCAATTCAGTCAGTGGGTAGTCCACAGTAGTTGTTTTTTTAGTTTTACTTCTTCCAAATCTCCGATCAAATTTAGGTAGAGCCAGACGATGATCTAGGTGACTTTTCTCGAGAGAAAGGGTCGGCAAATGATAGAGTTCTACTCACTCATGGTGAGCAATTTCAGTTCGTATCTAAGTTGACACATTTTATTAATATTTTTTTGTATAAAAAAAATACGAGGCACTTCAAATTGCTCAACACTCTCTGGAACAACAAGACAAAAGACACCTTTCAAACCTGTCGGCTCCTTTTATATCCCCAGATTATTTTTCGGAGTTCTGCACATATTCCTTTTTGCCTTTTGTTCTATTTTATAAACTTCTACATTATTTCTCATTTTTTTATTACAAAGTCTCTTTTCTCGTTATGAATTTCTGCCATTTTTAATTATTACCAGAAAGTTGTTTCTGATAGCAATCTTTTACCTTTGAAATTTCCTTTCACTATTTGAATCAATTATTCAGTATGCACTTTCCAACATTGAATTTATTTTAGTTATATTAAAAAAAAGAAAAATTAAACTTTCACTGTATGTTTTTCTTAAAACAACATTATATTACAAAAAAAAAATTAAGCATCGGGTTCTCTCTTTTTTATTTAAATGATACACAATATTAAATAGTAATTTGTACCATATATATAAATAAATGGTACAATACATATATATATATTATAACGTTTTCCGTTTTGATAGGCCTCTACACGCTAATATAAATTGTGCGCGAGTTGATCAAGGTATGTCAAAAAGAAGAAAGTTGTATTTCGATTTCCATTAAAAACATAGCTATATTTCCCGATCAACTCGGCCTTGTAATTGTTGAGAATTATGCTATCGACGACATCAGCTTTTAATTTATTTGAAAGGCGCCAGAGTTCTGCAAGAACCCACTGAACCATCACATAGCATCTCGAAAATTAAAAAGAAAATATATTTTTAAACTAATCGGTATTACATCATACAGTAACAAGAATTATTTTTTAAGATTATTATTCCTGGGATTATTGAAACATATTGGCAAAGGTAAATTACGTTTTAAATCTCATTAGACTAATAATAAAAAATAATAATAATTATTAATAACGCACAAATGAAAATTGGTTTTTAGAAATATTTTTATTCTAATAGACTAAAAAAATATTTGAAATAAATTACTTATCAAGTAAATTAGAAAGAACACAACTCAGACGTGAATCAATTAATAAAAAACAATTTTACAATTACTGTTCATATCTAAATTTCTTCTAGAAAGTTCCCTAAAAAAAAATGAATGTCTCTTGTACAAGAAAATTAATGTCTCTATCGGGATTGTTTAACCAAAAGACTGTTTTTTACGAGGCTCCTCGTCGACATCTGAAATCACTCTAACTCAGCCAGTTTTTATACGAAAATATTCGTTAAATATGTATTGAATTCGTTTTTAAAAGTTCTGTACGATGGTGACATCTTCCGATTTATTTTAGAAGTAAAAAATAGAAAAAAAACGCATTTAAACCTAAACAAAGAAGGAACATTATTTGTGATTGGTTCTTAGCATGCTCTCAGCCGAAAAAGACATTCTGATTGGCTGGAAAGAACAAAGAAACTGCCTGATCAAAGAAAATAAAGAAAAACGCTGAGATTTTCATTTCGAATACGATTTAAATTATTATTAAATAATATTTATGGAAATTAAACATAATTTTCAGAGAGAATAATAAAAAAACAAAATTATTTTCGAAAAATATTGAAGATTTAAGTAAATATATTGAAGATGTAGTAAAAATAAATATTTACTTTTCTATAACGTAAAAGTCGATCTTTTTGTTTACATTATAACTTTTATGTTGCCGATATTGAATATCTTAGAATAAATAAATAGCAATTTATTTTTGAAAGAACTTTCATTCTCTTCACAACCTGAAAAATTAATTATATACTTTTTATAAACGTATCTGAGTTGAATTTAATATTATAGGCGAATATGTTTTAACAATAGGCTTTGTCTTCAGTTTGTGAGTTGGCCAATTAAAAGATTTGATTTTTATCTGATACAACCAATGATAAAATTAGCGGTTAAAAGATTAAACATACTTTTAGAAATTGTTTGAAAACGTTTAATTTGGTCACAATCAGGAGTAATGAAGTATAACTTACCGGTAAGTTTTAGTGAATTCACGATGGTTGTAGATAACTATGCATAGTTTTTCGGGGTTAAAATGAGCTCACAGCCTTTGATTATTAGTTGATCTTGCGGTCCATTCTCCTAGTTGGTCACGAAAGCTTTTCTGGTATACATCTTCAGGCATGATGTCTTCAGAAGCTCCGGTTCACTCCGCCATGCCGAATTACTTCAGCGTAGAGCAATCTTGGATATATTATTGTTATCCAAGACCAACTAGAGAAACCAATGAACAAGACGTTCCTCCAACCGAATCCCTCCTTTTTACACTAGAGGTTCAGTTTTCAGACTTCTGCGCATATCTTTTGTTTGTCAAAATATACGTTGATAATCTTATATATTCTTTATAAAATTTATGTTACAAAGTCTTTATTTTTTTCAGCATAATTCTGCCATCTTTAATTAGTTGAAATATTTTTACTTTCTCTTATCTAGATTGGTAATTTGTGTCTTTTGTTCTCTCCAATTCTAACTTTTATTTCTAATTACATAAAAAAAAAACGAAAGAATAATTTAACTTTCATTGTACGTTATTTTTTTAAAAAAAAAAAAAATTAGTCAAAAAAAAATCTAAATTTACTTTTATTTTTTAGCTTTTACCAAATGCCAATATATTTGCAACGTATATAAATAAACGTTACAATATATATATATTGAAACAGTCAGTTTTCAATATGACTCTTTCACCTGCTATATATGCTATATAGCAGTATTCATTCATATATAAATGCCACCAACCCTCGTATGTTTAATAATAATATTCCTAATAAGTTCCATCTAAATTTGAATCTAATTAAATCTATCATATGTGTGTGTGTGTATCGTTTAATATGTACTAAAGTATTCATTTATATACTCCTTTAGTCAAAATGCGCACATATATAGATTATTAATAATTGCTAGATGAAAAACTAATTGTATGTGTAACTAGACTACATATATGCTAGAATATAAATGTTAATAGATTACAAAACATTTCCTTTTCCATAATTTTAGATATTTATTAAATTATGCATTTTCAAAATTATATAATTCTGCATATATCGGTAAATTAGAACGGTCAAGTTACATATATAATAAAATGTTTTTCTAAATCTTAGAGTTGTTTTCTGGACATGCTGTCGCCAATAAAGTTAATCCTTACCAAAAATACAGTAATTAAAAATGTATAATTAGAATAAAACGGGGAAAACTGAATAAATTATAGCCTGTGAATCGCGATTTTTTAACCTATTTAAAATTAAAAACAGCAGGCTCCCGTGGTGATTGACCACTGACGTACAGCCCAAGAAAACAATTCTCGGAAAATACAGTATGAAAAAGAGGGAGGGGGGGATAATGGTATATAAGAGGTAGCAGCGATCTTTGCAGGAGAAATTCAGTAAAAATTTTCTAAAGAGTAACCAAGAAGTATTAAAATTGTAAATTAATAAAATGTCGGGGTAGAAAGGCTTCAAACCTAGCCTTCTGACAGGCAAAGAACCATCTAAGCCAAGAAGAGGAGCAGATCACCGTGAAAACCTAAAACATGCTCGCTGTCCAAGGAAACCCGCAGTACAAAGAAACACCAAGTTCAATTATGGTAAATATTCTTCTCATCTAAAACCTTCGATCAATTCTCAGTAAATGCTAGCTTAACTTCAAACTAATGGCCATATTAAAATATGTATTTTATTTGATAACTTTAATCTAAAACTCACCTAAAAGTATAATAATTAATAACTGTAATTAAACCCTAGAGTCTTGCCTGATTATAAATATGATAGGAGTGTAAACCTAGTTGTGAACTGATTGTGATTATAATTTAAACCTGACTATAAAAATGATTATGATTCCTGATATAAATTTAAGTCCTGATATAAAGATACTAATTTATTGATAGAAATAATTTACCTGAGAGATAAAATGTTAAATGATTTAACGTATTTTAGTTGAATTATGCTTTATTATTTTATGATCTAAAATACGCGCATTCACACACATCTTTTATTAATGAAATTGCATTATTTTATGTTTTGGTTTACTCGCAAAATATAGTTTGATTTGTTTACGTATATTTGATTTAAATTAAATAATTAAATGCTATCTATTTCGATTTGTTTAATGTGGAAATTAATTTATATAATAATTTAAATAATATTTAAGATTTCTATAATAATTTGTATGTTATAAATTAATGATAATATTCGTAATCGTTGATTTCTAAGATAGCATTAAAAGACTGAATCAAACATGTTTTAGCGAACTCTATACAACTTGCTCTTTTTAAATAAGCAATTATCAAACTTCACTTATTTAAATTTATTATGATTTAAAATTGCATTTCTTGAGATGATCTATGCCAATATTATTATTATTATTTAGTTACGTTATATTGTTTATGCTATAAAATTGCAAAACCGAGCTTTATTCTTAATTTAAACTATTCGCGAGTGTTAAATAAAAATTCGCTCGCATATATATATATGTAAGTGCACATATATATAAGACGTATAATTATATACGAAATAAAAAGCTCTGTTTTGGAAAGGATAATATGTCTACAATTAAGGGTTATTACAAACGTATCACCACCTTAAAATAGATTTGCCTTTTAAATTGATATTTTAAATTAATATCTAGGTAAAGTGATATAACTTCAGCATAAATTTATATGTTTATATTTTAATTCCCCATATGCTGTAAATCCTCCTTATGCTAAATAAGTCGTAGCCTATATAGCTAACTCTATAGATTGGATTCATAAATTCCCTTTATTTGTACTATTTCAAAGTACTATAATATGAACTGATGTGGGATAGTTTCATGAAAGAAACTTGATTTTTAGCGTCGTAATTTTAAATATGATTATTAGTCAGTGATGCATATGTCTCCGATTATTAGTCAGTGATGCATATGTCTCCTTACGAAACGCTACGGCGTATATTCTTTTTGCTGTATTTCTGTAATGGCTGCATACCGTCGCCCTGCATCATTACCTTAGTTCGGGCAATTATTACTTTAGATGGTGACTGGTACACGCCAGCCCATCTTGCTTATCTTATCATGGAGCATGAGACTCAATCCAGAGCGTAAGTCTCCACATTCCTCGTCCATAAAAGGAGCATGTGACTCAAATAGAGCGTAAGACTCCCATATTTTATAAATTGCCCAACCTGCCGAACTAAATGGTCTCCTACATTACAGCAATGAGAATTAGTCCTCGGAAACTGTTACTTGGTAAAAATCCCATGAGTAAGGAACATATGAGACGCAATAAGACTTAAAAGTTATATGTTTTTCTATACGCACTAGTATCTGAAATATAACTTCCGTTAGTCAGTTCAACCCGCCACTTAAATAAGTAAATCAGCATTGATCTGATATAGAATCCAATCTAAGTAGTATTTTACTGTGTAGAGAATATATTGAAATATTCGCGCTAAGTAAATTATGTTAATTTATGTTCTTTACTAAATTAATGATCACTTTTACTAATATGCAAATCTAAATCCTTATAGCATAAACCTGGCATAGAAAATAAATAACCATGAGCAAATTCAAATCGTTCTGCATTAAAATTTATATTAAGCTCATGTATAAATTCACTGTAATATTATTTTATCACCTGCGAGTGATTGAAATATATGTGTATAAGACAAATAAACAATTGTAATTTACGTATTATCACCTGCGTGTGATATAAGGCTACACATATATAGAACGGAAATGCAAAACCTCTAAAACATTATTAATTGTAGAGAAAGCTAAATTCACTATTAAATAAATAACCTGTGTATATGTAAACCAAACCAGTTAATCATGTACATCCAAAATTCTTACCAAACAGCATCACTTACATGTGAACCCTTTTAAACTGTAAAATCCCTTATTCACCTGCGTGTGAAATTAAACCTTTGTTTATTTATTATAATTTTAAATAATTGTTAGCATTAAATATTATTAAATTGATTTAAAATTTAATATAGTTTCTTGTCTTAGTCTTGCTCACCGACTCAATTTTATTTAATAATTAATAATTAATTTTACAGTGTTATTGAAATTTTATATATAATTTATAATGATAAGTGTGCCACATGATACCTATATAGATGTGCTATACAAATACCCATTGCTCCACGTCTTATGTACAACTGTTGAGCTACTGCCGGCACGTTAGGGATTAAAACGCTGTTGTGACCTCAACTGTGTCATTTGTAAGGTTGTAAGTCTATGAGCAATGGTAGAGGAACTAGGGTTAGACCAGAGCCGTGGCTTCCACCACCGTAAACCTGTTTGGCCTTAGGATGATCTATCGGAGTTCTAGGTTTTGTTGCGCAAATGTACATATTTGACCGTTACAATATATATATATTGTAACAGTATAAGCAATTAATAAAGAATGTAATATAAATGAATACATCAGGGAGAAAAATCAATATCAGAAAACATTATAAGTAATATTTGTGCATCACCAGCAATATTCACTTTTCAATAGTCAATTTTTCTGACTGGATTTAAAGAAAGCTTATTACAGAATTTTAATAACAATATCAATCTTAGGGCATAATATTATGAAAGTGACCATCAATATTTTAGCTGCATGAATATATATAATTATTAAAATAACTATAATAATAAGCATATCAAAAAAATGCTGGAATCATTATATCAATGCTAATCATTATCAATGCTCATGTCTACCTTGTTAAATATAAGGTACTAGCCACCAATGAACTAGTTATGATCAGAAAAAATATAAAGTAAATAAACTTTACGATGGCCATCATTACCATTGCACCATCTAAATAATTCTAAAAAGAATTACCCAGATGTCCATATATGACTGTATATCTATAAACTATTAATTCTCAACTAATTTGGAATTGCAAGGACTATGATGGCTGAGAACAAGAGAAAATACACATACATAACCTATTCTGTATTAAATAACTTAACTGGAATAGCTTAAACTGATGATTAATAAATGTACTAATTAGAATTTTAAAAAATGAAATTAAAAGTCTGATGCTACGCTACAAATGAGTCATTCTGATTTTCCCTATTTACTAATATCTTAAATTACTCAAAAGATTAAACAAAGCAATATAATTCATAGATATATAATAAGAAGTTAACACTTATAAGTCATGCGGACAATAATAAATCACTCACAAATTAATACTTTATTTTAACAAAATATAAATTATTCAGTGGTAGATATATATAATAAGTGCACAAATATGTGGGATTCTAATATAAAAATAATATTTCAATTATTAATTTCAACTTGCATTCAAAATTATTTCTAACAAAATCTGTAGTTTGATGTATCATTCCCATTATATTTTTTTAACTCTAAAAGACATCTCTTATGAATGACTTAACAAAATTATAAGAAAGTATATCGAAAATTCCAAATTTAAAGAGATTATTAACTTAGTCAGACATTTGCTATGTTAAACAATTAATTACTTTCGTTGGCATTTTTGCTTTATAACTTAATTTATTCAATAGTTTTTTTATCTCCAATTATTATAAGACATTTTCCTCTTTTTCCAACAACAAAAAAAAATGAATCAAGTTCTAGTGAAATATATTTTTTGCTAATAGCTGAGATATTTTTTAAATAACGTCAATCTATATTTTACTTTCTAGCCAAATCCTTCCAATCTGTGCTTCAATATATATCTGAATGACAAAAAACTTCCTTTGTCTGTGCACCCATGCATATATAATAAAGCATTGGATAAATAGGCAGCCTTCTAATATAAATTGCCAGTGTGGCAGATATTGGTTAATTTATATGTAAGATAAACATTGGCAATCTTCAACTTATTAGTTGAAAGTGGACATGTAGTACATAGATATAGGTTTTGAAATATTACAAAAAAGCAATACTTTTCTGAAAGTTCAAACTTGACCAATGTGCAAATTAACAACTGTCTTTCCTATGAATCTGGTTTTCTACACACTATAATCTAGTAATAGCAGTTATACTGAACCTATTATTTATAGTAGATATGAAGGAATTTTGACAACAAGAAGATTATTAGTAAATGTTTTTTTGTTTGATTAATAAGATAAGATGTAAAATCCCATTTTCCCGTGTTTTTAATTTACATTCATCAAAACTAAAATAAATTTTAATCAAATAATTATTTCTTAATCTTTTAAGTAAAAATAGATTATAGGATTAACTCTAAAATGTATAAGTATTAGTAAAAAACATCCTGGTATTAACAAAAATTGTTTAGTTTTATTACATTAAAATTGAGATATTTGTCAAAATCAGAACTAAATGAAATAAAAATATTTAAATCAAATAAAACTTTTTTAAAATATAATTTCAAATAAGCACAGCATTTCTATAGAAAAAAAACATATTATTACTTACTCAATCATTCAAATGTTCCACTTTTTATTTAAATATGCACACACACAATTAAAACAGGCAAAACTCTATATGTATTGGCACTCAGTGCAAGCCAGAGTAATCAATGGATGCCAGAATGCTTGTGCATAAAATCCCTATCTTGTGCCTACTCATCCAATATCCCCAGACTAGTTTATGGCTTGTGGCCTTTGTCAGAGGAGCCTTGGATCTGAGAGCACTGCAGCTAGATCTTAGGATCTAATGCAACCCTCCAGTAGCCATCTTTTATCTCTACCTACAAAACTATGAGACTTAAATTGAAAATACCATACATTTCTGGCCACGAGCCAGAAACTTGTCTGGGGATATTGCCTGAATAGGCACTAGATGGGATTTTATGCCCAAGCCTTCTGGCTTGCACTGACTGGCAATACATATAGAGAGTTTTGCCTGTTTTAATAACAGTTAAGATCAAGCATAAGAAATGGTGATCATATGATGTTTATTGGCTTAAAACCAATCCTGTCACACACACAATGTTGTGGCCATGAAACCAAATCATCTTATTGTATATATATTAAAATGGAAGTATCCCCATTACATGTTTATTCAAATCGTGGGCAATGGAGAGATTAATTTCAAGTTCAAACATTAAATTTTATATTGCGAATAAATATCACATAATAAGTTACATTTTAATTTAACAAAGATATAGATATTCACACACATAAAATATTTTATTTGTACTTAAATAAAAAATGCTCTTATTTTAAATTTAAATTCTCTTATTTTATGTTAAATAAAAATGCTTTCACTTTAGACAGGAAATAAAAATTTTCTTTAGTTTAATCATTTAGTGAGATAAGAAGAAGATTTATTTAAATAATTTTTCTTTAATTAATAAAGTCCAAGTAAAAAGAAAAAACTAGGTGATATTAAATTAAGATTTTACATAATCAAAAGTCAAATTGATATTGCATTGTTTTTTTTTTATATCAGAATTAATTACATTTAAAATGATTTATTGTCTTTGATTAAACATTATTATTGATTTTATTTTCTTGTCTAAAATTTTTAGTTTCTTTAATTATAAGTTGTTGTTTTTTTATAGAACTAGAATATAAACACCAGGCAGTAGAAATCAGTTTGCCTTTTTTATTCTTTTGATATAATTCCTACATTATACTGATTATTAATAGAAGACTTATCTTCTAACTCAGGGATGCCCAACCCGTAGCTCGCGAGTCACATGTGGCTCGCGTAACTGTTTAATGTAGCTCGAATTGCACTCTTCTAAAAAGTAAACATTTTCACAATACAAACAATAACGATATGCAGTGTCAAGTTTCACATTAAATAAAATATATTTTTCCTGTAATTGTAATTTATATGCATGTTACCAAATTTTTAATAAATAAAATGTATTTACATTTTTTTTTCTTTTTAACACATTACACCATTTTTTTTTTTTTTTGCTGTACACGTTTGGTTTGGTGCTATATATATATATTGTGTTTAGTGCTCTTGTATATATTGTTGTTTTTATCGAGAAAGATCCTTGTAGACGTTTGGTTTGGTGCTGTATATATATTGTGTTTAGTGCTGGAAATAGTTTTTATCGAGATAGATCCATGTACACGTATATATTTTGCTGTATATATCGATGTTTAGTGCTGTAAACAATTGTTTTTATCCGTGTACACGTATATATTTTGCTGTATATATATATTGATGTTTAGTGCTGTAAATAGTTGTTTTTATCGAGATAGATTCGTGTACACATATATATTTTGCTGTATATATTGATGTTTTCATCGAGAAAGATCCGTGTACACGCTATTTTGGCCACATTAAAAACGGCGGATTGATACCAATGTGAATAGGCTGTCCCCCCCCCCACCTATCTCCCTACATTGCAGGTTTAGTACCCAAGTACCATGTTTATAAATGTAATATGAAAAATGTAATATATAATTGTGGCTCCCCAAATTTTTTTTAAATTCTCAACTGGCTCGCGTCAAGTTAAAGGTTGGGCACCACTGTTCTAACTAATGTGCAAATAACAAGAACCATCCTCAGGCAACAAAAAATATTTTCATGCATTGTTAGTTAATGCCAAGGAACTTTTTCCTAACTGTGTAGAACTTGCTCACTGGAAAGTTCTTAGATCTTAAAAATCAACTTTGTTACAATTGTCTTGCATTGGTGGTCGAGAGGTCAGCGCGACTGCTTTGCACTTGCAGGCAGTTGCCCGGGTTGCGCGCGTCCCGGTTGATGCTATGACACTTAAAAAAAAACTATGTTACAATTGTAAAAAACCTACAACTATCAATGATCTATATTTCCAATAAATGGAAAACTGATTATGACTCTGAAATAGTTCAAACACATTTGAAGACATGTCTATGTCTTCATGTTTAAAATTAACTAAAAAAAACTCAGGATGATGAAATACAAACTCCCATTTTCATACAGAGGTATATAATAAGCCTGTGTGTTTCAGTTATACAGAGCTATTGTAAAATAAAATTTAAAAAATGCATCCAAAAGTAAAAAAAAAATATTTTTATCACTAATCAACTTTGGTGATGGCTGTGTTATGAATGATCCAAGGTAAATTTTATGAAAGTCATTTTAATTTATAGACATTTTATGTTATTTCATTTCGTTGCCTATAAATTCATATTATTATCTTTTTCACCATTGATTTTTTAGTTAATATTTTTTATTCATTTTTAAACTAATAAATATTATGTAAATTATAATGTATTATTGTCATACTAGTTTTAAGAGTTTAGAAAAAGAGAGCAGTTTGTGAAAGCTAAATTCCACAGCTAATTGTTTATTTTAAATATTTAATCGGAATTAATAGTTTGGCCAGCTCAAATTCTTTCAGTATTTATTTACATTATTAGAATGTAATCTTAATTATGTAAAATGATATAAAAGTAAGTCTTAACAGATATATTGAAGTGGTGCACGCTTGCATGCATATATGCTTGCTTCATGTTTGGTTAAATTATAGCCTATTTTCCATTGTATATATTTCTTTATATTGTACTGGTCAAAACATGTTGATTCATCTAACATGTGCTGGAACTCACAAAATGTACTTCAAACCCAGTCAAGCCTGAGATTTACCTGGAGTCAAACCTATTTCCCAAGCTCCAGATCAAACACCTAATAAATAACATAATAATGGCACATGAGAATTTATTCTAAAATCCTGCCCACTAGCCAAGCGGAAAAGACAATGAGACTTATATTAACTACATTATAAGTAAACTAAAGTATGCATATATGTGACTCTACATGTGGAAGAGGAGAAAAAGGAATTTGAACTACTCAAACAAGTTAGACAATAACAAATAGTTTAATATAATGAATTAATTATATACATTAATGTTTGTGTGATAAGCAAGCGGTCTACCAAACGGTAGATATTTACATATTGAAATTCATGCTAAGGGTTCTCATATGCTCTTTTATTAATTAAATAATATATATACATTAACACACATCTTTGGTGAGTATGGTACTAAGATGCCAGTCAATTATTAAAAAGATTACATGAGATTGCTATTAACACTTTGGTTTACAATTCTGAAATGCGGTGACTAACACATAATTTTGGGGAGCATTCTGGGATTCATTACATATATAAGAAAAACTATTTTCACACCATTGCAGTCGAGAAAATCAATAAAATACATATAACAATTATATTTGATTCTTTAACAAACAATTTCTTGAAAATTTTTTTAATCAACATTTAGAAGACAGAATGCTTGATTTTCCCCAAGGCATATATACTCTTAAATACAGAAACAACAAAATACACGATGGTGGGGTTGTATAATAAGATTGAAATAACATTATTAATTAATAACTGAGAGAGTGCAAATTTCTCAAGCGCTTATGACTACAACTAGCTAATCAAATCTTAAGCACTGGGACAGAGAATTTAATAAAAAAAGAGCGGTTCCACTCTCTTCTTTACTTATCTTTATATATATCCAAGCCAGTCCAAAGTACTTATATTTGAAAGCGTGAATCTTAAATATCTTCACACTTAACTCACTGAGTTCAAATTATGAACATACAGCGTGAAATCTTTCGAATTTCGATTTACTACGCAGTAGTTTTCGATGTTATAAATTTGCAGCAATATATGTAAATAATATTAAAAGCACAGTCGATATTGAAATTATTGAGAGAGTGCAAATTTCTCAAGCGCTTATGACTACAACTAGCCAATCAAATCTTAAGCATTGGACAGAGAATTTAGTAAGAAAAAAGCAGTTCCACTCTCTTCTTTACTTGTCTTTATATATATCCAAGCCAGTCCAAAGTACTTATATTTGAAAGCATGAATCTTAAATATCTTCACACTTAACTCACTGAGTTCAAATTCGCTGTATGAGATAAATTATACAGTCATTTAAAATTATATATATTTTATGAACTTGATTTCAATTCTAAAATTAATTTTCTTTTAGCTATAGATTCATATTATTATCTCTTTCACCATCAATTTCTTATTTTTTTTTCATTTTTAAATTAACCAATATTACATACATTATATCAGTGGTCTTCAATCCCGGTCTACAGAAGTTTTCTGTCAGTTCACACTAGACTAGCAGGAAAGTTTGTAATAACAAAATAATAAGATTTTTAAACTTTTAATTAATATAAACCATTTTTATTTATTTTTTCATCACATTTTTACCCGATTAAAAAAAAAAAGAAATACATAAATTAATTTGTTTTTCTATTTATCACGGATATTTATAAGGGGGGGGGGGGTAAAATTAATTTTTTTATTATTTTTCTAAAAAAATTTTAAAAAAAAGTTTTTTATTATACAAACTCCATATATATATATATAACTTATCTTAAAGAGTAACGAATATGCACTTTATAAATATAATTACTATAATAACGTGAAAGCTAAACACCTTCAAACAGATACGCTTTAAATTTGATATATTTACATTTATTAAATATAATTATTATAACTTCATCTTGTATATTTAACATAAAATACAGATATTACATTTATCATAATCATTGTCATGTAATTACACTAGCTGTGATATTTTCCAACATTCAGGTGAAGAACATTTTATTCTTGCATGTTTTAACAATGTGAAATAATAAATGTAGAAATGCAAGCACATTAATGAGAATGATTGTTATTGTACTGTTTTCTGTAGCAGTATGACTGCATAACAGGAGAAAGAGTGTTCAGCGTGTGACGGTAAGCAACACCATTACAATACACAGTAACAAGTATGCTGTTTTGATGAGTTTTAACAATTTTGCTCATCTAAGGTTAAGTAGTTTACATCTTTAAGAAAATTTATTTGTAAACTTCTGCCGATCCATGAAATCTTATCCTTATTTTTGCCAGTTCACAGATGTGAATAGATTGAAGATCACTGCATTATATTATAATGTATTATTATCATGTTAAGACTTTAAGGAAAAAAAGATTTGTGAGGATTAAATTCACAGCTAATTGTCTATTTTAAATATTTAATTACGAACTGCTTGTGCTTAATAAATAATAATTACTATCAATTTCATAAGTTCTGAAAATATTACTTTGTTTTAAATTGAAAGATTTCACATTGTTGATTTAGAAATAATATGCAATAAGCTAAATGTGAAGATGCTTAAAAGCTTCATGCTCTTAAATCAAAATGCTTCAGATTGGCTTATATATATATAAATTTAAGTAAAGAAGAAGGTGGAACCATCTTTTTCTTATAAAATTTCTATCTTGTGTTGCTATTTGAGAGCTACCTACAGTCATTATTATATCTTATTATCTGTTATATAAACATTTTTAAATGTGCATGTGAGAAAGTTTCAGCCTTTCACTTTAATTTAAATAAATATGTCCAATATTTATTTAGATTATTAGAAAATAATTTTAATTATATTAAATTTTATAAAAATAAGTCAGAAGTGGTATATCAGTGAAAAATATTATTCAAAATTAATATCTCTGAATACTATCAGATTTTAAAAATATTTTATTAAAGAAAGAAGTTTATACTTGAATTTTTTTTAAAAAAAATAATTGTAGTATAATTTCTAGTAGAAATTTTATCTAAGTTTGGAATCGGTTCCGGTGACTTAAACATTTTAAATAAAAGTCATTTGTTTGTATGTTTTAGTAATAAAAAAATGTAAATATTGACATTGTAGTAGCAAACAAAGAAGCATCTAAAATTTCTTAGCAAAATAAAATGACTTCACGAGTTGTTTTAAATAAAAATATAGTTGCTAAAAAAATTGCTTTTGTCTTGAGTCAAATAAATGTTTTCCAAAATGGATTGAATATCTAATGATGAATTTCTTAGAAAAAAAATCAAAAAATACATTTGAATTATTCAACAATTTAAATTTTACAGAAAAGATTTTAAATGGGCAACTAATGGGAAATATTAGGTTTTAAACAGTGAACCGGAAGTAAACAAAATCTAGTTTGACATTATAAAAGTAATGGAAAAAGTAGAGCAATTAATTTGCATTAATATTCTAATGATTAAATTGCACTTATAGTTTTCTTCAATATTAAATCTTATAAGAATAATTTTAAGATGTATTTTTGATTTTATGATAAATAAATAATACAAAAACTCTGTCAGATAATGAAAATTATTCTTCACATGTAAATTGTGATAAACAGAGCAGCCAAAAATTCAAAAAATATTAATCACATCGAACAATTTGCCAAGCAATTTCGGTACAGCATACCAGAATCATGGTGACATATTGGAACTGAACGGTTAATATTCCATAAACATTCAGTTCCAATATGTTGCCATGATTCTGGTATGCTGTACCAAAAGTACTTGGCAAATTGTTTGATGTGATTAATATTTTTTAAATTTTTGGCTGCTCAGTTTATCACAATTTATATGAGAAAAATAATTTTGATTTTATGGTGGTGGGAATTGATAGAATTTGTAAATTTATTAATTTTTTTAAAAAATATGGTTATTTAGATAAATATCATGTATCTTCTCTATTAAAAATTTCAATAAAATTAATGGTTTTAGTATTAAAGAGAATTGTAATAATCAGTAATGTAAGTCATATATAGCATGACATTGCTTTTATGAACTTGTATTTACAAATATGTAATATAGGAAGAGTACCAATAGCTCAAACAAGCTCTTAATTGATACGTGCAATAAGAGAAAAATATTTAAAATCTATCTAGAACATTCCCATCCCCAAACGAATTGGTTTCGAGCTTTTGGCTCACCTCAGTTAAATATTACATATTAAATAAATTTTGGGGTTTGAGTTGATATTTTAGATCTAGTATCTAAATATTCTGGTCCTCATTGAGGTGAGCCAAAAGCTTGAAACCAATTGGTATGGGGAAGAGAATGGGAATGTTCTAGATAGGGATTTTAAATATTTTTCTTTTACTACATTTATCAATTAAGAGCTTGTTTGAGCTATTGGTAAACTCCCTATTTTACATATTTGTAAATACAAGCTCATAAAGCAATGTCACACTATATATGACTTATTACAATTTTGTCTTTAAGGTCTTGGCAGTGCTAAGGCTATTAATATATGGTAGATCTGAATTTGGTTCAGTCCCATATAGCTATTTAAATTAGATAGCTGGAGTTAAAAACATTTTCCTATCCAAAATTTTCAGAGTTTCTACTAAAGTGTTATTTATTAAATAAGTGCTGGGTTTTGAGTTGATATTTTAGATCTAGTATCTAAATATTCTAGCTCTTCTCTGAGGTGAACCAAAAGCTCAAAAACAATTGATGTGAGAATGTTCTAAGTAGAGATTTTAAATATTTTTCTTTTACCACACTTATCAATTAAGAGCTTGTTTGAGCTATTGGTATGCTTCCTATATTACATAAAGAGAATTGTGCATTTGATAATATTCTCATTTAAGATTTTAAAGAAAATTAATGATATTAGTATTATACAAGATTTTATATTTAATAATCTTGATACTATTAAAAATAAGAATTTTGTTAATTGATTAAAAAGTATGATTACTTCTATTTTTTCTGCTACTAAAATTAATATTTATAATTTGTTTTTATTATGAAAAAATTCAATGTTTTTTAAATATAAAAAAATAATATTGACATTTTTTTTATTCACACAGCACAACACAATACAATATTAATCTCCCAAAATGGTTAACACTTTTGACTGTCTGGCAATGTTCTTCAGAATGTTAAGTGCACGGTATATATAAGTATTATTATTACAATAAAAGATATTATATATATATATAATATTAATTGTTTACATAGATTAAAATATTCATTACATTTTTTTTTTCAAAAATTAATTATTTCAATTCAAATCTCATTTTTATATTAATTTAAACATTGAAATTCTATTACTTATTCAACACATCACCACTTTAAATGCTAACACAGGGTGTTAATAACACTAGTGTGACCAAGTGCAAGCCTTAGTGTTCAATGGATGCAAGAAGGTTTGTGCATAAAAACCCTATCTAGTGTTTAATCCAACTTCCCCAGAGTAATTACTAGCTTGTGGCTTTCATCAGTGAGGAGTCTTAAATTTGAGAGCATTGCAACTTGTTCTTGGGATCTAATGCAACCTTGGAACCCAAGATAAATACACAATAACATTTTCAGTCCAAGTTCATTCATTTGCAAATTCATATAGATCTGAATTCATTTCAGCATCTATGCATTTTGATGTCATTGGTTTTTCATAAACCATAATCACCATTATCCCATTGGCAGGATAGATATAAAACCATCATAACATCATGTGATCACTATTTCATATGCTTATACAGGCTGTTAGTAAGAGTAGAAAACTCTCCATACAATATTGTCACCTAATTCAAGCCATAGTACTCAATGTATGGTAAAAGATTAATGCATCAAAATCTTTATCTAGTGCCTATTCATCCAATATCCCCAGACTAGTTTCTAGCTTGTAGCTTTTGTCAGTGACAAACCTTGGATTTGATAGCATTGCACCTAGATTTTAGGATTTAATGCAACCCTCCAGCAGTTACCTTTTATCTATTTAGTTAACTATTAAGCTAAAAGCTCAAGATGAAAAGACAGCAATGTTTTTAATCCAAGCTATTCCTTGCATAGTCATATAGATCTGAACTCATTTCAGCATTTATACATTTTAATGTTTTGGTTTTTCATAAACCTTATTGTGTTTTCATCTGGGGCTCCTAACTTTATAGTTAATTGAGTAGGTAATAGGTGATTGCTGGTGGATTGCATTACATCCTAAGATCTAGGTGCATTGCTCTCAAATTCAAGGCACTTCATTGAAGAAAGCCACAAGCTAGAAATTAGTCTGGGGATATTGGATGAGTAGGCACTAGATATGAATTTTGTGCACAAACCTTTTTGCATCCATTGATTACTAAAGCTTGCACATGATTACAATACTATATGAAGAGTTTACTATTATATTACTTGTTCCTAATACAACTTGAATATGATTAACTTAAAATGTAAATTTGATTTACTATTAATGCATCGTATTTAATTTATATGTTTCAACTTTTATATTTATGTATTATTTTTTAAAATATTATTTTTCATATACTATTATAATTGTCATTATTAAAGTTTTTTATACCAACTAAATTGTAATTATTTATATATCTACATAACAATATTTAAATTATCTTAAATTTAAAACTTTTTCTTTACCTTTTTTTTACTATTTGAAAACATTTAAACTAATCAAAAATCATTCTTTCTGTATTTATATTTTGAAGTAGATCTACAATAGCAATGTTATTAGTAAATATAAATTCTAAAAATTAAGTTTTATTTAAAAATAATCAAATTATCATTTTATTTTTTATATGTTCACTAACATATACTCTTTTCTTAATTTAGAAATCTTTTTTAAATCAAATTAATAACAATTGATATATAAAAGGTACTTAATAAAATTAGTGCTAATATAAAATCATCTAAATATGTCTGCAGCCAAATAGATTGCATACCTAATATTTTCTGCATAGAACAAATATCAATTACAATTAATAACTAATTATTAATGAATCATTCATGTGATTTATTGAACTACAATGAACAACTGGTGAAGATTTAAAAATAATTAATTTTAAATATTCTAAATTATAAAGGGGCAAAGTAGGATAATAGATGTAATACGAAGGTTAAATATAAAGATGAGTAATCCAGAATAATTAGTTTAAGTCATCATACAATTTTTGTGCTTTGTTCATTTTCTAATTCTATGAGAAGATAAAAAAATATCACCTGATCACCATTTCTTATACTTGCTCAAAACTGTTATTAAAACAGGCAAAACTTTCTCTACACATATTGCCACTTAGTGCAAGCCAGAGTAATCAATGGATTCCAGAAGGCTTGTGCACAAAATCCCCATCTAGTGCCTACTCGGCCACAAGCCAGAAACTAGTCTGAGGATATTGGATGGGTAGGCACTAGATGGGGGATTTTATGCACAAGCCTTCTGGTATCCATTGATTACTCTGGCTTGCACTGAGTGGCAATATGTGTAGAGAAAGTTTTGCCTGTTTTAAAGATAAAAAAATAGTTAAACCTTATATGATACTCTTCTCAACTCATTCAGTTGTAGCAGTCTCTAAATAATTTGAACAAAATTCGTAATGCTGTAGATAAATTTATTAAGTAATGATACTATACTTATATCTGAAACTCAACATTTATTAGATTATTTATTAACAATGCCAATTATATTAAGTTTAAAGGTATGATTTAAGCTAGATATCTAAAATAAATAATAAATTGTTGCAAATAAAAACAACTATACTTAAATCAGCATTTAATAAATAATATTAAAGGTGAAAATTTTTAAATGTAGTCCCAAATATAATACTCAGCATAAATATTTTATTTATTTTTTATTTTAAGTAACACACTTTATTAAATCACAACATATTTACATAATTACAAGATCAATTTTTAGTACAGACAAAAAAAAAAAAAAAAAAGAACAGTATTATCCTTCACTTGTCCATTATACACATTGCAACACATTCACTTAATTCTCCTGTTACCTGTTCATTGTTTACGATTTAGACCCTTTTTCTTTAACAACATTACCCTTCTTTATTTTTTGTTTTACTCCCAGATTTCACATCTGGAGAGAGCAATTCCTCCCCATACATGTTGGAAGGTTTTTTGGGGCCAATATTTTAGGCATAAGTTGAAGTAGTTCTCCCAATCTCTATCCATTTTTTTTAACCAATTGAATTTCTTATTATCAAATAAAAGTGAACATCTTATTGCCCACAATGATTTCAATGTATGGATCATTACATTCGCATTGTGCGGGTTAAAGTTTATAACATATTTTTTCATAAGATATTTGAGATTTATTATAGGCCTGTGAAAGACCTTCATTCTAATTTCTCTAAAGGCGTAGCATTCTTCAAATAAGTGCATAAAAGTTTCATTGTGCCTCTTACACATAATGCAGGTTTCATTCAAACTCAATCCCAGTCTTTTATTAATATAGGTAGTTGTAGGTAGAATCCCATTGATTAACTTAAAAATAAATCTCATTGATGTCTGAGGTATATATATTGAGTGAAATTTTTTTAATACATTTTTCATTGAACAACTCGACCAATTATTTTCATTTTGGTAATTTGCTTTTTTTAAATCTTTATATCTAATACCATCTAGGGTGGTTACATTAAGTTCATCTTGCAAATCTTTATATGCCATCAACATGTCACTAAGATACGATCTTTTTTCAGCTCCCAATCCATTAATAATAAATATGTCACCATTTGGGAGGTTAAATGACTGATCCTTGGCTACATTCATATAAGCTTTAGCAGTAACAAATTGAACATAAGCTTTTGGGTCAATTAAATTGAGACCACCCTTATTTATTGGAAGCTGTAAAAGCGAGGTAGAGAGGAGATAAGTTTTCTTTCCCCATATGAATTTTTTTGCCATCTGTATAATCTTTAGGTTTGATTTATTATATAATTTTAACCATGGGCCATAATATCCTAGCACTCCCATTGCAATTGCATTAAATATTTTGGTTTTAGTTATTTCATAAGAGTTTAAAAGGCATAAAACCATTAATTCTTTCCTCAATTTTCCTTGTGACTAATTTGTTTAATAGTCCATTCATCTTAGTTTTTGGTAAATATAATGGAAGGCCAAGGAAGGACTTAGGTAGGGCTACAAACTCATTGGGAATTCTTTTGCCTGTTGCCAATTGCCAAGCTGCTGATTTATTTACTTGAATTAATGCTCCAGTTGCCTGCTGAAATTTTCTGATTATATTCATTACAACATCAATATTATAACAGTTTTCAAAAATTATTACAATATCATCTATAAATGCCGTGACCTTTACTGAAACTCCCAATTGGGGCAGGTAAATTCCATTTATTAGTGTCTCTAGTTCTTTTATCATGGGATCTACATAAATTGCAAACAACAGTGTTGCCAAAGGTGATCCTTGCGGAATTCCTCTATCTGGGGCAAAAAACTCTGATCTTCTCATGAAATTTTTATAAGAAATTCTATTATTCATAATGTAATTTTTTATTGCATTCAATAAGAATGGATCATCCGCTATAAGCTCCTTTAGGGTATTAAATAGATAAGACCAGTTCACGAGGTCAAAGACAGATTTAAAATCAATTTGCAATGTGAAATACTGTGTTAGATTATGCATCCTGGCATTCTTAATAGCTTCTTGGATTTTAATAGCTGCATTTACTGCTCTCTTGCCCTTTACTGCATGATGCGCCGTTGATATCTTGTTACTGACATTTCTAAATAATTTTTTTTGTAATATTCTAGCAATGATTTTAGCATCAATATCCTCAATTGTTATATTTCTTAGTTCTTCAAAGTGGGGCATTTTCATATTCTTTTCTTTTTTAATGCTGAAGATTATTCTGTTGTTAATATATGGCCAATCAAAAATCTCTGAGCACATTTGATTATAAAATTTTAATAAAGGGCCAATCAGAAGATAACCAATTTGCTTATACACTGATGCTGGGATTTCGTCATTTGCTAATACTGTTTGCAACTTTAATCTCTTTATTTCAAGCAAGACCTCATGATGCGAGATGTAACCATTCATAGTTTGCCTTAATTGAATGGAGAATTGTTCACTCTCAATCTTTCGTTCGCCCATGATTTCTTTTAATCTCACAACCATATATTGATCTACCTCATCACCCGATATCACAGAGTCTTCGGCTGTCATCATCAATGGGATACCATTGGTGTGAGGGATGTATATTTTCGCATAGTTAATTGTTGGCTTCACTATTTTGTTAAGATCTGGGATTAATTTTCTTATTCTTCGTGTATATGTTTCTTCCTGCATTCTTTTATATATATCATTATATTCCAGTTGTAGCTTCTTCACTAAATCATTATTTTCTCTGAGGCCAGATATAGTAATTAGTATTTTATTGATTTCAATAATTCTATTTCTCATTTGGTTTTGTGTTAACATATTATTTGTGTTATTACGGCATAGGCTTGAGATAATTTTTTTCATTTTATTCCATGCAATACATGGAGGTAGCTTTGATTGGCTTGTATAGTAGTTTGATACTATCAAAATGTTAGACATTTGATCAACTGTAAAGTTTATCTGACTCATAATGTTCTTTTTAATAGAAAAGACATAGGCCTTATTTTTTATTGCATTATAATTTTTTATCTCCAATAGTATTCTTAGGTGATCAGAAAAGCCTACTAGAGAAGTTTCAATGAATGAGTCTTTCACTTTACTATTTGACACAAAGAACAAATCTATTAGTGACATATACCTGCTGTTAAAAAATGTGTAGGCATCCTTACCATATTTCATTTCCAATGGATATACTGCAAGAGCTTCTAGTTTGTTTTCCAGACTTTTAGGAATATCCCGGTAGGAGCAATTGAAGTCACCTCCAACCACAACAATGCCCGGCTTCTGCATTAACTTATGTTGTATACCATGAATTAGCTTAGGAATATCTTTACCTTTACTAATCGAGTATACTGCAATTAGATAATGAAGCCTATCACAAAAGGTAAAGGAAATCACTATAAAATTTATTTGTAACATGATTATCTGTATGTTTCTTATATTTGATCTCATATTTATTAGTAATGCAACTCCCTGTGCTGATTTTGTATTCATTCTGTACAGAAACACATTTGCCTTTGCAAGTCTTTCAGTAATCCAAATTGGTGTGTTGCTACTAATCTTTGTTTCTGATAAGATTATAATGTCATATTTTTGGGAAGCAATGTAGTCTATAATTTTAATCACTTTATCACCTGCATTCATTCCTCTAACATTCATAGATATTATATTTAGTGAATTCTTCATATCTTGATAATTTAATAATCATTTTATTAGCATACTACACCCCACATCCTCATCTTTTCCCTTAGTTTTTAATTCATCATCTTTCTTATCATAGGAGTCATTGTTTAATTCTGCCAAATTAATATTCAACATTATTTGATTATCACCATTATTATCTTTTTATCTTTTATAACTTTATTAATCTTTTGATGTGTATTTCTTTTGAGTGTTTTGATACTATCCTCATTACCATTTATTTGCTTGTTGCTAAGTTCTGTTTTGATACTATCTTCATTATCATTTACTTGTTGGTTGATAAGTTCTACCGATTGTGTTATCATAACCCTGTCTTCGTTTTCATTTTCCTTTTGCGAGTCTGTGTTATTCTCATCAAATGAATCTATAAGACTATCAATACCTGTGACATTTCCAACCTGCAATAGATCATTTTGGCCTGGTAACAATTCAACTTCATCTAATATCTCCATATTTTTTCATTTATCAATTTCTTCTTCATACAATGAATGCTCGTCTCCTATGTTACTATCTATATTAGCCCATGTCTTAATTGATGATGATACATTACATAGGTGATTTAATCGGTCAAATTTGTTACACTTCATGCAGTTAGCAGTGTTACAGCCTGCTGCAATATGCCCCACTCGATTACATTTAAAACACAATGGTGATCTACCCTTTATTATTATGGAAATGGGCATTTGATCTTTTGTTATTTTATGTGGTATCTGTTCTTTCGTTACCCCTTTCTTTAATTTAAGTACTACTGTCCATGAGTTTGACGGAATTTGGAAGCTGTGCCCGGCGTCATTTCTCTTTCCAAATTTATTATCTCAGCATAATCCAATAGTTGGATTTTAAAAAATTCAACATTGAAACTTGGAGGTGTATGCAGTATTCTTCCATAGACCAATGGATTGGGATCTTTTGTAACGTAGTAAATTTTTTTATTTTGAATTTGCTTAATTATGTTTTCAGCTTTATCTTTTTGTTCTTTATTGAAATATTCAATCGAAACGAACCCTCTAGCGGGAAAAAAAGAAGTATATTTGACCGTGTTAATGAGTTCATGAGAATAAAGAGCCTTTAAGTATTCATCGATATCTGGTTTATCAAGTATATGTTCCCCTGTTATTATATTAGTTTGAATAATTGAGCTAAAAATTGATGTACTTGGTGACATACACTTTACAAATATCTTTTTCCAGTATTCATTTAATTTCACGAAAGATTTTGTTGTAAGTTTCTTGCTACTTATATTATCAGCATAGTTATCGTTAACATCAATAAATTGAGTTTTATTCACCGAGTTTATTTGATTATCTACTACATCTCCCTTTTTAATTAATTTTGATCTCAATCCAGCTTGTTTTATTGCATCAGATTGTAAGCTCAAAACTTCACTTGGGTCAAAATTATTATCGCTATCCATTTTCCTTTTTTTATTATTATTTAGTATTACGCACTCTGGATTTTCTAGGCCAACGTTACTACTTAGGCTTTTTTCAGTTTTTTTGCTAATAATTGCTTTTTCCGTAAGTGCTATATTGTTTTCTTGATTTATTTGTATGTTCTTTTAAATTTATACTATCACTATTATTATCATTTTCTTCTCTACGTTTATTTAAAGAAGTATCACTATTATATTTCCTTAATTTACTTTCTTTTCTCAGAGACTTAAACGCCATTTTCTCATTATGATTTTTATTTTCCTCCAGATTATTAGTATCTAAGACTTTAAATTTATCTTTAACTTCACAAATACTTACTTTGGTATTCTCGTTCTTTTTATTCTTTCGCCCCATTTTAATTTTTTATTTTAAACAATCGTTCCCGTAAATCAAGCAGGAAAGATACTTGCACTACCAGCCACTACTCGAAGCGGAAGTCGCATAAATATTTTATATAGATTTTCCGGTGCTGATATAGTACGCGCTCGGCGGCCATTTTGAATTTGGAAACACCCAAAAACACTGCTGGCACATGCAAGCAATAAATGTCATCGACTAGAAACACTCATTTTTCAAAAACGTAAAACGCCTGAGGCACTGCAATTAAAAAAGGTGGTGGGGAGGGACTACACTTAAAAAAATGGCGGGAAAACGTCACATTAAATAGCCTAAGGTGCTACTACCCAAAAAAAGGGCGGGAAAAGAAAAAGTGAAAATTAAAAAATACTTTAAAATAAACCAAAAACGCTAATTTATATATATATAGTCATAATCAAACATTGCAATATTTACAAAAATCCGTTAAAATATAGCGATCACTAGAAAAATAATATAATGCTATAAATCAAACCTTACTTTAAAATAAACCAAAAACGCTAATTTATATATATATAGTCATAATCAAACATTGCAATATTTACAAAAATCCGTTAAAATATAGCCACCACTAGAAAAAATCAAACCTTACTTTAAAATAAACCAAAAACGCTAATTTATATATATATATAGTCATAATCAAACATTGCAATATTTACAAAAATCCGTTAAAATATAGCCACCACTAGAAAAAATCAAACCTTACTTTAAAATAAACCAAAAACGCTAATTTATATATATATATAGTCATAATAAAACATTGCAATATTTACAAAAATCCGTTAAAATATAGCCACCACTAGAAAAAATCAAACATTACTTTGAAATAAACCAAAAACGCCAATTTATATATATAATCATAATCAAACATTACTTTAAAATAAACCAGAAAAAAGGTGGTGGGGAGGGACTACACTTAAAAAAATGGCGGGAAAACGTCATATTAAATAATATAATGCTATAAATAAAACCTTACTTTAAAATAAACCAAAAACGCTAATTTATATATATATAGTCATAATCAAACATTGCAATATTTACAAAAATCCGTTAAAATATAGTCACCACTAGAAAAAATCAAACATTACTTTGAAATAAACCAAAAACGCCAATTTATATATATAATCATAATCAAACATTACTTTAAAATAAACCAGAAAAAAGGTGGTGGGGAGGGACTACACTTAAAAAAATGGCGGGAAAACGTCATATTAAATAATATAATGCTATAAATCAAACCTTACTTTAAAATAAACCAAAAACGCTAATTTATATATATATAGTCATAATCAAACATTGCAATATTTACAAAAATCCGTTAAAATATAGCCACCACTAGAAAAAATCAAACCTTACTTTAAAATAAACCAAAAACGCTAATTTATATATATATAGTCATAATAAAACATTGCAATATTTACAAAAATCCGTTAAAATATAGCCACCACTAGAAAAAATCAAACATTACTTTGGAATAAACCAAAAACGCCAATTTATATATATAATCATAATCAAACATTACTTTAAAATAAACCAGAAAAAAGGTGGTGGGGAGGGACTACACTTAAAAAAATGGCGGGAAAATGTCATATTAAATAATATAATGCTATAAATAAAACCTTACTTTAAAATAAACCAAAAACGCTAATTTATATATATATAGTCATAATCAAACATTGCAATATTTAAAATCCGTTAAAATATAGTCACCACTAGAAAAAATCAAACATTACTTTGAAATAAACCAAAAACGCCAATTTATATATATAATCATAATCAAACATTACTTTAAAATAAACCAGAAAAAAGGTGGTGGGGAGGGACTACACTTAAAAAAATGGCGGGAAAACGTCATATTAAATAATATAATGCTATAAATAAAACCTTACTTTAAAATAAACCAAAAACGCTAATTTATATATATATAGTCATAATCAAACATTGCAATATTTACAAAAATCCATTAAAATATAGCCACCACTAGAAAAAATCAAACATTACTTTGAAATAAACCAAAAACGCCAATTTATATATATAATCATAATCAAACATTACTTTAAAATAAACCAGAAAACGCTAATATTTATAGTCATGATAATCAAATATTGCAATCGTAAATCTCAAAAGATTAACCCTATGTTAAAGCATTTTTTTTTAAAAAAAAATCGTAAATGGTATTTACAAAAACACGTTAAAATATAGCGATCATTAGAAAAATAATAAATGCTATTTTAAAAATATCAGTCCGGTCTATCAACGCTATATACTAAATCAGTATTATAATTTTAAAAAACAATATTTAAAAACTATAATGCTATAAATCAAACATTGAGTTGTAGCGTTACATTGAATAGCCAAAGGTTATACTATGGAAAAAAAAGGGCGGGAAAAGAAAAAGAGATGAAAATTAAAAAATACTTTAAAATAAACCAAAAACGCTAATTTATATATATATAGTCATAATCAAACATTGCAATATTTACAAAAATCCGTTAAAATATAGCCACCACTAGAAAAAATCAAACATTACTTTGAAATAAACCAAAAACGCCAATTTATATATATAATCATAATCAAACATTACTTTAAAATAAACCAGAAAACGCTAATATTTATAGTCATGATAATCAAATATTGCAATCGTAAATCTCAAAAGATTAACCCTATGTTAAAGCATTTTTTTTAAAAAAAAAATCGTAAATGGTATTTACAAAAACACGTTAAAATATAGCGATCATTAGAAAAATAATAAATGCTATTTTAAAAATATCAGTCCGGTCTATCAACGCTATATACTAAATCAGTATTATAATTTTAAAAAACAATATTTAAAAACTATAATGCTATAAATCAAACATTGAGTTGTAGCGTTACATTGAATAGCCAAAGGTTATACTATGGAAAAAAAAAGGGCGGGAAAAGAAAAAGAGATGAAAATTAAAAAATACTTTAAAATAAACCAAAAACGCTAATTTATATATATATAGTCATAATCAAACATTGCAATAGCATTTATTTAAATAATTTTTTACTAATATTTTAATAATTTTAAAAAAATTACCAGCTCTCGATCGGATGGATGGTCGTCTGCTCAGGCTAAATTTGGTTCTTTCTAGATCTTTTCATTACTGCAATACCACAAAACATCAAATTATACTTTTAAGATTTAGGTTTATTATTTTAAAGAAGACACCAGTAAAATTAATTTATTCAGGAAATATCGCAGCTTGATATGGCCTCTTTCAAATTTATTTTTAAAACTGTGTACTTGGGTCTGACACAAGGTATCTATGACGTAAGATAATTTCCAAGAATTATAGTTCGGGATGGGGGCTTTGTCTTACTAAGATAAAAGAAAGTGTTAAGTTAGACTTTCAAATTTAAAAAAACAACAACTGTAAAACAGTTCTAATGGACTTTTATGCCTCAAGCCTAACTAGTCATGAAATGCAAAAGAGGGTTAAAATTTATTATAAAAAAATTGGGGTTTTGGTTATAATAAATTAATGATTTCAAAATATAATCGCAATGTAACATATTATACATCACAACTTGTACTCATATATATATATATATGTGCCGATACATGTATTACTTGTAAGATTTTAGTTTTAACACTTTAAAGACGCAAATAAAATTATTTGGTAATTTATTATAAAAAAATATAAAAATAAATTGGCAATAAATTATAAGACACAACTTGTACTCAATATATATTTATTCCGAAAATATTGCAAAAACAAAAAAGCACAAAAAGAGTCCTGCTTTTCATAGTAGGCCTGTTTGTCAAATTCAAACCCATCCCAGACCACGTGTATAATCCTATAATAATGTACTTTGATGTATAATAATGTATGTTTATGTGTATGTGCGCACATCTAATATATAAATAAATATATTTATATATTAGATGTGCACACATATTATACATCAAAATACATTATTATAAGATTATATACATAACGATGTTAGGCTTGAAGCATAAAAGTCCATTAGCTGGTTTACAGTTGTTGTTTTTTTTTAAATTTGAAAGTTTAACTTAACACTTTCTTTAATCTTAATAAGACAAAGGCCCAATCCGAACTATAATTCTTGGAAATTATCTTACGTCATAGATACCTTGTGTCAGACCCAAGTACACAGTTTTAAAAATAAATTTGAAAGAGGCCATATCAAGCTGCGATATTTCCTGAATAAATTAATTTTACTGGTGTCTTCTTTAAAATAATAAACCTAAATCTTAAAAGTATAATTTGATGTTTTGTGGTATTGCAGTAATGAAAAGATCTAGAAAGAACCAAATTTAGCCTGAGCGGACGACCATCCCTCCGATCGAGAGCTGGTAATTTTTTTTAAATTATTAAAATATTAGTAAAAAATTATTTAAATAAATGCTATTGCAATGTTTGATTATGACTATATATATATATAAATTAGCGTTTTTGGTTTATTTTAAAGTATTTTTTAATTTTCATCTCTTTTTCTTTTCCCGCCCTTTTTTTTTCCATAGTATAAACCTTTGGCTATTCAATGTGACGCTACAACTCAATGTTTGATTTATAGCATTATAGTTTTTAAATATTGTTTTTTAAAATTATAATACTGATTTAGTATATAGCGTTGATAGATCGGACTGATATTTTTAAAATAGCATTTATTATTTTTCTAATGATCGCTATATTTTAATGTGTTTTTGTAAATACCATTTACGATTTTTTTAAAAAAAAAAATGCTTTAACATAGGGTTAATCTTTTGAGATTTACGATTGCAATATTTGATTATCATGACTATAAATATTAGCGTTTTCTGGTTTATTTTAAAGTAATGTTTGATTATGATTATATATATAAATTGGCGTTTTTGGTTTATTTCAAAGTAATGTTTGATTTTTTCTAGTGGTGGCTATATTTTAACGGATTTTTGTAAATATTGCAATGTTTTATTATGACTATATATATATAAATTAGAGTTTTTGGTTTATTTTAAAGTAAGGTTTGATTTTTTCTAGTGGTGGCTATATTTTAACGGATTTTTGTAAATATTGCAATGTTTTATTATGACTATATATATATAAATTAGCGTTTTTGGTTTATTTTAAAGTAAGGTTTGATTTATAGCATTATATTATTTAATATGACGTTTTCCCGCCATTTTTTTAAGTGTAGTCCCTCCCCACCACCTTTTTTCTGGTTTATTTTAAAGTAATGTTTGATTTTTTTCTAGTGGTGGCTATATTTTAACGGATTTTTGTAAATATTGCAATGTTTTATTATGACTATATATATATAAATTAGCGTTTTTGGTTTATTTTAAAGTAAGGTTTGATTTATAGCATTATATTATTTAATATGACGTTTTCCCGCCATTTTTTTAAGTGTAGTCCCTCCCCACCACCTTTTTTCTGGTTTATTTTAAAGTAATGTTTGATTTTTTCTAGTGGTGGCTATATTTTAACGGATTTTTGTAAATATTGCAATGTTTGATTATGACTATATATATATATATAAATTAGCGTTTTTGGTTTATTTTAAAGTAAGGTTTTATTTATAGCATTATATTATTTAATATGACGTTTTCCCGCCATTTTTTTAAGTGTAGTCCCTCCCCACCACCTTTTTTCTGGTTTATTTTAAAGTAATGTTTGATTATGATTATATATATAAATTGGCGTTTTTGGTTTATTTCAAAGTAATGTTTGATTTTTTCTAGTGGTGGCTATATTTTAACGGATTTTTGTAAATATTGCAATGTTTGATTATGACTATATATATAAATTAGCGTTTTTGGTTTATTTTAAAGCATTTTTTAATTTTCATCTCTTTTCCTTTTCACGCCCTTTTTTTTTTGATAGTATCACCTTAAGCTATTTAATGTGACGTTTCCTGCAATTTTTTTAAGTGTAGTCCCTTCCCAACACCTTTTTTAATTATAGTGCCTCAGGCGATTTACTTTTTTAAAAAATGAGTGTTTCTAGTCGATGACATTTATCGCTTGCATGTGCCAGCAGTGTTTTTGGCTGTTTTCAAATTCAAAATGGCCACCGAGCGCGTACTATATCAGCACCGATTTTCCCAAAGACAAACTAAGATAAAGAAAAGATTATTTTCTGAAAGATGAAATTTCCCAGAATACTATAAAAAAATTAAATGGCATTTTTAAAAATATTGTAATTGGTACACTTAGTGTAAAAAAAAAAAAAAATTAAAAAATATAACTAAAATTTCTTCAAATTTTTAATTAATTTTAATTTGTAAAGATATTAAAAAACAAAGAATTAAAAAAATTATCATAATAATATTTGGTAACATTTCATGGAAGTAATGTAAAAGAAAATGTTATTCAAGAAATATCAAATATATTTTCAAATCCCCTTTATTTATCAAGAAATATCATTGAAAGAACTGATCTTGAATGATGAAAGTGAATACCAATCATTTTCTTGTTAAATTTTTTTTTTTACTTTAAAATGTGTAAAGATTATTAAAGGCACTAGTTGTGTTTAGTATCAAAAAAAACATGGCAAAGACATTTAATTTTTGCAATGTTAACAATAAAATAGCTATAAAAAAAGTTAGATTTTTGTCAAGCATTGGTGATCTAGCAGTTAACGTAGCTGCCTTCCAAGCAGCTGGCCTGAGTTCGCTTCCCGATCAATGCTTTGATATATAAAAAGAAAAAAAAAGTTACATTTTCAAAATATGACTTATCAAAATATTTTTTATAACTTAATTGTTTTAGTTCATGATATTGGTAATTACTTTACTTGATAACTAAATCTTTTCATTTTGTCAAAATGTTGGACTCCAGGTCTCTTTATAAATGGTGCCTATAAACTGCTTCATACTGTATCTTTAATTTTCTCTACTGTAGTAATATTGATTTTTTTTCCTTCATTTGTATTTGTAATTCAAATCAACATACATTTGTTCATCTGGACAATGGTTTTTAATTTTAATAACCCAAAGCAGAATGCATTTTTGATGATTATTAATTCAAGTGTTTTTATTAATAAGAATTAAATACTGTCTTTATACAATTTTAATATGAATTATAAATATATTTATATTTCATAATATTAAAACATTTTGGATTTAGCAAATATATTTTTTATTCTATTTTTTTTAAATATATATGTATGTATATGATAATTATGATAAACCTTATTAGTAAAAATTTAACAAAATTCAACCATACATATGTTTTACAAAGTATCCAATGCTCAAAATGAATAATATGTACAAAAAATAAATTTCTTTTAAAATAATGCTTTTATGTTGCTGACTAAAAAGTAAAAAAATAACAAAGTAATTCAGCTAAACCCTCTAACAAATGAATTTTAAATTTAAATATCATGTGATCATCTATTATATAAAAATATTTATAACTATTAGAAAACAGTCAACATTTAGATAATCCCAATATCAATAACATTGTTAAACTGTTGTCAAGGCAACCTTTATTTAAAAATATTTATGTATTGTTTTTTTAATCAACTATGAGTTAAATCAATATTAATAAAATTTTATTTTACAAATGTAATATTTCCATTGGCTCAATTGTTAAGGAGTTTTTTGGGAGAAACATAAGGATGTGAATTTGAGTTCTAGACAGGAACAATTGTTAAAAATTCAAAAATATGGACATACTGACAGGTTAAGTCAATATATAAGCATTTTAAACAACAGTTTTATTTAGCTTATCAGATTTTTTGTGCTAAATAGCTATGATTAGCACCAAAAATGTGATAAGCTAAATGAAGTATGGATCCATGCTTTAATTTTGTTACATAAAATGTGTGCATGTTTTAGCACACAGCTATTCATAAAAATCATTTTTGAATGAGTTTTAAAATAAAATATTAATCATTCTTTAAATTAGATTATAAAATATTAACTTCATTTAAATATAGTTTTAAATTCAATAAAGTTTAAATAATTTTATACAGAAGGGTGGCATCTTTATTTTGACAATCAGATTTTTTTGTTGACTGCATAATTTTGATCTGTTGTGGACTCAAGGGTAAAGGTTTTTAAATTAAAAGTTTATCTCTACAACTTCTTACTCTCAAATGTTGTATGACTTTCAATTTTCTTTAACTTTTTTTTCTTATGCATTTAAAATAAAGTCACAAATATTAGGAATAAAAAATAAAACTTGCTTATAATTTTAAAAAAATCAATTTTAACTAAGTTTTTTTAGTTATATCAAATTTCATTTATTTTTCCATACACTATGTATCATTCTTTTGTTGTTGTTTTTTGGCTATATTTTTTGAGTGAAACCATCCTTGAGCTGAAGCATTAAAAGCAATTGTGCAGACAAGTTGTTATTGATTTTTTTTAATTATACTTTCTTTAGTTAGTCTTTGTGATGAATTAGGTATTTTCATGGATTCTTGACATTTACACATCAGTTACTCATTTGTAACAAACCAACAGATATCTCATTTCAAAGTTTTATTTACTTCATGTTATAACAGAAGTGATTATATTATAAGGTATTTATATATTTCTTTTGCATTGACTATTTGAAATGTAAGTGAATAACTACTTTTCTGTCTGAAGTGAATTAAAAATTATTTAACAAATAACCTTGGCCAGATCTATTTATTCTACCTACCAATAATAATTATTGAATAATAATAAATTACTTGCAATACGAGATTATATCCTATATGATAAAATAAGAGCAGCTTTCTAATATAGTGCCACCTATAGTAAGCTTGATTAATCATCACTATTGTATGGTAATCACAAATTACTTAAGATTATCTATAAATAGCACATGAGTAGAGAGCTGTTCGTGTTTTAATGTTTACTGACAAATTACTCCCTAAGTTAGATTATGAAAATTTTATTGATAATATTTTTATAAAATTAGTTATTTTTTACATGGTTCAAGTTAATCAAATCACCAATTACTGAAAACTTCTAAAGCAATAATTGATACTACAGTTAGAAAAACATGTGTAAAGATATACTGTATATAGTATGTATCATATCTTTATTAAAATGTATTGTAGCACAATGGGTGATAAATACAAATAGTTTTAAAATAGTTTCATTAAATATGGAAAAAAATATTGATATAAAAAGGAAAATGTTAGTTGTATGTTTCAAAGTAATGAGTGATCAATCAGGAAAATTATAAAAAGCAGGTTCACACCAATGTTGCTTGTATCCCCGGAACAGGTAAAATTGTAATTAAAGTAAGAGATAATTTTTTGGTTAAAATGGTAGCCAAAAATCTGAATCACACAATTCCAAGATATTCATTGCAAATAGGCAGTGATTGTATAATTATGAAATCATTAGTTTTAAAAATATTAAAATAACTGGTGAGGTTGCATCTGCCAATAGTCAAACTGCCACCATGTTTTTATTAGAATTTTAAAAAAATATTGAAAAAGTAAATGTCCAGAATAAGTATTTAGTTGTGACAAAACAGAATTGTGAATAATTAAATAAGCACCCAGTACTGTAAAGATATAGTAAATATGTTTTATCAAATAATTGGTATTAATTAACATTATAATCTTAGTATATATATGTACACTACACACATAAATCATGTTTTATATATATGTTGAACAATTCTGTACTGTACACTAACAATATAATAATCAATATTTATTTGGAGCAATAAAACAAGCACTATTATATGCTACATTTATTGTACACAATAAAGGCTTGAAATGAAAAATACCATAGTTTGCTACTTCACTACACTAAAAATTTTTAGCAAGTACTCATTCATAAAAATCAATAAAACGATTGTTTTTAGACAAAGATTATAGACTTAATATTTAGTTAAAATATATCGGCCAATAACTTTTAGATAAGCATCCTTAAAGTTTATTTCTAATATTCACTACATATTAAGCATGTAACAAGATTATCAACTATATATTACATGCTGAGAATGCTTTTGACTTTATCTGTCAGATTCATAGTGCTCAACTATTCTGCAATTCACTTTTATAAATTTATGTATTATTTAAATGAAATGATTTAAATATTCCTTCTCATTTTTGATAATGGAATGCTTGCCTTTTTTCAATGATCTAGTGGAGGTCTTTAGCAATTACTCATGCCCCTTTAAATGTTCACTTCCTGTCATTTCTCTCAACATAAACTGTTTTTAAATTGGTTGGATCAAATGCAGGATCTATCTCACACTCATGTTCAAGAAATATTGATTTATACAGAACTTTTTTTGCTCTATTGTAAAGATACTTATGCTGAGTCATGCTTGTAGCAATATTGACCTGCACTTCTCAATATTATACTGCATTGCATGTGGGGACACTGCATGCTGTTTTATAAACAACCTGAGGAGCTTGCTCTATCTATCTTCATGTTATTCAGCAATTTATTTAGTGAAGAGGGGGTTAGCACATATGTTTTATTAATTTTTGTGAAAAACATGGGAATATATGGAAGACTTAACCACATTACACAATTGATATGTAGTTATAAATATTACAATTACCACAAGAAAAGTGAAATTAAATGTTATAAGATTAAATAAAATAATAAATAAAAATTATTTATGTATTTATTAAAAAGCGATAGCTGTGACTTGTAAAGTTGTAAAAAATATGTAGCATTTGGAGTTATGGAATTGATCTAGGTGAGAAAGCTTAGTCATAAAAAAATTTTCATACCCCCCCCCCCCCCCCAGTAATTTATGTTGATATGCAAGAGACAATGATTCTAACTTTCAGTATAAATAATTCAAAATTTGTCTATCTCAGAATGTATAATTTTTTTTTGATACATTTGAATGCAACACAACAAAACTTCTCTATACTGGAAACTAAATAAACTAGTCAGTCTTTAATATTATAAAAGTAAAAAGTAGCAAAAATAATTAATAAATTTTCAGGAAATTTACATTAATATTTGACATAAATTTTAAAATGAAATTTAGAAAGTTGAAGAACTCGATTAATATTTTTATAAGCTTTACATGTAACAATATAAAAATATATAAGACAGCAATTAATTTAGTATAGTCATGTGGAAATAATTATGATTGTAGATTACCAAGACTTGCATTAGTGATAATATCAAAAGATATGCATAAAATAAAGAAGTTCCAGAAAAAAGAATAAATATAAAAAGAGAAGATGATAAAATTAAAAACTAAAAAATCATGCACAATGACAGAAAATAAAAGTTAAGTGCAACATCTCTAAAGATGATAAAAATTTTGTGCGTTAGTTTGTAGTTTATCTTTAAGTACATTTTTTTGATAGAAAACTTTTAAGTTCTATGCATTTAAGGCATCAAACAAAAACTTAAAATTATTAAAAATTACCACAATAACTACTTACATTTCAACTACATGGTCTTCAAAAGCAAATTGTTAAAAATATCTCTCATGTGAACAAAAAAATCATTTCATGACTTCTGTGATCAAGCAAAGACTGATACTACAAATTATTTTAATATATGATGACTACTATTAATCTGTTACTTTGGTTTTCAAGCCCTTTTGGATCATTTATGTTTCAGATTATAAAATTCACTTTTCTGTTATAAATATATCATGTTTTAAAAATACTCAAAAGGTACTAAAAATTTAAAATATAAATAATAACTATTAATTTTAAGATATATCATATATATATATACACACACATGTTCTGTATTTTTATTTAATCAAAATACATAAATGAAGCAATTTTTTTTTTCTAGCATTAAAATTTTTTAAAAACATGATTGCAAACTTTATATCAGCTGATTTAGAGATAGTTATTATTCTGCCACTCCTTTTCTTATTTATTTTTTATTACTATGCTAGATATTGCAGCAAATGAAAATAATTCTTTTTATTTAAAAATAAAATAAATGTGATAAAAAAATAAAAAAAGAAACATGGTATTTCAATTAGGTTTTATGAGTATGTACACAAAATATCTTTTTTAATTTTACTTTAAAATATATGTACACATTAATTTACTTATTTCATTTATTGTTTATCTTTTAATGTTTATATATTATTTTAAACAAAAAATGCTATTTCTCTAATAATAAAATTCTAGTAGTCATGAAAATTTCAAAGAATTTTATGATTTTAATCAGGTAATAAATATTGTCAATTTATTAGTATTTTATTTTGAGTAAAATATCTTCTGTATATTTTTTATACAGTTTTGTATCTTACAGTAAACCAAACCAATACTGCTGTATTGTGTGTTCAACACCATTTGATTCACCTCACTGATAATTTTTCAAATTTGTGTTGCAAGTTGAAAGTAAAATAGATATAGAGAATTGTACAATTAGTTTTTTTCATTCAGTTTATGTTTTATACATTGTCAATGACTACATTATCATTTGAAAAGGATTCAAATAAATGTTATAGAATATTACTTGAAAGATCATGTGATATTTAAAAACCTAATTAAAAGCTGTCCATAAATATTTGTCTATTGTCCAAGCTGAGGTTTTTCTCCATTGTAAATTATCCCACAATCTCTATCTTTCCCTTTATACATACATATAATTTTGCATTACTTTTATTTACACTTTTTATAAAAAATTTATGGTCTTTTAAGCACTAATGTTTGATGAAAAAAATCAATCTTGTGATAGACATGTGTTTTGTCATTACTGTGATGACATCATCAATTCTGTAAACCGGTTAAGACTCCATCAAATGTAATAAAATTTTTATTTAAATTCAATCACAATATTTTAATATGATTTTAATGCCTGTATGCAAATCTGGTAGTGATTTTATTGAAATCTTTGTATTGGCTTAATGTTGATTTACATGGAAGAGAACAATTTTATTTTTAAATAGATCTAAAAAAAAAAAATAAATATGTAAATGAATAATTTATTAAACACAACATGAATATTTAGTATTAACATTACTCTTTTATTTATCTCATCTATAGTAATTTTACAATCTTTTAATATTAACTTAATACATAGATGGCTTTAGTTAAATTGCTATTAGATTTGTGTTCAAATGTAATAATCATATTGAACATTGCAAGTGAGATTAAATAAAAATTGCTTTGCTACTTTTGATGGGAACTCGACTAGTTTTCTCAGCTGCTGATGATGTCAGAGGTTTATGACAGAAGTTATAAAGAGTTCAGTAAGAGATTGGTTGAATGTTGCTATGAAAGATTGACAATTACTATTTGAGGGCATAAGTTAAAGTAAGTTTAACATTACATATTTGTGTGGTGTTCAATTATATATATATATATGGAAAGAAAATGTATTTATCAAAACCAAAAATTGTAACATATTAAAGGTTACTCAAATAGAAATAAGTGAAGGAGTTCATTGTAACCAAATTAAATGTAGTTCAAAAGATATTACCATACCTGAGTCCAAAATATATTGTAACATAATAAATGAGTCCAAATAGCTATAAGTAATGGTTCAAAAGAAATAAGTAAAGGAGTCCAAATATCAAGAATTATAAGCAAATTATTAATAACAAGTATTATAACTCAGGTATATGAAATCACGTGAGGTGAGTACACTAGTAATTCAATAAAATATAACTCAGGTATACAGACAGTAGATCTTATCCACTTTCATTTCTTGGTTTGATGTTAAGTGCATGTTTAAACAAATACTAAGTGAATATGGTCTAGCAGGGCGCTACTAGATTATCTGAATCTAGACACGGTTATATCTAATAACCTTTCACATGTACCGGGTTTGAATCCCCTTTTTTTGGTACTTTATTTCTAATAAAAATGAGAGATTTTGCTTTTTGAGCCATATCACTATAAGCACTAATATTTAGGTAAAAGTAAAACATCTATAAACCAAAGTGGAGTATATTAGACATAAATCATTTCTCAGATCTCAGCATAACAAATGTGTTTCAATATTTTTATAAGTTTACTAGCTCAGATTATATATAACTAATTTAGGATGGCAATTCACTCATCCTTGCATGAAATAGATGATGGGATGTGGTTATAATGATACTAAGAAATCACTAAATATTATAAAATCAATATTTATTTATGGCCTTTAAACAGTTAAACAGCCCATTAATTAAAACGTTGACGACGATGATGATGATGATAATAATAACGATAATGACAATGGTTTCAACTACAGCTCTAGGACTAAGCCTAAACATAAAACTAATTTTTACAAAGAAATTCATAATTATTGCTTAATTTTAGCATACTTACTTATATCTTAAATAACTAATATTCAACCATTGATGATGATGAATAATCACACTTAACAAAGACTACACTTAATGAAATATATACGCCTTGTTTAATAAAACAAACTAATATTTATTACTGCATTTCTAACATATACATAAAATTTCTAGATAAACATGAAAATTGACATGAATAATAATTGATTATATATCAATCCTCAATTAATTTCAAGTTCTTCCCCCTTTCCCTTCAAATGTATTTTGTATTAAGTTGGATGTCACATTGACCATGATTTTCACTCCATGAGAAAAGTATTTCAAGAAAAAAAATATTATCTGCTCATTAGCACACATCCTTTATAAATCTAACATGTAAGTAGAATGTAAAAGAAAATGTTAATAGAATTGAAAGAGCAAGTTTTAAATTATTTTCTCCCCCGCTCTTCTACCTCTGAAATGCTATACTTAACTTGAAACAAAATAATCTAATATTCTAATACTACTCCTTATTTCACATTCACTCGCAATTATACACATATAAAAATATTATTATGTATGTGCGTGTTTTATCCCATAATAACAAAATATTATTTAAAACCAAAATAATAATATATTAGTTAAAACTAAAATCATAATACCATAAAAAAAAATTGTTTTACACATTAATATTTTTCATAACTGTAAAATTAATAAACAAATAATTTTCATACATTCAAGATAATTTATGAAGCTCAAAGTTATTATTAGTAAGACATTCTTGTTTTAATCGATCTGAATAGTCTTTAAAAGTTCTTTAAATAAAATATACCACTTTATTACTAAAATGTTTATTAAGACTCTGATATCATAAAGAAAATAGATATAAAAAGTCATATTACCGATCTTTTGTTTGTGGTGAATTTCCAAGGGTTCAAACTTGTCTTGTATAATGTCTATATTTCTGCAGCTACCATTTCCGTTTTACGTGGGAACAATCTCTTTCTTGAGTTGTATAACTATTTGATGATGATGACTCTATTGAGGTTATTTGCTTTAGTGGATAATTTGGAAATCATTATATTAATTTTTCTTCTCTTCCTGTCAAGCATTATTCATTTAGTGGATGAAATACAGGTGGTTGTTTTCACATTTATAAATTTTCTTGAGTTTAAAATCAGTTGTTGGAACAATTGATTGGACTTGATGATTAATATTTATCAGTAGATTAATTCATCTTTTATCGAATGCTTTCTTCCTTCTATTAAAAACATATTATTTCTCTGGTCAGTTGAAAGGTGTAGAATATTATTTTAGACACATCTTTTCTTTCCTATGTGATGTGCAGCTTCCCCAGATGGTCCAGAAAAGATGGGACATACATATAATTTTTCTAGCCAGCCATTTCTTATATTTTCAACATTCAATTTAATAGTTTAATAATCTGAATCATAATCCCAATAATACTCCAGACACTTTTTATATCCAATTTTTAGCTAACTTAACCAATCAGAGATAGCATCACTTGCTATTTTTGGACAAATTTGTTTTAATTAGATCTCTAATTTATTTTCAACTGAAAAGTTTAATCCTTTTTCCAGACACTTTTGTTTAAAAAAAAAATAGACTTAATCCTTATTTCCTTTCTTTTTTTTTAGGTAACATTTCAAATTTTTGAGCTTCCTTCTTTAGATCTTAAGATAAGACAATTTCAAAATTAGAGCTCTCACCCATTATAAGCTCCCAAAGTGAAAAACAATCATTTACAAAAAAATTGCTACAAAGATAGATATCTGAGTAAACAGATTTCCTCTTTTAACAAAAAATTGTACAAAAAAAATAATTTGACAGATTTAATCCTTCCTTTTCTTTCAATATTTAGTAAATGTAAATTTCTGTATGTAATGTACACACATCCTTCATTCTTTCAAATCATTCATAAACTAACATTAAATAATATAATTGCTAGCTTAGTAATTATAACCCTATTATTTAATTAGATCTGTAACTTTTAAATCCCAATTACAATTAAAGAAAAGCAAAATAGAAGCATAGAACAAGACATTAAAATTGATCAAGCATAGGTTAGTTTTAAAGAAAGTTAAAAACAAGTAAAGCATATAATTGTTGTCCCACTCTTTCTGTCTAAAGCGTTTAAGATTTTGATCTGGTAGGGTTTGAACTTGGATGCCCTACAGCTTCTTTTATGGTTATATAAAAATGTGATAATGATTTTTGGTTTTACATTTCCTCACATGCACATTACTATAAATTTGACTAGTGACCAAATTGTAATGGCACAATATATAAATTGAAAAATGTTTTATTTAATTAATTATAAATATTTAACTAATAATTCTATACTTATATGACTTTTTAAATAAGTAAAAATAAATTTCCCCATGAGAGCATGAATCTGAATAATATAAAAAGTAACTATGCTCGACTCTTTGTTTAGAGTTATTGCTAGATTATCTACCTTTTTCTCTAATTATATATATATAATTTGGGACTGCATATATAAATAGTCATTTTTATTTTAAGGATCTATAAAAAACAGGGGTGCTGAAAATTAATTTAGAGCATTTAAATTAATTATTCACATCTACTCTTTAATAATTTGGATCACTAGTGAATAAATTTGCCTGTTAAATTAACCTTTTTACTGTATAACGTAAAAATTCAATCAAAACTTTCCATGAAAACTATTTTTTTGTTTTTATATTTGTCTGCAACTATACATGAATAACTGTCAATCTCCCATGTTTCTCAACCATATAAATACCAAACCAAGACGGATTAGAATTTAAAACACGAATAAATCCATGACTTAATCTTTAAATATTAAATTTTACTATATTGCTGAAAATATTGTTACAGTAGAGTTGAAACAACTCGATTATTAACACCTTATAAAAAATTTAATTGAAAGTAATGTACATTTTAAATACTAATTAATATAATACTAAACTGGATTTTAAGTAAACTATTCGGTTTATTTTAAACATTTCTGCTACAAAATTTGCCTATTCAATCAACATTTCAAATTATGTATAATATAAAAAATCAACACTTTACTTTCTAGAATAATTGTTTTCGAGTCTACATCACTGTTTTCAGCTGGTTATTTAGCAATTATCAAACTCCCAAATCGTATACTAACCCCTGAATTTTGTAACCGCCAAACCAAAGACTGATTAGAATTTATTTTAATACTGTTTTCAATATTTGTCTTATTGAAATAAGATTTAATGTTTAAATATTGCACCATGATTTATCCACACTTTAATTATTCAATTCTTTCATAAATAAGTGCACTAATAAAAACTATAGTCTTTGGTTAAAAAATATTCAAACGGAAGTCAATCTCCGATAATGCACTATTTCTTAAATATTATAAATCTACGCGCACTCATTCAGATAGATTTATAATATTTATGAAACAGCGCGTTATCAAAGATTGACTTCCGTTTGAATATTTTCAAAGTTTTCAGCATTTCAAAAGAATATATAGTCTTTGGTTAACTGTTTTTATATAAGATATTTTTTAATTTTAAGTGTAACAGTAAAGTAATTGTATGTTTTATTGCTCATGAGTTTGTAAAGAGTTGAGCACCACAAATGCTAAAACTGGAATCAATTTGAGGACCATTCACTCATGAATCTGACTTCCTTTGTCACGCTAAATCAGATAGAAACAACTGTAACAAACATAATCATTTATTAGATTATTTGTTTAATAAAATAAAATTGGGAACATGTGAAGCGCTGGAGAGAAGCTATATCGATATAAATTATATTTTTAACTAAATAAATATCAGACACATTTTAATTAAAACAATTATTTATTTTAATAAATTATTTAATCATTTATTGGAATACAAAAGTATCAAGTTTAAAAAATACATTTTAATTTTTTTAACAATAGCAAAAGTGTTTATAATTTTTCTATTTTCTTTTTTAAACAATTTGACTATTTACAATATGTCTATCAACTAAAATTCTTTCAATAAATAAGCTTTTGAAGCTCTATATTTTACAAATTTTCATGGAAAATAAAGATATTCCTGGATGCATGTGTGTGTGTCTATATATATAAAGGCTGCAATTTGAAGTCATCAATAATAATTAGTGGAAAATAATTGCACTAAAAAAAAATAACATTTAGTGTACAGATGGAATTATTCTAAAATTATAATAATATAATCTATAATAATGATATCCATTTTCAAATATTAAGAACTGCAATAATATATGTATAAACAACACACAGTTGTTGATTTTGATGCTTTAAATTATAGTTGCCAGATATTCTATATATCAGTCAAACAAGCACAATTTATATCAATGACCACACAAAAGGTCTTGTCTGAACCTACTTGAGTACTATTTTTGGGAAAAAAAATTTTGATTGAAGGCAAAGCAAAAATGTTATCGCTGCCAAGAATTGAACTTAAATATGTAAATGAGCATTATATACCGTGAAACATTTGTTTTCAGTGGCATAGCTAAAATGTTTGTGTTCTTATATGAACCCTAATGAGTAGTACTCCTAAGTATCTAGGGCCTTTAGGATTTCATTACTTCTTGCTATATGATAGCTATGTCCATATCTGTTGTGTGTATCTTTGTAAAACTATAGATTTTAATGTGACAGCAAAATTATTATTAAAAATAGATAAAATGTAAAATGATAATGAACTTATTTAGAAATTCATGTATGAGCAGCATTATATCTTTTTAGTCATTAGCAAATAGCATAGATCTTGTGCTTCACATTGTAACTGTCAAAGGTCATGGCAGAAGGAAGTAATTATGATTAGTTTTTTCTGAATAAAAAATGATTAAAACTTAAATAGCTTGAAATATTTGCTTTACAAATTATTGAAAGAAAAAAGTCCCAATGATTGGCCTTCACAATCATCTAATCGTACTTTAGTGGATATTTTGGAATGGATAAGTAATTTAATACAAAAGTCTTCTCAAAATTCTAGTACTATTGGTGAGTTAAAAGCATTTATTAAATACACATTGAAAGACATTGATACACACACAGTCTCAACTTTTGGCTTATCCTATACATATATATATATGGCATTTTGTTTCAATTGCTTCATAACCTATTTTACACTATATTTGTTAGTACACCCAAATGCCTTGTTTAAAAATGTTAACTATTTAGCCTAATATGGTATCAAAATTATGTCATCATAACCATTATTTGATACACATTACTAACAGTAACAACAGTCAAATGATCTGAATTCATGTAGTTGTTAAATTGTTGAATTCCTGGCAACTATTGATACCTTACAATAAACAATATTTACAGATGTACAAATGATTTAGTTGAACAGGTAACTTATACTACCTGCATTTATAAAGTATTTATAAGAAGATAAAAATTAAACATTCTTTTGAGTTTTAACTTGAAGTAGTAACTAGTAGAAACAGCTTCAAATAAATATTGAAAGATATTTACAATTCCTGGTTGTACTTCAAGTTTCTCTTCTGCCACCTGTTAATATGTGAAGAGTTTTCTCACATGGTAGGTAGCTCAAAGTTCCTTCATTTTTTACTTGCTTTGATGATTATAATTGAGTTCATTCATTGATATTGAATATGCTTTATTATCATATGTATTGTCATTAGCAACTTTGTCTTTATTATAGAATTCCTTCATAATTCTTTTGCCCTCTGGATCATTTGGACCCCAGTCTGCAGAAGGAGTGCAAGCTTGTCTAAATTTCTGTAAAATAAATATATATATTGAACAATAATATAGTACTAACATACAAACAAAATGTTAATTCATGAAACATTTTCATCAAACTTCATAAGTCATATTATAAATTGTAGCAAATGATATTAAAAAGAAAAAAAAGTCTTTGAAAATACACTTTTTATGTAATCTCAAACTCACTAACTTATAATATATGGGTCTGTGTATATTGAGATTTGCATAAATATTTTTCTATGGATTTTTTTAATATATAAACTTAAGCATAGAACATTAATGGAGAAAAGAATACATGGATAATTTATTGACCGAATTTCTCTTGTGGTGATATATGTTGTCCAAGAATGTTTGACAAATTTCTTATAAATCTTTCTCAGCCCAAAGTTTCTTTCATGCACCTCCAATGCACAGAAAACATTTGACATGCATGTAATAAGTTGGTATGTGCATGAATGCTGTAAAGTATGATTTTTATTATTATTTGTTTATAACAAATGTTTCTTAAATATGTAAGTAGAAGGATTTGAACTTAGAATTTTTTAGTCTATATTTGTCCTCCACTCCATCTTAAACAATCAATACACATAGCCACATACATCAGGGTGGCCAAACTTTTAGATGTTGGGAGCTACTCTTTAGTGAAAATGTAGCTGAGGGTTACTATGTTTTTTTTTAGCGCTTTCAACTAGAAACCAGGAAAAACATTTTTGCCAAAATGAAAAAAAATAATAGTTCAAAGTCCTGTTTTTTTTAGAATGTACTTATAAATTGGTGGGAGTTTTTTTTGTAAGGACTTTTTAGGTACTCACAAATATTGGTGACATTTTTGAAGATACTTACAAACTGTTGAAGATATTTTACTTTGACTACTATTAAATTACTTCAGCCATTAGTATAATAATTTGTTCATGTCGCTTTATAAAATATTTATTGAATTACAATTATTAAATTATCTATAAATAATTATTTTCTAGAGCTGGTCCTAAATTTTAAAAAAAATTCAAGAATTAAAAATGTTGATATAACTTATCTATTAGAACTATTCATGACTCCTCATCTGATCACAAAGTCAAAGCAACAATGTAGAACAATGTTGCAGAAACTGGCATATCAGATAACACTCCTGAAACAACATAAGTGAGGTGAAGATTGTACAGTACATTATCTATTTCAGTTAATAAACAATAAAGCAGTCTCTCTGAACAATGGTTTGTGTCTAGTCAGCACTCTAGTCAATAAATAAAACTTTCATGCTTTTTTTCTAGGCAGGCAACACAGTACTTTTCTTTTTTTGGAATATTATGAAACTACTAAGAGCATAACTTGAGTAACTAGATATTAGAAGTTATATTTTTATCTATGAAAAACTATATGGCATACATGGACAATATGGCTATCTGCACAGATCCATAATTTGAACTCAGTTTCTAAAAGCTATCTGCCATATAATCATCATTTGAAATCTCTTTACTGGTTTTGAATGATATTATTATATGTTAACTGTAATTGAAAAATTTCTTAATAGTTTTATCAACTATACTTCTCTATGTATCTGATACACAGCTCTAAAGTTTGCAATGGTCATGTTTACATATATAACTGTGATAATTGGACTAAATTTTGTTGAAATTTTTACTTCTAATATTTGACTTTTTATTATTGTTAAAATTTAGGCAATAAAACATATAAAAGGAATATTATAAATAACTTTTTCCATTTATTTTTTTATAAAAAAAAATGCTTAGGAGTGACTGAATATCTAGTAATAATGTTCAATCGTCAAAAGTCTACTTCATCAGGAAAAAGATCGTGCGGTAAAGATAATCTCTATATTTATGACAAAATATGGCTTGTTAATTTATTTTTTTTAGACATTATAATTACTATTACTTTTAAGAAATTATTAGCAAAAATTATGAAAGAAATCATGAATAATGCTTGAATCCGTTGACAAAGCATTATTCTCCATTGTAAATTTATCGGCAAACATTAAACCGTAAGAATAACAAAAATGGGGGGGAAGTACTATTTAGAAAAATCATCATAAAATCTTTATTTTTTATCGTTGAGAAATAAAAATTACAATGTCTGAAAGGAAAATGGATGCTGAATCAAATGATGTAAAGTATGTATGTATAGACTGTATGATTTTTACATTATCATAAGTTGAAACTAAGAATTGCTAATTAGAAAATACAAGGCCGACTTATTTTGAATTTTTACTTTTTGTATTTTTTATATTCAGATCAGCTCTGAATTTATTACTATAATTTATCAATGCTCATGACAGCTTTGTGGTCTACTTTCGGAGCCTTTGTGGGCAATGTCTTCCAAACTCCTGACATATGTGCAGAAGAGATAAATGATCCCCAATATACATATTTTGTGCAGAATCAGCACTCATCAATTGGGCCAGATCATAATCTCCCACACATGTATACCAATGGTGCTCAGTTTATATTGAGATAGCAATTCCTTAAACTATACTGAAAAGAATTCAATCTTCTCATCCTTCCAACTATTATTATTTTAGAATAAAAATATGTATTTATTGCATTATATTACAAGAGAAGTATTAAGTGTGGTTAATGGAAAGAATAAACAGTTCATGAAAATGACCATATATGGGTGAAACTTTGCAAGAAAACTGAAATATGAAAAAATGGTTCATAAAATAAAAAAACAAGATTTGAGAAAGTTAAAAAAAATTGCCTTTGTAATTTTTATGAATGATAATAGAAATAAAATGTATCATATTTTGTTTAACTTTATATGATTTGAATGTTTCATTAAATTCCAACAAATTCATTCAAAATGTTTAATAAAATGGGGGAAAAAAAGTTTTTTAATTGTCAATCAAAGAATGATAAAAAAGTATATCTGGGAAGGCTCTCATAAATAAAATACCGTATTAACTTTTATTTAGATTAAAAGAATGCTAATCTTTCACATGCGCTGAGACAGCCAATCAGATTTTAAACATCTGTCTTAAGAATGATCAGGCTTTGACACGCGACAGAGATTTTGACAAGAAAAGAATTGAAGCCTGATCATTCTTAAGACAGCTGTTTAAAATCTGATTGGCTGTCTTAGTGCATGTGAAAGATTAGGAAACTTTCAATTATTATTTCCAATTTAACAACATGTGATTTAGATAAATATTATTTAGATTAAAAGATGAAATGTAACAAATGTTATTAAATTCATTAATTTATTTTAGTCAAAGTCAATTTATTTATTTAAAATGAATTAAAAGATAATAAAGTTGAAATAAGGTTTTGTCAAACCAATTAATTTACAATTTGTCGATAAAATGTTAATATTCAAAATTATATCTTTGATTTATTAAATAAAATTAGAGCATTACAAAAAAAAGAAAGACAGGTTATTATAAATTCAATATGTTTAAAGAAATGCAATAATACAATTACTGAAATGTAATATTTTGAATTCAAAATAAATAAGATAAAAAGAATTGAAATTGTATATCTGTTATAATTTGAATAGCATCACAGATCAATATTTAAAAAAAAAAAAATTGTCTCACCAGTTTCAGTACAATTAAAATAATTGCTTGGTTGTTGTCATATTGTAGTTGTTGTATTCCTAAATTTTAAAAAAGTTGTTTTTTTTTAATAAAAACTATTTTATTTACAGCTGCACATCTGATTCCCTTTTTGCTTTATACACCATTATTATTGAGGTACCTAAAAACACGCTTAAAGACTTTTTCTTTAAATAGTTATTTAACTTTATTAACTAATGACTTTGTTATATATTTTCAATCAGAGATCTATATTATTGTGAATAATAACTGCTTTTTAATTTATTATATTTTTTGTGCTACATGTATTCTGTTTGTGGTTAACAACTTTTATTAATCTCTCTTAATCAATATTATAGTTTGGTTTGCCTTTTTTTCTTTAGATCATTCTATTCTATGTTTGTATTTTTTTTATTTTCTTGCTTAATAGTTTGATCTTTATAATGATGATTTAAATATTTAAATCTGAAGCATTTTCGTTTTATGGTTTATAAGATTTTAAGGTACTGATTTATTATGGGCTCATGGCCTTTTTGAATTTTGATTTTGACTTTTAACATGGTATTTTATGTTAAAATTTTGAAACCATTTATTTTTAAAAGAATTCATAACATGAGATGATGAGAGACTGAGATTTCAATTTAACATTTACCTTTTTAATATTATCAAAATAAGTATGCCTCTTTATTTCATTTATAATAATATATTGTTTTTTTTCCCTCAATAAAAGAAAACGAAATAAAATATTTTGTTTTTTCCTCTTTATTTCATTTATAATAATATATTGATTGTTTATTCTCAATAAAAGAAACCGAAATAAAATATTTTGTTTTTTATTATGTTACAGATATTCAAGTTAGCTTATTTATTATAAATAATATTCCGAAATTCTTGAAAAATTTATTTTCATATCTTGACCAACAAATTGATTGTTTTTTGCATTCAAAATTGTAAATAAAAATTAATGTTATGTACATATATATAATTGTTTCTTTGTTTAAACTAATCAGTCATATTATGAATGCCATCATCATAATCATAATTAACATTAAAGTAAGGCTCATTACAAAAAATAAAGTATTTATTACTCAATTTTAAAATATTTAAATATACAGTCTTTCACCTTTTTTAAAAACATTTGCTTTTAAATTATGTCTTGAGACAGTAACATTTTTAAAAAAATAATCTTATAAAATTAAAAACATCTTTGATTAAATGGTTATTACTACTGTTGATAACACTAAGCAGCATAATTTTGTGATAAAATAAAAAATATTATTGTAATAGAAATGTTATTGTAATGGAAATCAATGTCTTGAATTCAAAAATGATAATTTCTTCAACTCACATCTAGTTGTAGTGCAATTATGTTTTTTTAGTAACAAACAGATGTAAGATACATTTCTCTTTATAATACAATTATATAACATTAGTTGTAATTGCATGTGCACATATGATTATCTGCATCTATTAGAGTCATATTAATTCTTATAACGTAATTGAATTTATCCTGATACATTCATAACAAATTTCCTCCAAATGTGCAATAAAAAGTGTGATTCAAATTTGAATATAGATAAGAATCCAGATGCTTCACTCAAATCATTTGTATAACCAGAAATGTTTTAAACTCTAGCCCTATCTTATTCAGTTGAAAATGTAGGACTGATATTTATTTTCAATGTTACCTATCAGTTGTTTTTAGACATGAGCTAACAAGTTCACATTCTATGCATCTTTAATTTTCATTCTCATCCATGTGGGCATTATTATGCATATAATCTTTATTCATGAAACTTTTGTCATAAGAATTTTAAGAACACCAAGCCTAGTGTATCAGGGATGCACAAAGTTCACGACTGCAGTGTTCTCTATAAAGCACTTTCAAGATCACATAAATGCTATAGAAAAAAAAAAAATGTATATTTCCAAGCAAAGAATGTTATATGATCAAGCTTTCAGCTCATACTATTTACTTTGCTTGCTAAACTGTTTTGTTGTTATATGACTCTTTTTTGTATGTGTATAATTTTGTATTTGAACCTATGGGTGAAATTGCAAATTTGTGAAAAGAATCACCAAAAGACATATTCATACTTGTAGAAGCCCTTCATGAAGTCTTAGTCATTTAATATCCTCTCTAAGCAGAATTTTGAATCATTATTTTTTCTTTATTAAAAAGTAGCTTTGCTATATATATATTTTTTTAAATTAAGGGAAAACTTAAATAATATGTTATATAATATTAAGATTTTTAAAACTTTGTTCAAATAAAGTCGAGAGTTGTAAATATGCAAAAGTTTATGTTAATATGATAAATTATAGAGTAAAAGCTAAATATTATGATTTTTGTATGGTTAGGAAAACTGGCCATGATGAAATAATATACTAAAGGTCTTATTAAACAATGTGCTAAAAGTTAATTTTAAAATAATGACTTAAAATTAAATAAGCTAATGTATTTTAAATACACAATTAAATTTAATATTTGTATTATAAATTATTTATTAAAAGTATAATATTTTATGGTAGGCAAATGTATTTAATTTTGTTACAGTTTAAATAATTTCAATTTTATTATTCTAAATTGTATCATTATATTTTATTATTTTTATAATATAATATTTTGCAATAAAATGTTTAAGATAATTCAGTTTTCAGACAGAAATTATAAAAATTGATACATATTATCTGGTTTTAAGTCATGTGACCAGTAAATATACATATTTTGTGCTTACAAAGTTTCTAAAGAAAGTTTCAAAATTACTTTAGAATTGTTTTTTAAAAATTTAAACGTGTGTATCATTAAAAAAAATGTTAGGAAAATTATTTAATTGGACAGCTTTAAAATAAGTGTAGTTAGTAAAGTTAAATTTTAAAAATAGATACATTAAAATTAAATATTGAATAAATTAATAAAGTATTATTTAAAAAATGTTATTTAAAAGTATTTAATTTGTTTAAATGAAACTATAAAATTAATTTATAACTAAGTTTTGTAATAATATTTGATATTTAATATGAGTCATGCACTTTATTTCTAAATTTTAATTACACAAAATTGACAAGTATGTAAATTAGATCATAAGTGAAGATTTAATAGCCAATCAAATGTAAGTTCGATCTAGTATAAAAGCACAACAAAATTAGTATCTATTTCAGTTTCTACTGCAGAAAAAAAGTTTTTACTTGCAAGCTAGTATAATTAATTTGTCTTTTTTACCACATAATTGTTTAGTTCATGAGCAATATCAAGTAATTTAATTCTCTATTAGATAAAGTATAAAAAAGATTGAAAGTAATAGAATGCAAACAAAACACTGGAATGTCATGAATGTACTATGATATAGCAAAAAGTTTGCAACAATGTCTTATAAATTCATTACTTAAAGTTAGCATATATGTATGACAGTCATTATAGAGGAGGTAGGTCAAAACAGTTGCTAGTTCTAAACAAAAGTGGTTGCTTTTGAATCTTTCATGACCCAAGCTGCATGAAATCAAACAATCATATCATCTATCTATCTATCAAAAAAACTGTAATTACTGGTATCTATTTTTAGAAATTTTGAGTTAATCAATCTAGTAAAGAATAATTTTTGAAAATGTACTTTAGTAGATTGAGTTATACTATCAAATTTTTTTTTATTCTTAAAAAGCATCATTAATAAAAAAATTCTCTGAAAAGCAATTTTAAAAAAAATGGAAAAATAAAAACAATAGCTCATGTGGCAATATTTTCTTCACAAAATAATAGAATTAATGTCAAAAAAGTATTTATGATCCCTAAAAATATTCTGAAAATGCTAATAAATTCATAATTAGTTTATATTGGTATCATCTTTGATGCTTTTGTTGTAAACTTCACCAATTAAGAGATTCAACAGAAATTAAAAGTGAAAATCCCTAAAGTCTATGAAACTAATAAAACTTAATGTAGCTTAACAATGAATTTTTTTTTAAAAAAAACTTGATAAATATCAAATCACATAACTGGGAAAAATTGTTTCTTGATACTCTGTTATTAATAGAAAAATATCAAAACAGAGTTTGGTTAAATGAAATTAATTAAACTGAGTATAATTTTGATGTGCATGAGTCATAACCATAGTTATTCTGCTGAGAATCTAAGAATAACCATGATTATGATGTGAATGTGTTGAAAGTATACTCTGCTTAATTAATTTCATTTAGCATATTTAATTTGTTTTGATATTTTTATATTATATATAAATGTATGTGTGTGTGTGAATATTTAATGTAAGGAATTTTCTATTTGTTTATTTAGGACAGTTCATTACTTCAGGCTAAATGAGAAAATAAAACCATCTGAATCGCCATATAAATCCATGTTGGCATCTTGCCTTTTTTTCATATACAACACTCTCTTGCAAAATAAACTCTTTTCAAACAACTTATGAAAAAGGGATTAATAATTGCATTCATTGTCAACTATTATCAATCCACTGCAGAATGAAGATCTCTCAAAGTTCAATTCAGCCTCTCTTCTCCACAATGTTCTTATTTTATCTATTCATCTCACAGGATTTCTTTCTGCATCTTTTAGAATCTCTTGGAATACAGTTTAAGATTTCAATTGTACTTTTATTATTATCTCTTCTAGCAATATGTCCAGCCCAACTCCATTTCAGTCTTTTAATTTTTTCAATGAGGTCAATAACATCTGTTTGTTCTCTTACACATATATTGCATTTTTGACCTCTACTTGTTACTCCTAATATGCATCTCTCCATACTTCTTTGGGTAATCTGAAGTCTCTATATTGCTCTTCTATTAAGTGTCCAAGTCTCAGATCCATAAATAAGAACTGATAAAACACATTTACTAAGAATCTTCCTTTTTAAACACATAGACATATTTCCTTTTAATATTAAGTTATTTCTACCAAAAGCATCCCAACCAAGTTTAATTCTAAGATTAATTTCATCTATTATGTTTCCACCTGTAATAATAATCTGACCAATATATTTGTAGTTGTTAACTTCTACCTCATTATAATCAATTTTTATTTTCATCTTTTCAGAAAATCCCTTACTATTTTAGGTTTTTTTAACATTTACCTTTAATTCTACTTTCATCTAATAACTCCAATATTTCCTGAAGCTCTAAAGCATTGCTTGCAAAAACAACTACATCATCTGCAAAATCCAAATGACTTAAATAATCTCCATTTATTTTCACTCCTTTAGTTTCCTATTTTAATCCACAGAATACTTCTTGCAGCACTGCTGTAAAAATTTTTGGAGATATGGAGTCACACTGTCTTACACCCTTCTTAATGTTAACCTTCCTAGTATCATTATAAAATCTAATTGTTGCTGTTGCATTTTTATAAATATTCTTCAGAATATGACAATAACCTGCATCTATATCTTGATGATTCAATGTTTTAATCACTGAAAAAATACTTATAGAATCAAATGCCTTTTCATAATATACAAATCCAAACCATAATTTCAACTCATATTCATTGTCCTTTTCCATAACTTCTCTCAATACTTGGGTATGATCTACTGTACTAAAACCACTTTTAAATCCAGTTTGCTCTCTTAGTTGGTTGAAATCTAATGATCTCTGCAGATGAGTTGTAATTATCTGATAAAAATTTTGCATAAATCTGATAAAAGGTTGATACGCCTGTAATTTCTAATATCTTTTTTATCACCATTTTAAAATATTAATACTGCATTTTTCCAATCATTTAGAGATTTGGTATATAGCTTTGTCAAAATGTTTTCTATTTCTTTACCTGTTCCTTTTAATATATCAATTATAATTCCATCATTATCTGGAGCTTTTTCTTTTTTCATAAATTTAATTGCATATCTCACTTCTTCATTTAAAATTCTGGGCAATTCAGAAGATATAATAGATGTAGGAGATACTTGTTCTTATTATTATATAATTCTTGATATAACTTTTCTACTCATTTCATGACATCATCTCTCTTTTTAGTAATAGTTCCATCTTTTTTTCTTATTGTAGATATGTTTTCTACCAGTATCAAAATGTTGTTTTACACTCTTGAGGCTTTTGTTCTTTTCTACAGCCTCCCTTGCTAGTTCACACTTCATTATCAACTCTTTTTTGTTCCAGTTTACAAAATTTGAGATATTCAATCCTTTTTTAATATATCATTTTTATATATCTTCATATTCCTTCTTTTCTTCATTAATTCTCTAGTCTCAATAGAAATTTTATTGGTCAATTATTGTTTTGTTCTATCAACTATCTTCGTTGCAGTTTTTAAAAGTGTATCAGTTATTTTTTTGTTAATTTCATTCAAACCTGAATCATATTCAAAATCTATTAATACTTGAAACCCGATTTGCAAGTTCTAATTTAAATTTATTATAATGATTCTGAAGATTAGAAATATCAACTATAAATATTGTTTTCTTAATGATTTTTGTCTTTCTAGTTTTGCATTAACACAAACCTTACATCTTACTAATCGATAATCATTTCCTGTGTTGAATTTATTGAGAACATTACAATCTTGAAATATATATTTTCTGTTAGTCAAAATATAATTCAATTTCTGCTGTAGCTTCATTTAGATGTTTCCATGTCCATTTCCTTTTAACATTTCACTCAAAAAAAAAAAAAAAGAATTCATAATTTTTTATTTTTTTTTTGGAAACTCTACAAATCTATATCCTCTCTCATTTTTATTATCATAACCATACTTACCTAGAGCACTTTTATCTTTCATTTGTTTACTAATTCTAGCATCAAAGTCTCCCATAACAATTTTAAAATGTAAAGTCTGATCAAAAGCTTTTTGTAAAATTTTCTACTATTTCATCGCTATGAAAACTTGTTGGGGCATAAACCAGAATTATCTGTATTTGGTATCAGCTATGAAGTTGAATAACTAATGTTGCCACTCTGTCTGATACACTATCAATCTCCACAATGTTGTTCTTCCACTTTTTATTTATAATGAATCCTACTCCATTTGTACTTCCAATATTTGTGCCTTTGTAACAGAGTACATGCTCAGTTTTAAAATCAATTATCTCTTCACTTTTTCTCCCAATTTCACAAAGTTCAATAATGTGCCATTTAATATAAGACAGTTCTTCCAATTCTTGCAACCTTCCTTCAATTGAAAGTGATCTGCAGTTTTATGTATCTAAATAAAGTTATCATCAAATGGCAGCCTAGGTTTGCAATCAGGGGATTCTTAGCACCCTCTGCCTTCGGCCACCCACTGCTGCCTTAGCTGGTGACTTTACAGCCTCCTGGAAATAAAAGCCACAATCTATTTTTGTCTGTCATGATTGTATATATCTATTAGAAAAAAAATTTCATTAACACTCACATTCATTTTTCCTTATCAAGCAACTGAGAACAAAGACCATGGGTGTTTCTTGATCTTAAACTCACAGGTTAAAAAACAATAAACTCACCATGCTGGCTAATGAATGTTGGTGAGCAGTCCACCCATGTTCATATACTATATGAATAATCACATAGTACTAACAGCAGCAATGACATGAATGTATAAAATGGGCATTAAGAATTTGCTCTGCTCAGTTCCTTTAAGACCTCCAAGAGGAATCAAAAGGTCCCCTTTCAGTTAATAGCAAACTTTTCTGCAGTCATAATTGCATTATACATATACTTTTTTAAAGATTTATTTGTTTTTTATTAATGCATCCATTACTTCCAATATGATGGAGTTGAGATGAAGGGTATACTTAGAAAAACCAAATAAAGCTAGAAAATGTATTTCTCTGATGTTAAGCTTGTACCCTTTCTAAAACATTTTAAAAGGGAATTAAAAACCATCTTTATCTTGTCTAAGTTTGGTATAGTGGAAAGTATTAGAGCTACCAACATAAACATGGGAATTCAAATATTTCATATCTCTATCTTACCTGAGGAGTGAAGATTAATTCTGTGCTCTGGATTATTGGGATATAGTGGAGTTAAAATGAGAGATGCACTGATTTACTCTTTCATAAATTTCTTAGAAACCGATCTTTATCTTGGTGGAAGTGGCATTATAAAAGTCTATTAAACTATTAACATTAGAATAGAAATTTATTATCACTAGCTCAACATAAGATCAATGGACTACTTAGAAGAAGAGATGGTCTACTTTCTGTCCTGGAAGATAGATGATGAAAGCACTGCTAAAAAACATTTACACTGATTTACCAGTTATATAAATATTTTAAAGATAAGTAAACTGCACTTAATATTCATTGTTATAACTAAAATGGCTGCTTAGTCCAGAGAGTATTTCTTCCTTCATTAATTATGTTATTTTTTACAACTTGTTCTCTATATGTTATGTCCTAATAAAAGATTCATTTTATTTATAATCAATTAATTCACAGTAGAATTTAGTGTTTGTATTTAAATATCATGGGTAGATATTAGGCATAATTTGTACAAACATGTGTGGTGTTAATTATTTTGTTAACAGATTAATATTATTGTTAATTTTAAAATACATTTTTATTTTTGTTATGAATGTACACTGTTTGACAAGGTAAGACCCATTTATTCCAAAGTCTAATGATGGTTTTTCATAAAAAGTTGAATTGATTATCCATGACATGCTTACTGAAGAGTGGAGTTGGATTAGAAATTTTGTTGGAAATGTCAACTGTCACAGGTCTGGAGGCAATTTTTTATTTCCATATAGAATATACAGAAATTTTCAAATTTTGTTGAATAGTTTGTTGGCACTTATGAAAAAAAAAAATTCTTTATTGATGCATGAGGGCGATTGGTTACTTAGATAAGCTCAAATCTGAATAAGAAATGATAAGAGTGATCAGGCTCATTAAATTTGATCTAATAACTTGGGTCACAATATAACACAATATTGTTTAGCCAAAAGTATCTAAAATGTAGGTTATGACCAACTGGATTGGTTTTATATTGTAACGGTCAGGTTTGTACATTTGCTCAACAGACTGAGAGTCCAAGCCAGAGAACCAAAAGCTGACCAAGTCGGGATAGTAATACCCTACGTCTGATCATACCTTAACTCTCTCACTCGTGCTTCCAAGTCAACCCATCGCGAATGACATGCCTGAGGTTACACTCGATATCTCTTTGATCACGTTCCCGCAATAGCAAAGCAGTAAAACATGAGACATTCCCCCCTTATTACATATTCTATTATATACCTTAACTAGTGATTCATAAGATAATGAGCAAGTAATGAGACAGACAAATTTATATTTCATAAATTTAATATAACAATAAATACTCAAGCATAGTAGGTTGTGTACGGCTAGCTCACACGCAGGTGAGTGGATTCTCAGGGTTATAAATAATAATACAAAGCAATGAATGCATGCTCAGAGTTATAAAACAATATTATTACAAAGCATTGAGTATGTTTTTTTCAGGGTATAAAATGATATTACAAAGCAATAGACTCTTAGTAAGCTTATGTCACCTTTCATGTTGTAATTCATGCCATGTTTTATATGTTTGAAATCGGTTAGTTAGCTAGAGTAATCGAGTTGATGGATAAATGCTAGATATTACTAATACGTTGAAGATTATATCATTGTTGCTAAGTTTAAAATATAATGACTAAGTTTAAGATTATATTATAAATATATTCAAAATCATATTATAGATATTTGCGCGATATAATATTGTTATACAGATAAACGCATTAACTCAGATTCTAGGTCGGATCAAAGCCGAAGTCACTTTCTAGGGAAACTGAACTGAGATGTGGTGGCAGGGGAACGTCAGATTCTAGTGCGTTAGAAACTATACTATCAGATAAGTGCGGCTCGAATGCATTCTTAATGGGGTTTATTACCTAGTAAACGGTTCCCTAACCGATCTGCTTGCTACAATGGAAGAGGCCTTTTTATTAAGAACAGAAGATTGGCTTATGAGCCCTTTGGAAACGCTTTGGTTTCGTTATACAAGAATAAATGTCACATTTGCCTAAACTTGCGAGGCGTGACTTGACAAAATACGAAGAACTGTCTCAGGGGCCTAAACTTTCGAGGCGTGCCTGGACGTGGGACAATCTTGAGATGGGCCATTATAGACATAGCAAGTAGATATGCATTTTATGCAAATTAGCAATACATTCGCAACGCTAAATTAATATTTAATAAATTTAATTACGCCAAAATCTTAGCTTCTTCAGTGCTACTACCACCGGTCAGTTCATAAATGAGCTTATTAAATTATGCGCTAAAGGCGATAATGAGAATCTGATTTAAGGGTTTTCTGCATAGCTACTTATAGAACTGGGGACATTAGTTATATAGTATAACTAGATCTAATATCAAACGGATTGTTAAATAATAAAATGTGAGTTATAAAATAGCTCACGCAAATTTTGATGTTTAAATAAATTACACATCTTAAATAATTCGTCAAAATAGACCTTACTAATAATGAAAAATGGGTTTTAACTAACGATTGCAAATCTATATTTTAAATAGCTTGCGTGAAATATACTTTTTCAGATAACTGGCAAAATACATATTTTAAATCATTTACGCAAATATAATTCTTAAATAACTTGGGCAAAATCTGCGTTTTAAATAGCCTACGCAATATATGTTTTAACTAACTTTAGCAACATTTTCATTTTATATAACTTTAGAAAAGATGCGTTTTAAATAATAGACGCTAAATATACTTTTAAATAACTGTAGCAAAACATTTTCATTTTCAATTAACTGGAGAAAAAAGATGCGTTTTAAATAATATACGCAAATATACCTTTTAAATAACTCTAACAAAACATTTTCATTTTCAATTAACTTGAGAAAAGATGCGTTTTAAATAATATACGCAAATATACATTTTAAAATAAGTTTATCAAAAGATTTTAAATAACTGGTTCGATTCACTCTAGCACAAATATAATTCAGAAAAGAGTCTTAGCTATATTCTTTATATCGCAATATTGATATAATAAAAGTAATTGCTCACTCCCTTCCCCCCAATAATTTATTAACACACCAGACTCCGTTCTGATAAAAACACAGCATAAATCAATATACATGAACTTAAATTATAAGAATTGCATAAAATGATCGATAAGATAATAATTTAGACATAAAAATTTATAGTATGGTTTTATAGAAACTAGATGTGTGTGATTATTTAAATTATTAATGATCAAGCAAGAATTGAGTGTGTTCTAAGATTTAAACCATTTTACGATAAACATTTTAGTGGAACATTTAGAAATATTATAAATTATGTGATTTATTTAGCTAGCTTTCATTTAGTATACGTTTTAGTTAGGAAATGTAATATTTTGTAGAAAGGATTTACCGGAAAGTCTTTAAGGTCTTGTTCATTGCGCTTCTCTTTATATTCAGTCAGGCTGGGCTTCTCTTAGGTTTTAGTCTGGATGTAACTTCGTGAATTTATCTGTGGCAGCTTTCTCCATTTCTCTGATCAGGAACAATCTGGTCTCTCAGGTACAGGTTCTTTCTCTTGTGATGGGCATGGTGGAGGTCTTCTTTTATCGGTAGCCGCTCGTGGAAGAGCAAACGGCTGTCTCTGTGTCTTCTAGCCAACGGTCATTTTATAGCAGCTTGGATGATGGTTTTTTTTAGATTTAAGCAGTCTAAACGGCAGGAACAGTTTTCTTAGTTAACTCGGGTCTCCGGAAATAAAATTTGGCAGCAAGCACAAATTTCTCAGCAACAGAAAAAAAATTTACACGGATGATGATAGATGATGGAAGAGGCTAGGTTAGAGAGCCTGGTGGCTATTTTGGGCCCCTTTTTATGCTGTATTTTTGACAGGTAACCTCCTACTTCTGAGTCTGCCACATCACGAGATGACCAGTTCGAATTAGCCCTTAACCAAATATCCAGTTTAGTAAAATATTAAATATAGCTAAATCTGGACTTGGAAAGACTCTTATTGTTTTAATTGACTTCGGTTTTAAAAGATATATTTCCAAGATAAATGGTCACAAGCAATTTGTATAGATTTATGCCTGACTGAATATTATAATTGGTTATACTTTTTAAATAGGTCAAATTTTGGCCAGAAAGGTTTATTTTTGGAACGAAATGTTAAAACTGATAAAACTTTCTGCTTGTAATTTTAAGCAAACAAAAGAATTGAAAATTATCTAACTTGGAAAATATTCAAAATGAATACTGGCTTAAATAATTATTTAGAAAGAATTTTGAAAAATAAGTAATATTATAAATTTAAACTTATTATGCTATGATATAGATAAATTTTAATTATAGTTATGTTTATTCAGTTTTAACAAATCGAACAGACTATGCTCGTATATAAATATTTGAGATTGTAATTTTATATTAATGGGACGATTATATACGCACATACTCGCAATATTATAAGCAAAGTTTTTAAAATTTAAGAAATACACGCCATCTGAGTACAACAAATATATACTATTATCTTTGATAATAGGTGAAACAGGTGTAACCGTTTCAATATATGAATCTTACTTTTGTTTTCTGATCTTGTAGATTTATGGAGAACAAAAAATGATGATAAACATAAGTAAAACTGTTACTGGAATTATATTATTTAAACACAATAATATTTTATTTCTTTTCTAATTTGTCCTCTCAACATTTTGTTTGTGTGTGCATTTTAATAATAATCAATAGATGTATGAAAAACAAGTTATACCACTTGATTTTCTATAAAATTAAATCTTACTAGAAAATCATTTACTTAGGTTTTGTAACAGGCAATTATCTGCCCTTACAAAATCCTTTTTGTAACAAATTTTTCAGTCATTTCTGGTTATCAAGTGTAATGATTTTCTGATCACAAATTATTTAATTGTATACTTTATAATTATTGGATTTTAAAAAGCTTTAATGGCAAAAGTGAGGATATGGTTATCTGAATTATTCATTATCATAACAAAAGTTTAAATTCTTTTTATCACATTTTCCTGCTGCATTCTCTAATTTGTTTTAATTACAATTTTAAAAATGGAGTTGTTATCATTATATTTATAAAATAATTGATTAATAATAGAAATAACATTTTTCTTATTTACCATGCACTAAAAAGAAAAAAAAAGATTGTTTCTTCAACAACAATTGGAGTTTTTAGATTTAACTTGCAAAAAACAGCTTGTGTTCCAGAAATTAATTAAGTCAATTCTTTGTTATAAAAATTAGGAATTGACTTAAATTCTAGACCCCTCCTCCAGCTTTTATTTTAAGTTAAATCTAAACACCCCAATTGTGAGTGAACAACTTTTTTTTTTTTTTTAGTGCATGGTAAATAAAAGTATTTATTATAAAAAAAATTGTTATCAAAAAATATTTTTAACTTTTTAGTATTGGCACAGTAAATAAAAATATAAAACTATATTGTACTTTAAATTGACTTAGCATTTACAGCTTATACACACATATATATATATGACTAGATATTTCTACTATAAGTTAAAATGTACATATCATATTTAATATGTGTGCATAATATTATATGTGTATAGAAGTGATTAAAAATAATAAATATTTTTTTAAATTTTGACATTTTTGCTTTGGTTTGGAATTTTTTTTTAAAAAAAAAAAGCTTACCAAAACTATATTATAAATGAATTTTACTTAATATGTATAATTTTATTTTAAATCAATTTTACACTTATAGTATATATATATATCTAGATATTTCTGAAGTACGTCTCTTTATTTATATATATTAGTATGTGTACATAATTATATGTTTTTAAATTAGATCATGTCACATCTCACTTGATTTTTTTTTATATAATTATATATATATAAAAAATCAGTAAGTAACTTTTCTGTTTAAAATTGTTTGACATTTTGTTTTTTATTTCAAAAAAATTTTTTTTAAAAGGCTTAACAAAATTGTATTATAAACAAACTTTTTTATTACTTAAATTGCAAGCAAAAAAATCATGAGCATTACTTTATATCTAAGAAACTAAGTCATCTATTAAAAATATTAATGTGTTCTATCACTTTAAGAGATTGTTTAAAAAAGACAAAATTTCAACAAATTATATTGAACTTAATTCTATTAAATTCTGATTTTAAAATGGTATTAAATTGAAAAGAAAAAATTATCTATGTCCCTCTCATAAATATTACTTAAAACAAATGAAAGTTTTAAGAATAATTTGAAAAAAATATTAATATCAAAATATTTATTTTTCCTACCCTAATATTTAATATATTAAGAAACTAGATAACCTACTGAAAAGATTAATGACCTGTATTGTTAAGCCTGGTATTAATTGGATATATACTAATTTGTAAACAATTCCATTGAATTTAAATCTAATAAACCTTAATTTTAAAATTCCATTTTGACTTTAAAAAAAATCAAAAGTTTACAATCTCACTTGCCAACAACCAAACAAATTTTTCAACTTCAATAAAACCATTTAAAAAAATAATCAAATAGCTTTATTTTTCAGGAATTCATAAGAAGATCAAGCGTGAGAGGTTCCAGAAATGCAATCAATCTGAGGATCTTATTTTTTTATTCTCAAGAGTCCAACATTCTATGACTATACTGAACCATATAAGACACAAATTGATTAATTTCACTGAGTTTATTATTAAACAAACTTTTAATGTTAATGCTTTCAAAATTAATGGTTTTCATCTTTTTTTAACCAACAGACATAATACTAATAATTCTAATAATTTAGACAAAGTTTTAATTTATTTTAAATCTGCATCTAAAATTAATAGCTATTGGTTGAAATCTTTTTTTAACCAACACAGACATAATACTAATAATTCTAATAATTTAGACAAAGTTTTAATTTATTTTAAATCTGCATCTAAAATTAATAGCTATTGGTTGAAATCTTTTTTTAACCAACACAGACATAATACTAATAATTCTAATAATTTAGACAAAGTTTTAATTTATTTTAAATCTGCATCTAAAATTAATAGCTATTGTTTGAAATTAAGGATGACTTGTTTAAAATATGCTCTATTTTCTTACTGTTTACATAGAAAAAAAATTTCCAAATGACTTTTGCTGATAATAGCATTTTTATGCTACAAATAAATGAAGGTTGGTAGTATTTTAAAATTTCAGCTACCAATAAAATGTGAATAAAAACAGAAATATATCTTCATGTTATTATTTTAAACAAAATGCTTACTTAATTATTAAAGACAAATAAATAATTTATCGCTTTTTTTTTTTATTATATATATTTATGCAATTTGGTTTCTTTACAATATTCTGATAAAAATATATTTACTTACTTACCTACCTAACTTAATGTTAAAATGGAAAGTTTGAAAGCCTGTTTATTTCAAAATTTAAAACTTTGCAAATTTAAATTTAATATAAAAAAATAATATAGAAAATTATAAAAATGATATGTTCCAAATTGGTTATTGTAAATGCATGCTTGATAAACAAATAATTTTTTTTACGCATAAGCAATGAGAATGTCTATTAAGAAATCATGGATTAGTATGCTCTATATTTATAATTTGCATATGGAAATAATTTGTTTTATTTACTTATGCTATTAATTATTTAATTCTCCAATTATCAATCCAGCTACCTAGTGATCTATTTGTTCATCGATTCATTTATTTAATCACCACCTATCCCATTATTTCATTCTCTCATTTATTTACTTTCCTCTAGGTCCATTTATCTTCCTATTTCCCATTTATACATTTATATGTACATACAATTTTTTTATGCATGTGAATATCAGTATTTATAAAAACTTACATCAGCAAGAGTAGGTCCTTTTTGTCTGAGCGTCATTATTATTGCCCAAAATGGAATTTGACCCATAGCTGCAATTGCCATCATCCATCCAATTGCATCTGCCCATGTAGGATAATCATAATCTTCATAAGTCAGAGATCGAAATGTTATCATTGAATAAATAAAAATAAACTGCAATACAAATAAAATATAAATATATTAATATTTTCAATCTTTCAAAATATAATTTTAAGTAAAATAATATATATATATACACACACACACACTTCATGTTTTTGCGGGGGGGGGGGTGAAAAGAAAAATATTGTATAGATTTGAATATGGAGTTAATAAAATTTTTTGCACTCTCTTATATTTTTTTCTTTACAGTCTAATTCTATCAATATGTCTGTACCAGTTCTATTTGTGTTCTACTGTAACCACTTTCAGCTGCTACATATTGCATTTTTCAAATAAAATAATAATGTATAAACACTTTAACTGCAATTTATAGTGAATGTATTGTTTGTACACATATAATTACCCAAAAATAATCATTAAGATATTAAAATTTTACATTTCTAGGAATCATCAAATTACCAAGTTGTAAATGACATTTACTTATTCACTTTATTAATTTTCTTAGGGTTTTTCATTTATTTTATTTATTTTATTACTTATTATCCTGTTTGCAATTGATTCATCCATTTACATCAGTGTAATGACAATTTACCTGATATAAAAAATATATACTGCAGGAATATATATATATATTCTTTTGTAATGTATACCAATTCTTGGCAATTATTTTTTTCACTTGGGAAATGGACACCCCAGGATAAAAATCAAACTTTTTTTTTTAATTTAAATTTATAAGCGTTTTAAATCTTAGTTTTTAAAAATATTTTTATTATTAATAAATATATTTTTTTTTATTTAAAAAAAATAGATATACCATAGTTTTTGTTACTATTATAATTACAAAAATTATACCTACAAATACATTTCAATTAAAACTAATGTCTGTTTACTTATTTGGAATTATATTGTAGCATTAAGCAGATTTGAAAGTACTTTCAAAAATGTTCCATTAAGAAGAAATTAATACAATATCTGGAGTTTTGTAAAAATAAATAGTATGAAATATACTTAGTAATGATATAGGAAAATATAACTGAGAATTGTCAAGAAAAGAATAAAAGTTTCAAAAATATAAAATAATATCTTGGAATTAGAAGAAAATTTTTGACAACAATAATAATAATTAAAAAACAAGGAATGATTATTAAAATTAATAACATTATTAATTGTGGGCCATTAAATGTATAAAAAAGAGAAAAGCTCTAGGATATAATGTAATTATTATTTGATATTTTAAAAAAAGCAGGCAAAGAAATAATAAAATTGATAGAAATGTTAAACACCAATTGTTTAAATAATAAACATAATTAAAAAAGAATATTAGAATAAAATTGATATTTTAAATAGTGATGAAGATATTAAAAATTATAGACCTATCAGTCATAAATTCTATACAAAATATTTATAAAGTAATACTTTGGATTCTAGTTAAACAAAAAAAAAAAAAGGATTTAAAAATGATTTTAACACAGTGAATCACTTCCTAATATTGAGAGAAGTTGTAGAAAGGACCAATGAATATAAGTTGCCATTATCTTTTGAATTTGTAGATTACAAAAAAAGCATTTGTTAAATGTGAGATATTCTCATATTCTGAAGAATATTTATCAAAATACAACAGCAATTATAAGACTATGTAGTGATACTAAAAAGATTAACACTGGAAATGGTGTATGTCAGTGTGTTTCCATACCTCAAAACTTTTAGCAACAGTTTTATCAAAATATTTTGTAGGTTAAAATGGAAAACTAAAAGAAAATCAAAAAATATATGGATATTGTTTAAATCATGCAGATTTTACCGATGATGTGTTGATTTTATAAGAAGTAAATAAAGATTAATAACCATAAATTAGAAAACAATTATAAATACTTTGATCAAATTATTAATATAAATTGGAATAAAATTCATAGAATTAACTTTGGATGGAGTGTTTTTTATAGAAGTTACTATTAAAAGGAAATATGACTAAGTATTTGAAAAGGAAGACTTTTTAATATGTGTTTTATCAGTTTTTACTTATAGATTTGATGCTTGGATTAAAGCAATGGAGACTTCAAATTACTCAACAAAGTATAAAGACATGCATATAAGTTGGGAATAACAAATTGAGTTCAAAAGCAAAATACTTGAGTGAGAAAACAAGCAAGTGCCAATAACATCATTGAAAAAATAAAGAGGAAAAAATAGAGTTGGACTAGACATATTATCAGAAAATTTAATAATGTATAATCAATTGAAGTCTTAAAAATATCCATAAAAAACATATGCAAAAAAAATGATGAAATAAGGAAGTCTGTTAGTGTAATTTAGAAAAGGTAGGCTACAAATTGCATTAAATATAGAGTCCTTCATCTGCAGTAGAAAAATAGCGGTCAAAAATGATAGTGGTTAAATGGGTTTTTCTGGTTTTTAGAACTCGGTTATAATAATGATTTCTTGTGATTATATAACTGTTACATATGTTTATAATAAATAATATTATTAAAATTAAGTTACAAATCAGATAGATACAATGTTGCATTTATACTAAAAAAGACATTGATTCTACTCACCAATAGTGTTATTGGAGAGATTACGGCCCATGTGGATTTCCAATAAATATTTGGTTTAAATCCCAACATTAAGGAAATATCATCACAAAATCTATTAACTCCTATTATTATTGAAAAAAATAAGTTACAGTTAATATAAATATTTTATAGAATTGAATTTTTTTTATCTAAGATGAATAAAATCTTATTTTCAAAAAAATGTGTGACATGATCTTACCATAAATCCACATTATTCCAATACATTCTGCAAGGCCTAAAAATAAAACTGGAAAATCTCCTCCATATTTATCCATTAAATTTAACACTAATTGTCCACCCTAGAAAACATTATATAAATTGTACACATATACAAAAAATAAAAATTCCTAATAACATTACAATACTAGCCAAAAAAAACTCAACTTTCCTAAAATTCTTTCACAACCATGGTTTCATCTATTAACAAACCTTTCCAAGTATTTGTTAATAAATGAAACCATGGTTGTGGTAGAATTTTAATAAAGTTTTGTTTTTTTGGCTAGTATTGTAATGTTATAGGAATTTTTATTTTATTTATAATTACTAATATAACATTAGACAGTATTTAATATATATATGCCATAAAACTTAGTAGTCACATATATTTAAAACATATGGATAAACTAAAGATACATGAAAAATACAAGTAATTTCAATGTTGCCTACCAATAAATCAGCTGACATTAGTCAATAAAGATCTTTTATATTTCATGTGTATTCACTATGAATTCAATATTTATCCAAAACATTATTGCAATTATGTTTACAAATGCGATGTTTCTTGTATGCACTTATTTATTGATATTGTCTTTAGATAACATATTAGTGACATATATTAACCATTTATTAGATTGTAGATTATTATAAAACTTTTAGACTAGATATAAAATTTATTTAATTAAAAATTAAGATATCAATTATTAAATACAGCCTCAAATATTGTTCAGTTAACTCCTTCCTTTTTTTTCTATTAATTCATAATATTTTAAATAAACTATAAAACTTTGAATCTTTATCTACATTTAAAACCTATGAGTAAAAATGCATGAAAAAAACAAATCATTCCCAAAATAGATTACTGACTAAACCAGCCTTTACTTTCTCTTTGTCTTCATTATTATAATTCAATATTTATCTATGACAATTCATTATATATATAATGAAATATACGTAAACTTATAAATATAAATATCAAGATAATCATAATTTATCAGCTTCCGTTTTTATGACCATAATAAATCATATATATATGGTTTTGATTTCAATTAGAATAACATAAAAATATTGCAAACTGAAAGAAATAATAATAAAAGAAAAATCATGGAAGCTATGTTAATACATAAATACAAGCAAGACTTAATTCAATAGGCAGGCAGCAAATGTTAAGATCATGGAATTATGGGAATATTGATCTTTCAAAGTATTAGTTGACAAAGACTAAGGGGATAGTTGAAAGCCTCCTAAGTGACGTTTATATTTTTTCTTTTTAACGAATTTTAATTACTGTATTTTCTAATATTTATTTATAAGTTTAGTCTATTATTTTGAAGAAATACAGACATCAATTTATAGTATTATTATTATATATTGGAATATATATATTTCATATGATGGAATTAGAATCCATTATGTTGCCTTAATAAAATACTTAAATATAAAAATATAAACAAATATTATAGACAACTACATTTGAATTAATAAATATTTAATTTATTACATCGAATCAATTTTCATTCAAAATGAACCTTTTCAAGATGTTAGAATAAATCAAAAAGTCACGCGATTTATATTAACGTAGCACACACTTATTGTTCAAATTAAATTTTAAAAATTATTAAAATTTTTAATGTTTAACTGACGACTTTCAACTCAAATTCACGAATTCTTGGTGCAAAATTCGGAAACTTAGCATCCTTTAAACTCAATAATAAAGGCTTCATAAAAATTATGACAAATCAAGGACACAGTTTATAAAATTTACCATCAACAATCAGAAGACACGGATGACACCAAATGTCTGTAGAGTTAAAAGAAATCAGAAGGCATATATTCAATATAGTAGTTTTCTTAATCTTGTTTATAAAAATCTTTTATAAACTGTGTCCTTGATTTGTCATAATTTTTATGATGCCTTTATTATTAAGGTTAAAGAATGCTAAGTTTCTGAATTTTGCACCAAAAATCCACGAATTTGAGTTGAAAATCGTCAGTTAAACATTAAAAATTTTAATAATTTTTAAAATTTAATTTGAACAATAAGTGTGTGCTACGTTAATATAAATCGCGTGACTTTTTGATTTATTCTAACATCTTGAAAAGGTTCATTTTGAACAAAAATCGATTCGATGTAATAAATTAAATATTTATTAATTCAAATGTAGTTGTCTATAATATTTGTTTACATATATATATATAATCCAAATGACCCCAAATTCACAACTCAACCAGGCTAGATAAAAAAAAAAAGCCAACTCTAAAACTCAATTAATGGTTTTAATATTACAAACAAACTTCCAAAGTGTTTAGTACTTTACACTTGAGAAGTCTGCTTATAGCAGTTAAACCTTTGGTTGCGTTTTACAGTTTAGACTTTTTTTTTTTGGCTAGTGTATTTTTGAGTTGTGCATTTGGGGTAATTTTGATTATTTTATTACCTAGATTATCTTTAAGCTTTTGGTTTACATATATAGTTGGTTTTATTAAATATAATTTCTCATCTTAATTTTTAAAGTGATTTTATTCAGTGACATTTTTATTGTCTTCTTCAATGCCAAAAATAACAATATATTATTATCATTTTTAATACCACACAATCTTGCAATATTCCTTTAGGTTGCTAACCAATCAAAATATTAGGAAGAAAAACAGCTTTAAAATAATGATTGAAAACAATATAATTTATTTAAACTATTTTTTTCAAGATAACAGACTCCTCAGCAGTCTGTATACAGAGATAAAAATGACATTGTTCATAGGATTACTATTTAATCTTTGCTTTTTCCGCATTTGTTTTATTTTCTAAGAATCATTGGAGAATTATTATTTATTGACAAGTATTATTAAATATTTTTATTTTTATACAGCACAGCATTTATTGTAGTATCTTCAGGAGCAAATCAATTTTCACACGTGCTGTTTTAGCAAATAGATGTGAATTAACTTGTCTTTGCATGTGTTGGAAATTGATTTGCTTGTTAAGATATTACTAATATTACATATTATTGGACATCAGTCTGAAACAAAAATATTAATCCTAGTTGGAGGTTACTATATGCTATCATTGTAACACATGATCTTTCTAAATATATATAAAATTATATTAATTTTCTCTGACATTTATTTAGCTCTAGAGTCTGCTACTCTCATTACTGAATCAACTCAAGCAGAGCACAAATTTTAGTTGTATACAATTGTGATTTTTTTTTTTTGGCTTATATTGTTAAAAGTTGTAGTTTTACTTCAAATCCTTACGAATGCAATTTGTTTTACTATATATTCATTTATGTCAGCAAATCCTCTTTCAAAAAAATTGACTTCCATTAAGTCTTGAAATTAAAATGACACAGATTAAAATATAAATATAGATTGTTGTGTGTGTGTGTGTGTATATATATATACACGAGTAGATAATATCCATTAATCAGAGAAATAACTTTTGATGTTACTAAAAAACTATTCGTTATTACTAATTGACAATTCCTGAAGCAAAAGAAGTTTTTTTCATAATAGCTCTTTTGTCAGGATCTTCTTTTACTTTAAACCCATGTTCTGATATGGATTTAAACCCAGAAAACTATTTATTATAGGTGTGAGAGTGTGAAAAAATAACATCTTTCTTGACATTCTGCAAATAATATTTTTTACTTCTCCAGAGAGATGTAAATGTTGAATTAAATATTTCAACATACTTAATAAAATCAATATAAATATTTAATTTAACATATACAATTCGCTGGAGAATTTCAAAATATTATTTGCAGAATGTTAAGAAAGATGTTATTCTTTTACATTCTCACACTTATAATAAATAGCTTTCTGAGTTCAAATTCATGCAAGAAATTGAGTTTATAAGTATTCCTTTTGCTTTCAAAGACCCCCCCCCCCCAAAGAGCTATTATGAAAAAAACTTGCTCTGCCTCAGAAATTGTCAATTAGTAGTAATTGGTAGTTTCTTAGTAACATCAAAAGTTAAAGTGTTTTTCTATTTAACTGACATTGTCTCCTCATATCTATATAATAAAATCCATATAAATACTTAATTAAACATAAATATATAAATATAGACTTTCAATTTCCTAAAGCTACCCACTTCATCTTACACAACCGATACACGTGATCATATACTCATGAAAATGATAAATAATCCCCAATGCAGTATATGTATTTTGTGCTCAACCAGTAATCATCAGTTGGTCTAGAGCAGTTGTCTTCAACCTTTTCACACCTGCAGACCGGCATAAATAAGGAAAAGATTTTGTGGACTGGCAAAAGTTTACAGATAAATGTTTTTAAAGATGTAAACTGCTTAGCTGAGCATAATTGTTATAAATGACCAAAATAGCTGTTGCTTATCTTCACATGTTCTAACTCTTTCTCGAGTTACGTAGTCATACTGCTACAGAAAACAGTCCAATAACAATCATTCTCATTAATGTGCTTGCATTTCTACATTTATTATTTCATTATTAAAACATGCAAGAATAAACTGTCATTGACCTGAATGTTGGGAAATATCACAGCTAGTGTAATTATATGACAATGATTATGATAAAAGTAATATCTGTATTTAATGTTAAATATAGAAGATATAAATGGAGTTTGTATAATAAAAAATTTTTTTTTTAATTTTGAATTTTTTTAGAAAAATAAAAAAAAAATTAATTCTATCCCTCCCCCCCCCCCATAAACAAGTGTGATAAATAGAAAAACAAATTAATTTATGTATGATTGATTAGATTTTGTTTTCTTTCTGTTGTTTTTTTTTAATAGGATAAAAATGCAATAAAAAAATAAATAAAAATTGTTTATATTAATTAAAAGTTTAAAATCTTAATATTTTGTTATTACAAACTTTCCTGCTACTCTAGTGCGGACTGACAGAAAATTTCTGCAGCCTGGGGGTTGAAGACCATTGGTCTAGAGCATTATCTCTCTCTCTCTCTCACACACACACATATATAATCAGTGATCAGTCAAAATCTGATATGATATGGATGGCAAAAGTTGAAAGGTGGAGAAGATTAAAGCATATCCATTAAAGTTTGAAGATTTGTTATCTTAATATAAACTGAGCGGTGATTATATATGTGTGTGGAATATGATGAACTGAACCAATTGATGAGTGCTGGTTCAGCACAAAATACATATATTGGAAATCATATATCTTTTTTACATGTATGTGGTCCTGTGTATTAGTTGTATAAGATGGAGTCAATAGCTATACAAAACTTGAAAGTCTGAGTTCAAATCCCTTTTAATTACATTAAATTGTGTACAGATAAAATATTTGTATTTAAATGTTATATATACACAGGGGTACTTAAAAATAAATGGAATTTTATAATAAAAAATTGTGTATTGCTTTTTAAGGATTATAAATTTAATTTCTTTCAAATTACTATCCATTTTATGCAAAACACTAGCGTAAACATGTTTTTCATTTTTCAAAAGTAGTTTGGAAATACTTGCCAAGTGATACCTTTTAATGTCTCTGTCATTTTTTTCACCACTTCTAAGTCTGCAAAAAAAATAATTTTTTTTTACATTTGAAAGATTAAAAAAAAATTACTCGAAGCAAGATTGAGCGAATATAGCTGATAGACAAACTGGATCATATTGTATTTAATTAAAAAGTGTTTCACACTCAAAGCTTTGAGAAATACACTTTCTGGGAATGGAACTTGCACTTTTTTCTTTGTAACAAAACAGAACATTTACATTTTGCCACATCACATAAATTTTTCAGAACTTGCAGATAAAAGGCCTGACCATTATGAACTAAATTTGGGAAAAAATGCCTTTGTATAAATAAATAAAAATCAGCATTATTTTTTACTTTGAATTTCATTTGCAACATTTTTTTAGAAATGTGGTAAATTTAACATTTCAATTAAACCACTCATAAACTTGTGTTTTTATGAAATCATCTTTCTTGTAATCTGTTTCAAGCATTCCAACTTTTTTTCTTTTCATTTTCTGTAAACGAAAACATAATTTTACCTTGTCAAACCTTTCAGCTATTATAAAAAAATAATAAAAATGCACCTTATGAAACAGTATGTTACATAACCCCACAATTTTACACAGTGATGTCATTTGCAAGAATGATGCAGAAGAGTCTGTGCAAGAATTTTGTAACAGCTGAAGCATATACTACAACAGGTGTGCAGCAAAACAGAGAATAATTCCAATTATTTTTGGAGCCCCCCCTCCTGTATATTTTTTAGAAAACATTGTTATATGTTTAATCATTTGTATATATTATGTATTTTATTAATTGTATTTATCCATTGGATGCAGTTGCAATACAATAGCTGATAATGTGATTTTAAAAACAGAAACATTTTGATAAGATTCCAATAAAGAATGAAATTCAGATTGATATATATTTTTTTATTTATAGTAAGTTGTCTGTATCAATTTTGTTTTAGATTGCTTATTTATAAATATTTTTAATCTCTATGTCATTTTAATTTTTGTCTTAAGAAAAGATCAAACATTCATCAAACAATAGATCCTTTGATGATTCAAATCAACATTATTAGCATATAGCTTACATAAGATTTAGTTTGCTGGAATGCAATGTATTTATATAAACCCACAAACAACACCCATTTAATTCCCAGTGCAAAATATTTTTGATTTAAAAATAACATTATGTAAGATATATTGTATTTCTTTATAAATGAGTATGTGTGAAGAGATACTTACTTGTGTTACACAAGGTAGACCCAAAAAAAAAAACACAATTGAAACTCCAATTGCAACATATATCTTCTTTTTTCTTAGAAAAGGAAATTCATCATAAAATGAAGTTAAAATTGTTTCCAAAAGGGCAAACTAAAATAGAAAAAAAAAAATCTTAAAAAGTGACATATATATATTTAATATTCTACACTGAATACATAGCCTCTCAAAAAAAATTTAAGTAGTTTTGAATTTCAATAACTTTAAGAAGTATCAAAAACATACAATTATAAAAACGGCTAATAATGTTATTGCTCAGGAGTTCATAAGACGTTTGAGCACCAGAATGACTATTGGGACTTCCCAATCAGAAAGCTCTCTTACTAAAAAGAAATTTAAAACAGTTGTTTGGGAATTATTTTTGAATCTAGTGACACATTTACCTTCACAATAATATAATATTCAAATCCACTTTCAACGTTAATAATGATTTGATATAAGTAGTATTTGCAAATTATAAGTTTATTCAAATATTGAAATTATACTGAATGAACAATTTATATACAATAAAACTTTAATAAATAGTATTTCAAAAATAATATAACATTTAAATTAAACAGATTAAATGTGTAACAATTAAAACATTATTTTAAAAGGCTTATATATCTTTTGAAATAATACATCAATATAGATTTTAAACTTATATCTAAAATGTTTATAAATTTCTTCTCAATATGTACTTTATCCAAAAATGACAAATGGCAGTAATGTAAACATGCTCAACACACTATAATGGTAGTACGTATAATTTATTTCAAAGCATAACAGTATTTTTAGCTGTACTTATTAAACTATACATATATAAAATTAACTCCATTGTTTATCAATGTTTTTTCACCGAGTTGAGACAGGAGCTATCTTGTTGATATACCCGTATTTTATTTTTATTTTATTTTATTTTATTTAACACTGTAGTTTCTAAAAACTTGACTTATAAAATATCTTTTGCTCATGAAATTAGTAATTTTAGCAAATATTTCTGAAATATTTTTAAAATGTGGAAAAATCAGTCAGATGATAGTAGACAGAGATTGATGAAAATATTAAACTGTAAATGTTATTTTGCATCATTCAAAAGAGACCCCCCCCCCCTTTTAAATGCAACCTCTTGTTATATAGAAAATGAAGCAATAAACATATGTAAGTTTTATATATATGTCTGTGTGTGTGTGAATTCATAGTATTATTTTCAGGAACTTCTGTATAGTAAAAATATAATAGTTAAATAGCTGACATGTCAGTACAATAATACATACTTTTCTCAGAGCTTCTTCTCTCTCAAATTATAAGAATGTATGTGGTGAGATTTAAAATCATTATCCTTTTCCTTTGTTATTTTCTCCTCATCTCTAAATTCTATTGGTTGAAAATACACATTCTTATGATTTGAGAAAGAAGCTCTGAGGAAAGTACTTGTTATTGTACTGATATGTCACCTATTTAGCTATTACATGGAAACTCCTTTGAAATAAAACTATAAATCCATCATTTAGCCATGACAATATTAGAATTAATGTATATATTAATTCTAATATTCTCATGGATAAATGAATTCATAATATTATTTATGGACGCTTCTGCATAGTAAAAATATAATTATATTAATTCTTATATATAATTCTAATATTCTCATGGATAAATGATGGATTCATAGTATTATTTGCAGGAGCTTCTGTGTAGTAAAAATGTAATAGCTAAATAATTAACATTTCAGTATAATAGAATAACAAGTATTTTTTTCAAAGCTTCTTCTATCTCACATTATAAGAATGTGTGTGATGAGATTTAAAATCATTATTTTTTCCCCCTTGTTATTTTCTCCTCATTTTCAAATTCTATTGGTTGAGAAATTTAAAAAAAAAATACTTTATCCTCCAATGGAAATTTCCAAATATTGTTAATTTTCTTCAGTTCATTCTTTTCATATATGCTCTTAGATCTTTTAAAAATCTCTCTAGCTTTCCTTAGAAGTCTTTGGTTATATTGTTCAATTTTTGCCAGAATATATGTTTTAATAAAATTGATGTCATGGTTAGTTAATTTAATGTATGAATAATAAAATGGAATTTGTTTTCTTACTGTCAAAGGGTGTTCTTCCTTTTTTATGCTTATTCTGTGATTGTTGAATCCAATGTATGAGTGTAAACAATTTCTACGTGGAATTTCATATATATCTTGACACTCCAAAGGAATTTTATCTTTAGGGCATGAAAATAATTCATTAGTTTTTTTAAATATAATATAAACTAAAGTTTATACTATATTTAAACAAATTAATAAAGTGGATATTATTCTTTAAAATATTACCATAAGTTACTCCCTTTATATAATAAAAAAAAATATTTTGATACTTCAAAAATTAAGACTGTTCTACGACATATAAAGGGAGTAACTGATAAAATTGGTAATGTTTTTAAGAAAAATAATATCCATACAGTTTATACTACATTTAAAAAAATTATGTCCTAAAGATAAAAATGTTTGGAGTGGCATGGTGTAATAAAATTGCATGTGGAATTTGTTTAAATTCGTACATTGGGCAGACTAATCATAGAATAATCATAAGAAAGAAAGAATATATTTTGGCAGTTAGAGAAAAATACAATTCATCAGCCATTTATTCACACATTAAATTAGCTAATCATGACATCAATTTTAATAAAATATTTATTATATCAAAAATTGAACAATATGACCAGAGACTGCTAAGGGGAGCTATAGAGATTTTTAAAAGCCTAAGAGCATAAGTGAAAAGTGTAAATTGCAGAAAATTAACAATATTTGGAAAAAGCTATTGGAGAATAAAATATTTTTTAAAAGTTCTCACTGATAAATTGAGAATGAGGACAATAACAAAAAAAAAAAATAATGATTGAAATCCAGAATGGAACATAATGTGTTAGCCAATTAAAAACATGGCATTAATAATTATTAAATTAATAATCAATTATAAAAGAATGATCTGGTTTTAATAATCAAACAAAATATTAAAAAATTGTAAACATTAATTTAGCATAATTGAATGTATATGAAATCTATAGAATAAAATATTCTCCCCTTTAGGCTAAAGATAAATAATATTCTATTATCAAGGTGTCAAGAAAAAAATCAATCAGCTTATAATTAAAGCTTAAATATATATACACATATACACACATTGCTTTTTTTAAACATTAGCCTACAAACTTTTAACCTCATTTTTACACTTGCTTCTTGAAGTGTGAACAAATATATTAAAATTTCAATAGCAGCATCCCCTTATTATAACTTTCACATCAGGAGTTTCCATTATTGATATTAAAAAAATATTATATAAAAATAAAAAAATAGAAATTAATACTAAAATACAAATGACACAATTGATTTATTTAGCTTGCAATATCTATAGAATATGTTGTTTTCAACATATTTACAGTATGTACACTTATCTTAATATATATGTATGTTTCTATATTAAAAACATTTTATAATAGGGATTTTGTAAATAAATATCAGGGGTATTGAAGAACGCTACTGATATTCAATTTGTTTGTTTTTTGCTACATCTAGGTAGGATTTAGTTGAAACTTCACATTGGTCAACATTATAAATTGATTTAAGTAATTTTTTTTTTTCTGTCAAAGGTTAGAATTTTTTAAAATATACTTTATGAGTTATGATGGATTTTATTTAAATGATCTGATTTGTATTGTATAGTTTCTTTGTTAATAAATATGCTCAAAAAAATTATGTTGTAAATAAATTTGGAAAATCATAGTTATTGACAATGAGATTAATCCAGACATTGATGGATTCATTACTACAAGAACAATGTTTTTCTAATATAAAACAAACAAAACTTGAATTTGATTTTGTCAAATTGAAATAAGAAAGGCATGATAAGCTGTAACATATAGAAAATATTTCAAAAATGTGCCATGAAAGTTAAACTATAGATACTGATTAAACCCAATATGTCTAACAAAGATTTAAAACTATTATGGCCAATATTTTTGTGTTTTTCAAAAAATTATTAAAAGTATAATCATAACAAAAATTATACATATAATGGTGAGAAATAGTTATCTTTAAAATAGACTGTATTTTAGGCCAAGACAAAAATACTATAAACATTTTCTATAATATTAGATTGCCACTGCTTTTAAAAATAATTTTTAATATTTTTTTAAAAAGTATTTAAAATTTATATAGAGGGTATATATATATAATTTAAGTAATAAAATGCTCTCCAAAAGAAACAGTTCAAATGACTACATGATAATCTTTGCTAAAGAAATTTTTTTAGAGTGATCTTTATCTTCCACATCCTTTATTTAATATGTTGATCAACGATCTTCAAGAATTAGAATTATCTATATCAATCCCATTTCTTTGATCTCATAAAAAAGATTTTTTTCCAAAAATAAAAAAGTTTATTAATATGAATAAGAAAAAATTGTATGTATTTTTCAAATATTGGTTTCTTATTCAATCCTGCAATATAAGTATCCTCAACTTTTTATTTAAACAGCAAAAATAATTTTTAAAATGAACTTAACTTTCAGAAACAATAGATTAAAACACAATGGTATTCATATAGCAGGAAATATTGCATAGTAACATAACTTATTTTTTCATCTTTTATACGTTCAAGTAGCTTCTTTAGGTCTACATATTTTGCTGGCTAAAACTATACCGCTGTTTGCAGAAAAAGTGTTCTCATTAATCTAACAAATATACAGGGAAATGTTATCTAAAAAGAAAAATATGTCAAGCATTGTTAGCCGAGAGATTAGTGAAGCAGACAGTTGTTGTGGATTTACTTCCCGGCAGATGCTTTGACATATGGAAAAAAAATATTTCAGTTCATTGTATTGAGTGATTTTATATATATATGGCTCTTCCTTCAGAAATCAGAAAATAAGTTACTCTGCAGAAATGTATTTAAAACTATTAATCAGATCACACTCATAATTAATTAAAAAATAATTTTATTACTTAAAATAACTTTAAATCAAAATTCCTTTTTTGGATGTATAACCAAAAAAACTTTCAACAATAGAAAAATTATTCATAAGACCAAAAAGGAAGGTTTTTTTTTCAAAGCTCCAACCAAATTCTTTTATCAGATTGAACAATAAAACAAGTGGTAAAGGTTTACTTTAGCGACCAGGGCATATTCGCCATCTAGTTTTTAAAATTAGAACTAAAATCTTACGTATCTGCTTTTATATTACAATTACAGTAAATATTTATTAATTAAAACGTAAAAGATAATAATAAATAAAAAAAATTTACCTTTTTAAGCATAATTATACCCTATGCATAGCAGGAAGTTGGAGAAAAGGGCGGCAGTGCTATATCTACTGCGGAAGGCAAATTCTTGGAGGTACGATGAAAATAAAGTCCTGCTGGTACCAGATTGGAATTTCAGCTTACGCTTGGCCCTCTTCCACATATTCTCAATATTCTGGGTATGTATGTCTTGGTCTTCGGGATTCACGAAGTTGTCCTGGTGGACGACAACCGAATGCATGTGCACCCCATTGCTAAGTCTGCTGATATTATTGTACGCAGCCCAGCCATCTGAAAGTATGCGAGTCCCTGGTAAAATGTACTGCTGGATTAGGGCCTCCAATGAGCCAGCCGTTCTATCCGCAACTTCTGCCAAGAAGCATGTAGTCCCCCTGTGGTATTTTCTGTGGAAATAATGTTTCGTCGATTTCGATGACTAATGGCTCCCCATTGTCATCTATTCCGCCGAGAACCATCGAGATAGTTTAAATTCTTAAGTTATAAATGCCGATAGTTTAAATTCTTAAGTTTCAAATAATTTAAACTAATTATTTTAATTAAACTAGTGCAATTATTTCAACTTCTTTAAAATGGTAAATATTTTTTTTATCTTTTACATTTTAATAAATTTTAATGTAATTGTAATATAGTAGTATATACGTAAGATTTTCGAATAATAATTTACTTATAATTTTGAAAACTAGAGGGCGAACATGATTTTTATGCTGTGGTCGCTAAAGTAAACCTTTACCAAACAAGTTGTACATAATCTTTCTAAATATTATTAAAATTGTATTAGCAGATTTTTTAAATATTTCCTAAATAAAAGTTAGCTGTCTTCAGTTTATATAGTTGAGTGCATACAGTGCAAAAAAAACTACTAGTCCCTAATATTTATTTATTTTTTAAAAAAAATTGCTATGTAAATAAAGATTTAGAAATTAATAAAATACATTTTAAAAAAAGTTTTTATTTTATTTTAAAATAAATATTTTAAATCTAAATACTGGTACAGAATGTACTTTTAAAATAAGAGCCAGTATAAAAAAATTAGTAATATATTATAGCAGGCGGGTATTTTTTTCATTTTTATAATAAAAATATATTTTTAGATCGTTTATTTTTTTAATACAAAATCAATTACTTAGACAAAATAGAAATATGTTTATAATTGATTACTTTATATATACACTTTTTTCACTTTTTTTTTAAAATTGATATTAAGTTCAATAATCTACCTTGACATAAAAGTAATAGATGTCTTTATGAAAAATTTAAAAATAAAGTATAAAAGGCCACTGCGATTGAATAGTAACAACTAAACAAATAATAAACGTGCTCTTTTAGTACGCGATCTCCGCCATTTTGAATTTCAAAAACAGCCAAAAACATCGTCTGACACGTGACTTAGAAACCCCCCCACCTTGCACAGTAAAAAAAAAACCCTAAACATGAACAATTTAGAGCCCTGGTCGCGTGACTATAATATCAATAAAAAGCAACACATAAATCTGATAATTTGACAAAACAGATATGAGATTGTATAATTTTAAAAAAGTCAAAATGTAAAAAAAATTAGAAATCTGGTCAAGCAAAACTTTACAAAATAGATATGATGTTGCATAATAATAAAAAACCAAATAGATCACATAATAAAAAAGAAAACCAAATAGATCGCATAGTAAAAAAAAAGTCTAAACATAAAAAAATTAGAAATCTGGTCAAGCAAAACCTTACAAAATAGATATGAGATCGGATAATAATAAAAAAGAGCCAAATAGATCGTATAGTAAAAAAAAAAAAAGCCAAATAAATCCCATAGTAAAAAAAAAAAGCCAAAATGTAAAAAAATTAGAAATCTGATCAAGCAAAACCTTACAAAATAGAGATGAGATCACATAATAATAATAAAACGGCTAAAATGTGAAAAATTTAGAACTCTGGTTCGTAACTATAATATTAATTAAAATCAACACATAGATCTGAGATCACAAAAAATATTTTAAAAATATAATAAGTTAACATACATTAATGAACACAGGTTACAAAAGAAAACCATGTATTTTTAACATATAAAAAGTGTCACATATTGACATATAAAAAGCATAATTATTTAAAATATATAAAAAGCTAACATGCATTATTAAAACATGCAGATTATAAAATTAATACTTAAATTTATAACTTATAATCCTCATTTTTGTAACATATAAAAAGATCGATAAAAGATATATATATAAAAGTCAAACTAAAACTTATTCATTTTATAATTAATTGTATTTTATCTTACCAGAACCCTGATATATGTTCCCTTTGTTTTCAAAATTTCAGATTCTCTGCCTAGAAAAACATTCAAAATGTACAACCCGGGGCCATGTGATTCTAATATCAATTAAATACATTATCCATTCGTAGGACAGCCCCCCTCCCCGCAAGTAAATCAACTAGGTATTTTTTTAGATTATCATTGGCTAAAAAAGTACATTTTCTCATTTTAAATCATAAATCAAATAATATATATACAGCCTAGTTTACAAAAATAATATCAATTTTAACTAATTTATTAAATATTTAGTTTTTGCAATTCATAAGTTATTACAAGTTATAGATGAATTACGTATTAGCTTTTACAAATATTAATACAAATTATCTGGTTTATTAACATTTTATTAATCTATTTTCTAACTAATGGGTTAGATGTGTCAGACGTGCACGTTCTAAAAGAGCACCTAATAAATTAACTACATAAATAAATAAAGATTATTAATTAATTTATTGTTAAAAATATTTACCTCACTGTCAAGACCCAGCAGGAAAAGCATAAAAAAAAATAAGACCGCCCATAATTGAGGAACAGGAAGTCGAGAAAGAGCTTCAGGGTATACAACAAAGGCAAGGCCAGGACCTTAAAATATAATTATAAGTAATTAAATATTGGTTTATTGCCACCACTGCACAATTGTGCTAACTTTTTCTTGATTTTTAAGGACAATTTCAATAGTTGCCAAGAAACTAACATAATAATGCTTTTTTTATTGATTATGATTATTAAAATTTGTATTAGATTGTCGCACTTTTGTTATATTTTTATACTAATATAAAAGTAAAATTAGAAGTCTTTAAATAGACATCTGACCAATCAGTGTACAATAATGAGGATTTCATTCTTTTTTTTTTTATCTTTTGTTTTACATATATATATCGACTAGCCTCCTAAGAAAGGCCTAAGATTTACTTCCCTATCCAAAACAAAACTTGTCAACTTTGATCTTGCATTGGTGGTCGAGAGATCAGCGCGACTGCCTTGCACTTGCAGGCAGTTGCCCGGGTTGCAGATTCGCATCCCGGACGATGCTATGACACTTTAAAAAAAAAAAAAAAGTAGAAATTCTTTGTAGGAAAAATAAAAAAGATAAAACTGATTATTTTTCACACAAGTATTTTATTTGGCTTTATTTAAATTCTAGACAATTAACTGTTTGCCTAATGATGTTGGTTTGACTCTGCTGTTAGGAATAGCTAGATTGGAATCTCACAAAAAGTAGTTGCTATCATTGAGCATTAAAGCAATACAATTTTTTTTTTTAATGGCATTATTTTATGTTTAGTTTCATAATAATTTTTCTAAAATTGTTATACAATATATTACTAAAAAAAAATAATAGAATAAAAGTTGAGATAATTAATAATAATTATACAAAAAGTTTGATAAATAAATTGTTGAAAATAAAAAACAAACAAAAAAATAAAGTAAATAATAATAATAACGATGATAGATTAATGATTTGTAAAGAATTTTAATAATAAAAATATTTATCATACAATTAATTAAACAATTAATAATATAAATTAAAAATAGTGATAAACCTGTATATGAAAAGATATATTAAAGACAAGTATTAAATGAAAGCAAATCCAAAAAAATGCATAATATGAATTACATATATATATAAATAGCTATTTAAGTTAGATAGCAGGATTTGGAGATGTGTAGATGTCTGAAAATTTCATATTTTCTACTTAATAATTAGATATTAGATAAGTGCTGTCTTTGAGATCTAGTGTCTAATTATCCTAGTACCTCACTGATGTGAGCCATAAGCTCAAAACCAGACTGAGGACAAAGATAATTATAGATAGGGATTTTTAAATGCTTTCTCTTGTGGCATTTATCAATAAAAGCTTCTTAGAGACATTATCAAGTTTCCTATATTACATATCTGTAACACAAACTTAAAACAAATCACGTGATATGACTTGTTTTATATATATATTGAACCGGGTTGGGGAAGATCGAATAAAAAAAATGTAAAATAATTTTTACTTTTTAATAAAAAATACAAAATAAAACTTACTCTTTAATAAAAACAAAATATGAAAAACATTATAAACAAATTGTTGACTTCTCTTTATAGAAAATGACAATATTATAAAATTATTTATTATAAATTTGATCTATTCCAGCTGCAATTTAAATATTACAGCACCCCATTCCTCAGACAGATAAGTATAATACCCAGAGGGTACCTGTAGCCAGACAGATTACATAAGGTATAACTTACAGCCATATTTCCAGGTTACAGAACTTTTTGACTGCTGAATTCAAACCCTGTCATTCAAAGTACTTTATTTGTTTTGAAATAAACTTCAGGCATTAGTTAATTACAAGAAGTAATTAACATATCCTGGATGACAGCTACTAATTCAATGCCTGATAAATCCCAAACTAGCTCAACAGAAATATAATTCAATAAACTGCTCATATAACTTCTCTGCTAAATTATTCTTAGTGGTATAATTAAAAAATTGACCAACAGTATGATAAATACTTTATTTTAACTAAAATGTTTGCTATACTTTGTTAACTAATTCTATAAATGTTTACTATACTTTGTTAACTAATTTTATAAATGTTTACTTAAATAAAATGGTTTTATATATGATAGCTAAACACACTCTTTATAAAACCTACAACAATAATATAAACACTATATAGATGGAGTGCACACAAACTTGGAATTATAGCTAATTATTTCATGATTTGAAACTCTGTAACTATTTATTTGTTACATTAGGAAATATGTGAACCCACACATATTATAGTTTATTATATACTGGCTATAAAGTTCATTTTAGTTGATTCTGGAGATATTAAAAGATTGCAATGGCTACTTATAGATTAATATAAAAAATTTAGGAATGGGCATAAGAAAATGTTGTTACCTATAGGATTTTAAATGTAGTGGCTTCTTGCTCTTTGCTGTTGCATGTGTGATTTACCAATCAGTTGGATTTTAAGCTTCTGATGTGGTCCCAATGATTGCAGTTCTGGGATACTTTTATTTCAGGCAGTTAGACATTCTTGGAGGCTTCAAATTATTCGATGGGCATTGCTTCTATCTGGCAGACTGCTGATGGTCTGTTGGACTGAGGCTGGAATCTGGCCACATGCTCCAATGACTGCTCAGCACGGCATTGTATTCATCGAAAAATAAGTCTAATAGGTGATTGACTCTATAGATACGTGAATAACTGAATGACAAAATTTTTGGCCCTATTTATATGATGATCTTGTTATCTTTTAATTAATTTTTTAAACCCACTAGTTATTTTCATTGTTCAAAATCTGTCCACTTCTTTTGTTGATTAAATTTTGGATAAGATGCATTTTAATTAGTCCTGTTGTTTATGGATTTTAATTAGTTAATTAGTAGCCATCACTAATCCCATTCATATGCAGCTTATCTATTAAGCAATCTTTGAGTTTTAAAATTTAATTATGAGCTTTCCTCTATTTTAATATTTAACTTTCATATTTTTCTTATTTTTTTACACACACACATTTTATTTTATTTTATGTATTTAAAATCAACATTATTTACACACACATATATTTATTTTATTTTAAATAAATGGAAAGAGAAATTTTTTAGTTTTTAAGATTTCTTTTTTTTTTCTTTAATAGTTTAATGTTTCTAAGTTAAATCCCCCCACCTCCAAATTATTCTTTATTAATTAATTTATAAAACTTTACAAATGACCATTCAATCCCCCCTCTAATTGTTACTATTATTATTTTAAACTAGTAAAACTTATACTAATAAATGACATGTTTGCAATTAGACGATCTCCACTTATATAAAGAAAACTAAATTTTATAGATTATTTCTTTCATCAAAGTTTTAATTTCAAAATCTTTTCATTAATTAAATATAAGATTTTATTTTAATAATTTTAGACAACAATTTTGCATGTAGGGCTGTTCATTAGCAGTACAATATATATATATACCAGAGTGTGGCAGTGTAAAAATAAATAAATATGCATCAAAATATTGGAACAAAAATAAATTGAAAACAAGAATTAAGCAACACTTAAATGATAAATTTTTAGTATATTTAAATAATAAAATTTCAGTATAAATCTTCGTATTTCTATTTTTGTATACAAATATATGTATGTTTGTATTTTACATTTTTATTTAAGATTCAAGATGAATCACTGATATAAGCAAAACATTTCAGAATAAATACAAAAAAAAACAAACAAATATATATTTACTCTAAATGTTTTGGAATGTAGAGAAAGATATATTGTTATTTAATATAACGTCATAATTGGTAAAAATGCTATAAAATACTATTATATACCTGACTTGACAACATCTTCTATTGGAACTTTGAGTGTAGCTGACAAGTTCCCTAGTATAGAGAAGATTACAATCCCAGCAATCAAACTAGTTAAAGTGTCCATTACACTTACTATCATTGCATCTCTGAAATTAAAAAGCAAGACTATGATATGTATATGTAATCAAAAACTATTCTTTATAAAGTAATATTTAAATTTTAATTAAGCCCTATAGTACATAAAATAAATAGTCCAAATTTTCATAATACTAATGTTTCTAATAAACCAGTCTCATCGGAGGCTTCACAGATTAAAACTTTTGTTCAATATATTTACACTGCAACATTTGCTTTATTTATAATTGGCCTAATGTCATGTATTCTATTTTTAAAAAATAAAAGATGTTATAACACATAGCTATATTTTATATTGTTTTTAAGCTAAGTTAATCATAAATTACAACACATCTCACATATTGAACTGCTATAGTGGTTTGAGATGTATCCTGGTTTTATTAAAACACCTGCAATACTAAAATTTGGAAATATATTTTATGTTATGGCAGTAATTATTTATGCTCAAGAATATAGTTTTAAAATTACTAATACAAATAAAAAAATATGATCCAGTGTATATTACATTTTATTTCTGTTTAACAAAATTACTTATATATATTTATGGTCCTCTCCCCTTTTACATTTGATATACTTTAAGGCAAAAAGCATTAAAAATTAAGAAAACCAAATATCAAAAAATTTCATACCTGATTTGGATTTTTAATAGAATTGAATTATCATGAAATTATTTTTATATAAGAAGTGAGAAAAATTCTTGAAGTGTTAAATATGAAATAGATTGTAGGTTTTCTAGAAAATCTTTCAAACCTTAAAAAATCCTACATATAATTTACTTATTTATGTGACTTGATTCAACATCTTGGAGGTTTTTTTTAAATTTCAGACTCCTAACTTGAATAATATTTAAGATAAAAGATGAATATTTGATGCATAAGTGCACGTTTAAATTGTATACATTCATCAATAAGGCAAAAAACAGAAAACAGCCCAAGCATGTGAATATTATCGCACTACCATTTCTAATAATAAAACAATCTTACATTAAATAGAAATAGAGTAGCATGGGAAAAAATGCTTTTGGAAACATATTTATTGAGATAAGAAAATCATGTATTATTTTGTTATTAATCTTTATACCTGTAGAGAAAAAGGAACTACAATTGATTAAAAAAAACTGAGATCACAAATTATGTAATTAATGATTAGATATTTGTTGAAATTCAGGCTATTAATGTGAATAGTATAAAAAAGTAAAAGATAGCTTCTAGATGTATAACTGCCTAATTATATAAATCTAAAACTTTTATAAAATATATATTGTACTAAATGAATTATGCATTAAATTCAAGTAAAAACTTTTGATCTTTTGGCAGCTACTAATATATATCAAACCAAGAATGTATACTTCACTAACTTTTTTTTTAATTAACCAATATTTTTTTTTGTAACCAATAACATAAATATTAAAATAACATATACTTATACAGATGCAGAGACAATACAGAAATGTTTCTTACCTGTGTACTGTATTTGTGAACTCATTATAACTGCCAAAAATTACTAATCCCCCAAAACCAATGCTTAATGAAAAAAACATCTGAGATGCTGCAGCCTGCCAAACCTAAGCAATAAAGAGAAAGACAAAGATGAGTTTAAAAATATTAATGGAAAAAAAATTAAAGTAAAGCCCTAAAATTATAATAGTAAATGTGGTATTAACTATTTTTATTATGGTATGCTAATGACATGGGCAATAGTAAACATAATAAAATCTATATTCAGAATATAGTTATTAAACATGTCTTGATAATAGTTGAAAAAATAATGCCATAATTAGGATTTTTAAATTAAAAACAAAAATACTATGTTTTAGCAATTTTAAGCTTTTTATTACTAAAATTATTTATGGTAAAATATAAAAAAATACAAACGTTTATTTCAAGCAGTTTATTCCATTGCGGTTTTACAAAGTATAGAATTCCTTCCTTGGCACCATCAAGTGTAATTCCATGAAATAATAAAATGAAAAGAACAAGATAGGGAAAGGTAGATGTAAAATATACAACCTAAAAAAAATATTGAAATATTCATCAAAAACTAATTACGTAAATATTTTGTTTTCATCAGTGTAAATTATATTCAGTCACCACACACACACACACATATATATGTGTGTGTGTGTGTGTGTGTGTGTACAAATGTTAAAACAAATTACATTTAAATATGTCATTGTAAGATAAAAGACTGTCAGAAGATTAAATGAATGAATAGTAAAAAAAGATAATATTTTTCACGTTAATTAATTGACAAGTGTTGAATAGTTTTAGAGTTTCCCTTTTTCATATTGTATACTAGCCAACAACAACATATCTATCTACTTACCAACCCCAAATGTGATTACTATTTAGGTACCTATGGGGCAATCATTTGGAAAAATTTTTTTTTTTCCTTTTCGGAATTTTTTAACCAAATAAAAAGATCTGTAAATTCAAACCTAGATTTTAAACACAAACTTCAGATACATTTATCACTAATTTTTCTTGCACGCACATTAATGTTATGCTAACATTTATTTGTAATTTTTAAACAACTTTTTTTTTTGTCATTGTTTATATTATTATTTTAATAATCGCTGATTGTATAAATTAATGTATTTTAATTTGATTGGGGAAAAAGCTTTATTTGTTTCAAGCAAGTAAAATTTCGTATCTTGTTTGTTTATTATGTATTATTTATTGTCTTGGTTTATGTAAATTTTAAACTATTCGTCTGCTAGCTTGGACTCGTCATTTTATCAGTGATTTGCACACTCGTGTACTTTTTGATGACCAACTATTTACAAAATCAATTCTTAATAAACATTTAAATTCATTGTTTTCGTGGGTTTTTTTTTTTTCATTGTTAATCATTCTTTATTATAAAATAAAATATATTTTATTTAACATTAAAAATATTTTTAATTTTAATAAAATCCAATTAGGTCAATGAAAAGTCGTAATCACAATTTCTAAAAAAAATTATATGTCCATGTATCTATAAGTGTATGTACATGATCACAAATTCAAGATTCATATACAGTATATGTATTAATACCCACATATAGGGTGTTTTAATTGCAACAGTCCTGTAAATAAATAATGTCTATTGATAATACAATGCTGAAAATGTATATTACCTTACTGAAATAATAATCTTCACATGTGCATAATATGAAAATCCTTTACAAGGCAAACTTTCAAGAAGACATTTTAATAAACATGCAAATCATGCATTCACACTTTAATGCAGTCAACTTATTGAATAAAAAATGAATCCACTTTTATTTGGCTCTCATGGTTTTATAGTAATAGCAAACTAGTCAGTCGATAGTTTGTAGAGACTTTGCTAAGATTGCTACTAACGTAACATTTCAATTTTACAACAACCATAAGATTTTGAGAACCAGATAAAATTTGTCTCATTTTCAGCAAGTTAGTAGCTTAATATAAGTGCTTGTTGTTTACAAGCTAATTAAAATGACTTTTAGTTAGCCTGACTTGTCACAGTTTTTATAGTATGTGCATATAAAGGTAATTACTCCAGAAATATATCTTTCTATTTATATCTGTTTTATGGCAAAGAAATAACTTATTTTAATTGTCATGATTATGACCTGGTTTAAATCTTGACTATAAAACATAATTTTTTTTAGTCAGTTTTAGGATTTTTATTTAGGTAGTTAAACCAACCCAAATAATTTCAACATTGGGGGTATCTAACTCTTAGATAGAAGAGGAAACAATACTCAAAAACTGCTCAAATTATCACTGCTGAAAATTGGCAACTATGGTAAACAATGCTTTTATATATATATTCCTCTACTATGAGAAGTTGCTAAAAAGAGTTTTTGCTCAGTATGGACTATTCAAATATTTATGTTATGATTTAAAAACTTATTACATTTTTTACTTTAAAACTAATTTCTTTTTATAGTTAATTATATCCTGAATGTAATAATATTATTTTGATGTTTGACCTGCAATAAAATAAAGGACAGACACCATATTCTACAGTGATTGTTAAATTAGCAATATATTTTAATTTATATATCATTAAAATGTCAGGATTATTTACCTACTTTGAGGAAATTTCTTTTCATAGAACTATTGCTTTACTATCATCAAAATAACAATATGCATAAAGATAGTTGCATGAAAATATATATATATATATGATAAATTATTTATGCCTTAATCATACTGATGCATAATAATTTGAAGATTTTTGGATTAGATAATAATAATTAGACAGCATATTTTGAAAGCCTGTCTCATTTGATCCCATACTGCCAGATAACTTTATTTAGAATTATGTTGAAAATAAATTCTGCCACTATTTTGACAAAATTCAAAAATGATATATTATAAATTATAATACATAAGAAATTGTTTGTGACATGAATTAGAATTTTAACCCTTGTTTGCATCAATATAAAAAACAACATAGGAGTTAATTCCAATATCTGTATTTAATGAATAATCTAAATATATAAATTTCCAGATATAGTGCAAATACATATTTTCAAAATAGATTTGGCCTTTTTTAAAAAAAATCATATTTAGCAAAAAATAAACTGCCAATAAATAAAAAAAACAATCTAAAAGATTTAGGTTGGTTGTAAGCATTCTTACGGCACATTAATTAATTTATTACATGTGCATATCTTCATATACATATATATTATTTAAATAATATATCATTTATATCTATTGCCAAGAAAATCTTTATTTTAACGTAACTATATCCTATTTAGCCCTAGATTTTGTGTGAGGATTCACCATAGCAAGCAATCATCATCAATTTGTACCCATTATTTTGATTTACAACCCAATTTTTTACTATAACAATTGTAAAAAAAAAATATTTTTTTTTAAATGCTATTTTGTAAGATTGATAATATCATAGGACATTGACTTTATGTCAACCAAAAGAAAAATGGTGTCATTCATACTAAAAATGTCCAACACAGAATTTATTCATTATGCACAGATTAGTATACTATACACAATATTTTTATTATAAAATACAATTAATATACTGTACTTTATTTAATTTTTATTCAATGTTTTTGCAAGGGAATCAATACATTTGTAATGACCTATCCAAAATAAAGTTTAATGACTGCAAAAGTTTAAAAAAAAACCTGTTCATTTAGTACAATAAATAATCAATAGTCTATTTTGATGATTTACAACAACTAAATATATTAATATTATATTTTAAAATGTGTACATTAGTTTAAAAATTGAATATTCTCTCACTGTGAAATGGCAAGAACATCTGTAAAAAAATCTAAAAAAATCTTAAAATTCTAAAACAATTTCTTAATATTGCAAGAAAAGTTACTTCAACAATAAAATAAACACAATTTCAAAAATAAAATGATATCATTATGTATAGTAACAAATAAATCCAAGCAACCATTATAGTTATAATAACATCTTTTTAATTCTAAAGTATTTTAAATGAAGATGTGAGCTATGTAATTAAATTATGAAAAAGAACCAGAAATTAAAAAAAATAAAACAGATGAAAAAAAGAGAAATTGTTGACAAAGCTATTAAGTATAATAAATGATAAAGATATACCAAATGACTGAAAAAATCCAATAGTATTGTTGACATTTAAAGAAGATAGCGTTTGAACCAACCACATCAGCCAAGCATGATTGGAAAGTGGTTACAATATGTACAATACTATAAACAGTATAACAATATTAAATACTGTATATATATATATATCAGAAAATAAAAAGAGGTAGTATATTTTTTGCATTAAATTTATGTTTACAGTCTTTTCTGTGATAATTAAAGATTTGGAATTATCAAAACATACTCATATTGTATCACATTTTAAGAAGATGAAAGTTAATGAGGATATTTGTTTAAATAATGTCATCTTCGAAAATTTTCTGTAGCAATTTTATGTAAAGGATTTTAAGAAAATAAAAACAAATTTACATTATTTAAGTCACTTAGACTTTATAGAAGACAGTGTTAAGACAGTGTTTTTATAAATAATGCATTAAAGCTTCAAAAAAAGGCTATAAAACAAAAGCAACAATAAGGGATTAAAATTAACTGCTAATTAATCTAAAGTTATATCTAATTAGGTTTCAGTAATAAAAAAAATAAAGATTGAAAGTACTGAAATAAAAATTAAAACTATAAAGTCTTTGAACATATTATTAATGTAGATGGAAACATAATAGCTATGTAATTATTAATTTTTACTTATGTATCCGAGATTTATACATTTCATCATAAGATTTCAGACCACACAATAAGCAATGGATAAATGTATATTGATGTTAAAAAATGTTAAGTGTGTCAACTTACATATACTACTTACATCTGTGAAAAAATTAAGACTCTAAAATGAAGTTAGGCTGAATATGTTCCTACACAAAATGACAGTAAATGTATAATCAACAATTAAATGTGATTCCAAATGATTAAAATGATTTAGACAGAAACTACATAGAAGATGAATGTATGAGAAAAAGAAGTTGTTTGGAATGTCATAAAGAAATTTTGGATAGGTCTTATTTTAAACTCAGAGAGACTATCATTCTGTAGGGGATTCATAATAATTAAAAATTATATATATTCATTTTTTTTTAGTATTTATCACTCCATACTTATTTATATATATATATATATAAAGTATATTGAGACATTATAGTTTCATTATTACTATTTTATATAGACACAAAATTATTATTTTAATATAGTATTTATTAGATTTAATTAAATTATTTCCAGATATTTAAGGCAATGATTATAAAATTTCTTATATCATGATAAATTTATCTGTTTATAATTATATTCAATATTATTCTTGCAGAAAGAAATATCACTATTTCTATATTTTATGGGATATTTAAGTATATTGCTTTATATATAGGGTGTATGAGCACAGACTTTCACATGACCCACCATTCTCCACTCTATCTCATAACACTGATACACTTAAGCACATATATGTCGAAAAGATAAATAATCATCAATGTATGTGTTTCATGCTAAACCAGCAATCATCAGTTGGTCCAGATTATCATCTGTACACATATATGCAATAAGTGCTTAAATATATATATTAAGATAGCCAATCTTCATACTTTAATGGACAGACTTCAATCCACTCCACCCTCCAACTCTTCAAACCATTCATCCAATTAAAAATCTGATGATGAAATGCTCAAAGACCACCCTGAGGCTAAGATTCTCATCACATCCATGTTGACCTAAAGTCAATCTGACCCCTCATGTACAGAGCACAACCATTTTAATACATATACAAGCGATGGTCAGACATCTCTACTATATTTATCTTTTCGACATATATGTGTTCAAGTGTATAGTGTTATGAGATAGAGTGGAGAGTGATGGAGCGTCTGAAAGTCTGTGCTCATATACCCTATATATTACATATATTAAAACAGGTATATAAAAAGCCTGTATTTCAATTATTATATTGCTTTATGAAACAATACATATTATTTTTAAAACAGTCGATTAAAGATTAAATTTTCTGATAAACAATACATTCTCTTGTTTTAAAAAATAATTATTTTAAAAATAAAAATGAAGTAGTTTGATAAAGAATACCTAGAACAATAAAATTGCCTAAAAAAATAAAAAAAGAACGCATAATATTTCAATTAGAAAAATAAAATATTTTGGTATTTGTTTTAATTTTTTTTCTCATGATATTATAGACAAGTATATGTAAAAGAAAAAAAAGGATTAATAATTTAGTCAGTCCTTAGTAGTAGTTTGTTGTTCAATTCTTAGGAATTTTAAAGTTGTGCTTTTTATTTAGACTTCTGAGAGAGAAATGTTGTAACTATTTGCACAGAAGCTGAGCTGAACAATAATTGCTAAGTCAGTTTAAGCATAAAACTAAAACCAGTTTAGGTAGTTAAACAACTCTAAGATTGTGTAGAAAATTTAAAAGCAATGAAAATTACCCATTATTCACAGAAAATTTATTACTGATTATTAAACAATTAGAAATAAAATCCTTTTTTATTATAAATATGTGGATAGTTGAGTTAACAGAAAACATTACAATATGAATAAAATCCCATGTAAATTTGTGGTCCATGTGAAGTAAATAAATCATATTATTTACTCATCTGCTTTTAAATCAATCTTTAAAGATATCAAATATATGCAACAAATACTAATAACAATAACATTATTTTAGATTTTATTAAGCAGTTCTATTACTATAAGAATTTTATCTTCAGTGAAAAATAGCTAAGTCTTTTCAATGCAGTTTGTTTTGATTTTGGATCAACTAGTCAAAAATATTTATCTTTTCTCTTTTAAAATAATTTTATTTGACCTATAGGTGAATACAAAGAGAACAACAAGAGTTAACTAGGTGAAGTTACAGGGTGATATATACAAAAAAGGAATGATCCAAAGGTCAGTAGAATACAAAATGATTGTTAGTGAAAAGCTTAGTCAGTGGATACAAGGTGAATATTTCATTCATGTAGTCTATAACAAAATACCATTGTTAGTAAGCCCTGTTTTGGTGAGCTATGGTTGGAGGGTTTTATTAAATCTTAGTTTTTCCTATAAATTATTAAGGGGTTGGATAATCAGGTGCTGTTTAGGCCAGTTGTGAATTCCCAGGTTAATATGGCCAGGTATGGATCTGCCTCTCTCTTGTCTGTTTCCTGGATATTTTTAATTGTGTTGAGGAAGCAGTAATTAAGTTCATCTGACAGTAATTTTTGGAAAAATTACCTTGCATCTGGTCAACCAGATAGCAAAAGTTTAGGTATGTGGCAAGCCTGATTTCAGTGAAAATGCCTCTATTTAAAACCCCTTAAAGTGATGTTAGATCCGGACCATTATTTTTAACTGTCTTAGTCCTTGCCAGACTCGGCAAAGGCAAAGGTTATGGTCAATATCTTCCAGGCCAGAAAGACAGAGACAGCAGGTAGGATCTATGTGGAAGCCTCTTTTATTAAAAAATGTAGCGGTGGAGAGGCTACCAAGGTTAATTTTGAGAAGGAAGTCTGTGTGTTTAGGTGCTAATTTTAATCTATGAGCTAGTTTATGCAGTTTGTTTATGTTGATGGGAGATAAGTTGTGCCTTCTGGATATTTGAGTTGGATAAGTTGAAGGCTTCCCAATAGGTTATTTTTGAACTGAACATAGTTGCAGAAGGTATGATGTGAACAAAAATGAATGAGATTTGTGTTTGAAGCCAGATGGGAATGCAGTTTGACAGGGGTGGTCTGTCAGTAGGAGGAACTTGTTCTTTGGGGAGTGGACATTGGAAGGTCCTGCAGTCAGGGTAAAGTTTAAGTTCTCTGTATTGTAAATGCTTTTATTGAATGCAGTCCCAATTCATTCATGTCTCTTGGCTTTTGAAGGCTGTGCAGACTGATAAATGATCTGTGCCCACCTCTAGAGAGTCGAAGACAGTGGGATTCTACTTTTTTAATGAAAGCTTCTGTTGGTTTAAAGCCTGCAAGATAATATATGATCTTGAGAAGTATGAGGGAGTTGAGGAGTGATACCTTTCCAAATGCGGTTATGTATATTCTTGAAAGACATGTTATGGTGATGTCTATTTTATTTAATAGTCTTTGTTGAATTTCCATCCTCATTGCCATGGGAGATAGGGACATATTGAATCCCAAGAAAGGCTGAGGTATAGCTTATAAATGAACCTTTTATCCTGTTAGCTGTTTTAATATTCCAAATTGCCGATTTGCTCCTTTTAATCGTAAGCCTGTGTCTGGCCATAGTGCTATAATAGGCTTTCAAGGATGTTTATTTATTCCTGTGATTTGAGAAACACCACCACATCATCCATGTAAGAGATGTTTTCATTAAGTAAAGGAATGTAAATCCCAGGGAGTGCATCCTCAATGCTCATAAGCAAGGAATTTATATAGATCATGAAGAGGAGAGCACTTAATGGGAAGCCCTGGGAGATGGAAATGCAGGGTTTGAAACCAGGGGCAAAAAAAAAATTCATGATTTGCTAGGAGATTCTCCATGATCTGAATGTAGGCTGGAGGAACCTGAAGGATCTCCAGTTCACCAAGTACCATGTCTATTTGAACAGAGTCAAAAGCCCTGGCAAAGTCTAGTTGGACTGCGACCGGCAGGGACTGTTTTGTTCTATGATATGATGAATGAGGAGTTGAAATAGAGTTGAAATCAGCTGACTGCATCACCGGTTAATGAACCCCTCTTGGCATATTGATGTCTAGATAGCTTTGGTATGATTTTCTCTTAGAAATTTTATCTTTTATAATGCTTTCGATGATTTTGATTAGAAGAGGAACCATGGATATTGGCCTAATGTTATTTAGGTCAACAGGTAGATCTTTCTTTTTTATAAAAGGTACCACTGATATAGAATAGATCACTTTCTTTTTTATAAAAGATACCACTGATATAGAATAGATCACTGGAAGATGTAGTCTATCAGTGGCTAAGAGATCAGTGATTCCCAAGAGATCAATGATTCCCCTTGTAACATGTATGGTAAATTTTTCCAAGTGTATTAGAAGAAATCTGGGGATTCCATGCATGCCAGGATGGGTGTGTTCAGGAAGGCTTTTAATTTTGGAGATGGCATCAGCTTTGGTAATGTTGTGAAAATTATTTGAATCTTTACAAACTTGCGTTGTCTGGTAACGGTTCCAATGGGCTGTAATTCGGTGGAATAAAAATCCCTAATTTTGTTAAGCATAATGATGCCAGAGTAAGTTTTACCATCAAGACCCAAAGAGGAGGGTATGTAATTTCTTTTTCCTAACCCCAGGGCCCATCTTATATAGCCTGGAGTCTAGCACTCTTGTTGTTCCAGATAGTTGTGTGTTCACTTAACATGAACATATTACACAAGAGTCATTCTGGTTTGTTTACATGTATGTTTTAGGTGTAGGATTTCTGGAATGTTGTGTTCTGATGTATTTCAGCTCAGATGTAACTTTATCAAGTTCTGAGAGTAGTTGTAATGTCCCTTTCTGGTATCTGTTGTATTGGTTGATAAACTTTTGTAATGTGTTTATGAATGTATTCCATCCTTTTAATGCTGGTAGATTCCATATCTGCTGCACCTGAAAGGTGATGTATATGTCTGAGATTAATTGGGGGGATGTTGTGCCTGTTGAGCAATCTCATCATCTGAGAGAGATTCATTGGTGTGTGAATTGTGTTTGCAATTTGATGGTAGCTTGAACTGCGAGATGATCTCAAAAAGCAATAGGCCAGAGGTATATTTCTATGGATGAATTCATTTTAGGAAAGTAGAATATGAGGTCTTTGAGCAAGCGAGCACTTCTGGTATAGAAAGAGAAGGCTCCATCATGAAAGAGTCCCTTTCCACTGTGAATGTTTCTGTTAACCATCTTTAAATATTTTTTCTCAAATTGCTATGTTTATATTATGTATAACTTTGTGTACTATTTGTTCATCTTTAACCAGATATACATTAATAAGAGTGAACAGAAAACCCCGGATTATTATAGCAGCTATAGTGCAGTTGGTATCTATATGAAGGATTTTGAAGAAGTCAATGATTGAGTTTCTATTGATGACGAGCAATGCCAGCATTAGCTGAGATGGAGAAAGAGTATACAAAGTGACCAAAGCTCTCAATTGTTTTTATTATCATGGGATATGTGTGAAGGTGGAGCTTGGTTTCTGATAAACAAAGTATATTTGGTTTTTGAAGTTTGAACCAATGTGAAATAGCAAAAGCCCTATCTTTGGAGTTTAAGCCCCCTGATGTTAAGTGATGTTATTGTGAATGACATTTTGAGGTAGGTGATTGGCATCTTGTTCCTTAGCTAGAACACTTGCGGTGAACTGGTTGTTTTTTTGCATTAGACAGACTTCAGGATCAGTTGAGGGAATCCATAATGTTAAATCTTAGGGAGTTATTTCCCCAGAGCTATTAGTTTGTGTATGATATGAGTTTGAGACATCGTCATTATCTGATTTTAGAGATTCATCTTTTAGTTTCTTATGGTTGGGACTAAAATTGGTCTGTACATCATCAGAGGTTGAGGTGGTTTCATTTGAGCCAATGTTTCTGTTACTGTTGTGAATCAAGGTTTGTGGATTGTTTGTTTCTGTCCTGGCATTTTTTCCTTTTATATGGTATGGTAAGGTGTTTAGGGACATGGTCAGACCCAGAGTCTGTCAGGCTTGCCATTTCTTCTTGCCTAGTTTTGGCATCCAATTCTTCTTGCTCAAAGTCAGACATGTGTCTGTTGAAGAGAAATAGATTTTGCTTATCTTGTTTTCAAGTGTTTGGTGGCATCCATTTGGGTCGTTTTCTTGGCTTTGGGTTTGAACTTTTATATTGTTTTGAAGAAAATCTTTTGTCAAATAGCTATATGTTTTTAGCTTGATCGAAGTCTCATGCTCTAATTTTTTTTTTGAGTATGTTGTATTTTGGGTTTTGGTTGTTGCATGTTTTGACATTCTTGTATATGTTCTTCTTTAGAACCACACTGATGTGAATGACCCGCAAAGGTACCACAAGAGGTGCACTGTCTGGAGGGGCAGTTGTGAAGCAGATGTTTCATCTTCCTGCATCCAAAACATTGTGATTCTACTTCCCAGAATGAGATGAAAAGAGGCACCCTTCCAATATGGATTGTGGGGGGGGGGGGAATATCTAATGGCACTATTCCCTTTTTTTAATGTAATTCGAAAGAGTGCTATATTTTAGGGAACTTCTTGTATTCCAGGGACCCTAAGATATTTAAAAGAGGTGACTTGCCCATAAGGCATAAGATTTTTAAGTCAGAAATGTTGAATCCCAGACCACAATTTTTTACCCTACCACTTATTGAAGTGTTGTGAACTATGTTTGGATTGATGGTAATTAGGTATCTGTTATCAAGTATCCTATATTTATTTTTAAAAGTTTGTTTTGCCGTGATATTTGTAAATTGGAGGATTAGATAGCTAGGGTTGGGATGATATGACACCCTTTGAATAACTTTCCAAAGATCTTGGGCTTTTAGCAGGTCAAAGAGTTTATTGGTTGGAAATGGGAATAATCTTAGTAAGTGGTCTGTGGTGGATAGAATGAACGAGGCTTCATCACTGAAGATAGCAAAAGATTTCAATAATCCTTGTGGCATGGCTTCATTGAATTTAGTAACTGTTTCAGTATATAGAAGATGATTATTAAGTTGGTCATGAGAACTGTTTGATGGTTCGTGTGTGAGCTTTCCTGCGTCTGATACCTCATCCAATTCTCCCATTAGCTCCATCAATTGTTGTGTGGCTTCATTATTATCTTGCATATTATTTGGATTGTGTTTTATGTTTCCTGTTATTGATTTATCTTTATTATTGGATTTTACAATATGCTATCATATTATCTTTTTGTCTATTATCTAGTTTAATTATATCTCTTTCTGTTTGCCTAAATTATTCCTTTATTGCTTTATTAGAATCATGATTGTCATCTTGAGGTTTGAAATATCCATTGTTTTGCTTTATTTCAGAGGGAGAGCTGATGTCTGAGGTGTCTTCAATTCGTAAGCTTAAGCTTGTGTGGGTAGTTTGTTGCAGGACATTTTGTTCAGTCTGATTAGGTTTTAATATAATCTCTTCACTATTAGTGTGATCGGGGTTTTTTGTTTTTTTTTATGAACGCTACCATTGATGTGTAATGGGATTCGTAATTTTTCTCATGTTCTTAAAAAAACTATTTTGCTTGTTGGAACTCTTTATGGTATTGTATTCTGTAGTATTCGTTTGACTGATGTCAACAGACCACGTTGTTTTAATTTGAATTGCATTTTGCATATTTTCGCCGCTGCAGCTTTTAGATTTGGCTAAAGTTTTTTTATGTTTTTCATTCAGAATTGATTTAGCTGTGTGGTGAGGAGTTAATTCTCCATCAGAAGGGTCTTGCAAAGAGTTCCCTTTTGCTTTAAATGTTTTCTCTTTAGAATGGGGAAGATTATCTTTTTTGTTTTCCCTTCGTGTTTGTTTGCCCAAGTTTTAAAGTTTTATTGTTGAAAGTGCTGGTGTTTATTTTAGAATCGCAGCATTTTCATTATCTGATTTGCTTTGTTTTGTTACTGGGAAACTTATATGTTTATATTTTTTTTTCCTGATTATCTACCATAGATTTTTTAACTAATTCATCCTCTTTTCCCATGTTAATTGTTGATGGCTTGGGGCCTTGTAGGCCAGCCATGAACGTTAGGAGATAACATTGTGCAACTCAATTAAGGTGGAATTTAAATCAGGCTTTATGTGATCGAGAGTTCTTTTTAAACTAATTGTAAATGTAAAAATTAATACTTACAGTTTGTTTAAAAGGATTTTGAGGCGAAATCCTGGGTTGAAAGTGTATATTTTATTGTCTCAAAGGTAGTATGATATGACCAGCAACTGGACAGTTGTGCCCGTTAGAGATATTTATCTTTTACTTAGAAATGTTTCAATTACCAAAAATTGTATGTTTCTAGCTACCTTTATTAGAATGTCTTTAAAAAATATTTTCATAAAGTAATCTCTTGCATTCCTATGAACGCCTTTTTAACTCGTCCTATGAACGCCTTTTTAACTCGTTCGCATATTTATTTGGTAGCTGTAGATACTGATATTACTTCTGGAATCTTTGGTAAAAATAAATATTCTCTAATATAACTTTAAAAAATGATTATTCTGACTACTTAAAAATTGATATATAGAAATGGAATACTAATAATTTAAAGAATATAATTCTTACCTTGCCAACACTGTTTACACCTTTAACTAAGCATAAGCAGACAGTTGCCCAAGATACTAGCAAGCATATGACAAGTTGCCACCTGGGATTTCCAATATTCCATATATCTACTTTCAAGTCCAGAACATAGCGTCTATAAAAAGATAATAATAATAAATAACTCTGTAGAATTATTACTGTAAAACAAAAAATAAATGTCAAAACTTACTCCCAATATTGTTGGCTTGCAGATTGTGCAATAATACTTGAAACACCTTTATTTGGGATGGAATCATTGAGGTTACTCAAAAGAGTTCCATTTGATAAATAATTATTAACCTCATTAAAAAAAGTTTCATTAAATAAGGAATTGTTTAGTCCACTGGTAACATTTCCATTTATTAGAGAATTGTTCTGCTATAAAAAATATATATTTACTATATAGTAAGCATATATAACAAATATCAATTTTTCAATTACCAAAACTGAAATAAAACAAAATTACAAGAATAACATTGTAAAGATGATATATCAGAAAGAATAACAGGATTATGCAGTTAATTAAGATTTATGTCCCAACATATATATGACTAAAAAGTAAAGGATTTTTATATCAATGTACAAAATGTATTTAATCACACCAAACATTTAAAATTATCATGAGAGATGACACAATTGAAAAACAGTTGAAATAATAAACTGTTATGAATAAATTTAGTTATGATGACCAAAATAAAATAGGACTATTGGAATTTGCAAAAAAAAAAAAAAAAAACTAACAGAAATAGATATGCAACCATCCAAATAAAATTTAAAGCAGAATTAGATAATTTGTGACCATTGAAAAACATTATTTAAAGATGGCAATATTAACAATTAATATTTATAGTCACTACTCTTTCTTATTGCATTGCCAAATGTATACCATATAATATTAAATCATCCATGCACTTTACTGCTGCTACACAATGCTTTATTTATCACCCTCTTTTACAGTTTACAATTTTGATTGTCCAGCAATCTTCTTCAAATTTAGCAGTTGAAGTTAGAAAATATAAAAGTTCTGAAGAAGATTGCTGGGGCAATCGAAACTGTAAAAGAGGGTGGTAAATAAAGCATTGTGTAACAGTAATAAAGTGCATGGATGATTTAATATTATATGATATTTATAGTCTTTATACCCCACTCCAATGAATTTAAAGTAAAACTTGCTGATTGTTTTAAATTATTAATAGACTAAATTTAAAGGTGGTTCAAATTTAACTGAGATCAATAAATGAAATAAGAAAGGCAATTAAAATAGCTTATAAAATATAAACAGCAGTTCATCAGTAAATTTTTAACTGAGAATATTATATATAAAATATGAAGAAATATAAAAAAAATAAAAATTACATTAATAATAAAAAAATAAAGTTTGTAAAATCATACAAAAAATATTAATAATGATATAAGAAAATATAGCTGTGTGATGTCAAGAAAAGCTATAGAAGTGAATAAAAGTTCTAAAATATAAAATAGCAATTTGGTATTAAAAGAGAACTTGTTTCAGCAATAAATTAAAAAAATTGAACTATTACTAAAAAAAAAAAGGATGTCATAAAAATGTGTGGAATAGTTTTACAAAGAATTACATAATAATGAAGATTGATAAAACAAAATAATCATTATAATTACTGCATCGTCTGAACTGCAAAATATTTTAAATTAAAAAGTGAGACCTGAAGTTAAATCTATAAAGAATGGAAAAACTACAATACATGATTGAATTATTATTGGCATTTTTAAAAAAGCAGGTGAAGGAGAGAAATATTGTAGGCAAAACTCTATACCAAAATGTCTAAAAGAGATAATGAAGAAACGGAAATACTTAAAAAATAGCAAAAATTATTTTAAAAGTTGTTAATTTTAATTTTATAAGAATTTAAGTACAAATGACAAATCTAAGATTAAAAAAGGACAAATATTAAGCGCACATTTTAATAAAGCATCAAAATCTAAAACTGAAAAATTATACATCTTTGTATCCTGATGTCCATATTAGTAATTATCAGTAATTCTTAATTCTGCCCTTCCCAAAAAAGTTGAAATAAATAATTAGAAATTAATAATAATGATAATAAAATATTAATTTTCTACATTTTAACTTTTTTGCTCACAGTTTATACATAATACGCCCCCACTGTTATATGTGTGTGTTTTACATATGTCCAATATAAATATGCATGCATAAGAAACAGAATTAGCATGCATCACTAGGTGAAATTCAATTATAAAATATTTTTAATACTCTACTGCTACATTATATATTTTTGCCTTTGTTGTTTAATTCAAACTTTATCTTTAATTACCATGTAGCACTGCTAAAAGATGTAGCAGTAGTATTATTAAAGTCATTGTACATACATGTATATTATATATATACATGCACCTATATACATTAGTGAATGCTATAATTGTATACTATAATACAGTTTTCCATTTTTTGTAATTCATCTAACAAACACCTGTCATGAATAGCATGAAACTACTGTTAATCTTTCAAAATTAATATACTTACATGTGATTATTGTATTCACCAAACATAAAATGGAATATTTTTAATAGACCATAATTAGAAGCCAGTCACTTAGTGAGAGATTGTGACAGCATTATAAAAAAATATAGAATCACAATAGTGTTTATCAAAACAAATATGTTGTTAACATTATATAGCTTACTTTCAAAATGCTACACTAGAAATAATAAAATCACAAGCAGAAGAAATGAACAATAGATGACTAAATTACGACATTCAGTTAAATGGTTTATAATTTATACTTATTCTAACCATCAGTGGAAACATTATTGCCATAACAACAGAATCCTATTAACAAAAATGTCTCTCCAAATTGTGAGACAATATGAGCAGCCATACTATAATATTCTAATGGCCATTTACATTTGTTTCTTGTGTTTCTTTACTCAAATGATAACTCTGATAAGTGTTATTATTCAAACTGAACTTTAACTCAGATATAAACTCATTTTCTTTAGAATATGTTAAGTTAAATTCAAAGAGTTGTGATTGCATCTGATTTGAAGTTCAATCTAAAAAAAATATCACTTGTCAAACTTTGCCATCTTTTTAAGAACCTTTAAAATATATGTAAATGTTTGCTTTATTGATATAACAATATTTGAAAAGTTTATGATTTCATTATCTATTTTCCTACCTATCTATTCATTCATCTATCTATTTATACATAATGTTTTTCATAGTTGTTATAGATAATGAAATATTATAAAAAAAATGGCATTCTATTTTTAAATGCAGTTAAAATCCACAGCCATGTTCTCTCAAAGCAAAAATCAATTAAAAACCATGTGCATGGCTACATGAAAGAGTTGGGTATTAACTGAGAGAAGACTTTTTGATGTTTCTTTGAAATCTTAAAGTAATAAAGCATGGCAAATTCCTAAGGTCCACACCATATCTTCTTGTCTGTGCAGTTATTACTATTAGGATATTATTCCTATGTTGAATAAACATAGGTGGTGCTCACTAATCTATATCAGCCAGCATAATAAATTTACTGAATTTTTACCTCCTGAATTTAAGAGCAAAAAACATCTTGATCTTTCTTCTAGATATCTAATAGTTCTTAATTGCTCTTAATTGAACTAACAATTGAGTTTTCTTAAAGACATGATAAATATGTGCAAATGCCTTTTTAAATACATATTTACAATAACAACAAAATTAAAATTATGGACTTTATTTCCAAGAGTCTGTAAGGTTTCCAACCAAGACCATGGTTGGTGGATGAAGACATGGACTTTATTTCCAGGAGTCTGTAAAGTTTCTAACCAAGTCAATGGTTGGTGGCTGAAGGCAGAGAATGCTAATAATCTTCTGATTGCTATTCATTGCCAATCTATTATTTAAGTCCCCACAACTTCAGACCATCTTTAAGTAAAATTGGAAGAATAAATATCTAATATTAAATGGGACATTGTTAAACAGTTAGAAGAAAAAAAGAGGAATTAATTAATTTTTAAAAAATGAACATATATATTATAAAAGACAAAGACAAATATTGAAAGCATAAACAGAATAGAATTCATTAAAAATTTAAGTGGAAACGCAATATTGTGGAAAATTAGTAACAATATATTCAAAAGAAATAACAAGGACTGGTTCAACCTATATTTATACTTTCTCAAATGTTTACCCAAGAACATCATAATCAAAACTTTTTTTTTTTTTTTTATTAAAAAAACTATATTTACATTTGATTCAGTACATACATCATAACAATCATTACTTTAAAAAATAAATTAAGTTCAAATGTATCCAGTAAATTACATTATCTCCACCTTTCATTTAAACAATATATCTCAGTTGTGCTCTTTCATAGTTTAAATCTTTATTCCCATTAACACCTTCCATCAGATTTTACTTATGAAAACAAATATCTGGACTTTTCTTCAATTTAGTTATCATGATTATATTAGAATATGGCACTCTTTAAATTTGGATTACACATCATTGAAGTTAAACAATTTATCATACTTTCGGTTGTAGTTTCATCAAACTTTTGTCTATGAAACATAAATTTATTCGATTGCATATATATTAATATTTGTATATAGATTGTTATTAATAATGTTTTTATAATAATAATAATAAAATAATAATAAAATAAAAAAAGATTAATTACTTGAATTGATGAAAGATATCAAATGCAGATAATTCAAGTTTCTGCCCCCATAAGTAGTTCTCATTGTAATGAAAAAATAGAGCACTTTTATATAGACAGACAAAATGCTTCTAATCAGAGCAAACAACATTTAAAAATTGTCATATGGGACTTTAATGCCAGAATTGGTAAACAATTGACAGATGACAGTGTTCTAATAAAAAAAATTGAGAGAGAACACAGACTTGTGGAATTTTCAGAAAAAGAAAAATATATATATGAATTCTTTTTTTAAGAAAAATATTAAACAGAATAGACATGGAAACATCCAGATAAGGTAAAACAAAAGTCAATTATATTTTGATTAACAGAATATATGTATTTCAAGATTGTAATGTTCTTAATAGATTCAACACAGAAACTGGTTATCACTTAGTAAGATATAAGAAGTGGTCATCACTTAGTAAGACATAAGATATATGAAATTCAAAATTAGAGATGAAAACTATTAAGAAAAATAGTATTCACAGATGACATTCCTACATTCAATGTTACTCCAATAAATTTAAATTAGAATTGCATATCATTGTAAAATATTAACAGATTTTGGAGATGATTCAGATTTCATTGAAATCAGTAAGAAGATAACTGATGCTTTATTGATAATTGCAGCTGGTACAAAAAAAAAACAAATTACCAGTAAATTACAAAGAACAGAAATAATATGATTTTTTTTTAAAAAATGATCCATTACGCAAAATTGAATATTCTGAATTTTGAAAATAATAGGAATGAATTACTATTATTATAAGATAAAATATAACTGTCAATTGAAACCATAAAAAGAAAAACTATCAAAATATCAGCCTCACATTGGTATTGAAAGAAAAGTTGTTTCAGCAATAAGTATAAAAGATTAAACTATTACTAAAAAGAGAAATGGCATGAAGTCTGTGAAAGTGTTCTATAAACAATTATATAGTATTAAAGCAACAAGAAAACAAAGTGCTTCCTTTAACTAATATCTTCAGAATTTCTATGTATGAAAAAATGAGATATACAATTGAAAGAAACTAAATAAAAAAAAAGAAAAATTGTTGAAAAAGCTATATATACCAAATGCCTAAATGATAAAGGGTACATCAGATAATAAGAAAAATTCAGTAGTAACATTGATATTTAAGAAAAATGATAAAAAAAGTATTACAAATTACATACCTATCAGTACTATACAAACACTTTATCACAATAATTACAATTCTTCTACAAAAAACTTTGAATTATGAACAAACAAAAGAACAATGTGGATTAGTAGCTCATATCCACATATTGGTAGTATTGCTATTATGCTTTGGATATATTGATTTTTTAAAAGCATTTGATTATATAAGTATTCCAGAGTAATTAAAATCTTGGATTATCAAGATATACCCATGGTATAGTGTCATATTCTAAAACATGTTTATCAAAATGCAAGAGCATTGTTTAGATTATGTTGTAATACTAAGAAAATTAACATTGAGATTAATGATGGAGTGAATTCATATCTCTGAAACTTTTTGAAGCAGTTTGTGAATTAGAATGGGAGACTTAAGAAGAAGAGTAGAAGTAAATGTTGATTATATAAATCAACCACATTTTGAGATGATGTTGATGCTTCAGAACTTCAGGACATTTTGGAAGACTTATCAGATGAAAGTAAAAAAAAAAAAAGAACTAAAGATAAATACCAAAAAAGCTAAAGTAATGTTCAATGAGTTTTCTCAAAAAAATAAATAAATAAAGATTGATAATCATGAATTATTGCCCATATTATTAATACAGATTGAAATGTCATGAATAACTTTCATAGAATTAAAACTAGAATGGAATGCTTTTAAAAAAATAACAGTATTAAAGAAAAATATGTCTATGCTCTTGGCAAAAAAAGCTTTTCATTTAAGTGTTTTATCAATTCTTACTTATGGATCTGAGACTTAGACACTTACCTAAAATATGGAGAAACATATGTTAGGATTAACAAAAAGAGCTTGAAAATGAAATACATAAGTAAGAGAACAAAGAGGTATCACTAATAATACCTTTAAAAGAATTAAGAGACTAATATAGAACTGAGTTCAGCATATTGCTAGAAGAAATGAAAATAAACAGTCACTTAAAGGTTTAAATTGAATCCCAAGAGATTGTAAAAGACTCAGAAAGACACTTCATGTAAGATGGATGAATAAAAATGATGATGAAAATATATAAACATAATTTTATCACAAACAAATAATTGATTTTAAAAATGCAGACCAAAATGTAATCTAATACACCTTAAAAATAATATTAATTTAGGATTAGTAAATCTTTAATATTAACTAACTAAATTGATACAATGCTCAACTAGACATCTCAGGATAACGTTGTTTTATGAACATTTTAAAATTATGTAATGCTAAATACATAACTTTAAGCATTTGATAAAACTATACTTTGCTTAAAAGTAAATAGGAACTTAATAATCTTATTAAAAGCAAGACTCAACTGTACTATTTATTCATAGCAGGTAATTACATGATGCTCATAAGCTAAGATTCATTTTGTCAAGTTTGGACCACCATTTTAAAACTAAATACCATTGAGTTTATCCAAAATGTAAAAAAAAAACAAAAAAAAAACAATTTTTGAACAGATTTATCAATATAGAAGACTTTGAAAGATTTTCAAATTGCCTATATTTTGTAATAGTACCTAATATTTATAATCAAATTGCAAAGAAATAGAAAAACATTAAAACACCTAATATAATGAAAGATTAAATTTTAGTTTAAATGTTATCGAAGCACTCTGTGCTTGTTTGTATAATATAATATGTTCAAACAATTAATGCAATGTCATTACATACCATTAATATATTTAAAATAATGAATAAATAAGACAATAATGACTGTCATCTTTCTGAATCATATCATTTTGAGAATAGAAAATACAAGTAAAGTAAATATCTTACCCACCCGAGTTGCCTCTTAAAACAAAACATAAAAAACAATACAGATAACAAAAGGTTTCAGCATTGTAAAACATGAAAGAAACATAAGATATTTAATTCAAACACACAAAAAAGCAAAATAAAAGTAAATACTGGTAAATAATTTAATTTTTAAATTGCATTTAAATAAATATATTTAAAAATATTTTCTTACTAAAAAGTCTCTCTCAAAACATCGTTCATCTGCCCATGCCCCACAAGTCATCCAAGGAACTTGTGATTGAAATGAAGCAAACATGTAAAAAAGTGTGTAGGCCATGATTACATTGTAGTAAATACACACAAATGTTGAAACAGTCAGCATGGCTAATCCAATACCTAATAAAAAAGTTTACAGAGCATAAATATATAATTGTAATACTTTTAATAAATCTATAAATAAATTACTGCTATTAAATATATAATTCTGATAATATATAATCTTATTCATTGTGCAAGTAAGTCTGAATGCATTACTATAATAATAATTTGCAAAAACTCAATTATTTTAACAAACATTTTAATATATGAAGTCTACAGTGCAGGCTTTTTCATACCTGCACTCCAATATGTAATATATAGGGAGTTTGAACTCAGACTTTCACTCAACCCTCAACTATCAATGCTATGTAAATGGATTATGTCCTATATATGAGGGGTCAGAGTGATTTATGGTCACCATGAGTAGGATGAGAAGGTTGACACCAATGAGATCTTTGAGCATGTCATCATCAATTTTCAGTGAAACGGATGGCTAAAGAGTTGTGGGGTGGAATGGATTGAAGCCTGTTCATTAAAGTATGAAGATTTGCTATCTTAATATAAAATGAACACTGATTGTATGGTAATCTGGATCAACTGATGAGGGCTGGTTTAGTATAAAATACATATATTGGTGATTATTTATCTTTTCTACATGTGTAGGGACATGTGTATCAGTGGTATGTGATAGTGTGGATAATTGATGGGTACTTGAAAATCTGAGTTCAAATCCTCTATTTGATAATATATATATTGAAATGGTCAGTTTCATCCATCTGCCCATTTCACTTATTTTACCCACACATCTATCCATATGCCAGATTTAATCCCTCTCAGAGTACCCATTCAAATAACCTCGAAATACTATATATGCAGAATCATGTATATATATATATGTGAGCGGTATGTCTGTAGTTTAATAGTATATGTATAGATTACAGATATGTACTCAATTTATAAATATTTCTAGTTTAAGAAATATATTTTATAAATATTTCTAGTTTAAGAAATATTTTAGTTAAATTATTTAGCCAATTTTATTGATGTATTATTGAAAGCGCATACATATATTTCCTGTTATTTCTACATGTATGGTTATAAAATTAGTCTTCTACTAATTATGAAAATAACTTTGTCAAAATAACATTTGATCTTGTAAACAGATCTTAAAGTAGGTCACACATTGGTCCTAAAATAGCGTTGATTTAATTTGGTAAATATAAAATGTTAATAACAAAATAACGCAGGAAAACAAAATCTCAATTACTGGTTATAATTAAAAATGTGTTTCTAAAATAAATAAATGGGTTTTTCTACTGGTTGTAACTATTAAATATGTTTTGCTAAAATAAATAAATGGACTTTTTAGCTACAGACAAGCTCGTAAAAATTAACAGATGGCCAGAGTTTGAAAAGTATAAATACTAAAAGTTTTGTCACCAAGATTAGATCATATATATAATAAGTGAGTTGTAAGTAGAACCTATGCCCGTTTTACCTTCAAAATGATCGAGTAGAACAGCAATAACTCACCTTCTTGGCCCTTAGCTGGGAACTGGAAAGACTTTGGTCCGATAAAATGTAATGCTGTACACCAGCAAAGCAAAGCTGCCCGTGGGAAAGTTTCCATTAACTTTAAATCATCATCAAAAGTGCCAACGTAATATCCTCCCAAGTGCTCCAGAATTAACAGCAATGAAAACAACTGAATGGTAAATTTTCTCTCAGAGCTCTGTTTATAAACTGTGACTTTCGATTCTTTCTTTTAAAAACTAGCTATTTATTAAATCTGCCTTTCCCAAACACCTTTACTAAAACCTGCAAAGAAGACTATTAAATGCTAAATCTTGTCCGATTGTAAAACTCAAATTCTCTTTTAAAATGTAAAACTCAAATTCTCTTTTAAAATGTAAAATTCTAGTAATCTATTTTAAATGTATAATTTTCTGTGGTCTTTTTATGCCTATTTCTAAATCTATTCAATTTATTCTATGATTTTATCATTTTAATATTATATGTATTTAATATGCCAAATGACTTAAAACCACAAGTATTTATAAATATAATTTCAGCTTGTCGATCTGCGAAGATAATTTCAAATCTTCGCTATGATAAATATTAAATAATTGAATTATTATTTTTCTTTATCACTCGCTGTTTCGAGATCATATTATTATTTTACTGATTAAGTTTTGGGTATTAATATTACAATAATCAGTTATCTAGTTAAAATTGTAGTTTGCTTAATTCTAGTTATGGATTATAACTATTTATATATGTAACTTGTACATCATAGGAACTAGCCACAGAGATATTCTCAAAGCATATTTCAATGTGTTATTTGTAATTACCCCACAAATATGCTTCGTCCTCCTTAGATGTATATATGTTGAGATGCAGGTGATAATATTAAACTAGGTTACTAATTAATTTAGTCCCTAAATAGTATATTTAAAATACTAAATTTGAGAACTGGATTGTATAGATATGCAAATAGATGCTATCTAATTTTAAGGCACGATAGTATAATTTTACGCATTTGCATTATGTATAGGTTGTGGGGGTGTCCTTACAAAGTACGCAATATACACTTATCTGCTTGCTGCATGATTCTTGATGAAGTGCTGGTGAAGGCCACACTCATCCACTTTAGTTCAGGTTAAAACACACTTTTAAAACTAGGGCCCAAGGACCTAGATTATTCATAATGCTTATCCGACTCCCTGAACTACTAATGTTCCTATTCATAGCAAGTTGAACGGTTTTAGGGCAAACCAAGTCTTTGAGACTGAAGCCCATGAATAATGACCCATTCGCACCTTTTTGCTTAATTAATATTTTAATATGTGCCATAGAGTATATAGGTAAACCTATCATAAACCAGTTTTCTCTCCTTTTATATTAAATACTTATCTGGTATTAGTGTATATCCTAATCTAGGTTAACATGCTAACCTGCGTATCTGAGCCTAATTACATGCTGGATTTAACTTTTTATAGATAGATAGATGCCATAGGAGCACTATTATAGTTAGTTATATAACTTTGGCTGTAAAGTTCCATATGATCTAGCAGACTACAAAAGTGCTAGAAATTTTCCATATTAATATAGGCATAAACTCCAATATCGCACTACACTTTATTAAATGCTTATAATGAGATAGGTAGCATTAATCTCATTAGTTATATAATGCCTGTGAGAGTAATATCTTATGTTCCCATCATACAATATTGTATGTTTTGATTTATTATTTGTTACTGCTTTATTAAATTAATAATATTTAAAATTATAACTCGTTTTCATATTTTATTGTCCACGAGTTCATTTTATCCAACTCTAGATTTAATTGCACATACATCATTTTATCTATATGTAGTCAATCATTGATTTATTAATTAATCACTTAGTCATATGTGTGTGTATCTGACCAAATCAGTGTTTAAATTAATTAATTTATGAGTCTTTTGTTTTACGCTGAGTGATTGCCAGATCGAGGTTAAATTGAATGTCTGTGTAAGTTGAGAAGTGTCATCCATAGGTAGTAGATCATTGAGCAGAGGTGAAAGGATTGAATGTTGGTAGGATTCTGGATCCCAATATCCGTCTTTGATCAGCTTTAGTGTATTTTGCCTGTGTTCTAGATTTAGTTGCGTGGAGGGACAATTCTTACCGTTACAATATGTGTATATAATAAAAGTTATAAGTTTATGTTTGTGTAGTAAAGTTGTCTACTTTGAAAATAATGAAATAAAAAAAAAAATTAAAGAATCTCTTTTAATAACCTTTTACACACCTCAAACTATTTAGTTAGTTAAGATTAAAAGTAAGTAGAATGTAACTTGCAATTATGGAAAAATAGAATAGTATATATTTCTTTTGTGTTTGTGTTAATTTGCATTTGAGAAGTTTGCCTTGGTATTAAAAGTCATTGGGTAATTTATTTGTGATTTAATTTTGGTTAGTTATTTAATTGTGAATTTGTGATATTACGTAGTTTCGTTTTTGACGTTTGTGTATGTGTATGTGAGTTAATTAAGATATGCTATTTTATAAAACAATTTCGTTTTATATTATTACCTTTTGCAATAGGAGCACATTTCCACATGTGAAGTGGTCCAACCCCTGCAAACTGCCCAAATGCAAGTTCCATGAAATACAGAGGCTTTCCAGCTAACACCAACATAATCAGGTAAGGGATAAGAAAAGCACCTGAAAAAAAAATGTTTAGGCATATGTATACTAATTATTCAACTTTATTTTGAAAATACATTTTTTTAACAAGTAATTTTCACAGCAATCACTTTCAAAAAATACTCTGAAGGCTAAAAATTATAAATATTTATTTCTTTATTATTAGATGAAATACCTATTTTTTTCTTATTTAAATTTTTAAATCTTTGAAATTCAAATAAATTGTTTGTACTGAGATAATTATTTTCTATCATCTAATCAATTGCTTGATTATCTAGGTCTATAATGTCTAAATCAAGAATGATGGCAGCTCATATAGCTTATGCAGCTCTTAGATGATATTAATGATCTTAAAAGACTAATAATCTAATATACCTGCTTCATTTAAAGATGCTTGTTAATCAGATCTTTATATTCTACTGCAGTTGTCTGGCATCAGTTTGAGAATTTTATGGTTGAAGATATGTACTGCTCAACTTCAACTTTTGTCAGTTAATTATTAAAGTTTCTGCATTTTGTTTTATGTCAAGGTGATGTGATTTGCTAACAGTGCTTGAATTATTGTTTTCATTCATACTCAGTTTAAAACTGTTAATACTTATAATTCTTTACCAATTGAAAATCTGGATAAAAATATGCTTTGGTCATCGACTTATATTAAGAGGAAGACATGCTCCATTAGATGCCTATCTATTCACATTTCTGCTGATGACCTCTTTATCAAAAGAGAAAGTGGAATAGTGATATATAGCAGCAGTTAAACTTACAACATTTCTACTGTCTAATACCTGGGCTAAAAATTTTAGTATTTACCTTATCACTTGTGAAAACTATTATATGGTCATTTAACCAAGCTATTTGAGAAAAAGTAAGGGAAGATATAAAAAAAAATCTTCACAATTTGAAAAAAAATAGAATACAAATATAAATGCATTACTATTATGAATAATAATACTTTGAGGTAATCATAAGAGAAAGGCTTCTTTCAATCTGGTGAAGTATTGACTGCACTAAAAAAAATCTTCCTTGTATTGGAACTTATGTAATTCAAGTAGATTCATTACCTGAGATTCATTTATTGGAAGTATCACTACTAATCATATTTTCTATATTTAAAAATTTTTTTTTAGATATTTATTTAGCCTTGACCATCATATATAACTAATTCCTGGTTAATTTTCATGAATCAATATTTTATGAAATAGTCCCCCCCCCCTCCAATTATGCTTAGTTTATTGGTAATCCAATCATGCCAATTTATTATTGAAGAATTTTTCGGTAGCAGTGATGTTACCATAGATCAGTGGTCTTCAATTTTTTCACACCTGCGGACCAGTAAAAATAAGGATATGGTTCCACGGATCAGCAAAAATAAGGATAAGATTTCGCAGACCGGCAGAAGTCTATAGATAAATTTTCTTAAAGATAAGCATAATTGTTATAACTGATCAAAACAACAATGTTAAATATATAAGATAATGTTTTATATATATGGAGTTTATATAATAAAAAACTTTTTTTTAATTTTTTTTAGAAAAGTAATAAAAAATTTAATTCTACCCCCCCCCCCTAAACATCTGTGATAACTAAAAAAACAAATTAATTTATGAATGATTGATTAGATTTTGTTTTCGTTCTGTTTCCTTTTTTTTTTAATTGGGTAAAAATGAGATGAAAAAATAAATAAAAATTGGCTATATTAATTAAAAGTTTAAACTTTTATTATTTATTATTACAAACTTTTTACTGCCCGTCTAGCACGTGGACCTGCAGAAAAGTTCCATGGCCCAGCACCGGGCCACGGACCAAGGGTTGAAGAACACTGCCATAGATCACTGCTGACTTAATAATTTTATCCATCCCTTCTTTGTAAGGTTCATCAGTGTTAAGTATTTTTAATATAATATTGATGAGGTTGTTTTTGTAGTTCATTAACTTACAGATACTAAGGCTCACATATTTTGTATTCCTGAATGCTTGCCAATGATCTTTTAAAAAGGTTATTTAATTTTTTGTAAGTATGTTTCTGGATTTTTCAGACATGTAGAGTCTTATAACACCTAATAATCAACAATGAATTTGGAAACCTAATAAATAACATTTCATTTGCTAGTTGCTGGTTTCAGTCTTGCAGGCACTTTACTTTAATTTTAGGTGCATTAGTGCTTTTCAAAGTGATTAGTAACTGGATTTGTATTAATCTGGACTATGTTGATTATAATAATGAAATCATGTAAGTGTAAACCAGTAAATTGATTTATTAATCTATCTTCCATTGTTGGCTTCAAGGCATATCTGAAATAAATATAAATTCCTATATCACAATCTCACATGGTTTGGATCGATAATTTCTAATAAATCTTAGTGCATGATAGTTATTTTTATCTGATGATTTCTTCCAATTCAAACAAGATAGAAGGAAGTGGATAATATGGACAAAAACAACTTATCAGTATGACTGAAAATTTCATGTATGATTTCATATATGATATCTAAATGGATGGTTTATTTTTTCCAATGTAGGGCAGACTATAAGAAGCTTGCAACTGACCTATTTCCAAAACTATTTCCTCTATATTTTGATGTACTCATCATTATTTCAAAATGAATATGGAAATGTACCAATGGCTCAAATGAATTAAGAAATTTTTGATTGTGGTTAATTTTTGACTTTTATTATAGAAAGGACTGACCACTTGTACTTTATTCTTCAAAAAAAATTTGCACAGTCTTCCTTACTTGTAACATAATCATTACTGCCAGGATCTCATGTGGGGTTTGATATTTGTTTTTTTGAAGAATTTTATATTCTAGAAAAATAATTTATTTGATAGGCCAAATGCATTTATGATTTTAGCTTAGCTCTAATTTCAGTCAGTCCTTTAAAAACTTATGATGCATGAGATCAGATGTGCCTCTGAATTTTCTATTATTATGATGTCTCGTGAGTATAAAACCATGTCCACAACACAATCATGAATGAATGCTTATTTTAATGTCACAATAAAATGAAAAAATTCTTTAGATATCACAATAATAGATTTGTGCTAGAGTTTTAATCTCTTGTTTTTAAGAATTTCTTCAAAAATGGGATGTTGAAGGTGTGGCTTTCATGCATTTTCCAGCATTTATTTTTAATAATCTCATATGAAATTTTATGGCATAGTTTTAAAATTATTGCAATACCCCAAATACATATATTTATAAAACATACACTGTATTTATGACTTCTATATCACACAATTTCAGCTACCCATATCTCAAAAATATATTTAAAAATATATATATATTTTTAAATATATATATAAAAAGGATTACTGTGTATATATATCAAAATATATACACAATCTAGATTTACAGTCATTAAACTAAATATATGTAATTGTTATTATTAAATAAAAATCAACTTGAGCAAGTCAGAAAAGTCGTTCTATTGAACACCATAGAGATTTTTTTTTCACTTCAAAAAAAAAAAAGTCATCTAATCATAGGAAAATAACCACAAGTCTGAAAGTCAAAAGACTTGCTTAAGTCATAGAATAGAAAAAGAGGCCAACATATAAATTATTATACAAAGAAATCTGCCATACACAAATCGGAATATTTTTACAGCCTAAGTCAAATAAGGTAATACCGATCATATTAACAAATTATTCTATACTTTGAAACGTATTATGGTAACGTCGTGATGAAGTGCATCAGATTAGATTTGTTAAATTTGATGAGTTTTGCATTTTTTTAAAGAAAATTTAATTATTTAATCGCTATTTTATTATTTAACGTTTCTATTGATTTTTTTTTTAAATTTTATTAAATACTTTAAATTTATACTACACACTGCAATTTAAGATGTTTACGTTAGTTGTACCACAGAGGGGTCAGCAATAAACACTTTTTAAACTACATTGTGTGTCGATAGGTCGAATATCCCTCACGCGATGCCACTCACGCGATCACCTTGATGGCAGTTAATAATAACAACCAGTCACAAGCTGTAAGAGCACTTTTGGTGATTTACGTCCGAGGTAGCTATTGCTTATAAAAAACAAAAGTATGATTTCACTACCACCAACGAAATCTGTTGTCACCCTAAGCAAATATTTCTGATGCAATCCTCTGCAATAAATATCCGCTGTTGTTAAAAGTTCTTCCAAGTTTGCAGTTAGAATTGGCCTAAATTTAAAGAAAGCTAAGATTTTTTATATATATATATATTTCATTTAGAAATGTCAATGCAAACATTATTACCAAAATTGAGTTACAAACTCCAAGTAAGTTATTTTTTCTTAATTTATCAAAGTATGTAATTTTTAATATATATATTATTTTATCAAAGAATATAATTTTTAATAATGCTTTATTTAACAAAAAAATAATACTTAACCTTAATATAAATGAGTTGTTACTCATTTTAGTAATAATCGCCCGTTAATAGGCTAAAAAAATAATTAAATTTTGATTCCAATCTCTTAAAGCTATTTGGGGGGGGGGGGGAATCAAGATATACTAAAATTACCATAAAAATAATTTAGGGTTTTACTCAGAAATACAATTAATAAAATAAACAAAATATTTATTTTATATAGAGCGATGTTTTAACACATAGTTAAATATGTTACTGAATTATTGTCAATATTTTAAAATAATTTTATTTTTCGAGAAATTTTTCAAGTAGTTCGAAAGTTAGTTTATCTTCTAGTTTCACTTTTCGATGAAAATTATTATTTGTGACTTTGTGCTGGTAAAGTGAAATTCATTTTATTGCGTTTTATTATACAGTATTTGTGTTTTATTACCATTCAAATGCTGCTCTTCACCTCGTATCACTCCAAGATCCTTTACTTGTTTATTTTTTTTTATTTCGGAAGACGATACAGACTAACTTAACGTTGGTTGAGCAGTTGACACCCCCCCCCTCTCTTATTAACTTTTTTATCAGGGTCAAGCTAAAGTAGTAATTAGTCATATCATTACTTAACAATAATGCAGACAATAGTACCGCTATTAAAAATAATTATAAAATAAATTAATTAAAAAGAAACTAATGTAATTATTTCATTATGATCGTTTGGACGTATTGTATTATCAACAAATATTTTTTTTAAAAAAAAAACAAAAACTTAAACATTTTAATGAAAATAAAGATTTTTTTTTTTTAAATTTTAAGTTCAAAAAACATATTCTGACATACTCATTAACATACTTACATTAGTGACAATTAAATGCTATTTTTTATTTACCTCCACCATTTTCATAAGCCAAATATGGAAATCTCCAAACATTGCCTATGCCAACAGATATTCCAATACAGGATAAAACAAATTCCCATTTATTTGCCCATTTCCCTCTTTTTGGATGAGAAGATGTAAGTTCTTCCTAAACAACAAAAAATGACAAAAAATAATAAACAAAAAAAAAGAAGACAATGTATGCAAAAGCTTATTTAAATGACCACTCTTAAGTATGGCCTTAGTAATTACAGTAGGAGCAAAAAACAAAGATAAATAATTAAAAGTTCTACTAAAAGCAAAAAAAATCAAAATTCAAGTGGTGGCTGGATGCATTTCCAATGCCAAGGTCACTATTAATGCAGGTGATGATTAATGGTTCGAGAGATTAGCCTGGGTTTTTGAGTGAGGACAGAAAAGTAAAAGAAAATGAAAAAAATTGGGAGAAATAAATATATTACAGAAATTGAAGTTCAGTGAGTCAAATTAAAAATAAACTGCATTCAATCTATAAGTAAATATTTCATATTCGTCTAATTCAGAGCAAGTCCATAATTATTTTTAACATTTATATTGTAATTATTCATTCCTTCTAAGCTTTGCAGTTTTATAAAAATTATTATCAATTAAAAAATTTGAAAAATGTTCTATTTAACTCCAAACATTCTGAAAACAAAATAAACACAAGTTTTGTTAAAATGCGCCATATTTAAACTTGAATTTTAACTTTTTTTATTTCAAAATATAATAATGTATCACCGAAAAAAATAATTTTTTATAGTACATTATTATATTAAGAAAAAAATAAATATTATTTACTAATAGCATACTTGTATTTTACAAAAATTGAAAGCACAAACATTATACGATGTGAACCCACAGAATAAAAATATTTGCATATGGAATATAAAATAGCGACCATCCTTTCTGTAATAAAATACTCGTAATAATTATGTATGTTTATAAATTTTATTTTCATATACATGTTGACATTTGTTATTGGAATTGTCTAAGTGTTGATTGATTTTAACGATTACTCATATACCCATTTAGTCTTGAGTATTAAGCCAATAAACATCGCATGACCACCACCTCTTATGCTTGTGTATCAATGTTGTTAAAACATGCAAAACTCACTATATATATATATATATTGCCACACACAGCAAGCTAGAGTAATCAATGGATGCCAGAAGGCCTGTGCATAAAATCCATATAACTATATGAGCTAATGGGCTTGGATTGAAAACATTAAGGTGTTTTCAGTTTAAGACTCATAGTTTTGTAGTTAAATGAAAATAAAAGATGGTTGCTGGAGGGTTGCATTAGATCCTAAGATCTAGATGCAGTGCTCTCAGATCCAAGGCTCCTCACTGACGAAGGCCAGAGTAGGCACTAGATGGGGATTTTATGCACAAGCCTTCTGGCATCCATTGATTACTCTAGCTTGCTGTGTGTGGCAATATATATAGTAAGTTTTGCCTGTTTTAAGTCTTGAGTATTGTTACATTTATTTTAAGTAATACTGTGTGTACAATTTGAAAATTATAATTGCAGTTTGTAATGTTATAATCGACTTTACTAGTCTGCATTCAGAAATAGATTATATTTATCTGTTTAAGGAGGTGTATTTAAACTTTTTTGTATCAATAATTTCAATTTCTATGATCAAGTTGCAATCGTTACTGTCTATATAAATATATTGAATCATAAATGTAGATAGGATTCCATCTTTACTATTAAAAGGTTGCCTTGATAGTAGATTGATATTGTTGATTGTTATTGGATTGTCCAAGAATTGCAAACCAAATATAGATATGGAAGCAACTAAACCTCCACATAATGATACTATCATATCAAAGCTTTAGCTTCTTTTTCAAAATAAAAGTTTACATAAAATGATTATTTTCATATACTAACATTTCTCTTACTACAGAAGCAATCAGTTTGACATGTGATATTAATACTGAATTTCAAATTACACTCGGGGTAAATAAAGTTATTTTTATTGTGACCATGCATTAATTTTCACATAGCAAAGATAATTTCTAATTATTTAAAAATCATATTTACTGAAAGAAATGGATCTAAGAGCAGATGAGGAGCAATTTTTCAACTACTTCTTAAATAATAAGTCAATATAATACTCCTGTTAATACATCTTATAAAATACAATATAACAATCAATTGCTAAAACAGAGAATCATTAATATAAATAAAATAACTATTGTCAAGCACTTTCAACTTTTACGAGTTCTTATCAAGGCAATAAAAAACTCATATTTTCTCCTTAGTGATAAATTTCATTACATTAGGTAGGAACTAATTGGAAAACTGGTTAATTTTGAATTCATAGCACAAGATGAATTTTGTATAAGATATGATTCTTTAATCTTACATTTTTTTTCATGTGTTTCACGCATTAATATTGCAAAATCCTTTGAACTACATATATGACCTGTACTATTTTGATGAACATAAAAGGCTGAATAAACTGTATCATCTACCCTTGCTTTAATATATGTATATTTATTTATATTAAGATTCTGTGTTTTAACCATCAACTTACTGCAAATAATAATATTATTTATCTTATCCCCTAACTTTTTTTCAAAAAGTGGAATTTATGTTCTTTTTCCAAGTATGTATTAGAACAAATTTTGATGAGTTAAATGTGTATTTAAGTGCTCTTCCATTAGGATTTTATGGTGTTATTGTCGTCAGAATCTTGGACTTTTAATACGGAACACTTTTATATAGATGAGACTGCTATAGAATTTTCTTGCAGTATGCTGTATTCATATTTAGAAATGTACTTACACAAAAATGGTTTGAATTTTATTTATCACATTCCAACACTTCTACTGCAAAATCTATACTAATTACATTTATTTTCCTAATGGTGATCTTTTTTAATTGCATTATGAGGATCATGTAATATCTTTCATTGGTGAAGTTAATACATCATTATCTAATTTACATTCATTCTCTACTGTAATAATTGGTGATGTGAATATTGATTTACTATTTAAAGAACATAATTTTACTTGTAGATATTTGAATTTATTATATAGTTATGGTTTTAATCCAGTTAATTTTCTACATTTCCATATGTAAATCATCTTTTGATCATATATTTGTTAAATGAAATCAGCATTCCAATTACAAATATGGCTTGTCTCTATTTATCCATTACAGATCATTCCACAATTGTTTTAAAACTGTCTGTGGCTTATAATACTCCCAAGGATCTATTCATATTTTAATAAACTATTAAGTTAAATAATTTGTTATCCAATCACAGCTGGATTGTGTGTTTGGCTTGAATAATGTAAATGTTTTTTTTTGTTTTGTTTTTTTTGCAATTTCAAAATATTTGCACTTATTTCATTAATAAAGTGATTGATCATATTAAATTGTCTAGTTAATAACAAAAAGTGTTCTTCAACAGATAATCATCAATAATTGATAAAATGTACTAATAATATTTTGATTGCTTTAAAGTTGCTTATTAAGGAATTAAATTAGTTATTTAAAAACCTAAATCAAGTTACTATATGGAATTTCTTTGTAATAAAAATATTCTGCAATACAAAACAATGCTTTGATTAAAAAATCCTCTAACCCAATTAATTTCATTAAAAATAATGATACTTTATTAGAAGAATATAGCAATTACTGGCATTTTTATATAATTTCTTTACTTATATGCCACAGGTGGAGTCTTCTGTTAATGATTTGGCTTCTGAATGAATCTTCAAATGTTTCTAATACTTGGGACTGATCAGTTAAAAAATATTCACTCAAGTTAGATAATTTAAATTGGAAAAATTCTTAATATTTGTTTTTATGTCAGTTCTAATTTATTTACTTATTCAATCTTTTTTTATCTGCTGGTATATTTCCTGAATGTTTAATAGTTGGTATTACTGCATCCATTTTTAAAAAAGGGTGATTCAATAGTTATTAGTAATTACAGACCCATTTCAATCATCTGTTATTTTTAAGCTATTTGAGATGTTAGTCAAAAATAAGATGCTTTTGAATGTAAACATAATAATTTCTATAAACCAGTCTGATTTTATTGTGAAAAGTGTTTTTTTTGATATTCTTTATAATCATGTGCACAATTTACCATCTTCATTGGATCATGGTCTTATGTTTGCAGCTGTACATTTGGATTTATCTAACGCATTTGACTCTGCTTATCATACAATTTTTTTTACATTGATTATATTTTTGTTGTTTTTGAGAATTATTTGCTTCAAGGTTAAAAAGTTAGCTATCTTTAGACAGAAAATAATTAAAATTCATGATATTGTTAATAATTTTAAACTGGTTAATCATGAATTTAGCAAGAGTCTATACTTGGTTCTATATTATTTTTGATTTATATATCATTTTTGTTTTGCCCTTAGATTCAAAAAATTTTGCTGATGTTGTCCTATCATGTAATGCTGTTTTATATGATCTTAAATATAATTAACAAGGATTTGGCCTTAATTAGTTACCAATTTATTCTAAACTGCCTAAGATGAAAATCATAATAAAATGAGACATTCTTTCTTCTTACAAATATTCTTCATATTCACTTAAGATTCACTGCAATAATGAATGTAATTTTGGTAATATTGGTACTACTGCCATTTGGGTGTTTTTATTGATTCTAAGTTATCTTGGACAAAAAACGTTGCTTCTCTAGGTTCTTTGTTGCACAAAACTTTCCTAGATCAATTTTGTTGACTATCTCTATTGCTTATTATCAAAATGTATTCTTATAACATCTCCATTTGGGGTTGTTGTATTGCTTATACACTATCTTCATTGTGTACTTTGCAAAATTATAATTATTGTATAATATCTGTTAAGCATTGTAAATATAGAGTGATTATTGATATATATCATTGTTTCTTTTTATGTTTGTAATGTGCTTATTGTTAATACTCCTTTAGCCAAAAATTTTCCATTGGCATTACCAATTTTAATTTGGAAAATAGTTGCAGACAATTTTATAATTGTTAAAGATTATTTAATTTTTTTGTTGATCCTTATTCATTAGCTATTGCTCATATTTCTTTCCTTTGGTTATCGTATTGAATGTACTTATTTTTATTTATTATTGTATTATATGTCTGTATTAATGTGTAATTGGTAGTCATTTCTTATATTTATAATTTATTGCTTTTTTTTTATATATACATTTATTTTCTGTATGTTTTGCATATGATTAAATATATATATTCTTATATATTTTGGAATTTGATGACTATTTTGAATAATTCCTCATCAAGTCCTTTTTTATTTGGAGTTATTTTTTGTTTTATATATATATAATGGTTGATAATAATAGTAATAATGTTGATGATGATAATGGTAATAATAATGTAAAGAATAAGTTATTTAATTTAAAAAAATGTTTCATCATTTTCTTGTATCGAACACTTATTTTCTCTCATTCTTAAAATATATAAAAAATCTTATTGAATTAATTACATAATTCTTGCATTAGTGGAGGAATTAGATGTTAAGGTTGTTTAATTCAGTGATTCTCAAAGCATGTTCAGAGGAACATCTGGTGTTTTGTGGGAAAAAAATTGTAGAAATGATAATAGATACGTCTGTACTATTGTAGCCATGGATTTTTTGTGTGACCAGCTGTATTTATGTCCAAATATTTCAGAAATTTGTGAGAAACATCAAGCATACATTTTGCAGTAAATTTATTCTTTAGTTTATTAAAAGTTTTTTATTTGTTTTCAATGATTCTTTAAATATAATGATAATAATATAATAAAATTAATATGTTCATATAACTACAAGTTACTTTACTCTTCTATACACAGTACTTTAAAAGTTTAAATTTCCCATAAAATTTCTATATTTTCTTTTGACAATTTGATATTATGAGTTACCTCTGTAAAATATTAAATAATTATTTTGTAAATTTGAATTTTTGAAACGTTAGCATTCCACATGAAAAATATTAAGTGAAATGGGTTCCACAATTCTACAAAGATTGAGAACCACTGGATTAATTGTCAGGAATCTTCTAAAGATACATTTTTGTTTTTGATGGACAGAAAGAATCAGAAAATTTGCTATAAATTTTAAAATGGCCTGTTATTTTTCAAATTTTTGTTTTTGAAACCTAATAAATTATTACTGTTTACTAATAATACTGTAATATTAGAAATATAGTGTTAATTTAACAAAAACCCAGAATGGAATTTAATTATTATAGTAAAACAAACATTATTTTTGATCTCAAAAGAATATGCCTATAACAATTATCATAAATGAAATGGATGTCTATCAATTGGGAAGGCTATATAAATTACAGATGCAGGCATGATTAGATAATAATCCCTACTATATTATTTTTTAAAGAAAGGAGGGCTCATGTTAAAAATAAAACATCTAGAAATAAAATATTCAAACTAGAAATATATCAATTTTTATTAAATTTCAAATAACATATACCAACAAAGCTTTTATTGAAATATAATTTAAAATAAATAAAATAGAAACCAAAAGAGGTTTCCAGTGAAACACTAAAATAAAAATACTTCCGACTTAAAAATTGCAAAATAAAAGCTATGAAAATTATTTAAATGTATTTCCAATGATAATCGCCTACATTTAAATTTTTTCATTATAATGGAAACTAAAAAACTAATAATTGGCAAAAAGCTATAGAATTATTTTTAAAGAAAAAAAACTTTGGCATATTTTTTCTTTATCATTTTTTTTATATTGTAATTTATTGTATAATTGTATTATTTTTGTTTTGTTTTTTATTACAAAAAAACAAAAAGATTGAGTGCAGACTTGAATATTGAGAAATATGTGAGTATTTAGCAAAGATATCCAGCTTAATAAAATGAAAACAGCTCTTTGTAATTTTGAAAGAAGTTTTAAAATCTGGTCATATGTTGGCTTCAAAAATATTGAAATTTTTTAAAGAACTACATGGATCCATCAAATTGTGCTACTTGATCTTAAGAATGCTTTTATTGTTCCAATTTTTAAAAACAAAGGGAGTAGATAAGATTGTACTAATTATCATGAATTAACATTATTATCCACTATGGAAAAGGTACTTTCATTAAATTGGTTGAATATGCTGCTTCCACCGATGACTCAATATGCTTTAAAGAATCAAGAAGCACTAGATGTTTTTTAGTGCAGGCAAATGCAAGTAAAGTTTCAGAAACAAAAAACCCAATTTATATATTGCTTTTATTGATCTGGTTAAGGCATGTGATTCAGTTAATAAAACAAATCTATAGCATTGTTCAAAATTATTAGTTTTTCTAATTACTATACATGTATTAAATATATATATATTGTAATGGTCTGCATTCCCTTAAGGAATGAGGGTGCACACATCTAATTATAGTTGGACTTAGGGTCTTCATATAGGATGCCATGAATGATGCAATAAAAGTTTAATTCATAATTGAATCTACTTCAAATAAGATAATTTAATATTAACTGTTTAATACAGATACAACTTAGACCAGTTCATCCAATCTTCATCTCCCTCTTGATTATTCCATTATGCTCAGTATTCAAACTCAGGGTGAATTTTGCACTTAACTCTCTTCAGGGATCCATCACTATCTTGTAGCACTAATAATACTTTTATATGTTTGATATTTTCTTGAGGGGTCCATCACTATCTTGTAGCAATAATAATACTTTTATATAAGTTTGATAGATTCTCAAAATTACTTTCAATCTTGTTATCATGATGTTGAGTCAGAATGATATATATATATGCGTGTGTGTGTAAAATAAATAAAATATCCGTTAATTAAAAACAATATTGTAATTATAGTTGAAATAATATTTTTAATGGTTTACAAACAATTCTTAAATCCATAGAAGTACTTTCGGTTACTTTCTAACCTGTCTCAACTGCCATTAAAACAACTCTTAAATCCGAAAGTACTTCTGCGGATTTAAGAATTGTTTGTAAACCATTAAAAATATTTTTTCAGTTATAATTATATATATATTCAATCTTATTTTACTATGAAAATAAAATAAATAATTTAAATAAATCGGAGACTTTGTTAATTTTTTTATTATTATGATGTTTTACATACATTTCTACTATATTAGTATAAATTTTAAACACAAACAATACTGAATAGATTGTAAAAAAAAAAATTATAATTCCAAAGATTATGATAATACTAACTAACTAAATTTAAATTAAGCAGTATAAATAAAAATGAAAACTTTTGTAATATCCAATCCTTTTGAGATTCCCTTTCTATAAGATCTCCCATCTATGTATGGACCCTATTATTAAAAGAAAAGATCTTTCATCCAAGGATATCAATCATTTATACTGAATAATCAATAAACAAATATCACTAAATTGATTAACTTAGTAATAAACAAAAATTCTGTCTTGTCATAAGTGAATGAATTTAATATGAAGAAAAGTAAAATCTTACCTTCATATTAATTTTATTTATTAACCTGGTCAAGTTGTTTTGTAAGGAAGACCTAAATTTTATTAAATAAAAAAAAATTTAACCCAATGTTCTTTCCACTTTCTTTTCATCTAATGATTTCCAAAATGGATTATTCCAATGTAAGTAGATTTTAGAAGCAAAGGAAATAAAATTAGATATTTATGGATGTCGATAAGCAAAGATGATATGATGTGTCAAAAGTTTATGTTATTGTCCTATTCATTTTCCATGATTTGAGTTCTAATGTTCCTTAAGAATAAGGTTCTTTTATTTTCCGGTCATAAATCATCAGTGAGGAAATCAGTATACTTTGTTGTTCCTAAACATTCCTCTTGCATGATGTTGACATCTCTTTTCGTAAATTATTTCTGTATAAATTGAAGTTGGATATTGAATTATATAGATGAAATATATATATATGTCATTTCAGTAGGAAAGAGTAATTATACCATTTTATGGCAAATTTCTTTACTTATGATGCATTTTCTATAACTTGAAATCTTAAAATAATTTTGTTTAGATATATAAATGTTTTTGATATTTATCTTTCTTAAAATTCAAGTTTAGAATGATATCGTTAAAAATTTCTCTAATTATTATATTAAAGATAATTTCGTTTTTGAAATTATTATTAATATTAAAGAGTAATTTATTTACTCTTTACATGAGTTATAGAGTTCTCTGCTAACAGAGATTTTATAAACAAAGACAATTCATTTAAACTATTGATCCATCTTTTTAATACATTCAGTATTTAAACACAACAAAATAACTATGTGTAGTGACTAGTTCATTTGTAAAAGATAGAATTGATTTGGAAATTAGTTGATTTAGCTTTTATAGTAGAATTGATTTAAGGTAATTAGCATGTGTTAAATTACTATTTCATTTCACGATTTTGTATTTGATTATTATTGAATGCATCATAATTAATAATTGTGTAATTAAGCTCTAATTGTATTTCCTTTATGTTTAGTTGCTAAGCTATGACTTGACCTAAGATTATCTCTATATTTTGCATCTTGATTAGTGATGTTAGTTAACTTAATAAGTGATTGAAATATAAGTATACTTTTGTTATTAAAATTTTATAATATAATGTTTAAGTTATATGCATGTGTATATGAGTATTTTAACATAAAAGGATAACATATTTACTATTTATAAACTTACAATTACATTTTTAAGTTTATGATTTAATATTGCACATAAATAAGTGAGCTTAATAAGATTGTAAGTTACCCTTACAATATATATAATTCATAGCATTTCAGACATCTCCTAAAAACTATCACTTAAAGCAGTGGTCTTCAACCTTTTCACACCTGCAGACCGGTAAAAATAAGGATAAGATTTTGCGGACTGGCAGAAGTCTATAGATAAATTTTCTTTAAAGATGTAAAAAGCTTAGCCTTAGATGAAGTTATATATATATGTATGGAGTTTATATAATAAAAAAACTTTTTTTTTTTTTTAAATTTTGAATTTTTTTAGAAAAGTAAAAAAAAAAATTAATTCTATACCCTCCCCCCATAAACATCTGTGATAACTAGAAAAACAAATTAATTTATGTATGATTGATTAGATTTTGTTTTTGTTCTGTTTCGTTTTTTTTTTAATCAGGTAAAAGTGCACTGAAAAAATAAATAAAAATTGTTTATATTAATTAAAAGTTTAAAATCTTATTATTTTGTTATTACAAACTTTTTGCCAGTATAGCATGGACCAGCGCCCGGTGGTTGAAGACCACTGACTTAAAGTATCATCACTCCTCCCACTATACATGTATTTTTTAGAGTAAATCATGATATTTTAAATAGAATGAGAGACTATTGTGTCTCATGGGGGGATTCAAGTATTTAGATTTTTTAGATGTTCAGGTATGATGACGTAAAATGCCATAAGCTGGCTATAGCAATGATTTTATTTTATATAGGCACATTGAATTTTTTAGTATTTATTCTAGAACATATATAACCGTAAAAACATTAAACATTATATATATATATAAAAAATAGTCAATCTGTTCTTTATTTCATTAGATTGGTAATTAGTAAAAATGAGAACATATCAGGAAATCTATGAATTAATTTGACCAGTTATGTTTGTTTTCTTGGTAGATAGGGAAACAAACTGATTAAATCTGACAATTGTATACTAAAATCATGCCCATTTAGTAACTGTATTTTTATTTGACTTATTTTTAAACTAAAATTCTATTACTTGATGACATGATTTCAATTTCAATTTGCAAGTTTTAATTGGTTGTTTGCCTAATTACATCATAACTGAAATTTCTTCTAGGTAAATAGATAGAAAATTTTAATTTCAGTATTTATATTTATAAAATGTGTGAAAATCTTTATTTATATATATATTAAGTCAGAAGTCAACCTCCAATAATGTGCTATTCCTTAAATATTATAAATCTTCGTGCACTCACCAGTAAGAGTTTAAAAAACTTAAGTGAATCACTTAAGTTTAGAGCATATTTGTATATACACCAATGCTTACTGACCATGCTTAAATTAGGGCTTGAGTCTATTGTGTGCCTGATGTTATAATCAAATATTGATTGTACAAATTTAGTTAACCTATCATAGAAGACATTGTCTCATTTTTAATCATCTACAATTAGACCTATACAACTTATAAATATAAATCTATTATTACAAATACACTCTTCACTTAAGTTATTTAAACTCTTAGTGGCCGGCAAGGGTGTGGAGATTTATAATATTTAAGAAATAGTGCATTATCGGAGGTTGACTTCCACTTTAATAATTTCAAAATTTCCAGCACTTTATAATATATATATATATCAACTTTTAGATTTATTGACTAGTCAATAAATTTATTTGTAACAAACGCCAATTTGGATATCATAATAAAATAATTATCAATCAGCTTCTCCACTATGAACTTTCTGAAATTTATGGACAACTTTGCATATCTCCTTTTATGACAGCAGAGCTATATAGTAGAACTCCAAACTTTATAAATATTAAACTTTTAATGTTATGATAAATTTAATCTAAGTAGATAATTTGTACATTACATTGTTATGTCAATAAAAGATTCTGTTGTTAGCTGAAAAGAAGTCATTTCAAACCATAAAATAATCTTTCTGGAATACTTTATTGATAGTAATTTTAATGTGATGTCAAAATCGATGTTTGTTAAATATAAAATTGTTGGTTGGACAATTTAAACTATGACTAATGGGTAATATCTTGGTATATTTTCTTATTTAACATTAACATGCTTGGTTTATTATATAGTGAATTATTAATTGATATTAATTATTGTAGTAATTTTCACCACCACCTTAGGTTTCTTAAACATAACATTTAAATCTTTAATATTTATAAAGTCTGCACTGTAATTGTCTTATACTCCAATAGTTATCTGATAGGTCTGAAGTTTGTTATTTAAAATTAAAGGACTTGTTTCCCATTGAAATGCTATTATAACATTCTGCACCCATTTAAAGATAAATATTAGCACATGAGCAGGATAATTTAAATTTTGAGTGATGAAAATTTGACTGTATATTTTCCTTTTAGCATTAGCACATATATTATGACAACTAAAATTTGATGTAAATTTGGTATGTGAAGGAATGACAAGTATATATATTTTTAATTATTAAGCTGATTTTTAATAGAGAATGTTAACAACAACATATTGTGTAAAAATTATTTTCATTTGCTTATATAATTTTATAATGTTGATGAAATGTTTGAATTCAGAATTTAAACTGGTTTATTTATACAGCATACTGCCAAAGATGATTATTAATTGTTAATCGCCTGCAAAATGAAGGATAAAATTTAATACTTGAAAAACACTAATTTAATGAACAGCTTATGATATTTTTACTTGTATTAGACTAATAAGCATTATTAAATTATAACTTATGAAAGAGATATTGAAACTATTGTGTTATTTTAGAATACTATACAGGAGGACAGTGATCAGAATCAAGTTGTATGTTAATATATATTTTATATATATATATATATATATATATATATATATATATATATATATATATATATATATATATATATATATATATATATATATAAGTGTATAATAATTTAAATATAATTGACTGCTATATCTTTTTGTACAATGCTTTTTTATGTGTGAAATGAATGGAAGTTAAAATTTAATTTACATTATGGATTAAATTTTAACAAATAAACTTTTGATTTAAAATCTCTTATTCATTAACTGCAAATTTTTTTTGAATATGCATCTGATAAGTATCAAAAATCTATAAGAACTATACCATAGCTATTATTTATTGGTATTTCATTTGAAAATTAAAGTGAATGAATAAGTAAACTCATGATTATCATATTGTACTTTGATTAATTATTTTATGGAAGATGAGAGAAAAGTCATTAACTTTCTTATATTTCAAAGAGTGTATATGTGCAACATTTTCCATCTCAAATATATATTTTATATTAAACATCATATAGGTGGATTTTGATGTATAAACATGTTTTTTATTAATATTCATTTTAACAGAGATTATGTTCATAATATTTGATTATAGTATATGTTTTGAACTTTTATTGTTTATTGTTATTTTTTTATATAGATATTGTTAATAAATTTTAAATTTATTTAAAACTTGCATTGGTTGTCATTCAATATATAATGCAAACCTATTGGCTAATATTTGTCAGATAATAATTGTGTATTAATTTACACTACATAGTTTATAAAAAATATAAGATAGTCCAGGATTAAGCTATTGGATTGGTAAGTGAATGTACAATGATATTTTCTTTGTGATAACTCTAAAATATTATCATTTAAATCAGGTACACCCTATTACTTAGTAATTAATTGTTTAAAGGTGATTATAATTGGATGCCTGCATATTTTTGTAAACTATCATTTGTTGGGTGACTATTATCACAATTAAGTATTTAATTATAAAGATAGTAATATTATTGTATTATAAAATTGGGAATAGCATATATTGAAATTGGTATTTGAATTCTATTAAATGGAATGATTTACTTTGATTAAATTTAAAAGCTCATCAATATAGATCATAAATTTCATTTAAATACTAAACTTTGATATTGACATTTGATTATAATAGATTATTAGAAATATTAGACATATTTAGGTAATTGCAATTTAAAGTTTAGCAACTTAACTTTATTTATTTGAAGAATAGTCTTTTGTGATTTGTTAATAGTATTTGTATAAGTGTCAAATAAGAATCTTTCATTTAATTCATGTCATTATGTTTGGATATTGTAAACTTTAAAATTATTTAATGGGTTGACCTTATATTACTACATATTGGTGATAAGTGGTGAGCTATTCTAGATTAATTGATCTTGTGTATTCTGTTTTATTATAGTTTAGTAATATATGATTTATTTATTTTTTATTATAAATTGAGATTATGAATTTAGAAAGTTTTATATATTTTATTAAGAATAGATTAATATACATAAATCTGTAGGTTAGCAAGATCTGTTATCATTCTTAAGTATTTCATTTTATTATAATTGATTTATTTAATAAAAACAGGAATATTACTATTTGAGATATTATTTCACATGTTTATTTTTATTATCATTATTTTTATTTTATTAAATTGCCATTAGTGATCAACTATTGGATTATATTTAATTATGATTCATGTTTTAAGTTTGCAGATTATACTTGTTTCTATGTCTTTTTATTATTTTTATTGTGTTACAAATAGCTTCTAAATTTGTAAGGCATATTAAGGTTTTTTTCCTGGCATGAATTATTCAGTTATAAATAGCATTTAACATTTAGAATACGTTTATATCATAACAATGGTGTCTCAATTCATGAGGAATACTAAAATTTATCTTCCTCATCATTTGTAATAATTTTTATTGTTACAAACAGTTTGGCAATATAATCATTGTTATTTATAAGGTATTGTTCCATTATTATTGTTTTCATTTCTAATTCATTACAAATGATAATTAACAATTAGTCTACAATCTTATTCTGTTTCAAATAATGTCCATATTCCTCAGACAATTTCAAGTATTGGCTTCACTCATTTTCATTTGGTGACAAATGGCACCGAACATGGGTCATTCTTAAAACATAACCTTTTGTTCATTTTAAATTGTTACGATATATACATAACACTAATCTACAAATGTCAATTTTTTGCATTCACACATTTGACTATTGCCTGTGAATAAATATATTAATGATTATTATTAATCAATTATTAAGCATTACTAAAGATTAATATAAGATAATCATTTGTGGTATAATTTGTCATCAACCTCATACCCTTACATTTATATCTTAGATATACAATTAAATTTCTATTTCACTTCATGTTCTTAAACATATATTCATTTAAATAATTAAAAAAGAATATGATCTCTGTAGCATTTCTAAATAAATCAGTACTTTTCAGCTGGTCCAGGATACATATGTCATTATTTGCTTAGTATTTAATTTATGAATATTAAATAATTAAAATTTGATCTATAAGTTCCCAATTTTTTGCACTGACCATTTGACACCATCTAATATAAATAATTATGTTAAATGATCATTATTAACAATTTATTTGACTAGATATTTCATATTTATTTTAGCAATGATATAAACAATTAATTTAAGATTAAAATTCACATGTGGTAATCTTCATTTAATTTTACTTAGCTTTTTTCCATGTGTAAAATATAAGATATGCTTTAAAATGTCCATTTCATCATACCTTCTTGAAACATATAAAAACATCTTTAAAAAGGCAAATGCCCCTCAAGGTGCATTTCTCAATGAGCTTGCATTCTTCAGCTCACCTAAATCTTATTGGTCTTTAATTAAATAGCTTTTATTATAAGTTTAAAAATGATATAATATTTAATATAACAAATGAATAATAATACCAGTTAACATAATTATACAAAGAGAATTGTATCCAATGTGTGAGTGCAAAAACTTAATATTTAATGTTAAAGTTGTAATTATTTGGCATTGAGAAACATTGGACAAATAATAAAAATAAATATAAGAAGTTGTGACCTAGGACAACTGATGATTGTTGGTTCATCTAGGAATGTGTTTTGGGCAAATATTTATTTTTTATAGACATCTTAATGTATTTCAAGAAGATGCGATACAATGAAGATTTAAAAATATATATATTTTTTTGTCTCTATTAAAATTAAGATTTTACGGAATAAAAAATATAGGTACAGTTGACAAAATATAGATACAGATCATCTTTTTCTTATTATTAAAGCAACTGTATTTTATGTATCACTGTCTGGTATGTATGAGTGTCTCAATTATGCCAGAAACAGAAAACAGATTGCCTTCCAAATGATTTTTCTATTTATTAATCTAACACAAAAATTAGAAAGGAAATCAAAACAGGAACAAATGATTTGATGACCATTGATTTTTCAGTATTAACTTGATCACTCTTTTAGCACAGATGTAATAGTTTCTCAAATAATATAAGGATTAACAAATCTAATAGAGGAGTTTATAGATACTATGTGCCTAAAAGGAGAATGAAGTTGTAAAACTGTAACCAAAGTTATTCACTATATTTACAATAGCAATAAGCATATATATATATATATATATTGTTTTTTACTTTAAAAACCCCCACATATCTACCAAAGTGATTTGTATTTTGAAAAAGTTTAATATCAAATCAGTCTTTTATTGCAAAATCCAAATATTTAATTATTTTTTTTGGCACCTATGGAAGTCTGAAGGATTTTTATATGATCATTGTCAATCATTACTTCTAATTTCTCTTTACACACACTTTCAGGATATGGATATGATATTTAAAGTCATACAAAATAAAATACTGTCAAACTTATCATTCAAAAACAAATCAAATTAATCATGCAATACTATCCTTTTATAACTCTTCAGTCTTACATTGGATGTAATATTAACAAGTAAATTATATGACAGGTAATCTACAGTTTATTTTTATTAACAGCAACATTAAAAACAATTTTTGAATCATCTTTACTGTCAGATAATGTAAATGTTGTGAATGCTTTTGCAAATAATAGTTCAGAGGTACTGGAAATGTTACAAGAAAAGGCTAAAACTAAATGCTTTTTTTAAAAGATTACAGTAATGTTCAATAGATTTTGGAAACAGATAAAAATAAAGATTTATAATAATAAATTAGAAGATGATGATAACAGCAAATATATTAGTCAGATTATTAATAAAAATGTAAACAGAATTAATATAATCAATTATAAAATTCAAAATAGCTTAATTTTCAAAAGAAATATGTTAATATGTTTTATCTGCACTTATGTATCTGAGATGTGCATAATTATTAGAAATGCAATATTAGAAACTTCTTATAACATAGCAAACTATAAAGAGATACTGGAAATAAAAAGAAAAGTTCAAAGTTGTAATACAAAGTTAAGAAAACAACCATATAAAGTATAATTAACTAGGCATAATTTAAAAGAGGTGTCAACAAAACTATTAAACTCGATTCCATGATACTTTAAAAAAAATCAAGTGAAATGGATAAATAAGACAAAAATTGGACTGGATTGAATTTCATGAGTTTATTAAAACACACACAAAAAAAGCCTAAATACTAATAAATAAACAAAAAGAGTTTGCTGGATTAAACTGAATTCCGAGAAGTTGTAAAAAAAGTTAAAAAATATTACATAAGAGTTGGATAAATATGGCAAAAAAGTTTAGATGTAAAAAAAAAAAACAAATTTGAGAAATATGATTCAACTTGAAGAGACTTAATTTTGACAGAAAATGTTAGATATCTATAATTAATTTTTACATTAAATCATTAAAGTATATAATTGCTGACTCATATAGTTATCATGGGTTCAGTACTCAAGGGTTTCAGTATTCCTAAATGATTAACTTACCTTATATGATTTTTCAAAATATGAGATGCGGATTTGATTTTACAGTAAAGATCAAATTTCCACTTTTGTTGCTTAAATATATGCAACTATTTTGACTACCAACTTTTAACTTGATTAACATGAAAGTAATAGAGCACAAATAGGGATAGTAATTAGAAATATATCATATAGGAACCAACAGCTTATATGTTATTATGTTAGCCAATAACTTAACATAATGTTGTACTATTTATATAAACTTAAAACCAATTCAGAAACTGGTTTAAACCATTTATACTTACAAGCTAATATAATAGGTGGATAATAAACTATTGATTGATAATAATTAAAATTTATATATATATATTACAAAGAAATCAAATCACCTATCACATAATTTAATTTAACATGCTTGTGGTTATATAACGAGCTTACAAATAGTTCTTAACAAGCGCGATTTGTAAGCTCATTATATAACATTTGTAATACAAGTTTGTTAAATTAGGTCATGTGATATATGACTTGCTTTTTTTATAATTATATTTTTTTCTATAAAAGCTTTGATGATTTTATATTGCTAAAGCTATTAATATATGGTGTATATGAATGTCTGAAAATTTCAGATTTTCTACCTAATTATCCATTAGATAAAGTTCTGGGCTTGACCTGGTATTTTAAATGTAATGTTTGAATATCCTAGCACCTCAATGAGGAAGCCAGGAGCCGAAATCGATTTGAGGTTGGGGATATTCTGAAAATTTTATTAAGACCTATTTGTAAGCTCATTGTATATATATATATATATATATATAAAATACATATTTTGCGGGTTCATCCGTGTTAAAAACTTTTAATATCAATTTACTGACGTTTCGAAACGTCAGTAAATTGATATTAAAAGTTTTTAACACGGATGAACCCGCAAAATATGTATTTTATATATTTAACCCGTGCAAATCTTCGTTTTAACATATATATATATATATATATATATATATATATATATATATATATATATATATATATATATATATATGTGATAGAAATAACATTTTATCTTCAATAGTTTGTGTATATCAGATTATATTTGTTGATTAAAATTATTTATAAGATAAAAATATATTTACTTAATGATAGTCTGATAATATGTCACACTAATATTTGTAGAGGAGAGAGTAAAGATGATCATACACAAACAAAAAAAAACCTATATTCTTGAGTCTATCATATTAATGCAGTTCTGGATTAGAAATGCATCAGGGCATATATGAATTGACTTAGAAAATATATATATATTTTTTTATAAATTTCAGTATATTTAGTTTTTAATATTTCATTATCAACTAATTGCTTAATGAAATTTTCATGGTGAATAAGTAATGTGGAATAGGAAAAATTTTCAGACTTTTGAATTAACATAATTATTGATATTATCTTGAATTTTTCTAAATATAATTTATTGAGAACGGAGAAAAATAAGTTCAGTTTTAAGAATTGCAAATATGATTTTATAAAAATATTAATTAGCATTTTATATCAAGTCTTAGTATTTTTGTCATTAAGATTTGATAAATAAGATTAGAGAAACTCAGTTATCATAATTACCTATAAAATGTCTTCAAGTATAATGCATGGGTTTTACAGTAATTTAAAATATATTAAAAAAAACATTAACAATTAACTTTGGATTTGACAATGAGTAGATTTTGTAAAATAATTTTGTTTAACAATGTATAAGCTTTCCAATTCAATTTTTAAAAGATGTATAGGTCAACAAACATGCCAGGATAGAAGGATTTGTTTTGTTACATAAGAAGTTCTATAATTTTTTTTCCTAATGTTTTAAAACTGATAATTTAAATGTCAGAGAACATTGGAATTATAATCTACACAATTTTATTTTTCTATTCAGAATTTTAAATATAAAAGATTTAAATTGTTTTTATTTCTGATTGTCTATTTAAGATTAGGTTCAATATTTTGACAAGTATTCACATTTACAATAATGTCATACAGACAAAAGATAAATACATTATTCATGTATTATTTATAGAATAAAATCAAACTATTTCATTAAAAATGATTAAATTATTTTTTCTTCATTATTCATGAGAGCTAATGGAATACAATATATTCTAGCATTAATTTTAATTTATTCAATGAAGGTAAGAAGATATCAACCTTAGCCTGGATTTGTAAAACACTATTTTTAGTTTAATAAATTGTAAATCTTGTTTGCCTTTGTGTGTAAAAAATATTCACAAGATTAACTAACAGTTTATAAAACAGTTTAGATTTGCTTTATACTCCTCACATATTTGGGTTTGTAATATTAGTGGTGACTTGTAATTTAATAGGATGTTTCAGTTTATAGATATTGTTAAAAGATTGAGTGATATACTGCTAAAAATTGAAATAAAATAATTTTTTTGATTTAGATAAAAGTGGTGAAGAAATCCATTTATTAATAAATTAGTTATGAACATAAAAAAAAAATTGTCTGTTTGCATTTTTAAAATTTTTGTTAGTAAATTATGTTAACATGTGATTTCTATCAATTAATCCTCTTTTAATCTACAAGGTTTATTATTAATAGAGTAATTTTTTCATTATTATATAAGAAATGTTATGGTTTTTAGAAATTTCCACTGTTATGAAGAAACATGTACAAGCTTCTTTCATTAATTTTTTAAAAATAAACTACAAAATATATAGAGATATATAAAAACAGAGAGTTGAATATAACTTTAACATATAATCATAATTAATATTAACTTACTTTGCTACCTTCAACTTCAGTCATTGCATTTTCTATATTCTGTTGAAAAGATGATGGATTTTTTTCATTTGACAGATTATAGCTCAGTGGAGTTACATTATACTAAATAGTAATAAAAATAATATATAAATACATATGAAGAATATAAGGTTTTGATGCACTTTATTACACATATTTTCTTTAGCATTGAAAACTGCTATCCAACGTAAAAATAACAGACTAGTCCTCTCACAATATAAATGGATTTCAGCTAAGTAGCCTTATCATGATGTGCTAGAGATTTAAACATCTGCAAACCATGCTGGAATAGCAATCTGTGCTTTAATATATAAGTAATACAAAGTGATTTGGTCATTTTCAAGATATAAACATATTAGCACACATATGTAAGTAAAATAAAATATCCATTATGAAATATATATTGTAATAAAAATAATAAATTATAACATTAATATATAAAACTATGACAAATCAAAGAAGTACTTTCAGTTAATTTCTTTTTCAGTTAAAAGTTAAGAAATTAACTGGAAGTACATTTGTTACAGTTTTTATAAATATACGTTATTATCATTGTAATAGTCATTTTTATTACAATCATGCATGCATACACACACATATATAGTGTTAAAATAGGGTAATACAAAATAAATAAATGTTGAAAATAAAGAACACTCATATTTTTGTTTGATGCTCAGTGACCTAGTCATTGCCCATTTCAGCTAAAAATATAGTCATTGCCCATCTCAGCTAAAAATAATTAGATGTGCATTTACTGATTAATAATTAGATGACTAAATTGGCAAAGGGTTGCAAAAGTTTTAGGCTTGCTTAGAAAATTTTATCTAAATGAAAAATATTTAAATTCAATTGAGATTTAAATCCTAGGTTTGTGATTAGTGCTAATATATACAGTAATCACTAGACCAATAAGATCCCTCTTTTATTATCCATTTACATACATATATAGTACACCTGGATCTCATTTTATGTAGTAGATAAGTTCTGCAGAAAACCCGCATTAAACAAATCACACAAAAATAGACTTAACTTACCTTGAAAAATGGGAAATAGGTTCTGTAATTTTCAGAAGTCGCATAAAAGCAAAGTAACAAGGAAAAATTACTTTAAAATTTGCTTTAAAAAAATAAAGAAATAAGGTATGACTAATAAAAAATTTCAAATATTTGAAAAAAATTGATACAAGACAAACTTTTTTTACTTTTTTTTTATTAACTAAAATATTTAATTTTACATTTTTTCATACATATTTTAATCATCGCTATTTGACAATATGCATTCGTTTAGCACCACTTTTAGTCTTGTGCTGTGTTAATGGTTGTTGACAACTCAATTGGTGATTTTACTAATTGTTTATAAAGCTAGCAATATCCAGATACACAACTATTTAGCTCCCATTGGAATTTAAGAGGTTGTTCATTGCAGCAAACTCTTAGATTTCAACATTTTCTGACATTTTTCTTTGACTCACACATCAATATAAAATCTATGATTAAATAATTTTTACTTATCAGAAAATAAAAAAATTGTCTTCATTTGATAGATATTTTTGTTTACTACTTGAAATAAATTTTAAATGTTCACATTTTGTTTCTATATTTGAAAAATGAGATAACAATCAAAACAAAAAGATTATACATTATTATTAAAAAGATTGTTTTCAGTTTACAAAATCTTTATTTCTGATTATTTTTAAAAATCTAAAAGAATATTTATTTCTGTTATATCTAACAAAATATGTTTTAAAAGTTTAAAATTTTTGAATATTTATTGTGATATTTTTATACATGATATTTTTATACTCATAAGTATAAATCTATTATTATTATTTACTCATAAGTATAAGCAGGTTATTTATGTAAAAGCTAAGATTCTAAATAACTTCAGACCATATTCATGTTAGCTGCTAATATAAAGTAATATTTTTGAGAAAAAAAAAGTATTTCAATTCAAAATAAGTTATTAATAATTTAAATTTTTTGATATCTAATAAATATAGTGAAATATGAACTTTTTTATCATATAAATGAAAACCCACATAAAAAGATATTAAGAAGAAACATGAATTGCATAACTTCATAATCGCATTTAAAAAAATCCGCATAAAACCAGACCCAGGTGTATATATAGTAAGAGAAATATAATCATATATGCATAAATTTCAATAGTTGATCAATTCTAATTGAGTCATAGGAATTAGCACAGAGTACCAATTGTTTTTTTTATTGACATCATTGTTCCCATAATTCTGTTGTAGTTTTATTTTTAAGTGATTATAAAAATTTATAGCATTTTATTTGCTTCATAGATTATTGCACTATTTAAAAGTAAAAGTATAGAATATCAATAAATAGAAGTGATAAGCATTTACTGTTTAAAATCAATAAAAAATATTTAAAAATTATGAAAAAATCTGACAATATATACTTAAAAAATATAAAAACTTGTAATCTTTTCTTAAATCCCAAACCTATTAATAAACAACTTTACACTTAATATATGGCCAATTTAAGACAATTCTAACAGGTTTATTTACAAAGCACAAATAATTTACCATTTTATAAATTCATGATTGTGATTTATGTAATTTAAGTCAATTTTTATGAGCAACTGTCAAATATGAAAATATATTGCTTCATTATCAGTAAATAATGCTCTGAAATTTAATTCTAAAATAAATAAAATAAAACAACAAAAAAATGGAAAATTATACAAAAGTATCTCAAATCAAATTCACTAAAATAAAATTTAAATTTGGCAAAATTATCCTTATTACTATAGAAATATGAAAGTTTGTCTGATATTCAGCAAATATACCAATCTTGAATCTTGCATGAGTTTTTAAATTTCGTTTTTTGGAGTAATATAAATAGGGTATAAATTTTTGCTTGGTGGTATTTGTTTCAAAAAATTTGGTAATTTGCAATGAAATCATAACCAATTTAGAATGACTTCATAAAAATGCAAAAAGAGGGCAGCACTGATTAAAAGTTTCAAGGAGAAATGGGATGGTCAAGTTTTCATATGAGAGATGCAAAAAGTAAAATGAAAATGTTTGGTAGATTGCAGTTTATGGATAATAAAAGAATAGCTAAAATAGTATTTAATTGGGTTATGAGTAAAGGGCAGGTAACAAGATGGGTGAGAAAGGTAATGCGCTATGCAAAAGATTTGGATAAAGAATTTATATCAGTATATTTGTACAAAAGATGGGATGATTGTGTTAAGAGGATTATTGAGTGTTATAGTAGTAAGGAATGGGATAAAAGAATAAATTTATTAATAAAGACTAAGGAGTTAGAGAGATGGAGAAATAGTATGGAGAGTAAAAAGAGTTTAAATATATATAGAAATAAATAGAATATTAGGTGTGAGTTAATATATGATAATAGTAAGGAAAGTAGTTTATTGTTTAAGGCTCGAACGGGATCTTTAGCTACAAAAGAATATACATGTAAATGGAAAAATATGGGTGATTTATTTTGTAAATTATGTAAGGAAGGAATTGAAAATATTAGGCATTTGTTAATTGAATGTAAATGTTTGAAAACAGAAAGGGTACATATAATGAAGTTGTGGAAAAATAAATATGAAAAGAGTGATTATACAGAAAGTGAATTATTGGTTTTTATGCTAGGTTTGGGAAAAGATAAGGGGGATTTAGATATAAAGGTTATAGAATTGACAAAAATTATGTTGTGGAAATGGAATAGAGCAGATTATGGGTAAATTTAGAGTGGGGAATGTAAAAGAAAGTGGCTAACAGGTTTATCTGGGCTTAATTGCTGAGATATTCTTGACTTCGTTTAAGGAGAAGCCATAATACATCACATCACATCACATCAGATGCTGGAAATTTTTTTAAATTGGTACAAAGTATGCTGTAGCCTGCTTATTGAAATACATTTGACAGATATGATGAGAATTATACTTTTTTGATAAAGTCAGGTAAAATTTGATTTTATAAATATACTTTAAATTAATAAAATTTTATTTGTACCATATACTTATTCTTTTCACTTACATGTGGAGCATCATAGCCATTTTTAAAAATGAGTTTATCATGTGAGAAATATTTAAATATCCTAAAAGTTCACTTCTTACTGTAATATTTATTTCATTATACTGATTTAATTGGAAAAATTATTTGCAAACTCAAGACTGTGTGACATATTAAAACTGATATTTTTATATGCTGAAAAGTGAACATCAAGCTTGATTGGAAACTAGAACATCACAGATCAAATCAATTCAAAATGAGGAACTTTTGCCAGTTATAATTTCAAATTAAATAATGGAGATGGATCAAATTTTTATTCAAATAGGTGAAGCCAGAGTTTCTATTCATTAGAATACATTCATGAGAAATTTTGACAATAACATGTCCTTCTGCAGAAGATAATACACAAATAACTAATAAAAATTATAAAGTTAGGCTACTTGGCTTCCACAAGTGTTTGAATTTAACCAATGGCCAAACTTTAGCTATATCAATGTACAATAATAGTCCAGAGCCACCTAACTTAATGGGAGTACATGTGCAGCTTATTGATAACCTGTGATGAATGGCCATCCAATACAAATTTAAATGTGAGATTTTGTCTTTTCATTATAAATTTTAAGAAATATTATATGGGCTCTATGATAGAAGCCAACATGTAATCTATTAAATAAATATTCTTGATTTGAGTTCAACATGAAAAAAAATGAGTGATGCATCTTCAGAACATTTCCACCCACTCTTGAAACTCTCTGGTCGAAAATTTCCAGACCAAATCTGAATCAAGATTTATTCATCACATTACTGATTGATATATAAAATACTTTAATTAGATGAAATTATTTCCAATTAGAAATTACATTTGTTTTATTTACTATTATCATTTAAGTTGTTGTGGATTACATTTTTTATTGGCTTATGGCCGTTCAATAAATATTTCTATTTAATTTATTACAGTTTATTTTTTTTAGTTTTTCTTTAACATATTTAATGCAATATGTAATTTCTTATCACTTTCACTAATAATAAATTGTAAAAAAACTAAATCAAATGCTGCAACAATTCCATATCAATATAACAAACTTCAATTTCAGCAAATTAAAGAGACTTTTAACATTTACAGCAGTAACATAAGACTTTTTCCAGCCCATATATAATAATTTCTTTGCTTTTCTCTCTTATTATAAATATCGTATTTAGTATAAAAGATTTGATAAAAGTATGCTTCAAAGTCTTTTATCTTTAAAAATTACTTTGTATATTTATTTTTGATTACAAGCAATATTTTTGTCTGCCTATGTTATAAAATGGCAAAAAGTTTATGCTATATTTCTCATATGACTCTGATTTTGTAGACAGATTCTTGTCAGCATATAAACATTGAAAAACTGAGATTTGTACACTTCTAAACAATTCTTTGTTATTTATAATCTTATTGTGTATTATGTATTTCTTTATAAATACAATATTTCAAATGAATTTTGTAAAAAAAATTTAATGCTCTTTGAGATTTCAGATGACAATTTTCGGTTCATCAGTAAGTAAGGACAATCAATACATTGTTTATTCAAGATCTGAAACACATTAATTTTTAAAAAATACAATAATTTTAATTTCATTAATGATAATTAATAATAAAAAAAAACAGTAAAGCAATTAATTTGATATTTTTTTTAAGAACAGGGAAACTTTTAATAAGATTAATTAATCTAAAGCACTAAAAACTGAAATTTTTATGTAACTTAATACATTTTATTACTTAAATATAAAGAACAAAGTATAAGAATTTTGAATTAATAAAACACATTAAAATTTAATTTAAGTAGTGAGAATATTTTTGGATTTGAAATAAGATTTTGAATAACCTATATTCAAAATAAATACATTAAACAATATATGAGCTAGATATATTTTTTAGAAGAAATGGTAATAAATGGACTTCAAAAGTATTAAAGTGAATCTTAAGAAGAGTATAAAAACTCTAGAAAGAGAGCAATAATGGGTTTACTGGATGTGAAAGTTTGCAGAGTGATGAGAAAAAAACGCTAAAAATCAGAGAAATTGGAATAAATTTGGAGAGACCATAACCATGCAGAGAATTAGTATGGTTATTGATATATATAATTTAAATTATAATAATGGTAAATGATGACAATAATAATATATAAATTAAACAGAAATACTTATGATTATGTTGTAATTATTATCAACTGAAGTTATGTAGACAAATATATACAAAAAAGTAAATAAAGATCACATGATTTTCCAAGAATTGTGTATATCAATATTAATGGATTGTCTATTTATTATACAATCTTTAAATTGATTTATAAAAATAACTTTTTTAATTTTTGACTTTTTATGATGACTTTATTTAATATTTTTGTTGATCTGGGTCAAAGAAATTGCAATATTTTTAATAGTTTAAAAAAAACAGGCAGTATTACACTGATTATTTATAGCATTTTATATACGATTGTATAGTAGTTGGTATACTTTTTATCTTTTTCCCATATAAATTTGAAAGATAATATTCTATTTTTAAGGAATAATATTTTTAACCCATATAAATTTAAAAGATAATATTCTATTTTTAAGGAATAATATTTTTAAAATTATAAAGTGACTGTTCACTAAGTATTTTTTTAATAAATTTGAATTAAATATTATTTAAAAATTGCACAGATATCCATTTTTTTATATTTTTACTTATATTAATGTTGTAAGATATATTATTTAACTTATTCAATATTTTGAATTTTATCACTTTTACAATTGCATAACATTTTATTATGATGAAAATACTAAAAGGACTCTCAACTGAATGTTAAAAAACTCGAAAAAGAGCTACTTTTTTTTAGTAAATGAAATCTGTACATTTTTGTAGTTATAATTATTTCTACTGTTTGCGTACACTCGTATTTATATATATAATATTTCAGATTAAATCTCAATGCAATTATTAGTATAAATAATTTAATTGTCTTCTAGCCATAGAATAAAACTTTTTTTTTAAATAAAAGAGCAGTCCTGTCTTTTGCTGTATTTTATTTATATATAAAAATGTCTGACACTTAAGACAGAGATATGAATTTTAAATCGACCAAAAAAATGTATTTACAGGTATTTGTAAATTGATTGATATTATTAATACCAAATTACAAATTAAGATTTCTCTCAGTTTTAAATATATATTTATATAAATAAGACTGTTGCATATAGAAGAATCAATAATGAGCTAAGAAGAGAAACAGATTTAGCAAAAGAAAAATAGTTGCGACAAGACTGTAGAGAGATAGAAATGCTTTAAAAAGTGAAGGATATAATCTGGTATTTGATAGAATTAGAAATGCCACTTTGGAGAAAAAGACATTGTTAGCAAGGGAAATTGCAAATGAGAATGAAAAAAAATTAACTGTTAGCAATGACATATTAAAAAATGGAAAGAATATCTTCAGTGTCTATTTAGAAGACAAAATAATTTAATTAATTATGAACTTACAAATGAAGATATTAAAGTAGATGACAAAGGAATGGACATATTGGCAAATGGAGTAATAAAGTCAATTGCATAAATGAAGAATGGTAAAACTGTTGGATTTAATGCAATACCTATAGAATTTTTGAAAGAAATGAGAGAATTTACTATGAAGGAAATAGTTGAACTTTGTTATATAATATATAATAGTGAAGGTTGTCCTGAAGATTTTTAAGTACTATAATGATTCCAGTTGCTAAAAAGAAAAAAGCTGTTAAATGTGAAGGGTATAGGACAATAAGTTTGTTATCTTATGTTTCTAAAGTTTTATTGAGATTTTAACTCAAAGAATTTATGGGAAGGTAGACTATTATATATTGGAGAAGTTTAGTTTTCAGAAAGGAAAAAGAACAAGAGATACTGTTGGTGTTGTTAGAACAATTGCAGAGAAACACTTTGAAAAAAATAAAGGAATTGGTATATGTTTTGATAGAATAATCCAGAATAAACTTATGATTATCTTAAATAATAAAAGTATTTTGGAATGATTTATTTGGAATATGTATATTGGGCAAAGAATAAGAATTAGACTGGAGAATAAGAAGACAGATGAAGTGAATATAGAAAAGGAGATAGGCAAGGATGCAGTGTCACCTGTTATTTTTAATAAGACATTAAATAATTATTTAGATTGTGGAGGAGTATATTTTGGAGGTATAATAATAAAATATAAGATTTGCAGATGATATGGCTGTTATAACTGGGGTTAAAAAATGTCTTTAGAATATGTTGAATAAATTGGAGAAAGGATGCATAGAATATGGAATGAATATTAATGTTGGGATGAATAAATGTTTATGGATAGGGAGGAATGCAAAAAAATGACAAATTGAGATCAATAGTAACATAGTTCAACAAGTAACAGGATTTAGATATTTGAGTAGTTCGTTGAGTGAGAATAGAAGTGAAGATGAAGTTAAAAGAAAAGTAGCATTGAGAAAGGATGTATTTATTAAGAGAAAGAAAATATTTTGTGAATCTTTAAAGAGAGAATTAAGAAAAAGATAAATAAATGCTATTTATAGAGTGAATTATTATATAGTTATGAAATGGGAATAATGAATAATAAAATTATGAACAGATTTAAAGCCTCCGAGATGTGGGCATGGATAAGAATGGAAAAGTCATTGGATGAATAAAATAAAGAAGTTTTAAAAAGAGTAAATGAAAAAAGAATATTGATTGAGGAAATTAGAAAGAGAAACTGGGTTGGGCATATATTAAGAAGTATAGCTTAATGAAAAATGTTTTGGAAGGAATGGTGAGTGAAAGAAAGAACTAATGAATTGGCATTGTTGTATGATATAAGAGATAGGAATAGTTACATGGAATTGAATGAAGAGAATGAATGAATGACTTGATGATGTGAGTAAGAAGAAAGAACTAAAAGATTGGCATTATTGTATGATGTAAGAGATAGGAATAGTTACATGGAATTGAATGAAGAGAGTGAATTGATGACTTGATGATGTAAGAAGAAAGAACTAAAGAATTGGCATTGTTGTATAATATAAGAGATAGGAATAGTTACATGGAATTGAATGAATGGATGACTTGATGATGTGGCTATTCTCTGGACCTATTTATGGGACAGAATACTGTTGATGATAAAGACAAGCATGTTGTTTCATTGAAAAATTATATTATGTTATAGCTAAAAAGCACTTTAATTATCTATAACATCAACAATAGGATTTAATCTTGAGTATTACATATATAATTAATACTGATAAAATGTAATATATATATATAGCTGCCATGTTTATTATGTTAGTTCAGAGTCTTCTGCTTTAAATGCTTTAATTATTATTATCATATATAATTTTACTTCATATATATAAACATTAAAAGTGATAGTTTCCATGAGCCAAATATATATTCCAATTCATAAATTGCCATGTATCATATCTAGTTAAACAAATAATTACATGGGTATCGCAAAGCTAGAAAAACTAGCAAAAAATTAATTTTTAAATGGCTGTCTCTAAAAATTATTATAAATTCTATAACCATATACATAACTCATTAATAATGTATTACATAAAAGGTATTACACTACATATATTATACACAAAATAGTATTAATAATAATGGTGACATAATAAAAATATTTTTCATCAGTTATTTTTAAAAGAATAAACAAAAACAAGAAAAAATAGCAAAAAATGTATGTGGGAAGCTCAGAAATTTTTTACGCAAGGATGAAACAATATATCTCAAATTGTTATATGTCAGAATTATTTTGTAAAAAAATATAGAATTTATTTAATATTATCTTCTTGAACTAATGAAAGGTTAAAGTAACAAAACAATTAATGATAGATTATCTAATAAATACAATTTATTCTTAAGTAGTAAATCATACATTTATGCTTTACGCTTGTCCAAATTATAATAATATTAAATAGTGCTAACACCCTTATAATGTAAAGCTGTATAAATTAATAGCAATTAACTAATTAAAATGGCTTCTTGCATCTCCATATTTAAAGAAGATTAAACTTCAATGAGGTCTTTATATCATTGCAATGTATATGAAGCATATAATTTATACACATTTTACACCTCTAAAAAAATACAGTTCAGTCTTAAATCATTGCATCAAACTTGAATTGGATGATTTCAAAGTCAATGTTAAGGAGCTATCTCAAATTCTCCAACTTTTAAATATATTTATGAAAGAATTACTTTTTAATAGTTTTTTTTGGCTGTCGTTATCTTATAAACAATAATAAATAAAAGGAATGAGTTCGATTTATAGTCAGTGGACTAGTCTGGTTTAGTCAATGGGGTCAAAGATACATTTTCTAGATCAGTTTTTTTTTTTTTAATATTTTGCTTACTTGCTTTCATAAATAATCATACAAATATTGTGACAATTTGTCTTAGTAATTTGCTTTGTGTGTGTCCATTTATCTATTTATATATGGATATAATCTCTTAATTTTCATTCTTTATCAAACTAAAAATCCATGAAGAAATATAATTCAACATATACAACTCTCTGGAAAAGATTAATTATTATTTGCAGCATGTCAAAGAAAATGCTAATCTTCTAATTTTCTCACCTATAAAAATACTTTTCTGAGTTTAAATCCTTATAAGAATTTGGGTTTGAAGTAAAAGAGAATCTTTTTCTTCAATAAACCCTAACAAAAGAGATATTATAGGTTAATAGAAAAAATATATTTAGCCTCAGGATTGTCAATTAATAGTAATTGATAGTTTCATGGAAACATTTTTAAAAGCTACTTATCTCTTTTTACATGGATATAAACTCTCCATAGTAAAGGATAAAAATAAAAGAAACTAAAAATCCATGAAAAAATACAATTCAGGATAGTTGTCTTGACAAATTTGAAATTGTTATTGGGATTGTCTAAGTATTGACTGATTTTTAATGATATATATGTATAATAAATCTTTTTGATAATTGCAGGTTATTGAAAGTTAGTTTAAATATTTAGGAACATATTTATAAGGAAGTTTCAACAACTTTCAATTTACATATGATTGCAGAGAAAATTGTATTATATATATATAATTAAAGTTATTTAAAAATATTTTGATTATTTTAAATAATCATCTTCAATTTTTTAATTACGTGGGTTTATATGAACAAAATTTGTTAATATAAACATCTTCAATAGTAGAAATGTCTCAAATAGTTTCAGTTATACATAAAAAATCTATTTGTCGAGATTTATGCATTGTATATATTGTAACATAATGAATGAGTCAAAAAAAAAAAGATATTACCATACCTGAGTTGTCCATAGAATGATCATAAGTAAAGGTTCATAATATAACACTATCAAGAATTATGGGGAAATTGTTAATAACCAGTATTATATGAAATCACGTGAAGTGAGTACACTAGTAATTCAATAAAATATAGCTCAGGTATACAGACAGTAATCTTATCCACTTTCATTTCTTGGTTTGATGTTAAGTGCATGTTTAAACAAATACTAAGTGAATATGGTCTAGCAGGGCGCCACTAGATTATCTGAATCTAGACACGGTTATATCTGATAACCTTTCACATGTACCGGGTTTGAATCCCCTTTTGGTACTTTATTTCTAATAAAAATGAGAGATTTTGCTTTTTGAGCCATATCACTATAAGCACTAATAGTTAGGTAAAAGTAAAACATCTTTAAACCAAAGTGGAGTATATTAGACATAAATCATTTCTCAGATCTTAGCATAACAAATGTGTTTCAATAGTTTTGTAAGTTTACTAGCTCAGATTATATATAACTAATTGAGGATGGCAATTCACTCATCCTTGCATGAAATAGATGATGGGATGTGGTTATAATAATACTAAGAAATCGCTAAATATTATAAAATCAATATTTATTTATGGCCTTTAAACAGTTAAACAGCTCATTAATTAAAACGTTGATGACGATGATGATGATGATAATAATAACGATAATGACAAGGGTTTCAATTACAGCTCTAGGACTAAGCCTAAACATAAAACTAATTTTTATAAAGAAATTCATAGTTATTGCTTAATTTTAGCATATTTACTTATATCTTAAATAACTAATATTCAACCATTGATGATGATGAATAATCACACTTAACAAAGACTACACTTAATGAAATATATACGCCTCGTTTAATAAAACAAACTAATATTTATTACTACATTTCTAACATATACATAAAAATTTCTAGATAATATGAAAATTGACATGAATAATAATAATAATAATTGATTATATTACAATCCTCAGATTAATTTTAAGTTCTTCCCCCTTTCCCTTCAAATGTATTTTGTATTAAGTTGGATGTCACATTGACCATGAAAAGTATTTCAAGACAAAAAATATTATCTGCTCATTAGCACACATACTTTAAAATTCAACATGTAAATAGAATGTAAGAAAAAATGTTAGTAAAATTGAAAGAGCAAGTTTTAGAAAAAAGTTTTAAATTATTTTCTCCCCCTCCCTTCCAAGCGCTGAAATCTATACTGAACTTGAAACAAAATAATCTAATATTCTAATACTACTCATTATTCCACATTCACTTCCAATTATACACATAAAAAATATTATTATGTATGTGCGTGTTTTATCCCATGATAACAAAATATTATTTAAAACCAAAATAATAATATATTAGTTAAAACTAAAATCATAATACCATAAAAAAAAAATTGTTTTACATATTCATATTTCATAACTGTAAAATTAATAAACATATAATTTTGATACATTCAAGATAATTTATGAAGCTCAAAGTTATTTTTAGTAAGACATTCTTGTTTTAATCGATCTGAATAGTCTTTAAAAGTTCTTTAAATAAAAATATACCACTTTATTGCTAAAATGTTTATTAAGACTGATATCATAAAGAAAATAGATATAAAAAGTTATATTACCGATCTTTTGTTTGTGGCGAATTTCCAAGGGTTCAAACTTGTCTATATTTCTGCAGCTATTATTTCTGTTTTATGTGGGAACAATCTCTTTCTTGAGGTGTATAACTATTTAATGATGATGACTCTATTGAGGTTATTTGCTTTAGTGGACAATTTGGAAATCATTATATTAAATTTTCTTCTCTTCCTGTCAAGCATGTGGATGAAATACAGCAGTTGTTTTCCCATTTGTAAATTTTCTTGAGTTTAAAATCAGTTGTTGTAACAATTAATTGGACTTGATGATTAATATTTCTCAGTAGATTAATTCATCTTCTTTGAATGCAGGTGAATGTTTTCTTCCTTCTATTAAAAACATCTTATTTATCTGGTCAGTTGAAAGGTGTAGAATATTATTTTAGACACATCTTTTCTTTCCTATGTGATGTGCAGCTTCCTCCAGATGGTCCGGCAAATGGAATATACATATAATTTTTCTAGCCCGCCATTTCTTATATTTTCAACATTCAAATTTGATAGTTTAACAATCTCAATCAATCACAATAATAATAATAATTCAAGACAGCTTTTTATATCCAATTTTTAGCTAACTTAACCAATCAGAGATAGCATCACTTGCTATTTTTGGACAAATTTGTTTTAATTAGATCTCTAATTTATTTTCAACTATATTATTTTTCAACTGAAAAGTTCAATCCTTTTTCCAGACACTTTTGTTTAAAAAAAAAATAGACTCAATTCTTATTTCCTTTCTTTTGTTTTTTTTTTTCTTTTTAACATCCAGGTAACACTTCAAATCTTTGAGCTTCCTTCTTTAGATCTTGAGATAAGACAATTTCAAAAATTATAGTTCTGACCCATTACAAGCTTCCAAAGTGAAAAACAATTATTTACAAAAAAAAATTGCTACAAAGATTGATATCTGATTAAACAGATTTCCTCTTTTAACAAAACAAATTGTACAAAAAAAAATAATTTGACAGGTTTAATACTTCCTTTTCTTTCAATATTTAGGAAATGTAAATTTTTGTATGTAATGTACACACATCCTTCATTCTTTCAAATCATTCATAAACTATCCTTAAATAATATGATTGCTAGCTTAGTAATTATAACCCAATTATTTAATTAAATCTGTAACTTTTAAATCCCACTTATAATTAAAGAAAAGCAAAATAGAAGTATAGAATAAAATGTTAGAATTGATCAAGCATAGCTTAGTTTTAAAGAAAGTTAAAATGTTGAATATTTGAAATATAAAACAAATAAATAATTTACACATACATTGCCTATATGTATGCATTATAACTTTGCTTTTTAACAGAAAATTTAAATATTAAATAGTTTAAATGTGTGTATTACCTTTCTATCAACACACAAACAAGTAAAGCATGTAATTGTTGACCCATTCTTTCTCTGTTTAAAGCTTTTAGAACTGGACCTTGTAGGGTTTGAACTTGGATGCCCTACAGCTTCTTTTATGGTTATATAAAATTGTGATGATGATTTTTGGTTTACCTTTTCTACATGCACATTACTATAAATTTATCTAGTGACTAAATTGTAATGGCACAATATATATATATATATATATATATATATCATATAAATATATATAGATTAATTGACAATTATATATATATATATATATATATATATAATTGTCAATTAATCTTATGATTTCATGTATGTATTTATGCAATAAAATCTCATTTAATTAAATAGAAATTTATCATTTCCTAGTGTCCATCATCTTTCTTATTGATCCTGAATTCAGAACAATAAAAATATGGGTACTTGAGTATTAACTAAGATATGACTTATTACACTGCTTTTATTGATTAGTCATGCCAATGTTTCAGTTGCCATGACATTGTTTTGGTTCTTCATCGATGATATCTACCGGCAGCTTGTGTAGTATGTCATAGCTTAGTTATGTTATATTTCAAAATGCCATTTTTTGGCATCTATCATTAATATACTATAATCACAATGTAATATTTCCTGCATGGATAATTATAAAATTCATATTTTAGCTCTCTAAACTTATTCATTTTTATAATTCACAAATAAGTTTTAACACTTATAAGTCTATGTTTCCAATTTATAAAATATGTATAATTATTGTTTTAATTAAATATTTTCATGAAGTAATTAACCATATAAACAATAAATGAAATTTTTTATAAAAATGATTTATTTAAACAATTGATATAACTTTATACAATGATGATTACATGAATACCAAGCAATGTCCATAGATAAATGAAAAGTGAATACATACATAATTGTTGGATCAACGCTTCAGTAGAATTCTAGATTGGACCGTACTTTGCCCCAGTTGAACAATTACGCATGCCTCTTTGAGCATTAAAAAGGCATATCAAAATCTATAAGTATAAGATTAAAATCAAGATGCTAGGCAGAGACCAAATGGGCTGGGAAAATGCTGGCAAGGACAGTGATTCACTCCCAATCCATCAATCTTAGCCCAAGCATCCCGAGATCTGTCCATCACTTTCTTATAAGTCAAGCAATTTAGTTCATGATTAAATATGTTAACTTTTATTGTTGAGGTGGATGGTGTGATCAATCCACTAATTGGTAGTAATTAGATAGTCTGATAGTTCTCATGTATGACTGAGCTCATTTTGGTATTGCATTGATGAGGCAAGACTCAAACTTGATCATTGATATCTTTGCAATAATCAGTGAACCAACATGGAGGTGCTGGCCCAGGTTTGTTGATGCAGCCAATCTGGAGCAAGCATTTTATCTCTGATATTACCCTTGATGAGTGTTTTAAATGTTTGAAGGGTGCTGGTATTCGTGTTGCCCAGAACAAAACTGCATCTTGTTAGCCAGATGGCAGAGGATAGGAAAATTGCTAATCTAATGTTAGCAAAATTGCCAGCTTTAATTGCTTGCTGGATTAAGAGTGCATCTGTAGAACAGCGTTTTACCTTTTCATCAATGAAAGACCTAAGATTGCTGAGAGATGGACAATCTAGGAAAATGTGTTGAATTGTTTCCTCGTCTCTCTGACAGAGTTGACATTGAGAGCTAATTTTATTAAAACCCCTTCTCATTACGAGGAACTGGTTAGTGGGTAGTGATGAGAGGTTTAATTTCAGAAGTCAATAAATTTAGGTTCCAGAAACCAATGTTTGGCATTTTGATCAATAATTTGTTGTTTAACCCAAGAGCATTATGAAGAGCTGAGGGACAATCTTTCTTTAGTCTATTCGTTTCCCAGTAGGACTTTTTTTCATTGAAGATAAGTTTATACAATCATTGGCATGTGTCCAGATGTCAATCAACCATCCTTTACTATGGAGAGGTGGTGTGTCAGTAGGTTGAAATTCTTGGATTAAATTGGTGTAGTCCATTTCCAATGAATAATTGTGTAGCAGATTTAGTGATTTTTGCAAGTATAATGTAGCAATGGAGTGTAGACCAAGACAGTTCAGTTCTCTAGGCATTTGGGCTTTTGTCAAGCTTATGGCCACAACCTTCCTTTTCCACAATAGCTTAGTACATAATGAGCTTATTTGTTTACCGAAGAATTTAGTGGGCTTGATGATTGGTAGATAGTAATTGAGTCTTGAAAACACTAGCATGTTAAGGAGTGTGATTTTACCAGGAATTGAAAGTAAAATACTAGAGAGCATTGATTGTTTTATTGGTTTTTTGAAGGATTGAATTTTGAATTTCTCTAGTCATGATAGTTTTTGCTTTTGCCATGGGGAATCATAAAAAAAGCTGTGGCTTGGCTGTGAACCTGGATGGAATTGTTGTTCCTGTTTTAATTCTCCAGATGGAAAATTTACTATTGTTAATTTGGAAATTTAATATTTTGACATGCTTGTCAATAATTGTGAAGAGTGTTGGGAGATGAGCTTCACTGGGAAGAAAAATGATAACATCGTCCACATAGGAGATATGGTTGATTTGTTTTTTGATGGTGGGAACATAAATGCGTGGCATGACATTCTCAATGTCCTTGAGCATGGAGTTGATGTAAGTTATAAAACAGTGATGCTAGGAGAGAACCCTGTGGAATTGAGATATGAGGTCTAAAACCTGTAGACAACCTTCCATCCAAAGAAGTAAATATGGAACGATTTAGTAAAAGGTTTGCTATTATTCTGATGTACATGTCTGGCACCTGATACTCCTGCATTGTCTGGAACAGTACAGATGGTATTACAGAGTCAAATGCTGAGCAGAAGTCCAGTTGTACGGCTAGTGGCTTTGACTTATTGGTTTGTCTGACATGTTCAGTTAGCAAAAAAAAAAACGCTGAACTGCATCAATAGTGGATGATCCTTTTCAGGCAAATTGAAAAGAAATATGTGTGTAAAGTTGGGGTTGAATCCAGTCCTTGATTAAGGACTCAATTGTCTTAATTAGCAATGGTATCATGGAAATAGGTCATAGATTGTTGAGACTAGATGGATTTTCTTGTTTTTTAAGAAAAGGGACCAATGCCACTGGGTACAAATCTGGAATGTTCTGAAAGTCTTCGGCCAGCAAGTCAATCATCTTCTTGACTATGGGAATAGTGTAGTGACTAAGATGTAATAGTACAAATTTAGGGATTGCATGAAGGCCAGGATGAGTGCTTTCAGAAAATGCCTGTAGCTTTTGTAATATTTCATCTTCATTTATGTTGTGGTTGGTTGTGGTATAATTCCATATATTTCCTGTTTGAAAAATATTGTTTTGCAACTTTATTTTGAAGTGGGAATGAATTCTCTCCAACATTTTTGGTCCACTATAGCATTTTCTGTTAATGATGATCATAGATGGTGTTGGTCTAGCAGCCAATCCAAGTGCCCATTGAATGTAGCTTCTAGTCCAGTTATGACTATTTGCCAAAAAGATTTTGGGCCTCTTTGTAGCAATGTATTGAGCTAGAGCTTTTTGTTTTTCGTGATATTGAGTTTTTAATTCCAGTATTTCTTGAATTTTGGTACTTGAGAGGGGTAGTGAGCTTAGCCTATTACTAATTGAATCAAGTTCTTTTAGAAGTTGATTTGGACCCTTGGATCTTTTTGTGTGAAAGTTAATGAGGGTGCTCAAGATTCCTATGAAAGCAGACCATGCTTACACAGATGGCAAAGTAAGTACTTGTATTTTATTTAGAAGGATATATGCTTCTGAGAATATCCATTCTGGTGTTGTGGCTTTGTTCAAAGGTCTTATAGTTTTTGTGTGGTCTGAAAGACTTATCATGTTGTCTAGTTGTAGTGAGATTTTTATAGCAAGGTGGTCTAAGAATGGCACCAATTGCAGCTTGGCATGCAGATCATAATGAAGTTCAGGGGAATAAAAGAAAAGATCAATTAGCGATTGCTTGGGTTGTGTATAAAATGAGAATGATTGAGGAGGAAAGTATCCTTCTCCACATAGCAAAACTTTGTTGAATAAGTGGCATTGATTTTATTAATCACTGCATGAATTAGATTAGTATCATTCTTGAGATAAAGGTAAATTATGTTTATAGTGTTATTATTAATAGTAATGTTAATAAATAGAAGTTCTTTGCTGATGTGAAGAGTTCTTAGTGCTAATATTCCAGTTTTTTATTGATTAGGAATGCCACTCCAGAAGAGGCAGTATTCGAGGGTAGATAATGGAAATAACCATGTTGTTGCATTAATTGCTGTATTTTAATATTGGACTGAAAATGTAGCTTGGTCTCAGAAAAACTTACAATGTGTAAGTTTGATTTGTTCAACCAGTTTTTGATTGCAATTGAGCCCTCTCATGTTAATTCCAGCAATTTTTAGATGCATTGTTCGATTATGTATCGGTGTGGAGATTGCTTTATTCTTCTAACTCGTCATCCAATAAGATTAGTTGATCCTCGAGTACTTGTACTGTTTGAGTCAGAATATCCCAATTTGATACTGTTGTTTTTGTTTGATCTTGGTCTAGTGCTTTGTTTTGAGAATTTGTATTTGAGTTGATCATATTTTCTTTTTGAGATGATGTACTTAGTGAATCTGTAGATTGGTTCTCTGTTGAGTTATTCTGAGACTCATTTCTTTTTGTTCTTTTCTTTTCTTGCTTACTTCTACTTTTGAGTGCTTTGTTTGAAGAGTTTGTAAAGTAGTTGGTATCAAGATTAGATCCTGCAGTTGAGTTGGTTGTTTCATCATGCTGCGATTCAGATGAATCTTGTGTTTTTCTTTTGTTGTTCGGTATTGTTTGACTTTTCAGATTAATTTGTAGAGATGATTGTTTTGGTATTTGTTGCTTAATTATTGTTTGTTGTTCTTGATGTGTCTGTGTTTCTACTATTTCATGTTTTGATCCAGTTGTTGAATGGTTTTCAGGAGCTGTGTGGGTATGTTGCAATGTAATACTGTTCCCACAGCCATCTTTTGTTTTCTCTTGAGTTATGGCATCTGTTGATGTTTGTGAGATTTCAATACTGTCTTCATTGACTTGATTTTATTCATTATTGCTTGTATTAGTTGTCTGTTGAATTGATGTGAATTGAGGGTTTAAAGTTTTTTTTTGGACATTTATGATTTCTAGACATATTTAAATTGCATTGTGCACATATTTTTTTTGGACATGCCTTTAGAAGGTGAGTACGTTCCCCACAGCTGAAACACTGAGGCTGCACACCTCAATTCGAGATAAAAATTGGTAATTTTGCCTCATCTAGTGTAACCGGAATGTCTAGTGGAGAATATTCTGAGTTTAATTTAAGCGAGAATGCTGCGCTGTTTGAGGGCAGTTCAATGCCTACTCTCTTTTCTGTTATGAATTTGAAATTTGTAATATTTCCAAATTTAGCTAGAAGTTGTTGAATGTCATTTTGATTAAAATTTAAATAGCAATTTTGTGCTAATCCATGAATAATTCTGGGTTTGTTCATGTCTATTTTTATGAGATATCTATTTTTGAGGTAAAGTTGGTTTCTTTTAAATTGTTCTTTTTTCTAATATATTGTAAAACTCTATTACTAAGTATCTTTTGTTCAGATGGTGATATAATCTTTTTACTGAATCACTTAATTATTGACTTTTGATGAGCTCAAAAAAGTCATCTGTGGGGAATGTGAACAAGTTGCAGTAATCATTAGAAGTGGTTAATATTAAAGTAAGATCACTATGGTAATGTAAGAAAGCGTTGAACAAAAGTGGAGGTATTCTAGAATTGAATTCCTGGCTTATCTCATGATAATTATTCATGCCTGTTTGTGAATTTTGAGGAAATGCTTGAGATCTATGTTCATTATTGTTGGATGAGTAATATTCATCTTCCACAAAATCGAGGATGTTTGATTGTGTGATAGATTCACCTGTTATTAAACTTGTAGTTTTTGTTTTATTTTTGCTAAGTGCTGTCACATATGATTGATTGCTTGTTTGAATTGTTGGACTTAATGTGTTTTGCAATTGACTGTTAAAACTTATATTATGGTTTAATGTGTTATTACCGAACTGTAATCTTTCTATGTCGGAGTTGGGTTTAAGACCAGGAAATTCTAGTAGATAAGGTTTTTGTACATTTAGTGCTTGGCTGTAACTTCGATCATGGTTTAACGTATTGGAAAATGAGTCTACATTTTTTTGACTACTTTGTTGTAATGACATGAATTTGTCGGAAAGAGATTGAGGCTTTGCATTTCTATTTATATCTCCAAAGGGAGCTTGTAATATTAATTCTTTGTCGATCATTTGGCTTGAAAAGGTTTCAATATGGAAAAAGTAGGCTTGATTGGTTTTACTGGGAGTATTTTCTATTGTTTTTTTTTTTTGAGGGCTCGTGTTAAGCTTTTCAAATACTTTTCTAATGTTATGTTTTCTAAGTTATCTCATGATTCTGTTTGGCTTCAGTATTTTCTGATCAGAAAAACTAAGTGCCCTATCCATTTTATATTTTAGTTAATAAATACAAAAGTTAAATGTTTACCTGATCATCTCCACCTCTCAGTAGGTAAAAAAATTCAAAAAACTATTTTAATTTAGTATTTTAATATCCACTAGTTAAAATTAACATTCACAAGCAGAAAATACTTCCTCTAAGAGTTTAACAATAGATTTTATTTGGCTTTACTTGAATATAAAAGAATAAAAGCTTTTGCTGACATGTAGATTAAGTGGTTTATTTTGAGGTAGTAATGTTAATTGATAGTTGCCTAATAAGTTATTGCTGGACATATTTTTCAAGTTCTTACCTAGAAATTCCCCCATTTATTCTTTTGTTTAAGAAGTTGTAAATGTGGATAGCTTTGACTCATAATATCCGACTTAACATTTAGTAAATAATAAATTAAATTGCTGCTTATTTATAATATTTAAAAGATTTTCATTCTGTTGCTTTTATTTTTGCTGATCCTTTTCAAAGCAATAGATTAAGAAACTCACTGTAAAAGTATACTCAGACTTATTGAACTTAATTTTTTTCAAATGCCAACAAGTTTAAAATGTTTAATTTTAAAATAGCTGAATCTTAGCCAATTTTGCTGATCATACAAAATTACTGAATTCTCATTATTCTTAATAGAGAAAAAATCAAAAATGGTAAAATATTAAAAATTCTCATCATATGACATTGGAAAAATTTCATGAGTAATGTATTTTACTTAATTGCACTTTTTTTAGAGAAAGGAAGTGTTAAAGGTACTTTTTTCCAGCAATGAGCAATTTCAAATGTTTTAGATAATAAAAAAAATAAATAAATAAGGAGCTATGCTAATTTGCACTAACAAGCTTTATTGATGAATGCTAGCTAAACAAAGCATTTAAAAATCTCTATCTTGAAAATCATTTCTTAGCCTCAGACCAATGGTTTTATGCTTTGGCACTCCTCAGAGGTGCTAGGATAGTTTCAGACACCAGATCTAAAAATACCAAGCCAATTCCAGCAATGATCTAAAAGTTAACTATTAAGTAGAAAATCTGAAAATTTTAGACACCTAAATGTTTTCAAACCCAGCTATCTAATTTACAAGCTTAAAAATTAAGTTATGTAATATATGACTTTGATTTTTTGTTGACTATTTATAGTCTTTACTTTAAAGTCTTAAGCAATGTTAGGTGACCCAATGTTATATTGCTATGGCTATTAATATATGGTTTGGCTGAAGATTTTTCAGTCCCAAATAGCTATTTAAGTTAGATCACTGAGTTTTAAGACATTTAGGTGTCTAAAAATTTTAGATTTTCTACTTAATACTTAACTTTTAGATAAATGCTGTTTTTGGCTTGGTATTTTTAAATCTAGTGTCTGAAACTACCCTATCGCCTCACTGGGGAATGCCAAAGTATGAAACTATTGGCTTGAGGCTAAGAAGTGGTTTTCAAGATAGAGATTTTTAATTGCTTTGTTTAACTGTCATTTATCAATAAAGCTTGTTAGAACAAATTAACATAAAAATGTATAAAAAATATTTGTAATTTTAAAATTAAAGACAATCAAAAACACTTTTCCAGATATAGTGCAAATCTGTCATACAGTGAAAATGGCAGATGTAAAAAATGTCTTTTTGTGTTTTAGTTAAAATAATATTAAAAGAAATTATTTCTATGTAGTTAAAAAGTAAAATTTAATAAATGTGTTTTACATTTAAATGTGAGACTTTATACTGCACAATCAACTAAGTTATTAAAAATATCATGTTTGAAACAGATGGATAAAAAAATTAGATGTGGTGAAGAGAAACTATAAATTAGAGGACCTAGATTAAACTCAGAAAGTCCATTCTATAATGATGTTTTTATTTGATAACAACTATATCCATTTCTGATCCAAAAAAAAAAAAAACAGAGATTTAAAAAATTACTCTAAAGATAAGTTTTTTTATGGATACAAAAAATCAGTCTACGAACCACAAATATGTTGACATATAGAAAATGCTAGTCCATTTTTCTGTTTACTTGACATTTTAATTTCTTTAGCAGAAAGCTTTTGTTTTTAAAATACTTCAACACCATGCCTAATTGTAGCTCTCCAATATATTCTCTGCTATATCTACCCAATGGAAGCAACTGACATTATATTTCAAAATGTCTGTGAGATCATCCTTATATTACAGATGGCATTTATCTCTACCACAAAGCCATGCTAAAGTTCATCATAAAACACTTTTTGCATATTATTTTATATTTTTTAAAATTGTTTTAAAAGCTTTTTATTTATTTTTTTAGATTCCTTTTGAGAATCACTGAACTTTTTGAAATATTTATCAATATTTTTTTTATTCTATCTTGAATCTTTTAGAATTTTTTCAGAGATTAATCAGACATGCTTTATTTTTATATTTCATCTTGAGATTTATTAAGCATATGTTTTAGTAACTTCAAGATTAACTAAAGTAAAAATAATGATGTAAGTGCTCTAAAGTTATCTCTTCATTCTTTTTTTAACAATGTTTTATGATAAAGCATGTTTAAAATGATTAAAATACAAATATTAAGATATTTGATAATTATTCATAAACTGAAACACCTATATCTATCTACCAATAAAGAAATGGATTTTTAAAAAAGTTTTTTTCTTTAAAACTTTGTTCAATTCATCTGTTCGCCATTCTATTTTTTTTTTCATAATAATATATATATATTGTAATTATAATTGAAATAATATTTTTAACGGTTTACAAACAATTATAAACAATCTTTAAATCCGCGGAAGTACTTTCGGTTACTTTCTAACCTGCCTCAACTGCCATTACTTAACCGAAAGTACTTCTGCGGATTTAAAGATTGTTTATAATTGTTTGTAAACCGTTAAAAATATTATTTCAATTATAATTACAATATTGTTTTTAATTAACGGATATTTTATTTATTTTACATATATATAAATATTAGGTGGAATTAAAAAAAATTTAAATAAAAAATAAATTCTAATTCACCATGCGCTTTTGGTAGATGTGGCGTACAGTACTGGAAGTGCTTGGTGAATTAGTATTTCTTTTTTTTATTTTAATTTTTTTACTTTGGGTAATAACGTATATAAGTTTTTTCAATATTGACTTGATTTTACTTTTGTTTCACATACGAACAAAAATTATAATAAAGATCATTTAAAATTTGTAATGAGACATTTTACTTGTAATTATAAATTGGATTATTTCCATAATTCTAATTAATTGTAAAAGGTGTTTAGAAAAGTTTAAATATTATTTACACTTTTCTAAATACATCCTTGACTCAAAATATTATGGACTTTTATGTGAGATTAGCTGCATGATCATCAATTTGTACCCACTATTTTGATATACAATTGATTATTTGCTACTAGAATCTTTAAAAAAAAAATTGTGAAACTTTATTTGAAAAATATCTACCATTTTTATAAATTGGTGACCTTTATGGAAAATCGATGGCCTTATTGAATAGTGATTTCAGTTATGATACATTATCTGAAGATAAAGTAGTGACATTCATGGTCAAAATGTGCAGTACAGTATGGTCGAGAGGTCAGCGCGACTGCCTTGCACTTGCGGGTTCACGTCCCGGCCGATGCTATGACACTTAAAAAAAAAAACATTACTATACTTAACTAATTCTCTTCCAATACAATCAGTACTTTCATTTATGATGCATCCAAAGTAATAAAGAGTTTCAAAATTAAAACCTGTATATTAGAAAAAAATTAAGTTTCATTTAATACAATACACAATTAAAAATATATTTTGATCACATGCAATAACAAAACTTTATTAATAATAAATTTTAAAATGTATTTATTTGATAAATATATTCAATCAATTTTGGATTAAAATTGTTATGAATAGTAATTTTGTTTGCAGCATATGACGATTGTAATTGTAAATTATTTTGAGCAAAAAAAAAATTTCTTGCATTATGCAATTAATAATCAATATTATGTAACCAAAGATTATTAAACATAAATTTAAAAGATTTATTTGCTTAATTTTAAGTCACTGTCATAATACGTTTCTGATGTATTCAAGATAATAGCAATGTTTATTTCAAATATATATATATAGTATCAACAAACATAAAAATTCATGCAATACAATACTAAAAGTTTGGTTTATACAACAATACGTTAAATTTAACCGTAAATTGTTTCGATTTAAAAAAAAGAGTGAGAAAAAAAAAGCATTATGCAATTACTATCAATTTTATATGATCAGAGATTATTAAACAAAGTTTAAAATGTTAAATTAATAATCTCAATTTATTTCTGATATAAAAATCAATATCAGTAATAAAAAAAATCATTTACTTTATTAAAACAATAGCAATCTACTATATATTATATTTATTTAATTTTCACTACTTATAGATAAAATAAATGTGTAAACTATTGTTTTTTAAAAAAATTTCAAAATTTTATTGGTTAGTAATTAAAAAATAAAAAAACTTTTGATTATAGAATATGAAATGCCCCATAAATAAATTTTAAAATGTGCTTTGTGTTAATTTTTTTCTATTTGCTTTATTTTAATGAATCATAATTGAGAAAATATCATTTTTAATTTTATGTAAGAAGCAAAATGATGGATTTTTAATCAAAAAATTGTAAATAATATCTCTATACCTATTGAAATGTTTTTACATTTACTCATAGATAAGAACCTTTTTTAATAATTAATAATATGCCACTAAATATCACATGATCACCATTTCTTATGCTTGCTCGTAACTGTTATTAAAATAGGCAGAGCTGTCCATACAGTAGTGTCACTCAGTGCAAGCCAGAGTAATCAATAGATGCCAGAAGGCTTATGCATAAAATCCCTCAGTGCAAGCCAGAATAAACAGTGGATGCCAGAAGGCTTATGCATAAAATCCCTATCTAATGCCTACTGATCCCATATTCCCAGACTAGTTTATAACTTATTGCTTTCATCAGTGAGGAGCCTTGAATCTGAGTAGTTAAGTACAGATAATGGGTGGCTGCTGGAGGGTTGCATTAGATCCTAAGATCTAGGTGCAATGCTCTCAAGATTCAAGGCTCCTCACCGATGAAAGCCACAAGCTAGAAACTACTCTGGTGATATTGGATTAGTAGGCAATAGATAGGAATTTTATGCACAAGCATTCTGGCATCCATTAGTTACTCTGGCTTGTACTGAGTGACACTACTGTATGGAGAGTTTTTTCTGTTTTAATTAATAATATGCTAGTAAAATGTTAATTCATTATTTCTTTTTTTCAATTTCAATTTTTTTTTTTTACTTATGCTTTTGTATATTTTGAAATTAAGGTAAATTCATTTTTTGCCCATAGATCTATTGGGAAGAAAAGTGTACATTCATTTATTTGGAATATGGAGCACAATATTTGCAGTTGTAATATTCATATCTTCAAGTGTTGCTATCTTGACCAGTGATAACTAGAGAATTGAACTGGTGATGTTTAAATTTATGAATACTGAATTTAAAATAATGCTCTTTCAATTATGCTATTCTATTAAAAATAAACAGAAGAATTTTTTGATACTTTTCTCTAATAGAATTTTTTTCCTATTTCTCTATATATTCATTTGAAGAGAAAGGTTAATGAATATTTTCTAAATATTGTATATTATTATTATACAAAATTGATTTATGAAGTTATCCCATTATTATGTGGCAAGATTTTTATCTATTTATTTATTTTACTTTTCCTCTTTACAATATTTCTCTTTTCCAATCAAGTATATGTTCATTTGCTATATAGATAGTTGATAATGTTAAATAGATTTATCTTTTCATCTATAATTATTTTTTATTTAAGCAATTAATTTCACTGGTATATGTCCTACACTCATACATAATTTACAGATGCAGTTTGCTTTTTTCATCATTTCAAGTTTACATTTTGTAGTGGGTACAATATTTCAGTGTGCCATATATAGCATTGGAAGTTTTTTCTGATATATTGATCACAGATTTTCTTTAATTTAGCTGTCATTTCTGGTGTATCTATTGTTATTGTTTTTTTTTCTTTTTATGTTTTTTTTTATAGCTTAGTTTTTTTTTTTAATTAGAGCCAATAGATAACTAATTTTCATGAGAGTTTGTATGTGCTGAAATAGATTTTTTTTTTTTGTATTTTTGTCATGAGTAGATGTATATGCTAAATACACTTGTGTGGGTAAGATTTTTGCAAACAATAGTTTTATTTTTTGTCATAAGGTAATTTTGTAACAAGAACATCTAAAAGTACCAATTTTTGATCTTGTTCTAATTCTATTTTGAATTTTATTGAAAAAATTATGTTGATGTGTGTCCAGAATGTTCATATAATAATGCTTCACTGTGTACCCATGCAATAAATGTGTTATTAACACAGCAAAGCAAGACTTGCTGAAGATTAAGATATATTGATTTCAAGATCTTATGTATAATTACTGCTAATGAGAGAAGACGGTGATGAAAACTAAAGTCATAATGATTTACTTGTGTATTAAGAGTATAATGTTATACAGAATATTATGGTCCCATTATACTATCAATAAAAGAAGGTTTTGTAAAATATTATCTTTACTTAATAGTTTTTTTACAGTAACCAATGGTTCATTATTCAATACATTTATAAAACAAACTTATGTTTAATTTACTAAATTGACAATTCTTTCTATTTTCCATTCTTCATTAATTTTTACAAAGTGTTTACAATCTATGATACAAGATTGAGAATTTTTGAGAAAAATTCTTAGTGTAGTTAGTTTTATAAAGACTATAGAGATATAAAAAAAAATTTAAATATCTTATTAATAAACAATAAATTTGATCAAAACTCCAAATTTCTATGGGTCTACCTAAAGTTCATAAATCATCATAATATTCCTATTATTTTACAAATTTATTGTCAAAAATTTTTTTCAAAATTTTTAGTTATTTTATATAAAAGATATTTAATCTTAAAATCTAAACACTTTATGGAGTTAATTAATAACAAAAAAATTAGAAACTACTAACATTTTTAGTAATTTTAGATTTCGAAAGTGGATCCAATAATAAAACAACAATCATACAAGAATAAGTTACACTAAACAATGTGATGTGTATTTTTTTATATAATCAGTAATAGATTTTTGCTGGAGTATTTAAAGCCCATGGAAATCCTGAAAAGATCATAAATTTTGAATTTCCATGGAAGAGAGGCTTTTTGTTAACTATTTCAACATAAATGCATCTAACATTACAAATATCTATTGAAAAAGAATTATAACTCATCCCAATAAAACTTCAAAATCTCAATACCATAATTAACAATTTTATAAGTATAAATTTTGATTGAAATTACAAATGCTCTTGCTAAATCAAAGTCAAATTTTAAAACATCTTTACTATAAATCAATGAATTCTGTGCTTCATAATCATGATAAATTATTGGATCAAGCAACAATATTGATACACCTCTTCACTTTATTTGAAACTCTTCACTTTATTTGATAAACTTGTTTTATCAATTTTAAGCTATTAGTCTATTGTATGGAATTTTAGTATTGTTGATTATAAGGTGATATATTAATAATTTTCTATCATTAATACTATTTTATCCCATGGACAGGTCCAGAGATTAATCACATTATCAATTCGTCCATTTTTTCCATTCCATACTTTTCATTGCTCAGCTCTTCAATTCCATGTAAGTCTTTCCATTCACTTATATCATCCAACAATGTCAATCTTTTCCATCCTTTTTTTAAACTTCCACTCACCACTCCTTCCAAAACATCTTTTATTAAACTGTAATTTCTTTTTAATATATTCCAATCCAGTTTCTTTTTCTCTTTTTGATTTTCTCAATCAATCTTCTTTTTTCATTTACTCTTTTCAAAACTACATTTGTTATTTTATTCAACCAACTTATTTTTTTCAATGGCCATATCTCAAAGGCTTCCAATCTATTCCTAATTTTATTACTCATTGTCCACACTTCACAACCATACAATAGTGCATCCCGCACATAGCATTTAATTAAATTTTTCTCTTCAAAGGTTTACAAAATATTTTCTTTATATAAAACAAAAATAACAATCATGATATTTTTCAAAAAAATAGTTTCATGCAATACCCATGTGATGGATTCTTTTATATTTGACTTGCACTTTGTAAACAATAACAAAAACATAAAAAAATACTAATCAGTTTTATAGTTTATGGTATAAGAGTGAAACAGCTAAAAACACTTCTCTGGTTTGGCTGCAAATTTTCTTAAAGTATCCAGAAATGAACAACAAAGCTTTTAAAATGGTTGTAATGTATGAATTACAGAATATTATAGTTTACATTTTAACTTCTATTATTTACTTGTGGTTGTTAATCTGCTAAATGTATAATATAATAATAAATTAAAATGAATAGTGGAGTTAATAAACACTCTCAACTATTAATATCTAGCTTTTATAGATTTTATTATAATTTAAAGTAAAATAATATCAAAATTATATTAGTTTAATATATATATTGAAACGGTCAGTTTCATCCATCTGCCCATTTCACTTATTTTACCCACACATCTATCTATATGCCAGGTTTAAACCTTCTCAGAGTACCCATTTAAATAACATTAAATTATTATATGTGCAGAATCGTATATATATGTGAGCAGTATGTCTGTACTTTAATAGAATATGTATAGATTACAGATATGTATTCATTTTATAAATATTTCTAATTTAAGAAATATTTTAGTTTAAATTATTGTTATATTAATGGTATATATTACAGATATGTATATTCATTTTATAAATATTTCTAGTTTAAGAAATATTTTAGTTAAATTATTTAGCCAATTTTTATTGATGTATTATTGAAATCGCATATGTATATTTCCTGTTATTCTGCACATATGGTTATAAAATTAGTCTTCTACTAATTATGAAAGTAACTTTGTCAAAATAACATTTGATCTCGTAAACAATTTTCAAAGTAGGTCATGCATTGGTCCTAAAATAGCGAGGACTTGATTTGTAAATATAAAATATTAATAACAAAATAACGCAGGAAAACAAAATCTAAATTACTTGTTATAATTTTAAAATGTGTCTCTAAAATAAATAAATGAGTTTATCTACTGGTTGTAACTATTAAATGTTTTGCTAAAATAAATAAATGGACTTTTCAGCTACATTCAAGCTCATAAAAAATTAACAGGTGGCCAGAGTTTAAAAAGTATAAATACTTACGAAAGTTTTGTTGCCAAGGATGCTATCATATATATAAGTGAGTGTACGCTGAACCTATGCCCATTTTAACCTTCAAAATAATCGAGTAGGACAGCGATAAATCACCTCTTGGCCCTTAGCTGGAGAATGGAGAACTTTGGTCCAATGAAACCTAAAGCCATAACTATCAAAAATAGCCCATGGAAAATCTCTATTAACTTTAAATCATCGTCAAAAGTGTCATCTTAATATCCTCCCAAGTGCTTCAAAACTAACTGCAATGGAAAACAACTGAATGGTAAATTTTTTCTCAGAGCTGTTTATAAACTGTGACTTTCAATTCTTTCTTTTAAAAGCTAGCTATTTATTAAATCTGCCTTTCCCAAACACCTTTACTAAAATCTACAAAGAAGATTGTTAAATGCTAAATCATGCCTGATTGTAAAATGCTAAATCTTGCCTGATTGTAAAACTTGAATTCTCTTTTAAAATGTAAAACTTGAATTCTCTTTTAAAATGTAAAACTTGAATTCTCTTTTAAAATGTAAAACTCTATTAATCTATTTTAAATGTATAATTTCCTGTGGTCTGTTTATGCCTATTTCTAAATCTATTTGATTTATTCTATGATTTTATCATTTTAATATTATATGTATTTAATATGCCAAATGACTCGAAACCGCAAGTATTTATAAATACAATTTTAGCTTATCGATCTGTGAAGATAATTTCAAATCTTTGCTATAATAAATATTCAATAATTGAATTATTATTATTCTTTCTCACTCGCTGTTTCGAGATCATATTATTAGTTTACTGATTAAGTTTTGGGTATTAATATTACATTGATCAGTTATCTAGTTAAACTTGTAGTTTGCTTAATTCTAGTTATGAATTATAACTATTTATATATGTAACTCGTATATCATAGAAACTAGCCACAGAGATATTCTCAAAGCATATTTTAATGTTCTATTCGTAATTACCCGCAAATATGCTTTGTCCTCCTTAGCTTTATATATGTGAAGATGCAGGTGATAATATTAAACTAGGTTACTAATTAATTTAGTCCCTAAATAGTATATTTAAAATACTAAATTTGAGAACTGGAGTGTATAGATATGCAAATAGACGCTATCTAATTTTGAGGCACGATAATATAATTTTACGCATTTGCATTATATATGTATAAGTTGCGGATGTGTCCTTACAAAATACGCAATGTACAATTATCTGCTTGCTGCATGATTATTGATGAGTTGCTGGTGGAGGTCACTCTCATCTACTTTAATTCAGGTTCAAGCACACTCTTAGAACTAGGGCACAAGGACCTAGATTATTCATAATGCTTATCCGACTCCCTGAACTACTAATGTTCCTATTCGTGGCAAGTTGAGCGGTTTTAGGGCAAACCAAGTCTTTGAGACTGAAGCCCATGAATAATGACCCATTCGCACCTTTTTGCTTTATTAATATTTTAATATGTGCCATAGAGGTTATAAGGTAAACCTATCATAAGCCAGTTTTCTCTCCTTTTATATTAAATGCTTATCTAGTATTAGAGTATATCCTAATCTAGGTTAACATGCTAAGCTGCGTATCTCTGAGCCTAATTACATGCTTGATTTAACTTTGTATAAATAGACGCCATAGGAGCGCTATTATAGTTAGTTATATAACTTTGGCTATAAAGTTCCGTATGATCTGGCAGACTACACGAGAGCTAGAAATTTGGCATGCCTGTGAGCGTAATATCTCACGTTCCCATCACATAATTGTTTGTTTTGATTTATTATTTGTTATTGTTTTATTAAATTAATAATATTTAAAATTATAACTCGTTTTCATATTTTATTGTCCTTGAGTTCATTTTATCCATCTCTAGATTTAATTGCACATACATCATTATATCTATAGGTAGATTACTCTATTAAATTTTATAATCAATCATTGATATTTTAATTAACCACTTAGTCTTATGTGTGTATATCTGACCAAATCAGTATTAATTAATTTATGAGTCTTATTGTTCTACCCTGAGTGACTGCCGGACCGAGGTTAAATTAAATGTCTGTGTATGTTGGGAAATCTCATCCATAGGGTATTAAATCATTGAGTAGAGGTAAAAGGATTGAATGCTGGCCGGATTCTGAATTCCAGTATCCGTACTCGATCAGCTTTAGTGTATTTTGCCTGTGTTCTAGATTTTGTTACGTAGCGGTACAATTCTTACCGTTACAATATATAGTTCCTCTACATAGAAAACTAATTCAAGTACAAGTTATTTTATAACTATAAAAATCTTATATATATTAATTTATTAATTCAGAACCAAATATATACACAATGCTAATATTATTTGCATGTAGCCAATGTTTTAAATGGAACATTTGATAATAAAAAAAATCAACTGACATCTTGTTAGATATGTTTCTATCAATCAAATCTAAAGCCATCAGTAGTGCAAGTAATCAGATGCAAGTCCAACAATAGTCCAGTGTTGATGGCCTTGTAGTTAGCATAGCTGCCTTCCAAGCAGCTGGCCCGCATTCGCTTCCCCATCGACACTTTGACATATGAAAAAAAAAAGTCCAACAGTAGAAACAATGGAAGTTTTATAGAGAATATATGTAAATAAGTTTAACATTAATATAATTAGATATCTTAAAAAATCAGAAAATGTATTATTGCATACACATCCATATATAAAATTTAAAAAAATCCACAGCAGAGTGAAGGCCTTCTTGCAATTGGCAACAATTTTCCTTTTTTATTTTACTCTTTAGCCAACATGCCCACATGGTTGTCTTGAGAAATACTACCAAAAAAGGTTTTGTCTTTTATATCATGAAACGTATCCATATCTCATTAAGTCTAGATTTAAACTCAAATTCATGGGCCAGGCAAACGTAATTTTTTTTAAAAAAAAACAAGATACAGATAAATATAAAAGTATTTGTGTAATGATTAAAGGTTACTTTTATTTTCTATAACTTGAGATCATATTTTAAATTGCTGAACTAATTACGTTTATAGGCATGACTAATATTATTATAACAAGAATGTTTAAGAGGAAATAAACAGAAAATATGCCATACCTTACATTTTATTAATGTAACAAGGTATGCAATGTAATTTTCTGAAGCTGCTCTCATTCGTTAAATTCTCACAAAAAAAAACAAAAACAATTATACATTTCCTATCAAACATTTAAATCACTGTTGTAACTTTTATAAAGTATTATAAATGTTGAATATCTTTATAAATAGCTGAAATTTAAGACCTTGTGATAATGAATGAGATATTTATCTAAACTTATTATTTAACCTATATGCAAATATAGTGCGTTAACTATTTATTAATAAACATGGTGCATTCCATTGTAATCATGTAAACATTAAATAAAAATAAAACACATAAAAAAAAGGAATTGATGTTTTTAATTTATTTTGGTACATTTTATTATGATCAGTTTGTTTTAAAATAGCATACTGAATAAAACTTTTATTATTATTTTTTGCAACAAAATGTTTACATTTTGTAATATGATGAGGATTTGTTGTTTGTAATAAGCAGAATTTGATTTGTAAATCAAAACTACAACAAAAGTTAAGAAAAAAAAATATACTTATTCATAAGTGAAATAACATATGGTATTGTATAAATTCATATTTGTCTTATGTGTTTTTATACATTTTTGTACTTTTTTTATGGGCATATGTAATTTGTAATAAAAATATATCATGTCAAAATACTCTAATGGTTGCTATTTTTAAAAAATGATAGTCATTTAAATATGTATATATAAATTACAGTCAACAGTTATTGTTTTGTAAAATTATGGGTATACGTTTATAATATGCATTATGATGGCTAATATTAATATAAATTTTAAATATATATAAATAAAAGTAACTACTGTTATTAATTTCAGACCGAATAATCCGTTTTACTTGTTCTTTGCAAAGCTCTATTTATTACCAATATAAAGCATTTTGTAATCAGTATGCATTTTGTCTATTAGTTTAGTAACTAAAAAACATTTTCGTCAAGCGTTGTTAGCAGAGGAATCAGCGCAGCCGCCGAGCAGTTGGTTGCAGACGGTTGTTGCGGGTTCGCCTCCAGGCCGATGCTATGACATATGGAAAAAAAAAAACAACTACATTTTAGATTCCTAAATTAATTCTCAGTTAAATGTTTAATCAATTTGTACTCAAATGTTACATGACCTTCCAAGCAACTGAAAGCATCACTGTCACACATTGAAATAAATTTAAAAATTTTTGCAAAATGCTTAACACATTTTCGGTGAATAATCAATGTTAATTTCATTTGTACTTTTTAAAGGTCAATTTGGCTATTCTATTGAAAACTAAATGTATTTCAAAATTAATTTTGATCAATGAATTTCTTTAAAACTATCATTTACTAATTTATGCATTGTATGGTCAGTTGTTCAAAAGTCAGATGATGTCTAAGTATGCGTTAGCACAATGTTATTTTTTTTTTATTAATTGACCAAGCCACAACTTTCACTATTGATCTAAATAATTCAGGACACTTCATCAACACTTGATATTTTTTTTATATCTGTATTTTACTTAATTATTTTTTTATAAAAATGAAATATAACAAATTCAAATATTGGACCTTTTATTTCTTTATCAGAAATAAATCAGGCAAAATTCCTGGATTAAAATTAAATCGAATCGCTTATGGTACTTAAATAATTATTTAGATTTTATTCATTTGATTATTCTTTTAAGTCAGTAAAGCATATATAGTCTTTATGAAATTGTCATTTTGTTACAGATCATAATTTTTAAAGACACTCTTACACTTATCAATTTGTTTCATTAATACACAATTTTGATTCCAAATAAAACTATCTTTATAAACTTTTTATTTTTTCCATCAGAAATATTTAATTTTAAATTATCTAACTTGTGCAAGCGTCAGCTATTTATCTATTATATTTTTATTGCACAGAAGTTCCGGAAATAATACTATGAATTCATCATTTATCCGTAAGAATGCTAAACAAAATAGATTGAAGAAATCCTTTGATGTTAAAGAAAGCTGTTTTTGAAGCGAATGATGGGGAGGCTATTTTGTTTTGTATATATATATGTGTACTTTATTTAGTTTCACTTAAAAGGGTCTATTTGTTAGTAGATGAAACCATGGTGTGAGAATTTTAATAAAATTTTGTTTTTTAACTAGTATTATAATGTAATATGATTTTCTATTTTATTTATTATAGTATGGCTGGCAGTATTTAGATTTTTTATATTGTGTATTTTAATATAAATGATGTGAATTAGCAAATATATATAACATTTTAAAAAAATTATATAATTAAAACAAACTTTAGAGAGGCCATTTCAGGGAGAGAAAAATTCAAAACTCTTTCCTAGAAGAACAGTGAAAATAATTAAAATATCTAAAAGCATATATTGTTTTATAAATATCAGCAATATATCTGAAAGCAAGTAGATAATTTCTCATCTATAATTATAATTTATCTAATTAAAGATATAATTAATTAATTTTTTTTAATTAGGAATTTTTAATTTATTTCCCTCAGGATTTTTTATCCGTAATCAATTTTGGTGTCCGGACTAATACCGCTTTATTATTTCATGCATTTATATAAATAAACACAGTCAAAAAGGATAATCTGAATTTCTACGTTGGTCGACTGATAGTGTTATAGGGAAGTTGAGATTAATGTTGCGTATGATAATTTAAAAAATTAAAAATAAATAAATAACCCATATATATGTTACACCCACATACAAAAAGAGAAATAAGTACATTTGGGATTAATGACACTTCTAGTAAATAATTCAGTTTGCGGCTTAAAACAACATTTTATAATTAGAATGAATGAAATCATTAATTATAGTTTGTTGGCAGTAGGTTATCTAGTTCCGCTCTGGTATTTTATCCCAGGGCTTGTAAATAAAATTTATGATAGATCTCATGAGAAAATGTTATCCTTCAGGCTCCAGAAGTTGTAAATACGACCCTGATAGGAAACTTTTGTTTAGGGCTTTTTTTTTTTAAATTTAAATCAAAACTGGTAATAATTATTGGTTCTGAAAATACTTTTAAAAAAAATTGATTTATAAAACTCCTTTTAAGATTTGAAATGCAATCATTCTTATATCTGGAACTTAATCCCCAATATTTTAAAAGACTCCTTTCATTTATCTTTCATTTTATTGCCTTGCTAGTTTTAGTATACAGTAGTGGGAAAATGGCAGACTCTTGTTTAAGTTCCATATCCAATATTCGTTTTGTAATTAACTTATAATTTTTCAAATCCTCTTAATCTGATAATAGGATGAAAAAGAAATGGTATTAAATCCGCTTTTGCACTGCGGTAATCTCTTTGCTAATAATAAATAAGTATGAACCTTTAATGTAAAAAGATGGGGGGGGGGCACTTGTATTATTTATAAAAAGATTGTTAGATAATTGCAATTATCTAGACATGAGAAATAATCAATGATCATATATGGTTTAAACATTAGTCATTGAAGAGAATCGATGTTTTTTGATTTTCGATTATGATCACAATTAAGCCTATTATTTTTATATATCAATGAAGCTGGTGGAGATTTAGATTACAATTTACCAGCGATATAAAACTGATAATCTAATAATTTTAATATGCCTATAAATAAATAATTGGCTGGCACTGGAATTGATCCTAAGGCCTGGGTTTGATACTCTTATCACTACACTAAATTGTGCAGGGCATTCTGTATATGAAAAAATATGAAGCCAGATATATATACATTAAACAATGATAAAAATATGTGATTGTGGTCTGGGCTAACTGATGGTGGTGTTTAGCATTAAATGTCCATCTTGGGGGTCATAGATCTATTTCACATCTTTGGTTATATGTTTATGATTACTTCCCTCCACAAGTTGTTAAAAGTGCATAGAAACCATGTCTTACCTTGCATGAGAGTAGTAATGAAAATTACACTACATATATATATATTATTCATTATTGAATAATCTGTAGTCTAATGAGTGACTAATAAAAAATTATATATATTCATCAAGGAATTTGTGTCAAAGTTGTGAGTGTAGCCCATTTGACACCAAATAAACTACTCATTTGTTTTATATATATATATATATATATATATATATATATATATATATATATATATATATATATATATATACTGAATAATGATAAAGTTATGTATAAGAGATTGTGGTCTGGACCAACTCATGAATGGTCTTCAGCATGCAATGTGCATCTTGGGGATCATAGATCTTTTTCACATGTCAAGGTATTAAAAATAAATAGAAACTATTCCCTACCTTGCATGAGAGTAGTGTAATGAAAATTACATCACAGAAATATTTATTATTGAATAAGTCTAACGAGTGACTAATAAAAATTATTCATATTTTCATCAAATGATTTGTGTCAAAAGTTGTAAGAGCAGCACATTTGATACTTATCAAATAGACTAGTCATTTTACTGAAGAATGATAAAGATATGTTTAAGAAATTATGATCTGGGCCAACTGATGTGCTGATTGAGCATAAAGTGTGAATTTTGGGAATCACAGATCTTTTTCACATGTCTTTGGCCATATGTTTATAATTATATCCCTCCACAAAGTATTAAAAATAGATACAAACCATTCTCTACTTTGCAGAAACTATGTCTAGTCTAATGAGTGACTAATAAAAATTATTAATGTACATATATTTGTTTGTTTTTTCTCAATTTTATTTTGAATAGGAATTATATCTGTTTTTTTACATCAATTTGTTTATTTTTTTTAAAAAAATGAACTTGTTATTTGTTTGTTATAAGATTTGAAATACCAGATACTCTTATACCTGGAGCCTAATTGTAAATATGAGGGATTTGAACTGTATATCATAATTTATTATTATTTTTTATACTTTTGTAATTATATTTGCAATAAAAATACTTTCATTTTTTTTTTTTTTAATTTATTAATTATGCTTTCATTTGTATGCTATAACATATTGATAAAAAAATAAAAATAATAAACATATACTAGATTGATATCATCATTGTTATTATATATTATATTTTAGACATTACAATGCGTTCTGCAAACCATCATTTTAATTGGTACCAAAAGTATAGTTGTCACCATGCTGCAAATCAAGAAGTCAATATCATGAAGTTTTAAGCTTTTGATTTTAATTGGCACTAATAAAAAACATTCCATAATCAAAATTATATCAAATCTTTGCTGCTTGCATCACAAAACTGTGTTCACTTTCATAAACATGGACATTACATTTTGGAAATAGAACATATCCCTGTTTAACACCAATTTAATTTAATTTCAAATGTTTTGTTTCTTTATAGCCATAACAATGTTTTTATTCATATCACTATGTAGAAGTTGTAGAAGTATAAAATTCAATAGACAAGCAACTAATTTCAAGAAATGTCACCAATCTTTTTATTAAATTGCTAAAAGCAGTACATGAATTACGACCTCATACACATATTTTGCAATTGAGTTACTATTTTGTAATTTTTTAAAACCATGCTCAATTTCTAGAAATTCCTGAAAATATTTCAACCATTTATATATAAATTAAAACAATGAAAGCACCTATATGATCCACTGTCCCTCAATATTTTGAATTTACTACTACTAAAACAATAATTTATTATACTTATATATTGTTCAATTTAAATATCACATCAGAATTTGCAACCCAACCATTTTTTAAGTTATGAAGTGTGGTTTTTATTCCATTATAGACTTAAATAAATAAATAAATAAAAGAATATATCAATAAAAAATCATCTTGATTCCCAAAAAATAATCAAAATACTTCTCCCATCAGTTTAACTATCACTATATCATGCCAGAGTAAACTATAGTAATATTATTAAGTTTGTATGATATATAATTAACAAAAGAATTAGAGTGACTGCTATTAGCAAATTACTACCTTTTTTGTAGTTTTAATCTATCAAAATTTGTATTAATAATTAATTTGTCTTTTTTTTTTATAAAAAAAAAATTCAGATTCATTTTATAATTCTGTCAAGCAGAAAATGTTTCCTTTGAATCATGTAGCTAATAATGTAATCATGATCAAAGAATTAGACAGAATTATAACTTTAGAAATCTAAGAAAAGTAATAGACTTACAAAATTTAATTTAGTAATAGGAGTCTTATAATAATTAAAAAATAGTACAAAAAAGTAGTTTATTTTTTAAAAAGTCAACAGGTTTGGTGCACCCATTTTTTAATGCAACTATTATTGCATTGTAACTACAAATATTTGTATAATATTGAATTATTTTACATTCAGATTAAAGATAATCGGTACTTGTGAATTTTTAAGTAAACCAAGATGGCCACTAATTTTTTTGATAAATTTAGTTTTGGTAGCTCTCAAAAAATGTTTACAAAAAAATGCCTGCTAGGAAACATTGTATTTTATATCTACATTTTTTTTACTGTTACTTTTAAAAAAGAAGTCTTTGTGGAAAAATTAATTACAATAATTACAGTTTATTTTCTTTCTTTTTTTTTAGATTAACTGATTGACAGAAAAATAAAAAAATACTTATAAATACAATATTTACACTTTATTTGTGTTGGCAGTGTGCAATCATAACATTGCCATTAAAGCACACTTTTTGGGAAGACCGGATTCTGTCTCTTTGAAAATAGTTCACTGAATTACATTCTGTGACAAGATCCAAAAATTTTTATCATTATGATAATTTACCAAAAAAGGGGGCTGACAAAAAAAAACATGCTGAATTGAACCAAAGTACAACAATGTTAATAGTGTCTCATTGCTCCCCACATTATTTAAGTATAAATAAATAAAATAAAGCTTCTTAATGAAATTGATCAGAATATTCTTTTTTTTAAATTTAACAATCGATTTATTAATTTTGTTTTAATTAAACAGCTAACATATTTTTGATAGATTATAGGCCCTTGAAACTGTACATTTATCAAAAATATGAACTGTCATCTTGGTTTGGTTTACTTGAAAACTCACAAGTACCAGATAACCCATTAGATATTGTTTTGAGAGTTGGTACATTCAAGCTTTTTTAATAATTTTTCTGTATGTATGGTGCAACAATTCAATATCAACATACTATTAAATTTATAAAGCTAATACTATTAATTTAAATAACCTAGGACTATAGTTTAATATTAAATGAACACTAAATTCTGAAGAAGATTTCTAGTCAGTTGAAACTGTCAGATTGATTAAATAAAAAAGCAGTTATAGTGTTAAAAGAAAATAGATATATTTTATTGTTTTACATTAATTTCTGCAAAGAAAAAAAAATTTCTTTTAATGGTATCAATGAAATAAAACTACCCAACTAGAAATCAACTTTTTTATATATCTAAATTTAGCACAGAAATGTAGGCAATGATTAAATGGCTGGAGATATCAATGTGTAAAAAATTTTAAACACTATACTTATCACTGAGTGAAAGAGAGAACTTATTCTATTGATATTAAAATGTCAAATTCTAGTTGGCGAAATATTAATTATAATTTCTGCATATGAATCATGAGATGATTATAAAATTATTTTATTTTTGAGTAAAAATACCATATTACTTCAAATGACTTTTTTTTTTCAAATTTTGAATCTGTAAAAGAGAATACATCTTAAATTTGAACCTAAAATTTTTAACATCTTATTTCTGCAAATTTTTGTTTTACACTATTTATGTACATTAGTATTATGATTACAATCATTGATATTCATGTAGAGTAATGTGTTAAATCTTTTTTAATCAAAAGAAAAAAGATTTAGCATTAAATGACAATAATTTATGAATTAATTTTATAAACTGCTTTAACTCTCTCTGACAAATCATTACTTTTAATGTTATTTTGCCAATTTTACCATTATTTTGTCAAGAAAACTACTGAATACACTTTTAATTTTTTTTACAACTTCTTATAATATGGTAAGAAATCATCTTTACTCTGATCGGTTGTTTTTTATACTCTACATAAAAGAGCATCTGTCAACAATTTTGACAGTTCTGATTAGTTTTTTTTACACATTTATATTTTTTTTTCACAAAATATTTATGAAAATATTAATTCTTTTAGAAGAATAATTCAGATTTTAATAGAAAAATTTACTTCTCAACAAAAAAAATTGAAAAAGAAATCAATGATGTATGGCTGCAATTTGTAATTGGATAACAAAAAATGTTTTATATTGACCACTGTAAATTATTTTTGTCAAATATAAAAAGAAATTTGTTTTTTACAAAAAAATTAATTTACTGACAAATTATTAATTTGCATGTTAGAAAAAAATTTTAATTAAAAGAAAAAAAAATACCATATTTTAAAATCTTTTTTTTTCTTTGAAAAATAAAATGTTACAGTATTTACATGAAAAAAAAAGTATTTGTAATGAAAACAATTTCGAGTTTTGCAGTCTTGGAAAGATATACCTAAAGAAATTATCAAAAAAATCTTTAAAATGTTGCATTGCTAAAGATTTAAATGGTCTGAAAATGATGTACCTGATGGAATAGTAAACATAAAAATTCAAGTTGTGAAGATATAAAAAGTGAAAGAATGTCTGAAGATATGCAATAAATTGAGTTTATTATATTTATTTTAGTTTCTATTTAAAGAAATAAAAATGTTTATTTTTTAATAAAATCATTTTAAAATTATTTTTTCAATTTACTGAGTTTAAACTCCTACAGTGTTTTATAACACAAAAAGCTGTAAAAATAAATTCTCTTTTAATTATTATATATGTAGATGAATTATAAAATGATTGCTGTTTTCAAAAAGATTTACAATAGAAAGTTAGACTCTTAGTCAGAATAGTAAAGGGTTTGGATTGAAAAAAAAATTAAAACTAAAACAATAAAAACAAATGAGAAATGAAATATTGGGGGAAAAAATGGTTATTATTTTTTAATTTCTATTAAGTTAAATTGATACTAAGCAATATAGAAATTAATATAGAAACAGCAAAAAAGTTTGATAAAGATAGAAGATAATTATGTGACCAGTTGAAATTAACACTAAAAATAAACATATTTTGGTTGAAGAGTAATTTTACTGAACAAAGATTTGGGCAATTAAAGAGCAAAGATAAATTTTGGGAGAGATAAATAAAAAAATGTTCAAAATAATAAGAAAAATTAAGAAAGTGAAAAATATAGTTGTTAGAAGACAGACAAAGTATCGGAGAAATTAAAGTTTGATGAATTCATTTGCCATCCAGACGAAAATTCTTTAAAAGTGAAAGTTAGTATTAATAATCCATTTTTAATTTCAGGAAATTAAAGTTTAGATCACAAGAATTCTGAATTATCTAAGATTAAATATATAACGTTTTATGACTTCAATCAAAACCTTACTACTGTATTTAAAAACACTTTTTCATTTAGTTTCCTAACATATAAATATAGATTTTATTGTAATTCTTAGTTTTTGGTGTTTTATAAAAATAAAAAAAAGTTTATATTCAAAATATACTTTAATATTTTTGATGCTATGCATTTTATAAGACTAAAATAAAATGATTGCTTGGGTAAAAATTGAATACAAAATGTAATAATTAATCTCTTTAACTAAGGAATGAACAGCATTAACAAACTTCATCTTATGTTTATCAGTGTTTTTTAAAGTTCTAATTAACTACCGTTTGCTAAAAGATTTGTATTTAAAGACAAAATCTGATTATTATTAAATAACTTAGCGTATGTAAATAGATGCATAAACTAAAATAATATTCATTGGGAAAAAAAAGTATAATTATTGATAAATAATTACATATAGTTTTATTAGTGATTAACATTAACCAAATAAAATTTAATTTCGTAAAAGTTGTGATTTCTAAAATCTAAACAAGACTAAATTTTAAGATGTGCACATATTTATGCTCATTTCTATTTCATAGAGTTTAATAAAATTATCATTTATGTTGGGTTTTTTTTTGATAGCAAAGTTATTTCATTTTGTTTTTATATGTATTTATCTTTTGTTTCTGAATATAGAAAAATTAAAAACACTAATAAAATTAAGTAAAAAGACAAAATTTGGTTGTAACCTAAATTTGGGTCATGACCTTGAAATTAGAAACTACTGCTTTAAATAGGTCACTAGAACATAGACTTCATATATGGTTAGAAAGGTCACGTGGTCATCAATTATTATGGGCTTAAGCCTTTAGGGGAGAGTCTTAACCCGTTTGAATCAGAGACCCAAACTACTTTTGTCAGCTTTCAAAGATCAGAATTAGTATTTAAACGCAAAAAAAAAAAGTAGAATAAAAATTATCAGTATTTGCAAATATCTTGTAATCACTATATTTCATGAAGATTAAATTAAATATTTATTTTATCCAAAACCTTAGTAATGAACCAAAACTATTTTTCCCGTCAAAAATAAATAAACAAAATATAAGTACATACTGTATTGTGACTTTGAAAATTTTTTGAGGGTAAGATAATGTTATAAGCTATATATAAGTATACACGTATTTTTATCTACTTTTTGTATAGTAATAATATTTTTAAATAATTATTGTTTATTTATTCATTCATATTTATTTATTAATATATTTTTCTTAAGATACATTATCTGCTTATATATATATATCGTAATAAGCAGCATGAGATTCATAGCACTCGTGGGTATGCTAGGTAATAAAATGCCAGTTATTTAAATTAGATATTTAAATTTTTCACTAACTCAACAGTTGTACACTATTTTTTTGTTGGTAGTGGTGGTGATAAACCATGCCTCTTTTACTTTTCCTGTCATCACACTCTTTGCAAATAATATTAAGTTCTTTGGATTGAAGGCATGGGCAGACTTTTTGTTCATTCACTCTTAAAAAACTCATTTGTATTCAGAGTTATTTTTTGTGTGTGTGTGCTTGTAAAAAGCAATATCTGCTCACAATTGCTTGTAATATATTGCAAAGTTAGGAGGAATGCTGCATTTAATTTTGTAAATAATCTGCAGTGTTTTTTTCAGCTGTAGTTTATCTTGGGTGTTGTTTAGTAATCTATTATGATTTGGAAGAAGGGATCAAATTTGTTATATGTTGAGAAATAGGTCTTTTTTTTATTTTGTGTTAGTTTTTGAATGTATGGCATGCTTATCTATGATTTGCTTTTTATCTGGGGTTGGATTGGTTGATTTTTTTAGAAAATTTTTTTGTTTTTAGTAATATGCACCTGTTATAGCCATGTTGTATAGATTGTTTACATATCCATCTGTATTTGCTTTTCTGTCCACTTCATATTTGCAAAGATTTAAAGTTTCCTTTTAAAAAGCCTTTGCCAGAAATTGTGAGCTATATGAGTCAGGGATTGAGAGGGAATTGCACCCATAATTTCAAGTAGCTTTATGAGTATTTTATAATATAAATGATTGTTATTTCTTTGCATTAATAGATTTAAGAATTTTAGGCCTTATAATGCTTTTTTTTTTGTTTGATCATTCATGTTAGGACCATATTTTAAGTAATTCACATAGGTGTGTGATTTTGTTCAGGGGTGCATGCTGAAGAAATCATTATTCTTAACTTTATAGAAAAAGACCTCAATATTATATACAAACATCGTGTGAATGGCATCTTAATATGTGTTCCTAAACAAATATTTACAAAACTACATAAATTGCTTAAGACAAAAATTGCCCTAACATGGATGATCGAACAAGAAAACTCCTCTTGAGGTGTAAATTCTTAAATCTATTAATCCAAAAAAATATCAATCACTTAGATTGTAAAATGATAGTAAAGCTTCTTGAAATTAGAGGCACAATTTCCCTGCCCCCTATGGCTCACAAACTGGCCAGGATCAATAGTCATTACAAATAGAAAGAGAGACAAAAAAGCAAATACAGATGCATACAAAAATGATCTGTATAATATAAACTATAACAGATGCACATTACTAAATACAATTTTAAAAAATTCCATAAAAAATAAAACAAATAGTCCAACCCCAGGACCATACATCCCAAAACTAACACACAAAATAAACAATATTAAACAAATTTCCAAGCCCCCCTTCCCCACTAATCTTAATATATTACTAACCAAAACTAAGGATAAACTACAGCCAGATGAAACACTGCAAATCATTTACAAAATTAAATACAACATCTCTTATCTTGCAATATATTATGGGGAATTGACAGCAAGTATTTTCACAAAAATCTCTCAATATAAATATCTTTACAAGAGCATAAAAAATAACCCTGAATACAAATCACTTTTTTGGGAGCATAAACAAAAATTCACCTATGGCTTTGACCTAAAGAAGATCAATATTATTTGCAAAGAACATGATGACAGAAAAGGAAAAATAAAAGAGGTGTGTTTTATCAATAACAACCATGTCATTAACAAAAAAAAATAGTATACAACTGTCAGATAAAAGAAATACTGAAATATCTAATTTAAATAACTAGTATTGTGTTAATAAATACTGCAGCAGAATTAGCATACCCACAAATACTATGAATCTGATGTTCCACATTGAAAGCATACTCGGCAACATTTAATATTAACAAAAATATAAAAAAAACTTTTTTCACTAACATTAAAAATGTTTCAGCCAAATTATTAAAAATAAATGTTGATTTAAATGAAAAAAAATATGGGGAAGAAGAAAGATTTAAAAAAAAGTAAAGCAAAGTGTCTATGATGGCATAAAGAAAAACATGTAAACCATTTGATTCACAAAAAAAAAAAAACAGCTAAAAAGAAAATTTGGGAAAGTGACTGCCCAAAAATGAAATATTTATGACTAATAGAAACAATAACAGAAAGATTTCAAATAATAAAAATATTAAATTTAATGATAATTTGATACATAAGCTAAATTTTTCATCAATCTTTTCTGATTGTGTCGATATCTAATGGATATTGCTATGGCCTAACTTTTATTTTATAAATATTAGTTTATTTAATTATTATTATCAAAAGCAAATCACAAAAAGTTAAATTATGTTTATCTATAAAAACATACTACATATGGTTAAATTTAAATCTCTATAGATTTCAAGTTTTTAAATGAAATTTCTTAACAATGAAATACTGTAACTTCATAATTTTAAAGTAATAATGAATATAAATATTGTTTTTTTTTAAATAATTTATTTATAATTAATAAATTTATGTGTATATGTTTATTCAAATATTTTCACAAATAAAAATATTTATATACAATTTTATACAGAATGTGAGGGAGAACAAGTATATTTGAAAAGTGTTTTAACTAATATCTTTGTTCCAAAATTTTTGTTTCTTAATTCTAGTATAAAATATGCATATTTGCTAATTTAAAAATATTCTGAATTGGATTTAAACAGTTATAATTGATTAAAACTAAATGTAATTAATTAAGATATTAAATGTAATTTATTAGCATATATTGTTTAAAAACTTTTAATTAAAGAAAAAAGTTAAATTAGATTCATTATTTATGTTTGCTTGTTTATGAAAAAAAAAAATTACAATGTATATGTAACAAAAATACAATAATGAAACTGTATGCTTTTTGAATTTTGGCACATAATCTCCAACAATGTTTATATATTTATATTTGTTTCAGGATGTTTTAATATAAATTTGCACTTTTTATTTTTATTTTTATATAAACTTAATTAATAGACAATTTTTTTTTCTAGGTAAATTTCATACTTTGTATATGTTTGCTCATCATGATTAAAAATAAGTGACCAGATAATAGTTACCATTTTTGTTTTTCTATAGACATTTGCTTTGAGAATAAACATTGTCATAGGATTGTAAACTTTTCCTTTTGTTTGAACACAACTGACAATATACTGTATATATATGTTACAGGTATTCAAATAACATACATGATTTTTTAATAATTCATGTTTATAAATGAATATATTACTATAATAGCTGATCTAAAAGTGAATATTAAATGTTTTTATATTAATGGATTTTAAGATAAAATAATAATATTTAGCCAATTTTAATCTGCATTTTCTTTTTTCCACATTGTATTTTTAAACTGACTAAAAGCTTACACATTTAAAAAATCTGACTAATCCTATAAAATTACTATAATACTGTATATAGTTAGCATATCAATATCACAATGCATTCTTAAATATTGAATCATAGATAGTATTATTAATCAAAATAATATCTCCAATAAAATCTATCTCCCATATATGGTCTCTTTATAGTTTATAGTTTTTTGAGATTCTAATGTAAGGCTTCATATTATTCATGTATTGTCAACTCTATGAAAATATGTACCTTCCAACTCCATATCAATATTTTAATTCAGTTTCAGTAATAACTACTTGTTCTTTCTTTCATGTACTTTGTCTTTGATTATTTCTTATTATTTATAATTTATTATATTATACACAATCTTTATATGTTCTACATTTAATAAAATGCTCTTTCCACATCAAAAAATAATTTGGAAGCATAAGAAATGGATATCAAATTATCTTAAAAACATTTATTTTTACTTTTAAAAGCTTTTATTGTCCTATATCATTAGCCCAGTAGTAATTTTAAGAGCAAAAGATGCATCACATGGTTTTCTTAACAATCAATATAATTATTTTTACAATGCTTTTAATGAAATAAAATTTTTAAACATAATCTTTTTTTGTGTTTTTAATAGCAAAATTTAAACAAAAAAAAAAAAATTTATTATGTTTGATGGGTGAAACTTTAAAACAAAAACTATTTTAATTAAGTCATAAAACGTTCATAAATTGTTATTAATTATTATTTAGTGATGATCCTTTTTATCTTTAACTATGCAATAACTTTGTTTCATATTTCAAAATCAAATTTTTTAAACTTAAAACACTCGTTTATACATACAAGCTTGTCATTATATCATATGCATGCTTCTAAGCAAGACTTTTTTTGTCAATATTAATTTAATTTTTTTATAATTATTATCTCTCTAATTATAATACATATGTTTGATAATAAATATAAAAACAAGTCTTATTTGATGATGATTAAACTAAATCTACATAATAAGAAAATGTTATAATAATAACAAATAAGCAAACAGTTTACACTTTGTGGCTAATTGTTCTAAATCAAACAGTAGTGCCACCCAGTGCAAGCCATAGTAATCAATGGATGCAAAAAGGTTTGTGCATAAAATTCCTATCCAGTATCTACTCATCCAATATTTCCAGATAAAGTTTCTAGCTTGTGGTTTTTTTCTCTGAGGGGCCCTGGATCTGATAGCTTTGCACCTAGATCTTAGGATTCAATGCAATTCTTCAACATCTACCTTTTTTCTATTTATTTATGGTCAAACCCAGTTAAGCATCTCCATTTTTGGTGTCTTTGGCTTTTCCATGAGCAGGATTGGTATAAAACCACCAAAACATCACATGATTATCATTCTCTGCCAATTGGATCATGGTATCTGTGGTTCATCAAAGCTTGAATTAAAAACACTTGATTTTATCTTAGTCTTCTAACTTTGTAGTTAACCAAATAGATAAAAGGTCTGAAGAGTTCTATTGGATCCTAAAATCTAGGTACATTGCTCTCAGATCCAGGGCTCTTCACTGATGAAAGTCACAAGCTAGAATGAGGTCTGGGGATATTGAATGAGTAAGCACTAGATAGGGATTTTATGCACAAAACTTGCATTCATTGTTACTAAACCTTGTATTGGATGGTACTATTGTATGGAGAGTTTGTTATTGTTATTAGCAGCTTGTTTAAGCATGTGAAAAAGTGATTACATGATGTTTCAGTGCTTTTAAAAAAAAAAAAGATTGATAAGTTTATTTTAATTTAAAAAATATATAAAATATAAAATAATATATACATATACAGGAAACAAAATCAGAAAATAATATATTTAGCAATCAAAACATGCACAATGATTACAAATCAAATGGATTTAGTAAATTTGGTAAATTCAAGAATTATATAAGCAATCCTATTTAAATTACAACTCTAGTTCATGGATTGACTATAAGTAAGGATCACCTATTGACAAAAAACAAACAAACTATGAAACCCATAAAAGTAATTGATGATAATAAATTAGCAAGAAATTAAATTCCAATAATATTAACTTCCTATAACATAAATAAATATTGTATATACTGTAAAATGTACATAAGTAGACATAAATATGTTATTTACTTTCATAACTACACTTAATAATTATTGTTATATATATATATTCACCTACAAACCATCATACAATTACAAATATCCAGTAACGCCCTCTGTTTAAAGATCTATATCTCAATAATAGCAAACCTTAAAATGATACCATTTTAAGGTTTGCTATTATTGAGATATAGATCTTTAAACAGAGGGCGTTACTGGATATTTGTAATTGTATGATGGTTTGTATATTTTCTATAATTATTTCAGTTAGTGTTAACAGTAACTTTCTTTTTATATATTCACCTGTATACTTTTTATAATAGCCATAATTTTCCTTTTCCTTTATGTTTACATTATCATTATATAAAGTATGTATATACATAAAAGTAATCGAGACAAAAATGGGTATTTATAACAATATCTATACTTTTTAGGTTATCCACATTTTTTATTTTCATTGTATATCAATAGCTTTTTTTAAAAAATTTTTTATTTAATATAGATTTGTTATCAGTTATAGATTTACTTGTTAAATCTTTAATTACTTGTTAAATCTTTAATTATATTCAATCTATGGATTGATTTTATAATTTAACCTTTTATTAGAACTGCATTTGCTTTTATCACTTATTTTTTTCTAAAACTCTTATAATGTTAATACTTGCTGAATGTATTTTTTTTTTTTTAATTATTGTACATTAATTTAGTATATGCAAAGGAAGACTCAAAAAATAACCAGGATTCTGTAATAAAAAATGTATATTTATTTTTAGGTGTTGCAAATTGAATTGCTTTAGAATGTGTAGTCTATTTAATCCAATGCATCAGTTCAAATCTGTTTGTCACTTTTTGAAGTAGTCTGACAATACTCCCAGTGATGCATTTTAACATCTCCATCATTCCTTCTCCAAACCCTCCAATTCTAAGTTTGCAAAAAAAAAGTCACACAAAGCAAGATTGAGGGAATACAATTGATAGATAATCTGGATCATGCTTAATTTAATTAAAAAGTGTTTCACACGCAAGACTTTGAGAGATAACACTTTGTTGGGGTGGAGCTTATATTGTTTTCTTTGTCACAAAATGAGATGGTTACATTTTATCACATCATATAAATGTTTCAGAACTTGCAAATAAAATGCCTGACCATTACAAACTAAATCTGAAAGAAAAATGTCATTTGCATCAAAAAAAAAAATTAGCATTCTTTTGACTTTGGACTTCACTTGCAACACTTTTAAGGAATATGGAAAATTTAATACTTCAATTAAACCATTTATAAACTTGTGTTTTTATGAGATCAACTTGCTTATAATCTGCTTCAAGTATTACAACTTTTTTTACTTTCCATTTTCTGTAAACGAAAATAGAATTTAACATTGTTTGAACATTTCAGCCATTACAAAAATGTTACACAGCACCATGACTTCACAGGGCAGTGTCATTTAGCAGATTGATGCAGAAGGGTTCCTGCAAAAAGTATGTAACAGCAGAAGTATATACTACAGCAGGTGTGCAAACCAAAAATGATTCTGGTTATTTTTGAGTCCCATTTCCCTCATATTTTCAGATTTGTTGGCTAAATGCATATTTTTTCTTGTTTCATTTGCTTTTAATATAAATATATCTTGGAGTTGTTTTTTTGTTTTATATTTTTTATGAAAAATATAAAATTTATTGATCAATTTTTTTTCACTTCCTTAATATATGACGTATGGCTCCATTTTGCAGATAAAGCACGTGCTATTTGCTTCAAATTTTATTTTAAATGTATAAATTATGTTTTTTTTATTATTTTAAAAATAAAATGTTAATTTGATTTTGCTATTATTATATATATAAGGTTATATGTAAATAAGTTATTACTTTTTCCATTTACTTATTTATATCCGAAAACTTGTTTTGTATAAACAAGGTCTGTTTTTAAACCATAATAATTGTCTCAATTGCCTTAAATTAGTTATTCTCCATGTCTGTAAATTTTTATATATTTATAAACATATGCACAAATAAAAAAGAACACTAAAAATTACATAGAGAGTTTTAAATAAATTTTAAATTAATTGAAAATGAGTGATTAATTTAATAAGAGAAAGGAGTAACAAGGAAAGATATTAGTCAATGTTTGATGTCCAGAATTTCATTCCACACTATTGATATCAACATGGATTGTCAAATGTTAATTAAAACTTTTTAGTATCAGTTGCAACATTAGTTTCTTCAGTTTTATTAGATACCATCTCAATAAAAATAATAAATCCTATATTTTGGAATTGGAATCTAAAAAAGTTTTAAAGGATTAATCAGTTTAAAAAAAAAAAAAAATCCCCACTACTACTTACTTTGGATTCTGACATATGAGAAACAGATTTGTTGATCAGAGAAATTTAAAAACAAAAAAGAATTGCGGTAAATAATTATATTTTTGGATTCAATTAAATAATTTAGTTAATACAAATTTACCTTTATTTAATACTTCAGATAAGATATAAACTTTGATTGAAACATTTCATATGTAAATTTTATTATTAATATTTGGTCTGTGCCTTTGATCAATTTCTCAAATATTTATAATTGCAAAGAAATAACTACAAATATTTATGTTATGATTATTTTTTTATTATTATAAATAATATTTATCGAAATTGTTATACTTTTAACCAACTTGCGTAGTGTAAAATCTTGTTTAACTAATCCAAATAAAGTTAGGGGTTGGATTGGATTTGCTCTAAAAAAATATTCTGACTATTAGTACAATTCTTTATATTTGCATAATATTCTTGTCTATTCATAATTTACATAAGTAACCAACTTATGTTAGGATAATTTAATTTTTTAATTGTAATAAGTTTGTAGTATTTTTTATTATCTATATTCCATTCTCTTAATTTCACAACTATTCTTTGCAATTCATATTTTGTCAGCATAGATTACGCAACCCGAATTTGTAATACACATTTGTAATTAGAAGGGACCTGAACTCAGATTTTCAAGTTTCCCACAACTATCCACTCCATCTTATACAACCAATACATGTGAAAAAAATAAATGATCTCCAATATACATATTTTATGCTGAACCAGTACTCATCAGTTGGTCCAGATCATCATCTCCCACAAATATATACAATCAGTGCTCAGGTTATATTAAGATAGAAAATCTTCAAACTTTAATAGACAAGCTTCAATCTTCTCCACTCTTCAACCCTTCAGCTATCCATATTATTGAAAATCCAAAGATGGAATGCTCAAACCCCTTGTTGATACCAATATTATTATTATACCATGTTGACTTTAAATCATTCTGACCCCTCACACGCACACACACACATATATATACATATATATATATATATGTGTTCATACAAATGTTTTCACAGGTTAGTGAATTAGCTATTTATCAATCGACCTTACCTATATCTTTAACATTCCAATAAAACAAATTATATTGCTTCTATAAAATAAAATAAAACAGTCATAATTATAACAATTAGGTAAGCCATATTTAAAGATACAAAATCGCTACTTACTAACACTTCTTTGATAAAGTTCCTTGGGGTAATTAAATCATTGCTTTATTAACAAATTACAGATTTGTATTGCATAAATTGATCTTCCAATATGTAGATGCCATTAATTATTACTTAATTATAAACCTATTTTTATTATAAAAATGTTGATATGACATGTAAGTTGGACAATCACATATTTTTATTACAATATAGTTATTAATGAGTATTATATATACTTTTAACTTGGATGTAATTGGAAGGGATTGGAATCCAGACTTTCAAGCTTCCTCTAGTCATCCATTCTATATTATACAACTGACACACATGACCATATACATATAAAAAAGATAAGATCTCCAATGAGTGCTGGATCAGCACAAAATACATATACTGGAGATCATTTATCTTTTTCGCGTGTATGTGGATGTGTGTGTCGGTTGTATAAGATGCAATGATTTTTCAAATTTAATGATTCATCTTTATTTTAAAAATAAAAACTTATCTTCACAAAGATTTAAAAAATAAAATACTTTTATTGTATAAGAAAAATTACATTCAAATTTTTAATAATTTTCAATACAGTATTTAATAAATTTCATGTCATTTGTGGAACAAAAATCTGTAAAAATACATTTTCACATTATATTTATATCAAATTGTTAACAGGCACCAAGATAAAATAAATACACATTTTCCTGGAGGTTTTGATGATGGTATTTTACGTTTACTTATATGTTGGACTATTTCCATTAACTAACATTAAATATTGAATGTCTATAGAAAATTTTTTAAACTTTATTTAAATTTTCCAATAAAAAAAAATTTCTAAGGACATTCAATATTTAATCTAGATGGAAACAGTCCAACATATAAATAGAAAAATGAATATATGTTTAAAAGTTTATAATATTTTCTCTAATATCCAGCATTCAAAAATAAATAATTCTACCTATAATTTTTTAAAAAACTTGAATCCAATGTTTACTCAAATATCACAAAGTGGAGAATGATGAAACTAATAGGTTTTTTTCCTCTAATAAAAAAAAAAGATTATTTAATTTCAAAGCAACAAAATATTTGTCATTTACATATATATATATATATATATCCCTTTTATTATTTACATATTTAAAGTATAATGCTTTACATGTGTTTAATTTACAGTATTATTTTAGAATTAAAGTTTGCAAATCAAACATTAGCATTTGACTATATCCTTAAAAATTTCAACTGTTATAAGTTTTAAACTGTAAATCATGATGAAATAAATACTTTGTATCTTTAAAAATGAATTTATTAGTGACTTAAACTGATGATTTCATTTTATAGATAAGAATGTCTCCTTGATATTTTTATATTATCTTATGTGTGTGTGTGTGTGTGTGTGTGTGTATGTATAATTTATAACAATACAAATAATTTATAAAAAACACACAATACTACAATGGCCTCCCAAATTCCTCCATTATTCTGCCAAACAATAAACTATACTGTGATGGTTTTATACTTTTTTGTTTTAATTCTATAGTATAATAGATTAAATATCAATTTGCAGTAAGGGCCTTGTGGTATGTATTATCATATTTTTCCTTATGTCATAGTTCAAATTCAGGTTTCAAGCAACCATAGGATTTAGGTAATTGCTCCATAGCCAACCATCTAATTATTCATCTTTTGTCAATAAATGAGAATATGTAATCTATTCTTAACTAATGGATAAAACAATCCTATTAAACCTAATAAGTAGCATTTTTTTATCCAGTGTTTTGTTATTGATGATCAATAAAGTCTTTACTTGGCAATAGGTCATTTAATGGTTGTTCTACTTTTAATCACTTATTCCATGATGAATGGTTTTATTTAGGTTATCTTTGAACTATCTATGATTTAAAAATTTGAATAATGTTTATCCAAATCTCACAAAGTGGAGAGTGATAAAACTAATGATTTTTTTTTCTTTATGAAAAAAATAAAAATGTTTACTTTCAAAGCAACAAAATATTTATGCCATTTACATAGCATATTATTGTTTTTAGAAATTTTTTAAATATAATAATGATGACTATATAACTTACTTAATATATTTATATATATCTTGTTTTTTCAATGTTTATTATTTATATATTTAGAGAACAATGCTTTCTGTGTCTTTAATTTACAGTATTAATTTAGAATTAAGGCATGCAAAACATAGATTAACATTTATGATTATTTCCTTAAGAATTTCAACTGTTTGTGTAAGTTTTAAACTGAATATACTGTACTGAATCATGATGAAATAAATATTTTGCATCTTTAAGAATCAGTTTGCTAATGACTTAAACTGTTGATTTTATTTTATAGATAAAAATATCTCATTGCTATATTTATATTATCTTTATGCATATATGGGTACAATTTATAATAATACAATAATTTTTAAAAAGCACATTATAATGCAAAGGTCTTCCCAGATTCCTCCATTACTCTACCAATCAATAATCATATAGTGAAGATTTTATACTTTTTTCTTGTTTTATTTTTTATAGTATAATAGATTAAATAACCATTTGCAGTAAAGGTCTTGTGGTATATAATATCATATTTTCCCCAACTGTTTCCATGCCATAGTTCAAATTCAGGTTTCAGATAATTGGCCCTTAGACAATCCATCTAAGTATTCAATTTTTGATGATAAGTGAGAATATATATCTATTCTTAATTAATGAATAAAAAGCTAAAAAATGTTCAAACCCTTAATTGGTCATAGTTTAACCGAATGAGTAAATCTGATTTTATTGTGTTTCTTTATTTATGGTCAATAAAGTCTTTGGTCTACAATGAGACATTTAAAAGATATTCTACTTTTAATTACTCATTCGATGGCGAATAATTTCCTAGGTTACCTTCAAGATGACTGTCTAAAAAAAAAAGTCTTAATTTCTTCCAGATTGCAAATTCTGATCATGGGTATAGCAAGTTATGTCACATGACACAATAGATGTATGGTTTTTACTTTTATTTCAGTGATAATGTCATATTCTATTTATTTTTCAAGCTGTTAGTTATTAATTTTCTATATTTCAAACTGTTTACATGTAGAATATCTTCAGGATTTGTTTAACAAATATGTTTAATACATATATTAATTAAATAAATCTTGAAAATGATCTATATATAAAAAAGTTGAAATGTAGAAAATTAATAAATAACATCTTAAAAAATCTATAATTTTCAGTGTTTTGATAACAGAAGTAATAAGAGCACGTATAAAAACAATAATATGTACTTTAAATATCAAGTAGTTGTTATAAGAAATATGTTTATATATATACAATATATGAAGTAAATATTTACATATACATACAAATATATAGACTACATGAGTATTTAATATACATAATTTGGTTATACTTGTCCAATATTTACAAGATCCCTTCAAAACATTCTAGACTTAATAATTGTCACCTTGTAAATTTGATATATAAATCAGTAAAGCAATAATATAAAGTATTCACTTGTCATTATTTGAAGAAAAAAAAATGCATTAAAATATTTTCTAACCTGAATGACCTATTTAAAGAGAATTTATTCTTCTGCATTTCTTTTGTTTGTTTGTTGTTTTTTTTTGTTGTTTTTTTTTTGAGAAATCGTCTGAAAATTTTCATGGAACGTATTTTGATATTTATCTATATAATAACTAAGAAATAACACGTATACACAATATGTTTAAATACATAGAAGTCACACAAAAAAATTGTCATTGCACTAATTTTCGTAATATTGATGTATATGAGTGTTGAATTATATAAAATGGAAAAAAATAGATGATTTTAAACTGTGTTAGCTGAGAAGACAGCTAAAAAAAATTTCATCATCAAATATGATCAATAAATCTATGCTCAAAGCAAATCTGATTAATCAGTTGAATTCTATTGTAGATATTAATTATTATATTTTATACAGATAGCTAACAGTTCAAAAATAATTAATGCTTTATGAATTTGAAAGCAAAACTATAACAAGATTGATTTGTGAACTGAATGGTATAATGAAGGCTGTAGGAATGTACTTGCAATAATGACCCATTGTGAATAATATATGAGAATGGAGTCTTTGTGATGGAATTTCAATTATCAACATCATGAGATGCAACAATAAAAAATAATTCTAAGAAAAAACTTTTTTCAAATCAGTTAAAAAACAAGCTGAATTTAATTGATCATATAGGTGGAATATCATTAATCAACTAACCTTGGTTTCTGAGTATTTCTGAGTAATTTTCCAGGATTGCTAACAATTTAGCATTACTCTTCTAAATTTGTTTAGTCTCATAAACAACCACCCACTACTACAAATTTAAGTAAATATAAAATGTAAATACTACTTATTACTCTTAATATATAATGTATATAGAACCTTTTTTTCATATTTAATATATTCAATAATAATTTATTTCTTTTTTTATTGAAATCTACTTTTAAAATCTTGAGTGCTGCAAACTTTATGTCAGCTGATTTAGAGATAAATGTTCTTTATTCCCCTTTTTTTTTATTTTTTAAAAAATTTTCACTATACAAGTCAAGATTTAAAAGAAAAATCTGATAAAAAACAAAAATGAATTCACATCACTAAACTTAAATTAAAAAAACAAACATTAAATAAGGTAAAAATCATTCTGGCAGTCTTTATAAAAGAATAATAATGAAGCATAATTTATTAGACTTGACAGTTACTAGGTGATCAAAATTTGAATAATTTTTCAGGTTTGTTTTATCCTCTAATTCACTCTAATATATCAATAGATTATCTATGGACCAATTATTTGAAAAAAAAATTTTGTCAGTTGAAAAAATTTTCAAGTTCACTTAGTCTAGTTTTGAATTCTTATCAAAAATATGACAGGAAGTTGTGTTTACCATTGCAATGAAAGTCTCTACAGTTTTATAAAATACATCTTTTTAATGTGTTTTTGTCTATCTTGTATTGTAGCTTCTGTCAATGTCTCTAACACCAGACTATATTTGCTAGCATAAATTAGGATTTATTTGGGAAAGATCTTTTGTTTATTGTCAATTGTACATAGAATTAAATACACAATAGTCTATCAATAATAAAAAATTTATGAGCCTTTCATTTTATCTCAATACTAGAAATTGCTGAGCTCTCTAGTATATGCCAATGAAAAAGTGACTGATGATTAATTCTTTCAAGATGTCTGCATCACTATCTCTAAATCTATGCTTGTGCCATGCAGTGACATAGCACTATTGTTTGAGTCATGAAGTGTGACAATGTGTTTTGTAGCATTATCAACAATGGAACATGCTTTTATTTCATATTGGATGAACATTCTAAATTATTCAAACTATGTATAGAACTTAAGCCAAGAGTTTCAAAAACGTTTTCAAGTAGTTTGCAAGATTTAGTATATAATAGGCAAAACATTGAAAATAGTCACATTTCATGTCATAACTCATGATTCAGACATGCTAATCCCATGTCATTTTTGTTGTCAATAGCTAAAATATATTGCTATAAAGCATAAGATTTACAAGTGACATTGATGACAGATTAGAGAGAACTTGTCATCTTTCTAATAAGTCACTATAAGAAATATAAAAAGAATAAAGGAACAGTGAATGTGAATTACCATTTTGCCTTGGGCTTACAGATTAAAAAAATACTTGATTCTAAGCAATTCTGTTGTAATTAAAGCTTTAGGGAAATTATATTTTCAAATTTTGAAGTTTTTTTTTCCTAATGCATTAGCCATAATTAGTTGTGATTATTTTAACAGAAGAGCAATTTAATAATTGACAACTTTTTGCAGCAGTTTACATGAAGTATTTTATGAATTAAAATGAAAAACAATAGAAAAATAAATAAATAAAAATACTCAAGCTAATAAGTATTTGCAGATGATGCAGTAACTTTGTAATTAATATTTCTGAGCTGTAGTGATGTTATAGGACTATCAGATTAAAGCAGGAATAAAAAAGGAATATTAAACAATTTAAAGAAATAAAAGTTGAAACTACAAATATTTTGTCAAGCGTTGGTGGTCGAGAGGTCAGCACAGTGATCTTAAAAGCAGTTGTTCCGGGTTAACGGGTTCGCTTCCCGGCCGATGCTATGATGACACATGAGAAAAGAAAAAAACTAAATATTTTGAACATATATATATATATATCATTAAAATCAGTCAACATTTAGACAATCCCAAAATAATAATAACAATCAACAAACTCAACTTGCTGTCAAGACAAAAAAAAAAAAAAACTCCTTCAAGTTGAGATTATTGATTGTTATTAAGATTGTCTAAGTGTTAACTAATTTTAATGATTATTTATAATCCTATTTAACTTTGAATACTATTAAACTTATTATACATATATATGTAAGCATAATGGATATAATTAATTACAGAATTTAGATTGGGTCTTTCAATGAAAATAATTTAACATTAAAAGAATATATAGTATACCTATGCATATGAAAAAACAACAATGAACTTTAGAAATGTACTTTTTTATGAATCTTAGATTGAGAAAATATAGATTAATTAAAATTGAGCAGGATAGACGTTTTTAGAATGAATGGCAATAAGTGGGTACACAAGTTAAAGTTAGATTCAAAAAAATAATAAAAGTCCTTTTAAAAATGTGAATTAGATTGTTGAGATAAAGTTTGTGGGAGTATTGTGATCAGGAAATTGAATTGAATTAATTAATATATTTTGGGAGAAAGAACCAGTAATACAAAAGTTATTTAATTTACACAGTAATGATTTTAAAAAGTCTTTATTACTAATAATAAAATTATCAAATTAAATAATTTTATACAACTTTCATTTCACATATGTTTGTATCTCATACGTGTGTACAATTTACGTATTTTTAAATTTTTAATCAAATTATTATATATTCCCCCCCCCCACCTATATTTATATATTAAAAAAAAAAAAATTATTTTCGTGATAAGTTAGTATGTCTTATCACTGAATATTATCTATTTCAATTGAACTTCTTTCTGCCGTTAATTAATATAAAATGTTATATAGTAGTATATAAAGAAACAAAAATGATAAATTTAGACTTGGTGACCACAAGTATATGACATCTCCCTAGAGTTTTTTTTTTTCAGAGTCAGCATGACCATCCCAGATTATCCTGGATATTTTCCTTCAACTAAAAATAGCTGGAAACTATTTACCGCCCGGCTTTGGATAGGTAGTTAAGTTTGCTATGGCGGCTACATTAAAAAAACTTCTACCTGAAAAAATTTTCAACTTCCATAAGAATATTTGTACTTCAAATAATGAACGTGTGTGTGCGATATAAGATTATGCATATATACGCCCCCCCCTCCTCGTTTTTTTTTTTGTTGCTGTTTTTCAAAAGTTTATTATTCTCTTTAAGATTTTTTTTCATCTTTTTTTAGCTATCGTATCAGTTTTTGCAAGTAATGTCTGCTTCTTTTTTACTAACCTAGATGTAAAAAAAAAATATTCTTGTACCATTTATCTTAAATGTCTTTACCTTAGGTAAGTGTTTTGTTTTGGTATAGTAATTATCATTTAATTTTATCTATTCTGAAAATATCTAAGCCATTACCTTTTTTTTTTGTTTAAAATTTGTTTCAGTTCCATTCGCGCACGCGTGTTTTTTATTATTATAGAAACAGATTGTTTTCTCTCCTTTTTTTTTTTTTGTAATGTTAAGATTTTATAGCCCTCCCTTTTGTTCACATTCATATAAAAATGTCTGTTGTAGTTATTTCTAGATGCCTGTCCTTAGTGGTGATTTTTACATATTTGATTTTGGCTGCTCCTTAAATTATCTTTTTTTTTCCTATCTCCAGTTTCTTATTTTTTCTACTTGATTTATTTTTCAGTTTGATATGTAGTTTTTATTAGGAAAATTCTTTTTGGAGTTTTCTTATAACAAATATCCCGTCAAAATGTCATAAATACAAATCATTATGACACCTCTTTTCCCAATTTTCAGTGCTTCCTGAAGATGCTTTTTACATTTTTGAAAGGATTGAAAAACGGGTTTTCATTATAGGCAAAGTATACAGCCTGTTATTAAGATTTTATGTTTATTTAAGTATTTAATGATAATATATATTTATATAACTATTTTTTTAATCAAATTTTCTTTTTTTCTTCTAAATATTAGTGAATACGCAAGCGTATATAAAATAAATCAAACGATCATATGTTTCTACATAAAGTATTTCATTAAACTAAGTACATATACGTACAGAAATGCAAATTTGTTCAAAGGTAATATTGAAATGAGAAAAATATATTTATAAAACGAAATACTCTAAACTTTGAAAAATAACTACACAGACAGACGTCTGTGCGATTCTCACAAGTGCTAATTTATTTTATTTAAAGTATTTACCTTTATTAAAAGACATTATATATACATGGTTTTGTTGTTTTCCAATCTTTTTTTGTTTTTGGTTATTTACAATTTTTGATACATTACTTAAAAACTCTATAAATATGTATTTAAGGTAAATCAAATAATGAACTTGTAGAAATCACTCGCTCGATTGATAATGAAAGTGAAATAGATAGTAAAATTGTTGAGAATATGTTGCCAGTTATAAAGTATATAATATATATTATTGCAATTATGATGAAGACTAACTCCTATAATGAGATTTAAAAAAAAAAAAAAAACTTACAGAAAATGATGATTTCCTTTCAGTATCTTTCATTTCTTTTATTTAATCCTTTCTGCTTTACTCTGGTATAATCCTTATGAATGTTTAATATCGAAATAGATCTGCTATTGCTCATATACCTTTCTGTGAAAACGTAAATAGTTAAGCCCGCCTCCTTTAGTACCGGAAATATCTCATTTTAAAAATTTTTTTAAGTATATAAAGCAACCGTTGTATTACTTATTTAAGCAAAAATAATCGCGACAAAATTTAACTATAAGTTTATGAAGAGGAACATCTTAATTTATTTATTGTCATTTTATTTATAAAACATACAAGTTTTTCTTATATGATTTCGTATGCCATATATACGTGAACGAAATATCGTCCATCTATAACGAAAAATCGGACTTACGTGAGGATACAAAAATTGTTTTCAAATATATATTTAAAAATATGTAACCAGCAGTTCTTAATATTTTATCCTTTTTTAATATGTAATGTATGAATATTAAGATCGCTGCATGATGTCAAGTTAAGAATGCGATTAAATGATATTCATCTTCTTAATATAATTTAACGGAACCGCTTAATCATTGAATTATACGTGTTTTAATCAAATTCGTGTAAGATCTAAAATAATGTTTCAAAATGTTTTGTCATAATATTTTTTTATGCAGGCTCCCTTTAAGTGATTAGTGATATGAAATAATGTTCCTTTTAAAAATGAATTATATTTATGTTTAATAATTAATACCATCTTAACTTTATCGGCTATGAAATAATAATGTTCCTTTTAAAATGAATTATGTTTATGTTTAATAATTAACACTATCTTAATTTTATCAGCTATGAAATGTAACTCGGTATCTCTTTAGAAAATGAGAATTCAAATTTTAAAAATTATAAAATGCTTCAACTATTATCTTAAGTTGTTAATCAAAAATTTCCAAATTTGGAGCGCAAGGAGAGGCCATTTTTTGCTATCAAACAGTTATTTTCATAACTAGTACTTAATTTTGTTTGTTTTAAATAGAGATCTGTTGATCAGCAAACCAAATTGTACACATCCTTTCTATTTTATTGATAAAAGCAATATTTAACCAAGCTTTTGCAGATTATCTGTAAACACATAATGGCCCTCCAGGGTTCCTTGGAGAACAACAGATCTAAAATATGCACCCCATTTTTTTTGTAATTAATTAAAATTATACTGACGAATTTGTATTACAGGTACAATTGTATCGATAATGCTATTATATATATAATTAATAGCAATGAATTAGAAAATTTATCAAAATATTTTAGAAAAAATTTTAGGAAAAAAAACTAAAAGGCAGATCAAGAATATCCTATCTTTAAAATGTGATCAGTGAAAGTGAATGTTTTTCATATGCAGACATGAAATCAATTGCTTAAGATAGAATGATGTGGTTGCAATGATAAAACATTGTCTTTACAAGCTGCTGATGATGATGATTAATCAAAGATTATATATAGTCATCATCCTGAGTAGCCATCCTGAGTAGCAGATCACAAAAAATAAAATAATAATAATCTTCAGATCTATATAGCTATTTGATAATGAATTCATATTTATCCTTATATTGTAATTCTTTTAGCAGAAGCAGGACTAGTAAATATTAAATGAAATATCACAACTTGGTGAATTTTAAAAGAAATTGATGAACCAATTATTTTAAAAGGATATGTTTCAGTCAAAGTAGAAAGTGTTAAATGTTTAATTTGTAGTATAGATTTATACACAGAAAAAAAAAGCTTTAGGGAAGAGAGTTTGTTGGACATTAGAACAGATATAAAAAAAATTAAGTAACTACTCTAGAAATTAGTGTTATAACCAATTTGTCAATACTGACCTTTAATTTCTTCAGTAGAAAACTTCTTTCTGAAATTGTAGATCTCCAATGGATTCTCTTCTGAAATTTCCCAATGGAAACAACTGACATAGCACTTTTTTAAAATATCTTTAAGATAATCATTATATTGTAAATGGGTTCTACATTTCGCACAAAAACCATGCTAAAGTTCACCATAAAACATCTCTTTAGAAACCCTCCCATTGTTCATTTGTTTTACATCTAATCCAATATAGATTTGTGATTTCTCTGTGTTTTTTTTTTTTTGATCTTGCCATTGTATCCAAAATTTTACAGAGTATCCTTAAATGAAATTTTTCTAATGGCTTTATAATGTGCTGATAGAATATCCAAGTTTCACTTCCATACAGTAAATTAGATTTAAAAAGCACAATTCTATGTACAGTTAATTTAGATATAGTAATTTTTTATGATGAAATAATCTTTCTTTTAATTTGTTAAAAGTAGTGGCAAAACATTGGAGTCTGTATTATGTCTCAATATCGAAGTCCACTTTTCTACTTATAAATCTACAAAGATATTATTTAAACTGATTAACATTCTCAAGTTGATAACCATTGAAGCTAAAAATTGCTGAGGATTTTCTTTTAATAATTGGTTAATAAAAAAATTGAATGTTTTAAACATTATTTGGGCTTTATAGTATAATTCATATTTTAGAAGTTATAATCTGTTAAGTATTTGGAAATTGTAAGCTTAATTTAATCAGACTTCTACATCCTTCCCCATGTACATTGACACTTTGTGCCTGTCAAACTATCATTCCCCCTCCCCGCAAACTGCTGCACTTTGTGCCATCATTATTTATTAACATTCGTATTTTATAAGTTATACTCTTTTGGCACATAGTATGATTCGTATTTTAGAAATTATGATATTTAAGCATTTAGAAATTGTAAGCTTGGTTTAATGAAATATTGTTGAAAATCATGACTTATTTTTTAAAAGTAGAAAACGTAAATTACCTTTTGATTTCTTTCATAGGCTTCTAGCAAACATAAATTGCATTTTGATTTTTGAAAGCTATGTTAATTTAAGTATTTACTCACATGATTTGATAAAATATAACTGTATGAAAATAGTGTTTTGTTTTATAATTATCACTGAAAACTGGTGGTTTTTTTTATTAAATGTGCAAGAATGGCATGTTAAATTGGGTTTATTATTCTTAACTTAAAATACTGTTGAAAATCACGACTTTTACTTTTTTAAATATAGATGAAATTTAGATTTTTTAACTATTGATGAAATGTAAGTTTTTTATTTTTTAAATACTCAATGACAATTGCGAACTTTTACTTTTTTAAATATTGATAAAATATAGGTTTTTTATTTTTTAAATATTGATGAAAATTGGGATTTTTATTTTTAAGTACTCAATGACAATTGTGAAATTTGCGTTTTTGACTTTTTAATTAATGATCTAATTTTTGATTTTGTAACCACCAATTTTTGAAAACATATATTAATAATTGATGTCGTTTATTACTTGGATGTGTCAGCATGGTTTTTGGGCCATTCTTAAAATTCAAAATGGTGTTAAATGTGTACTACATCAGCACCTGAATGTCTTTATATGTTACATTAAAAGCATTTAGTAAATTACCTTTTAAACTGAAAAAAATAGAACTATAAATCCAGAATCCAAGAAGTTCTTGTTTTTGTTTTTAATTGATACAAATTAAAAATTCCATTATCAAACCTCTATTGTATATTGATCTCTAATTGATTAAGTCATTTACAAACAATTCCAAAGATCACTGTCATTAAAATAGAGAACAATGTCCATGCAAGAACATATCTTTGTGAAACACTAGTTTCTATTTCGAATGCCTCAGATTTTCCACCTGGAATATTAACATTTCCTTTCATCTGATTATATCATCATCAACCATTATCAATCCACTGCAGGATGAATGTCTCTCCAAATTCAATCCATCATCATCGCTGCACACTTTCTTATTTCATCCATCCATCTTTTACAATGTCTTGGAATCCAATTTAAGACTTCAATTGTCCATTTATTATCATCTCTTTTACAAATATGTCCAACTCCATTTCATTTCTTTTAATGATGTCAGTAACACCTGTTTGATCTCTTATCCATATATTGCATTTTTGATCTCTTCTTGTTAATCCTAACATATATCTCTCCATACTTTTTTGAGTGGTCTGAAATCTACGTATTGCTCTTCTATTAAGTGTCCAAGTCTCAAATTCATAAATAAGAACTGCTGAAATACATTTATTGAAAACTTTCCTTTTCCAACACATAGACATATTTTCTTTTATTATTAAGTTATTTCTACCAAATCATTCCAGCAAAGTTTAATTCTACGATTAATTTCATCCATTATGTTTCCATCCATAGTAATAACCGGACTTCTTTTAACTTACCAAACCAATCTTTATTTTCATCTTGTGAGAAAATCCATTGAATATTACTTTAGTCTTTTTAATATTTACCTTTAGTCCTACTTTTATCTGATAACTCTTGCAACATTTCCTGAAGTTCTAAAGCATTATTTGCAAAAACAACTATATCATCTGCAAAAACTAAATAACTTAAATAATCTCCATTTGTTTTTACTTCTTTAGCTTTCCATTCTAAGCCATAAACATTTTTTGCAGCATTGCTATAAAAAGTTTTGGAGATATAGAGTCATTCTTTTCAATATTAACCTTCCAATATCATTATATAATCTAATTATTGCTGTTATGTTTTTATAATATTAATAAATTTTGATGGGCAACCATTATAAGGGAGGAAATAATTATAAACATTTAAAGGTATACAAAAGACAGAAAGGCTTGAAGAATGAAGTCAGAGTTTGATATGAGAAACCTTGATTTTGGCAAATAATGAGATGAAGATAAAATGAATGTCACTTATTATAAAGAAACAAATATTAAGTACTCAAAAATGATTATAAATAAAAGATGAAAAAAAGTTATAGAATGCAGATCATTTATATGCATTTTTTAAAGTTACAGAATATGCAGAAATAAAAGAGCAAAATAATTAAAAAGAATTTATTTTGATGAATTGATTGATTACGGGTTTAGAAAAGTATTACTAATACACAAATTGATTAAAAACCCAAATGACAAATATTTAAAATATTATCTTAATATAGAGTTTCTTCAGTAGTACAATAATAATAATAAATCATTTAAAGAAATATTCATAATTACAAATCTCTTCATATTTTATTAATAATATATAAAGCATTTAGTAAGATCTTTAGAAAATGTTTACAAGCATTAAACTCAAACTAACCAAAAAAATAAGATAGATATAAAAAGACTTTTGCAAAGTGATTTACATAACAAGTATCAAAATTATGATACATATGAGCTATTTTACATTGGATTTGTAGACAGAAATGAATAAAACTTTGGCATATTTTATTATAAACCTAGGATATTGTCAAATTATAGAAGTGTTTACTAAAAATACACATTTTAGTGCAGCAACAACAATTAGTTTACATGATATTAAAAAGATTAACACAGATACAAAAAACACAGCAGGTTGATATAATCTATCAAAATCTTTTTACAAGAGTTGAATAAAGTACAAATAATTGTAGTTTGCAAATAATGTATTTTTTACTTGCATTTGTTTTTTTGTTTTTTTTTAAGCTGCTAAAACATAAACAGCTATCAGAAGAAAACAGTGATATAGATTAAAAACAAATTCTAAAATAAAATAAAGAAACATTAATAACCAAATACCTTAATTAATGGATGTTGAAGAGTTGGAGTGTGGAATGGATTGAAGCCTGTTCATTAAAGTATGAAGATTGGCTATCTTAATATATATCAGCATTTATTGCATATATGTGTGATGATAATCTGGACCAACTGATGATTGCTGGTTTAGCATGAAATATGTATATTGGTGATTATTTATCTTTTCAACATATATGTGTTCAAGTGTATCAATGTTATAAAATAGAGTGGTGGGTCATGTGAAAGTCTGTTCTCATATACTCTATATATTAAATTATTGGTGCTGATATAGTATGTGCTCGGTGGCCATTTTGAATTTTAAAACACCCAAAAATAGAAAACATTGATTGCAATTTTAAAAAAACTGAATTAAACTCACGTTGCGGTGTTTTACTAGAAATAACTTGATATTAAAAATAAAATTATTACCATGAACCTGGAAAAAAACTCATTGGTGATGCAAGACATGAGTTTTTAATAATCAATCTAAGCTGAGATCATAGACTACATATGAAAAATGAATAAATATGTGTTATGATTAACAAAAAAAATGATCAAGTATCACTGGCAAAGTCAGAATGTTGAAATAACTAAATAAAGTTCTAAACTAGAACTCAAAAACTTTAAGGTATTACGTGTGACCTGGATAGATCACATAAAAACTCTATTGGATTAATAGCAACAACAAGAAATTATAGTCGAAAGTATTATACCAAAAAAGAAATTTTACTCAGGACTTAATACTGACTAAAAATTATTATAAAATAGTCTTATGAAAAAGCATTACCGAAATAAACCACAAAAAAACATAAAAGATTTTTATTTTTTTAATGCAAAATAACTGATTATAAAAACGTTTTATTTATGTGCTAATCTTAAAACATATTATAAATGTGTGTTATAATATTTTTTGTAAAAACTTATTGAATTTTTTTAAAATGATTTCTATCTGTGCAAGTAGATGTGCAACTCTCAGGAGTCATTTGCATATTAATTTTCAATGCAATTCACAAAAATAGTTTTTTCTTTAAAAAAAAAAATCTTTATCCTATTAATAAAATAAAGTATTTGCTAATATTTTATTTAATAAATGCCCTTGACAGTACAGTGCAAATGGTAGAGTATCTTCAAAAGCTAAAGTTTATTGAGCCAAAGCTGAAGCTATCACTTCTGATAAATACCATTATGTGGTCTTCGGAGTAACTAATCACTGTGTCATTATTCAATAAATGTTTGAATATTATAAAATAAAGAAAAGAGTTTACTAAATAAATATTTTTATATTTAGTAATCTTCTCATTTAAGCAGAATAATAAGGAGAATTAAATACTGAGTTGAATAGACTTTGTGTGCTGAAATGAATAATTTAAGAATTGCAACAAAAAAAGAGAAATAAGGGGCTAATACTTCTATCACTATTTTAAAAAACCTGTAAAGAAAGAAAACTCTAAACTTGTATTAACTTTTAAAATAAAAATTGCATTTTCCAAAATAGACTACATTCTTCCCGTTTTAGGTTTTTCCCAACTTTTCATAAACCTAAAACTATTTAATATCATATTTATAATTAACAATTTACTTTTTCCAACTATGTTTTTTTTTTTTTCTCAACGTGGTCTTCATTATTCTTCGACCTCTTTCCATGCATTTACATTACCCCCCCCCCCCAATTCTTTCAAAACTTTCACATTGTTGAAATTATAATTTAGATATAACATTTTCCAGTCTCTTTCAATCCATATTTCTAAAACTGTCAATATTCTTTTTTTTTCTAACTTTCCATGTTTACACTCCATATAAAGATATACTCCAAGCAAAATATTTGTTTTTAGAATAATATGTTACTTTGCTAAGAACTTGTTTAGCCATTTAAATCATCCAAACTTCTATATCATTAAAATCATTAAGCTACTTTATTTTAATCTTTTATTCTTCGTAATTATTTTCATTGTACATAGTTTTAATGGAATTTATTTTCATTATTATTATTTTTTATCATCACTAACAATTCCATAGATCAATTCATTAACCTCATCTTTTTTTTTTTTGAAAACACAAATAGGACAATATTAATCTTTTTATCCAAATAATAATATAAGCCTTATCAAAATACCAATAATCTATAAATAAACCTAATTTGAATTTATGTCATCTATAGAAATTTTATGATCTTTCAGACAGCAATGTTTGATGGAAAAATCAATCTTTACTAGATATACATTTTTGTCATAACCAACATCATATGCTGATTTATTCGTCAATTTTGACTTTTATCTTTGTTTATCAGTATTATTTATGAAAAAGTTTTATTTGCACAGTATAAAAATCTATTTGATTTTATTATATTATTGGCAATAAATTTCCATGAACTTATATTGTTCTATTTAGTTTTTTAAATATAAATAAGCAAATGTTTTTTCTGTGAGCTCTCCATATCGCCTGTAATTGGTGATCGTTTTGTGAGTTCCTTGAAAGTCAAATATTCAGTGTGCCTATGGCCCAGATATATATGTAGATGATATATTTGTTAAATTGCTCATGAAACTCAAACTTTATATTTTATTTTTTCTTAGCTAATGGCATCCTGATATAAAAATTACCACAGAAACGAAAACTAATTTTTTTTGGAGATATTATAATTTCTATAAAGCCTAATGTCACATTATCACAATCTGTTTTAAAAAGTCTATCCACACAAATAGATATTTTAATTATCATCCTCCTGCTCATATATTTTCTAGTGCTAAAAATTTTTTGATGAGAGACAACAATTATCAGATAAAAATCATCTTGACTAAGAAATATTTATAATTTAAAATAACCTGTTTGCTAATGAATAGAGTAAGTAGCTAAATAAATCTTTATATAATATTGGTGATATGAGAATAAGATAATGAAAATAAATCTTTGTGTGTAGACTATTTTTTTCTTACCTTAAATGAGTCACAGATAAGATCAACAGAATCAAATTATATTTTCAATCTTATATTTTCTTTTCCACTTCAAAAACTTGATGGTTTTTTAATAAATGTAAAAAATTTTAGAACAACAACAAATTATCTATAAAGTTCTATGTTTTGAATGTAGACATAGCTATTTAAACAATCAAATGAATATATTAATGAAAGCTTTACCTTTGAATTTTTAAAATATTGACCACATCCCTGATTTTGATAACAAAGTATTAGTTAGATTAAAAAATAAGATGTATAAGCTAAGAGAGAGTCTGTTGAAATTCAAAAGTGACCAAACATGTATGAGGAAACTCAAAACTATAAGATCTATTATCTCTATTTTGGTATTGTCTCTGTTTCTCTTCACACCCTCTAGCACTACAGCAGTTTTAAAAAGTCAGTTGACAATAAAATAAAAGAAAGAACATAGAAACCTGTGATAACAATTTAAAATATCTAAGCAAAAGACTTTAATTAAATTTATACAATCTCACTTGTAGCACAGCAGTGCTTTAGGATACCATACTCTTGACATGGATGAATAGATTTTATCAAAATATTGACAGGCTATTTCTGTGAAGATGCTATCTGTATCTATGAGCTTCAAACAGAATTCTTTTATTGCTGAAATTCCTCAATGCTGAGAAGTAAAATCTACTGGTATATATTTCCCAAAGTCTTATATATAAAACCAAAACTGCCTAACACTATACTAGCAAAAATAAAAATGCAAAACCATAAAACAATACAATACTATATTAAATCCAAAATTTTACCAAAATCCTTACACAACCATGGTTTCATCTACTACAAATAGACCTCAAGTGAAAATCAAACTAAAGGAAATAACATATATATATACACAAACAAACAAACCTTCCCATAATTCATTTTAAACTCCACCTTCCCTTAATATCAAAAGAAGTCTTCACAATTATTTGTTAGGTATGTTGATGATTGTTTGTTTGCTATTCAGAAAGAGAAATTAGAAGAGTTTTTATGTGGGTTGAATGCTTTTGATTTTAGTATTAAGTTTACAATCGAGGGAGGTAGTTTTGATTTTGTAAAATTAAAAGTTTTTAGTTTTAAATGTTGAGAAGGTGTCTTGCGTTGTTAGCCGAGAGGTATCGCAACCGCCATGCAAGCAAGTAGTTGGTTGCAGACGGGTGTGGGTTCGCGTCCCGGCAGATGCTATGACATATGAAAAAAAAAAAAAAAATGTTGAGAAGGTTAATGATGTTTTTGTTTTGTAGTCATTTTATAAAATCTAAGAATTTGAGAAATATGATTAAGCCTGATAGTTATCAGCCTTTTATACATAAAAAAAATGTCTGTTGAATTTTTGTTGTAGGAATAGAAGGTTTAATAATTTTAATAATAATGCTGATATACAAAGAAGTCAATTTGCTGCTGAATATGTAGAATTGGGTTATAGTCATGATTTTATTAAAAAAGTTGTATTTAATAATAATGTTTATAGTCGTGATTTTGATGGTAAGAATTTTGTTGGTAAGGATAATGATTATATATCTTTGCCATTTAAGGCTTCAATATATAATTTGGTTTATAGGAATGGTCATTTGTTAGGTGGGATGAAAGTTGCATGGAAGAAAGGTCCTGATTTGAATTTGTTACTTAATGGTTCAAAACAGTCTATTGATAGTAGGTCTATTCCTGATATTGTTTATAAGATTCCATGTAGTTGTGATAGATTTTATGTATGCCAGAGTAAGTTTAGCCTTAATGAAAGGGTTTAATGTTCATGTAAGTAGAGTTAAACATAGGTATTTTAACTCAGCTTTATATATTCATGAATTGAATACAGGTCATAGAATATTGCTTGACAATGCTATGGTTATTTTTTATAAAAAGAATGAGTTAAAAAAAAGAATAAAGGAGACTTTGATGATAAAACTTTTTGATTCTGAGGCTATCAATCTTATGAAGACTTCTTTTGATATTAAGGGAAGGTGGAGTTTGAAATGAATTATGGGAAGGTTTGTTTGTTTGTATATATATGTTATTTCCTTTAGTTTGATTTTCACTTTGAGTTGGTCTATTTGTAGTAGATGAAACCATGGTTGTGTAAGGATTTTGGTAAAATTTTGGATTTAATCTAGTATTGTATTGTTTTATGGTTTTGCATATATATATCAGGGGTGGGGGGTCAATGATAACTAATGCTGGATTTTCATATATTGTAAAGAGCCACACCATATTATCTAAGTTCACAAAAATAAATATATATATCTTTTCAAATTTTATTTAACTTAATTAATATAATGGCATAGTCTACACAAGTTTTAACTGCTGTATAAAGTATATAAGAAAATGCAATTAAGGGAAAGAAATAAAATGCAAAATAATTATTTCAAAATTTTAATAATAAAAATAAAATACAAAAATTCATTAATAAAAAAATATAACATTTAACAAAGACCTTTGATCAAATCTTTCAAATTTGGTGTATAATTTGTTAAAGGTGTTTGCAGAAATTCTATTAAGATGCTGATTGATCAACTGTGACTATTTCAACTTATATAAATCCAATTTGTCCAAATCACTTTGAACACTTTTTAGCAAAAACCTTTTATTGTACATATATTGATCATTTATCTTTTTCACATGTGTGTTGTCATGTGTAACAGTTACATGAGATAGAGTGGATGGCTGAAGAGAGCTTGAAAGTCTGTGTTCAAATACCTTAATAAATCTAGTCTCCAGATATATAAAATATATTTGTATTTAAAATATTCTTATGTTTTGTGTTTGATATTTTTTTAGGTCATGTTGACAAAAAATTTAAGTAAATTTATTTTCAAAGTCTGAATTTCAAACAAAATACATAAATAAATAATTTATTAAAATAAAAATGTCTAAATATTAATTCTTGGTCTAAAAGATTCATAAATGGTACAACAAACTATCGAAAAAACAATGCTAAAAAAGCAATTTTGGATTATATTTATTTTTGGTTGATATTTTCCTGACAATTCTTAACGCCTATTTTATTATTATTTACTACCAAAAATAGAAGCAACATATATAAAAAACTTTTGAAAATAAAACTGGAAAGGTTTTGCTAAAGTATTTCTTTAATCTGTATGTATGTCTTAAGAAATAAATTTAAATTGCATAATAAAGCAGTATACTTAGTAGACTTTTTGAAAAATATAAATAGAATATTTAGCTGATGGTAAAACTACCACTGAAATATATAACAAATCTGCACAAACCATAAATATACATGTGATCACTCCATACATGCATGGAAGTACTGAGAAGATGGAAGAAAATACTGAGGAAAAGCAAAGTACATATAGAAAAATTAATAATGAGTTAAAAAGAGAAATAGATTTAGCAAAGAAAAATGGTTGGAACAAGAATGTAGAGAGAAAGAAATGTTTAATGAGATGAAAAGATAAATTTAGTATTTGATACAATTAGAAATGTCATTTGGGAGAAAAAGACATGGTTAGCAAGTGAATTTGTATATAAGAATGAAAAAAGATTAACTAGTAGCAATGATATATTAAAAAGATATCATCTTTAGTGTCTATTTAGAAAAGAAAATAATTCAATCAATTATGAACTTAAAAATGAAGATATCAAAGTAGATGATAAAACAATGAACACATTTCCAGATGCAGTAATAAAGTCAATTGCACAAATGAAAAATGGTAAAGCTGTTGGATTTGATGCAATACCTATAGAATTTTTGTTAAAAAATGGGAGAATTTACTATGAAGGAAATAGTTGGACTTTGCATTTTGATATATAATAATGGAGTTTGCCCTAAAGATTTTTTTAAGGACTATAATGATCCTAATTACTAAAAAGAAGAAAGCTGCTAAACACAAAGGGTACAGCAAATAAGTTTGTTATCTCAAGCTTCTAAAATTTTATGGAGGATTTTAACAAAGAATTTATGGGAAGGTAGAATATTATATAAGAGAAGAACAGTTTGGTTTTCAGAGAGGGAAAAGTTCAAGAGGTGCCATTGGTGTTGATAGAACAATTGCAGAGAGATATATTGAAAAAGGAAAGAAATTGCTATATGTTTTGTTAATTTGGAAAAAGAATTTAATAATGTAATCTGGAATAAACTTATGACTACTTTCAAAATAAAGGAGTGTTTTGGAATGAGAAAAGATTGATTTGGAATATGTATATTTGGCAAAGGATAAGAATTAGATTGGAGAATTATGAAACTGATAAAATGAATACAAAAAAAGGAGTTAGGCAAGGATGCAATATGTCACTTGTTCTTTTTAATATTTATTTAGAAGACAGGTTAAATAATTATTTAAATTGTGGAAGAGCAAATGTTGGAGGTAAAATAAAATGTATAAGATTTACAGATGACATGATTCTTATAGTTGAGGATGAAAAGTGTCTTCATGATATGTTGATTAAATTGAGAGAAAGAATGTATGAAATATAGAATGAAGATTAATGTTGAAAAAATTAAGGGTTTATGGATAGGTAGGAATGCAAAAAGACTGCAAATTATAATCGATGATAGTATTTGGGTAGTTGGTTGAGTGAGGATGGAAGAAGTGAAGATTAAGTTAAAAGAAGAATAGCATTAGCAAAGAAGGCACTTATTAAGAAAAAGAAATATGTGGATCTTTGAAAAAAGAATTTTAAAAAAAGATTAAGCAAATGCTATGTGTGGAGTATACTATTGTATTATTGTGAAATGTGAACAATAAGTAATAAAATTAGGAACAGATTAGAAGCCTTTAAGATGTGGACATAGAGAAGAATGGAAAAACATCAGTTGGATAAATAAAATAGCAAATGAAGTTTTGAGAAATAAAAAAATAATTTGATTGAAAAAATTAGAAAGAGAAACTGGATTGGATATATATTAAAAAGAACACATAGTTTAATGAAAGATGTTTTAGAGATAATGGTGAGTGGAAACCTAAAGAGGGAATGGAAAAGATTGACATTGTTGCATGATATAAGAGATAGGAAGAGTTACATGGAATTCAAGAACTAGATAATGAAGAGAATGGAGTGGAAAAATGGATGAATTGATGATGTGACTACTCTCTGGATCTGTCCATGGGACTATTATTGATGATCCTGAAATGTTATTAATATATAGTTTGCCAATATATTTAAAAATAGTTTGTATGTATACATGATGTAATTTGTAGTAAAAATGTTTAATTAAAAATTCTGTCATATTACAAAGTTGTGTGCAATTAAAAAAAATTTCTGAAATAACAAAAATAAAATCGGATTTCAATTGGAGCCGCACTTAACTTGACTAAGAGCCACATGCGGCTCTGAGAAATGCATTTGCCCACTGTTGATATATATATATTCCAGGAAAGTTTTGATAAATTTTATAGATTTTAAATGACAAAAAATTAATATTTCTTTGTATACTTAAATATTTTGTTAGCTATGATCTAATATAGCAAATTACAAATTTAAAATTGCCTTCACTAATTGGGAATTTGTCATTAGTAAATATATTTATCTTAAACATTTTAAATCAAAAAAATGGAAACTGCTTTTAACTTACTATTCAAACTTATATTAGGATTATAAGTCAGACAATATTATTGTAGGAAATTTTATAATGAGTATGATCTGAAAATTATATTTACTTGACTATTATTGTAACATTTATTGTTTTATGTAGTGTTATAAAGTGAATAAAAATGTCCTTGCTTTATAGGTAATGATAGATATTGATAATATAATGGGGTGCAAAATTTACAAACTCAAAATAAAAATAAATGCTAACCAAATCAAAAATCAAATGGGTAGTATCGTTCCATTTTTTTTCATAATTTACTGACATGTGATTATTAGCTAAGCATAGTCTTATGTTCACTTCAATTTTGTATTGTAAGCTATGATGATTTATGAGTATATGTAATGTATATACCCTGGAGGAATGATATATATATATATAAGAAAAAAAATTAATGGTAAATACAATATTATAGTCTAAATTATTTTGTAGTGCTTTCGATTACATGGTAATCAAAAGCACTACAAAATAATTTAGACTATAATATTATATTTACCATTAATTTTTGTTTTTCTTATATATATATTTTATAACGGGTATTGTATTTTATATATATATATATATATATATTACAAGGAATTTGAACAAACTTTCAAGCTCTTCAGCTATCCACTCTATCCTATATAACATGCACATGACCATATACATATGAAAAAGATAAATGATCTCCAATATACATATTTCATGCTGAACATATATATAGTCAGTTCTCAGTTTATATTAAGATAGCACATCTTCAAACATTAATGGATGGGCTTCAATCTTCTTTACCCTCCAACTCTTCAGCTATCCATATTACTGAAAATCATGATGGAATGCTCAGTTCTTGTTAATACTAATATTATTGACACACCCATGTTGGCATTAAGTCACTCTGACCCCTCACATATAGGAACTTAATATGTACATTTAAATACACATTATTATAAGAATATTGTTCGTAATTCTGCTTCTACAACCTAACAAATCTTAATAACATATATAATTGTAATGCCATTTTACTTATGTCCTATATAAAAATGTTTACAAATTTATGGTTGTATATTTAGTAATATTTGATAACAAATCAAATTAATTTTTTAGGATATCCATTTTTACCAATAAAATAATGGCATCATCATCTATAAAGTAGATAAGTTGAAATCACATCAAACATAGTAATTTTATTTCTATTTAAATAGGCTCACAACTGCAGTTGATGACACCAGATTTGATTGCCAAAAACATCTTTCCTCAAATAGCTTATTGATTGTAAATTTTTATTAATTTCTATAGAGATTGTAAGTTAAATAACATTATTACATTACTATTTAAATGGTTTTAATAAAGAAATAATTTCATATTTAAATGTTTCTGTAAAGCAAAGTATTTAAAAATGAGTTGTATAATAAGCTCTGTCTTGCCAATTAATATTAAGCCAATTCAACCTTTACGTTAGTTAAATTACTATTAAAATTCATGTTTAAACAGTAGCATATAAGAAGCTTGAGTAATAGTTGAGCTAATCCATAAACATTGAGCTAGCTCCAGATTCTTCCATTCCATAACTGTACCAAATCAAAAAAGAATTGAATTATTTATTTTTTAGGATTTTTTTTTTTTTAAAATGCAAGCACTGGAAGTAATGGATATGAACTTTGATCATTAGATTCTAAATTTCAGAAATAGCAACTGTACCAATCCATGAAAGACAAAACAATTTCAAGTTTTAATTAATCAGGATTGAAAGTCAAACTGTTGCTCTGACAGGCAGATGCATTATCAATATACCAAAAAAAAACTTCTTTTAACAATTATTTAATGAAAAATTCACATATATGATTTAAAAGTATTTTGGTTAGAATAATCAAGTGCTTCAAAAAAGTATTCAGATGTTATGTTTTCTTACTATGATGTTTTAAAAATTACTGAAAATTATTGTCAACTTGCATTTATAGAAAAAAAGTATAACTGATGTTTAATTGCAATAATAATATATTTTAGTCAAAGTTGTTTTATTATAAGAATGTGTTTATTTTTTCCCCCTTCTTTCAGTTCAAAAATCATTGATTGAGAATTTTTAATTGATGTCTTTTTCCCCAATATTTTTTCCAGTTAATTTTTTTTATATTTATTTCTGTGATGATTGTGATTAAAAAAGATACATTGAAAGCCAGTCATATGGAATCAGCAAAATACATTCTTTAATATTATCTGTTGAAATGTGAAAAAAATATTTAAAATTCTGCAAATCTGTTTTTATTACATTTATATAATAAAATACATATATTTTTTTTATTTATTTTCAGTTACAATCTAAAAATTACAAAACCAAGAAATATAAAAGTGTAAAGGCCACTATCAAAAAAAATTGCCTCAGAAGTTGCATATATCTGAGAGCTACATTCATTAATAGTACAGTATATGCTGAAATGTGAAAAAACAAATTAATGCTGCAAGCTTTCTTTATTTTTATGATAAATACAAGATTTATAAATTTATTTTCAGGTACAAATATTGAAAAAATATATAAAAGTGTAAAGATTGTGGTCAAAATAATGGCAACCATGGTCACTTATATCCAAGAAATATATTTATGATGATTATGTACTGAAATGTGGGGGGGGAAATTGTCAACATTGCAAATTTGCCTTATATAAAAAAATATATGATTTTTTTATTTAGTTTTAGTAATAATCTACAAATTATATTCACCAACATTGACTTTAGAGATCACTATATGTTTCGGAAGTTTTTAGCCAATTTCAAAATAAATTCACTAACAATGATAACCAAGATAGACCTTTCAAATATTAATTAACTTAAAACTACAAACACCTACAAATATATTTGCTTATTTATGATTCCAACTAACATTTCATTCTTAACATTGAAAAGAAATTTCATTAAAGATTTCAGACTTATATTTTTGTATTAAAGTCTTTAAATCTTCTTTCATTTCTTTTCCAGAATACAAGTGTTGCTTTAACAAACAGTTTTATGATTTATATTTCATAAATATATAATTCCAAATTATATATATACATATTTAAATGTCAGAAATTTAATGGAAATTCTCAGTGTAATTTTATAAATTATTTTCAGCTATGATGCAATGAAATGAAGTAAGAATTAAAAACAAGCTTTTCCAGCTAACATCACATCCTCTAACAGTGGTATTTATCTGAAATATTTTAAGTCAAACTTACTGCTTTTTTATTGTTATCCAAATTTATATAAGGATCTATAATTCACGCAATAATGTACTATAAATGTAGAAATTGAAGATAAAACAACTTTCCAAATATTTTCAAAATCAAATGTCTTTCTCCTAAAAAATTATACATATCAAATAGATTTTTACAGATTTATATATAAATTTGGATAACAGGCTAAAAGCATTTACTTTAATTTCAGCTTGCACTGCATGTCTTTAATTGATGATGTTTTATTAGATCTAACTGTAATTTATTTATAAAAATACAGGAAGATTCCACATTAAATTTCTACCATGTGAAAATTTTCTATTTAAAATCAAAAAATAATGTATAACAAATAATACTAAAGAATTTCTGTTAAATTTCTAAGATCAAATTCACCTGCAAAAACTCTTTTAATATACATATATATTTCATCTGTTTAAGGTTCATAAATTCAAACACTATTACTATTTAAGTAAATTAGACCAAATAAATTACAAAAAGAAAAAACTCAAAACAATATCAATCCCAATCTAAAAGTATGGTAAAAATAGTTATTATCGTTCTAAGAAAATGTTTAATCTTTACTAAATTTAAAATAAAAAATGATTGTTAATTTAAGATAATTTATTAAATTTAGTTTACAATATGTACAGCATTGTTTTCAAATTGGAAATTTTTATAAGTGGCTTAATCAAACAGGGGGCAAAATTTAATGCAAGTTTGATAATGAAATTTTTAATTTAAATTAATTAAAAGTGAAAATAAATACTTGTTCTATTTGAATTCTGAATCTGCAATATACTGATGACTGTGCTATTTTTGCCATTTCAAAAAATAATAATATATTTAATATTTTGAATGGATGGTTCTCATCAAGAATATAAGACAATTTGAATAATACTTTGTCAGTTTCATAATTAGAAAGATGGGCTTAGATTTTGAGGTTCAATACAGACTCAATAAGTTAAAAGAGTATTTCATCACATAGAATTAACTACTGCAACTGAATTAAATGTATGTAGATCTCTTATTTTACCCTAATTTACTGTACAGAAGTGAAACTTGGGTACCTTATTGAAGCAATAGAAAGGCATTAGAAATATTTTATTTAAAAGTGCTCTGTCAAATTTTAAAAATGCAATGACAAGATCATAAAATCAGTTGCATGTTCTTCAATTTGCTGGATGTGATGCTATAGAGCAAACTGTCATAAATTTACATATTCATTGTATAGGACATGTAAAATTAAATGAAACATGGAGGCTTTCCTGAAAGTGTATTTTATTGGTAAGCTTGAACATGGATTTTGTTGAAGATGTAGGCCCATCTATATTCTGAGAATTATCTGAAAAATATTCTAAAGAAGTGTAAATGTCATTTGTTTTCAATTAGAAAATATGACAGAGAATAGAATATATTGAAGAACTACAATTAATTAAACATGGTTTGAGGTTTCAGAAGGAAAAGTCTACTAAAAAAATTAAAAGGCAATTTCGTAAAATATGAAGTGAAAAGAAAAATGGACCAGCATGTTCTATATGCAGTTTTATTTGTGTTTCATGTATAATCATTGCAAATCTCATTTCTAAAGTAATGTTTTCTTTTCTTTTTTCCCTTTACTTTTGAAGTTGGAATAGCCATTTCATTTAAGAGTAAATGTTTTATTGTTATTACAATATATGTGTAAATTGTAAAGATTTCGCAAAGTGTCATTCGTTCAAACTTAATAAATGTAATTTAAAGTGATCGTATAACATCTCACACTCTTATTTCCACACACTTAAGATTTGCCCATACATAAACGTTTGGGTCTGAAAGAATGGGCGGATTCATTCCATTCTTTCTAAAATACTATATCTCGTGTCTGAAAAATTGAGTATTCATTTATATAATCTCTTTAAAGCGCATGTGCATTGGCTTAATCGCTAATACTATTACATAAATAAACATTTGCGCTATATAAAATAATATCTCATAATATATGTTATTGTTTTTGCTAATTTTTCATCCATTATTTGTGATCTGATTTTTCTTTTTTTATTAAAGAAAATGTAGTTTTGCATAAATATGTTGAGCCAAAGATTACTAAATATTTCTATGTTTTATCCAAAATATTTTTAAACATTTCTGGATTTAAAGAAGTATAAAAGTCCACTATTATTTTTTCAGAAAATTGGTTCTTTAATATTAAATTTGATTGCAAATTTATCAGTTTTAACTGGACACAAAGTGGTACATCATTGACATTACAGATAAATGGTAGATGTTTAGAAATTTTGTTATCATGACAATAAAAATGTTTGATATAAATTTTAGTTTTTATCTTTATAATCAATTTCTATTTAGATCATTACATTTTGTATTTACAATTTTTTTAAATTTATTAATAATTTGGTAATTCAAGTAATTTAACATTTTTTAGGTTCTGAATTTTTTGTTAAATCATTCAATATATTCCAGCCTGCATCATGAAAAAAAAATTTCATTCAGCCTGCTGACAAAAAAAGTTGCCCACCTCTGATTTATATGGTGATTAATACATTGGATCTTCAAAATATAGACCTTGACCATTGTCATTTTTGAAAAATATATATCAAAGTGCAAAGGACTTATGACAGGGTGACACCACATCTCCAAAATATTTTACAGCAATTTTAAAAAAGTATTTTGTGAATTAAAATGGCATATTAAAGGGGGAGGGGAAGTTAATGGAGATTATTTAAGTCATCTAAATTTTACAGATGGTGTAGCATTTTGCAAATAATACTTCAGAGTATCAAAAAATTCTTGCAAAAAATTATCAGATTAAAGTAGGATTAAAAGTACAAATTAAGATGATTAAATTAATATTCAATGGAATACAAATGAAAACAATGAACAAAGTTAATTATAAAATTAAATTTGGGTGGAGCGTGTTTGATAGAAATAACAATATTAAAAAAAAAAAAACCTTTATATTTGAAATGAAATTTTTAATAATTATGTTTTATCAGTTTTTACTTAAGGATCTGAAAATTAGACAAGTAATTGAAGAACAGTAGATATTTTAAATCACACAATAAAGTATGGAGATTATGTTAGGAGTAATAATCACAAACACTATGCATATGTGAGAAAATGGGTATGACAACATTATTGAAAAATTAAGAGACTGACATAGAACTGGGTTGGACATTTTTAAAGCAGGAATAATTGACAGTTGAATTCTTAAATAAATTTCTAATGGATTGTAAAAGACCTAAAAAATGACTATGTATGAGATAATTGGTTGAAATAAGAAAGTTAGCTGGTATGTTGTGAAGAAGACAGACTAAAGATCATGGAAACTGAATTAAACTTGGTAAGTCATTCCTGCAGTAGATTGATAATAGTTGAAAATGATGAATTAATTTAAATTAATGATAATGATGTAAACAAATAATAGCCTAATATTATTATATAGAAGTACTTTCAATCATTATCAACAAAAGTTGACAAACATTTATTAATTTACATATATGCATAAATTGTACCATAAAAATTATATTTAAAAAAATTTAAATAATCAAAAAATATTAGTAAATTAAAGGCACCATCAAAAAAAAAAAAAAGCAAGATATTTAAGTATTTTTACAGTCGTCTTAAGAAATGATTGGATTATTATATAACAGGAAAATAAAATATTAAGTAGATTGAAATTTATAATTTGTATTGTAATATCTGACTTCTTTTGAAATATAACAACAATATACTTAAGTAAATACTACAAAGCATATTAATTCGAATATATACTTTATAGTATCTACTTATGTACATTGCTTATATATGTGTATGTGTGACACTACCTTCATGCATTAATTCTGATTTATTAGGCAATAAATTATGATTTAATTATTGACCTATATATTAAATACCAGAATAAATGCTATTGCCTTTTTTTTTTTCATGATAAAAACTTATCAATTCAAAGTGCTTCTAAAATATGGATGAAAATATATGCAAAAAGCAAATAGTTTCCAAGATGTATTTCTGCAGAATCTGTCTTTATCAATTAGTTCAAATCCTTGCCACCACATGTTTTCATCTTCATAGATTAGCATCTCTCATCTGTATATCATTCATGATCAATAAAAAAATGGAAAGTATTAAATTAATAATATTGCATGCTGGAAATTAATATGTAATATCATCATCATTATCAATCCACTGCAGGATGAAGGTCTCTCCAAGTTCAATCCATATTCTCCGATCTTTAGCTTCTCTTCTCCACATCACCCCTACACATTTTCTTATTTCATCCATCCATCTTACATGTGGTCTCCTTCTGGGTCTTTTACAATCTCTTGGAATCCAGTTTAAAATTTCAATTGTCTATCTATTATCATCTCTTCTAGCAATATGTCCAGCCCAACTCCACTTCAATCTTTTAATTTTTTCAATGAGGTCAGTAACACCTGTTTGTTCTCTTACCCATACATTGCGTTTTCGATCTCTTCTTGTTACTCCCAACATACATCTCTCCATACTTCTTTGAGTGGTCTGAAGTCTCTGTATTGATCTTCTATTAAGTGTCCAAGTCTCAGATCCATAAGTAAGAACTGGTAAAACATATTTGTTAAAAACCTTTCTTTTCAAACACATAGGCATATTTCCTTTTAATATCAAGTTATTTCTACCAAAAGCACTTCAACCAAGTTTAATTCTATGATTAATTTCCTCTATTATGTTTCTATCTGTATTAATAATCTGACCAAGGTATTTGTAACTCTTAACTTCTTCTAATTCATCATAATCAATCTTTATTTTCATATTTTGAGCAAATCGATTAAACATTACTTTAGTCTTTTTAATATTTATCTTTAGTCCTACTTTCATCTGATAACTCCTGCAACATTGATTCCTCTTGGAGGCCTTAAAGGAACCGAGCAGGGCAAATTCCTAATGTCCACTCCATACGTTCTTGTCGTTGCAGCTGCTATTACTATATGTTTATTCATATAGTATACGAACATGGATGGGCTGCTCACCAACACGCATTAGCCAGCGTGGTGAGTTTATTGGCTTTTTACCTCTGAGTTTAACATCAAGAAACACCATGGTCTTTCTTCTCAGTGCCTGATAAGGCAGAATGAATGTTTGTGTAAATGATAAAGATTTTTCCCAATTATACAATTATATGTAATATATTAATCTTTAATTAAGCTTAAAGTTTATCTCTGAGCAAAAGTTTAAATAAGTTATAGCCTAATAAAAGGATTTGTAAATTATTTTTAATATTTATTGTAGACAAAATTGTCAAAATTAACGTATTCAATTGTGTTGCACTTATAAATAAATGAATTGTAATTGGGTTTGTTATTCATAAATACAAAACTACAATAATGAAGACATATACATGCAATAATATGGGACAAATGATGAAAGCAGGTTTTGTTAGAAATGCATCTTGGGGACATCCATGTATTACATATATTAAAATAATAATAAATAATTAACTAAATTGTTTAATATTAGATAGAGTCTTATAAGTAAAAAATTGACAAAAATGTTGTTTCTAAATAAAATACAAAAATATTTAATTGAAGGCTGAACTTGGAAAAAAGATTATTTTTGATTCTAAATAAGAAGCTTAAGTTCTAAAAAAAAAATGATAAGAAAAGAAATATAATCAAGAAAAAAAAAAGATTAATAAATATTACCAAAGTTTCAACAAATTAAAAATCTCAAAGTCAAAATTGAAATATAGTAATTTGATTTTAAATTTTATAAGTCTTTAACTTGGTTAAATTATTTTATTCCAGTGAATTGTTATTTAAAAGTGAGCATATATGGAAAAAAGATTTTTAAAAGTCCTTGGGGCAAATATTTAAAATTGAATGAAAAATATTCAAGTTATTCGGTCTAATCTACCTGTTAATTATATCTAATTATTTAGCCAAATAATACAATTTAAGTGGTACAAAATGTTTTGCACAGTCACTTCCCACTCGTTTTGTTTTAATGCTAATTGCATTTAAAAAAAATAGTCATGAGATATCTTATTTTGAATCGATCATTTACTTTAAATAAATTTCCATTAACCTCATATTGCTTAGAAATTGTTTGTTATTACTTCTTAACTGTTACACATTAAAGTTTTTTTTTTTAATGCTGTATTCAAAGTTCTCTCTTATTGACATTGATATAAAAATACTGCAAACAATATATAAAGAAGCATAATTTTAACATTCTTTATGTATTCAGCTAATGGACAGTAATATTTTTCTGTCTATCTATATGAATTAAGAAGTAGCAAAGAGGCCACATTACATTCTCAGCATAAATTATTCATGCATAGAAAAAATATTTTACCCTCAGTTAATTTTTCTAAAATTTAATTCTCCTAATGTGGATTTCTTTTTTCCTAATTTTATTTTTAAAAAATGTATATTTGCTGGAAAATAATATATTTGTATATCGTTAAAAATAATACATATTTAAAAAATAATAAAAAATACTTTTTACATAGGCTGCAGAAAGAAGTTTGCTATTAACTGAAAGGAGACCCTTTGATTCCTCTTGGAGGCCATAAAGGAACCGAGCAGGGCAAATTCCTAATGTTCACTCCATACGTTCTTGTCGTTGTGATTATTCATATAGTATACAAACATGGATGGGCTGCTCACCAAGACGCATTAGCCAGCGTGGTGAGTTTATTGGCTTTTTACCTCTGAGTTTAAGATCAAGAAACACCATGGTCTTTCTTCTCAGTGCCTGATAAGGGAGAATGAATGTTTGTGTAAATGATAAATATTTTTCCAATACATATATACAATTATGACAGACAAAAATAAAGCATGGCCCTTATTCCCAGGAGGCTGTAAAGTCACCAACCAAGGTAGCGGTTGGTGGCCGAAGGTGGAGGGTGCTACGAATCCCCTGATTGCGGACCCAGGCTGCCATTTGATGATGACTTTTTATTTAGGTACTTACAACTGCAGATCACTTTCAAGTGAAGGAAGATTGCAAGAATTAGAAGAAGAACTGTCTTATATTAAATGGGACATTATTGGACTTTGTGAAGTTAGAAGAAAAGGAGAAGAAACAATTGATTTAAAAAGTGGACATATACTCTATTATAAAGGCACACATATTGGAAATACAAGTGGAGTAGGATTCATTATAAATAAAAAGTGGAAGAACAATATTGTGGAGATTGATGGTGTATCGGACAGAGTGGCAAGATTAGTTATACAACTTAATAGCAGATACCAAATGCAGATAATTCAGGTTTATGCCCCAACAAGTTTTCATAGCGATGAAGTAGTAGAAGATTTTTATATGGATGTACAAAAGGCTTTTGATCAGAGTAAACAACATTTTAAAATTGTTATGGGAGACTTTAATGCTAGAATTGGTAGACAAATGAAAGCTGAAATTGCTGTAGGTAATTTTGGTTATGGTAATAGAAATGAGAGAGGACATAGACTTGTGGAGTTTTCAGAAAAAGAAAAACTTTATATTATGAATTCATTTTTTGAGAAAGATGTTAAAAGGAAATGGACATGGAAGCATCCAAATGAAGGTACAGCAGAATTGGATTATATTTTGACTAACAGAAAATACATATTTCAAGATTGTAATGTTCTTAATAAATTTAACACAGGAAGTGATCATCGATTAGTAAGGTGTAAGTTACGTGTTAATGTAAAACTAGAGAGACAAAAATTATTAAGAAAAACAATATTTATAGTTGATATTCCTAATCTTCAGAAACATTCTAATGAATTTAAATTAGAACTTACAAATAGATTTCAAGTGTTAGGAGATTTTGAACATGATTCAGATTTGAATGAAATTAATATGAAAATAACTGATACACTTTTAAAAACTGCAACAAACATAGCTGGTAGAAAAAATCAGCAATTGACTAATAAAATTTCTACTAAGACTAGAGAATTTATGAAGAAAAGAAGGAATATGAAGATATACAAAAATGATGTATTAAAAAGAATTGAATATCTCGAATTTTGTAAAATGGTACGGAAAAGAGTTGAAAATGATATAAGAAAGTATAACTGGGAAATAGCAAGGAAAGCTGTAGAAGAAAATAAAAGTCTCAAAAATGTTAAACAATATTTTAGTATTGGTAGGAAATTTATATATGCAATAAGAAAAAAAGATGGAATTATTACTAAAAAGAGAGATGACATCATGAAATTGGTAGAAGATTTTTATCAAGAATTATATAGTAATAAAGAACAAGTACCTCCTATATCTATTACATCTTCCGAATTGCCCAGAATTTTAAATGAAAAAGTGAGACATGCAATTAAGTGTATGAAGAAAGGAAAGGCTCCAGGAAATGATGGAATTATAATTGATATATTAAAAGAAGCAGGTGAAGAAATAGAAACAATTTTAGCAAAGTTATATACCAAATGTCTAAATGATAAAGATGTACTGGAAGAATGCAGTAATAATATTAATATTTAAAAAAGGTGATAAAGAAGATATTAGAAATTACAGACCTATCAGCCTTTTATCAGTTTTATATAAAATTTTTACCAAGATAATTACAACTCGTCTACAGAGAACTTTGGATTTCCACCAACCAAGAGAGCAAGCTGGATTTAAAAGTGGTTTTAGTACAATAGATCATATCCAGGTATTGAGAGAAGTCATAGAAAGGACAAACGAATATGAGTTGTCATTATGTTTTGGATTTGTAGATTATGAAAAGGCATTCGATTCTATACACATTTCTTCAGGATTAAAGCATTGGATCATCAAGGTATAGATTCAAGATATTGTCATATTTTAAAGAATATTTATAGAAATGCAACAGCAACAATTAGATTACATAATGATACTGGAAAAATCAACATTGAGAAAGGTCTAAGACAAGGTGATTCCATATCTCCAAAACTCTTTACAGCAGTGCTGCAAGAAGTATTTTGTGGATTAAAATGGAAAACTAAAGGAGTGAAAGTAAATGGAGAGTATTTAAGTCATTTAGATTTCACAGATGATGTAGTTGGTTTTGCAAATAATGCTTCAGAGCTGCAGGAAATGTTGCAGGAGTTAGCAGATGAAAGTAGGACTAAGGATAAATGTTAAAAAGACTAAAGTAATGTTTAATCGATTTGCTCAAAATATGAAAATAAAGATTGATTATGAAGAATTAGAAGTTAATAGTTACAAATACCTTGGTCAGATTATTAATACAGATGGAAACATAATGGAGGAAATTAATCATAGAATTAAACTTGGTTGGAGTGCTTTTGGTAGAAATAACTTGATACTAAAAGGAAATATGCCTATGTGTTTGAAAAGGATGGTTTTTAACAAATGTGTTTTACCAGTTCTTACTTATGGATCTGAGACTTGGACACTTAATAGAAGAGCAATACAGAGACTTCGGACCCCTCAAAGGAGTATGGAGAGATGTATGTTGGGAGTAACAAGAAGAGATCGAAAACGCAATGTATGGGTAAGACAACAAACAGGTGTTACTGACCTCATTGAAAAAAATTAAAAGATTGAAATGGAGTTGGGCTGGACATATTGCTAGAAGAGATGATAATAGATGGACAATTGAAATTTTAAACTGGATTCCAACAGATTGTAAAAGACCCAGAAAGAGACCACATGTGAGATGGATGGATGAAATAAGAAAATGTGCAGGGGTGTTGTGGAGAAGAGAAGCTAAAAATCGGAGAAGATGTATTAAACTTGGAGAGACCTTCATCCTGCAGTGGATTGATAATGGTTGATGATGATGATGACTTTTTACATAATATTTTGAAAATGTTATATATAAATAATAAAAAAGTTATATGGTAGTCATGTATTTACCTTGCTATGATGTCATTACCCTGAAAGCATACTACTCTAATCTTCTGATCTTTAAGATAATGTCACCTAGTGATTTGCGGACAAAGTTAATTGCTAAAATTTGTCCGCATATCACTTGGAAACATTACATCAAAAATTGCAAGATTAGAATAGGACACCCTCAGGGTAATGATGTCATAGCAAGGTAAATATGGTAAAGAAGCCATGTGGTACAGAGATATCAGTGCACACCATGAGTTGTTTGACCATCCTGAATATAAAAAAAATTGGATGCAAAATAAGAAAATGCAAGATAAATATCACTACAAAATTAATAAATAGGATGTGGAAGGTACTAAACATCTTAAAAGGAAATTTTGAAAGAATAATTTTTTTTAAAAAAAAAAACCTCACATAAAGTTAAAATAGTGTTTTTTTTTATTTATTAATATAACTGTGTCTATAAATAATAGTATTATATACATTATTAATAATTTACTAAAATTGAATGCAAAATAGGAAAATGAAAGATAAATATCACTACAAAATTAATAAATAGGATGTAGAAGGTACTAAACATCTTAAAAGGAAATTTTGAAAGAATGATAATTTTTTTATAAAAAAAAACGTAAAATAAAAATGGCATGTTTTTTTATTAATATAACTGCAAGTCTACAAATAAAGGTACTAAACATCTTAAAAGGAAATTTTGAAAAAATGATTTTTTTTTTAAAAAAAAAAAAGTCTCATAAAGTGAAAATGGTGCTTTTTTTTCTTATTAATATAACTGCAAGTCTACAAATAATAATTCTGTCATCTTAAAAGTAGTATATAAAATTGTGAACTTCTTATTAATATAACTGCGAGTCTACAAAGAATAATTCTGTCATTTTAAAAGTACTATATAAAATTATTAACTTTATTTTTAGTGGAAATAACTATGATTTACAACTATTATGATTTACATGGAAAATGCAAGATGAATATCACTATAAAATACATACTTACCCAAATAAAGAGCCATTACAAAACTAATTCTGGAGCCTTCAAACCATGTGCCTTATCGATATCATAGAAAAAATAACATGTAAATTACTTACAATTGTTCAAAACTGAAAAAAATCAGTTATAAATTGTTTGTTTTTTCTAAAAAATCACTGAAAAATTAAAGTGTCACACACCGGCAAAAAAAAAAATTGCTGCAAGTGGAAAAAAATCCACTTCTTAAATCTTTTTAAATCTCACAGGTCAAAAAATCAAATATCACTACAAAATGTGTACTTACCCAAATAAAGAGACATTATGAAACTAATTCTGGAGCCTTCAAACCAGTAACTTTTCTTATTGATATCAGAAGAAATAATATGTAAAACTGAAAAAATCACTTATAAAGTTTTTTTACTAAAAAATCACTGAAAAATGAATGTGTCACATGCCAGCAAAAAAATCATTGCAGCTGGAAAAATCCACTTTTTAAATTTTGCGGGTCAAAAAATTAAATCTCACAGGTCACAACAATCACCGCTCCCATGGATTAGTCATGTCACTGTCTTCATTGCCATGACAATTTTCATGTAATCTTTTCATGATACTTACCAGCAGAAACAATGTTGAGCATAATGACATCATAGAAAGGTAAATACATGACTACCAAGTATACTTGATAATTAAAAAAACATCTGGATAAAATTAAACTATGATTGTAGATTAAATAAATCCTATTAAATAGTATGTATATATAAAATTTTAAAACCTTTATTTGCACTTTAGATTCAGAAATGTTTATTTTTTATCTTTACTGCTGTCTAAACATATTTTTTTTTTGCAATATAAAAAATTCCATCTATTGACTAAACTATAATTAGTCCATAGTAAGTGTTAGAAGAGTAAATTTGTGAGTTTTAAAGAACTAAAGTCATATCTAAATATCTTTAGATGTCTCAAGTTGTGGAGTGTACAATGTATCAACAACATCATCAGCATTCATGATTGACAAATTTATGCCTTTTCACTTTATATATTTCAATAAGTAGAAATAAAACTGTAGTAGATAGAAAATATTTAATTTAATATAAATTTTAATTCTAAAATGCATAAACTTATAATCAGTTTACTTTGAATTCAAATTACAATATGATTTATATTTGCCAATAAAAAAAAATAGAAATGTTTTTTCCATAATTTTCTTTATCAAAACAGATAAAATTGTATATTGAAAAACACTATATAAAAATATATATAAACTAAGCTTTAAATAAAATTAATGTATTATTATTAATAGCTTTTCTTTTCTAAAGTAACTACTGTCAATTTAATGTTATAACAAATTTCTTATAAATAATATTATTGTTTTAACTGGACATTCCTTTTTATTTACTCAAAGCTGAAAGACTCTCATCTTAGTAATTTTTGTTAATTTGGAAAAGAAAATATTTATAAAACTTTATTTATATAATGTTGTGTGTTCAAATATCTATAATGAAAATTCATGTTTTTATACATGGATCATATTTTTGAAAAATGAAGTACCTATTTATCACTAATTTGTAAATTTATTTTTTAAAAGAGAAATCACTAGAATTTTTAGTGTCATAGGATAATTTAATTGATCTAAGTAAATAACTTATAATTATATACTGGTCTATGTCCATCATCTAGTTGAATTGTCAAATGCTGTTAGAAGATTTGTTTTCCCCAAATACATTCAATTTCTAGTATAGAATGCATTACTTTGAATGGTATGATTTATTTTTTAGAATTTTTCTTTAATAATTCTAGACATATAATTTGAAATATAAATTCTAGTCACACACTCTGAAATAAATGTGAAGATGCTTAAAATCAAAGAAATTTAAAAAATAAGAAGCCTTTGACTTTTATGAGTTGTTACTACTTCTAAATTTGCAAGATATAAACTATGAAGCAAAAAAATATTTGTAAATGATTTACTAAAATTGGAAAATCAGTTTCTTTGTTGCTAACTTTTGATCTTTTTCAAATTAGAATGAAATGTTTAAATCAAGGTTTAATATATTTAAATTTAATAGAATTGCTTGAGAATTGGTATATAATTAAGTTATATCACCCTAATCTGTTTGAAACAGTTATTTTTTAGTATGTCAACTAGTTTGCTAGATATGGAACAGAGGATGAAAAAATATTAAAAATATATAATAACTTCACATATCACAGTCAACAATTATTCTCAAAACTTTGATTTGATTTACAATGCAAATAGTTTTTATTTATTTCAATTTAATAACATTTTTTAATCATTTTAAACTCTTAATGTATATATCATATTTAGCACATAATTAAATATGTATAATAAATCGGTAGTAACTAAGTTTCTATTTAAAATTGTTTGATAGTTTTTATTTTGAAACAACTTTAAAAAAAAAAAAAGCTAAACTAGAGAAATGGCATTATCTTTCAAAAGTAACCTTTATTAGTAAAAGGATTACAAAAATTTTGGGTACACTTACCCAATGAGAATTACAAAGTGTTCAATGTGACAAACAAGGTAAAACAATTATTGATTATATAAAGTAAATACGCTTGACAACAATTATGTCCATTAAAGAGTTGCTATAATGTTGATATTAATGTGTATCTGAACATGAGTATCTATACATGGATCTACATGGCCTAGCTACTGAGAAGCCATCCATCACCCAATGATCCCACCCCTGGGGCCCCGAAGCGAAGACCCAAGTGCTTCAGCTGAATAGGCGAACAAGTCCAACATTGTGCCAACTACCACAACAGGCAACGAGGTCCAAGGTTCAAGTCCATTGAATAATAAATTCTCGACCTGCAGCTGAGCCATGTCAAGACCATTCCAGATGCCTCTGTCTTCCAATCAACAGTCCAAATGTGCAGGGACTGCATTATTTACCTGCCCAGAATTGGAAAGCCAACTAAGAAAAACGTTAAGAATGAAAACTTAAGATAATTATTTAAATAATGATTGAGAATTTTCTTCTTTAAAATTTTATTTTAAAACTACTGTTTTAAAATAAAAACTATTGTCAAACAATTTTAAATAGAAAACTTAGTTACTGATTTATTATACTATTTATTATATTATTTATTTGTTAAAAGGAGGTTGCTTTGACAACAGTTTAAAATTGTTGATTGTTATTGTCTAAGTGTTGACTGATTTTTAATAATTACTTAAATACATGTATATTGTTTATACTAAATTTAATATATAATGATTTATTGTATATATATATATTATATGCACATGCTAAATATAATATATACATTAAGATTATATATATATTAACTTACAGCAGAAATGTCTAATGACTTATATACATTGTATGTGTGATATTGATTTAAAGTAAAATTGGTAATCCAGTATTTACCTTGCTATGATGTCATTAGCCTGAAGGCATACAACTGTAATTATTCGATATTTGCATCATCGGAAGAACACATGAATGTTGTCATGGCAACAAAGACACTGACATGACTAATTCTAGAGATTTGATTTTTTGTCACCTTGCTATGACATCATAAGCCTGAAGGCATACAGCTGTAATTATCCGATCTTTGCATCGTCAGAAGAACATATGAATGTTGTCATGGCAACAAAGGATGCTGACATGACTAATTTGAGAGATTTGATTTTTTCATCCACGAGATTTTTTCATCTTGACCCGCAAGATTTAAAAGTGGATTTTTTCCTATTTGTTGCATCGTTTTTTTCAGTGCAGCAGCATTTTTTTCCAGTGCTTTAATATTTCAGCAATTTTTTTTAGCAATTTTTTTAAATAAATCATTACTTTCTCAACAATTGTAAGTAATTTACATGTTATTTCTTCTATGATATTAAGTGGATGTATTTTATATTTTATTAATTTTCCAGATTTTCCATTTTTAGACATTTAGAAATGGCTATTATTGAAGCAAGAGATCTGAAGTTGTGGGATCTCCCAAAATGTGAAGAAGAGGCGATAGCTTTCTTTCAACAAGAAGGAATTTTACACCACATAAAATTGTGTGAAAATGGCCATGAGATGAAGAAGTACATCCACGGTACTGAAAAACAGTGGCGATGCAATTTGAAAGATTGTCTGAAAAAAACTCCTATAAGAAAAGGCACATGGCTTGAAAGCTCCAGAATATTCTTCATAATGGCTCTCCATTTTATATATTGTTGGTCCAGAGAATTAAGGTCTATCCTATTTCGTGCTAACCAGTTAGAAATGGCGGACAAAACTGTGATTGACTGGAACAACTATCTCCACAAAGTATGTGCATGGAAGCTGTTATGTAATGAAAGGTGGAAAATCGAAGGCCCTAACACAATTGTGGAAATAGATGAAACTCTATTCTCCAAACATAAGAACAATGCTGGCAGAGTACTTCCACAGCAGTGGGTATTTGGCAGTATCTGCAGAGAAACAGATGGATGTTTTATAATAGCCATTGCAGATAGAAGTGTGTCCAGTCTCATAAAAGCCATTTTAGAGAATGTGCACCAAGGCACTACTATTTATAATGATTGCTGGAAATGATATAAAATAGAAGAATTGGAGCTGGCTGAATACGAGCACCATCGAATGAACCACACGTATAATTTTGTAGACCCTACAACCGGTGTATACACACAAAATATTGAAAGGTTGTGGGATTTAGAGAAATGGAGGAATAAGAAGCACAGAGGAAATGCACATCAACACTTAGATTTTTATTTGACGGAGCTTATGTGGAGGCATACCTATAAAGATAGTCACTTTGGTGCAATTTTACAACATATAAGCCAGCTCAGTCCACCACAGTGATCGTTATTTGGGTAAGTACGCATTTTGTTGTGATATTCATCTTTTATTTTCCTTATAAATTACAGTAGTTGTAAATCATAGTTATTTCCACTAAACAAAAAAAATTCATACATTTATATACTAAGATGACTGACTTATGGTTAATTATGATTTGTAGATTCACTTTATGATAGGTTTTTTTAAATTTATATAGTACTTTTAAGATGACTGAATGATCACATGATCACATTTCCTATACTAGCACATTAATTGTTGATAAACAGAGCAAAACTCTCCATACAGTATTGCCACCTGTGCTAAACAGAGTAATCAATGGATGCCAGAAGGCTTGTGCATAAAATCCCTATCTAATGCCTACTCATCCAATATCCCCATACTAGTTTCTGGCTTGTGGCTTTCGTCAGTGAGGAGCTTTGGATCTGAGAGCACTGCATCTAGATCTTAGGATCTAATGCAACCCTCTAGCAACACTGTATGGAGAGTTTTGCTCTGTTTATCAACAATTAATGTGCTAGTATAGGAAATGTGATCATGTGATGCTTAATGGTTTAACACCAATCCTGCCTAATAGGATAGTGGTGGCTATGGTTGTAAAAGAGCCAAAGACACCAAAATGTATGGGTGCTGAACTGAGTTCAGACCCATATGACTATATAAGCTATTGAGCTTAGATTGAAAATATTTTTTGTGTTTTCAATTTCATTCTCATAGTTTTGTAGTTAAGTAGAGATAAAAGGTGGTTGCTAGAGGGTTGCATTAGATTCTAAGATCTAGATGCAGTGCTCTCAGATCCAAAGCTCCTCACTGACGAAGGCCACAAGCCAGAAACTAGTATGGGGATATTGGATGAGTAGGCATTAGATAGGGATTTTATGCACAAGCCTTCTGGCATCCATTGATTACTCTGTTTAGCACAGGTGGCAATACTGTATGGAGAGTTTTGCTCTGTTTATGACTGAATGATGATTAATTATGATTTGTAGACTCACAGTTTTCACTTTATGATGGGTTTTTTTTTAAAAAAAAAAAAAATTATTATTTGTAGACTCGCAGTTTTCACTTTATGATAGGTTTTTTTAAGATGACAAAATTATTATTTGAATACTTGCAGAATTATTACTTATGGACTCCCACTTTATGATACATTTTTTAAAAAAGACAAAATTAATATTTGTAGACTCGCAGTTATTTGTAGATTCACAGTTTTCACTTTATGATAGGTTTTTTTAAATTTATATAGTACTTTTAAGATGACTGAATTATGATTAATTATGATTTGTAGACTCACAGTTTTTACTTTATGATAGGTTTTTTTAAGATGACAAAATTATTATTTGAATACTTGCAGAATTATTACTCGCACTTTATGATAGGTTTTTACTTATTAATTTTGTAGTAATATTTATCTTTCATTTTCCTATTTTGCGTTCAATTTTAGTTAATTATTCACAATGTATATATTACTTTTAACCTTTTTTTGCCACATATCACTCTATTTTGTGTCCTTTTTTTTTTTTTTTCAGGATTTGTGGGCTCGCAGTTTTTACTTATTAATTTTGTAGTGATATTTATCTTACATTTTCCTATTTTGCATCCAATTTTAGTTAATTATTCACGATGTATATATGACTTTTAACCTTTTTTTGCCACATATCACTATTTTGTGTCCTATTTATTAATTTTTTTTTTCAGGATTTGTGGACTCACAGTTTTTACTTATTAATTTTGTAGTGATATTTATTTTACATTTTCCTATTTTGCATCCAATTTTAGTTAATTATTCACGATGTATATATGACTTTTAACCTTTTTTTGCCACATATCACTATTTTGTGTCCTATTTATTAATTTTTTTTTCAGGATTTGTGGACTCACAGTTTTTACTTATTAATTTTGTAGTGATATTTATCTTACATTTTCCTATTTTGCATCCAATTTTAGTTAATTATTCATGATGTATATTGTGCCAATGCCAAATTGGCACATGTATATAAAATAATTTTGTATAAAAATTATTATCAAAATCTTTTGGAAAAAAGAATTTGAAAGTTACAATTAATTACTTTAAAGAGGGGAGAGGGAGTTTTCCTATAAAAAACAAAAAAACAAACTAAGAGTTTCATAAAAGTTAAAGAGTATTATTATTATAAATTAAAAGTTTAAAAAAAATTATAAAAATCTCTTTTCATTCCAGTTTATTGTAATAGATTATATTAGTGCGTGCGAATGTAAACAAAAGTATGCATGTAAGAATAATATAAAAAAAGAAAAATGAATAAAGAAATGAAATGTATTTCAAAAGAAACACAGTGGTGGACTGCTAATTAAAGATATGAAAACAACACATTTTAAAATAGCTACTACTAATAAAATATTCAATCGAAAAACACGTTGTCATAATAATTAATCTAAAGGAATTTCGACAACACGTATTGCCGGAGGATATTAAAACAAAAACACGTCGCAGGTATAAATAGACTTTTTTTCGTTTATCAGACATTCAGTTGGAGTTTGAAATTCAGTCTAGTTTTACTGTGTCAGTTTACAGAAATGCAGTGCTGAAAAGCTTTTGGAAATATACGCTTGCGCTCCAGCCTTTTTAGTCCAATAAGACCATCAAAACCTGCCTGAGAAATAATGTCTGGATAACAACACAGAAACCCTCCGTCAAAACGTGCAGCTGTCTCCAAGAAGAAACCAACGGATTACCATAAGTTCTCTTCCATAAACAAAATCTAACCGGTTAGATACAATCCATTAGAAGCAGCAGAAGTAGCCACCGACAAGAAAAAAGAAAAATCCTAGGTATCTGTTTTATTATTATTATTTACCAGTAGTAGTCACCACTGTAATCCGTAAATATTGAAGATTAACATTATATGAACTCTATCATACATAAAAGGAACTATTGATGTGTGCGCGAGAGTCTCAAATGTTATTAATGCTTTATTATTATTTTTGCGAATGAGAGTTAATTTAAATGTCTAAGATTATGTTGCTTTGTTCATGAAATATCCTATCATATGTTAATTTAAAATGTGCGTGTGTGAAATTTGGATTTATAAAATGTTTAGAATGCGTTGATGTTGGTTAGTAAATTATATTTAAACGTAATTGATGTTGATTGAAATAAATTATCTTTAAATTTAAACTTGATCTGTCGGTCAATTCTTTTTATCAATCTCTTATTAGCAATAAATATCATCGATTAAAATTAGACTGGGCTGGTTAAGGGAATTGTTTCGAGCGCTGGATTATGAGCCTACTACCCGAATATGTTAGTCTTCAGACTAGCTGGCGCCCCGGGGTTTACCCCGAAACAAATAAAGTATTTGGATGGTAGGGGTTTGAATCTAGCAGCCGAGATGGGCCATTGTTGATAGTTAAAGCTATTAATAAGATCTCCCATTTTGCTCGAACGTGCCGGTTCGTTCACCTAACCTTTATAATATTATAAATGTATTGTGAAGGAGTTTGAAACCGGCCAAAACTTATATACGTATAAGTAGGTGGCTTCAGCGGTTCGACCCGGTACAATATATTACTTTGAACCTTTTTTTGCCGCATATTACTATTTTGTGTCCTATTTATTAAATTTTTTTTTAGGATGGACGGTGCCGGCATTATCCTGTACCACGTGCCTTTTTTTCTGTTTTTACCTCATGACCCTGCACCATGTGCCTTTTCCCCCACTTTTTGTTTCTATGCCGTCATTACCCTGAGGGCATCCTATTCTAATCTAGTGATTTTTGACATAACATCACCACGTGATATGAAGCAAAATTTTAGTGATTACATTTGTCCGCAAATCACTAGGTGACGTTATCTTAAAAATCGGCTGGTTAGAGTGGTATGCCTTCAGGCTAATTATGTCATAGCAAGGTAAATACTGGACTACCATAAAATTATATGTATTAAGGGAAGTTCATTTACAATATATACACATATATTTTACATACACATATTAAATATAATATATAAATAAGGGTTATACATTTTAACTTATAGAAGAAATATTGTGATATATATAAATATATATTGTAGATAGCCCTCATTGTGAATTAAAAAAGGGATATAGGTCATCTGTAAAAGAATAATTTTAATCTTATATGGTGTCAGTCAAAAATCTGACTTTACAAGCAGAGAGTTGTTGTGTCTATTTGTTTTGCATGTAAAGTTATTTTCATTTTAAACTGTTTATTTTTTTTAAAGTTGTTGAAATTAAAATATTTTATTCATATTTAAGTGAATAAGTTATTTTAAATAAAAAAGGGATGATTGAAATAATATAGACAATTATTTTAGTATTAATATTTATCAAAGAATATATGTGTGTTATGTATTTAAAAAAGACATATAAGATTTAAATTTAATAAACTTATATAAAAATTAATTATTTAAGTTATATTTTTATTATCTTTTGTTAATATTAAAGTTAATTTTAGAAACAGTTGAACATGAGGCATTTGAAAACAAATGTTCAAGATATGCAAATGGATAGTAAAAATTGTTAACATCACCTGGTTTTTAGGAGATAACCATAGTAATTTTAAACTTCATTCATTTTGCAGTAAAGAGGGTTGTTTACCATTGATATAAAAAACTTGAGATTTGATAAGAAACTTTCGATCCAACCATATCATCTTTTGATATAGTTTTAAAAAATAGCAAATACAGTAATGTTATTAACCATGATAATAAGCTAAATAAAGATAGTCCAATGGGGCTTGTAAAGCCTGGCATTCCACTTGGCTACATTACTGCTGAGTCTCTATGGCATAATGTCAAAACAAGAGTCTAAAATAAAATAAAAGCCTATCTAGCAAAAAAGAAAATTATCTTTTCTAAACATAAGAATTGAAGAAGTTACATTATAAATATATCTGGAAGGAAACTGTTATTTTATGAACCAATTAATAGTTTATCAATATTTCCAAGAATTCTTAAAATTTTTTACATCCACTTGCAAATCATCAAACAAGTTTTGGGAGCAGTAGACTTTTTATCCATAACTTTTAAAATTTAACAAGATGAACTTTGTTTAGTAATCTTCACTTTTTATTTTGTCAACAAGTATCACCTGGAAAACCTGATCAAAATCAGACTGAAAATGAACTTTGGATTCAGGCCTTTAGATTAAAAAAAACCCAATAATGATATTATTTTCATTAATAATAATTTTATTATGAATTGTTGCTATGCATTTTTTTTTCTTAGATCTCCCAAACAAACATTATTTTAAAACCACAAAGATAATATTTAATTTTTTATATATTTTTTGCTTTATATGTAATACATGTTTGCAAACATCCTATATAATATTTTTGGTGTGAATGGATATGCTTATTAAGGGTTGTATAATGTTTTTTTAAAATTTATTATCATTATAAATTTTAAATTTTATAAATATATTGCACCAGAGTAAAAGGAATCTTGTTGATATTTAGTGAGATGTTAAAGATACAAGTATTAAAATTAAGATACTGGTAAATTTAGTTTGTTCCACAAATAATTTGAATAGTGACTATTGTATACTTGGTGTTGTCATATGTGTAATATATATATAGCTTTTATTTGTACACGAGATGCTGAATTCCTCTTATTACAAACTTGTTTTGTCTGAGAGATATGAATTACTCTCATTACATAGCTATTTTGTGTTATATGTAAGAGATGATAAAATTCTTCTTATTATATGTTAAAGAGACTGTAGGTGTATATATGTAGTAATATGTTTATGTTACTTTTGCCACTTTATTCAATACCCATTATCTGTGATCCTAAGTAGTTTTTTTAGCAGCTTCCTATATTATATTTCGTATCAGTAGATAAGATCGATGCATTATTAAAAGGAACTTTTACCTGTGAATTATATATCAAAACTTTATTGTAAACTAGTTATTTATTTTATTAGCAAATAATTATAATATTCTTTTATATAACTTTAATTAAGATTTTTGGTTTTCAGCTTATAGAAAACCATGCTGAATATCAGTTTGGATTGTTTGTTATATTTCTTTAATAGTTTGAAAAGCTGTAGTAACTTCATAAATGTATTTGTTATTAATGATAATATGAATTCATTTAAATGTCAATAAAATGAATATATTTTTTACTAAATTTGGTTTTCATGTATTTTTTTTTTAAATGTTGACATTATCATTTATTTATGATCACACATATTAGATTCACTATAGCATTTTTATATTTACCCCGAGATATTAAATATGCATATCCCAATATTTTCTTTTGCCTCGCTATGTTAAATTACTATTAGATGTTATAACATTGTAATATAAAAACAAAAGGATAATGTTTATATTAAAAGCAACTTTAGGATTATTTGTTTACTTATTGTAAATATATAAAATGCCTTTTTAATATCTATGTATATTTCATTGAAATATGCACATATGTAATAGAAAAGTCTTAGATATAAGTACATTTACCTTTTATAAATTTAGTTAGCCAGAAATGAGAGATTACTATTATTGACCTATATTATTTCTAGTTACAGTTTTTAGCTTAATCATTGTATAGGCAATATTAATTAAGAAAAGCCAACCTCACTTCCCAATTAAAGGCTGACTTCCATCATTATTTACCATTGCAATATATACATACGTTTACTAGCGGGAGCTTGCCAAAAGCTCCAATCAAGCTTTAATTTATAAGTGCCGAAAGAAAAAGAATTCAAAATCTCCATCAGAATGTCCTCATCTCCAGACCAATTGGTTTCAAGCTTATGTCTCACCTCAGTGAGGAGTTAGGACTCCAGATACTAGATCCAAAATACCAACTCAAAATTCAGCACTTATATAATATGTGAACTTTAGCTTGAAAACCTGAATTTTTCAGACACATAAATGTCTTCAAATCCAGCTTTACAAACCAAATAGCTATATGTGTCTAAACTCAGTTCAGTTTCACCATATATTAATAGCCTCAGTAATGTAACATTGCAAAAGCCTTCAAGGACACACTTATAATAATTAATAAAGCAAGGCACAAATTGTTTAACTTGCTTTTAAGCTTGTATTAAAATATTCACTAGAGGAAGCTTACCAATAGCTCCAATCAAAAAGATATTAATGCTAATTGGGAAAAGTACTTAGAAAAAAAGAAGTTAGCTAAAATAGATAATTATAGAGAGAGAATGAAACTAAATAGTAAATTATTGGATAATATTAATAAAAATGGAAGAGATTAGAGTAAAAAATTTTGGAATTACATTAAAAAGATAAATTTATGGGGGAGAGAGATAGTATTATTGGATGAGGAGGAAATAGAGTGTAGCTCTAGAGAAGTTATGTAATGGATATAGAAAAGATGTTAGATGTGGACAGAGGATAGAAAATATGAAAGCGTATAGTAATGGGAATATTAGGTTTACAGAAAATGAACTGAATGAGGCAGGGAAGAAATTGAAAAGTGGTAAACCAAGAGGGTTAGATGGGTGGGCAGCAGAGATGGTAATGAATTTAGGGCAAAAGTAAAATTACTATCATGTTTTAATAAGATGGCACAGAAGAGAGTTTTTCTGGGTAGCTGGAGTAACACAAGAGTAAGATTATTATTTAAAGGAAAAGGTAAGGATCATAGAAAGTTAAATAATTATAGACCAATAGTGGAAACATCAGTTTTATATAAAGTTTTTTTGTATATGGTGGCTGGAAAAGGGGAAAATGCAAGGAGATTTTAGGTCAGATAGGCATATAGGAGATAATTTATTTGTAGTTACACAACTTATAGACATGAGTAGAAATTTAGATGAGTTTTTATAGATATAGAGAAGGCATATGATAGAGTGAATAGAAGTAGATTATGGATAAGTTTAGCAAATCTGGGAGTGGATGAAGCTTTAGTGGATGTAATTAAGAAATTATATGAAAATAATTACTATACATATCAATTAGGGAATATAGAATCAGTTAAAGTTAAAAATGGGGTGGGACTGAGGCAAGGATGCCCTATGTCACCTATTTTGTTTGTGTTGTATTTGAGTGAAATGGAGAAAGCAAAAGAAAGTCTTGGAAGAGGGATAGAGATACCGTTAATAGGTGGCAAGAGAGTATATACATTGTCAGGTCTTTTTTTTGCAGATGATATATTTTTGTGTGCAGAAAGAAAAGAAGATATGGAAGTTATGCTGAGGACATGCGCAAGGGTGGCTAAAGATATGGGGATTAAATTTAGTGAAGAAAAATCAAATATAATGATGATGAATACTGGGGAAAGAGACAACAAATATTTTTTTTGGGGGGATATAAAGTTAAGTGTGGTGAATAGATATAGTTATTTGGAAATCGTCTTGAGTAATAAGAAAAATTGATTGGATGAATGGAAGAAGAAATTGATAAATGAAGCAAAGAAAAGAAAAAGATTGATAAAGAAATTAACAGTGTTTTTATATAATAAATATGATGTAGCTACAATTGTATGGAAGGGAGTGGCAGTAGCAGGGTTAACGTACGGCAATGATGCATTATGTGTTAGTAAAGGGGTATTAGATTGCTTAGAAAAAGTACTAAGAGAAGTAGCAAGACATGCATTAGATGCTGAGGTGTAGACAGCAAAGAAGGCAATTCAAGGGGAAATGGGATGGTCAAGTTTTTATATGAGGGATGCAAAAAGCAAATTGAAAATGTTCAGTAGATTGCAGTTATGGATAATAAAAGAATAGCCAAAATATTATTTAATTGGGTTACAAGTAAAGGGCATGCAACAAGATGGGTGAGAAAGATAATGCAGTATGCAGAAGATTTGGATAAAGAAGTTATGTCAGTATACTTGTACAAAAGGTGGGATGATTGTGTTAGGAGGATTGTCGAGTGTTATAGGGGTAAGGAGTGGGATAGAAGAATAGATGCATTAATAAAGAATAGGGAGTTGGAGAGATGGAGAACTAGTATGGAGAATAAAAGGAGTTTAAATATATATAGAAGTAAACAGAACATTGGGTGTGAGTTAATTTATGATAGTAGTAAGGAAAGTAGTTTATTGTTTAAGGCTCGAACAGGATCTTTAGCAACAAGGGAATATACACGTAAATGGAAAAATATGGATGATTTAGTCTGAAAGTTGTGTAAGGAAGACATAAAAAATATTAGGCATCTGTTACTTCAATGTAAATTTTTGGAAGCAGAAAGGATACAAATAATGAAGTTATAGAAGATTAAATATGAACAAAGTGATTATAAAGAAAGTGAGTTATTGGTTTTTATGCTAGGTTTGGGAAAAGATAAGGGGGATTTAGATGTGAAGGTCATGGAGTTGACAAAGGTTATGTTGTGGAAATGGGATGGAGCAGATTATGGAAAAACTTAGGGAGGACAATGGAAAAGTAAGGTAAAGTGGCTAACAGGTTTCTCTGAGCATAGCTGCTGAGAGATTCCTGACTCCGTTTAAGGAGAAGTCACAGTGCATCACATCACAAGTCTTAATTTATAAGTGTTGAAAGAAGCTTAAAACCAATTGGTCTGGGAATGAGAACATTCTGATAGAGATTTTGTATTCTTTGTCTTTCAGCATTTATAAATTAAAGCTTGATTGGAGCTATTGGTAAGCTCTCTCTAGTAAACATTTTAATACAAACTTAAAAACAAGTTACACAATTTGTATCTTGTTTTATTTATTATATATATATATATATATATATATATATATATATACACACACAATACAGTTTTACATTTTCATTTACTATGCCAATACTAACAATTTAAAAATAATAGAGATAAATTTTTATTATATTAAATTCTTTTATTGCTGTGCATTAAAAAGAAGTAAAGTAATTGTTTCTTCAATGTTGTAGTTTTTAGATTTAACTTAAAATAAAAGCATGGAGGTCCAGAATTAATTCAGTCAATTTCTATTTTTTATAACAAGAGATTGACTTAATTAATTTCTGGGCCCATTCTTTTATTTCATGTTAAATCTAAAAACTCCAATTGTGATTTAAAAAAACAATTTTGTTTCTTTTTAGTGCACAGTCAATAAATGCATTTAATATAAAAATATTTTTATCTCTATTATTATATTGTGCATTAATTCAAAAAAGTTGTTTAATTTAATTATAAAATAATAATTATTGCATAGTCAGGAATGTAGATGCTACTCTTGACTATTTTTAAATCAGTACTCAATTTAAGTTTATAAAAATGCAGTTTGAGATGTTGTTGAATTTAAAAGCCTCTAAGACTCAAAAGAGAACATAGTTAATTTTCAAATGGTATTTATCAGCCTCTAAGAATCAAAAGGGGGCCAGACATATTTTATTTTGAGGTGAGTGAGTAGCTCAACAAAAGTCAAACTAAGATAATCCTTCTTGTGTTCATGCTTCATCATGCATCTTAATATCCTATGATGGAATTTTTAAAGATCCTAAAGTTGAAATTGTATGTATTTTTATAGCATCCAATGTCATGCAAATCTGTGCATGGTATGACCATATGTATTCTGTAAAACACTATCTGTGAAACTGAAATACAAAAAAAAAAGTAATTAGAGAAATGAATAAAAGTTTTATAGTCAGTAGTAGAAAGCTGTAGAGAAAAAATGTTTTAATAAAAACTTGTACAAACTGACCAATAAATATATAAGCATATGTGAGTGTATATACATGACACTTAAGTAAATGCCAAAAAAAAAAAATTAGTTTATGCATTTGGTCATATTTTATAAATTTACTTTGTAATATGTGAATTAATAATGATAAATTGCAATGTAAAGAAAGAAAAGTAATTTTGATACATGAAGGATTTTGAATTATGTAGTTTCTAAAAATCTAAATTTGAATCTTATCTACTTTGCCTTTTTTGAACTGAGTTTTAAATTAAATTTCCCACATTTTTATAGTAAAACTGGATAGCAAAGCTAAATATAATATTAAAAATTTGAAAATATTTTAGAAATTATTGAGCTATATTTAAATATTGGCAATGATTTTTTTTTTGTTCTCAAACCATTAGCTAATGTAAATAAATAAAGAGAGAAAAAGAAAAAAATATTTCTTTTTCATTCATTTATGTAACAAATAATAAAAATGTATTCAGTTATGTATCAAATCATGATATGATATTTGTAAATTTGTTTCCATGGCATGATTTCAAAAACATGTTGCACATAACACAGGTCAAATGTTGTAACTAACTGGTGACATATCCTGTTGTTGAAAAACATTAAATAAGTATTAATAAGTCTGATACAACCAATTCAACATGCCAGAAATTTAGCATTTTATTCCATATTGCTTTGCATTCCACTCCAGTCTACTTTGAAATAGTATTGCAATGTTGAGAAAAAAACAACTGATTAAAACTTTTTTCCATTGTAAATTGGATAACCATATTTTGCGTACTTTTTTAAAAGTATTTTCCAATACTCATTATAACAGCCAGTATGATGACTTTATCTAGCAGAAGTCTATCTACAATGTGTGGCTAGGCAACAGCAAAATCATACCAGCCAATTACCCAAAAAATGCAGTCAGATCCAGAAACTAACACTGAAGTTTGTCAAAACCCAGCAGTGCCTGCCATAATAATGTCTTGAAGGAATAAATGGACAATGCCATAAGTACTAACCAAAATTTACTGATATTATACCATACATATCATCACCAATGCTGCTGTATTTAATCTCTAACATCAGAACCACCATTGTCTGAGGAATTAATAAAAATCAAAAGAACAGTATCTGCAAAATCCATGCTTTGTGACTATTTTCAATATTTAACATGGTAAAATCTTATCATTATTAAATACTATAAGGCCTTAAACTTGAATAATAATATATTTTATTACTATGATATTTAATATTTGGTATATGTGTTAATAGTTGCGAATATATGCACAATATATTTATTTAATCATTATTATTAAATTGTTAAATTAATTTTTATTAATCCATTTGGTTTGTTTTTGTAACTCATTCCGAACATTATACTTTTAACACCCATATGCTACTTAATATCCACAATCCTGAGAAATCATGCAAATCACCAATGGACATGCAAGGATAATTTGTAATTCATGCTGATTATTCCTTTAAAAGTTTTTCAAAATTAAACTTTTTTTTAGAGGGTTCCATCACATTTGAGTTTTATTTTAATTGAAACTGAAAAGGAAATAAAATACTTTTGGGGATGGTCATACTTTTAAGTTATAAATCATCGACATCACATTGATTAATATTATTATATACATAAATTGATTTTTTTTTAACGTTATTAACCATTGAACTTTCATATTTATTTGAATCAAAATTTACAGTATATGTTGAATATATTATTATACATCATTGGTACCTGGTTCAAATTCATCTACTGTGATAAATTGATATTTTAATAATGAGACAAATAAAAATACCAAAAAAAAGAAATATTACTTTTTATTCAAGCTTGATTTAATTATATATTTGGCAAAGCTCGACCCATAACTGTAGATTGTGAGTATAATTTTTCATTCTTCCTTTCTTTATTTTATAAAATATTTCACATTGTAATAAAAACTAGCATAATCAATAATAGTTAATTGAATAAAAAAAAAAAGTAATATGTTTCACAAAAGCTAAAGTTTAATTTGTTATCAGATTCTATTATATACTCAAATTTTATTTTGATAGAATTTATTTCTAAAAACAAATCACTAAGTTACCTTAAATTTTAAAAGCTGTCAAGCATTGATGGCCTATCAGTTAGCATAGCTGTCTTCCAAGCAGCCCGCCCGGGTTCGCTTCCCGGTCAACGCTTTGACATATAAAAAAAATTTTAAAAATTGCAAAGGAAATTTACGATTATCTCCTATAGTTTTCTTTTTATTCTGTGAAAAAAATAGTTAAAAAAAAATAAATGAAATAATAGCATATCAATTACAATATTTTACTGTTGTGGTTTTTTCGTTAGATAAAAATACCTTAGGCCCTTCCCACAGGATCCTTTTTATTCCATCATAGAGGCTATAACATTGATACCTTGTGCCCAATGTGTGGGAAGCAGGAAGAGACCATGGACCACATTCTGTTCCATTGTGATTCGTGGTCTCGTCTCTGAGGCATGGTTCTGAGGAAAATGTCTGTATCTGACCTGGCTTGTGTAGTGATTCCTCGGGCCTTTGAAAAGGGGCTTTTTGCCAAAATTTAGCTGGCTTCATTTGTCAATTTCGGGATTTGGACTATACGTTGCAAAGTATTGTTTGAAAGTGAGATTGACCACAGTCCTGAGGACCTTCTTATAAATTTCATACAGAAGGCTAGGGAGATTGACAAGAGGACTTGCCCAGAACAGTTGGGGATTCAGACCTGGGATCAACTAAAAATATGTTTCGAGACATTCCATTTCATTCTATGGACGATGCCTCTGGCCTTATTGGGACTGATTCTCCCCCTATTGCTGTGATGACAGTAATGGGATGACCTACCTTCTAACCATCTTATTTGAACTGTATCCCTGTAGACCCATTACATAAAATGCTTGTTAACAGCAGCTCTAACTATTGCCTGTATACACAATTATGTACCTTGCTCTATAAATGAATAAAATATATTTTGAAGGTAAAAATACTATAGTTACAATTTTCAAGGAATGCATCCTAATTGCTTTCATTACCTTAGAATTGATGATTTATGTTACTACTAATTTATATTTAATACTAAACAGAACATGCATAACACAATCCTCTTATTTCACCATTTTATAGAGTGGAAAAACATTGTAGTTGATTTCACATACTTTCTTTCGCTATTTACGTCAGTATTCCGGCATTATTATTAATTAAAAAAAAAAAAACAACAACTCTATTATTTACAAATGTTTTTTACATTGATTCCAATATCTCAAATGGTTAGATGTTTTCTTGAAGGCTTAATATTAAATATGTGTTGATGTTCTTTTTAAACCATTAAATTAAGACTATTTAGCTAACTAATGCATCTGAAAAGTACAATTTGCGTTTTAAAAAAAATTAGGGCTTTATCTACCATTTTAAAATAATACATGAAAAAATAAACATATGAAACAAAAATATATATCGAAATCATTTATCTGTATAACAAAAAGAATATACTTAACTAATCCCTTCTATTATTGTTTTTTTTTTTTTGCATTTTTGAATAAATAAATTGTGTCTATCAGTTTTGACATGGTTGTTTTATATATGAGTAATATTTTTCTTAGAACCAATAGTCATATTTTCTTGCATATGGAATTGGAAATATATGGATCCTACTACTATAGTTTTTGAACCTTTGAACAAAGAATTATTTCATAGACGTTGTGTGTGAGACTTTTTTTTCCAAAGTTACTAAACCAATAATCAGTTCATTTCTATGTGGGTTCCCGAAGTGCATGCCTTCTGTGCTTATGCAAAAATCCACCATTTTTCTTTTATTATTTTTGTCGCGATCAGTAGTGATTGCCAAACAGTGTGCAGCAACTTAAAAAAAAAAAACTGCTTTTAAAATCAATGAAGGCATTTAATTAGTAATAATTTTCACATCATGTTGTTAATTCAAAATTTTTTTATTATTATTTGAAAGAAGAATATGACATAGACAAATGACTCGTCCTTCCAAAAAAAATCTTTTTAAAATATCTTTGCTATTTACCTATTGCTAGTATTTTGACAATTCAAACTACATCTGACTTTTTTGATATAACTTTTTGAAGTAATCCTATTTTACATATATATAATATTTATTGTGTTATAAGTAATGCAGAAAGTAAAACTAATAAACATCACATGATCACCATTTCAATACATATAGAGAGTTTTGCCTGTTTTACGAAAGTAAAGCTCTGAATTAATTGAATACTTTTTTTACAAAACCTTTTATTTTTGCAAAAAATATTTTTGTAAATATATATTTAATAAAGTTATTTGTTTGATGTGTATGTGTTTTTTTTTTTATTACTGAATCCCTCATCTCAATTTTGCCATATAGCCATCATTCACCAGCACAGCCACTCTCTGTTATTATACATGCATTATATGCACAATCTTCAGATGCACCTGAATTCCATGCCTATGTTAACAGCACTATATTTTGTCATTTCATTAATCTTTCACAAGATAGGATTTGTTTTTTAAACTTTTTTACCATCATATGAAAGAGTGACTAATTATTGCACTGCAAAAACATTTTCAAATGTTTTAATTTGTTATCAGTGCAACCCTCATCTCAACCCTACTTGAAATTAGTTTATTATAATATATTCATGCTACAATAACTTTTATAATAGTTTTAAGCTGATGACTATATGATAATAATTAAGCCTAAAAGGAACATGATATTTACAAATTATTTATTTCTAAATTTTTTACTGCTTTTAGTACTGTAATTTTCATTGCCGATTTAAAGATTCCTGGATTGATTTCAATGAAAAAAAAAAATATTGTAAATTATAAAAGTTATGTCATCACTTATGAATGTTTCCATTAACAACAGGAAAAAATGTCATATGATGTTTACAGAAGAAAAAGCCTATCTCCTGTTAAGACACCCACACTTCTAAATAATTTTAGCTGAACAAAGTCAGTTTTTTTTTTAAAAAAAAGCTTGTTATTTAATAGCTATTTATTTATTTAGCATATGGATTTTTTAAAATAGCTTATCAACAAATTATTTAATAAGAGCCTGTTGACATTATGATCAGATGATTCAAAATGGCTTTATAAAATCTTTTAATTTTACCACTACAGTCATAGATATTATGTGGTTCATGGTTTGTGTTGTTCAAATTTAAATAGATCAGTAGCTATTAAGTTCCATTTATAAAACAGATGAGCACAATAGACATGAATTGTCCTGGATTCTGATGACTTTATTCTTGGATCTGGGAAAAGAAATTTGATTGGAACATAATAAAGATTTAACTTTTTACAATATAATTCTTTGATTGTAGATTCTTATTTGAACAAGAAAAAGATAGCCTTGATTAAAGATAAATATTAGCTAATGAATATCTTGAGTTATTGGCATATCTAAACTCCTTAGCAGTATTTTACTCATCTTCTAAAAGGCAACTTTTGGGATTTAGGAGAATATTTGCAAGAACAGAAAAACAACAATAGAATCCATTTATATTTTTATATTAGGTTATTTCCATCATCTAATATCTAAACACATTTAATACGCATATTAGATATGGAAATAGTCCAATATAAAAATACAATTAGAACACCTTCATCACAAACCTTCTAGAAAACAATAGAGTAGGTTTGAGTGTAACATTAATATTTCTCATAGTAATATTTGATTATTTAAAAATGTAATATGGAAACTTTTTCCCAAACAGAGGCATAGTATTCACCAGCAGAATATGCTAATTGTGAGGAAATAGACCATAAAAAGTGCATCCATCAAGATCTCAAATTATGCCAGACAGTTTTCTAAAGGATTCTTTCTAAAAATTAATTATGAAAAATAAGTTCAACTATGATTCAACAATATTTCTAAATAGCATGGGGTAAAGCAGTAGATTATATTCAGATTAGGAGATAATTTCCTATAGTTTAAATGAAAAATTAAACATACTGCCTGCATTGAATCAGCAGTAAGATCCCAGATTGTTATTCTTATTGTGAGAGTTTTCTATTTATGTTCTTTAGTATAAAAAAATAAAATTACACTAAATGATAATTGTAATAGATACAAAATTTTGTAAACTAATTTACTACAGGAATCATTTCTCTCACTTAATTTATTTGTTATATTTACCATTGATCTTCTAGAAACAGAATGTTGAAATGGGTCTATTCTAATAATATTGCTTTAATACAGTATTTAAAATAAAACAGTAATTAAACTTTTTTATAATAATAATTTTATTATTACTACTAATCTTGATTTTATAATAACAGAAATAATTGTAAAAATCATATAAAATTTTTATCAATAATAATTTATTACTTTGATAATTTTATCACAACAATATTCATTTGTTGATGAATAATACTGATATCATAATTATCATTGAGTTTCGATAAGATTGTACGTAATTCTTTAATCCTTTCACCCTTTTTTAAATCTTCAAGGAAGTATTTTTTATTAAATGGACTATTTTTTTCAATGATATACAAATTATTTTATCAACTATAGACAGACTTTGTTTTTTTATTATGCAAATGATTTTTATCACTTCGTTTATAATGACATTATCACTAACGTAGGTTAAGATAATTTTTATATTATACGTCAAGAAAAGAATACGTTTTCTAGCTATTACAGTGCATGTCTTAATTTTGTTTTTCAAAGCAGAACATGCTTTTGATATGTGTATCTTTATTATTGTTAACATTAAAAATCGCTATTTTCTTCTTATGACGAAAAAAAAAAAACTAGTTTTTTTAACTTTCATATTATATTGGTGATTATTTATCTTTTCAATATATATGTGTTCAAATGTATCAGTGTTATGAGATAGTGTGGAGAGTGGTGGGTCATTTGAAAGTCTGTGCTTATATACCCTGTATATAAAACTAAATCAAAATAATGAGAAAATAAAATATTAAAAATCCTTTTTTTATTTTTTCCGAAAACAAATCTTTTCTTTATTTGTCATAATCCTTATCAAAAATGACAAATATTTCTAAAAACATCCATCTTTTAAGTCTTATTTTAACAAAAAAAAATTTTTTTAAGAAATAAATATATACTTTTTAATATATTGTTGTTGAATTCACACTATTTTCGATTCAGTTATAATGCAAGTTTTCTAAAGATTGAAATGACGAAATTAACTATATATTAATGAATACTATATGTTCATAGACTATTATAGTGTATAATTTATTATCAAATACTGGCACAAATTGTTATTTTATAAATCATATAACATTATTGTTATACTCTATCTTTTACATAAACCAAAGCAAATACATAATACTCGTGCAAAAGCATTAATTAAGCACCATAAAACACTCCAAATAAGCACTGTCCAGATGAAAAATAATTTAGTGATACATCCATTACCTTTCTTTAAGACATCCACCTGCTTATGGAAAGTTAAATATTAAATGTAAACAGTAACTTAATTTTAATATATTTTATTTATACTTATGTTTTGTTCAATATATTTATTTTTATATAAAAAATTATATTAATTTGTCCTCCATACCTTTTTTTTTTTTTAATTAAATTGAAAACTATTTTAAAATTTTTAATTGATGCCATTTTTTTTTTTTTTTTTGCCAATTGATTTGAAGATAAAATCACACCCACTAAATAACTTTTTTAAAAAAAGTTTTCAACTAGCTGTATACAGTACTATAGTGTATATATGACAGATATGATAAACTTCTTAAAATACCAGCTACAATACCTTCTAGTATCAAAGTAGTCCATAGATAAAAAAAAATCATTTATAAAATTTGTGAATTAAAATTACAAGTTAATTCAAAGAATGTTTCACGGACTTCTCTACTGCTTCATTTTTTTTTTTAATAAACATTGTCTCTAATTAACTATCCCATTTAAAATTTTAACTGCAAAAATAGATTCATTTTTTATCTGAAAAATTGATTATATAACTACAAAAAACTTTAAGTTAAAATTTGTTGCTCTTATTTTTAATATTTTAATACAAGTATAATGTAAATACTTCCGCTTTAGATGTAATTAGAGTGGATTCGAACACCTCCCTTCAGTCATCCACTTCATCTTATATAACCAATACACATGAAAAAGATAAGCAATCATATCTTTTTCACAAGTATGTGCTCATGTGTATCAATAGAGTGGATGACTGAAGGAAGATTGAAATCCCTTTTAATTGCTCTTATTTTTATAAATTATTTGATGCTTATATGTGTTGTCAATAGCAAGGGGTCCCAATGTTTTTTTAATTCTGGTACCTCTTGACTAGGCTTTTCATTTATGAGTACCCCCTCCTCTTATAGACTTCCACTTATTCTTCTACAGAAGCAATATGACTTTTTTTATTATATCCTATAATGCTTTTAGGTTAACTAAATAATTAATTAATGGTAAATTTTGGTTCTTATTTTACACATTACACTTCATTTCAGTTTTTTTTATAAAAAGCAAAAATAAATGAAAAAGCATTAAAATAAATTTTTGATCACATTAATTTATAATGAAAATTCATACAAATGGTCAATGATTTTTCTTAATATACACAAGTCTTCAAATGTAGCTCTTCTTAATTTCAAGGCAATCCTTGAGCTTGTTTTGGGAGCTGAGTTTTTTTAAATCATCTACAATCTTTTAAGTTTATTACAGTATTTATTCTTAATAAAGGCATAAGATGAATCAACCAGTGGTGTAAGATAATAAATATTTCAATGCATTATCACTGAGATCTGAGTATTCTTCCTTCATTGCTGACCAGAAATCAATGACATTTCATTTTCTAAAATCATAATGTAAATAAGAATCAGTAGAAAGTTCAATTAATTTTTCTTTTTTTTTAAATTGATAATTTTCTTGAATGCATGACCTCAAAGAGGTAGTCATGGTGTTGAAATGGATGTGGAGTACTTCCCACATCATTGACCCCTTTCAGCTCTATAGATAGGAACTATAAGTCATCAAGATAAACCACTCTCTTGTTGAACGAATAGTCCATTGAATGGATTTGAAATCCAATTATTTTTACTATTTTGCTTTGGAAAATATTGCCTGAATGATACTTTTAATCCTTTTAAGTGAGCTTATTATATTATTTTTTACTTTTTTTGACAATTTCAGTTCACTCTCAGTGTCTAAAAAACTTTGCACTGCTCTTTATTGATACAATATTCTCAAAAATCTAATTTCTTAATCAAAGATTTGATTTTGTCAGACATTTTAAAGATGGTTACAGAACTGTTCTGTAATCCTTAGTTAAATTTATTTGTTTCTGAAAAAATATCAGATAAGTATGCTAGTTGTTGAATACATTCACTTTCATAAAACTTAGAATTTAATTCAAAATAATGGTCTTAAAAAAACCTTGTACTTCGTGTCTCAGTCCAAATAATTGTGTGAGTACATTTCGTCATGAAAGCCACCTCATTTCAGTGTGCCAAAACAAGGTTGTGTGGAGGCTGTCCATCTTTTCACACAAAGTATTGAATAGTCTGGACTTTATTGGACTGGTTTTAATAAAATTAACAGCTTTTACAGATTAATTGATCAGCTCCTTCAATGAATGTGGCAGATATTTCATTGCAAGGCTTGCTCTGTGTATATTGTAATGACTCTAATCTACATAGTGAGCAATTTCTTTAATATAACCATGTAAACCTGTATGATAGGTAGACATAGGGTTTCCCTCATTTATACAAACATCACAGCAATTGGTCTAATCAATTTCTTTTTTACAAAAATAATCCTGAATGGCAATGAATATGTTCTCACTAGCACAATAAAAAATTTTTATGCAATAACATTATCATTTAAATATCTTGCAATAATAAGTAAAATTGATAAATTGAAAACATCAGTGCTTTAATCCATATATATTGAAAAAAGGGGTTCTTTTTTATTCTTTCAATTACTGTTAATGTCATCAGACATTTCCTTAATTCCCTGAGAAATTGTATTATTTGAGAATGGAATGTTGTTAATTTTTCAGACATGGTCATCACTGAATATACATTGAACAGCATCTTTGGTACATGAAGATATCAACTTTTCAGCAATTGTATGATTTTTTAGCAATATGGTAAGTTATTCTGTATGGTGCTTCAACTGTATTTTCATAGTCTTTGTTTGCAGATAGCACAAAAGAAGTTAGATTTGGCCACTTAATAGTCAGTGGGAAAAAATGACATCTTGTTTGACTTGTAAACAGTGCATTGGCAAAGATGGTTTCCTGGACTGTTAGATAATATCTGTCACTCACAATGGCTTTGGATGGTTTGTATCTCCTTTGAATGAAAACCAATATTTCAATTATTCATCAGAATATTTTCTCTGTTTAGGTGGACCACTGATGTTTTAAGATGTTTAAATAATATTAATTTTATCTTTTACCATAACAGACCCAGATATCACTACATGCTTATCACCTTGTTCTTTTAAATCACCGTGATGCTTCAAAATACTTGTTGGTAATTCAATGGATTGATTTTCAAAGTTAGTTGTAGCTCTTTTAAGATTTCTGATTTCAGTCACTTATTCATTTGATGCTACAAAATAATATTTAAAAAAATACTGGGAAAAAAAAAAAGCTAATTAAGCACTTAAATTGCATGAAATTTCATCAAAAAATAAAAATAATTATTGGCTTTCAATTGCTCTTTAAGAAACACATGCAGGATGCGAAATATAATAGCTGGCTAGTGATACCCAATTATTAATAAATTATAGAAACATGCCTATTTATTTTTTTATTTATTTCCCAAGCAAGCTATTACACTTACAGCACATATAAATAATATACAGACATCTCATCTCCATATAAAAATCATGCATGGTTTTGAAAACTCATTATTAAAATTTTTAAATTTGAATTGAAAAAAGCCCTCTTTAAGCCACTTTTTATACTTTCAATTTCTTTTCCTAATTATTTGAAAGCTTACAGTTATTTGAAGAAATTTGAAAGTATAAGTGGCTGCTGTATAGCAATTTGAAAACTCTCAAATTTTTTTGCGGTTTGAGGAGAATATTTTAATGATAATTTGAAAGTTCAATATGGAAAAACAGTAAAAAGTAAAGTACATGAGTACAATGGGCTTATTATTTCTTTTTTCTATCCATTTTTATTAGTCTTTCCATTGATTTGTTTTTACAAATTACTTCTAAATATACTCCTAATAATTTGATCAATCAGCAACTTTGATTTTTAAAATTTTGTGCAATTGCAAATTAATATAAAAGATTATATAATAGTCAATACAATCAAATTTTGTAATATTTTGTTGTTTTTATAAAGAAAAAATACAAAAAAAAAAAGAGAAATAAATTAAAGTTGATACATTCTTATCCAAGAGTTTCCATTTAAATTTACATTAAAATTTTTTAATAATGATTTTTCAAATGAGAACTTTCAAAACTATGCCCATATTTTTATATGAAGATGAGACATCAGAATATGACTTATTTGTGGTTACAATTCTCTTAATAAACCTAAATTATAACATTGTTTTTATTTTAATTTTAACAACTTATTGCTTTTTGCTTTCTGCCATTATGAATAATATTTTCACATAACTCAACTGGTCCTCTGCATACATTCAGGGATACACATACCACAGATTGGAAACCACTAGTCTAGTGCTATGTTAGTAATTATAATCAAAATAGAATGAGCATATAGCAATAAACATACAAGTATAATTCTATTTTTTTTTCCACAACTAAGTAGACCTTGATCAAATGAAAACTATAACTATAATCTACATATAAATTCATATGTAAAATACAAGGAATAAAAATTAAAATTTGTATAAAAGAGCTTTTATATGTTATTTTTATGTGTTATGATTATATGACTATATTACAGCTATTGTTATATATCATTTTGTTGTTAGATAAAGATATTTTATTATATCTATGATTTATTTTTAATTTTAAATTCATATGTATAAATACTCAGAATTCAATACTAATACCAATCTCTCCTAACTTAAAAAATTATCATTAAATTGATGATCTTTGATCCAAAATGATTAATCAAAATAAACAAAAATAATCAAAAAAAATTGTGATTAATTATTTTAGATTTGAGGCCATAGATGTAATGAAGATTTCATTTGATGTTAAAAGTAATTGGCATTTGTATTGAACTGTGGCTAATTACATTTTTTTTATTATTTAATAGTTTTTATTTTATTTGAGATAAATCTATTTGGATAATAGGCAAAACCATATGGTAAAAATAATTGTGTGATTTACTAGTGACTTTATTGTTAAATGTTCATTCTATTTTAATTATATATATATATATATGTGTGTGTGTGTGTAATTACATTATAACAATCACAAACTTATTTAAATTATGAATCTTCAATCTGTTGTCAAGGCAACCTTTATGAATAAAAAAAGAATAATCTTTATTTCTAATGATTATTGATCAACTACCAAATGGTTTCTCCATGATTATTCAGTTACATTGATCCCAAGCTTTTGTTCTCCATAGCATATCAGCAAACACTCTTCTTTCATTCACCTATCTCAAATATGATCTCTTTAAGTCTTTTACAATCTCTTGAGATTCAATTTAAAACTTCAACTGCCAATCTATTACCATCTCTTTTACCAAAATGTCCAGACCACTTTCATTTCAATCGCTTGTTTTAATACCAGTTTATTTTCTCACCCATGTATTTCCTTTTCAGTCTTTTCTTATCACTCCTGCATACATCTCTTGATACAGCATTGGCTAGTCTGAAATATTGCTTTTCTCTTAGTATCCAAATATTAGATCCATGTATAATATCTGATAAAACCCATCATTTAAAAAGCTTCATTTCCAAACATATTGGTATACTTCCTTTTAATATTAATATATTAATATCAAAAGCTCTCCATTAATGTTTAATTCTATGATTAATTTTATCCATTCTGTTTCTGTCTGTGTTAATAATCTAATCAAGGAATTTGTACTGGTTAACTTTTTCTAATTCATGACTTCAGGTTTTTTTTTTCTGAAAATTTCTATTGAATATATTCTTTAGGGTTTTATTAATATTTATTTTTAGTTATATTTCCATTTTCTTGCAACATTTCTTGAAGCTTTAAAACTTTATTTACAAAAGCAACCACATTATTTGCAAAATCTAAATGATTTTAATAATCTCCATTTACTTTTACTCCCATTTTAATCCAAAACATTATTGTAGAATATCTGTAAACATTTTGGATATATGAAATCACTGTATCTCATACTATTCTCAATATTAATTTGCTCTCTATCATCATGTAATCTAATCATTGGTGTCAAATTTCTATAAATATTTTATAGAATACGATATCCTAATCTACATCTTGATGATTCAAAACTTTAATCACCATAAAAAATGTTTATAGAATCAAGTGCTTTTTTTATAATTTACAAATCCAAAGCATAATGGCAACTCTTATTTATTGGTTCTTTTTATAACTTCTGTCAATATTTGGATTGATACCCTGTGTTAAAATTACTTTGGAATATAGTTTCTTTATTTGGTTGGTTAAAATCCAAAATTATCTGTAGAGGAGTTGTAATTATGGAGGAGTTGTAATTATATTGGCAAAAATTCTGTTTATATATATAATTGATAAAAGACTGATATGTCTGTATTTTTAATATTTATTACTGAATATATCCAAATCCATTTAGACATGTATTCTATAACTTTACCAACAATTTTAATTTCATCATTCTCTGTGTAGCTTTTCCTCTTTTTTTTATAAATGTAATTGCATATCCCACTTTTTCTTTTAAAATGCTGGGCAATTCAGAAGGTGTAAAAACTATAGGAGATACTTCACTTTCCTACTCTTCATTATGATATAATTCTCTTTAGAACGTCATCACATATTTCATGATGTCATTTCTCTTCTTAGTAATACTTCCATATTTTATTCTTATTGCAGAAATAATTTTCCTACCAACATTAAGATGTTCTTTTGTGATTCTGGGTTTTTTATTTTTTTCTATGACTTTCCTTGCCAATTTACAATTATATTTTCTTATACTGTATAAATTATTTACATTTTTTCTATCATTTTACAAAATGCTATATATTCAATTTCTCTTAATGAGCCATTTAAGAAAATTTTTATAGTATTTTTTTTTCTTTTTACCCTTTTCTTGTCTCAGAAAAAAATTTAGTGGAAAATTGTTGCTTTATTGTAAAAGCTCTTTTTGTTGGAATTCTTAATAGAGTTTCAGTTATTTTGTTGATTTCAATCAATTTTAAACCACTTTCAAAGTTTTTTAATTTTTTAGGTGATTGGTAAGTTCTAATTTAAATTCATTGGAGTATTTTTGAAGGTTCAAAATATCAAATAATATTGAATTTATTATTTTTTTTTCTAATTGATGATCACTTATTGTGTTATATCTATTAAGAGTATTACAGGATTGAAATTAGCCTTATCTGTTAGTCAAAATATAATCCAATTCTATTTATCTTCATTTTAATGTCTCCATGTTTATTTTTATTTAGCATTTTTATCAAAAAAATATATTATATAGACTTTCTTTATAAAACATCACATGATCAACAAGCTAACACCTAACTTTTCTTATACATTTCTATTCATTAACATTTTTCTAGTCCCACTACTTCTATGCTATGAAAGTTCTTAAGGTTGTGAACAAATTAAGTCCATCACAATATTTAGAAAATGAACTGTTTTCAAATCTATATATCTGTGCTGGTAAATAAGCTTATATTGAAAAAATTAACAAGTTTTTCAGTTTAGACTGTAGCTTGAGGATCTAACAAAAAAGGAAAAAAAATAGTTGCTAGTGGAAGAGTGAATAATATCCAAAAAAGTTCAAGTACACTATTCGAAAAAATCCCCAAAGCTCCTCATTGACAAAACAATAAATTATAAATTAATCTGAGGATATTTGAATAAGAGATCACTGGATAAGAACTTATTAATTACTACCATCTGGCATCTATTAATTACTAAATCTTATATAAAAATAATGAGAATGGATAAACATGCTAATGAATAGTTTTTCTTTTTATATAAACTCCATTATATTCTCTGTCATTTCTGTCATCAAAACCAAATATAACTATATCACTTTAATTTTTTAATTAATCAGTTCTAGTATTTAATTTCCCATGACAATTTAAAATGTCTGGTCTGATCAAAACCAATTTCTATATCCAAACAAAAATTCTCTACTTCTTCATCACCATGGAAATTTGTTGGGATATAAATCTGAATTATCTACTTTTAGTATTTTCCTTCAAGTCAAATAACTAATTGTATCTCTTTGTTTGACAAATCATCAACTTCTGCATTGTTGTTTATTTTTTTATTTATAATGAATGCCAATCCATTGGATTTTTAATGTGTGTGCTTTTGTAGTAAAATAAATTTTATATATTTTCCAATCAATTGTCTCACCTTCTTTTCTAATTTAATAAAGTCCAACAATGTTTCATTTAATATTAAACTTTTCTTCCAGTAGATACTACTGCTTTTTCATTTGAAAATGATTTGCAGAAGTATACCTAAAAAATGTTATCATCAAATGGCAGCCTGGATCCATATCCAGAAAATCTTCAGCATCCTCCATTTTTGCCCACTAACCACTGCTTCCTTTACAGCCTTCTGGGATTAAAAGTCATAATTTACTTTTGTCTATCTTGATTGAGAATATCTATTAAAAAAATAAATAATTATTGACACATACATTTGTCCTGCCTTCAAGAAAGAAGTTTGCTATTAACTGAAAGAAAATCTTTTGATTTCTCTTTGAGGCCTGTCCATTCTATATGTTCATGTTGTTTGAAGCTGTTATTACTATGTGATACTTTGCATAGTAAATAATGATGTTCACTACCACCATATATTAGAGTGGTGAGTGTTTTTGGCTTTTTGCTTTTGAACATAAGATCAAAAAAACATTGTGACTTTTCTTCTCATTGTCTAATATATATATATAATCACAACTTATTTTCAAGTTCTGAGAAAATTGAACGAATGTATATTTGAAGTGTAAGAACAATAAATTGTGATAAGATTTTATGAATTAATAATAGGATTGAAATGCTGAAAAGGAGAGCTTAAAGATTGTATAGGAAGTTTAAAAAAATTTAATAAATTTCTGACTAATAAAATATGATTGTGAATCAGTTATATAATTTTTAAATATAATTGTCAAAAATAAAAAAGCAAACAGGAAGTACAAGGCTTATAAAGTAAATTGATATAGTATATTATATACGTACATATATATAAAAAGATAAAAATAAAACTGATATAATCTTAAAATAAAGTGACTCTATGCCACCTAGGTTTGTAATTGGCAGCTAGCTATTTACTTAAATATTTTTTTTTCTTTAATGTATAAGTTATAATGGGAATCATTTTAGAATTGAAATAAAAAAAATCTTAACCAAATCTCAGTTCATTATAAATTAATAAAATTTCATAAAAATTTAAAAGATACCTCATAATTAAGTTCAGATGATTACAAATTATTGAATTATGAGAAATTGGAGTAACAATATTCTACTGGTATTGGACTGTAAAATAAAGTTCACTATTAATTAGAAAAAAAATTTTGCCTTTTATTTAAAGCCTAAAAAAACTGAACTTGGCAATTTTCTAATGTTTTTTTAATATGTATATACCATTAGTATATAAAGATCGATTGATTGCTTACCAACATAAGTATTGTGAAGATTAATTCCATATCAAACAGATGATTATTCAACTTAATAGAATATTCCAAATGCAAATAATTCAAGTTCATTCGCAATAATTCTTTTTCAAATGACGAAATGGATAATTTTTATGCAGATTGCTTTTTCTCAGACCAAATATTTTAAAACTATCACAGAGATTTTAATACCAGAATTAAAAAAATTCTAGAGGAAACAAAAATGAAACTGAAGGTGTTAACAGGGAAAAAAACTTATAAATTTACAAAAAAAAAAAAAAGCTAAATGGATATGGAAGCATTAAAATAAAAGTAGAAAAAAAAAAGATATCTTGATTAATAAAAAAAAAAAAGACTACTAAAACATTTAAGATATATATATATATATCAAAGCAGCAAAACTAAAGACACAAAAGCTATTTTAATAATATGAGTATGCTGGATATTTATATCAGTTACGAAAATAGCATATCCTTGTGAAGATTTATAACAGTTACAAAATAGCATATGATCAGATATTAATTTCCTTCTGCACAATTATAATGATATCCTTAACTTTCAGAAATATTTCAGTAAATATAAGGTTAAACTTGAAAATTTAACAGTCTTTCAGATGTCTCAGATTTATAAATATAAAAAGAGATCTGATATTATACTTAGAAATGCTACACAAATAACAAAAACAAAAAACAATTCTAAAGTAATGTTTTAATTGAAACAAAGCAGAAAAAAGAATATGAAGACATTTAAAAATAATCCATTTAAATTCCATTCATCATTTTCAACCATTATCAATCCACTACAGGATGAAAGTCTCTCCAAATTCAATCCATCTTCTCTGATATTTAGCCTCTCTTCTCCACATCACCAGCACACACTTCCTTATTCGATTCATCCATCTCACATGTATTCTCTTTCTAGGTCTTTTACTTTCAGTAAGTAAGAACTAATAAAACACATTTATATAAAACCTTCCTTTTCAAATATATAAGCATAATTCTTTTTAATATTAAGTTACTTCCACCAAAAGCACTCCAACCAAATTTAATTCTATGACTAATTACTTCAATTATGTTTCCAACTACAGTAATAATCTGATCAAGATATTTGTAGTTATTAACTTCTTCAACATATCATTACCAATCTTTATGTTCATCTTTTGAAAATATCTATTGAAGATTATCTTTTAAGTATTTACCTTTACTTTTCCTTTCATCTGATAACTCTTGCAACATTTCCTAAAGCTCTAAAATATTATTTACAAAAATAACTAGATCATCTGCAAAATCTAGCTGACTTAAAATATCTTCATTTACTTTTATTCTATTAGTTTTCTATTTTAAAGCACAAAATACTTCTGGCGTCACTCTGTCATACACCCTCCTCACTGTCAATTTTCTTAGTACCATTGTGAGATTTAAATGTTGTGCCATTTTTATTAATTTTATTAATATTCTTCAGAATATGACAATATCCTGGACTATAACTTGATGATCCACTGCTTTAATCACTGAAGAAATCCCTATAGAATCAAATGCCTTTTCATAATCCATAAATCCAAAACATAATGGCAACTCATATTCATTAGTCCTTTCTACAACTTCTCTCAATACTTCGATTTGGTCCACTATACTAATATTACTTTAAATCCTTTTGGTGGTTGAAATCTAAAGTTCGCTGTAGATGAGTTGTAATTATCTTGGTAAAAATTTTGTATAAAACTGATAAAAAGACTAATATATCTGTAATTTCTAACTAATATATCTTTATCACCTTTTTAAAATATTAATAAATCACCTGGTACATCTTTATCCTTTAGATATCTGGTATATAACTTTACAAAAAAAAAATTTTTTTCACCTGCTTTTTTTTAAGATAGTGATTATAATTCCATCATTATGTAGAGCTTTTTTTATTTTTCATAAATTTAATTGCATGTCTCACTTATTCCTTTGAAGTCATGGGCAATTCAAAACATATAATAGTTTTATGAGATACTTATAATTCTTGATAGAATTCTTCTATACATTTCATGATGTCATCTTTCTTTTTAATAATAGTTCCATTTTTTTTCTTATTATAAAAATGTTTCCTACCAATACCAAAATGTTGTTTTACACTCTTGAGACTTATTCTCTTCTATAGCTTTCTTTGCTAACTCACAAATATATTTTCTCAAATCATTATCAACTTTTTCTGCACCATTTTATAAAATTCTAGATATTCAATACTTCTTAATGTGTAATTTTTCTATATTTTCATATCCCTCCTTTTTTAATAAATTCTCTAGATTCAATAGAAATTTTACTGGTCAATTGCTGCTACTTTTCTACAAGCTATCTTTGTTGCAATTTTTAAAAGTATCAGTTATATTCCTATTGTTTCATTCAAATCTGAATCATTTTCAAAATCTGTTAATATTTGAAAACAATTTGCAAGTTCTAATTTAAATTTATTGTCAGTTTCTAAAGATTAAGAATATCAACTGTGAATATTGTTTTTCTCAATAATTTTTATCTTTCTATTTTTGCATTAAGATTTATCTTACATCTTATTAATCGATGATCACTTTCTGTGTTGAATTTATTAAGAACATTATAATCTTAAAATTTTTTTTTTTTCTGTTAGTCAAAATAAAATCCAATTCTGCTGTACTTTCATTTGGATGATTCTATGTTCATTTCCATTTAATATTTTTCTCTAAAAAAAAAAATCATAATATAAAGTTGTTCTTTTTCTGCAAACTCAACAAATCTATGTTCTTTCTCATTTCTATCACCATAACCAAATTTACCTACAGCACTTTTATATTTTAAAATTGGTTACCAATTTTAGCATTAAAGTCTTTCATAACAATTTTAAAATGTTATTTGGTCTGATAAAAAGCCTTTTGTATATCTATATAAAAATCCTCTATTACTTCATCAGTATCAATATTTGTTGGATCATAAACCTAAACTACCTGCATTTGGTATCTGTTTTTAAGTTGAATGACTAATCTTGTCACCCTATCCATTACACCAACAATGTCCACAATGTTGTTCTTCCACTTTTTTATTTATAATGAATCTTACTCCACTTGTACTTCCAATGTAAGTATCTTTTTAGTACTGTACATGTCCAATTTGTAAATCATCTCTTCATTTGTTTTCTAACTTCACAAAGTCAGTAATGTCCCATTTAATATGAGACACTTTATACAATTCTTCCAATTCTCCTTCACTTGAAAATGATCTGCAGTTGTAAGTATCTAAATAAAACATCATCAAATGGTAGCCCGGGTTCACAATTAGAGGATTTTTAGCACCTTCTTGCCTTTTGCTACCAACTGTTGCCTTGACTGGAAATTTTACAGCCTCCTGGGGGCCATGATTAATTTTTGTCTGTCATGATTGTAAATATCTATTAGAAAAAAAATCATTCACACACACATTCATTCTGCCATCAAGAAAATTCAATTGATATGTTATTTAAGAGTTATCAGGCAACTGAAAAAGAAGACCATGGTATTTCTTGATCTTAAACTCAGACACAAAAAGCCAATAAACTCACCACACTTCCTAATGCATGTTGGTAAGCAGTCCATACATGTTCATATCCTATATGAATAACCACATAGTAATAACAACTACAAAAACAAGAATGAATGAAATGAATATTAGAATTTGTAATGCTCAATTCATTTAAGGTTTTCAAAAAAATTCATATAGTCTCTTTTCAGTTAACAGCAAACTATTTTCTGCAATTAAAATTCCTTTATATAATATAAATAATTAATGATGATTTAAGTAAAGTGCCAAGAAAAATTGTACAAAACTTCTCAAAAATATAAAATTAACATCATGGAATTGGGGGTGGGGATGCAAATAATGATAACATCACTTTTTTTTTTTTACTTTAAACAATGTGTAATAAATTAGAGTAAGGAGCTATTGTTATGGAAATGTGCAGAGAACTTTATAAAAACTAAGTAATAATAAACAAAGAATAATACATCCCTTGCAAATATTTCAAAACCTTTGAAATTCCATATGTGTTAAATCTATGAAGAATGAAAAAGCTCCATATTATAATGGAATTATTATAAATATTCTAAAAGAAGCAGGTTATAGAGAATTTTAGATTCAAGCCACCACCACCTTTTCAAAAAGAATTGCATATAAAAGTGAATAGCATAAAGGATCATATTTATGTTAAAATAAGTTATAGTAAAAAACAAAAATGATTACTTTGCTTTGGATTTATAGATTATTAAATGGAATTTGATTTAATGAGTATTATAGATGATTAGAACTTTGGGCCATCAATAAAAGATTTTTGATTATTGTAAAACTTTAAAAAATATGTATTAAAATACAGTAGCTATGATTAGACTATATTTTGACAGTAAAAGTAACTTTCATTGATAACATGAATAATAGGATTATTCCATCTCTCCAAAGCTTTTTATAGTATTTTCAGGATTCAACTGAAATAGAAATTATTTATGGTATATAGATTCTGTAGATGATATAATTAGAGCTTCGCAAATTATTATAGCTATCTTTATAAAAACAAGAAAGACCAAATAAAAATTAAAAAAATAAATAATATTCAATGTTATTCAAAACCATGTTCTATGTATTTGAAAAAGAAAGATTTTAATAAATATAGTTTACTAATGTTTATCCTATCAATATGAGACAGATTAGAAAAATAGAGAGATATATATTTTGAAAATAAGAAAATAAATATGTATTGCTGATATCATTGAAAGAATTACGAGATTAATATAAAATTGAAATGAATACTTTGGTAGAAAATATTATAACTGTAGATTTAAACTTGCTCATAAAAGATTTTTTAAAAAGCATGATGGTTGAAAGCAATTTATTCAACAATAAAACTGTCTTATATTCAGATGACACAACTTTCTGAGTCCAGATATTCCTAAAATATTCCAATATTTATGAAGCTAACATATCACCACAATATTTTAAGAATTTCTCCAAGTATTTCATCAGGACCTACAGCTGTTTCATTTTTATGATTATAAGAAGCTGTTTGATCTTTTTTTATCTAAAATAAATAGATAAAATGGATATATCATTAAAAGTCATTGTATCAATTCTTCTATCATAATTCAAAAGATAATCAAAATATTGTTTCCACCTGTTCAAAAAATATCATATGAAAATATCATTGCTGGATTTATGACAATGATACTGTTTCTCCTGTGCATGTATTGCTTTCAGTGCAGCAAAAAAAGTTCTAAAAAGACTACAATCAGTGAATGTCTGTATCTACTTTGCAGTTTTAATTCATCAATCATATTTGAATCTTCTTGTCAGTCATTGAACTTTTGCCTTCAGATCTTATATATTTATTATGAGTTCCATTTTTAATCTATTTTTAAAATAGAGAGTGCCACATATTTCTTTATAATAAAATCTCTCCATACTGTAGTACCACTCAGTGCCAACCAGGGTAATCAATGAATGCCAGAAGGTTTGTATATAAAATGCCCATCTAGTGCCTACTCATCCAATACCCCAGACTAGTTTCTGGCTTCTGGCCTTTATCAGTGAGTAGCTCCTCATTGATGAAAGCCACAAGCCAGAAACTAGTCTGGGGTTATTTGTTGAGAATGCATTATATGGGGATTTTATGCACAAGCTGTCTGGCATTCATTGATTATTCTGGTTGGCACTGAGTGGCACTACTGTATGGAGAATTTTGCCTGTTTTAATAACAGCTATGTAGCATAAGAAATAGTGATCATGTGATGTATAGTGGTTTATAATAAAATCACTAATAGTATGATCATTATCAGAAACCAGTCATAATTCTTCTTTTTAGTGAACCTAATAATAGATTTCCTTGTATCATAACACACACCTTAAGAGAAATCTATGATTCATTAATGTGACAATTCTGAAGATCCAAATTAGCTATTTTAGTGTTTAACAAAATTTAGTATGCATAGTAAATGAATACCAACTTTCTTATGATTATAATTGGAATATCTATTTTTTAATACAACTATTATTTTAATCTGGAATATACTAACCTATAAATTGTCCAACAATCTGAGCTTATAAGTGATCACATAATATAAACTTCTCTTCAAGCATGAGTGACTCTTGTATTCTGAATTCTAACAATAATGTAATATTTTCCTATGTAGTGCTTTTTCTGCCAATCCATGTGTTGTGCATAAATTTAATAATAACAAACCATTTGAATTTTCAGCCCCAATACTATTATTTCCAATAACTTTCGACAAAGGCTTCTATTTGAACCAGCACATGCATTAAAGTCTCCAAGAAGAAAAAATTAATATTTACTGGTTTACTATAATAATGCTATCAATAAGAAATAAAAGCTTTCCTTCTCTGAATAATAGATTGGAGCATAGCCATTAATAAAATGAGTCCTAGTATCATTATGCAATGTGAGTTCTAAGATCATTAATCTTTCCTTGACACAATAATAAATTCCAATAATAGAAAATATTAAATTATATATTACAGCAAATTCAAAATTATATATTTTTTTGCACTGACTGTTCTGCCTTTCCAAAAAAATTTTTTATCCATCTATCTGTTCTAATAAATGCCCTTTCTCTTGGATATAAATTTTGCTAAGATCAATTATATCAATCTTAAATCTTGACAGTTTTTTAACCATAAGTGCAATTCTCTATTTTTGTCTTGTATGTAAAAGTTTTATCAAGTAAAATTCACACATTCCATGTATCTACATTTAGAAAAAAATAGATTTATGATACTTATTATTAGTTCTACTACTGACATTTTTTTCAGCTGGTATTATTGTTACTATTTTTTTTTTATTTCACCAACAATATGAGCAGCCTTCCAGATGCTTCAACCTAGTCAAACTATGTGAGGCAAGGCATTTTTAGCCTACATTTTTTAGGTCCTTACACTTCTGTGGTAGGCAGGGGAATCCCTAAAGAAACTGCCTAAGTATACAATCTTTCTCCATTGAAACTGCATTCTCATTTAAATCCATTTCTGAACTAACTTCCAGCCTACTAAGTCAATTCCCATTATATTAAAAAAAAAGAAAAGAAATGGAAATAAAAAAGTAAAAATACTGAGTGTAATTAAAGGATGACAATGTTGCTGAACAAACACACTAATCTCATTATCACAGTTATTATATATAAATGTTCAATGGCTTGAGATGTTTACAATGACTAGGTCCTACAATAACTTAAATTACTGAAAAAGGAAAATAGAGAGATAAAAAAAAAGTAACATCTTATCCCGCAAGACAGCAAGATTTTATTTAATATTCACAGTTGGCTTTATATCTAAAGGCCACTCCACTACTCATCAACTGTAGAGCCCAGCAGTAGACTTTTCCAATAAATTAAAAAAAAATTGACATAACTTTCAGCTATGAAATATGCTTGAAAACTCATTAAAATATCAATGTTTACATCTAAAAGAGTGTTAATATTGTCTATTTATTATATGTAAATAAATAACTCAGATTATGTATACAGTAATTGAATAGGAAGTAACTGAAACATCGTATGAGGTTTTTTTTTAGAGTTTACTTATATATATATAACTCATGAGAAGCTTCAGTTATTTCCTGTTCAGCTCTATGTATTTACTGTAATGCATATGAAGTTCAAATGAAATTAATTTGAATTTGTTTTAATTTTTTTCCCCAGGCAATTTAGAATTGTCAAGCAGTGCATCAGGTAGGCTACTCGTATTGAGCACTGCTACCTAATTATGAGCTGGTAAATGGATTTCTACTAATATAGGTAAATGATGAAGAAAAAATCATAAAAAGTTTTTAACATAGTAGTAGTTGAAGATATTATTTTTTGTCTGACTGCCTAAGGACGATGATGTAAACATGTTTGCTCACTCGTTATTCATACGCGTACTTTAAACTAAAATAATCAAAATTATTAAGTTAAGTCACGTGATGTATGATTTGATTTTGTTTGCTGTTGTATGCATACTATAATTATAACTTTGCTAACGTTATTTCTAAAACACAATTCATTCATTATTACTGAAAGATATGATTTCTCTTACTTCAATAATAAGCAGTTGTTTAAATTATCATGAAAATATGTTGGCTTAGATAATTATGAATGATGATAAAATTCATTACTTTTAATAATTATTAACAGAATGCAAAACTTCCCTAAGGGTGGATGAGAAGTGGTCCTGCTTTTTTGTTTCAAGTATCACACACTGTAATAATTACTTTCACAGTAAAACCAAGAATATAAATAGCGCGTATACTGTATATATGTTAAACAAAATATTATATAATTCATTTATCGCTAGATAAACTGATGTTAACCTTCATAAGTAATACTTCCGAAAAAATTATGATTAATATATTTACAGATTACGTTCAAGTACATATAACATCTTAGAAATATAAAGATATATTTAATCTATCAATTTAACGAAAATATATTTATCTAATCAATATAAGTTTACAAAAACATATAAATAAACTTGTTTGTGTTAAAAAATAATCACTACAATAGAGGAATAAGATGTTGCGTTTTAAATAATAATAAACATCCATTCTAACTTCAATTTTTTAAATCTAAATAAAAAGTAGCAGAATCAATTACTTTGAGCATACATTTAGTAAAAGGTATTTTAAATGCGGATATATGCATATCCGCATTTAGTTTTATATTAAATAAACTACATATTATACAAGTATATGCAGGTGTTTATTATTTATCTTAATATTAATGGGCGAGAATCTTAAAAAAAGATATAATATTGAGACAATTGATTATTTTTTCCAGCTTTTATTTTGGCGAGTATGTGCGTATATACGTTTTTTTTTTTTTTTCAAGTAAGTTATAAGATTTCATTAAATGCAAATTAAAGTAATTAAACAAAAGAACATTGCAAGTTAGCCTTAATACATGATTATCGTCATTAGTAATTCACCATAACTTTCTGTTTATTTAATATATATATTTTTTTTGGATCAAGGGCACCATGCAGTAATAGTTAATTCGCCTGTCTTGAGTTTAATCAGTTTGGAGAACAAGTTTTCAGATAGCTGAGGATTTCTAAGTAGGACTTTTTTTAAAAAATAGCTAGCATATAAACATGTTAAATAACTCTATTAATTATTCTTAGAAAAAGGATTAAATAAGTAAAAACAACATTTTAAAATAGTCTGTTTTTTTAATTTTTTTTTTCATTACTCTTCAAAATGTGGCAAGTGCTATAAAACTGTTCGCTCTTTTTGCAGTGACATACATAGTGATGTCTATTTACTATAATCGAATTTTTACATCGTTTTAAATATATAAATCTTCCCAAGCAAGTCATTTAAAGATTATAAATACAATTTCATACATATTGCAGTTTAATAATTTTGATTGATAACCAGATATTAAAACAGTTTGGACTTCATTTAAAGGCTATTCATCACAAAATAATAATAAATTTTATTGTGTGTGAATCAACTAATGAAATGATACTATCAATAGTTCTATAAGTAATGTTTTGGGAAAATGCATTCAAATACTCAACGACAAATAATCAAGTAAAGAGCCTGATCAAAAATATCTGTTATTGATTAGTCGGTCAAAAACAAGGTATTATTTCTGATGCCCTTTTTTCTGTTTATCTTCACATTTCTTTTCTATCACTGTTTTCAGTAATGTTTAAAAGCTACAAAATATGAATCTACATTACATACACATTTATATTATCCATGCACATGTCTACATTATATTATTCCTCATAAATATTAATCTTTTAATTAAGATGGCTCAGAGTTTATACCCGATAAATAATTATTAAGAATAATCTTTATTTTATTTTTTACGTTGAAAGATAATGAGAAAAAAAAGATCAGTCAACATATTTTTGTGAAACAGTAAAACTCATAGTATTAAAATTCCATTAACCAATTTAAAAAAAAAAAAACTGTTACTAAAATTAAAGGAAATTATGATAATGGTATGAAAATCTCAGTAGTATATATGTGAAATAACCTGCTTCATGACATTCCCCAACATATTTGATATATTTTTGCAATTCCAAGCATAATCTTTAAACAACAATTCTACATTTTTTCAATCATCTTCTTTTGTGAATGAATTTAGAAATGTTTTTTTTATTAAAGTTATTTCATAATCACATATTCTGCACTTTAAAAGGTTTACTTTAAGTTGGTCAGTTTTATGTATTTAAAATACTTTAGTTGAATAAATTTGTGATTATTCAAAGGCATTTATTTTATTTTTTTTTACAGAAATTACTTTAAGAAATTTTAAATTATATTTTACAGCATTCTTATAATTAAACTACTTTCAAAAAAAATTTATTAGTATTTTTTTAAATGTATTTATAAATATCTTTTCTGGAAGTCTTGTTTCCACATTCCCATTAAACAAATATTTCTACAGACTTGTAGTTGCATAAGACACATTAAAAATAGGTGCATTTCAAATAAAGTCTGATTTTTATGAGCCTACTATACAATTAGTCATTCTTTTACACTAACTACAATAAACAGACTCTTATGTTTGTGTAAACATATTTTCATTCTTTCATTACTCACATAATAATTCTTACTACAATTTTTGTGGCATTAGAAAAGGATTAGCAAAAACAGATTTTTCAAATTGTGAATTCTTAGCTGTATTACAGCTTGAGGACTACAGACAATATTTAGATATTTTGGAACTACTATTTAGTCAGGATATTTAATTCAACAAGTGATTATATATTTAGGTTGCCTTACATAGGAATCTCCTATCTACCATGAATGTTGATAGACCTTAAGAAAGTGTTCTACATAGAATATTTTACAAAATATTGATATACCATCATGCTTTATATATTACTAATCAAAGAAATAAAAAAAGGTGATAAAATCAATTATGATAATGACATTAAAGCAAGAAAAAATGTAAACATTTTATTTTTTTCTCTAAATATAGATGCAAAAAAGGTGTGAACATTGCTTGATATGTAATTTCAAAAACTCAAATGAAGAACAAAACTTGTAGATAAAATGTTGTGAAAGCATAAATTTAATATAAATACGATTAGAAAAATTTGTCTTTTAGATGAAAAAATATTAATTGATGAGATAAATAACTGCATTTCTTTTAAATAGAAGAGCAGGTCATTCAGTAGAAGAAAACTACATCAGTATAAGGCTTGCTGTAAATGTTAATGTAATTAAAAATTGTTCTGTTCTATGCCCAATTGTCACTATTTATATTTCTATATTATATGAAAAAGGTATTTTTGAATATTATTATTACATCTATAGCTTAATAGAATTTTTAGAGCCTTAAATGCATGTGCTTGTAGATATGGTAAACCTTGCTCCAAAATTATTGGAAATAAGATTATTGGCTCAATAAAGTTAAAAATGTTGATGTCATTTCCTTCTTGCATAACAAATGAAATAAATATATTTTACGGATACTTTATCAGAAAAGATTGACTAGATTATTTTAAATATATTAGTATGAAATTTTTAAGAAGCATCTACCACTTGTGCTGAAGTAAATCCTTTTAACTATTAAAATTGCCTTTTTAGATTTTTAAGTTTGTCAAGTTACTGAGTTATCATGAATACAAATATGTTTATTTTTGAGTTCATGGAAAAAAGATTTCTGGGTGGTTTTCTAACAATTAGTTCTTATACAGTATTTATTAACAATTCAATTTTAAAAAAATATCACAAACAATTTAAAGTTTTAAAGAAATAATTTTAATTCTATTTAGAAGGTAATCATTGTTCTTCAATTATTGCCATAGTATAATATTAAATAAATGATGTTAAATGCAAAGATGTTCTAATTCCTGCCACAAGATAAAAACTTTGAGAAAATAAGAATGACCTTATTTTCAAACCTAAATATACTTATATAGACCAATTTTAAGTGTCTTGGAATGAGAGTGTGAATATATTAAATCATTCACTTTACATCTATTTTTTTAAATAATCATATTAACAATTATGAAATACATGGAAAAAAAAAAACAATTATGAAATATTAAAATTTACTTTGATAAAAAATCAAGTCATATGACCTAATTTTAATAAAGCTCCTATTTACAAATGTTATATATAAAGTAAGTTCATAAGAGTTTGTTTTTAACTTACTCTATATATAAAATTTACTTTGTGTGGTGCTAAACTATGTAATGACCTATGAATTTTACTAATGCAATGTAAGATTATAAGAAATGGACATAAAGTGAATGTTTAATATATTCATCTTCTCATTCCAAGAATCTTAAGAGATGCCTGTATAAATGCATTTAGTTTTGAAAAATGGCTGGAATGAGAGTATTCTTGCTTTTAACATTGCTGATTTAATATTATAGTTTATGCAAGTGAGAAAGGATTATTATCTTCTAAATAAAATTACAATCTGACACTGTGCCAGTAAAATTCATTGATCATTACATAAAAACAATTTTAACAATTGACATAGACTTAATATTTTTGACAGGTTAAAACAGCAAGAGATTCAGCCACTTAATGATCTAGCCAGTTTACTTTATAAACCTAAAAAAAAATTTACAAATGACATAAATATGAATGCACCAACCTCTTTGTCAAATCACTGAGAAATCATAAAATGATTACTTATGTTTATTTTGTATATTTTAAGAATGATAATTACATGTTAGCTTCAAAATAGAATTTTAAAAAAAAAAATTAATATACTATTCCATTATATAAAAATAAAAAAGTTATATTTCATAAATAATAGCCAGAGATTTTTAATACCAGAAAAATGCAAAAAATATTACTAACAAAGAAGCAATTTGTATTGTATATTGCTTTAATTAATTTGGCCAAGTCATTTAATTCAACCCAATCAATAAATAAATACCTGACAATAAATACAATTAGCTGATTTTCCATTGAACTTAATATAATTTATAGAATTTGTATATGATGTTATGAGTAAAATGTTATTACTGCTGATAAATTTAAAATTAAACTGATGATAAACAGTAGTGTGTTATATCTGTAGAGTTTTTTTTTAATGATTAATTTTTTTTGTAAAAAAATATTTAGATTTGGAAAAAAAAGGTCTAATTATGGAACTTTTAATTAGAATCAAATAAAAAAAATCAACTTTTCTGCTTTCATATTTATAGTGTTTTGATAATTATGCTATATTATCAGTCCAAAAGATAGTTTATAGAATATATTTAATGTTTTGAATCCTATAATGATTTAGATTCCAAAAAAAAAAAAACTAAACAAGTTTTTCATTAACAAATGATATTACATTCAAATATCAGCCTTTCAAGCCAATTGTGCATGCTCTTTGCGAGTGTTAATAATAAATGATAGAAAAAAGTTTTTTAACAATTTTTAGCTTGTTTGGTTACAAGCTTGAATATGTAAATCAATTTAAATATATTGTACCGGTCGAAAATGTATGTCCATCCAACAAGATTTAGAATCTAAGCAAAAGTACCCTGAATCCAATCATGCCTGAGATACACAGGGCAGAAGCAATTATGAATTCTAACCTATTTGCCTATTCCCCCAATCTATAACATTATGAACAACACCTACGGTGATACCACATAAATTCATTATATCCCAGCCCGGTGCTATGTTTTACATGAGAACTCAACTGGTGATAATGATAATGAGAGATTGAGAAAACCTGAGATATCAAATTAAAAAATATACATAAATATTAATAAGGAGATCCGAACTGGATTAAAGTTTTAAAATATAAATATTTATTTTGAACAGAATTCAAGACGAGTTTTATATATATAATCAACTCTACGCTTGTAAAACTTTATTTTTATTACAACCATTTAAGAAACTTATTACAATTATTTTTATTTTGACAAATATTAATTTAGTGTGGCGTTTACAAAAAATGGTTTTATCCGTGTGGATTGGTGGACATTTTATACATAAAAAAATATATTTATAAAGTTACAATAGAGTTTCGCTGATTATACGATTTCAATACATAAGTTTATTTTCATTTGGAGATTCTCTTTATAACAATTAAAATAAGGATACATTTTGATCAGTAGACTAAAACATTATTTATTTTACATTTTCAGCATTTAATGATAGAATATAGCGAAACTCTATAATTGCGGGAATGGCTTATTTCAATAAAGGGGAGGGCAGCTTCATGAGAAGTTGGATTTAAACTGAAATGAAAAATATTACTAAAAGAAAAAAAACATTTTATTATCACATACTATTACAATTTACTTTGCTAAACATGCTAGAAAACTAACTATAAGAAATGACGGTGCTAGCATAATATCAGCAAGAGGAAATGGCATATTTGGCCAGTATAAGGACATTCTCCAATTTTCTTTAAAAGTGGTACATGCTAGCTTCATGCTAAAGCAGTATTGGAAGAAAAGGTGGGTAGGAATATTCTATGGGCTGGACCATGGCACATCCATACATTGCTTCATCTATTCTAACCTGCATGTTCTAGAAGTAAACGTTGACTCCTATTATGAATGAGAACACTAATGATGAAGCTTTGAATCCCTGGAGTGAGATACAGGTGACTCAAAGCAGTATATAAATATATACTTTGGAAGAATGACAAACGACAAAGATCGTGACTCCCTGGAGTGAGGTACAGGTGAATCAGATCGAAGCCTTATGTGGCTTATGAATAATTGGACATATGCTAGCAATGCTATCATAATAATATAAAATCAATAAATTTAAATATTAAAGAACAGCCTTAAATGGTTTAACAAATACGTAATGATATGCTAAAATAATGATCCATGTAAGCTAAAGTCATTTATCATAAGTCAAACTATAATTTATGAAGCGTGTATTGCTCCCTCTTCTTGAATCAATATTTTAACATAGGAAACGAAAACTAAAATTCACGCACTTTATAGTGCAAATTACAAAACAAATTTAAGTCATCAGCCTTTGTGGCGATGATGATCAATAAGAAATTAATAAAAACTAAAACGGACACCGATATTCACCCCAGATTGCAGTGTGTTTATATATTTTGGATAAACATGCAATAAAATATTTATTTAAAAACATATATTCATTTAAAATACAAACTCAATCTTAGGAACTATTAGAAATAAATAATAAGAACTCATTAATTCCTCCCCCCTTCTAAGTTCATAAGACCGGGTTTAATTGGCATTTACAAATAAAATTAAGTGAGAAAATATAAAAATATTGTTAAAATTTAATTATAACTGCACAAAATTATAGAAATAATAAGAAGCGTGAGTTGGATGAATGATTATTTTGGATAGCAGACAATTGATACAAAAATATTAGCAAGCTTTTACAAAAATTAACCATAAAGAAAACATTAGTTTACAAATTAAATTACAAATAAGAATTGGCTAATGTGATTATACTATCTTTGGGCTGGTTACCTCAGAATTCCATGAAGTATGGAGGGATCTTCTATGGTAGGCAGCTATCTTGAGTAATAGGAGCTACATCTCGGCATGAGTCAGGCTGAAGACAGAGGGGACAGTGGATTAGGCCCTCAAAATTTCAATGGACATGAAGTCACCTAGCAACGATTGACCAACTCTGACAGAATAGATTTTTAGCCTTATTTATGCCAGTTTTTAGCCCCTCAGAGAATGTTTGTTTTAATTAGATATCCTGGCTCTAATGGATCCTTAATTTAGAAGAGTCTTTACTCTATTGTTAGTAGAGATGCAGTCGTGAGATAATTGTCTAAAATCAATTCACACCAATTTCCTGTTTGGAAATGGATTTGACAAAAAATGTTAATAGCTGACTAAAATCCATTAGCTTTGTTTTAGATTTTACTTTTTCTTAACTTTAATTTACAAATTCCTTTTTTTAAAATCATTAAACAAACTTTCCACCCCTTTAATTATTTTTAGACAGTCATCTTGAATTTATATGTAGTTTTATATAAAAAAATATAATTACAATATTAAAATAAAAGTAAGAAAAAAAATACAATTTTTAAATTATATATATATAAGCTCCTGTAATATGTGTATATCTGAATCGCATCTATAAAAGCTAATATTTAAAATCATTAAATATTTTTATTTCAGATTTGTATTTATAAATCTCATAGATGCTTCTCAGAAATACGCATATAGTTTATATACATTTTACAACAACAAAAAAAAGGAGCATGATGACACATGGCTGTGGTAGAACCGTGATCTTGAACTAAGGTCGACTGTTTCAATATCACTTGCTTTTTTAAGCAGAAAGATGGATTTAAATAGACCATTGTAGCAGTGTAAATACTGTTATTCTGTTCAATTTAATTTCAAAAAGTGAACTGTGATCTCTTATATCTTAAAAGCATTGTAAAAAATAATTTAGAAATACTCCCAGGAATCTAAAAGAATGATGGTAAGTTATAAGATCAATGAGTATGTATAAGGATGAAGACACATATGAAAGGAAACAAGAAAAATAAACCATGAGATTTGATAGGAAAAAGTGTGTTAAATGAATTTTAATTTGTTTTTAAAATATACTGAATGACTATGTTCTTTAACTTTTTTATTGATGCAGTAAAGATATTTCCTCATTATAATTGTTGCGTGAATGAATGTCAAAAGAAACTTATTTTATAATAAATTTTGATATTTTTCATTTGCATTAATACCAATGATTTCATCTTTATAACAATATTTATACATTATAATAGGTATATCACATGAATTAATACCGATAAACTTCCAAACCCAAAAAAAATCTGTTTTTTAAAGAGGATAAATATAATAAGAAAAAAATAAGCCAAAAAGTGGAGGTAATTTTAAAAATCATTTTTTAAAAAACAACCTTACAATATATTAAATATATGAATAAAGAAAAATCATGTAGTAATGTTGTTTATATGAGTTTTGCAGATTGTTTTTGACAGCCTTGTAAAATTCATCTTTAACTTTTAAATCTTTTGTTTGTCTTCCTGGCTTTTTTTAATTCTGAAATTAGAATGTTCATAATAATTTATAAAGGATGCTACTATTTTTTGTAGTAGTTATAAATTTAGCTGGCATGTTCTCAATCTGAGGATTGAATCTGAAAAAACATATCTTGATTCCATAAAGCTTAATCATTTTTAGGTATCAGATTATAACCACTTATCATCAAATAACTTTATTAATTTTTAGTTAGATAGTACAAAAATAATCATAAGTTTTATTAACTAGTACATAATATTTACAAAAAATTAAATTCTTCTAAATTTCTATGCATACTTTATGTAAAATTATCTGAAATCAGTTTTATGCTTTCTGGACTGATTTTCAGCATTAAAAAGCCAAAAATTGTCAAACTGGGCTATTATATTGTGATACTTATTAGCTTGTGTGCCTGTTTAAGCAAATGTCCTGATCTTTTTTTTTAATTGCCTAATAATTTTTAATAGAGACATTTTTTACTTTCTTGAAAAAAGAATAATTCTAATTCACTTTTATATTTACTACCATGGGTTACAAAAATAAATTAGGTTCTTTTTTGGTTGCTGTATAATAATCAGACAATTAGTAGTTAATTGTTAATCAAGGTAATGATCATTAACTGAAGACACAAAATTCTATAAATTGCCTAATTGTAAGCCTCCATTGCCACTCAGTGATTTTTTTTTTTTTTTTGGGGGGGGTATTTAAAAGTATAGATTATCTCAAATAAAGAAAAAAAATACATAAATTATAAAAAAAAATTTTTGCTGTTGATAGATTTTTCAAAGTTAGAAAAAAAATCATATTTGAGTTTAAAATTGGACAGGCATTTCATTATAAATATAAATTATAATGTCTTGTTCTAAAATAAGGATATATTTACAAAAGGAATGAAGAACATTTATTAAATTAAATATAATTAAATTCCAGCTTTAGACATACTGATTGCCTTTATGGCTCATACATAGTATTAATGCCTAATTTACATTACATGTGTGAGAAAAAAAGATAGAAGTTACAGATTTACACATTCATATGTCTACCTGCTTATATTATTGATGGTAAAGAAAAAAAAAATGAGACAGATGCAGTATGAATGACAAGAACAGTGAACATTTTGCATTAAATCTTATTAGCTATGATATGACACAAAGCTTCTTTTGCATAGTCTTTAAAAATCCTGTGGCAATCATTATAATCCTCCCCATAATGAAATTTAATATAATACATAATATATTAGATGGTCTGAATGATGGAATTTGTTTATTTTCTGGTTATTTGTGTCTATGTATTCATCTTCTTCACCCTGAAATTGAGTTGTCACCATGCTACTGTTTGATATTTTTGTTTGGGTTTTTGATAATTCTGTTCACTAGCATTATAGCAACTGTAGTCACTGATCTTTTGATACTGGCAACTAAACTGGTTCCAGCACTGTGGTTTTTGGATAGTGATAATGCCATGACTCTAAATATTAATATTGTTATGGCTTTGAATATCATATTCCCAATGTTGCCTCAATTGTTTTTTATGGTGCTTGTATTGAGTGTCATCTAATGATTTTATAATATAACTTAGTTTGTCCAATATAAATTTCATTTATCAAGTATTCATTTTATTTATCATTGTAAGCCCTGCAATAAATGTTATCTCTGTTTTTCCATTAAAATGTTTTCAAGATAATATCTCTATTCACTGCTCTCTCTATTAATACAAGTAAGAACAACTTTATTTTTAATTTACTATTTATTATTAACTCAGGATAGCATGCTGAGAGAATAATGTTTGGGCAATCTGCTTTTGTCTACTTTGCCAATATTTTTTTCTACATCCTATACTCACTTTAGCCATTTGTTTGTAAGTAACATGAACATGTCTTTATTTGTTTAATATTATTTTCACAAAAATCTTAAAATTGTTTAAAAGATATGTTGTATTATTAACTGATATAATTGAAGTATTCTATGTTTTCCATAAGTTTTTAAGAACTTCAATTACAGTAGTAAAGATGAAAATGTTTACCTCTATATATTTTAATTACTTAGAAAATGCATCTATAGTTATTTTGAAATACTTTGTTTCATAGGTGTAAATATATTCTCATTAATAACTCTTTAACTTCAGTTCATGAGGCAACTGCAATATCTGCAGTTATATTTTTGTTAATTGGAAATTCCAACAATAATGACTCTTTAATGTATAAATATGCTAATATTGCCATTCCCACTATATTTAGTTATTCCCAATAAAATGTTTTTTTTTATTTGCCTATGCCTTTCCATAGGGATGATTTATCTTAATCATTTTTGTTTTTTGAATTTATTTACAAAAGAAAAATATGGTTTAGATGTATTATACAGATTTTTGGTGTTTTTTTTTAAATTTCAAAATTTTTCTATTTGTTTCATAGCTTCATTTATTCGTGCAATTTCATCCTCCAATTATTTTAAATTCTAATATTAACATTTTCCATGATAATTTTAAAATGTTATTTCATCTGATCAAAATAATTTTTTACACTCTTACAAATCCCCTACTTTTTCATTAGAATAAGAAATTGTTGGGCATATATTTGAATTAAAAAACTAATTTTAAATTGAATAAGTAGTTTTGTAAATTTTTTTGATAGCAATTTCTGAATGACTGGAATTCTGAGAAATGACATACCAAAAATATAATAATGTTAGTATGGAACAAAAATTTGAAGTGGGAAGCAAAATGAAAAAAAAACAATATTCTGATATTGGGGGGGGGGGGGTTATTTCAGTAATTAAAAAGAAAAATGGTACTATTATTAAAAAAGATGTCAAAAAATGATTAAAAAATTTTATATTGAAATATATAATAATAAAAAATAAGAAAAAAAAATTACCTCTGTAATTAAAAGAGCATACTTTTTCAAATACCAAATACTTATATAAAGAAATAAAACATGCAATTAAATCTATGGAAAATGACAAACTCCAGAATTTGGTGCAGTTATCAGAGGCAATAGAGGAATTGTTGGCAGAGCTATTCTAAAACTATGCTAGAGAAATATTACTCATATAGTGGATAATCTCTAGTCTAATGAATGATTAATAAAATTATTATATTTCCATTAAGTGGTTTGTGTTAAAATTGTGAGGGCAGTAAGTTTGACATTTATCGATTAAACAATAGTAATTAGCTATCTATATACTGAATTAATGATGAAGATATGTGTAAGAGATTGTGATCTAAGCCAACCGATGAATGTTCATTCAGCACAGAATGTGAATCATTTATCTTTTTCACATGACTTTGTCATATGCTTATAATTACACCTTCCCACAAGGTGTTAAAAGTGAATAGAAAGCAGCCCCTACTTTTTTTAAAAATTTATAATAAAAGCTTATTAATAACATAAATATTTACAATTTATACAAGTGGTTAAACAAATGATAACTAAAACACAAAGAAATTGAAATATTTTACTATTAAGACAAAAAGGCAGCCCCTATTTTGTGGAAGAGGGTTGTAGTAAAAATTATGCTACAAAAATATTGGTGCTGATATAGTGCATGCTCGGCGGCCATTTTGAATTTTAATATATGCCAAAACACTGCTGGCACATGCAAGCGATAATAAAATATTATTCATTTTTACTTAAATTGATAAAGGTTTTTTTTAAAAAAAAAATAGATTAAATTTTATTTATATTTTTTCACATAAATAATTACATGCTAAAATTTAATAGTTGTCACAAGACTGTAGATTTGAGATCTTATCTAAATAAAATGACTTATTATTATTATAGAAAAGATTAAAAAGTATGAAGTACCACTTTGAATTGTATAATAGTTGATTGTATAAACATTTCTGTTGTATTTATATCTTCAGACTAAAACACATGAAAATTCAATAGCAGTGGTTAGACTACATGGTCACACTATAAAGATTAGTACTGATAAAGATGCAAAATATAGTGATTACATCTCTTTAAAAGTTTTTACAACAAATTTTTGGAATAGTTTTTTAATTACTAAAACTGGAAGCAAAGAGAATAAAAATAAATATAAATTATTTAAGTCTTCTGAATTTTGTATATAATATGGTTATTTTAGCAAATAATGTTTCAGAGCTATAATTTATAGTTATCTCATAAAGTAAAATAGGATTAAAAATAAATATTAAATAGATTAAGATAAGTTCAATGGCTTTTTTTTAATAATAATAAAAAAAAGATTTATAGTAGAAATTTAAAGCATTTAGAAACTATAAGTATGTTAGTAAGATTATTGATATAGATAAATACATATGAATGTAATTAATCATAAAACTAAATGTGGATGGAACGTTTTTGACAGAAATTGCTTAACATATCTTAAATCTTTCATGAGTTTTCAACATGATATTCTTGGATTAATAATCAACAAAAATCAAAGTCATATATCATATGATTCAATTTTTAAGCTTGTAAATAAAAAATTAAGAGCTCAGCTAATTTGCTCTAACAAGTTTTATTTATAAATGCCAGCTAAACAAAGCATTTAAAAATCTCTATCTTGAAAACCACTCCCTAACCTCAGACCAATAGTTTCATGCTTTCACTCCTTAGTGAAGCACTAGGATAGTTTCAGTCACTAGATCTTCTTGGATTAGTAATGAGTCACCCAATTTCTTGTTTTACATATGATAAAACAAGACCTTTCTTCCTGAAGCTTATTATAAGTGACACTAATGAGGTGAACTTGTTTTATTATAAAGTACTTGATCATTTTTTATAAAGCTTTCATACTTCACTTGAAAAGCTGCTAACAGATATAAAATGGATCTGCCATGAGGTTGAAGTTTTAATGTTTGGATAAATCATTAGTTTATACTGTTTTCCATAATTAAGTTTAATGTGTTGATAGGCATAAGCTTATCTAGCATTTATTTGAGAAAAACAGAATATATTACTAAGTAAGTCAATTTAGGATGATCAAAATTTGGTCAGCCAAAATAAAATAATTTAAAATTTGTTAAATATAAGTTGTAGGCATGCATAATATATTATTGTAGTGTCACACTATGAAGTCCTTTTTATATTTCTAAGTGTGTATGTATAAATCTGATGTATTATAGATGTATAATATGTAAATAATTATATGTGTTTGTATTATTTGTTTTCCAGTGAATATATTCATTAATATTTGTTACTGCACTACTTAATGGTCTTTATTTATTAGTTCTTATGGTATTTTGTATAATCTTTAATTAATCATGCTAAATATAAATAAAATAAGACCGTTTTTTATTAATGTCGTTAAATTTAATATCCCATGATAGTTTAAAATTAATTAATGTTACAATGTTTAATAATCTTTGACCAAATCAAGTAAAACGGTCTGTTATTTTTATTATCTATGGCGCCGTTAAGTAAACATTAATTAGCTATGTTTGTTTTGTTTCAAGATACAGTAGTATTGGAGATCTTTATCCTCTAAAACTTTTATACTATCAAAATCAATTATAGTACAATATCTGTTCCAGCAATGGAAACTTAATTTATGAATTTTTTTATTCTAGTGTCGTAGTGAATTTTTTAGCTCGAAATATATATATACTGTATACAGATAGAAATCAACTCGAATTAAAAAAAAAAAATTACAATCTATCTATAATTAGAAGGAATTACTTTCAAATTCCCAACAGCTATCCATGCCATCTTATACAACCAATGCACATGACCACGTTTATGTGAATAAAATAAATAATCTCCAAATACATATTTTATGCTGAACCAGCACTCATCAGTAAGTCCAGATCATCATTTCCCACACATATCTATTTTGGAGAAGAAGTGGTGCACTTGTTTCAGATGAATCTTATTTAATTTTCTTATTATAAGATGCAGAAAGTTTTAAATTTTCATCCTATCTAATACTTGCCAGTATAGCACAGTTATAGAAACATTTCATGTAATTAATGTAAAGTGTAATTGAAGTACAGACAGGTATAAAAATGAATATACCATAAAATGTAATTAAAGTACATTTCTTTTGTCCTTTTTTTTTTTTATAAACTAATTGTTATCACTGTAGCAATTATTAAATAATGTCATAATCCTGCCTTAATTGATTAATATAAAATTAATTAAGCAAGCACCTGATCAGGTATTTGAGCTTCAAAAAATGAATTATTGTTACCTAGAAACCAATTAGGGTAATAGTGGGAAACAATAACGTATATAAGAACATAAGAGAAAAATATCAAAATGCTGTGAAATCAAAATCGGGCTTATAAAATACTGTTCAGAAAATTTCTTCGGAGTATTTCTTTTTCAAAGATCAAAAAGTTACAGGTGACACAGAACTTTATTATTATTATTTTAAGTCATTGGTCTATTTCATATACTTTATCACTTTTGTATCATTATGAAGTTATTTGTAATATATATATAGTTTTGATTGGCATATTCATTTTACTTGTTTAATCTATAATCTTCAAATACTTCTATATATAATTTAACTGAATAAGGTCTCTAATGTGTTTCTTTTTGAAATGCATAGTAGAAAACAATTTTCTCACCCAGTCATAATTAAGAATGGCATTTTTCTGACTAACTATTTTGAGTCTACAGCCATGGAAAACCAATAGTCCATTCAGATAAACAAAAACTGCTTGACCCAAATAAGTAATTAAAGGAATCAATTCTTTGTTACTTATCAGACTTAAAAGATAAGATTTCTGATAAAATTTTGATGAAGTCATTCTTTATAAGCCCACAAGTAAAAAAAAAAAGCAATAGTTTGGCCAGATAAAGTAAACATTGGATAAAACGTAATAATAAACACTGGAAATAAATTTTCTGCTGCAAATCACACCAATTTTTCTGTTGAACTTTTTAAATGTAAATATCTTTTTTTGTTTTGGAATAAAAGTTTAGTAGGTTTTTTTTGTCATTGTTTTTGATAATATCTAAAAGAAATGTTATAATAGATGTTTGTTATCGGTTTTAATACATTTAAAGGCATATGTATATATATTGTAATGTTTTCTATTAGAATAATAGAATAAATAGAAAGTAAAAGAAAATGAGTAATGGTAAATATATTCATGATATATAGCCACATTTTGATACATCAGTTGTAATGGTATAATATAAAAAATTGATCTTGGCTATCTAGAGATGTTTATTTTAGTTAAGTTTGTGGCATACGTGGTAATCAAATGTAACAATATAAGACAGGTATAGATATTAGAAAAAAAGAATTATTTTTTTTTACTATATTCAAAATGTGCCAGAATTATAATCTATGCAATTGATTTCTTTATATGCAGTTCAACAAGTTTCTATGCTGAAGCAATTAAATATCAGAGGTTATATAAATTATAATGGCATCTAAAAATTTTCTAGTTGATCTTAACTATATCTTCATCTGTCTGCATGAAAATGCATCACTTCCCTTATAAATGTCTGAGAAAAAATCATTAAATTATCTCAATGTAATAATGGTGGCTCATATTTTTTATTGACAACATGAGCATCACTTATAACCTTGAATACAAGACTATAAGCATTCCATAATTGATCAACCCTGCCTCATGCTTAGTAATGTCATCTTTATTAATTATGGCAACTAATTGCTATATGCTAAACTTAGACACATAATATATTATTGCAAACAGACATCAAATAACAATTGAAAATATAAAGAAATACAAAATCTTCAATAAACAATTTAATGAAATAGGGTTTGAACATACTATAATATCAGCATTTCATTAGGCTAGATATGTGTCATGACTACAAGCCGTACATTTTAGTGTACATTCATGTTAAATGTATGACAATTTCATAATCATATTTGATGATTATTATTAAACACTGAACTGGAAATTCACTTACTGCTAACTTTATTTAAAATGATAGTCTGTGTGAATTTAATAGGTAATTAGTATATGCTATAACATCAACTGATCCCAGTGTTTGAAATCAGGAATTGAATATTTTCAACTTATGATGCAACTGAGACCAAGTATTAAAACCTTTGTCCAACAATCCTATGTTGTTTTTTATTATTATTTATGATTACATTAATTAACTAAGTCCATATTTTTGGTATATCCATAAACAGGCTTTATTGTCTACTTTAAACTTATTTCTTAAACTGTTTATTGAATTAACAATATTTATGAACAAGCTAACATTTTAGAGTACTCATGAGTTTTCAAGTAAAACAAGATAGCATCCTGTATTTGTGATAAATGTACAGTTTCAAGGGCTTTTAATTTACCAATGATGTTTTAGTTATTAAATTAAAGCAAAATTAACAAATCTATTGTTAAATTTAAAAATAAAAAAATAAACTGATAAGTATCACTTAAGAAGCTTTATTTCAATTCTTTTTCACATGTTATAATGTGAGAAATTATGAGATGCTCTTAACAATTGTGTAATTTAGTTCAATTCACTGTGTTTATTTTTGTTAAGTTTTTTGCTAAATTGTCATAAAGATAAAATTTGAGACCTTCTAATTAAAGAATGTCATGCAGTGGATTATTTCCAAAGATACAGAATTCTACCTTCCCAAAAACTGTGTGTTAATAGTCACGATATGATTGCACCTGTCAACATGAACCAAGTGCAAATATTGTATTTATTTATTTTTCTCATTTTTCTGTTAATAAATTAATCCCCCCCCCCCCAATGAAACAAACTAAATATTGTAAATAATTTTCTTACAATTATTTTTTTTAAGAAAAAATAATAGTAATAAAAATAAAATATAATTATTAAATATGACCTTTCCTACCAGCAACTTTTTTGTAAACATTTTTTGGGGGTCTCTTGGTTTACTTGAAAACTCACATGTACCCATTTTCATCAACTTAAAAAAAATATTTGAAGTTTTACATTTCTTTAAAATCAAAATATATTCTATAACCATTACAAACTTTTATTTTACCAAATTATTTTGCAAAAAGATCATTATAAATTTTGAATGACATCGTTTATGCTCAAAAAGACTTTCTAAAAAAGAACTATTTAAGTAATCAAAATTATCCTAAATTCTCTACTCAATCAAACTAGCCAAAGAAAATAAACTCTAAAACATAACCAATAGTTTCACTGATTTGCTTGTAGCAGTGAAACCATTGGTTATGTTTTAGAGTTTATTTTTTTTGGCTAGTTTGGTTGAGTTGAGAATTTAGGATAATTTTGATTATTTTATTGCCTAGTTTAGCTTTAGGCTTTTAATGTTAACTATTTTAAATTCTAATATTTTTATTCATTTTTATATTTATAGTTTATAAATAAGAAATAATCATTAAATTTAGATACTATTTTACTTTTTATTATTATGCTAAATTATTTAATTTTTATTATGCATATAGATTAATATTGGGAATTCAATAATTTTTAAATTTCTCTAAACAAACAAATAAATATCTCATTGAATGGTCCCTATTCGATATTTTAATATAATGTGGATTGCTTAAATCTATTATTTGACATTTATTATTTTTATTAATGATTTTATAAAATTTAAATGATGATATTTTCATTTATTATAAGAAATGTGAAAATTTATATCTGTACCATCATGTTAACTTCCAATTAAAATGGGCACATAGTTATAGACTTTTAATCTTTGTTTGTTTGACCTAGTTTATTCTGGCTCCATTTTTGTTCATCCTTTTTTGTTTTACTTATCATATATATTTTATGTTTTCTAATTTATATTTCCATTCACTCAATAGACACTGTAGCCATTCACTTATGTATTGGTCCTTTTTTGAGATTTCTTTAATTTAAAAAGTATAAATGGTCCTTATATTAACCTAGGTAAAACTTTAATACATTTTTTTTTGAAAACTTAGAAATATCCGTGGGTATTTTAATTCTCAGAATCACAATCAAATCCTTGACAAAACTATAGTGATCTATATCACCTCAGCAACAAGATAAGCACAACAACATAATCACATCAATGTACAGACCCAAACCAGGATTACTTACAATCAATAAACCCCAAAATAATTTATCAATTTTTCTACTGAGAAAATAAATATGCAAACATTCTTATTGCTAAAATGTTTGTGCTTAGTAGACTAATAGTAATACAGGGGATTTTCATCTGATGTTATCCCAAGATTACACAGCTTTTTATAGATGATTATCTGGACATAAATATCTTAAGATTTACCTGCTAGTACACTATTATTTTGAGTTCTTTGAAAGATCTAAAAATATTTACACACACTGACTTTTTTTTTCAATTTTCCCTAATTTGTTTTTCTTTTACCTATAAGTCACCTTAAGCAAGGGCATTTATATGGCTCTTTAACACCTTTCTTATATCTGATCAAGAATAAACATGTCTTTTTTAAAATTTTATAGGAATTTAAAAAACAGGACATTTTTTGGCACCTAAACAATGTTTATATTTTCTTCAGCAGTGATCTTTTTTTATCACAGCTTTATGCTCTGTTCTTTTTTTAAAAAAATATTTACATTTAAAGATTTGATATTAACAGTTTTTCCTTCAGATGTTAATTCCCATTCATGTCTTGGTTGCCATCAAGGTCTTTTCTGCCCATTTCTATAAGCCTAAAATATCTTTTTCTTTTAACCAGTTTTTGACTGGTTCTAATTATTTATGGGTTCTTAAATTACTTTCTCTATACTTTACTTTTTGATAGAATTATTTGATTAGGTGAGTCATTTTTTCATTATTTTTGCTTTCTAGAAAGCTAATACTACTTCAGTGTTTCTATTAAATTTATTTGAACTTATAGGATATTTCAAATAGTTTTTCATGTCATGTCATTTCAAAATCTTTTGTCTTAAAATAGATTCAAGATCATTAAGAATGTACACTTTTCTTATTATTTGATTACCAATTATTTTTTTACCTCTCTTTATATATTTATTTATGGGTGATACATTTTCATTTAAAGTGACATGAACAGGTTTCTATCATTTTCAGATTCACAGTTAATTTCTTTATTTCTGACTGGATTTATTGCTCTATGTTTTCCGATTCTAGTTCTTGCTTTTCCTACACCAGTACTTATACATAGATGTAGTGATTCCATGGGCTGCCTTAAACTTAAGTTGCTATTTATTTGTTGTATAATTTAAGTTTTTATTCTTTTTCTTTTGTAGGCTTTAAGAATGGACCGTTTTATTATGAACACCAAATTTCTCTGACACTATTTCCATAATTTTGTTGAGATCTTTTTACATTATTTTTAATCTCCTGAAAGCAATTTTAAATCTCTTGAGTAACATTTCTAAAATTATTCGCTTTACTCATAATACTTTTAGCTTCTTTTAATAGTTGTATTATTTACGTTTTAAATAAAAATAATAAACATATTTTATTCTTATAAGTGAAACACAGGCTTAATATATACCATGTGTCTATATATGTAATATAGGGTATATGAGCACAGACTTTCACATGACCCACCACTCTCCACTCTATCTAATAACACTGATACACTTAAGCACATATATGCTGAAAAGATAAATAATCACCAATATACATATTTCATGCTAAACCAGCAATCATCAGTTGGTCCAGATTATCATCTCCCACACATATATACTATAAGTGCTCAGATATTTATTAAGATAGACAATCTTCATACTTTAATGGACTGGCTCCAATCTACTACACACTCCAACTCTTCAACCGTCCATCCAATTGAAAATCTGTTGATGGAATGCTCGAAGGCCACCCTAAGGCTGAGATTCTTGTCACACCCATGTTGACCCAAGGTCAATCTGAACCCCACATGTACAGGACATAATCTATTAAATACATATGCAAGGATGGGCAGACATCTCTACAATGTAATAAGTGAAACACAGGCTGATTGTAGAGATGTCTGCCCATCCTTGCATATGTATTTAATAGATTATGTCCTGTACATGTGGGGTTCAGATTGACCTTGGGTCAACATGGGTGTGACAAGAATCTCAGCCTTAGGGTGGCCTTCGAGCATTCCATCATCAGATTTTCAATTGGATGGACGATTGAAGAGTTGGAGTGTGTAGTAGATTGGAGCCAGTCCATTAAAGTATGAAGATTGTCTATCTTAATAAATATCTGAGCACTTATAGTATATGTGTGTGGGAGATGATAATCTGGACCAACTGATGATTGCTGGTTTAGCATGAAATACGTATATTGGTGATTATTTATCTTTTCAGCATATATGTGCTTGAGTGTATCAGTGTTATTAGATAGAGTGGAGAGTGGTGGGTCATGTGAAAGTCTGTGCTCATATACCCTATATTACATATTTTATTCTTGTTATATTAGGTCTATATTCTCCAATGCTGTGTGTGTGCGTGTGTGTTATATTAATTCTAATATTCTCACTGATAAATGATGAATGCAAGTATTATATCCAGGAGCTTTCCTGTAATAAAAATATAACAGCTAAATAGCTTAAATTTCAAATACTTTCCTCAGAACTTCTTTTTCCAATCGTAAGAATATGTGAGGTGAGATTTAAAATCATTATTTGTTCTTTTGTTATTTTTTCCTCATTCTCAAATTCTATTGGTTGAAAAGTTTAAAAAATATTTTATCTTTCAATAGCTTTTTTCCAAATATTGATTTTTATTTAATTCACTCTTTTCATATATATATATATGTGTGTGTGTGAATATATATATATTACACTTTAAATTAAACATATCTCGGTCACCCATATCTCAATGTATATATAAAGTGGGAGTAAATCACCCTCCAGGCTATAAATTAAAAGCACTCTAAATATTGTACAAAGGAGCAGGAGTAGAATGAATCCACCAATTCTTGGAAACTCTTATGTTTATAAGCATATCTTTGTCAATATTATTAATAATTCAGAGATAAATTAATTTTTCAATCAGATGGAACATGACACCCAAGTCTTATAAAACTCATAATCAATTATGTGAGATTGATTATAATAATTAAGCAAGATTTAATATGTAAACTTCAAATTAAACATAACTCAATGTATACGTAAACAAAAGAGTGAATCCCCCTCCCCTAGGCTATGAGTTAAAAGCATTCTTTTAATAACTACTTTTAGTAAATATTTACAAAACAATCAAATGATACCAAGTTGTATATATATATGAACGTTGATTTTAACAAACCATTAGTTGAAGTAATCACAGAATTAAATTTGAATGAATCGATGTACACAAAGGTGGAACAACCATTATGCAATCAGAAATAAATAGCAAGAAGCATGCAGATGTTATTGTTACTTCACAAGCTAACTTGAGAAAGATAAATCCGTGATGTTAGTATTTAAATAAATAAATGTGGAAGTTACTGTAAACCCCTAATGAGTTATCTAAATAGAAAATGCCATCAATAAATGAAAAACTACTAAGTGACCCATTTGTATTATAGCTTGGATAATATTTAAGTATTCAATTTATTAACATGTTATAATGAACAGCGTGAATTCTATATATAAATGCGATTTTAATGTGGCATTATACTGAAATCATTATAAACAATCAGAAGATAAAAATCATGCCTCATTTTTAATAACATTTGAGTATTAAATAAAACATTAGTTAATAAATGAAATAACAATAATAATGACTCAATATAAATGAAATTGAAGTGCAAGTTATTATAAACACCAAGTGAGCTTAGTATAAACAAAAACAAACTCACCAATATAAACAAAAAAAAAAAAAAGTAAAGTGCCTTAGCTGGCATTTAATTTGTTGATATGTTACAATGCAGAGTGAGAATTCTCTATATTAATATTATTTTAATAAACTGTAAAGCATTTTAAAATTACTATAAATAATCAAAGAATAAAACCTTATTTTTACGAACCTCTGAATCTTAAATGAAACATCACTTAATAAATGTAAATATAAATAACAATACCCAACATAAATAAAAATAAGGTGATAAATTACTGTAAACTTCATGATCTATGTATAAACTAATGCAAATTTGTCAATAAATAAAAAATAGAATGGACCACCTGTTCTTTATCTCAGATGACATTTAAGCATTAAATTTATTGACATGTTACATCATAGTGTGTGAATTTTGTATTGATGTGATGTCAGTACATACAAATGGTCTTCTCTGTTCTTTTTCATTTTTTCATTTACTAGCAAGTCCATATTAATTTATATATAACACTGGGGATTTATAGTAACTACTCTTTAATTGTCCTTCAGTTTATTATTATTTATTTATATATATTAACTGATGTTTTATTTAATATTCAGGTGTTGTTAAAAATGAGACACATCCTTTATCTTCTGATTACTTAGGGTGATTTCAGAATGATTTACAATCATATTGATATCACATTAATGTACAGAATTGCATTATAACAAGTTAGTCAACAAAATGCTTATGCATTATCCAAGCTAAAAAATAGGTGATCTATTCTATTATTTTTGTTTCATGATGGGTTTGCAGTAATTTACATATAAACTCACTGGGAACTAACTTATGTTTTAATTTCTTCTATGTTGAGCTCTTATTCTTTATATTAATATTAATAATTGTGATGTTACTAAAATTAGTTATTTGGTACTATTATAAGATCTGAACTATCTTAAGTTTCATAATTTACTCATTGCAATACAAGTTTCATTTTTTAAAATTATACGTAGATGATTTGTTCATAGCTGCTAATGTGGAAGTAATAAACAAAATCAAAAATGTACTACATAACAGTTCACTATTAACATTAAATACTGAATGGGAGGACCATAGCAAACAGGTGAAGTATGTAGACATAAAAGTACAGTATGAAAACACACATCTGAATTACGACATGACAATGAAACCATTCGAAATAAGAGGTCATATTCATCCCAGTTCCAACACTCCCATTACCTATAAATTGGCAGGTCTCACATCTTTCCTACACAGAAATCAACAACTATACAAATTTGAAGCAGACAAGAAATCAAACTTAGCAGCATACAGAGAAGAATTATTAAGCACAGGCTTCAAGCAAGGCATCATCAACTAAAAGATCAGGCAGTTCCAAAATAAATTTAACAACAACACAGTAAATGCAGACACACACAGGGTGTTATTGCCATATATACCAAATATGCTCCAAAAAACTATTCAATTTTTGGCAGAAGCTTTCAGTTATGTTTTCATATTGTTCCTAATTCCAACAGATTAATTAACAACATAAAGGACCAATTAACACCCTCTCAAACACTGCAAATGGTTTACAACATTATATGCCCTCACAGGAATTGCAAATCTTCATATTATGGGGAGGCCAAGGCATAATTAAAAACTAGACTGTCCTAGCACAAATACTTATACATCAAGGCACAATTGGATCCAGCATATAATTTCATTTCCGCAGACAATTAGCTTGGTTTGCAGGGAAGCAAATGATGTAAAACCCAAAGTGAAAGAGGCCTGCTATATTGCAATGGATTGCAGCACCATCAACTGGAAGGAATCATGTTACTATGTATCCAAGAAATGGAATGCTTAAAAGTTGCATATATTTGTATATAATTAAAATAACAGCCATTATACAAAAAAGAGCTATGAATATGAGAGCTGTGTGTCTTGAAAGCACTGAGCATATGATTTAATAAAATATTACACATCTTTAGCTTTGTGGTTATTACATTTTTAGTGCTATTTTGATTTACTGTAATTTACTCATTACATGATGTTTTTAGAATATAAGGCAATGAAAAAATTAATCAGTAAGAAATTAAATTCACAATACATATTTATTTATTTGAAAAAGTAACAACTCAGTGATAATAATAATACACACTAACTTGTTTTACTCTAACAATAAAGTTAATAATAGAAATTTTAAAAAATTATATTAAATGCTTTTTTTGACTGTGTATTAAAAAGAAATAAAAATAATTGTTTATTCAGCCACAATTGAAGTTTTTAGATTTAATTTGTTATAAAAACATAGGGGATCCAGAAAATAATTAAGTTCCTATTTTTGATAACAAGGGATTGACTTAATTCATTTCTGGATCCCCCATGTTTTTATTTCAAGTTAAATCCAAAAACTTCAATTGTGATTGAAGAAACAATTTTTTAATTAGTACACAATCAATAAAAGCATTTTACATAGAAAAAAAATTATCCCTATTATTTTTAAGTTTTTAGTATTGATGCAGTTAATGAAAATGTAAAACTATATTCTACTTTAAGTTGACTGGACACTTATAGTTGATTTATATTGAAGCAGTATGTATGTATGCACATACAGAGCTTCATGTGTAGATTTACTATCTAATTCTTCACCCTCTTTATTAAAAAAATAATATATATACAGGTGTGTGTGATTAAATGATAGGGTGCATATATATATATATATATATATATTGTTAACATTAAAGTACATTTTAATTATACATTTGGAAAAGAAAATATATTTTTTTTTTGTTTTGTATATTTTTTTAAAAAAAGAAATGGAAAAATTAAGTTGACTCGTTTTTTTTTTTTTGCAATTAACAGATTTTATTAATTGTTGGCCAAACATTCAAAAGCAAGAATTTCAATAAGTCTTTTTAAAAACATTTGGAAAAATACAGTTCTATTGGAATGCAAATTATTTCTTGTCTTTGGGGGCAGTTAAGTTTTCTTACCTTCCTTTAATCTTGATAAAGTTTTGCAGATTGATGCAAATTAAGAATTAATCAACCGATATATTTTCTTTTCCAGCAAAAGTGAGTCTGGGGAATTAATTAAAATATTTTTTAAAAAATAAGAAGAGTAAAGAAAAACTCTAGACAGGATAGCTGGAGGGGTTTCTAAGTATTATTTCTTGGTTTTTGCTAAGATTTTTTTTAGATTTGTAGGCATATAAATACTGGGTTATATTTCTCTTTAAGAAGACTCTTATGTACTACTGAGTGTAAGCAGACATCATACTAATTTCCACATATTATCATGGCTTTTGAGTAGAAAGCAAGTTAGTTTTTTTTTCAGAGGATCTCTGTAAGGAAGAGAGTGCATCTTTGGTGTGGAGAAACTTATTGATTCCATGATGCTGCTGCCAAGAAGAGGAGAATATACCAACTTCAAATCCCATTCTTTTCTGCACCCAGTGGACCAAGAGCATGCCCAGAATTTAAGTTTTAACTTGTAAGAAGATAGTTATGCCATCTTGCCTCACCAAAGTAATCATCAAACAACCTCACATGCAAGTATGAACTTTTAGTCTTTAAAGATAAAATATTTGGTACTTTAGTATTTTTCTTGCTATCATGTATTACCACTTAGACGTACTACTCTAATCTTCCAATCTTTAAGATAATGTCTTTTAGTGATTCCGGACAATGTTAATTGATAAAATGTGTTCAGAAATCCTGTGGAGACGTTACGTTAAAGATCGAAAGATTAGAGTAATAAGTCTTCATGGTAATACATCATAACAATAAAAAGCAGTAAAGAAGCAAGCCATCTGGTAGAAATCAGATGCCATGTTTGTTGTTTCTGCAAAAAAAATATTAATATAATAAAATGTAATAACATCGGTAGACATAGCAATAATAAAACTAAAAAGTACATCTAATAGCAAGAATAATACTAAAGAGGCTAATGGGTAAAAATAGCAATAGTAATACTAAAGAGTTCAACCAGTAAAAATAGCAATAATAATACTAAAGAGGGCATCTAAGATCAAGAATAATACAAGAGGACATCTAATAGCAAGAATAATATGAAAGAGGACATCTAATAGCAAGAATAATACTAAAGAGGTCAACTGGTAAAAATAGAAATAATAGTACTAAAGAGGATATCTAATAGCAAGAATAATACTGAAGATGACATCAAAGAGCAAGAATAATATGAAAGAGGACATCTAATAGCAAAAATAATATGAAAGAGAACATCTAATAGTGAGAATAATATGAAAGAGGATATCTAATAGCAAGAATAATACTAAAGAGGTCAACCAGTAAAAATAGCAATAATAATACTAAAGAAGACATCTAATAGCAAGAATAATACTAAAGAGGACATCTAAGAACAAGAATAATATGAAAGAGGACATCTAATAGCAAGAATAATACTAAAGAGGACATGTAATAGCAAGAATAATACGAAAGAGGCCAAATGGTAAAAATAACAAAAAATCCGGTAGACATAGCAATAATAATAATACTAAAGAGGACATCTAAGAGCAAGAATAATACTAAAGAGGACATCTAATACAAGCATAATACTAAAGAGGACAGCTAATAGCAAGAAATATATATATGACATTAACTTAAAAAATGATTTAAAGCAAAACTGCAAAAATTAGCACAAAAAAAAATATCTGTAAAAGACCAAAAAAATGTTAAATAGGTACTGTCAAAATATATATATAAGAGATTCACTTAAAAATTGATTTAAAGCAAAACAAAAATTAGCAAAAAAAAATTCTCTAAAAGACCAAAAAATGTTAAATAGGTACTGTCAAATATATATAAGACATTCACTTAAAAATTGATTTAAAGCAAAACTGCAAAAATTAGCACACACAAAAAAAGAATTTCTCTAAAAGACCAAAAAATGTTAAATAGGTACTGTCAAATATATATGCTTTTACTTAGCTTATCGTTCCTCAGTAAAAAAAAAATTAATTACATGCACCAAAAAAGTATGTAAATTAATAGTAATTTACTGAAATTATTATAAATTCAAATTGACTTCAAAATAATTGACAAAAAATTTATAAAAAATATTTATAATTTTAAAATTAAAGACAAAAAAAAACACTTTCCGTTATAGTGTGAATCTGTTATACAGCGGAAATGGCGGACGTAAAAAAAAAGCCATCTTGTAGGAAAAAAACCAGATGGTGCTATGTTTGTCATTCCTTGGAAAAAGCAAAATAATTACATGCACCAAAAAAAATACATAAATTAATAGTAATTTACTAAAAATATTATAAATTCAAATTGAATACAAAATAATTGCAAAAAAAATTATAAAAAATATTTGTAATTTTAAAATTAAAGAACAATAAAAAACACTTTTCCTGATATAGTGCGAATCTGCCATACAGTGAAAATGGCGATCGTAAAACGTATTGCATAAAATTATGAAATTAAAAGTGTAGTCTTTTTTAAATGAAAATAAGGATAATTTATAAGAAAAAATGGAAAGAAGATGACCCAAAAGAAGCAAAATAAAAAATAACTGAAAACGTAGTACATAAAATTATGAAATTTACAAATTAAAAAATAATCTGTAATGGCAATATATGTAAAAGCTACTATATTTAATTATTAAAAAACAAAATGAAAATTACTTACAAATAACGACAGTGGAAATTACTATATCATCCAATTGACAGTTAAAAATTCACTCTATTTAGTAATATAATGTCCATATTAGATATGAAATATATGAAAATATGATCTAAAAAAATTACTGTGCTCACATTGATATCAAAACCACAAAAGACAGAGAAATGACAAAATTTCCCATAGGTCTCTCGACTTTTTAAATCTCATGGGACACCTCGATCAAAAAATCAGTATTCCCATGGACTAGTCTTGCCAGTGTCTTTGTTGCCATGACATCGTTTACCAGCAAAAAACATGTTAAGCGTAATTCATCATAGCAAGAAAAATACTAAACTACCGAATATTTAAAGTGCCTTCTATAAAACTATAATGTCTAGATTTAAATCCCTCAGATTCAATACTACTCGGTAAAAAGGACTTGATTCCAAAGGAAGATGTAATTAAAAAAGGACATTAATCTATATATAAGTGTAGTAACTCTTTTATAACAAATCAGTCTATGTCACAACTTAATTTCTAATTGTTAATGGTACAAAATTCTATAAACTTTATAAATACAATTTTTTATTATTTATTTTGAAATATGCCACTTCATTTTTTTAGTTATAAAAATATATATTTTATTGATTAACTTTATCTATATTATATTGATATGCCAACTCACAAGTATTTGAAGGGATATTTGAATATGTAATCAATTAATGCATAAATTGTTGTTTTGTCTCCAATCTTTAGGGTGGAGAGTAATAATCATTTATAACTTTAAAGTAACAAGTGCAAGCTTGAATTTCTTAAATTATTTGTCCAAATCCTCATGAGTTAAAATGTCATTTGTTTGTTAAAAAAAAGAAAATCAAATATCCGAATTAAAACTTTCAATCTACTGGTATATATGTAATCAAACTCATATCTTATTAACAAAATTAAGAATAAATGAGTGCTAAAATAATTATTTAAGTCCACATCTATTTAGTTTTTTTTCCCTCATATGTCATAACTGCTTGTAAAGCAGCTGTTGCTGACCAATTAAATGAAACAATCTATATGTGTGTTTATTTATGAGTTAAAAAAAATAATCATGCTTTTTTTCTTAAATATAAAATAGGCAATGTTATTTATTATGAAAGTATGTGTTCATACCACTATATCTATTTAATGATGCATACATCTAGGAGAAAATACTCTGTCTCAGCAGGCATATCTTATTGCCTCCTTAGTGATTTACTATGATAATTCATAATTAGCTTTATATTTAAGTTCATGGGCATTTTATAACCTAAAAAATATGGTTATCCTGATTTCCACATCATTGCTTGTTTTATTAAATTTTAAATACAGGCTTAAATACCTATGCAAGTATGAGTTAGAGCCTTTTGGCCAGTATATCAGTGTTACTTAGTAGAATAATCTGTGCCTACATACTTCCAATAAATGAATAATGTCGAGTAATACTATGTGAGCTGCCATACATATTTTATTGGTACTGGAGATAGCCATGTTTTGAGCCAATACATGGGTACTCTATGATGATAGTGATTCATAACCCATGCTCCAGATTCCTGCACGTGCCACACCATGTCTACAAAGGAACATTTTTTTTTCATTACTCGATAATGGAGATTGACATATCCAGCCAATGCCTATAATAATGTAATCAGCATAGAATTCAAATCCAGATACCACTGTCTTCTGTAATTAAGTTTATTAATCATGCCTGTTAGTAATCTTGTGCAGGATGGATAAACCATGTCTATAATGTAATTGTTAATAATAAAGGAAGCTAGAATTATGCTTTGTTTCACACTCCTGCTGGGATTAATAAAATAAAATAATAATAAAAATATTTACCTCCCCCAATGTATGTAAACACGCACATCAATTTGTTATATATATATATATTTCTGGCCTATAACTTAATCATATATAACCAAGTATTGAACCAACCTTGATAATTGGCATATTAATTTTATAATGACATATTTCTTGATGAAATTAGCATATACTTCGTTTGTAATGCTCATACATGTACCATATTGATACACAAATGTCATTATCAACATATAGTTCTTTTGAAATGCTCATACACATATCATACTGATATCTAAATATTTTGGTTATTATTAACTTTTAATTCATTTGTAATGCTCATACACATATCATACTGATACACAAATGTTGTTGTTATTATTAACTTCTAGTTCATCTGTAATGCTCATACAAGTATCATACTGATACACAAATGTTATTATCATTATTAACATATAGTTTCTTTGCAATTCTCATACATGTATCATACTTATACCCAAATACTGTTATTATTACTAACACACAGTTCCTTTGTGATGCTCATTCATATATCATACTGATATTTAAATGTTGTGATTATTAATTTCTAGTTCATTTGTAATGCCCATACATACATGTATCATAATGAGATCCAAATACTATCATTGTTATTCTATATCTTATTGAAGTTGTTATTAATAAATTAGGTATATTTATGTTTATACATTTGTTGTGTCTTTCCCTGGTTCACCACCTCCACCCAACTATATCCACACTACTCAAAAACCCCAGAAGTATATATATATAAAATGGTATTCTAAGCATTGTCAGAGTAATAGGTTCTTATGGGAGCTGGTGAGTATTTGATCAATTAATTTAGTAATGAATTCATGACTGAGGCTGAGTTTGAATCCATAGAATCCTTGTTGCACCCTGATCACTGGGACTAAAAGAAAATGATTATTAGTAACATCAGAAGTATTGGTCAGATAGTGGACATTTTGTAGCACTGGCAAATGGGCTAAAGCTTAGTACTAGTCCACGGCTACCATATCCTGAACATGCTGGGTTTAAAGTACTTTTGCTAGGTCTCTGAATCCTGTTGGCTGAACATACAATTCTGACCATTACAATATATATATTATAATGATCGGAAAGAAAGTGGAGATCAAATCTAACCGCAATCTGCACTACAGGGGTGCCATCTAGGCATTTGAGCCTAGAAAAATTTATAAAGTAGGCAGATACGCGCTGTTAAGATTCCACTTTATTTAAATATTCAGATTGTTAGCCCAAGTCACTAGCTCAGTGGAACAGCAGAGATTATAAAATATAACTTTATATCTCAAATATAAAAAAAAAAAAGCCACTGCCAGAAATTAACACATAAAATATTTATTTACGCACATATAAAATCATTCTAATTTGAGGAATAAGTTTAACATTTTAGATGTTTATATTAATCTTTAAATTTACATTTAACTAGATTTCAATAATGAGTTTAATATTTATTTAGTGAGTCGAGTATGAATAGACTATATAGATTGTATTTGAAAAGAAAAATGTTCTATCCCTTATTTCACCTTAGGCCAAAAAGTTCGCAGTCAAACCGGCGCCAATCCATCTGATACATTTATGTATTCAATGTAGCATGAAAATATGACAATACAAAATACTATACTGTCATGGAATGTACATCTGAACAGTAAGTAGAGTTAGAGAAGACATTGTCTCTCCACCAACAGGAATGCTACATCTGTTGGCGAGTAGAACAATAAACATAAAACTCCATAGGAATGGATTGCGGTCCTTTGCTGGCTTACAAACCCATCCATAGGCAAACAGAAGGTGTGTGGCATATATATGCAATCATGCCCATAGCAGATCTCATACTACATCTACTAATTACACAAATATATCCAATCCATTGAGCTAATTCAACTATGAAATGAATAACCTAAGATTACCCTTTCTTAAACTATATATAGCTTTACAAATCTATACAGCCATTCATGCCTGAATTAAATTTAACATTTATTATGTTCGCATAGATGAATTTTATAAAATGTGTTTTAAAATGTTGAGTATAGATCGGCTGCACAGATTCCACGGTTAAAACATTCCAAAATAAACATAACCGATCAAAATACAAAGTCATCGATAATGTCAATTGCATAGGGAATACAAAAAACCCAATAGCATTCATCATAAGATGCCACAGTGACATTGGTGACTTATATATTCCAATCGACTATGAAACAGCAACACAATTAACCGCTAATGAATCTATGCAACGTCCATACCCAACTTTAAATTTCATGCATTTAAATAATTTATACGACAAGTATTAATACAAATAAAAAAACAATAAAATGGAAATGATTTTTTTTAAAGCAAAACATATAAAATCAAACATTATTAATTGATTTTAAACTTAAAAGTCAGATATAAGTTCATAAGCTTGAACGAAAGTCCTTAATTATTTTTAAATTTTAGAGTTCATGTCAATAGCTTACAGTAGAAGAATCACTGCTCTTGATGTATATTTCCACAGAGTCTTTATTTGAAAACCTGGTCAGATGTTCCAGAGGTAGCATTAGCTGGTTCATTTCAGTATCACAGTCAGTTCATTTTTAAAATAGAGATAGAGAGTGTGACATGTGCGTCCTATCACGACCCTCAAAAACAAGCCGGAAAACTGTCAGGAAAACTGTATTTCTCCTTTTATAGTATCCACACAGATTCAACCAACAAAACGTCACTAATCCATCCTTTTCATTCGGGTCCGGGCTGAGGCTTGGTGCTTCCATTGGTCAAGCTAATTTCTCTTTATTCTCTTATCTAACTTTTCATCTGACCTTTTAATTACACAGCTTTTGGATAATTAATAAACAATCATTTCCATTTACAGATTACAGGAATTAATTAATACCTGTTTTTATTTTAACTTACGTTATTTCTTTATTAAAATATTTCTATATTTAAATCTTTTATTTTTTTATCAAAAAAGTACGTTCAAATACTTTTTTTATTTATAAAAAATTTTTTTTAAAGTTTTGCATCTGTGCAAATATATATATTTAACGAACATTTTAATTTTAGCATTTAGTTTTTTTTTTTAATACATTTATTTTTATTTGCGATCTTTAAGATTTTATTTTAAATTAATGTAACGGCATATTTATATATCGTTACAATATATTGTACCATTTATTCATATATGGTACAAATATATTGGCATTTGGTAACAGCTAAAAAAAAAAAAGAGTAAACTTAATTTTTTTTTATTAGTATAATTTATTTTTTTTAAAAAATGTACAGTGAAAGTTAAAATTGTCTTTTATATTTTTTTACGTAATTAAAAATAAAAGTAGAAATTGGAGAGAACAAAAGACACACAGATTACTAATCCTGATAAAGTAAAAGAATTCAAAAAGTAAAAAGATAAGCTAAAAGAAAAATATTTTAGCTAATTAAAGATGGCAGAATTGTGCTGGAAAAAAGACTTTGTAATTGAAAAATGATAAAGAATGTACAAGATTATGAACCTAAACACCATGATAATAACATGCACAGAAGTCTGAAAATTGGGCCTCTAGTATAAAAGGTAGAGAACAGTTTGACGAAGGTCTGGTTTTGTCTGTTTTTTTTTTCCTTTGGCTGGTTTTGGATTATTAAATCCAATACCACTTCATGATGAAATAATCCTTCATGCGGGAGTAGACCGGAGCTTTAGCTGACATCATTAAGAAGATGGACACTAGAAAAGCTTCTGCGACTAGCCTTTGGAATAGACTACAAGATCAACTTCTAACTAATGGCTGAGCTCATTCTAACCCAAAAAACTATGCATAGTAAGCTACAACCTTCTCACTAAACTTACCGGTAAGCTATGACTCTTTATTATCCTTGATTGTGACTAAATTGTCGACAAACCATTTTGCAAACAACTCGTAAAAATATACGTATAATAGGACCCCAATAGAGACTTTAATTTTTCTGTCCAAGAGACTTTTATTTATCCAAGAACTTTTTTAATTGTTTAACAGTTGTTTTTTTATTAATTACTTCATGTTTGGATTAGTGTGTGTTCTTTCCAGTTTATTTCATTAACAATTTAATGTTAAATATTTTTATCGGTTAGAATAAAAAATATTTCTAATATCAATTTTCATTTGTATGTTATTAATAATATTTATTAGTGTTTATTATTACATTTATTATTAGTTTAGTAAGATTTAAAAATGTAATTTGCCAATATGTTTTGAATAAGCTCCAGGAATAATAATCTCAAAATAATAATTCTCCTTATGGTATGATATAATACCGATTCATTTAAAAAACTTTTTTTTTTAAATTGTGATACGTTATTTGACAGATTTCAGCAGGTTCTTTTACAGAATCCTGGCACACTGATCAAATAAATTAAAAGCTGATTTTGTTGATGGTATAATTTGCAACAATTACTAGGCCAAGTTGATCAGGAAATATAGTTATGTTTTTAGAAATAGAAATACAACTTTCTTCTTTTTGGCATAACTTGATCAACTCTGGCGCATTTTATATGTGTAACAGAGGCCTAGCAAGACGGAAAACATTATAATATATATATATCACTAGATATTTATGTTACAAGTTAAAATATATATCCCTTGTTTATATCATATTTAGATGTACACATAATAATGCATGTATATATTGTAAATGAACTTCACTTAATACATATAATTTTACTTTAAATCAATATCACACATATAGTGTATATATTTCTGCAGTAAGTTAATATGTATACTCTCAATGTTTATATAATATTTAGTATGTAATATATAAATAAGCAAGTAAATAATATATTTAATATGTGTACATAATTATATATGTATAATAAATCATAAATATATCAAATTTATTAAGCACAAGCAGATGATATAATAATAACATGAAAGGCTAAAACCTTAGACAGATGCACTTTAAAAATGCTTATGTGACAGCCAATCAGATATAATCATGACTGCACATGGAGCTCTCAATTCAAAAACAAAAGCTAGAAATACAAAAAAAAGATGGAGTTCCGCATGCAGTCATTATTACATTTGATTGGCTGTCACATAAGCATTTTTAAAGCACATCTGTTGAAAGTTTTAGTCTTTCATGTGATTAATATAGCATCTGCTTGTGCTTAATAAATTTAATATATTTACATTTGTTACTATCATTTCATTAGATTTGAAAATTGCTTCATAGTAAATTGAAAGATTTTATGTTGTTTATTTATATATAATATTTAGTGAATTAAATGTGAAGGTGTTTTAAGCTTTATGCTCTTAGTTTGGAATGCTTGAGTCTGGCTTATTTATCTATAAATTTAAGTAGAGAAGAAGGTGGGTTCCATCTTTTTCTCATATTTCTGATTTATATTTTTGAATTGAGAGTTCTACATGCAGTCATTATTACATCTGATTGGCTGTCACATAAGCATTTTTAAAGCACATCTTCAAAGGTTTTAGCATTTCATGTTATTATTAATAAATCATAAACCAAGTTTTCTTTTTAAAATTGTTTCATAATTTTTATCTTTATTTTAAAATAGTTGTTTAAAAAAATGCTAAAGAAGAAAATTCACTATCATTATTATAAATAATTATCCCGAGTTTTCTTTTTTAACTTTTCATGATTGTTTTTAAGTAATGTGAGTTATCTAGTTTAGCTTTTGTTTAACTGCTTCATTCTTCAGGCTCCATATTTAATTTTTTAAAAACTGACCTGAGACACAATTTTCACATAACTTCAGTTTTTATAAAGGTAGTGCAAAAAACTTTACATTAATAGAAACTAGAAGAGGTAAGGAAAACAATAAGGCTAAAATAAATAGTAATTAATATTTTAAAAGTACAGAAAAAAAGAAATTACTACATCTGACAGAATTATTACTTTATTGTTTGTTTATAATTTCTAATTCATTATTAACTAAGTTTAAATTACATCTTCAGTGATAATTTCTTTGCATTTCTCACAAAATTATCTTTCAAACCATATATAATATGTTTTACCTGAAATAATTCATAGCTTTAGAATCTCCAAAAGTATTGGCATAAGAATTCTTCATTTTTATCTTGTATCCCAAAAGTTACCAAATCTCAAAGGCATCTATAAGAAAAAGATTCATCCTAATAAAAGATACAAAACAAATCATTTCCGGAAGATAGATATGCATTTATCATCATAGCAATTGGCTTCTTATCTATTTAAAACTAGAAATTATAGGCTACTATCTGTATCACTGATAAAATGAGTTTCATCTCTTCATTTTATATTTTTTGTGTACATCAGTGATGGTTATATTCTTTATGCACACCAGTGATGCTATCTTGTTATATTTATTGTATCACATAGATATAATTTATTTGCATATAGTTCATTCATTAGTTATAGACTTGAAAATAATGTAATGAAAGATATGGCAAAACTAGTGACACTACAGCATGAGTTTCATGGCATAGGCAAGAATCAGAATTTGATTCTTTGCCTGCATATGCAATCTTTCTGTACATTTGATTATTACTTTTGTTATTACTTGTTATATAACATGCAAGAGTAAACACAAACACACCATATAAACATAATAATACATAATTAATTATTAAACCTTTTAAGAATCATTATTTTTATAAAATAAGTGGATTAGAACACACAAAATTACTGTACTTATGAATTCATATAAGCATAAATAAATATAGAATTTATATACACACACCCCAATACAAATGCAAATTAATAAAAATTAAATCATTTTTCAAATAATTAAAAAAAAAATTAAAATATTATTCAAAAAATTAAAATTGTATACTTACACATCTGATATTCTGCAATTATGTTTAGACTCTATGGAAGGTCTTGTTTGTGAATCCGTATAATTTTAATCCATTTTGTTTAATTCGTGAGGCCAATAAAAGTTTTCTGTCTCTATTGCTTCTGGAAATTAGAAAATTGATCAAAAAAAAAAAAAATTAAATGCACCTGTTACGAAAAAAATAATAAAAAATTCAAATTTCATTGGATTTTTTTTTTTTAAAGACATTATTAGAAAGCTATGTTTGAGATGTATCAAATGCCCATATTTCTGATGATATCATGCTTATAGTTTTTACATCATTAAAGAAAAAAAACTATTTCAACCAATCAAATAAGATGTGCAAAAAAAACATTTAATAAGCCAAAGCAGTATAAAAAAAACCAAACAATTATTTTAAAATAAAAACTATTGACCCTTTTAATAGAAAACTTAGTTACTGATGTATTATACATATATAATTATGTATACATACTAAATATGATGTATACGTTAAGAGTTTTAAATCTTCCCTCTCACAATCATTATTCAAATCAAAGTTCTAAGAATAATTATTAACTGCAATATTTGAAGGTATTGAAATTTTTTTATATTTTTCCACTCTGTTCCATATCTGTGAAACTATTTGACATACTGAAAAGATGTGTTTCAAATGGATTAGGCTAGTACAACTTCGTTATCTATCAATTTTCAAGCAATTCTATTCAATTTAAATATATTAAACCTTGATTTTAGAATTTCACTCTAACTTAAAAAACATCAAAAGTTAACAAACAAGCAAATTGATTTTCCAACTTTATTTAAAGTATTTAATAAATCTTTTATTATTAATAATTTCAAAATGAAAAAAACGTCATTTGTTTAAGGAATGATATTATTATTATTATTATTATTATTATTATTATTATTATTATTATTATTATTATTATTATTATTATTATTATTATTATTATTATTATTATTATTATTATTATTATTATTATTATTATTATTATTATTATTATTATTATTATTATTATTATTATTATTATTATGATGATGATGATGATGATGATGATGATGATGATGATGATGATGATGTTTCAAAAGGTCTTTATTGTTTCAAAGGAATACAACATTAGTGGTTACATAGTAAATTAACTGCTACAAGTTGATTACAAATTTTAACATTTACATTGACATTTTTGATAGAGTTCTTTCTGGATTTACATGAGCTTAAAACATAGTTCTTGTCTACATATAATATCCTGGGCTGTCCATTCTGCCTAAGTCAATAGTCCAAATGTTATAACACATTTTTCATTTTATTTTATGTCCCAAATAGGTCAAATATAATTTATTATTAGCAAATCAATCACTTATAACAAAAGGGAAAAAATTGTTGCCAAATTGTCTTTGTTGCTAATTTGACATGCATATTTTTCTAAGTTTCTTTATAATGTTTCTTTTAAATGTGTCCTAAAAAATAACACACATTATACCAGTTCCTAGGAGTTTTATCATTTTTGTCACTATAACATTGATCTAATCTTAAGTAATGACCAGGTTGCTGCATAAATGTCAGGTCTGGCCAGTTTCTTATCCCTTTTCTGTATCATTGCAAGTTTATTTGAAAAAGTAGCTGGATGCCTCCTAGAATTGTTACCAATTAGGAAGGTGCATCTAATACACCAGTATGCATATAGCACAAAGGTTGCTGCCCTGATACTTGGTGTAATCCCTCTCTAAATGCAGAAATTAATTGATGCATTGTTACATTAGACTTCCTGCAATTGCTAGTTATCAGATTTCTTATCTGCCTAAGTCCCTCACAGTGATATATCAGATGTGATAGGTTTTCCTCAGCTCGATGGCATAACCCACAAAAGGGATCAATTGATGTATACAATATTTTATGGCAAAGAAAATATGTGGTAGGTAATGCAGATAAGTTAAGTTTTATCAGAAAATTGAAAAACTTTGGTTCTAAGGCCCATCATTTATACCTTTTAACCAGGTGTTTATTATTAATTCCCAGTATCAGTTCCAAAGCAATTATGTTATTATCTTCATTTATTAGTTCATACATTTCCCAGTATTTGTACTTATTAATAAATTGCTCTGGGATTTTTGATTCTGTTTTACAATGATATATTAATTGTTCAAAATATGATAGTTTTTTGGTGGTGGTTTATCAGTTAGAATGACCTCTATGAGCTGCTTAATTTTTAGAAATTGTTTAACAATATCAGTTATATTATTCCTCATTCTCTGTTTGTCAAAAATACCAATATCATGTAAACCCAAACCATTTTTATTCAGTGGTTGACGTAGTTTTGCCATTGATATTGCCACAACTTTTCTTGACCATAGTAGCTGATTGCAAATGGTCTTAATTTTAGAGATAAAATCCTTTGAGAAAGCAACCACTGGCATAAAGTAAACTATCTTAGTCATCATCAAACAATTAATTGAATCTTAGAATATACTGACATATAGGTATTGGCTAGAGAGTCTGCTATTTGCTGTATTTCATTTTTCAATTTGTTCTGTAAATGACAACTCATGCCAGTAGTCCCCAAATCGAATGGAAACCCAAGGAATGAGCCTGGCTTTGCCTGGGAAATGGATATGCATGGCCTTCCCATGAATATGGTCCATGCTGCTGTTTTTTCTGTATTGAAACCTAGTTTAAATTCTTTTGAGTATTCTTCTAAAATCATCTGTAGTTTTAGTATTTGCTTTTTTGATGTCAGGAAAACTGTAATATCATCCATGTATGCAATGCAGGTCAATTTTTGGCCTGTTTCCAGGATCTCCATTCCCTCAAATGCCGGTTGTAGTCGAACAAGAAGGTGATTTATATATAAAATGAATAAGATAGCACTAAGTGGGGACCCTTGTGAAAGTGATTTAGTTGGTGTGAAAGCTGGCAAATTTCTGCCATTTAGGGTAATGTGAAGCTCATGATTTAAGAGTAAATTTGCTATAACATATATATGTGATTTTGGCATTTCAGTGTCAATCAATAATTTTAACAGTATAGATATGTCAACATTGTCAAAAGCTGAAGCAATATCCAGCTGTACAACAATCGGGCCATATTTTTTCTTTTCTCTAACCGATGTCAAAAATAGCCTTCAATAACATAGCAGCTTGTGTGGTAGATGAATGTTTTTTTGCAAATTGAACTGGAGAAATCATCGGTAAAATAAATGGTTCTATTTTATTATTAATTACTTTCACTAAAATCTTTATGGGCAATGGACCCATTGATATTGGCCTTATCTCTGATAACAAAGGGATGGGCTTCTTTTTTTTATTAAATGGTACCATTATGATCATATTAACTTCCATTGTTATTATTCCCTGTGATAAATAACTTGCCATTTGGCACAGGCATTTGCTAGTCAGCTTGTCAAGGTGTTTTAATATGAACAGTGGAATTTCAGGGCTTCCTGGGTGATAGTTGTTGAGCATTTCATTCATTTTCATTATAAAATCATCTATTGCATATGGTGATTCAATCTCTGCCATTTCAAATACATTTGGCTGATATTGTATCAATTTCCCTGGTCCCAGCTTATCTTTAAAATAGTTAAGAATTGGTAAGATCATATTATTTCCAGTAAATGTTTCATTGTTGATTTTAATTGCTAATGGCACTTTGATTTCAGATCCCCTCCCTAATGCCCATCTAATGTATTGCCGAGTCCATGTGTATTGATGCATTAGGCAATATTTAGCTTACATTAATATCTTGTCATTTAACATTAATCATACAGTGAAAAATCAGCCGCCTCCCTCAGGTTTGTTGAAGCTTGCAGAACAAATTCATAAACGTGTTGTGGAGATAACCCCTACTCAACACACACACAAATGTATACATATACTAAAAAATGCTTATAACAAGGCATGTGAAACACTGAAGAGCTATTTAAAAAATAAAAATAGAATATGCCAAATGTAATAATAATAATAATAATTATTATTATTATTATTATTATTATTATTATTATTATTATTATTATTATTATTATTATTATTATTATTATTATTATTATTATTGTTGTTGTTGTTGTTGTTGTTGTTGTTTCAAAAGGCACTTCATTATCTCAAGAAAATTTTTACATTGAAGTTACATTTTGTACATTTTTTATTTTTTACATGACAGTATCTAGATTTTTGATACATAGTTTTATATAAGAGTGTATATACATCAAAGAAAACTGTCTCAATACTGAAAGATGGCACATTGATTACAACCATGTTTGCATGTTCATTTACATATTGATCAACTAGTTTCAATGACAAAAGTTTAATATATTGAACTATATTTGTGGGCTTAAATCATAGTCCAAATTTTGTTTATTGTTTTTATGATTTTGATATTCTTGTTGTCCTATCAATTCATTGTTATCTGATTTAAATTTGTATGATTGCTATAAATGTTTATCCAACAATTATCTATAGATTTAAAAAAACACGGTCATTTATTTGAACCATTTAATGTCTATAAACCTTGTCTACTGTTTGAACTACCCATATTGTTGGGTATGTTGCCATTTTCTTTGCATAGTTTGCAAATGTATTCATACATTTGTGGCCAAGGAATTTAGTAATTTTTTTCTCATGAAATGGATAAATCCGAGCTTTCTTTACTAGTTTTTTTAATGATGGGCTGAAATCTTTTATTCCAGTCATCTTGATTTATGATTTCACTAGTATTGCTCAAAGTATATGTGTTCATATCTACATCTTCATTGACTATTTGTAGTTGTTCTTGTGCATCCTCATAATCTAACTCAACTTCTTCATCAGGAGCATCATTTGATTGGCACGCTTGTTTGTCATTGTGTGAGATAAGATTTTTGATTTTGACTTTTTTGGAATGTATATTTTTTTTTGGTGGGCTTCTTGTTCTTCTTTTTGGGGCTGTTTCTTCTTCTTTGTTTGGGGCAAACCTGTTTCTGTTATTTGTGTGAGGTTGGTTAAGGTTTCACTTTTTATTTCTATTATTTTTGAAATAACAATTGACAGTCATCTGATTTTTGAAATGAAAATAAAAAATCAAGATCTTCAATTGAAGTTATTTTTTGAAAAAAAAAAAAACTAAATTAATAATGTAAATTTTTGAAAATGATCTCAATGAAAATAGTTCAACATACAATTATAAGTAAAATGTCATTATTGTTCATATCTCAAAAACTTTATAATTAAAATTAATTATAATTAAAATGTTACTCAAGTTGTGTTAATAAATACATAAAATAGTATTGATTAATTCTTTTATTCTATGTATCCATTTATTTTGTGTCTATGTTTATTGTATTGAATAAATAAAATATTTTTTTCTAATTTTAATAAAACTTAAATCCAGATCAATATTTTATTATTTAGATCTACCAGTGAAAGAAGTATATTGTTTTGCTTCTTTTGGAGTTCTGTTTAGAAACAATAAATTATTTACATTGGTATAGCTTTTTTTTTTTTAAATATAAGTGATTAATAAAATAAATATATCTGCAAAAATTTCTTTGACAGTGCTTGTGAATTAAAATTATCATCTTTAACATTACATAAATACTTTTTAAACATTTTAAAAATTAATCTCAATATGCTATATTTTTTAATTCTTCTATTATTTTGTGCACATATTACTTGCCAATTTTGTCATAGTATACTTCCATATTCACCACAAATGTTCATTATAAAAGGGCCTCATTATTTTAAATGGGGTTCAGTAATAAATTAAAAGATAATGTAGACACAAGCCCCAGATAATGAATAAAAAAAAGTTTATAAAATGCCATATTGTATTATATGTACATTTATATATTTTATCATTTTCAATAATTACCAAATCACTACAAGATTAAGATATTTCCAATTTTTTTGATTTATACCTTCATATTATTTCATAATTTTTTCTAATCTATTTGTGCATATTACTTGTGGTCTTTTTCTAGGGGATTTATTATCTTTAAGATTCTGTTTTAAGATTTCAAATATTTACCCACAGCTAACTTTTTTAGCAGTATATCTAGTTCACCTCTATTTGAGTTACTTAATTTTTTCAATAATATCACTCATACCTATTTGTTTCCTGCCTCACATATTTCTCCATCAGTCTTTTTTATTCTCAACAGAATGTCTCTGTACTTTTTATATAGTTTGATATGTCTGTATTGCACTTTTGTTAGCTATCAAAGTTTCAAAGGCTTCTGTAAAAACTCAGAAAATATTTTTATCAAAAATCTAATCTCAGTCTCAATAATAATCTGATTAAGATATTTGTAATTGATAATATCTTCTAATCCATGGTTATCTATCTTTTTCTTCTATGAAAAAATCATTGAATATTACTTTACTCTTCTTAACATTTATCTTTAGTTCTACTGTCTTGTAAATTTCTAACCAAATTTTCTTCAAAATGTAAATGACTTAGACTCTATTTATTTTTAATTCCTTAATTTCCCATTTTAATTTATAAAATATTTTTTGTAAAACTGCTATTAAAATTTTTTTGTCATACACCCATATCAATATAAATTTCTTTATTGTCACTATGTGAACTAGTAATCACTGGTATTACATTTTGATAAATATTCTTCAAAATATTGCAGTATCCTATATCTGTACCTTGATAATCAAATCTTCAGTTGCTATGGAAATACTTTTGGCATCAAATGTCTTTTCATAATTTATAAATCTATAACACAAATGGCAACTCATACTCACTGGTATTTTGTATAACTCCCTCTAATATTTGAATGTGATCTTCTGTTCTAAAATTACTTTTAAATCTAACTTACTCATTTGATTGATGTGAATCCAGTGTTTTCTCTATACAAACTGTAATTATCTGTAGATGGCATAATTCCATTAATAAAAATCTTGTCTAGAATGATTGATCTTTAATAGATAATATCTATTGTATCATCTTCTTCAACTATTATCATTTAATACATCTTCCAATCTTGTTAAAGCTGTATCATTTAGACCAGGGGTCCCCAACCCTATGCCCGCAGACCATCTGCCCACCGCTATCTGAACACCATAAAAAATTATTTATCTGATGCAAATAAATTTAATTTTTAAAATTTCTTATAAATTATTTTATTATATTGTAATCAAATTGTAGGGCATACTATACTTTTACAGTTTAAAAATATAAACATTAATTATATGTTAAAATTTTATTTTTGAAATAAATATTTTTTTTGTACATTATGTATATTATTAACAATATCCAACTATAAATTTACATTGAAAAAATAAATGGTGCGCGCCACCTGGTTGAAAAAATAATTGGTGCCCACCACCTGGCTGGTATTATAGAATGTGCTCTTAAGTGCAAAAAGGTTGGGGACCCCTGATTTAGACAATCTGTCATGTTTTTTTTTAAATTGTCTATTTCTTCATTTGCTTTTTTTTTTTTTTGCATATCAACAATAGTAGCATCATTTCCTAGAACTTTTTTTATATATACATTTAATTGCACATCATAGTTCATTAAATTTTTTTAACTATTTAAAAGATGAAATTATGAGAATTATCTTCTATTCTTATTATTTATAACTATAATGCTTTATAATATTTTCTCCTACATTTTATAATCTCTTTTTTAATAGTTCATTTTTCTTATTGCTGAAACAACTGACTTTCCAGTGCTAAAATGTTGTTCATATCTTTGAGATTTATTTTTTGCTACAGTTTTGTTTTTGCCAATTCACTGATATATTTTATACGTTATTAACTTTTTATATACTTTCTTAAAGAATTTTAAATATTTAATTTTTTAATGAAATATTTTTTACAATTTTAATTTGACTTATTTTTTTCATACATTACTTTTTCTTAGCAAAAAATTTACTGGTAAGTTGCTGGTTTTTGTACCAGTTGCCTATATAGCAGTTTTTAATAGATTGTCAGTTATTTTATTATTATTCTCATTCAAATCTAAATCATCACTGAAGTCAGTTATTAATTTGGAAGAGTTTGCAAGTGCTAATTTAAGTTTATAGTAGTCTTTTTGAAGCATAGAAATTTAATTTTATTTTTAAAAATAGTTTTCATTTCTTTAACGTTGCTTTAACACATATCTTAGATCACATTAAACGATGAAGAATATTACAGTCTTAAAATATATATTTTTTGTTAATCAAAATTAATTCATTTCTGCTGTATCTTTTTTGAATGCTTCATATTTATTTTCACTCAGCATTTTCTCAAAGAAACAATTCATAATAAGCAGGGTTTTTTTTCCTGGGAACTCCACAACTCTCATTTTTGGCACCATAATATTTACCTACAGATTTTTTTAATCTTTTAATCATTTTCCAATTTTAGTATTAAATAATCACACAGAAATTTTAAATTGATATATGATGTGATCAAAAACACTTTATTCAACAATATAAAAATACTTTCCTTTTTCATCACAATAAAAACTTATTGGCGCAAAAATCTGAATTATCCATTATTTGGTATTTTTCAGTAAGTTATATACATATAATATTGCCACTTGTTCTGATATACTGCCATTCTCCCCAATGATTTCCTTCCAATCTTCTTGCTTCTTAAATAATTTTCCTTTTTCCAACTAAATTGCCTCTTCACTCTTTCTTCTGACTTCATAAAGCTCAACAATTCCCATTTAATATTAAATTATTCTTTTTCCAATTCAAGCTCATTCTTCACCTGGCAGTATAAAATTTTAGATATCTAAATAAATGATTATCATTGAATGGCATCTTAAGCACTTTCTGCTTTCAGTCAATAATCACTGCCTTCTCTGATAAATATAGAAATTTTGGGAACTAAAATCTATAATTTAATTTTGTTTGTCATCATTATAAATATCAAAAAACATGATTAGCACACACATATCTCACTGATAATAATAACTATCAGACAACAGAGAAGAAAAAGATGTTTCATGGTTTTAAACTCAGAAGTAAAAATCAAATAAATTCATCATGCTTGCTGATTCATTTTGGTCAGAAACTCATTTTAATTTAATTACTGTATGGAATAATGGTAATAACTGTAACTACAAGAATGCAAGGAGATAATTTCCGTTCAGTTAAAAGCAATCTACTTTATGCAGTCATACTTTAATTTACTAATTTTCTAAATCACTGTAATAAGTGAAACACAGGCTTAATATATACCATGTGTCTATATATGTAATATAGGGTATATGAGCACAGACTTTCACATGACCCACCACTCTCCACTCTATCTAATAACACTGATACACTCAAGCACATATATGCTGAAAAGATAAATAATCACCAATATACGTATTTCATGCTAAACCAGCAATCATCAGTTGGTCCAGATTATCATCTCCCACACATATATACTATAAGTGCTCAGATATTTATTAAGATAGACAATCTTCATACTTTAATGGACTGGCTCCAATCTACTACACACTCCAACTCTTCAACCGTCCATCCAATTGAAAATCTGATGATGAAATGCTCGAAGGCCACCCTAAGGCCGAGATTCTTGTCACACCCATGTTGACCCAAGGTCAATCTGAACCCCACATGTACAGGACATAATCCATTAAATACATATGCAAGGATGAGCAGACATCTCTACAATGTAATAAGTGAAACACAGGCTTAATATATACCATGTGTCTATATATGTAATATAGGGTATATGAGCACAGACTTTCACATGACCCACCACTCTCCACTCTATCTAATAACACTGATACACTCAAGCACATATATGCTGAAAAGATAAATAATCACCAATATACGTATTTCATGCTAAACCAGCAATCATCAGTTGGTCCAGATTATCATCTCCCACACATATATACTATAAGTGCTCAGATATTTATCATCAGATTTTCATTTGGATGGACGGTTGAAGAGTTGGAGTATGTAGTAGATTGGAGCCAGTCCATTAAAGTATGAAGATTGTCTATCTTAATAAATATCTGAGCACTTATAGTATATATGTGTGGGAGATGATAATCTGGACCAACTGATGATTGCTGGTTTAGCATGAAATATGTATATTGGTGATTATTTATCTTTTCAGCATATATGTGCTTGAGTGTATCAGTGTTATTAGATAGAGTGGAGAGTGGTGGGTCATGTGAAAGTCTGTGCTCATATACCCTATATTAAATCACTGTAGTATTTTTTTTTTTTTACTTTCAAGAAGAATGTTTTCAATCAATCTAAATTATTCCTTTTTTTTGACAGAATTAAAAATACAAAGTAAAGATAACAATGGACTCAGCATTTCTAGGTGAATGACAAACTTTACTAGAATGGAAGCAGTATCATGTGCAATTCATTATCATTCATTAGGCCAATCACCATTGTATGGGAGTTACCACAAAGAATAAATAATACATAATTATAAGCTAATGTTAAGCATCTATATAGACTGTATTTGAATAAGCTATTCAAAAATTACTTTAAACAACCTCAACTTCATAATTTATTCTGCATTCAAAATTCAGATCTTGGGCATGGTAAGTTAATTTTTTAATTTCTTTACCATGAGGATCTTCAGAAAGATTAAGCATTAATAATAAAATTAATACAAAAAAATCAAGCATTAATTATAATATCCAAGAAGATTAAATAATAAATTATATACTCAATATTTTTATGAATATTCATTTAATTGTTTCTTAGTTATAATATTTACTAAGAACTCAATCTATTGTCTTTATTTTATTGGCTTATTTTCTCCAGACCCTTAAAAAATACAGTTATTTGAGTTTAAAACTTGCTAGTTGCATTTATAAGTGTTTCCTAATGATGATGATTATATTATATATAAACTTTAATTTTTACAAGTATATGTGGTAAAACTATTATTTATGTAATAATTTCGATTTTCTAAATGATTGTAGCATTTATTTTCTTTGCATATGCAACAAAACCTTGCAATAATGGCTCACATTTAATAACCTTTTATTACAATAACGTTTCTTTTATAATATGCTTGCATGCGCCTTCAGTAATATGCATTAATCTACTTACAACAATTATATCTCTGGTGGCTTTAAAAATTAAATTATAAAATAATGTTATTAATATATTTATACTTTAAATATTTTTGTTTTATTTATTTAATATTTTAACTAAATGGCATCTACAAATATTAACAAATTTCAGAATAGTTTTCTCTCTATATATATAAAGATTATTAGGTAATCTTGATTTCTTTCATATTTACATAGTTATAAATAAATTCTATTATATGCGATTTAAGACACACGCTATTTTCAATTTATATTAATGCAACTTTTGTGCTTTCTTATGTAAAATATCACATCTTAGTTAAATTCTGTTTTTTATTTGCAATAATACTGTTTTATTTATGTGCCAGATGTTATTCTTTTTAAAGCAATAATATTCATTTAAGTCATAATAAACAAATAAAGTACAGGACGCAATAAAACAGCATTCTTTTTATTATTGTTATTATTTAGTATAAATGACACATTTATAAGCAAATATTTTGTTAGAAATTTTTTCATAGTTGACATATGTCAAATAAGAGATTATTAAATTAAATTGGGTGTTTGTATAGCATGTATTCTGGCCATTAGATGGCATAATACATACAAACCAATGGATACAAAAAACACATTTATAGTAAAAAAGTATTAAATAAGAGCATAAAAATAATACATTCAGAAATAAAAATTATCTAGTAACAAAAATAAATGTATATATTTATTTTTGATTTTATGACAAATGTACTGAAAAAACGAATAATATATCTAACTACCAAAGCAAAAAAAAAAAATATTGCTTCATATAAAAAATTAATTCATAAGTAAAACAATTTATAGCTATAAGTATGTTAAATTAAAGAAATCTATATCAAATGAAATGGAGATATGATACCAATTACAAGACCATAAAAAATAAATATCCACAAAAAAAACCCATTTGTAAACCACATGTATATTCTTTGTCTTTGTTGCCCCCCCCCCCCATTACAATTTTCAACTTATTTATACTAACTTCAATTCATCTGCATGTGGTAAAATAGTTATAAATGTAACCTTTTTCTTGTTATATTCAATAAAGTCCTTTTGAGAGATAAAAATTTCAAAATGATTTACATTTTAGTAGGCAATAACTAATACTCAGCAATAGTTTTCTAATGTTATAGTAAAAAAGTAATGAAACATGATAGTTATACATATAAAGAAATGTACAATTTTCAGTTGTGTAAAGTTTAAAACATAAGTTTTTATTTTTTTATATATAAATAGATTGCTTTTCTTTAATATACTTATTGCTGTGGATTAGATTTTACTTGCTAAAACATAAAGCACATTCATGTTCTTACTTAATATATTTCTTCATGTAAATATTTGAAATACAGGCATTTTTTATATACTTAATTGTAAATATAGGGGATTTGAACTCAGACTTTCAAGCACCTTCAACTATTTACACTATCACATACCACTGATACACGTGTTCACACATATATAGAAAAGATAAATAATCACCAATATATGTATTTCATGTTAAACCAGCACTCATCAGTTGGTGCAGATTATCATCTTCCAAACATATATATATAATCACTGCTTAGTTTATATTAAGAAAGCAAATCGTCATACTTTAATGGGCAGGCTTCAGTCTATTCTAATCTCCAACTCTTTAGCCATCCATATCATTGAAAATATGATGATGGAAAGACCAAATCCCATGCTAATTCCAATATTATTGCCATGCCCATGTTAACTTCAAGCCACTCTGATCCCTCATATATATGATATGATCCACTTAAATATATAGAAGAGGGATGGGCAGGATGCAGATTTAATGTATAAATATTTGAAATACAGGCATTCTTCATATACCTGGAACTTAATTGTAAATATAGGGGATTTGAACTCAGACTTTCAAGCACCTTCAATTATTCACACTATCACATACCATTGATACACATGATTACTCATTTATAGAAAAGATAAATAATCACCAATATATGTATGGTATGAGATAATGTGCATAGTTGAAGGTGCTTGAAAGTCTGAGTTCAAATCCCCTATATTTACAATTAAGTTCCAGGTATATGAAAAATGTCTGTATTTCAAATATTTATATATTAAGCCTGCATTCTTCTCACCCCTGTTCTATGTATTTAAATGGATCATGTCCTATACATGAGGGATCAGAGTGGCTTGAAGACAACATGGGCATGCCAATTATATTGACATTAGCATGGAATTTGGGTTTTCCATCTCAGATTTTCAATGATATGGATGGTTAAAGAGTTGGAGGTTGGAATAGATTGAATCCTGTCCATTAAAGTATGAAGATTTGCTATCTTAAAATAATCTGAGGACTGAATGTATATATATGGGAGATGAGCTGGACCAACTGATAAGAGCTGATTTAGTACAAAATACATATACTGGTAATTATTTATCTTTTCCATATGTGTGTGGTTATGTGTATCTGTGGTATGAGATAATGTGAATAGTTGTAAGGTGCTTGAAAGTATGAGTTCAAATCCTCTATATTCTTCATGTAAACAAATTTCATTTTTTATAGATTTTCATCTGGCTTTGTGCTTGCATTTACATGATTTGCCTTGATTTAACGGACCTGTTACCACAGGTTAGTTTTTCTTATTAAAATACTATTCAACACCTTTAAGTGAGTAAGAATTATCTAAGATTGTCATGAACTTTAAATAAGGATTGTCTTATCAAATTGTTAGAACTACCATGAATAATAAAGGTAAGATTCTATAAAAAAAAAAATTGAACTTGCTACAGCTGTCGATTGCGGAAATTTAAAAAATATATATAATAATTGGATTGAAAATCGAATTAGCTTAATGTTTATTTAAAGTAAGCTAGTATCCAAAGAAGGAAATTTAAGTTTGTTTGACTTATGAAACCATAGAGAAAAGAATTCTAATGACAATTTCAAACAAATCTAAAATTGTTGTTTAAAAAAAGTTAAGACTCTGCATACCATAATCCAAAGTAAATGTGAAATTGAAAAAATTACTTTGACTTTTTTTTTTTCAATTTTATTTAAAATACCATGATAAATTAACTAAATTAAAAATAAAAACTAGATTTGAATAATTAATGAAATGTAACTGTGTTAATAAAATAACATTATATTAAAATACTTTTTGGCTCACCCTATATAATATCGTAGTCATAATTAAATTAGCCATATATGCAATCATGAGAGTAAAAATAAAAATCTCTTTGTAACACCATTCTGCTACTAATGTGACGTGCTACTACTTATAATACTTTTATTGTTTGCAAAAAGTTGTCTTTAAATAAATTTTTTTTAAATTTGATTTTTCTGTTTTTATAAAGTTTTAAAATTACTTCATCCATTAACTTTTTTCCTTTTTACAGTTTTCTACTTAATTTGATTTTTTTTATCTATCTTTTTCAAATATTTTATACGAATAATCAAGTACTTCAATGGAATATTTGAAAGATTAAAAAAAAAAGAATATTTTTATTTAAATATGTCATTGAAATATGTTTTTTTAAAGTATAAAATAATGATAAAATACTTTACATTTTTAAAATACTCAAATTATATCCAAATGGTTTATTAATCGGGAAATCATTAAAGCGTTGTTAAACAAAATAATAAGAGTAATAGATCACATGACCATATTCTCTTAAGCTTATAAGTTATAAACAATGAGGATTGCCAATTCCTCAACAAGCTTTGTGATAAATGCTTAGCCAGAGCCAGCATTTAAAATATCTCTGTCAGGAACTCCCCCTCCCAAACCCTTGTCCATGGTTTCATGCTTTGGCACTCCTCAGAGAGGTGCCAGTGTAGGTTCATGCCAAAGCATGAAACCATGGTCGGGGGTTTAGGGGGGGTTCCTGACAGAGATATTTTAAATGCTGGCTCTGGCTAAGCATTTATCACAAAATAATAATGTGTTGGGAAATTCCAACTAATTCGAATGTAACAATGATATTTATGTGTGTATGTGTTGTACATCAACTAAATTCATTGTTTATTGCAAAAGAGAAACCATTTAACTCAAGATTTGCTGCTCCTCATCACTCATTTAAGTAGACAAACCATTTTTTCTTAATTAATCATACAGAATCAAGGTTTAAGAATTGTGGGCTACAGTTGTCAAACTCTGGAGCTTTGTATTCAAGAGCCACTTCTTTGGCTCTACTGTTTTCAGTGTTCAAACTTTCTACAAGCTGCTAGCAAAAATTCATTTGATTATTTTGGTAATGTGAAAGGTAATGTACATTATTATTTGCCCTCATCTTTTTTATGTCACATTTAAATCCAATGACTGTGTCAATTATAATAAAAGAAATAGAGGCAATCAGATAGCAAAATCATGAGGATGCTGAAAAATTATAGTTATTTCATTTAAAAATTACTCATTTTACTATTATGTTATTTAATTGTAACTCAATCTATCTTTTATTTCCTTTATTATTTATGTGTAATTCTATAGATAGGGAAGGTCCCCTATGCAAGGAAGATTATAAAATTATAACTTCTTTACAGCTTAACACTGCTTTTGACCAGGCCAGTCATATTTATAGCACTGATAGGTACATAGTAAGATTTACAGCTTAACACTCCTTTGGATTAGGCCAGTCATCTTCATACCACTAAGATAGGTATGTAGAAATTAAAACTTTTACAAGCCTACTTAATGATATAAATATGATGGCCTGGGTGAAAGCAGTGCTAAGCTGTAAATCTGTAAAGGGATTACAATAATATAATTTTTTCTGCCATTTATATACTTCTGGAAAGTATATGTTATTTTCTAGAAGATTCTAACTAAATGTATAGCAAATAACTAATTACTCTATAATTTCATACATATTTATCTACATTAATGTTACTAGCATTAACATGTACTTTAATTCATGCTGCTTTGTTGTGACTCTACTTTCAATTTATATTTTGAGTCCCAAAGCTTTAATTTCTGTATAGTTGCTTATAGGAACAACTGTTTTTTCATAATCCATAAATACAAAGTATAATATCAGCACATTCTTATTGGGTTTTTTTTTTTTTGTAATTTGTCTTAATACTTTGATATGGACTACTGTGGTAAAACTCCTTATAAATTCAGTTTGTTTTTTGATTGGTTTGAGTTCAAGTTATCTATAAACAAGTTTTAATTATTATAGGACAGACCTACATTGAGAGATCTGCAATTTCTAAAATAATTTTTGGGGCAGTTTTTAAATACCCATATAACTATTGCATTCTTCCAGTCACCTGATTCATTTTTGTGATTTAGGTATTTGGTATACCTTGCAAATATTACCAGCAATTTTTTTTGTTCCTCAACTATTTTTTTATATTTATTCATTTAAAATACTTGGTATTTCAAAAGGTGTTGTAATTAAGGCTATTTATTTTCTTCTTGACTTTTACTGCACATTAATTATACAATTTTACTCTTTGAATTATTTGTCTATTTAAATTAAACAAGTATAAAAAGCAATCTTACACATATCATAGTATTGTATATATATATTTCACCTATTCATTATTTATAAATGGAATAGCTATCCAAACTTTTTTACTTTTTAATAATTCATAATCAAACGTAAAACACTTTTTATTAAAATTTATAATGGTATTATATATCATATTATAATTATATCCAAGATTTAACAAGTCATTAGTAAATTTACTCAAATTAAAAATTCTATCAGATAAATATTTACAAAGCTTTTCATTCCTAAACAAAAAAGATTTCAAAACTGATAATTTATGTCAAGCGTTGTTAGCCAAGAGGTCAGCACAGCTAACTTGCGAGCAAGCACTTGTTTGCAGACGGTTGTTGCGGGTTCGCCTCCTGGCCGATGCTATGACGTATGGAAAAAAAACTGATAATTTATGCGATATTGGAACCTGTGAATCATATGGGATCCCATACACCTAAATTATCAGCTTTGAAATCTTTTTTGTTTGGGAATGAAAAGCTTTGAAAAATATTTATCTGATAGAATTTTTAATTTGAGTAAATTTACTAATGACTTGTTAAATAGTGGATATAATTATAATATGGTACATAATACTATTATAAATTTTAATAAAAAATGTTTTACATTTGATTATGAATTATTAAAAAATAAAAAAGTTTGGATAGCTATTCCATTTATAAATAATGAACAGGTAATATATATATAATACTATGTGTAAGATTGCTTTTTATACTTCGTTTAATTTAAATAGACTATTGACTAATTCAAAGAGTAAAAAGATGCTTATTCATCCAAATTGTATAATATATAGATGGATTTGTAAATATGGTATGAGTTCTACTAGGGAGTCTTGGTGTAGTTCTGATAAAAATGGGGATATTTCGTCTTCTGTATTCTTTGATCATAATAGAATTTGTAATTGTGGATTTAATTTTGATTTTAATAATGTTAAAATTATGGGGATTGAAAAAGACCATAATAAACGTAAAATTAGGGAAACTTTATTGATTAATAAATATAAACAACATTTAATTAATAGACAAGCAGCAAATGTTTAGATTAGAGAATTGTGAATGATAAAATTAATGAATTGTGGGGAAAATGTTTATTGTAATGTTATTTTTGAATAGTTGACAACGACTACTGAGCTAGTTGAAAGTACTTCTGAATAAAGTATATATAAAGATTTATTTACTGTATTTTGAATAAATATTGCTTGAAGTAATTATATTTTTATAATAACTATTAATACAGATATTTGTTTAATATTTATATACGATTTTAATGATATTTCTCCATATATTTTTTAGACAAATTTCACATATGGTGCAATAAGGCAAAATATGAATTTAAAAACTGATATTGCAAATTGAGTCCATGTCATCTAATAATATTTATTTAATTTTTGCTATAAAAGTGGGTACTAGACAATGTGATTTCACGTTGACATATTAGTCTTACCCAGTTAAATCATATTTGAAATTTACCTAAATAATATATGAAGAAATCCCATAAAATTATTAATATTAAATATATGAAACCATAATACTCATCTAATAATATATATATACATCCATGTGTTATTTTCAAATTTCTGAGGCATTTTAATGTACACTATTATTAAAAAACATACTTTTTTCATTTCAATTTTTGAGATAGCTATTTTTTTTACTAATTCCTTTAAATCTATTATTTAAATTTTGTCTGTAATTATTAATATATTTTTTTAAAAGATATCTTTTAAATTTTTGCAAATTAAGTAAAATATATTAAAGATCTTTTTTTTTCTTGGGAAAAAAAAAATTATTGACATTAATTATCACATGACATTCCACCTCCACTTCATCACCATAATTAAAATTTTATCATGGTACAATGTGTTTTAAATATTTATATTTATCTTATTAAGCCAAATTCATTTTAGATCTTTACTTTTTAATTAATAATAATTAAATTACCTATTAAGTATTGAATTCATAGTCAGCTTGGCAATAGCCTATTATTTGAAGAAGAAAAAATTCATAGCCTGCTCTCATTTGAAAAATTTTTCCAAGGATCCTCGAGCCTATAGTTAAAATCCCTCTGTGATTATTGACTTGGAAGACAAATAAGCTGATCATAACACCTTTAAGTCTATCAATTGTAATAGTTGCCATTGGGGTAAAAAAGATCAATACAAAGTATTTTCAATGTACATATATATATATATATATATTTGATTTGTTTCAGAATAAACTTTTTATCGATAATTTTTTTCTAAAATAAATTGTTCTATAAAGTACTTCTTTATATATTAACTAGCAATTATTTTAATCTCTGATTTGTCATAGAGTATATATAAAAATAGGTATTTTATTAATTGAATAAAATATTTATATTTTATTATATTTATATATTTAAATTTAATAATTTACTTGAACATTAGGGTAGCAAATCACTTGGAGACATTATCTTAAAGATCTGAAGATCAGACTAATATGATTTCAGGGTAATGTGTCATCGTTGGAAAATACTAAAGAACCAAAATGGGTCATTATTATTTAATGCATGATCATCATCATAAGTAATGGTGTTTTTCATCTTAATATAATAAATATTAATATTATTTTGAGATTGTGAATTCAGATATCATAATAATTTTAATTCAAAAGAAATTATTTAATATTATTTATATATTGTATATAATATATAAATATGAAAGAATTGTAGAAACAATAACTGGTGTTTATCATTTTATGCAGATTTATTGTCTGTTAAACAAGCAATTGTGTTAATAATAAATAAACTATAAATGTCCAAAACAACTGGTTATCATATTTCAATCACATGACTGCAGCCCCCCCCTGCTCACATAAACCAATAGAAAATCAGCAATCAATTGTTAAAGCGTGGTTACCTTTACAACAAATTTCTAATTATTCTATTGGTTTACTTATATATGCGAGCTATAGTAATATGGCTCAATAATATATACTAGAGTGAAACCAAATCTTATTCAATAAAATATTTGCTATATCAGAATTATATAAGTTTTAAGATTTACATAACTAATTGTAACTTTGTTATTTTATCCTATATATATTTATATGTTTAATATACTGTAATCACTATTGATGATGAAATATGTTACATGGTTCAAATTAGTTTAGGTGCATTATACCTATTATATATATACATATATATTATTTGGTATCAAGCAAATATATAGTAAGTATCTGTGTACATATAAATATTTGTTAATAAAATCAGTTTCAAAAGAAATTATACATAAATGGTAATATGAAATATATGTGCTGTTAGATTTAAAGCCATTTTCTGGATTAGTATTCAATTGAGTAGTTGATTTATTACATATTAATTTTTAAATAAGTAAACTATATGATTAATGATAAGTATTGGACATTAAATCAAGGATCATAACCTAATTTTAATGGCCCATGCTTGCAGTAAAATAGATAAGATTATTAAGTTCTGTGCAATTGGATATATATCTGGATGTATAAGAGTTTGACCTCTAATTTTAGTTTATTTTGTTGTAGAAATGTGATTGCAGTTTTTTAGAGATTGTGCTGAAGCAGAAATAGCATTTTAGAAACCAAAGAGTAAGTATAATTAAAACAATTGCTGTAATGCTGAGGAAGAGTCCTCTCTTTATGTTGTTAATGAGTATGATAGGTGATGTTCAGTGAGACCAGTGATAGATGTAATGAAGGTTCACTATATTTGAAGTGATGAGTATGTAAAGAGAAAATATTGGATAGTTTATTTCTCTTTGTGGCAGAATTAAAAAAATATATTTTATCTAAAAAGTCACAGGTTGGTAAAGCCTCCAAATTAACCTTGATAAGAAAGTCAAGCTATTTGTCTCCTAGATACCAGAATTTAAATTTTTGGATATTGTGCAATGAAAAAGAGATTAAAGTATTAATAATTGCTCAGTTTTGAAGACAAGATTATAAGCTTTCCAGTAATTTGTTTTAGTTGATACAATAAATTGTCTGAATATGGATTATGTGGCAAGGGTATTGAGGAGCCTTTTTTTAAAAAAAGGGTAATTTTAACTGGGGGTGATGTATCTGTTAGGCTGGGAAATGGATTAAAAATATTTGATTATTACATTTACTATTCTTTGGAAATGGATTATAAGAATAGAATAAAGTCCATGGTTATTGGTATGTTTTCACGTGATTGTAATATTCATCACCACAGCTATCTTTTTCCATATCAATTTTGTACATAAGAAATTCATTGTCTTTTTCAAAGAATTTGTGTAATTAATGGTGGGTATGTAATATATTATTTTCAGAAATATTAGGATATGAAGATGATTTTATCATGTAAATGATAAGTAGGTTTTAGATAAGGAATTTGTTATGGTTTCAATGAATGTAAGCTGCATTTCTTGGATTAAAGCTTTCATTGCATTTGTGGATTTATAAATAGGTAAAATGAGAAAATTATGAGAAGGTGCTGTAAAAATGGATGGTACAATGTTTTCAGCTTAGATATTCCATATTAATAATTTATTGGGGGTGAACTAGAATTTTATATGGTTTTTTTATAAATCTCAAAAAAATAGTTGTTAGTATAGAAAGGCATTTTTAGAAGGATAAAAGGTACTCATACTTATGACAATCCATCCTGCTCAATGGTGCTGTTTCCATGGAAAAGCACAGAAATATGCCATTTACATGGCCAAACTTATGGTCTATAGAACAGCTGTGTTCATATTAGCCATTGCAGGCCTAGATTGCATTACACATGGCACACTAATGTGCTTCATGACACTATGCAAATAGTGCACACTTCACATCTCACTACTGCGGGAATATAAAATTCAACTGGCCATAACTCTTTTAATGTGCATTTGAAGTAATGATCTTACACTCTACCTGATATATCATTACATAGTAATAATTGTAAGCATATTGCCGCACTTTCCTACACATTTTTGAAAGTGAATTTAATTTCAAAAGGATAGGTTCCAGCACCATTTCAGAGAATTCATGGGAAACATCACGTTTGCGCGAGAACAGCTATGAGACTACTAAAATGGCTGTGGTGGAATCTACACTCTGAAATGTATAATGTAATTTTAAAATGTAATTATTCCATTCTATTAAATGATGTTGTTTCATAAAGAACAGCTACGAGACAAATCAAATGTCTGAGGAAATCTTAAGATTGGTTTGATCAGAGTAGTGGATTTATTGGCCAATCCTTCAGATCGGCAAAAACAGCATCACTCCCCCTGCACATTCCAGTGCTACACACTGAAACATATAATGTACTTAAAAACTGTAATTTAGAAAATAATGTTTTTAAAAAAAAGTAAATGTATTTTCAAAGAAATTTAATTATTCCATTCTATTAAATAATGTTGTTTTGTAAAGAACAACTACGAGACAAATCAAATATTTGATGTTGCACATTATTTTAGAAATCCTAAGGTTGGTTAAACTGTAATTTAGAAAATAATGTGTTTTTTTTTTTTTTTAAAAAAAAAAAAAAAAGGAAATGTATTTTGAAAGAAATTCAGTGTTTTATATCTAAAAAAAATGTAAATCCCTCCCAAAAAAAGAAACTGGTGAAAGCATTATTTAAAAAAAAATTAACATGTAAATCAGCCTGATAACATTATATCTATTTGTTTTTGACTAGCAACAGTGCCATTGAGTGGGATGGATTGTCATAAATATGAGTACCGGATAAAAGATAATAAGATCATCCATACAGGAAATGGGCTTAATGCTTTTATTGATGAATGGAATATAGATATCAGATAATTTATTTTCAATTTTTAGTACCAAAGAATTAATATAAGTTATAAATGATAAGGCACTAAGGAAATATTCTTGGGAAATAGAATTGTGAGAGTTGAAGTCAGATTTTTTCCATTAAAAGTAATATGAATTTCTCTCTATTTATGGTATGGCTTCTGAGAATATATTATATAGGTTCAGAGATATTGTAGGTTTTAAAATATGGATCAGATTTTTAATTTGAACAGAATTCAAAGTCATTGTTTAATTAAACAGTAAATGGGCATTTTCCTAAAGGGTTTCACTTGATCTGTAATTGTTTTAGAAAAAGTAATGATTATTGTAGGGTGTGATCTTTTTTGTGTGTGAATTGAAAAGCTGTGATAAATGGCAAGGGTTGTATTTTATTTTCGATAATAAATTGTATGATTTTAATTAAAATTGGAATCGTGGAGATGTTCAAAGTTATTTAGAAAAGATAAAATATTTTTTTAGGAAAAGGACAGAGGAAGCATGATATAATTGTTCATTGTTCATTGCTTATAGAGAAAGTTCAATAGATATATATTATAGGGATGATAAAGAAATTTGGATGAATAAGTATTAATTTGGCAATTGCATGAAGCCATAAAGTATACAATCTGAAAATGAATTGAGCTTGAATATAATACCCATTCTTTGTAATTTTTTGATTAGAGTTAAAGGATGGGTACTGATATAAGGGAAAAGTGAAAATTTAAATTTGGTCTTGAAATGATCGAATAATAGAACAAGCATTTATTGGTCTGTGAGTACTTGATTTTTTTCTTTTTTTTTTAGATGATGAAGGGATAATTTTTATCTTTTTGCATAAGAGCCCAGTGTATATATTCTCTGAACCAGGTATTTGGTTGAGTTAATAAGATTTTTGTATTTTTAGTTCCTAAGTACTCTGCAAGCAAAAAAAAAAAAAATCCATTGTTGTTTAAGGTGATAAAGGAGGCAGAATCAGGTGAAGTAACTTTTAGTTTTTGGTATAGCAAGTCAATATCTTTGATTAGTGCCTGATGACTGTATTAATAATATCAATACTAGCAAGCCAAACCTCAGGTGGTGTAATGAAAGAATATCAATTTTTTTTGAAGAGAATATGCATTTCAGAAATAACTGCTTCTCATATAGAAGACTTTAAAAAAAGTCTAACAGCATTATTGCATTGAGTGAGTAAATCAATAAGGATTGCATATTTTGGGGTATAAAATAAAGACATTGTTAGGGAAAAAACATGCAGCACTCTAATGTGAAGGTCTTTAGAGACAAATTCAGAGTATATCTATGTTGAAATATCCCATAGGTATAGAAGAGTAGAAATTTGGGGATAGAGTTACATTTATCTGAAAGATTATTTGATAAATAAGTAAGGGTCAGTTGTAAAGGTATGGATTGATAAGGTTTATGGTGAGGGCAAAGTTATGAAAGGAAGAGATCACTGTTTTGGTCAAAGTATAAGATTTTAAAGGATATAAAGATTGCTGTGTGGTGAGTCATAATTTCTAGCCATGCAGCAAATATGTTGGAGGTGGAGAGTTGTAAAGTAATCAAATTTTTCGAAATATTTTTGAATGTCTATCCTACTATTGATTGAATATTTAGTTGGCAAAAAGAAGCAAATATGATGAGATAATTGTGTAATTCATTTGTTAATTGAAAATAGGTGCTGAGGGGAATTTATTCCTCTTACATTAATTCTTGTAGTGTTAAGAGGCATTTTAAATATTAGTATGCAGATAGATAAATCGATTGTTTTAATAATCTCCATATTTCCTTTTTCTTTTTTATTCTTTATATAAATAAAGATATAATAAAAGACAAATGATCCCCAAAATGCATTTCATGCTGAACCAGCATTCATCAATTGGCCCATGTCACCAGAACTCAAATAGACGTCGTTATTACATGGAGAATATTTATCTAAGGCGAATTGTCACATCTTAATTCCTACCGCCAAACTTACTCCACTCACAATTAAAGATTATTATATCTGATTTTTTACACACACGCGCGCGCGGCTTTTCACCGTCCTTCTCGTATGCGTATTATCTTATCGATTATTTTAATAATCCCTATATTTCCTCTTTCTTTTTTATTCTTCATATAAATAAAGATACCTTAAAAGACAAATGCCCCCCATGATGTATTTCGTGCATATATAAAATATAGAAAGTCTAATAAAGTGTTTGTGGTTCGATGGTGGGCACAACATAGTTTATATAATTAACATTGGTATAATAAATATTTTATAATTAAATCCAGTGTTATTATATACATATAATTCACTTCAGGTTATGTAAATTAATAATATTAATTCTTTAATGCAGACACACTCATTTCTATCGTCAAATATATATACGTGTATGAAACAAATCTCACTATTATTTAGTTTTTAAAACATTAAATAATAAATAAATTCAGAAGCATGCTTTTAACTGGTAAATTTAGTATTAAAATTACCATATTACAGAAGTTAATGTATTCATTTTAAGATTGATAAGAATTATAAAAAATAAAAATCATATGTCACATGACTCCATTTCTCTTTTAAGCTTGTGAAATATAAACAAAGAGCTTTGCTAGTTGCTCAACAAGCTTTGTGATAAATGCTTAGCAAGAGAAAACATTTAAAATATCTCTTATCAGAAACCATACTCAAATCCCAGGCCAATAGTTTGTGCTTTGGCACTCCTCAGTGAGGCGCTAGGACAGTTTCAGATATTATATCTAAAAATACCAACCCAAAGCCAGCATTTCTCTAAGAGTTAACCATTGAGTAGAAAATCTGAAAATTTCAGACACTTAAATGTCTTCAAATCCAGCTATCTAACTCAAATAGCTATATGGGACTGAGAGATCTTCAAGAAAACCATAGACAACTCATATATGGTTTGGCTGAAGATCTCTCAGCCCCATATAGCTATTTGAGTAAGATAACTGGCTTTGAAGACATTTAAGTGTCTGAAAAATTCAGATATTCTACTCAATGGTTAACTCTTAAATAAATGCTGGCTTTGGATTGGTATTTTTAGATCTAGTGTCTGAAACTACTCTAGCATCTCACTGAGGAGTACCAAAGCTTGAAATCATTTAGTCTGGGATTTGGGTGTGGTTTCTGGTAGAGAGATTTTAAATACTTTCTCTGGCTAAGCATTTATCACAAAGCTTGTTGAGCAACTAACAAAGCTTTTGTTGATAAGAAATATATTTCAATCATTGAAAGAATGTTTCTGCAATATCTTTATTATTTAATGTTTTAAAAATTAAATGATTGCATATATGATAAAATTCTAGTAATTGTTTAAATGAAAAGATAATGTTAAATGCTGTAAATAAATAATATTTGAAGGCTAATAGACTTAAAATAACAGAAATCCTTCAACCAGAATTATTTCAGAATATTTTAAAATATATAAAACTTTTAATTGTTCTTTGTTTTTTGCCAAAGTGATGAGCCATTATTTTTCTTTCTGTTTTATTTTTTTAATAAATAAAATATTTTTCATTATATCTTTATGTTAACAACTTTTATTAAAATCATAAATTTAAAAAATTAAAGTAATTTCAAAGATAAAATATCAACTTTCCAAATAAAAAAGTAATAAAAATAAATAAATAATCAAAAAACAAAAGTTATTTTATCTTCCAGCAAAAGAAATATATTTTTAATAAAAAGAGACAAAGGTTTCCCACTGAATCTGAGATTTTAAGGCTAATTTTGTTAAAAAACAAAACATAACAGAAATGTTCTTTGAAATATTAAAAATCAATTTTCTATTATTTAAAAAATACAAAATAGTTTATAATAGTAAAATGTTTCTGATGGATATCAGTAAAATTTCAGCTAAATTTTTTTGTTAAAAATGCTTCTATATTCATATAAAACAGAAATGCATAATCCAAATATTTATTAAGAAACAAGACTTTTAAAATTTTTCAAAAAATAAACAAATAAAGAAATTTATTATAAATATTATATGTATCACTGAGGAAGTCAGTAGCAGAAATCGATCTGGGGTTGGGGATATTCTGCAAAGCTTGTTAAGAGTTTATTTGTGAGCTCTATATATAACATTTATAATACAAGCTTGTTAAATTAGGTCATGAGACATATGACTTGATCTCTTTGAAATTTTTTTTTTTTTTTTGCTATTAAGGCTTTGGCAATTTTATATTGCTAAAGCTATTAATATATATACATCTGAACTTGGTTCAGTCCCATATGGCTATTTACGTTAGATAGCAGGATTGGAAGACATATGATTGTCCAAATATTTCAAATTTTCTATTTAACAGTATCCATTAGATGAAGTACTAGGCTTGTCCTGAAATTTTTAATCAAATGCTTGAATGTCCTAGCACCTCACTGAGAAATCCAGTAGCAGAAACTGGTCTGAGATTGGGGATTTTCTGCAAAGCTTGTTAAGAGCTTATTTACAAGCTCTTATATAACATTTATAATACAAGCTTGTTAAATTAGATCATGTGACATATGACTTGATTTCTTTGTAAAGAAAATTATGTATAAATTTATTTTCTCTGATATTTATCAAAAAATGATAATGCACAGAATACAAATAATTTTTTACTCAATAGAATTACAACAATCTCTTTTACTATTGACTTGAATTGTTTACTGCTAAATGCTGATATCTAAAGGATATAGCAGGAACTAAAATCTTGAACAATTTCTAACTGCTAAAATCATTCATAACCTTTTTTTATACAAATTTTTATAATCAAACAAACACAATCAAAAGTTAACTTCAGTTTAGCTTCATAGATGGGTCAAAGGTTAAAGATATTACGTATTGGAATGCAGGTATGAAAAAAGCCTGTACTGTAGAAAAAATTATATATTAAAATATAGTGCTGTAAGGTCTTCCCATCCCTTGTATATGTGTGTAAATTAATTATGACCTGTACATGAGGGGTCAGAGTGACTTATGCTAAACATCTATAGGATGAAAAGGTTGACACCAATGAGGGCTTTGAGCATGCCATCACCAGATTTTCAATGAAATGGATGGCTAAAGAGTTGTGGGGTGGAGTGGATTGGAGCTTATCCATTAAAGTATGAAGATTAGCTATCTTAATATAAGCAGAGCAATGATTATATATATGTGTGGAGATGATAATCTGGACCAACTGATTGATGAGTGCTGGTTTAGCATGAAATACATATATTGGTGATTGTTATCTTTTTAACATGTGTGTGATCAAGGGTGTCAGCAGTATAAAATAACATGGATAGTTGAGGGTTGTGTGAAAGTCTGAGTTTAAACCATACATATTGGAATGCAGGTATGAAAAAAGCCTGTACTGTAGAAAAAATTATATATGTAAATATTTTTAAAAAATGTTGATTTATTAAAAGAAGGTAAGAACTTATAGTAATTACTTATATTTTTACATTAAACATTCTCTTCTTTTATTTATTAACTTATATTTTTACATACACACACAAGGTATTTTTCATTCAATTTGTTGCTTTTTTTGTTTAATTCAATTTGTTACTTTGTTCATTTGCTTCCAGGTTAAGATCAACTAAAGAACTACCAGAAGAAAATAATAGAGTGCAATAAATTGAAATGATGAAAAGAAAGGAAGCTTCCAGAAATCAATAATACTGAGGATAAAATGGACTTTGAAGTTTAATATAAAAGGAAAGTACAAAAATAACATTGATACACTCAATCACATATATGCTGAAAAGATAAATAATCACCAATATATGTATTTCATGCTAAACCAGCAATCATCAGTTGGTCCAGATTATCATCTCCCACACATATATACTATAAGAGCTCAGATATATATTAAGATAGACAATCTTCATACTTTAATGGACAGGCTCCAATCTACTACACACTCCAACTCTTCAATCATCCATCCAATTGAAAATCTGATGATGGATGGACGGTTGAAGAGTTGGAGTGTGTAGTAGATTGGCTGACCATTAAAGTATGAAGATTGTCTATCTTAATATATATCTGAGCACTTATAGTATATATGTGTGGGAGATGATAATCTGGACCAACTGATGATTGCTGGTTTAGCATGAAATATGTATATTGGTGATTATTTATCTTTTCAGAATATATGTGCTTGAGGGTATCAGTGTTATTAGATAGAGTGGAGAGTGATGGGTCATCTAAAAGTCTGTGATCATATACCCTACATTAAAAATAACATGTAGAATTCTCAGTCTTCAATGCATCTTAAAGACTATTGCCTGATTAAAAGCCAAATTTTTTGAAGTGAGATGAAGAATTTTGCACATATGCATATAAAAGGTACTTATGTATTAAATCTGCTATGCCTTTTCACATTTGTATCAGTCTGCTGATAATTTTCTAATCTTGAGATGTCATCAAATAATTTGTATATTGGATCTTGACAAACTAAATGAAAATGACACTTTGTGTCATCAAATCCCCCCCCCACAAGGTATGACATTCTGCCATTGCATATGCAGCCAGCAATTATCAAATTTTACTTAAAATTTTAAAATGCTATATATATTAACTTTGACATGAAATTACAAAACAAGCACTAAAGCAAAATTACTAAAAAAAATAATACTACATAAGAAAAAAAATACATCTATCACTTAATTAAGGGTATTAACTAGAAAAGTAACATTATGTAATTAAAAAGTAATAAGTATATTAACTACAAAATGGACAGTAAATCAAAAAAAAAAAAAAAGGAAAAGAAAAAAAATACTACATCCATTAACTATGGCAGAAAAGTAAAAAGTGGACAGATCAAAACATCAGGTTTTTAAAAATTGAGAATTAAAGCACAATTTTCTATGGTATAAGGGTTGCATGGGATTTTGATTGAGAAATGTCTAAGTACATTTATTTTGTTAAAAACCAAAAAATAAATTGATAAACTTTTATCAAAATGTAAAAAAAAAAAAAAAAATTCAACTTTTATTAAAATGGAATGAATGATTTGAATTGACTTCTTCAAATATAGTTCAGAATAGAAATGAAAAAGCACCATCTTCTTTGTGCAGCCAGCCAGTTGTAGTTCTTCACTTATGGAAGGAAAAAAAATTGTAAATTTTTATTAAAGTACTGAATCAATGAAGTAGACTTATTTTTTTAATATTGCCAGATTGCAAATGAAAGTGTTATCTGCTTTGTGTCCATTGTGTAATTTCATGCCCGAATTAATATAAGTAGTATTTTTTAATTTTAAGTAAAATTTGGGAAATGTTTTCTATTATTATGATGGCAGAATACCATACCTTGTACGTAAGAGTGTGGGGTGGTTTTGATAGCACAAAGAGCCATTTTTTGTAAACTTTTATTAAATAAAATACAGAATCAAAAAGGTAATCTTATTTTTTTAATATCATTCAGAATGCAAACAAAAATGTCATTTTCTTTGTGATCATTTTGTAATTTCATGCCAGAGTTAATATACATAGTATTTTTAATTTAAAAAAAAAAAGGGGGAATTTCTGGTTGTTTTTGTAATGGCAGAATGATGTACCTTATACAAGAAGTAAGGGAAAATGACTTTGATGACATAAAGTACCATTTTTTAAAAACTCACAACTACTTGTTTTTATTTAGTATCCTAATGTGTTATTATTATTTTTCTGTACAAATTTATAACTTAAGTTTGTCAGAAGTTCCAGTGTTCACATTTTTGATGAAATGACTGGATCATAATATTAAAAATTTATGGCAATGACATAAATGTAAAAAAATGTAGCAGCTCTTATACATAAGTACTATATAAAATTATATATATATTGTAATTATGTTAAATAGTATTTAATATTTAATTTTTGCAATTATGTTATATAATTATAAATGGAAAAGTATATGTGTAGCCTATTTTTGAAATACCTACAGTGATATGTATGTGTGTATATATATATATATGTTGAATTAAATATTTTCTTAGATCTTGAAATTGGTAAAACATAGAAATAAAAAGATTATATACATGTAAACAGAAATAACTTCATCTTTTGATGATGCCATAAAACTATATCAATTATTAAAGTGATAATTCTGAGTCTAAATAGTTTTTTATTAACCTATATCTATATACTTACAATTAAATTATTGTATAAACTAAAATACAAAAATTAGTCTTATAGATTTACAATACAAATATTAATAATATAAATTCTACAAGAACTACTTAGTTTTGCAATTAATGAATTAAAAAAAAAAGAAAAAAAAAGAATTAAATCAGTGCCCTGATAATCAATAATAACAATAAAGATGATATATAAATGATGCAACAAAAGAATTAATGGCTTTAGTACAAATAAATCAAATGACTAACTAGGACACAGAATCAAATGTCAATAAAAAAGACTAAAAAGGTTAAAATAAAGGCAAAACATAATGATTCAGCTGAAGACTGTTTCTATGCTTAATATGGACTTAAAATTTAATGTCACCATTAATATTTTCAACCATTATCAAACCACTGCAAAATGAAAGCTTTCCCAAGATTAATTTTACTTCAATTTCTAGCCTCTCTTATCTAAATCAAACCAGAAACTGCTTTAATTCAACCATTTGCTTCACTTTTTAGGTTTTTTTATAATTTCTTGGGATCCTATTTAACATTTTCTGTCATCTATTATTATCTTGTCTAGCAATATGTTCATCCCAGCTTCACTTATCTCTTAATTTATTCAATGATGTCAATAATATGTATTTGTTCTTTCTCCCATGTATTTCATTTTTGATTCATTCTTATTACTCCTAACATAATTCATCCTTACTTTATTGAATGATTTGAAAGCTCTATATTACTTTTTTGTAAAGTATTCAAGTCTCCAATACACTAAGAAAAAACAGATAAGACATAGTTTTCCATATGTCATAGCATCTGCCGAGACGCGAACCCACAACCGTCTGCAACCAACTACTTGCTTGCATGGCAGCTGCGATACCTCTCGGCTAACAATGCAAGACTAAGACATAGTTATTACAAATATTTCTTTTCAAGCACATATGCATATTTCCATTTAATATCAAGTTATTCCTACCAAATGCATTCCATCAAAATTTAATTCTGTGTTTAATTTCATTTATTATGCTTTCATGTATATTAATAATCTGACCAAAGTATAAGTAGTTGTGACTTCCATTCTAATTCATCATTAGCTAACTTTATTTTTTCTTTTGGGAAAATTCATTAAACATTATTTTAGTCTTGTTTGTATTTATCTTTAATCATATTTTCTTACTTTCATCTGATAACTTTTGCAGCATTTTCTAAAGCTCTGAAATATTATTTGTAAAAATAACCACATCACCTGCAAAAATCTAGTTAATCTAAATCATCTCAGTTGATTTTTATTTCCTTAGATTCCTATTTTAATTTACCAAATACTTTTTTCAAGGCATTTGTAAAAAATTTTGAAGTCATCATGTTGGTTAGAATATACTCTTCTCAATATAAATCTTTCTAGTATTACTAAGTAATCTAATTATTATTGTTGCATTTTGATATTTTTTTAGAATATGACAATGACATAAATCTATATCTTGATTTAGCATTGTAAAAAATGGTTATATGATCAAATGCCTTTTCATAATCTATAAACTGAAGCATAATTGTAATCCTTTGATGGAATATATTGTGGTAAAGCCACATTTAAATCCAGCTTAATCTTTTGATTGGTTAAAATTTTAAATTTTTTGTAGATGAGTTGTAATTAATTATCTTGGATAAAAAAATTGTATAGAACTGATATAAACTGATGATTTCTAATCTCTTCTTTATTACATTTTTTTAAATATTAATAATACTGCATTCTTCCAATATCTGGTGGTTTTGCCACCAATTTTTTCTACTTTATCACCTGCTCCTTTTATGGGTAAACATTACCTTTAGTGGGCCAATACATATGCACTCTGGTGGAATAATTTTGAATTACAATGCATAGTTCTCAGTAATACATATAATAAATTCCACAAAAATGGTGTCACTATTGCATAGAGACCTGAATGAAAATTCCTGCAGATAAGATGAAAATAAGACATTTCTAGTACCAAACATTTTAGCTTAAGTTTTGCACACATCAATGTAATCTGCATTGCTATCTAACACCAACTGCAGCATATCTCACCAGTAAACACAGTTCATCACCATGCTGACATAAAATAATGTTCTTTAGCAGCCACGTCCTCACTAACCATCTCATTGCCAATTCTGGAGTTTGAAGTTCCTCCATCAACTACCATAATGCCAAGATTCTGCGTGAATGTAAGATTCAACATTTTATTTATTAGCATGATAAGTGTTATAAGATTTATGCCTGGCCTGTCATAGCCTTATTGTGGTCAGTTGCGAAGTAATGTGGTTTTCACATAAGTTCTCTGAATGGATTTCAAACATCAGATAGCATATGTCATAGTGCCAACATTTCAACTACAAAAAAAAAAGTAACAAAATTTGGAAAAAAAATTTGAAATTATTCTGCCAGAGCACGTGTGTATATTTCCGCCTGCTAAAGATGCTTACCACTTTTAAGATATTGATTACAATTCCATTATTGGTTGTGGGTTTCTCCTTCTTCATAGATTTAAATGCATGTTTAACTTTTTCATTTAAAATGTTGGATAATTCAGATGATTTACTAATTTTAGGGAAGAGTTTGTTATCATATCCCTAATTGCTATATAATTCTTTATGGAGTTCTTACATAAATTTCATGATATTATTTCTTCTTTTAGTAATAGTTTTATATTTTCTTATTATAGTAGAAATGTTTTCTACCAATTCTAAGTTATTTTATATTTTTGAGATTTTTATTTCCTTCTATAGCCTTCTTGCTAATTATTTTTTCTTATATCATTATTAACTTTTTTGTATCACTTTACAAATCTAGATATTTAATTCCGTTTAATCGATCAATTTTATATATTTTCATTTTTTTTTTTTTCATATATTGTCTTATCTCATTCGAAAATCTGGTAAAATGCTACCTTTTTGTATGAGCTATTTTTGTTGTAGTTCTTAATAATGTATCAGTTATTTTACCATTAATTTCATTCAAATCTAAACCACCTTCAAAATCTGTTAATGTGTTAAAATAATTTGCAAATTCTAATTTAAATCCATTGGAGTAATTCCAAGAGTTAGAAATATCAGCTGTGAATATTGTTGTGTTTTTTTTTTTTTATAATAATTTTTGCCTCTCTAGTTTTGTATTATATCTTACTAATCAATACACTCGAAATACATATTTTTTGTTAGTCAAAATATAATTAAATTCCACAAAACTTCAATTCAATGCTTCCATGTTTATTATCATATAACATTTTTCCTTCAGAAAAAAATTTATAATACCGTTTTAGTTTTTCTGCAAACTCCATAATTTTGTGTCCTCTCTCATTTCTATCATCATAATCAAATTTACCCAGATCATTTTTATCTTTTAATTGCTTACCAATTGTGACACTAAAATCTCTCATTGGCATTTTAAAACATTGTTTGGTCTAATTAAAAACCGTTTGTTCATCCATATAAAAATTGTCTACTTCTTCATCACTATAAGAACTTGTTGATGCATAAACCTAACTATTTGCAATTGATATCTTCTGTTAAGTTGAATAACTAATTTTGCTACTCTGTTTGATATATCATCAATATCCACAATGTTCTTCTACTGGTATTTCCAGTATTTTTGCCTTTGCAGCGAAGTACATGTCCACTTTTTATATCAATTGTCTGTACCTTTTCTTCTAACTTCACAATGTTTACCAATGGGTTATATAATACTATACAGATTTTCCAATTCTTGCAATCTTCAATCATTCTGATCTGCAATTGTAATTATGTAAATAAAAGTTTGCTATTAAATGGCAACTTAAGGACTGCTGCTTTGTCTGGTGGCCATAATTTAGTTTATCTGTCATGATAGTAAATATATATTTTTAAAAAAGCTCATTGAAACACATATTCATTAGGATTTCAAGAGAACTTAATTGATATTTTAATTAAACTAAATTATCAGGCAACTGAGAAGAAGGACCACAGTATTTCTTGATCTTAAACTCAGAGATAAAAATTCTAAAAAAACTTACTATCTTGGCTGCTGAATGTTATAAATAGCTCATATATATATATTTATATACTATATAAATAATCATATAATAATAACAGCTGTATTGGCAAGAATATATAGAATAGACATTAGGAATTTGCCCTGCTTAGTTTCTTTAAGGCCTTAAAAAGAAGTCAAAGCAATTGTATTAATGTTACATATTTTAAAAAGTCATAATATCTTGCTGATTCTAACTAAATTTATTTAATTATTGAAACTGTTTCGCATATGCATTAAATAAATTACAGTCACTAAATTGCAGTTTGGATTTAAATTTATTATATGCGTGTGTGTGTGCACGCGCATATATTGTATCTTTATTGTAATCATGCAGCAGATAAAATATTGACTAAATACAGAGTGATTTATTTATCATTTTATAATTCAATCTGTTGTTGAGGATTATATTTGTTTAAAGAGTATATAAGTTGCAGCATACTTTAAGAGATCTTTATATTTTATAGTAATTTTTAAGATTATTAATGAATATAAGATTGAGATATAATTTTCAGATTGGGAAGTGATGGAGATTTTTGTCTGGTAAATTATTAAATAATGTTTAAATGCAGCATTTAACATTATTTGTTCTATCTTTTCTCTTAATGACACTTATTATTATTATTATGTCAAGTTATTTTTAGATTTTCTCACATTTTCTTAAAAAATAAGAAAATAGATAATAATAAAAAATCTTCATCGAGTTTTGTCTTCTTGTGTAATTGCAAGTGTTTTAAAAATATGAATGCAAATCTGAATCTTCATTCACATGACACAATTATATATTGTTTTTAATGGGAAGACATTTTAATTGGTTACTAATTTTTTTAAAGTTTACTTAGTATATATTTGAAAAAGAAAATTTATTTTTTTAAGTTTTGTTATAAAATAAAATAATAAAATGGTAGCTGAATTTCAAAAACGTTTTATTACCTTGATTAAAACTTTTTCTAGTTTGCTTGCTTTTTAGATTCTTCAATTTAATTATAATTACAAAATGACTCTTTCCTTTATGATAAAAATCATTATATTTGTTGTGCTTGGTTGAATTGCTGGGTTCAGATTCAAACCAAAGTAATATCAAAATAAATATGAACACTTCCAAAATACAGTTGTGCATAGATAAATGTAGTTAATACTGTGCTGGTCATGCTGAAGGTTTGAACTCCCCTCTAGATGTATATTTAGCTTGCCTCTTGAGTTCTAGTCTTAAGTCTTCTGGCTGTACTTGACAGCTTTCCTTGAGTTTGTTAAATGTGTTTGGCTGAATTGCAAACTGACAGTAATATTAAAATAAATCTGAACACTCCCAAAATACAGTTGTACATAGATAAACATAGTTAATATTGTGTTAGTTGTGCTGAATGACTGTACTCACTTCCAGCTGTATATATTAGCTTGCCTTGTGAGTTCTAGTCTTGACTCTTCTGGCTGTACTGGACAGTTTGCCTTAAGTTTGTTAAATGACTCTTCCAGATGTACTGGATAGCTTGCCTTGAGTTTGTTAAATGATTTTCAGCTGTACAAGACAGCTTGCCTCGAGTCTTTCATAGTCATAGCAGGTTCCACTCATATCTTGGACTTTCCTCACTGTGTAGACATATCAGTTAGTGTCTTACTTCCAGAAAGACTGACTATTTATTGCCATATACCTTACCTTACTGGCCGCAATCAGATTCAGAGAACCTAACCAATGGTAGGATTTTATAGGCATATTTATACATTAACCCAGGGGTTCCCAACAGCACATTCTATAATACCAGCCAGTTGGCAGGCACCATTTATTTTTTCAACCAAGGGGGTGGGCACCATTTATTTTTTCAACCAAGGGGGTGGGCACCATTTATTTTTTCAATGTAAATTTATAGTTGGATATTGTTAATAATACACATAATGTACAAAAAAATATTTATTTCAAAAATAAAATTTTAACATTTGATTACAATATAATACAATAATTTATAAGAAATTTTAAAAATTAAATTTATTTGTATCAGATAAATAATGTTTTATCATGTTCGGATAGCAGCGGGCACACATAAAATGGTCTGCAGGCACCATTGTGCCCATGGGCATAGGATTGGGGACCCCTGCATTAGCCTTACTTATTTTTACCCTTTGGCCATGTTTATACATTGGTTGGTCACATGTTTACACATTGGTTAGCAGTAATGAGTGCTCAATCCAATCAGATAAGGAAGAAATCTGGACTAGTCCACTTCTGAAAGCAAGGTCAGATATGACAATGTTAAAATGAAAAATGTCTTGATAGTAAAAATAATATTCCACCATCTTTTTTAAATTAGAAAAAAAATTCTGATTAATATATTAAATTTTTTAAATATTTTTGTTTTTATTATTTGTAGTGATATAATTATTCAAAGATTAAACATATTTTTTTAATATAAATTGTCAATTTATGATAAAGGTTTCTTTGCCTTTAATCTGTGATTTTCAGATTAGATACCTTGCTGGATTAGTTTAATTCAATAATACAATTCTTATCATTCTCTATTATATTTAAGCATGCTTATTATATATAAATTTAAACAAACACTTATTTTTTAAATTTATGCAATATATATCAAAATCTCTGTATACATTTATTATATGTAATCCAAATAATAATAATACTTTATTGTTTAATTTGCCCCACCTTTTTTTCTTCAGAGAAATGTAATTTAAAAGCAGAATGTGTTACAGACTTTAATTCAGCTGATTTAGAGATAAAATGACACACCTCCAATTTTATCTTAAAAACAGTTTTCACATGTGACTTAATTTCCTGCCAAATATTTTGTGGCAAAAAAAAAAAATACTGATAAAAAAGGAAAATAAAAACATAGTGTCTGCTCAATACTTTGTGTATTTACTTAAATTTATTTAAATGTATAGACATTTAAATATATTACTACAATAATTTACTTATATATATATTTGATAATATAAATGTAATCAAAAATAAATATTTATAGTAAAATAATTAATGTTGGCAGTCATGTAAATTTAAGTTCTCTTTAGAAATTACTAAATTGTAGAAAATTGCAATATCAGAAATTTACCTGTGTATTTTAATCTGTCTGCAGATTGTTTTTTTATTTCTATAATCACCATGGTAAAACTAATTTACTGAACTAAAAGACAATCTATTATTATACTGAAACATCCCTTTGTAAGAAGTACAACAAAAATATATAATAAACTATTATAACAGTATTTTAGGAAAACAAAATGCCTAAAAATTAAAATGCATTATCAATTTAAAGTTGCAATTAATAATTTGTTAAGCACATAGTAAGTAATATGCATTATTAATTTAACTAATTATAAAATACCCTTATAATTTAAGTCTACTTGCTTAAATTTATGATTAGAAATTATTTTGTAGTAGTGACCTAACTAAATATATTTATTTGATTAGTGGTTTTTAAATCAGTTAATTTTTTTATATGAAATGTAGTCCAAAATTGTTCCTAAAAAAGAAGTAATTGTCTGCATAGAATTTTACTAGAAAAAAAAATACTAATCTATCGTTTAATATTGTACCGGTCGTTTTTGTCTGTTCATAAAACAAGATCTAGCATCTAGGCAAAATTACCTCAATTCCAATCATACGCAAGATACATAAGTCAGGAACACTCATGAACTCTGCCCTATTTGCCTATTTTCCAGATCTACCAACTTATGAACAACAATCCCGATGATACCGATCTAATTCATCTCTCTCTGCCGGCATTGCAAAGCGGAGACACAAAAAGACTAATTTGAACTTATATAATGGAATATTTAGTATAAAATATAAGTTTGACCCATTTAAAGATCATGACCTTTCATATTAATTGTATATTGAGGACTAGCGGGAGATCATCTAGTCAGGGTGAGCATAATTTAATAACTAAAATATTAATATTTTAAATAAAAAAAATAATGACTCTGCAAGTTTATGATATATATAAGATTTATTAATTTATATAAAATATGCATAAATACTTGGTTTGTTATTTAATTGATTGTCATTGGCCTCTTGAAGTACATATAATTTGATTGACATTTATACAGTGGCAGGTAAATCACATGAAATTTGTTTATAACTTAGAAAATGACAACTTTAATTATTATTCTATTTTATAGTGGCTAGCTTATATGCCAATAATTTATAAATATACTGATGAACAGTTGATTTAGCACTATGAGAAAATATCTTTGAGAGATACCAATCTACCCCCAGATAAGAATAGCACTTGACTGATTTAGCTTACAAAGATTATTTTATGATTAAAATATTAACTTTACTAAAATACATTTTTATATTCACAAGAAAAATGATCTGTCTTTACTGAATGAGAAACATGTGTGGGATAGTTCATTAAAATATATAATGGCATCGCAAAAAGAAACATATGACAATATTTATAAATATAATAAATAGATCTGTTTAGTAGAATCATAACACTATGGTTTATGGACATTCATACATTTGATTTATGGTGAGAACTTTAAGAGAGTGCTGTATGCATGATGGTGGAATTAGGTGATCCAATCTCAAATCCAAAAAAATGTGCTTCCAAATTTGAGAATGAAGAATGGTGACCGAATTCTTTCTGCTACTTTGGCAGATTCAGTTCACAGAACAAAGATGTCAATTATTAATAACAATAGGCCAGGTCTTTCCTGGAATGACCCTATGTTAATAGCTCATGTGATGAAATAAGCCCCACGGGGGAGTTTGCCAGCCATGTTCTAGGACTTGGAACGAATATACAGGATTTGGATTACCGAAAACCCCGGGAACAAAGCACAAAGACACACATAGGTGTATTTGAACATGGAGACCTGTTTGCATACAATGCTTGGAACAAAAAACATAATATTTTAACACTAAGAATGAATGAATTATAACCTATATATATATATATATATTTGGAATGTCCAATGTAATAGTATGATTTAAATACTAAACAGTAATGGAGTATTTAAACTTATTACTAAAATACATAATCATTGGAATAGAGACTCTTCTTTCCCCTTACTTTAATTTATCTATAAACTTTCCACAATGTTAAATAAATATGAGAATTTAGTTACAAGTTCTTTATTATTATACTTAACATAATTTAAACATATACGAATGGAGTGGTGGTTATTTATTTCATAATAAACAGATTTGATTTCATTGTTTTTAAGATTAGCGCTTATTATTTAAATAAAATAAAAGAAAAACATTTCTTAGAAAAACAGATTTCTATTCTGTTTTTCTACATTGACATTATAGGATAATTTGTTTTCCCAACTTTGCAAGCATTCGCTGTCGTCAAAATAACAAACTTGTCTGAATTAAAAGCTAAACTGATCTCCACATGAAAAGAAGGGGTAATAAAATAAAAGAAAAAGACAGCAAAATTCTTGTAACTTTAGGAAATTATTGGCATATTTAAATATATAAAACACAATAATGAAAATTATAAATATTATTGCCGCATAAAGGTGAAAGAAAAATATTACATTTATTTAATAGAAGCTCAATGATAAAAAGAAATTAAAGAAAGTTATATAGAGTTATATACAAGCTAGTGGTAAGTTAATTACAAATCATTTTAACAAAATATTAAATTTCTGGTTGAAGGACCAGATAATACAGAGTTATTAGAAATACTTACAGAAGGCTGAATTTAAGAGTTTAGACATTAGGCAGCAGCTAGAGTTCTTTTACCTTTATAAAATTAGTTGTGATCCTTGATGATTCAGTGTCCATTAGGATTGGTGAACTAGATCTAGTTAGATTCGATTAGTCAGGCAGGTAGCATTTAACTATTCAGTTTTTAAGCATATTAAAGTTCATGTGTAATGGGATTCTGAGTGATGATTGTGGGAAAGAACATGTTTGAATGGAGAGAAAGGTGAAAATTTCCATTACTCACTATACATTGAATTATTGTCATGACAAGTGTGGATTATCTCTACCATTGCGGTTTAAATATTATGAGTCTTTTTACTGTATTAAAATGTTTATACTATTTTTCCATTTATCTTGGAAAGTACTTAGCTGCTAGACCTGAGGCAGTTTATTCACTTAATGGATCTGAAATTTGCTGACCGAATGCACCTTTTGTTTAAGTAAGTTTTGAAACAATGCAATCCTGTTAGAATTTCTCAAATGAATGTTTTAAAATATGATCTAAGATTTTAAAACAAATTTGAAGTGGATAAAATTTCCACTATTGGATTTTTATATTACTGTTATAAAATTACATTTTAATTCAGACTAATCAGTCTCCGGTCAATTGTCTTAATTGTGTTCAAAAATATTCGAATAGGATTGCATCATCTTTTTTTTTCTGACCACCATGATTGAAAAAATAACAAATTATACATATAATTTTTAATACATACATTAATATAATACATTTTTTCTTTATATAAGTTTTAAAATTAATCTCCCCTCATCTATAATATGTATACATCCATTACGTACGCATATGAATTAAAATAAAATCAAATATTTATTTATTAAAATTACTTAGATTAACATATATAAATATATCTACATCAGTTATTTTATTAGTTAAACTACAAAATATATGTATTAATAAATACGTATATGTGCGTAATGATGGAGTTTGAATATGGTTTGGTGGTGGGAGATTCTGAGTGGGCTGTGAAGCTCGATCTGGGTATCCGGTCGACTGCAATATACTGCATAAAAAACATTTCAGCTATATTATTCCAGCCATATTTCCGCTTTATTAAATAAAGCAAGCTTAAATTTTAGCAATTTCTTTAAAAAGGAAATCCCTTTTCAATGGAGTTGTTAAAATTTGAGATGATTTTATTTAAAGGGAGAGCATGACAGAAATAATATAGTTAGGTGGTGTTTCAAGTATTATATATCTAACCATTAGAATATATTGTAATGGGATGACATAAATGCCATTTTACTCTCATTTGATAATCTGTAAGTTTAAGATAATATGTGTAATGAAGCAAGCATTTATGCCAGATTGAACATGTGTATAGATAAACAAAAATAACATAATCGTCAAATGTTATATGCACTGGGATAACAAATTATTTCCACCAATATAATTAGAAAATTATTATATTAAAACAGCAGGGAATTTATTTTATTTACCTATTTCATGTATTTTTTAATCCACTCTTGTTATTCTACAGAATTCGAACTTAGGAAAAATATACATGAGTTTTAGTTCAGGAGTATGATTATATCCTGCTTGTATACCAATTATATGTTTGTATGGTATGTTGTAATATGATGAATTACAAAATAGATAAATAATCACAAATATAATTTATAATAACTAACTTAATGAAATCATATAAATAACAAATTGTATTCATAATTCAATTTAAGATAATATAAGTTATAAAAAAGAAAAATGTAAAATGAAATAAATATCAATGGATGATCATTTATTGTCCGAGTGAAATAATTCAATATTATAACATAATCTATATTTTATAGTGAACTTTCCTATTTCTATGATGTCATATCACACGGATATTATTCTTTATTTTGAAGTCTATTCTTGATGACGTTAACATATATATAATAGAATAGATCACTTTTACCAGAATGTTAATCATTCATTTCAAATAACAAAACAAAAATTTAACTAATATATTAATTATAACAAATCAATTACATTTGTAATATAACATTATAATTGTCATGGTATATATATCTAAAATTAAATAGAGTAATAAGTCTTACTTTATTAGTCTGTAGATAGTCACAATGGTTATTAAGTTAACTTGGGGTCTTTACCCTTTATATTTTATTAATAATCACTAAATGTAAATAACTTTAGAGTATAGTTGAATGAAACTTGCCCTATTACTAAAAGAAAGAAAATAACAAAAATATATAAAAGACAATCACATATATATGATATTAATATGTAGTCGAGCTAGAATTCATTTAGAAACAATTTATATTGACATATGAAATAAATTTTCATTTTAAGGATCATTTCTTCTTATCTTTTAAAATATATTATTCTATGTTTGAATTTCCAGATAGTGACTCCATTTCTTCATTTATGAGAATAATTTCCATCTAAGGATTTCCTAAGGTTTGTAATGGTTCATTCTTAACTAATGACAGGTAGTAATTATTTTACTTTAGAATCAGATTGTAGTATGGTTAACATTCCATCTTTATAATGTTTCTTGCCCTCTAACTAATCGTAGTTACTAACCGTGTTAGAATATTATTTAAAGTTATTAGTTCTATTGAAACTTGATAACAATAGTTTTATTTTACACAATCCTATAAATCAGCGTTTCCCAACCTTTTTTGGCTCGCGTACCACTTGGTAGTACATCACGCTAAATTGTACCACTTCGTAAAAATGATTGTATTTTGTGAAATTTATTGCGAGTGTGTTATTTTATTTGCATTATAAATATTATAGGGTGACCATGTATTCACATCACAATGAGACAAATTACATTGAAACACGCTTAAACGATTATAAACTCACTGAAAATATAAATTCACTGTAACATATATATATGTGTGTTTGTTCAAAGTTTCATATTTATCTACTATTTTGTCATATTTCGTTTACTAATAAATGGTTTTAATAAAAACACAAAATTATAAAAAACCAATTAATATATTTTATCATAATCAAATATTTTTATAAAATAAATTTAATGAGATCCTTGTGCTTGTTTCGAAAAACATAATTTTTTGAAATTTGGTTCAAAAGATGTGAGGTATACCTTAAGTCTACAGCTGCATTCAATTTGTTTCAATACTTTTTTTTTTTTTTAAATATATGAAGAAAAAGCTCTTTCTCTACTAATTTCATACTAGTAAATGGTAATAATAATTTAAGAGCTTTCTCAGAAAGTTGTTCATAATCTTTAATGTTTAACCAAAATTAATTAGATTGTGTCGATAATTCTATTAAATTTTCTTTCTCTTTTATTGATAATGATGTAGCTTTTTCTAAATGTTCTTCATAGAAGGGGTTTGAAATCCACTTATCATTTGTGTTTTCGGGTTTTGCAAAATATTCCATTAAAGACAATTTTAATCCTGTTAAATGTGCTATTATATTTTCTCGTATATCTTGAGACAGACTAACCTTATTTTCAAACAAAAAAATATTTAGAGTTTTGAATACTTTCGGTTGATTGTTTTCAATACACTGCTTCCAAAAATCTAATTTCTTAATCATATTTTCAATTTTATCATTAACATTAAGGATCGTTATCGAGTTGTTCTGAGGTGTCAAATTTAAGTTATTTATTTGCAAAAAAATATCAGTTAAATATGCAATCACCTGAATGAAGCCAACCAAAATCATACAATTTCGAAGAAAGATCAAAAGAATTGTCTTCAAAAAAAAAACTGTCCTTCTTGTCTAAATTCGAATAAGCGGGTTATATGGGGATCAATGAATTTTAATAAACAAAGACGATACAATCACAAACAATAACCTGTCACTTGTAAGCCACGCGGAGAAGTGAACAAGAGTGCAGCACCATGACAACAGTGGCGGCAATATCTCAAGTTACTAATGGCTAACGGCTAGATTTAAAAATGCACTCCAAATAAACGATATCGATTGCTGGATTTTCGATCATCGACTGTACATATTAACAACTTTACTGTATAATATTATTAATTAAAATAATTTTTATGAATTATAGGAAAAAACGTTTCTATATTTTTATGATTTGATTTTTTTTATGTCTGCCATTATTGATTATTTTTCGCGTACCACCAACCAGCAACTCGCGTACCACCAGTGGTACGCGTACCACAGTTTGGGAAACGCTGCTATAAATAATGAAGTGACTGTTTTTTTTAATGTTCAGCTTCAATAGGATTGCCAAAATAGATTTTTTTTACATAGATTAAGTATATTTGTAATGATAAGCATGGTTGCTTCTTTATCCTCCGAAATTATTTTCTTCTTTGGAGAATTGATGATTTACTGATTGTTGTCGAATGACTTTGAGCAATGGGTTCAGATTTATATTTTTGTATCTCTCTTTCATTTTCAAGAAGAGAAAAAAAATGTTTGTTTCTCTTTTTCTGTTAACCGTTCTATATCTGTCCTGTCAATTTAAGTTCACGTTTTTCTTGTTTCAGTTTTGATGTCATTTTATTATTTGTATATTTAAAGAATGGATGACAAAGTTTAAAATTTAATGTTTATTCTTTCCTTTAATAATTTTACGGGTTATATTTATTTATTTATTTTTATAGTGTGATTATCTACATGTCAGTATAGTTGAGAAGTCGATAAAGTTATAATTTTTAAATGACTAATTTGTAGCAATTAATACACAAAATCAATAATAATTCTTAATTAATGATTCTTGTTAAGATAGGTGTGCGTGTTGCATTTTTTTAAATATATATGTGAGGAGTTTGACGTATTCTCATTATATATGTGTATGTGTGTAACTTGTTCATTGACAGTAGGAAAATATTGCTAACTAGAGCTTTTTAACTGGGTATGACAAAAATATTATCATCATTTATTTCAGTTTTAGAAAATACTTTTACAAGAAGTGACTGCTTTTCTAATTATTTAATTAGTCGTGGAAGAATGGGGATACTATATAGCAAATATTATCAGACAGAGATATTTAGAGACGGAAATAAAGCAGCTTTGTTTAAACAAGTATCATTAGTTTCATAGATTCTAACAAATTTAAGAGATATATGATTCTAACAACATAATTCGCCCATAGTTTAATCCTATTAATACATTTATGTTTAATTGAATTACGGAAGAGTAGTGAACATAATGTTTTGAATGATATAATCGATTTAACTGGATTTATAAGTGTTTTCTAGAAAGATTGTTAAAACATAATGGTAATTTGAAACTGACATTATTTTATGTGATTTTTTAAATATATTAGCAGTTTATTTCTCGTTTGAAATTACAAAAAAAAAAAAAAGTATTTTTAGTGGGATTTTTTTAATCTTTAAAATTAAGAGTTACGAATATTTTCTGAAGATGTTTTCAAATGAAGTTTTGACACTTAATGGCATCCCTATTTTATTTCATTTTGTGGTTCTTGAGAATTTGTTTTATTATTATTTGTTGCTCTTTAAATGTATGACGATTTTGAAATAGATACCATTAATTATAAATATCCAAATGTAAATAATTTGGAAGGCTAACATGTAGAAATAAATAATAATAAATATATAAATCATGAATTACAGGCATTTGTCATTAATATGATCAGCCTGTTAGGTCAGTTTTGCATTTTGTAAATACTCCCAAGCTATTGCATTTACAAAACTTATTTGTATTGTAATGTAAGTTGCCACAATGCAATAGTAACATATCTACCAATCATGTCTATGACTTAAATTCATATATGATCCAGATGGTGCTTTTTTTTTCACAAGTTTAAACTAGATTTAGAATTTTTTATAGATTACTGGCTTAAAACTAACCCAGTTAAATGTTAAATATTGGGTGACAAATGAGAATCCATGTAAAAGTAAAACAAAGACTGAATACTACTCCAAAAAACCTTTATAGTTTTTGACTGTTAGTAAAGCTGTACTCCAATATAAACTATTATCTTTTTAAAAATATAGTTAATTGTTATACTATAAACAAAATATTTCTTCAGATATCAGAAACATTTTGACTAATCTACACACTGTATTTTTTAATATTAACAGCAATAACATTTTTTTTAAAGTAAAGTATCTTATAACTTGTTGTATTGTAAGTCAAAATTAATATTTAAAATAAACAGGTAGCTTTTGAAAGAATTCTGTTCAGAGCATTAAACTAATTTAAAAAAGAAAAACACGTTTTCATACTGTATTCTGTTACATTTCATTTAAAAAATATTTTTTTACATATAATATAAAATTATAATTGCTCTCAGTTATATTATATAGTAAGTCATAATTTTCAAAACTTCACTTCCATATCATTTTGATCTATTTATTACCAAAGATAATTTAGCTTAGAATTATTCAAGAACCAAACGTTCATAGATTGATTTGAACTAAAAGAAAATCTTAGTTGCATACTTTAATATAGCTAAAATATAATGTCTGTGCCATTTTGGTGCTTGTATATCACTTAATCTCAGAGAAGCTGCCATACACTTTATTTAGACAATTTATTGTTACCTATTATCAATTTTGTTTTAAATTTAGGTAAGATAATAGAATATAAATACACTATCTGTATATGAATTTGCTGTTGTTGGTCTACTGGGTGTATGCCAGGAGCCCTTGGACTAGTTGGGCCCCACACTGAGCTATCTTATTTAAATTAACAATGCAATACATATATTACATATTAACAAAACAGACTGAAAGACTGACATTTGGTGCAAGTTCCTATACATAAAGCTAAAGTGCACAAAATTTTCAACTGTCTTACTGTTTGAACATTTTTATAAAAGTAAATGTAGATATTCCTTTTTTTTCTCATGTGTCATAGCATCAGCCGGGAAGCGAACCCGCAAATCCGGGACAACTGCTTATAAAGCAGCTGTCACTGACCTCTTGACCACCAATGCTTGACAGATGAGATTTTGTTTATTTATTCATTTTTATTTACTGGGTGTTCCATTTCATATTTGTGCCTGAGGCTTCAAAATTCAAAGGATGGTGTAATATTCTCTAAATTTTATTAAAGTGGATGTAACCCTACCACTATAGAGAATGAATAATTGTTTTCTTATTCCTTGATCATTGAGATTATTTCCAATAAACTTTTTGAAGTTACAATTTTTTCAATTAATTACTTAGCATTGTGTTAAGTAACAAGTTATTTATTTATCTAGGACTGTGTTAATTTGTAACAGTCATTGAGAAACTAACCTTCTACACATATTCTTTATAGATTTAAATACTAAGAAATACTCTTCCTTTAAATTCTGAGAAATGTTCTTTTTTCTAAACTTAAGATAAAGTCTTTTGAAAAGAGAAAACAAGATCTTTTCAAAAGACTTTATCTTAAGTTTAAAAGGAAAAGCATTTCTCAGTATTTAAATCTATAAAGTGCATGTGTAGAAGGTTGATTCTTTAATATCATTATGTTATGTGTACATGTAGCATGTGCTACACATATTTATATAACACACATAGACACATATATGCTGAGTAATCAGTAGGAAGATTTACCCCTTTCAGATAGTCTTTCCTTACTATACTCTGTGATCAAGACTATATATGTGTATGAATTTTATTGGCTTAAAAAGTTTATTAAAATTTATGATTTAATTCTAAAACATGGTATCCTAAAATTAATTGAGATAAAAAGATGACAAACAACTGCAAATTATAAAACTTGGTAAATCAATTGTTATCAATTGGTTGTAGTATTTACTTCATCATAATTCATTCTTCAAACTGAAAATTTAACATACAAACATGTAAATTAAGCACATTTAAATCCCATATTAAAAGCTGTATCTTACATTAGTATCAAATAATCAATCTAATTCCTTTTCTAGAATATATATTAAACATTCAATCATCTATAACAGAGGTGGCCAACTTTTGTGTTGTAAGATCTACTTTTTATTTTTAAAATGTGTTGCGATCGACTTGCTGTCACAGGCGTAGTCTATGTGGAGAGAGGTGTGAAATACATAATATTTTTATATATCTATCTAGTAAAAAATAATTATTTAACGAGCCAAAAAACTCATGTCCGGGGGAATTAAAGCAATATGAGTAATTATTAACAATATTTATTAATTCAAATTAGCTACATTAAGTCAAGATTAAAAATATTATTTTCAATAATGATACGACTTAGTGGGCTTCACCTATCTAGAATTGAAAAAAAAAAAAAAGAACAAAAACAAAAATAACAAAAAAAAAAAATCTTGACGTAATTTGTTTCACTCGTTACCCGACAGCTCTTGCTAGTTTGGCCTCGCGATCGACCAAAATTAATTTTGCGATCGACTGGTAGATCACGATCGACTTGTTGGACACCCCTGATCTATAATATATTATAGAATTATAATAATTTATTATAAAGCCATTTAGTTGCAAAATATTTGTTATAAATATATGTAAAATATAACATTTATAATTATGTATATTAATGAAAGTATGATTATTTGTTGTTTTAATCTCTCTGATTTTAATTAGCATTGTATTAAAACTGAAGTCACTCATACACTTTATTATAATTTAGTCATTAAATGATGATCCTTGCATGATTTGGTGTTGTGGTAGAATGATAATTCTGGAACTGAAAATCTGTGGATCATAGTTATCTCTGTCATTTCCATCATTTCAGCTTATTATGATCTCCTGAGTAATTGGGGTGGGGGTGGAGTATTATTTAAAAAATGCATTAATCAATGTTCCATATGTAAGCTGTGTAAAATATTTTAGTCATTCCTGAAAATAAAAAAATGAATTTGGTCACAGGATTAGTTTCTATAATTATATAATACAATAGTTGAAGTTAATATAAAATATTTATTTTCTTGTAATAAATCTGCTTGTTTTCTTTTTATTTTATTTCGTAAATCAAAACTGAAAATATATTAATTCATAAAAAATACTATTCTATTCTGCACTTGCTAACTTTTACAGCTTTAAATCTTAGCTTATAAAAGAAGATAATCTTCTATAGGCAGCCTATTAAGATAGTTGATATAATAATCTTCCATAAATAAATATCATATCATTATAATATTGTATTATCTAATTATCTCATCCTGCCTTTCAACAAAGAAGTTAACATATATTCAAATCACAGAATCCATTGTTTGCATTTTTCTTTTAGAGTTAAATGATTTGACATAAAGTCATTTTGAATTCAAACCTATTTTATTTTCCATATCTTCTGCCTTTTTTTTTTTTTACTTTTTTTTCTTATTACTTCATTAATATCTTATATTCCACTGCCTTTATATAAGCTTCACATAATTATTTAATAATTTATTTATTTGTTAGCATATTATTAGAATTATAAGTTATATCTTAATAAATCACGTTAGAGATAAAAATATTAATGTACATTAAAATTTAAGATGCAACACTAAATATAAAATATTAAATTAATAAAGGAATGAAAATATATAAAACATTACCTACTTTCATTGTTATGTCATAGTTTTGAAAATGAATTTAACATTCAGAGTGATCATGGGTCAGATGTATTTTAACCCAAAAAACTAAAAGTGTAAAGTAATATATACAAATATTAAATATAATTTGAACAAAAAGAAAAAAATAGTTTTTTAATAAGCAGACAATAGATTGTTTATTATAGTGCGGAGGCAGTTGATTAAAATAAACCATGCAGCCAAAATTTATTGAACTATGATATTTCATCCTCCAGTGATGAAAACTATACCATATTACAATTATATTTTTGTTTTAGCTGAACTCTACATGTTGATCATGTGACATCTAATTAAATGACTAGCTTAGTCAGCTAATAGGTGACTGTATTGCAAAAATTCTAAAAAAATGTAAGTTCCATCTGAATTTGAACTCCATATTTTGAATTTGAAAGAGAATATATTAACCACTATACTAAAAGATCCTTAGTATATTTGACAATTGATTGAAAAAAAAAACATAATAATAAATTTCTAAATATTACATTTTTTGCTTAAACTAAGAATAAACTTATTTTTAATTTAAAAATTAAAATAAATATTGAATTGTATAAGAGCATTTTGTCAACCTCTCTCTCTACTCCAGTGTCATCTACTGCATGCTTTAATTCTCAATGATAAGTTTTAAAAATTAAATAACATTGGTTATAGTAATATTCCTAGCCAAAGAAAAGCTGATGCTCTACTTAAATATTAAAATATATAGTTATTGATTTAGTATTAGATCTATATTTCTATAGAAGGAAGTTGGTTTGAGTTAAAAATCTTTGAGGGTCTTAAAAATTCAGTCTAAAAGCATGATAGTAAAAAAGAAAATTAAATATGACTTCAACACACATAACTAAAATGTTTTCATATTTGAATCATATTTTTTATTGATAAAAACTAAAGTTATACACTGGGTTTAAATTGCACCATGTTATCTATCTGGTAATGCAACTTAAGTTGCCAATGAATGATACTAAAATAAAAAAGAGAAATATATGTCTACATTTTCTTTATCAATGTCTAAACATTTATATATGTCCAATATCTAGTTAATTTAATAAGATTTGAGAAAGAATTGCGTTATTATTGAAGTGTATAAAAAATTTACAATTAAGTAATCATGTTGAGATTTTAAAAATATATATTGTAAAATTAAAATGCAATAAAAAATGATTTTAAGAATATTTAAGAGTTGCATGGTGTATAGTAAAACTGTGACATTTTAAATAAGGTTTATTTAAAAGAAGAGATTTGTAGCCTAATAGTCCATATTTCTCTTCATGTATCAGTCTCATCTATTTCTCTCCTCATTTCCCCTACTACTTGTTTCAGTTCAGTATTGTCCTTCTGGACATTACTGAGATTTATAGGCAGATGTTCCAAGTCTGTAGACAGCCTAGTTTCTACATCTTTTATTTCCATTTTCAAATCTACTTTCATGTTATTCATGTTTTATTTTATTTATTCCTTCAGATTGTCCAGCTTAGCTTTCATGTTACCCAAATATTTCTTCTTTTATACTTCTCATATTATTGTTTATTTCTTTTTTTATACTGCTCATGTTATCTCTCAGGCTGCTTATGTTGTTGTCCACCAATTTCTGGTTCATCTCCATGATCATTTGGAGCATTTGTACCATAGTCACAGTTTCAGATACTTGAACCACCTCATTATTGAGTGCTTCTTGGATTTAAAGCATCAGTCAGTCTGCAATATGTACCTGTGGAGAGCTATTAATTTTGGTCATGTACCCCCTGGGTATCTGAATATGGGAATATCTGTCTCCACTGCTAAATAATAGCATCTTCCATCTCACTATTACTACTGCTTTGAGTTTCTTCAAAACATTTCACATCCATACTAAATAATTGTTTTCCACTCCTGGTTATCATTAAATTTCTTTTCGATAATTGGGGCACAAAGTTAATTCTTCTTTTTAGAGACACAAATGGATAGCCATGCCTCACGATTTAGTGCTTACATTTAACTTTCCCCTTTTTTTTTGTTTTTGTGCATGTTGCTATTAATGCCTACTTTTTAGCCTATCCCTTTATTCCCCTAATTTTTGTTTATTTATTAATTATTTATTTATTATTGGTCTTAGTTTATTATTCCACTTTCTCCATTTAATTTGCATTCACTACTTCCTATTTTATTTCATTTTGATGCATTCATTTGGGAGTGATTTAAATCCATGAGGTTCACTCTTTTATAGATAGGTGTACTGATTGTTTGTTACACACACAAATTCATTATGGTTTCTTATTATGGAAATTTGGTGAAAGAATAAGTTTAAAAAAAAATTTTTTTTTAATTACCAGTCCAATGGCTGGACCTTCCCAGAAACTTTTGTTTCATGCCCCTAAAGTTTGGGCACCAGATGCAACAGGCTAAAGTTTCATTCAATAAAGGGGATCACATCTCACTATTGTAGACCCTCGGGTCATCTGGTAGAGTGCTGTCAATGGTGCGATGAAGTACATAATCTATGATCACATCTACCTCCAATGCATTACCTCATTGTCTACTCATTAAATATAGATACAATTTGGGCTAGTTCATCTGCATCTCACCTTCCCTTTTTGATTCCATTATGCCTCAGTATTCAAACTCAGAGAGAATTCTGCCTTTTTACTCTCTTCAGGAATGAATGTAGATAGATTAACAACTGCTGCACGTCTATATAGGTTACAATTGATTTAAATTTTCACCCAAGCATATTTCAGTGTTAATATATAAGTGAAATGTGTGCATGTATATCTCCTACATTTTCACTGGATTAGTGAATGCAAGATGATTTTAATAAACTAGAGACCAGTTTGATATGCATAAATTCCATAACATTTATTAAATAACAAAATTCAAAAATAAAAATTTTTAAATTCTTTAACAAGATAAAACAATATAATTATATGTGTCAAGGATGGATTTCTACCATATCAATAATTGAATATATTTATGATTCCATAGCCTGATCTGGTGATAGAAATACATGACATACCACAAAATTATTTACAAAGCAAATAAAAAAATTATTATTATTAAAACAATTGTGAAGATAACTAGCTAATTTAATATTAATGAGATTTGATCTTTTAGGGAATCCCCTAACTATGTAGAATTCTCTACTGTTGACAGAAAACAGATTTGTACAAGAAGATTAATCATTTACACTGAAAAAATAAACATAATTGATGATTAGTTAACAACAAATAAATAATACAAACTCTGTCCTGTAATAAGTGTATGAAATTAATATGGAATAAACTTAAAGATCTTACCTTATTCCATATTATGATGATCAATGTCAAGCCCCTATGGAGGGAAAGCCGGTCTAATCTTTATTCAATGACAAAAAATATCCAACTATATGTTTACCTCTATTATTGTTGCTTCCATTTATAATGGACTCTTCCAAGTTATAAACATTTATGCTTCCAAGTGTGGGAATAAAATTAAATTTTTTTTTTACAAACATATATATATGGTAAGAATACATAAAATCAAAGCTTTCATTAAATCATCTTAGTTAATGTTCATGAGTTCAGCAACAATGTCTTTAGGAATTCAGTCTATCATCTTTTTGACCACTCTCCTTGGATAAAATATCCATTGCTTACTGGAATCATTATGTAATGTGATCACAATAACATTGCATCAATTCTCTCCAATCACTCTTCCTCTCAATTCATGTAGTCATTTAGCATAGGACAGTTAATGTTACTTAAAGCATTACACAAGTAAGAAAATGATATTGTGCTTTCAAGGTCTGGGTAATGGCATTCATTCCTATAGCAATATTAATTTAGCCAGAATATATTGTACAGTGATGTATAATAGAATTAAATTTTTTCTATTTGTGTTTTGGCCATTTAATGGCTTTATACACCATAGAAATTACTTCATCATTTTGTTTAATTACTGATGATGTTTTATTCCTCTTCTATTCATGTTCAAATAATATTGTTATTTCTCCAATATGAGTCTGAAAACCATTTATTTTATTAAGCTACACAATTTCTCAAATTTCTTTTTATTCAAACATTGATTTTAATTTATTATGGTTTTATGCTAATAAACTTCTATTTGCTAGTCAGAATATTCTAACAAGGCATCCATTTTCTTTTACATTCGAAAAATTCAGTCTCATGCTGCTGATTTTTATGGTTAATGCATTTATTTAAAAAAAAAGAGAGAGAATGGAAATGAACTGGGTTTGCTTTTATACAGAGCTTAGTTTCCAGTGTTTGGTATACTAAAATTTCCATTTCCTTTAACATTGTTGTGAATGTCTAAAATTACATTGGTAGGAATTGATTTAAAAAATTACATGATAGAATTCTAATTTTATTTTCCACACTTGGTTGCTTAGTGATTAGCTTGACATTGGGTTTACACATGCTTACTTAATCTCTGTCTCAATTCATGATGTACAACATGTTGATTATTAGTCTACTATTAGTATATATATATATTGTAACGGGATGGGGGTATAAAAATTGGTATGAACCTGGGGTGATGGAAAAATCATGATCAACCCCAGTCAATACAAAATCATTTACAATAGTTTACAAAAGTATCTATAAGTAAATATATTTAATAATAAGATGAGATTAGAGAATCTCTGAGAACATTGAGATCAGCCAGCTAACTCAGAAGAGCAACTATAATAATTCTAAATTCAACCAGCATTATAATAAGTCAAAGCAAGTGCAATATATCAGTATAAAATCAACAGACCATCTTGTGGCTGGATTTGAACAATAAACAATATAAATCAACAGTCAATCTTGTGACTGGATTGGAAATGGGTCTTCTTTAGACGAGGCTAACTACAGAGCCTTTTGTCAGCTTGGGCAATTATATAAACATAACTTGGATGCACCAGCTTAGTGCCCATCCATTAAAATACACAACTAGAAAATCTAAACAATAATGCTGGGACATTAAAACATGCTGATCATCATCAATGCTCAAGCCACTTGTACTGGCCAACTATAAACTTAAATTTTTAACAAGATTGAACTAAAATAAAATATAGTGCATGGGCTTTAAAAAGTATCCTCTTTTGCGCCAACCAGGATATTGATTGATCATCACTGGATACCCAAAGCACTAAACACATCCCCATTTATTCATGTCTGAAATCTAGCTCAGAGAACATGGGCTCTATTACTGTATGTGAACAAGAGATGATGGAATACAATTTTAATAATTAAATACAAGTTTATTGATAACAAAAAAATAAATGATTAAGGTCTTATAAGGGTTCTGATTTTGAAAAGTACACAATAATACAGTCATCACTCTGTAATTTATAAGATTATTACAAAATTCAAGTTTTCACATTAATTTACATAATTCCTATTCAAAATTTAAATTGTTACATTGATTTACAAAATTAAAATTTACAATCCAAGTTATTACTATGATTTACATATATAGGCGCACAGACGCGCGCTTTATAATATACAATTAATCTATTTCAATTGACATTCAATAACAACAAAAAAAAAATGATTAAAATTTACATGTGTTATAATTGACATCATACGCACATATACATGTGTGTGCGAGAAATAACCTATTTGACTTGCTACAAAATAATTATCAAAATCTTAAATTATATAAAAATACAATAAATGATCAAAGTTTCAAGTTTCAGTTAAATAAAATACATTTTACATAGTAGGTTTACTGAAACGCATATTTATATAATTTGCACAGACGTGCGATATATTAATTAATCTACATAACATTAGTATTTATCACAATAAAATTATTACAGATTATTCTCGCAATTTAATTCTCTTTGCTGAATATAATCTTTTTCTTTAAAATAAGAACTATCAAATTTTTGACAGTTAATTGATTTAAAATGTCTTTCTTTCTTTTTTTTAGTCTAAAAGATTTTTGGAAATCTTTTTCTTGATTATTAATTATAACTTTCTTTGTAGTTTTTTTTCTTTAATGAACGATTTTAAACTAATATCGTTTTATATATTTCTATCAGTTATAAAAATGTCATTTTACTAAGAAAATCGTTTTTAACACTTGCTTATCATATATAATGCTACTCACCACCAGCTGTATATACGTTTATCCGTGTTTCTCTGCCTTTATCTGACTGAGCATACGTGTAATTAATTCTTCAGCAAGCTGGAAGATTTTTCTTGATCAGTTTGGTTTTAGTGATTGTCATCATCACGTAAAAGTATATAATTCCGGTAATTTGTTGGCATACTATGAGATTTCTTTTGTAGTCCAAGCAATTGTCAGGCTGTCTTCTAGAACATATTTAAGCAGCTAGTTGATCCATTTGAAGTGACCCTGGCTTCATGAATCAAATCTCTACAGTAAACTATAATTCAGCTACTGGACTGTCCTTAGATCTTCATAGGAGCTTTATATAATTCTGCTAGCTATTTTATCCTCTTTTTTTGGCTATTGATTCAGAAGTGACCCAGCTTCAAAACCAAGAACTCCTGTGAAGGAAAATAGTAGCAGCTTCTGCCTTCAGCAACATTAGATCATGGTAGCTTTTCTGCAAACTCTCTGCTACAGACAACAACATAATGCTCTCTTCAAAATCATTCTCCAAACTTTGCAGTGGCCCAGTTGGCCACTGCTTAAAATACTACAACCAGACTCCTCTGGTCAACTCTTACAAACTACAAGCAAAAAACTAACTGATATTTTTTTTTATCAGTCTTTTATAACCTTGGGTAGGTCAGGTGACAAAAACACAGTGGCTGTTTTCAATTAACTTTAATCCATTTGAAAACAAGCTGGAAATTTCTATCAAAGTGTGATTTTCATGTTTTTACATTAATCTTTGGAATTTGACCAAAGGTGTGATAATCCTTTAGAATTTTTAATCTACAAAGATTGTTAACTACATAGTAGAAATGAAAACAAGCATTAATTAAAAAAGATATTTTATACAAGTATTAATTAAAAGATTTTAAAAATAGACATTGTTTTCAAAATTATCAAAAAAACAAGCTTATATTTAAATTTCAAAATCAGAATTACAAATAATATTTATCAGACCTTTTTAAAATATTAATTTCATAATACAATTTTTATTTTAAATCAGGGTTATTATTTAACCCTTTACTTAGTATTATTTTATTTTAGAAAATATAGAAAAATATCTACAAAAATTTATTCTATGTTTATTTCTACTTTTCCTTTATTTTACATATATATATATATTCACACACACTATATTAGTGTGTGATGTAACCCAACTGGTTACAATATATATATATATTTAAACGATCTCTTTAAATTATTTAATTCTATTCTCTTTCATTAAATGGCCTTCTACTCATTTTATTAAATAAGGAAAATTAGTTTATTGTAACATTTATTTACTTTCATTGTGTATGTATAGATATGCTTAAAAGAAATGATAGTGTATCTTTGATTACTTATTAGTTAAGCTTATGTTTTAACTGGGCTAGGTGAGGGTAGTGGGTATTAATAGGTTGGTTTTGTAGGGATGTCAGCTACTCTTACACTACTTAATATTTCATTTTGAAGTTGCATCATGATTTACTTTTTAACTAAAAGGAAAAGGATGTTGGATCTAAAATATAACCCTGCTTTACACAAAATTTTATTTTAAATTCTCGATTTTTTTACCAAAAGTAATAATTCTTCTCTTTATTTTATAATATAATAATAATTTTACTGGATGTCCAGCATGTTTTAAATGTTGCAATGAATCTTTTCAATAAACGAAGTCAAATGTTTTGGCAAAATTGATAGAAGCTATATATAATTTAAATTTCTGCTTGTAATAGTGGAAACAAAAAAAAGTGCTGAATCTAGCATTTTAAAACCATGTTATGTTTTGAATATCTATAACTGAAAACAACATTTAAAAAAAAAAAAATCTTTAAAATAATAAGTCTTCATATGCAATTTTTTTTAAAAATTCTATCACTAACAATATCTTCTAAGATTATTGGCATATCTTTATGAATTCGTGTATTAACAAAAATTTCAATACTTTTGAAGTTAATATAGCATCACTGTTTTCAAAATTTATAAATCTTACCAGGACCACTAATTATTCCACCTTCAAAAATTCAAAGAGTTAAGTTAATTATTATCAAGCTATATATCTTTAGGGGTTTGTAGGATGGATATATCATAAAATGCATATATCTAAATCTTATATTTATTATCAAAAGATGATTCTCTGTCTACTTGTTTAGAATAGCATCTCATCAATGTCATATAAAAGCATATTATTCATGAATATAATAGGAATATGATTTTTTTTTTAAAGTTCATATGTTATTTTTTATGCACAAAAAATGTTCTAAAATTACCTTGCTTAGTGAATAACTACATCTTTTCTGCAATTTTAATCCAACAATCATTCTTATATACTTTTAAAATTTATAAACTTTAATCTGTTCTGCCATGTATTTAACTCATTGACTATGTAAATTTCTTAGATCAGGATAAAATGTGGAATCCACATTTTATCTATAGAGATTGCATGTATAACAGAATGTGAACATTCTATTAGTTTATTAGTTTTGGCTATTATGTTAATTACACTTGGAAAACAATTAAATATTGGCAAATTATGCTATAATATATGTGGGCATATATGCTGCTAAGAATAAAATTCTATATTATTTCTATTATTTAAATCACTAAGAAGATGGTGATCAATAGAAAGTCCACCAGGATTTTTTTAATTAATGAAGCCAAGAACAAATTTAATCATTTTGATAGTAAGCTTATAAAATAATATACATAAATAATACAATAAGCTTGAAAATCTAAAATGGGAAGTTTCACTGCTTAACAGCTATTAAAATTTAGAGTAAAATATATTGCTTAGAATATAGCTTATTTTATAAAGTAACTATTAATTTGCTTTATTTCAGTCCTCTAACTATAACAGGATTCATAAACTGCTTGTGTTTTGAGTGTAGTTACATACATTCAGTTTGTTTTATAGGACTTTTTCTGCATTGTCAAAGTGTTCATAATAATTAATGTGTTGTGTAAAACTCCAATAATAGTTAATCCATTTAAGTTCATATAGACAATAATATAATTTTTAATAATTGAGAACTGAAATAGTTTTACCAAAATACACTGAAAATCTTCAAAATGTAAAGTTTAGTCTTTTAATAGTATTTGTGCAATAATGTTATAAATATGTAATAAAGTTTTTTCTTTTGGGATTTTTATGAATCTATTCTGATCTATAGCCATAAATGAAATGATATATGCATTAATGCAAAAGGCAATTTTAGTGTCATTTATTTTGTATTGCCATAAATTAAACATTTCCAAAATTAAAAACTATCAAGTTACATTTCACATTAAATCCTACAATGTGACAACTTCTTTCACTGATGATTTTCATTTGTAAAAAAAAAAAAAAATTAACCATTTATCATTCAATTAATATCCAGAGTTAACTCAAATTTGTATAATAATATTAAAGCTTGACAGCTCTTTACCTGTATATTCTTTAATAAGTCTCGATGTGCACATTTCAATCAAGGTTTACATACTCCATGTACTAATAGTCAAAAAGATTTGGAAGTGCATTTGTCGAGGCATAGAATTTTAGACAAATATTAAATGACAAAATATTTTGATCATTTTCTTAAAAGTTCTTTTACATATATGTAAGAATACTGATCTAAAAATTGGGCCACAAGTAAGCAGCAATTTGATAAAAGTAATTATTATCTCTAATCCAGTTTCAAAAACAATCATTATATTATATTGTTTCGTGTAAATTTATAACTACAGATTATCAGTTTTTTAATCATCATTCCTATATACTAATTCTAGAAAGAGTTTGCATAATTACATACACAACCATAAAAGCATATTTACACTGAGGACAATTAAAGAATGAAATTGTGGGTATCCAAATGCATGACACATGTTCAAAATTAGTTAAAGACATGACTAATGGTGTAAAGAATTTATAACAAGTAAAATTGTCATTTGTCTTAGATGAGTGGAAATATTAGTATAAAAAAATGTGAGAATGAACATTGTCAGAGAATAATTTGTTTTTAATCTAAAATGTACCTAACTTTTGATAAGCAACCAACATCGTATCCTGCAATTAGTATAAAGTAATTTGATTGTGCATTGTTCATTGATTATTTATAGTAAAAGTTTATTTCTATTAAAATATCTGTGGCCTTCATCAGAAATTGAATTTAATATCTGATATTCATTTTATCTAACTACAATATCAAAACTCATAAATTGCTATTTTGACTCTATTGTAACAATTGCTGTTATGATTGCAAGACATCACACACACACACAAAATAACAAACATTAGTTTTACACTAGAAGGAAGTTTTCTTAAAATGAACAAATTTAATATTGCTTAGGCAATGTGAATTCTGTTATCATTAATTTGCATCACAAAAAGAATCACGACAAACAGTAAATTTTATTTCTGTTAGTGTCTTAATGTGTTTAATTTTTGAATTAAATAAAATAATAGTTATATATATATATATTATAAGGAACTTGAATTTAGCCTTTCAAGTTTCCTACATTTATCCAATCCCACAGGACCATATGCATCAGTTGTGGTGTAAGATGGATTGAATAGATATAGAAAGCTTGAAAGTCTGAGTTTGAGCCCCTTATAATTACATTGTTTAGTATAAACAATATACATATATTTAAATATTATATATATATAAATTAAATTCTATACAAACTGTAAATAACAAAGCGCACTTGCAAATCAATATATGAAACAGAATCTATATACTATGCAACACTAGAGTAAAGCAATCTCTTTGTACAATAATCCAGATTTATGGCATCAACTATTAAAATAAAAAAAATATTAAATTCAAAAGCATTCATAGTTGAAAAATACTAAACCTCTGATTCTATATGTTAATGTAATTAGCAATGTATCAGGCTTTCTTAATTTTTCTTTTCCTATTATTTGATGCTAATTTTCAAAGGACAATAATCCTGCCCAGATTGTTGTTTATGACCAAACAAAAAAAAAAAAACAGAATTAATTTAAGAATTAGATTTTTTTACCTTAGAAAATGTATTGCTAAGATGCACAAACAAGTCTCACGATAGTAAAAGATTGAACAAATGGATCCTCTACATACAATAGAAAATACAATTCGACATTTATCAGTATAATTTATTCTAGCTTTAATATTATTTATCATTTTATTTAAAGATAGGAAATCTGAAATATAATATTAAACTCTTTGAAAACAACTTTTTTTCAATTTTGAATATAATTTAGGAATAATGCAACGAAATTCATTTCTTATTAATTTAAATCTCATATTTTAATTTGACGTTATTATAAAACAACTATTCTCAATACTCTTTTCTTTATCTGCCTCAATTATTCACAAATACATGATAAATATAAAAATCCTTTTTCACTCAAAAGTTTTATAACTTTATATTTAAAATGATTACAACTTCTAAAGACATGCTTTTAAATATTTTACATATTGTTCAGTTTTATACTCAGTTATCTTATCTGTTGTAAATATGAACTTTTACTCAAACATTTAAACTAAACCATATACAAGTATATCATCAATATATATTCCCTATATAAAAATGCAATTTCTGTCCAATATTGGTTGTAAAATAGTTATCATTTCCTGATTGACAAACTGCAAACAAATCCTATCACTGCCAACTCCATTAACCAGTTATTTTTTATTTAAAAAAAAAAAATCATTTGAATAACTTGCCATAATATACTTTTTCTATACCAATATGTCAATAATAAATTTGATTTATATTTACTTCCATTATATTTCAACAAAAACTTTTTAATAATGCTTATAAATTGTAAATTATCTACTGATCCATATAATTTGTATATGTCTAATAAAACATAATATAATTATTTTAAAAAATCATTTTATCAAGTGAATATTGACTCAATCATTCACTAAAAAAATAAGAATATAGAAAAATGTGACTATACTATTTTTTTTTTCATATCATAGCATCGGCCAGGACGCGAACCCACACCCATCTGCAAACAACTACTTGCTTGCAAGGCAGGTGCCATGACCTCCCGGCTAACAATGCTTGACTATACTATATTTTTCAATAAAATGAATAGCAAAATGTCTAACTTGTATAGCAATTAAATATATCCTGAGTGATATTCTTTTTTGTTTTAACACCTTTTTTCTTTAACAGAAATCTAATAATAATTTCATTATTAAGCCACTATGATATCTCTATTTGTTTTTATATTTTTAAGTCAATATATGTTCTTACATATTGTAAAACTTTTAACTTTTTATCATGCAAACTATTGCTCATCAGATTTGATAAAAAATAATAAAGGAAGAATAAAATATATGTGCCTTTAACATAAAACTAAAGGAATTTTATTAACAAACATGATTGCATATACTACTCTGAAATAACAAATCAGTTGCTAGCATAGTGTCTAATTTATTTAAAAATTTTAATTATTTATAAATATGATCATGGGAAGCACCCAATGTCAAAAACATAGCTGTTCATGTATTGTAAAATATATTGCCTTAATAAATTTTAATGGATTTTTTGTTTGTTTGCTCATTTTTATTTGTTTGTTTATATATTTTTTAGATATATAATTGAAGTTCTGCCTATTGATATAACTTAGTTTGCAGATTTACTATATAATTGTCAATAATTTTAAACCTGAATTTATCAGCTGATCCATTTTATTATCATATCTTTAGAAATCAGAATATTAATAGGTTAATGGATGATTCTGAAATTTACTATCATCATGAAGTATATCAATTAATGATTAAATAATTGCATTAAACAAAGTTTTTGGAAACTTATTGTTAAATGTACTTTTGATTTTACATTGTTCTTCTAAAACAGTTAATAATTATATTATAGTTTCATTTGATGCATGCATGGTCTAAGAAAGGGTAGGATAAAATATATTAATGCTGTATTTAAATAAATACATTGGGATATTATAACTTATTCCCATAAATTCTTTCAAATTATTGTTTGGTAGTGGCTAAAACTGGAGATTGTAATATACAGTCAATGGTGGATAAAAATTATGCTGTTATATATACAAGATTATGTTAATAATTTATATATGGTTGAAGAATTTTAATAAAATATATGCTTAATTGTTTTAATAAGAATTTAAGATTACAGTGATGACTAAATATAAAAATAGACATTATGTCAAACAATTAAATGTATATGTTTTTAGGAATAATAATCAATTTTAATACAAAATAAATCTAAAATCTTTGAATGTAAGGAGTCTTATATACTTTTTATCATATATTTTTTAAATTTAAAGAAGAATGTTGGAATATTGAGATATTTTTATTATTGTAATTTTCATTTAGAAAGCAAAACATTTTAAATTATATTAATATTTAATCAGCATACATTATAATGAATGTTTGTTATACAGACATAAAGTTATTTTATAATAATGTAATAAGATTAAAGTTGATAAGGAATGAATTTTATTGCAGTACTCTTTTAAGTTATATTCACAATTTAAAAAAAGTTCTTAAAATTTTTAATATTGAAATTAGGTCTCCTCAATCTTTAAATAGATTGCTAAGAATTATTAAGGACAGAATTGACAAACTTCAAATTGGATATTCTATTGTACTTGTAGGTCTAATTATTCAGCCAGATATTATGATAAAACTAAATTACTTTATCTGCACATCTTAGGTGGCATATTGCTAGCATAAAAATATAAATCTAATTCTTAATCCAATTCTGTTTTCTTTTATAATGAGAAAAAAGCCTGAGTATAACTGTTGACATCAGAAATTAGCAGGGCATGCAATGAATAGAATGATAGATGAATAAAAATTAAGAAAGTCTCATGTTCACTGCCCATTCTAAACATGTGAAGAACAAGAGATTTAGTAATGTGTAATTCAGCATAATATAAAATTAAGATTTTTTAATCCTAATAATTGATTGCATTGAAACTAATACACTGTCCTAAAAGCACGCTCAGCTTTTAATGCTTTATAGTTCATTGACTGTTTTACACATTAACGTATTTGTGTTTGTTCTATATATTTAAATATTTATAACTCAAATATACCCATTCAAAATTAAAATACTAGCCAATGACAAACTAAAACTCTTGTCCATATTTTTTCCTATCAAGATAGATTTTTCAAATGTAAACAATAACTCCAGTTATATATGTGTATGGTATAGAACTTTCCTACAATTCAAACTAACATGCAATTTATCTTTAGTAGTAAAAGTTTTAAGCAAATTAATAACATCAGATTTATATTACTTAACTTTTTTTTTTTTTTTTTAAAAATTCTTTGAAAAAATTACAATCTTAGCTTGCTGCTCAAACTAAATTTTGTAATCGGATAGTGAGTCAATTAGTTTTTAGCATTTGATATTATATATATATAGTACCCTACTCCATTCTAGCTCAGCTGTCTTACTATATAAAAAAATTCTAGTAATGGGTATTTAATATAAATTATACAAGATCTAATAAATTGTTTAGTAATTTATCATTACAAATCATGAGACTTATTACTATTAAATCATCCAGTAAGGGACCTTTCTTTTTAACATTGAGCATATATTAAAAAGTATATCCTCAACAGCATAGAAATATCAATATACACTATTTCACTAAAATATTAATGATACTCCCATGACTTACACTTAAGAAAAATAAGTTACATTTAATATTAACATTTCTTAAATGAAGTTACTATAACATTATTTTACAATTTATCCAAACTATTTCAAACCCTTTTTAGCAAAACTCTTTATTTGTACATATATACATACACCTATGTTTCAACTGACCTGCAATCTTCTTCAGAGATTAAAATGAACTGGCTCCGAAGAAGACTGCAGGACAGTCAAAACATAGGTGTATGTATATATGTACAAATAAAGAGTTTTGTTAAAAAGTGTTCAAAGTGGTTTGGATAAATTCTAATTATAGGATATTATAGCAAAATAAAGAAAAGTGTGATTTTGGTAACATTATTTTATATTTATTTATCTAATAAAATAATTTCATTTCTCCTTGACTAATATTTTATAACTCAATTAAATAAACACATATATGTATACTCATCCACCACATATATAATAATACAAAACAGTCCAATTATTAATAAATCAATAAATATTTCATTCTATTACATAAATAATGAATAATTTTAGATATATGTGTAAATGTATAAATTAGCACACAGTGTGTGTACTATATTAATATAAAAAGAATACTTCAATCATTAATAATAAATTTATAAATCTACTTCAACAACATATAAATAATTAAATATTAAGCATATACATAATACATTTACACATATGTACATACCAACATATATTATGGAAATGTTTTTGTGATAACATTTTAAATTAGACAATATTAACTTTGTTAATACTTAAACCAAATTTTAATAGATAAGCATGTTTAGAGATAGGAAAAAGTAGGGAGGAAAAAATATTAATTTATTATAAAAAGATTCAACATTATTGATTATTGTCAAAGCTGAAATATCATTAAAATTATAAAATTAAATGCATTATTGCTACTTTGCATATGTGTGTTTGCAAAAAGAAGGATTTGTGTGGATTTCCAATTTTCATTAATTGTCTCAGAGTAATTTTAAAATGATTATATAAAGCTAAAATAATTAAATAATATTTGTTCTGATTAAAAATACTATTTGTCTTAAAATCTTAAGAAAAAAAACTGAGAGATTATCTATTTTGCTAAATACTTTAAAATATTAATTTATTATTATAAATAATCAACATGTTTATCTATAATTGAGTTTTAAAACCAACCATTTAAATAAAATACTTAAATTTAAAACACTTGTTTATATCTAGCATACAGGCTATATATATATACACACACACACAAACTATATAATGTATAGGATATTTTTGAGTTCAGACTTTCACACGACCCTCAACTCTCCACACTATCTCATACCACTAATACACTTGACCACATATATGTCTAAAAGCTAAATAATCATCAATATTCTTATTTCATGCTAAACCAGCACTCATCAGTTGGTCCATATTATCATCTCTACACATATATACAATAAGTGCTCAGATTTATATTAAGATAGCCAATCTTCATACTTTAATCAAAAACATCAATTGTGTGAACAATTGGCTTAATAGAAATAAAAGGGTTGATGGTGATCAGCATTGATTTTTTACTTGCTCAGTTTAGACTTTCAGCTATTTAACTAGTTCATCATACTTTAGTGCATATAAGGAAGCTACAGCTAAAATTTTGAAAAAGAATAATAATTAAACATCTGCAAATTGAGCTAAAGTCACTAATAGGGTAGCTAATTGCTACAAAAGATAAGAGTTAAAATATTAAAATTTATTTAGCAGATAGGCTTGTGGATATTATTTTAAGCTTTCACAAACCAAGAATTAGTTTATATTGACTTAAGAAACTGTAAAAGTTTAAATGAAATATATATGTATCTCTAATCATGACAGAATTTCTATATAATTATGACTTCATATTTAATAATATAAAATTAGGACTTATATAATTTATATTATGAATAAATTTTAATATATTAAATTTACATAAAACAATTTTTCTTAGAAACATTACATCATTAAACTTTTTTTTTTCACAAGATAATTTTTACTACCCAGGTAATTGTAAACTTACATACTTAAACTAACTTTATTATATTCTGTAGTCTATCTTCATATTGTGTTAGACATCATAGAAAAAGAAAAATTAAAGAAGAAATTTTTATAAATCAATTTTAAAATTCTTTAATAGTCAATCTAATAATATTGAAACTTGCAATTTCCAGAAAATCACATACATACATTTCTTATCTATGTAAGTTCACATTTATGATTTAAGTCATCAAATGTACTTTTACATAGGTTAAGTATTAATGTTTATTCATATTATTATAATTTAAATTATTACATGTAGTAATTTTTAGTTAGTTAATATTAATTTACACTTAAACACAATGACTTGTTTTAAAAAGGGGGTGCTATAATTAAAATTTCTATGGAATATTAGCTAAGCAGTGATTAAATAAATATGTATTTATGCTGACCATACTAATTACCAGTCTTATACTGAATATGCATTTAAATTTTATCTCCAAGCTAACAAATAATTGAATATAAATGAAAATGCAGTTAAAATACGATTATAAAATTATGAAAATTTCATTTTTACATCAAATAAATTAATTATCATAGCTATTATTTTGGTTTTCTAGACATTTATGCTACCTTTAAGAAAAAAATAGCACTATTCAATAATTTAAAATTTTTAAGTCATTTAATACCAACTTGAACAATTAAATATTTATAAGTAAAATTTCTATTTTGTCAAATTATTTTAATTTTTTAAACATATTGCATAGACATACATTTCTTTTATTTTTTCATTTATTTTTTTTTTTAAAAAAAGTATTAAAAATTACCAAATCTTTATGTTTTACCTAAATTTTATTAAAAACATACTCCCAAATATTAAAGTTAATTTTAAAAATAAAATAAATTTTCAAATAAATAACAACAATGTTATCAATACACAAAAAAATTATTTTAGCCAGCAATGAAAAAAATGTGTTTAATGAAAAAAAAATTTTCTTTAGATAAATTTTATTTAAAATAAAAATAATCTTAGAAATATTTCAAATATGGTCAAACAAAAGCAATATAGCCATCATAAACTTATTAAAAAATAAATATATAATAATTCTACAAAAAAGGTATGTCATAAACAAGTAAAAAATTCAACATTTTTATAAATATTAGAAAAAATTGCATATGCATAAGTAAATTTTTTCTAATGAGAAATTTGCTTATTTTTTATGTTTATAGATTGATGCTGATATATGGGCACAAATTTAAAACTAGAATCTTAACTCTTAATTGTTTTTCACCCGTGAAATTTACTAAACAATTCTAGCTAAAGTAACCCCTTAATGCAGATTACAGAAAATGACATTCATCATCCCACAGTTTAAAGTTAAACTAATGTTATTATCCTTGTATTAATTTATTCAACTATAAGATTGACTTGTAAAGCTATTATTATGTGTTAATTTATATACTTGTATGTGTGTTAGAATATTGTTCCAGTTATTAAAATGCTAATGTCAATAACACTGTGTTTTTTCTACTTAATAATTGAAGATTAGCATTTTGAATATAAATAAATGATTGCATTGAACTTCAAAAATCTTAATTTTTATTACAACATATTTTCATAATTATGACTATGTACATAGCTCATTCTTATAAAAATATTATGTGTTCTGATAAACGAATTTATTGTTGTTAATTTTTAACATTTTTTTCTTTGTTAATCCATCACTTTTAATTATTCATTGAATCAATGTGATCTCACACATCAGCAATGATTTTTGTCTGAGAACGTAAATAAATTTGCCTTAAAAAGAGAAAGATGTCATCTTACACAAAGATTTTTCTAGAGATATGTAGATAGCTTGTTTCAGCTATATAGCATGCAAATGTATAGACTTATTCGCAAATAAACTTTTTATGCTTATTCATTAATCAATTATCTAATTTTCTATTATGTAATTTGTAACCCAAATATGTAGGAATAATAAATTGGCCATTGCTTTATTTGTTACATATTCAATTTTCTATTACAATATATATATATATACACACACACATAAAATTACTATAGATTTATTAAGATAATTTAAAGTTGTAATTATAAATTTATTTAAACGCACATTCATTACGTAAATAATATTCATTAAGGCTGTAGCCCTAATTACATGCGTATAAAATGCATTTTATACGCATGTGATTGAGGCTACAGCCTTAATGAATATTATTTATTAAGATAATAAAATATTTAAGATATAAATAAATAACACAGTATATTTAATAAGGATCAAGAATAAAATGGATCACTTATTCTTTAAACTTTTTGATAAGCTTAATCTTGCCAATATTGCTTGAAATTTAATATACCAGCCAGATGAATTATAACAGTAATAATAATTATTAAATTAATAGTCAATTAGATAAGTTTGTAGTTACTTTTAATAATCTAGCTGGAACTAATAGATGTAAACATGAAATTAGCACATCTTAATTAATATATAATTAAGATGGTCAAATCATTCTCTTTCATACCATGAATAAATAATAATCTATATGTTTAGCAAGAATAAAAAAAATAGGCCATCTATTCTTTGATTACTGTTGCCAATATTATGAAAACTCGAAATGAAGTAAAAGACAGCATTAATAATTATTAAGTGAATAATCAATTAGAAAAGAATAGAGAGAGAATTTAACTTTTTAATTATCATTTTTAAAAAATAGTTTTAATATTAAATGCATTGTGAATTTTTATCAGTGTCAGTAAAAGTAAATTTACATCAAAAACTTAAAAATAGATGTCCCATTCTATTCTTGATCCTTTTAAAACCCACAGAATTATTTATTCATAGAGTGGGAAAAAATGGTTTTTTGTAATAACATATATGTAATAAAACAAAACACTGAATTTAACTCCACAATTTTCAACATATTAATAAATAAATAAAACCTACAATCAGTTTATATTATGATTACTGCTAAAGATGGAAATTATGTTATAAGTTGGCTATAATGTTTATATTAGTATATTAAAAATTATTGAATTTTAATGTTTTCTATTGTTAAAAGAGTATGTACTGTGTTTTCATATATGTTAAAAGTAGATGCAGTATTATATGCAGTAATATTCATAGGGATCTTTTGAAATCAAACAATGTATATATGAGAGTCCTACTATATATATAAGACATCTAGATTTTGAAAATGCTAGAATTGTTTTCACAAATAAAATTTCAGTAATTTAGGAAAAGTTATAAAAGCTATAGAATGAAAATAAAAAAATATGACTAAAAATAAATGCTAAACAAATTAAAATTACGTTCAATGGCTTTTTTAGGAAGAGAAAAAATAACGGTAATATACTATCACATACGGAAGCACTCAGATAAAATTAACCCTAACTTAAACTTAGATAGAACACTTTTAGTAGAAATAATTTCATATTAAAAATAAATATGTCTATGAGCTTAAAAATATATATTTAAAAAAAAATGTTCATGATAGGGATGTAATAGAAGGATAGTACAAAGATTGTAAACACATGGACAAATATATGTTGGATTTGACAAGAAAATATAAAAACAGAAATACATGATTGAGAAAACAACCAGATATCACTTGTCATCATTAAAAAGATGACATAGAGTTTGATTGGATAAATCAGCATTAATCATTGTCTGAAGGTTTGTGAAGATGGCATTTTAGTAGTATTATATGTTAAGACTTTTTTAATATTAAATTTTAAATGTCTTTAGAAAAATTCAAACATTATTTAAATTTTTTAATACATTCAGCTATTTATTAGTAATAACACATAGATATGACCCAATGATTCAAGTGATATTATTCTTCTCTTTTCTTGAAGTGCTTCTGCTCTGACTAGTGACTGTGCTAGCATAGGAATTGAATGTGGATCTTCAAAATTGTGAATATTGAATTTAATATGATGCTCTAACTAACTAGACTATTATGTCAAAGGTAACAATCAGTATAGGATTCATAAACATATTGATGAGGGTTCTCTTGATATTTTTCTAAGAGCAATATTAATCAGTGTTTTCAATACATTTTGAATTATCATACTATGTTGAATTTTGGGATCATCATGTGTGCAGCTTTTGTGAGTTTTTTTTTTTTTTGTACTTCTTCCTCCGTATTCAATATTTTTGCATAATAAACATGTTTATTGTTACATAGATGGTCTGCTACTTAAGATTTATCAGTTTTTTTATTATTTTGTAATCATCAGTTTGTACTCCTTCAATGGCTTTTCAGTGAGATGACTGATTTCATCAATATATTTTATAGATGCAGTTATTGTTTTTTAGCATTTCAAGATTAGGTTTTGAACATATTAGTAATCTTTATAGTGTGATATGGCTTGGGAAAGCTAATCTGATATTACAATGATTGCAGATATTACTTAATTGTTCTTATTATATGTAGATACACTACAATAATTATTGTTATGTTTTTGTTACTTCTTTTTGTATTTTAGTCAAGATTTTCCTAATGGCAATCAATAGTTAATCATTTTTTTATGAGAATTTATTATATATAGATTTTTTCTTTTCCCATTTTACTGGTTTCAGAGTAAATTTCTTTTGCTTTATTTTATAGGAATAGTGTAATTTCATGTTTTATATTTCTGGTGTGATTGAATATACATGCAAAGTATTTTTCTATGTGTGATTTTCTCTTAACTGCAGTTTTGATTTTGCCATGAGGGAGTCTTATCACATAAAATATTTAAATATTTCAATTGTTGTTTTTGTTCTGATTCTAATGTAAATTTAATTGAAAAGAATATTTTACTGATGCATATGTTGAATATTTGTAATAGTGCTTGGACTTGTGACTACACACCAAACATGTTGATATAGTAAAACTAGAATTTATATTAATATGGAATAGTATTTATGTCTGTAGTTTGAAGTTATTATATATATATATATATATATATATATATATATATAATGATGAACCCATAACCATCCCTTGGTATTGTTGGATAAATTCTCATTTTGGATTGAAAGTATGTTGTCACATGCATAATCAATAGAAATGTTATTCTAGCTTGTAAGCTATTAACTTCATTTAATCTTTTTTTTTTATAATAAGCACTGATTTATCACAGAAAAGATTTTAAAATAAACTTCCCATATCAAAGCTTGTGAATGTAACAGTTCTTTCAATTTCCATGTTTTTGATCACTTCCACAGAGTGTTTAAAAGTCTTACTAAGTTCTTTGTCAATAATTTTATGCATCTTGTGATTTAATTAGAAACCTGAACATTGAAAGAAAGCTTTGATATGGTAAATTTATTCACAAATATCTTTGAGATGAAGTATTTTCTATTGTAAAAAAAAAAACAAACAAATTAAACAGAAAAACTTTCCATACAGTAGTGCCACTCAGTGCAAGCCAGAGTAATCAATGGATGCCAGAAGGCTCGTGCATAAAATCCCTATCCAGTGCCTATTCATCCAATATCCTCAGACTAGTTTCTGGCTTGTGCCTTCAACAGTGAGGAGCCTTGGATCTGAGAACACTGCACCTAGATCTTAGGATCTAATGTAACTATCCAGCAGCCACCTTTTATCTCAACTACAAAATGAGAATAAAATTGAAAACACAATAATATTTTCAACCGAGCTCATTAGCTTATATAGTCATATAGGTCTAAACTCAATTCAATACCCATACCCTATCCTATTAGGCAGAATTGATGTTAATCCACTAAATATCACATGATCACTGTTTCTTATGCTTGTTCATAACTGTTATTAAAATAGGCAAAACTCTCCATATTACTCTAGCTTGCACTGAGTGTCACTACTGTATGGAGAGTTTTGCCTTTTTTCATAACAGTAATGAGCAGGCATAGAAATGGTGATCATGTGATATTTAGTGGTTTAAAAGAACAAATTAAAGTAATATATTACAAGCTAGAACAATTCTTTCTACTGATAATATAAAGGATAACAACATCATACCTTTAATACAGAATGGGTTTTTTCCAACAATTTCAGAAAATACCTATGGGATCACATGAACAACATAAAATCACAATCATAAATATTATTTCATATCTACCTGAAATCTGACATCACTGTGTTGATGATACATTTGTTGTACCACCACATGTTGAAGCACTATTACTAATATTTTTTACACCCTTCAGTAATATATACCCTTGGATAAGAAAAAAATGGCATTTTTAGGTATTTTTATAACAAGATTTTCTCATGCCAAAGTCAAACTAAAATTGATGAAAATCTACACATATAGTGAAACACTTAGAATATACATCAATCACACTATAATCACAACATGAAGTTATATTATCACTATGGAATGAAGCAAGTTTGTTCAGAAACTAATGATTTTGAAAAAAAAAAGATCTATTCAGAAAAAAATTTCATGGAGTATGATTACTCATTAACTCTCATCAAAAAAAACCATAATAAGCAACTAAAACAAAACAATTACTGATATTGTTGTATATTCATACATATCAAAAATAGCACACAAATTAATTAAAGTGTGCAAAGCCACATCACCTGTGACAAATTCTAACATCCACAAAATCTAAATCTGAAAAGTTGTTGAACAAAAATTTGCATCTATGAAATATGTAAATGTGAAAAATCATTGAAAGAGAGCAAATTGATGCTTACAAAAGAAAAACAACAAGCATATTTAAGGTGTACAAATGCAGATATGTTTAATTGCAAAAATACAAAATATTGGATAGGGAAGAAGAAATTAATAAACGTTGTTATGGCAAATAATCCCATATTGATAACTTATAATGTCTGGAAATCACTTATTAATCTTTTTCTTTAAAAAAAATGGACAAATAAGAGGGCACTCATAGATAAAGATATGAAATTTCTATTGACTGTTGCCTTTGTAAAATAGCCTAATTGGTTAAAATATCAATTTAAAATCAACATTCACAAATCTGAAGATCCAAGTTTGTTTTATAATAAAAAAAAATACATGTAGTTGAAAATGTAGTCCTTTTATTATATTTATTAAAGCATATGGATCTTCCTTTTTGTGTTTTAGAATTTTTATGTGTTCTCTATTTGTTTCTTAATAAAGTCATGCCTAAACAATATTTTAGTGCTATCAAACTTTATAACTTAGCCAGTATTCAAAACATTTAATCCTTGTGATTAATTTCCACTGTATGACTATCTTCTTCTCTTCTAATATTGACATGATAATTTCTACTTTTATATAATTAAGTCTTATAATCCCTGCAAGATAATTCATAAATATCATGGGTCTTAAGAATAGTCCATAGCTTTTGGTATAATACAATTCCTTTACAGTTTAGTAGCTGAATCTATTTCATTATTGTAATATTTTAGAGATGTCGATGATTTTGTCTTTTTTATTTTTATTTTTGGAGGGGTGGGGGATACAAAAATCTTCATTATCAGTCTTTTATTTTTATGAAATGATTGTCCTTCTTTAAACATTTTTTTTTTTTTAAATATGAACCTAGCAGTTATAATTTGTCACAATTATAAATCCATAATTCTGCTATTATGAAATTTTTATTTCTTAAAATCCACTTTTAAAATTTGTCAGCATATAAATTTGCAATCTCGCTTTTTAAAAGAGTAACGTTATCTTTAGTTGCAATTATAAAAATTACTGTTCATAATTCGTACAGTCGCTTTTTTAGAAAACAAATCTTTAATTAGCTAAATTATGACTTGTATTTTTTTTAAATTCATTTTTTTTTTTGACACAGAAAAGTTTGTTTGTTGTTAAACTTATAAATTGTAGTTTTAAAAATCTGTTTATAGTTTGTTAAACATAATACATCTGAGTTTTGAATTCTTCTTACTTCAAAGTAGACTGGATATCAGAAAAACACCATGCTATATTTTAGAGTTGATTGTGCTAGTTGAAAGTGGAATATGAGCTGCTTTGATCTTCCATTTGATTGAAAACTGTGTTTTTATTATTCATCTGTACAATTTTATTATGTCAATAAATATATTTTTAAATAATAACTGCTTCTAAATTATCCATAGTTTATCGCATATGTTAAAAATGAATGTGATATATATATATATCAAGTATTCAATGAAATGTGCATCGGTACGCTGTCTGTGGTGGTTTTCTGTTTAAAAGTTTGTATTCCTCAATAGCCCTTTCAAAGATGATTGTGATACTGGTGAACTGAACAGTCGTATTTATTTCTAAGATAGTGTTTTTTTAAAGAAAACAACCATTACTGCAATTGAATCTTTCTTCTGTAGCAATTATCAACTAATTAATCATGCAGCCTAAATCAGTGTTTTTTTATATGTGCCAAACTAATTAATTACATAGCTCAAGGCTATAGTTAGTTTTTTTTTTTTAATGTATAGCTGGCAACATGTTGTGTAAATATTTTAATTGATTACATAAATAATTAAAGAAATATTAATTTAACATTTATTCGAATTTCATACATATATAATATTTTTTATTGGACAAATGATTAAAAAAATATTTACAAAAATATTAATCTATCATTTCATTTTTTTTATTTTTTACATATTTATGTATTAAAATACGCTACACAAATGACAAAAGTATCAACTTGGTATTTCTTTTTTTTCTCTTTTGTACTGAATTTTTATTTAATTAGTTAATCAACAATTTTCTAGTTTGTAAAAAGTTTTGTTATATTGATCCAATTGCACACACAAACAAATCTTAACTGAATACTATTAACCGCTGACTATAGCTAAGATTTTATTTGTATTTTATATAGAGATATGGGATTTTTTTCACATTTATTCTAGAATATTTTGATTATATTTATTTTGTTTGGTATATATAATGCACAACTCAAAAAGAGTGTATTTTAATGACTGAAAATTATATATGATAATGTAACCTTAATGAAAGTTTATTATTATATTACCAATAGAAATCAACAATATAGCAAACAGTTTAGTACACAGCAACCTAAATAAATATATGATTATTTAAAGCATATACATCACTATATTATTCTGCCCCACAAATTAGCTAAAAAACAAGAATAACTAAATATGCTTTTAAATTTATTTGACTAATTAAAATTGAAATTAAAATATAGTTACACAAATATTTACATAATAAACGGAATTTTACAAATAAATGCATATATGTTATTACACTGCACTATCATATACACTTATATGGCATTGTCCAATGAATTATTTAATAAAGAGTATTTTTTTTAAAAAAAACATCTATTTATTTTAATGTAAATTAAAGCAATGGTGAGACATTTTTTACTAAACATTGATTCAAAGTTTAAATAAATGTGTATTTTATAGTGGCATTTAAGAATATGATAAATATTAGACTTTCAAACCAAAAGTAGTTATAATTATAAAAAATACTCAAAATTAAATTACTTACAAATTAAAGACTTTTCAATATATATATTAATTGTAAAAAAATTAAAATTCTCACCCTCAACTTATACTTGTGGTGCATTTTGTAAAATTTTGCCCAACATCTCAAATGTGTATTCTTTCAAAACAAAGCAAAACTCTCCATATAGTAGTGCCATCTTGTGATCATGTGATTTTTAGTGTATTTTTTCTAGATCAATTGTTTTGCCAGTTTTTCTTTACCATTTTATTTTAATATTTATCATTGGATTCTCTGACTTCTTCAGTATTTTATATATTGTTGATTGGTAAATTATTTTTGAAGGTCATAATTTAGCAGGCAATATATATTTTCCTTAGGCATTAGAAATTTTAGTTTGTATGTCTTTTTTTTATACTTCTTCCAGAGCTTTCTTGCTGAAAGAAAGGTAGCAACCCTAAAGGAAATGCCTTAAACAATCATGTTAGTATATTAATCCAATTTCTTGATGGGTATCATAAATTTAAAGTTGCAGAAGAAGAATACTATGCAAGAAGCTATCTTATTGACTGCTTTAATTTAGAAAATGCTGTTGAATTGTTTTTTAATTTCTCCTGATTTCTATCTATAGTTTTTTGATCTGCAGCTGTAATTCTGCAAAGTTTGTGGTTGATCTGATATCAGATATATATTTAAAGTCATGAGTAAATGGTTGTTTATATGTGATTAATGTAAAATTATAAAATGTTTAATGCTATCAGTTTGGTTATGACATGTTAAATTGTATCTGAAAGATATTACAAACTATTTGAAAACACATTTTTTATAATTTTAGATTTTTTATTTATTATTATATAATATAAATGCAAGTTGGGTAATGTTTTTTTTTTTTATTATTATTATTATTATTATTATTATTATGATGATGATGATGATGATGATGATTATGATGATGATGTTTCAAAAGGCCTTTATTGTCTCAAAAGAATTACGAATTTTGCATTTACATAGTACGTCTACATATAATATCCTGGATTGTCCATTATCATTTGAACGCCATTAGCAAATTAATTACTTATAACAGAAGGGAAAAAATTGTTGCTAAATTATCCTTGTTGCTAATTTGACATGCATATCCTTCTAAGTTTTTTTATAATGTTTAATTTCCTCAATTCACTATAACATAGATCTAATCTTAAGTAATGACCAGGTTGCTGCATAAATGTCAGGTCTGGCCAGTGTCTTATCCCTTTTTTGTATTATTTCAAGTTTATTTGAAAAAGTAGCTGGATGTCTCCTGGAATTGTTACCAATTAGGAAAGTGCATCTAGTACACCAGTATGCATATAGCACAAAGGTTGCTGCCCTGACACTTGGTGTTAATCCTTCTCTAAATGCAGAAATTAATTGATGCATTGTTACATTAGACTTCCTGTAACTGCTAGTTATGAGATTTCTTATCTGCCTAAGTCCCTCACAGTGATATAGCAGATGTGATAAGGTTTATTCAGCCTGATGGCATAACCCACAAAAGGGATCAATTGATGTATACAGACTTTTATGGCAAAGAAAATATGTGGTAGGTAATGCAGATAGATTAAGTTTTATTAGAAAATTGAAAAACTTTGGTTCTAAGGCCCATCATTTATACCTTTTAACCAGTTGCTTATTATTAATTCCCAGTATTGGTTCTAAAGTAATTGTGTTATTATTTTCATGTATTAGTTCATAAATTTCCCAGTATTTGTATTTATTAATAAATTGCTCTGGGATTTTTGATTCTGTTTTACAAAGATGTATTAATTGTTCAAAATATGATAATTTTTTAGGTGGTGGTTTATCAGTTGGAATGACCTCTATGAGCTGCTTAATTTTTGGAAATTGTTTAACAATATCTATTATATTGTTTCTCATTCTCTGTTTTGCAAAAATACCATTGTCATGTAACCCCAAACCATTTTTATTCAGTGGCTGACATAGTTTTGCCATTGATATTACCATGACTTTCCTTGACCATAGTAGCTGATTGCAAATGGTCGTAATTTTGGAGATAAAAGCTTTTGAGAAAGCAACCACTGGCATAAAGTAAACTCTCTTTGGTATCATCAAACTATTAATCAATTGAATCTTAGAATATACTGACATATAGGTATTGGCTAGAGAGTCTGGTATTTTCTGTATTTCATTTTTCAATTTGTTTTGCAAATGACATCTCATTCCAGTAGTCCCTAGATGGAATAGAAATCCAAGGAATGAGCCTGGCTTTACCTGGAAAATGGATGTACATGGCCTTCCTGTGAATATAGTCCATGCTGCTGTTTTTTCTGGATTGAAACTTAGTTTAAATTCCTTTGAGTATTCTTCTAAAATCATCTGTAGTTTTGGTATCTGCCTTTTTGATTTCAGGAAAACTGTAATATCATCCATGCATGCAATGCAGGTCAAGTTTTGACCTGTTCCTGGGATCTCCATTCCCTCAAATGCCTGTTGTAATCGGACAAGAAGGGGATTTATATATAAAATAAATAAGATGGCACTAAGTGGAGACCCTTGTGAAAGTGATTTAGTTGGTGTGAAAGCTGGTGAATTTCTGCCATTTAGACTAATGTGAAGCTCATGATTTAAGAGTAAATTTGTTATAACATATATATATGTGATTTTGGCATTTCAGTGTTATTCAATAATCTCAACAGTATAGATTTATCAACATTGTCAAAAGCCGAAGCAATATCCAGCTGTACAACAATCGGGCCATATCTTTTTTTTTTTCTAACTGATGTCAAAATAGCCTTAAATAACATAGTAGCTTGTGTGGTAGATGAATGTTTTTTAGCAAATTGAGCTGGTGAAATCATCGGTAAAATAAATGGTTCTATTTTATCTTTAATTACTTTCTCTAAAATCTTTATGGGCAATGGACCCATTGATATTGGCCTTATCTCTGATAACAAAGGAATGAGCTTTTTTTTATTAAATGGCACGATCGCGATTGTATTAACTTCCTCCATTGTTATTATTCCCTGTGATAAATAATTTTCCAGCTGACACAGGCATTTGCTAGTCAGCTTGTCAAGGTGTTTTAATCTGAACAGTGGAATTCCAGGGCTTCCTGGGTGACAGTTGTTGTCCATTTTATTCATTTTCATTATAAAATCATCTATAGTATATGGTCATTCAGTCTCTGCCATTCCAAATACATTTGGCTGGTATTGTATCAATTTTCCTGGTCCCAGCTTATCTTTAAAATAGTTAAGAATTGGTAAGATCATATTATTTCCAGTAAATGTTTCATTGTTTATTTTAATTTCTAATGGCACTTTGATTTCAAGTCCCCTCCCTAATGCCCATCTAATATATTGCCGAGTCCATGTGTGTTGATGCATTAGGCATATTCTACTTTTTTTATTTTTTAAATAGCTCTTCAGTGTTTTACATGCTTTGTTATAAGCATTTGTTAGTATATGTATACATTTCTGTGTGTGTTGATTAGGGGTTATGGCCACAATACGTTTATGAATTTGTTCTGCAAGCTTCAACAACCCTGAGGGAGGTGACTGATTTTTCACTATATGATTAATGTTAAATGACAGGATATTAATGTAAGCTAAATATTGCTGTATTGGGTTAAAGGTCATTGAAAGAATCTTATTCCACATAATATAAGTCCTGAAAAAATAAATTTGGGTGTTAAGGTTGGAATCAACATTCTTATTGTTCTAGTTAATTTCAGTCTAGAGACTTGTATATTACTGAGGTCAATTGATATGAACTGAGCTAAGTGATCAGAAATTGCTGAAGGGATTAACTTCATGCTTATTAGATGATGAAACACTGGAGAGTAAAAACAAAGATCAATTAATGATGAAAATCGGCCATTATGAAATGAAACAGCATCTTCAGGTAAGTAACCCCTTGCACTCATCAATGGAATTGATAATTTATGTATCCACTTATTTACAAACTCATCATATGTTACATTGCAGTCTCCAATCAAAACTGTTGGATTAGCTGTAGATCCTAGTGTTGAATTAATTGTGGCAATTATTGTATTTATTTTATATTTTTGCAATGGTATATAAACAAAGATTACATTTATTTTAATTATTTTGTGAAATAAAGTAATAATTAATAGATTTGCATCAATGTATACGATTTGAAAATTGGTAAACTGGCAAGCAGTAGCTATCAAAAGACCTATCCCGGCTGATGGAGAGGTAGAGTCTCTTGAACATGCAACAAAGCCCTCACTATTTAGAAATTTTGCTGGATCAATTTGTGACCCTGCATAAATTTTGGTTTCTAGCAGTCCCATTATATGAGGTTTTATTTCCTTGATCCATTGTTTCAACTTAAATATCTTTTCTATTGAATTCAAACCTCATACATTAAAAGAAGCAATTTTAATTTTCATTTATAAAGATTTACTCTTTACTTTAAATTTATTTAAATTTACTTTATCTTTAATTATCCTTATTTTTGGCTGTCTATCAATTGTAAATCTTGGGCATCTTCAAACTCACTTTCAGTTTCAACATCATTATATCTGTCTATTTGATACCATTCTCCTGTATCATCAAACATAAGCTCTTCTAATTTTAGCTTTTTTCCTGTTTTTTGGGGGTCTTCCTGGCTTTCTCTTCTGTTCACTATTAACCTGAGTAACTTGCTGCATATTTGGCATTATTGTCTGAGTAATCTCAGTATTTGTATTGTTCCTAGTTCTTTGTTTTTTAGATAATTCCATTTCTTCATCCAAATTCATATTCTCTTCATAATATTGCTTCCCATCAACATTTTTTTTAAATGTGTGTTTGTCTATTTTTTCTAAAGCTTTAACCACATGCATTTGTATATCATGCCCTTTTTTTTCTTTTACTTTTGTATTATTTATCTTAAGGTACATTTTTTCCTCCAACCTTAATGAAGAATCTGGAATCTCCCCAATTTTGCTATCATCATTATTTACATTTGCATTTTCATTTTCTTGCTTATCTGTATTCATATGTGTTTGTATAGAATTTTTTCCTTTTCACTTTCTTGAGTTCCCACATCCGATGTCAGTATTTGCTTTACATCTCTTTGTTTATAGCTTGTTTTCTTTTCTAGTCTTTCTTCTGATAAATCAAATCCTTTGTTATTTCCATTCTTTGGACAGTCTATAATCAAATGGCTTCTTTCTCCACAGCCAAAACATTGTGGTCTTAGCCCTTTAATGTTTAAGTATAATACTGCTCCCTGATCCATAATTTGCCTTGGAATTTCTTCTGGTTTAATATGCTGGTGCAGCTTTATCTTAAAATGATAACTGTTGGTGTATATAAGTGTTGGTGTATCATTGCACAAGATTTTCTATATTGCATGCCCAAATGGTTGGACCATACTTTTGAAATCACGAATGCTAAACCCAAAATACGCATTTTTAATGATTCCTGAGCAATAATTTTGCAGATTTTCATCAACAACAATCATTACGTAACCACCAATTGTTTTTATTTGTGATTTAAATCTCATTTTTTGATTTTCATTGAAAAATTGTATAGCTATATATCGCGAGTTTGAATGTTCACCGATTTCTGAGATTGAATCCCATAAGTTTTCTTCTGTTAGTTTTTGATATAATAACTCTTTGTGAAATTTATATAACATTAGATTTCTATCTGTAATTGCCAGCACTAATGATTTATTAGAAAAGAATTTTTTAAAAGATTCATATAACTTGTTTGGTATTGTGTTATTAAACTGGATGTTTATTTCTTGAATTTCTTCTTCTGTCCAATTATCTTCAGTTTGTTCTGCTAAATGATTAGGTGTCTCATTTTCATTTTCTAAACTTAGTTCAAAAATGTCTAATGAATTGGCTCTCCTAAATCTGCCTATTTGTCCTTCCCCTCCATTTTTTTTTTGTTCTCTTGCTGTATAATATTTTCTAATATTGCTTTTTGTGGTTTCATTGCAGCAATATTTGCATAAGATTTTTTTTCCTTACTGGCTTCTGCAACTGATTTGACATCCGTATTGTTATTTCTTTTACTAACAACGCAATTGTTATCTGCAGACGCCATTTCAACTAGATGACTAGATTTTCTTAGGACAAAATAATAAAAAAACTTACTTTGTTAACAGCGTCTTTTCTTATAATCCGGAAATTGATTATAATTTTCAAAATTATAAGATTTTTAAACTAATAATTAGATTATGTTTGCCTTTAATGAAGTACATTCACGAGCTTTTGTAAGTTTGTTCCTACTTATTGACAGCAGGACCGCACTCATTATTATTATTATTATTATTATTATTATTATTATCATCATCAACATCATCATCACATCATCATCATCAATTATTATTATTATCATTTGCATTTCAACATATAATGAGTAACAAATGAAGCTTGGGTATGTTGATTTACATTGCAATTTTTTTGTTTGCGACTTCCATAGGGTTAATAATGGCATTACTTAGCTAACTGATCTGAATTCAAAAAATGATAATGAATGAAAAATTTTAATTAATGATTTAGTTAATGCCTGGCTATATGCACAACATTTTATTTAGAGCTCTTAAATTTTTTTATTCTATACTAAATACCATTCAGAATATGACATGATTAAGTGGATAAGTACTCACTTTATACCTGCTTTATCACAACAGTTAAAGAATATATGTGCTGATGCATTTAATGTCAGTTTAGAACCCTTTCAAATTTGAATAAGCTCTTAAATTATACAAAAAAAGGTTGTCTCTTGACCAGGCCCTTCATTGTTTACAAAATCAGCTGAAATGATCCTAATTGCAAAGCAATGTACTATGGGAAATCATGTGCTAACCACATCAGTAGTCTGGTGAAATACCAATACATGTATTCTCATGCAAAAAAGATCTCAGTATGAAGTCAGTGTTTCTGGAGCACCAAATGGAATCTGGCTATGATTTTGATCCATGTGTATGTGCAGAGTGCAATAATCAGAAAAAAAAGTAAAGTGGCATGGTCTATCATTAATAACATCCATGCAATAAGCAAAAAAGACCTTTGCATAGCATGTTCCCAAAAGTGGAATATGTAAATTATGAATTTACATTTTAATTACTGAATATTAATATTGTTTTTTCTCCTAATAATACGACTTTAGCTAATAAGTTTGAATGCTATCATTATGACTTCCCAGGTCAAAAGCAATGCTCAGTGAGTTATTAGTTAAACTGTGAAGTAAAATGTAATATTTTCTTAGGAATCACAATAACGTTACTTATAAGAGTAAAATGCTTAAATAGTTATTCATAATGATAAATAAATGGGTTTATTATTAATTAAAAATAAGAACTTTAAAAATAAATAAAATAAAAAAATCATTTGGTTTATTATTTTGATATTATACATCTTTTATTTGTAAAATAAATGTGTATTTCATTTTATTGTTAAGTAATATAATAGAGTATTTTAAAATTCAAAATAATATTAACTATCATTTTAAATAATTTTGTCTCAAATTTGGCACTTGAAACTTTTCATCTGCTTCCAGTTATTTTCTAGCAACGACGGCAGAATATTCCCATACAAATCTAAAATGTGAAATATTTTGAGTAAAAAACACTAATAACATGGCAGAAACTTATAAATACAACCATTTGTCAAAATTTGTTTAGGCTTTTTTAATTACAAAGTATTGAAGGACTGCATCAGATTGAAATTTAGAATTTGTCATTCTTTACCAACAGCATATCTGAGTAGAAAACCAGCTAGACAATTGCTTCTTAGTGGAAAATGTTCCTCTATGTCATTCTGGATGGAGAAATTAAATTATTAACAATGTTTATCATTCAGTCATACATTTAAAGGAATTAAATTCTAATATTTTGATTCAACTATGAGCTTTTAAAATTATTTATGAAATGCTACATCTTATGATAACACTGCAATAGTTATTTGTTTCTTCTCTAAAGATTAAAATCACTTTATTGCAATTATATTTTATATTTGTGAAAACTACCTAAAACAGTAAATGAGTCTTACAAAACAAATTCAAGTTGATGGATTAATGAATATCTTGTTTTCACATTTGTGAAAATGATCTGAACCCCAGCTAAATAATATAAAAATTGACTTGATGCAATGAATCTCTGTACACTACTTTGGTGAAGACTACTTAAAGCATTGGATATTCTGTGAAAACTAATTCAACATATGGATTAATCTTTTGTTTGATACTACAGTGAACATAATAATTGAAAAATAATAGATTTATATTCATTAGTATTATATCTTTATAAATATGTCTAGAGATGTTTAATTTGTAAACGCTATCCCTTAAAAAGGTTAATCACTGTGTCAATATCTAAAGAAATATGAATAAATAATTGATAACTTGCTGAATGCTTTTGAAAAATCAATATGTCTGCCATAAAAGCTCCAGCCTTCAAAAATTAATTATACCCTTATATAGATTAGGTATGTTAAATCCATCTCAGTGGAATTTTATTATATTGTAAAATATCAAAATATTTTTTATCTAAATGAAAATATTTAAAGAACATCTGCATAAAGTTTTTCTGATGTTTGTTTAATGACTGTGGATTATAATTTCAGCATATCATATAGTTAGTTAATTTGTTTAATTATTTTAATATTTTAAAATTGTTATTATTGTTAATATGGTTTAATAAAAGTTCTCCAAAAAAAAAATATCATGAGAAAGATACATGTAATTCATTGGATTTATCAGTGAAATTAGGTATAAATGTGTTAGTAATAATGTGTTTATCACATTCAAATGAATATAATCTTTCATACATCTTGATGATCTCTTAAATCAACCTCATGTTTTCTATAATGAAAGATATATAGAATATACAATTAAATAATTAAATGGTTACCCTTTTTACTTTACCCAAGGAGTACTCATACGAGTCAATGAAGATTATGTAATATAATGAATTATTTTTATTGCTTTGCTAATCACAAATATTACTGTTTAGTTGAGGTTGACTTTAGCAATATGGTATTAAAGTTTTAGTTTAATATAAGCTTAAAATGTATATTATATCATACTACCAGTATCTGTGATGGTCAGGTCTCATTTAAGTTATATATTTTAAGAATAATAATATGAGTTAGGTAAATATTTGTTCATGAGAGGGTTAAGCAATAACTCTGATATATATATAAATAAAGATTGTTCTTATTACGGTTATTATTATTATTAGTGTACTTAAGGATGCAATAAAATATTCTTGTATATTATTTATAGTTAATGTTTAAGTTTTAAATAAACACTATACAATATTATCCAATGGAATGTTTTGTTGTCTCATTACATTTTCATTGATAAAACATGAGTATTTATGATTCAAATAGGTATTTATAACTCAAATTGAAAATATTTATTAAGTATAAAATCACAATATGATATAAAATGTTTTCAGAGAACTTTTGTTTACATTTTTTTAATAATAGTTTTATAATTAATTATTATATATATATTACATGGCTGCTTGTCATTAACTGAAAGTTTATCATCATCATCTACATTTCTTATAAATATGGTCACAATTACACTTTATTTCAAGAAGTAATTTTTTATTTTATTTAATTTACTTGCATCATTTCTTTTTTAATATGAATTTGTTGAGATATAAGTAGATACAATAAAATTATTTGTTATTTAATCGTATCAATAATAGATCATTTTAAAATCATGGAGAATAATAATTTTCAGAATAGTAATTATTATATTTTATTAAGAACCCTGAGATAATTGTTTGTTCTAAACAAAATGCAATCTGAGAGTTAAAAACTAACTTGCTAGCCTCATTAAATATAATATACATGAAGTTCTATTAGAAGTTATACATCCATTACATACTTGGTGTGCATATAAGAATACTCTAAGATAATATTATTAAAGGTATGACAATATCCTGAGATCTTGCTGATTCTAGTATACTTAAGAGTTATACATAGCTATTCAAAACAGATAGTATTTGTTTATTATTAGTGATATGGATAGAGTAAATAACTCCTGAAAGATATTAAACTTAATGTATAATTCTTTGGGGGGGGGGATGTTCTCTCTTATATATAATTAATACTTTATGGTTCTTGCCAAATTTTCTGGTTATTAAATTATTAGAATATATATATATTTCATGAGGTAATGAATATATTCTTTATACCTTCATCAAACTTGTGAAGCAAACGAAAATAGAACCTCTTTTATCTATGAAGTGAGTTATTTATTGTGGAAGCCAATATTAATAAAAACATTTTTAAGATTCAGAATCAAATCTATGAATATATTTTTAAAGCCAAAATCAAACTGGCTTTTAATTATATATTCACATGATAAAATCTTTTAATTAATTGTAAATATAAAATATTATAATTAAATGGTTTCATTTAAAGTGCTTAGAAATTTTATTGTTTCCTAAAATACTACATATTTTAGAAATCAATGTAATTTCTAAGCACAGTTTGAACTAAAATTTAAATATTTCAAGACTATCATTTATTTTATTGATTATCTTAATAACTCAAGATACAAACAAAATTGATTCTATTTTCATCTGCTTTCCTAGTTGGATGATGATATAAGATATGTCATTAAAATGTAATTGGAAAGTTAATTGTCTCCTGAAATATTACATATCACTTAATACCACTTAATTTTACATGTATTTCATTTTCCAATAGATCTAAAATCTGATCTGGCATGGATTCATTTGTCTTATATATATAATAAAAAACAATCAACACTTAGACAATCTCAATATCAATAACAATCAACAATTTCAAAGTATTAAATTATATGTATATATATATTAGTCCAAAGAAAGTTGCCATAACAACAGTTAAAAATACTCGATTGTTATTCATTTTGGGATTGTCTAAGTGTTTTTTTCCATATGTCATAGCATCAGCCAGTAAGTGAACCTGGGACAACTGCTTGTGCTGACCACTCGACCACCAATGATTGACTTGTCTAAGTGTTGACTGGTTTTTAATAATTACTTACAAACCTAAACAGAGCAAAACTCTCCATAATGTGCTAGTATAGGAAATGTGATCATGTGATACTTACAAACCTATTTAGCCTTGAACATTATTACACTTATTATTTAACTAATACTTTGGGTACAATTTAAAATTTTATAATTGCAGTTGGTACTGTTATAATTGCCTATCTATTAATCGACATTTGGAATAGATTATATTTACTGTTTAAAGAGATTTATTTAAAGACTTTGTATCAATAATTTTAGTCTCTGTGGTCAAATTGCAATCTTTAGTGTCTCTATAAATATAATAAACCATTAATAAATGTGGAATTCCATCTTTATTATTAAAAGATGGTTGCCTTGACAACAGTTTGAAATTGTTGATTGTTTTTGATATTGGGATTGTCTAAGGGTTGACTGGTTTTTAAAGATCTCTATATAATACATCAAGATTAATACTCAGACTACTAGCTTATTAAATAAATGAAATACTCCCAATCCAAAGCACAAGATAAAACTTCTTTATATTTAAAGCTATATTTTTAAATTGATTTACAGTATATTATTTTGGATGACATTTATGAATTTTTTCAATTTACACATTGTCAATACCAAATCAAATAGTGAAATATGAAAATGTAAGATATTCCCAGAGATTAATATCATGTAATACATTGAGATTAATACTTAAACTATTGGTTTATTAATTAAATGAAATACTATCAATCCAAAGCTCAAGACAAATATTTTTAGAAATAAAAACATTCCATCTTTTCTCCAATGTGTTTTAGATAATTCTCTATAAAAGAAAAGTAGATATATAGAGAAGACAGTTTGTTCTTTTCTCTAAATAAAGTTTTGTGTTTTGCTTTGGAATGAGAATATTTCATTTACTTAATAAACCTGTAGTTTGAGTATTAATCTCAATATATTACATAATATTAATCCCTGGGAATGTTTTATATTTACATATTTTATTTGAAACAGTACTGACAATGTGTAAATTGAAAAATGTGAATAAAAGTAATATAAATCAATTTAAAAATATAGCTTTAAAAATAATATGATTGATTTTAAAATATTCATGCTTTCTTTCCAATCTGCTTCAGATAAGCTTTTATAAAAGAAAATAAGATTAAGAGAGAAGCTGGTCTATTTTTTTCTCTAAAAAAAGTTTAGCCTTGTGATTTGAATTGAGAATATTTCATTTATTCAATAAACCAGTAATTAGTGTATTAATCTTTATGTATTATATAATATTAATCATTGGGAATGTTTTACATTTATATATATATATATTGTACCAGTTGAAAAACCCACCACCTAAACTTCAAGTCGGATCCAAACTCAGCTGAACCAAACTGAATTCAAACCCCACTCAACAGCTCAGATTAGTAGAAATCTAAATCGATGGCACAGTGCTATGTGCCAAGAAACTAGCTCAACGGTTGGTGAGGATCAGAGACCCCTGAACTGACATTAATATCTGATAATAAACTAACTAAAATAATTTTAAATCGAATCATATGTATATGTTCGGGTTGCCAACACAGACAGCGAGTATTAACATTAAAATAATTATGAAGGAATTAAGCCCTAAGAAACCAAGTGTGTTTAGAAAATATTTAATAATAATAATTTGTTTTGTTTGAATTTTAAATAATGATTATATTAATCACCTCTAGCCTTTAACATAGTTTATAATTATAATAAGAGTGGCGGTCCTTATTATATGCCAATGAATATTACACAATATTTGAAAGTCTATGTCTATGCCCCCAACAAGGAATAAAAGGCAGATAAAGGTATTCATTAGTAAAAGAATTTATTACTCTAATTTTATACAAAAAAATGTGATATTTATTTTCACATTCACAAATCCATTCACAAAGAGCAATATACGTATTTAGGGCATAACTTTAATCTTTATTTGAAAACTTATTTTGAGATATAACGGAGAATTTGTGGACTTTAATTTAAATCACTTCATCACGAATTACGAGTATCAGAGCGGGCTTTACTGGAACAAAGAGGTAATGATGCTGACGAATTATGAGCTATAAAGTGAAATTGAAAGATGATGGCTAGTCGATAATCGAAGTCCTATGGCGGCTTGCATCTGACAAGTCTTATGCCCTTTGACTAATATGAACAGGAGAGGAAGTGCTTTCTTCCTCGATAATTTAAAATAACAGAAATTATCACTGACCAGCCTAACGGAGCGGAAGATTGCCCTATGTCAGCAACGTTGGAGATGATGACTTACTAGTCACCGTTTGAGAACTAAAACCCAATTATATAATGCTCTACATGATGACTTGATCAAATGAATTAAAGTCAAATGAGCTTTTAAGTAAAACTATTTTAAAGTATTTGTAAATCATATTAATTATGCCCCAATCATCGTGCCCTTCCTGAATCTTAATCGAAAATAACAAAGTTGAATTAGAATATATTTGATCCTTTATTGGACCTTTTGCAATAAAAACATTTTAAGATTATATATGAATAAATACATATTGGTGAATACAAAAAATAGCTGGGGCATAGATTAAAAACGGAGCTAATAATTTGTTATTAGCCAATTATAAAAATAACACACATTTAATAATTTCTTTCAACTCGATGATTGATAGAACTGTATAAATCTAGTTCTAATGGGCGAGAATTATTATCAGATTTAATATTATATTTTCTACATAAAGCAAATAGAACAAAGGGGTTTATCGAGTCAAAAGATTATTGGCATATAATTAAAATAACATTAATAAATTACACAAATATATATATATAATATAATATAATAAATGAACCACCAAGTAAGAAAAGAGAAAGTTAAAGACTAGAAGTTGAGAGAATTATGATATAATAGCATAAATAAAAGTAAGTTTACACAGAGATTATGACATTTATAGAATGAAAAGAGCTCTTAAAGGGAGTGTAAAGTAAAGTTTGGAACTGGCCAGAAAGTTTAAGGTTCATTATGGAAATATATTACCCATTTCTTCCGGGGCTGGTTCCCTTAATTTACACGTCCGGATGAGGAAAATGTAGCCATGCATTTCGTCGATTACTTGAACAGTATTTTAATGAATTTTCATGATTTTAGCAGCATGATTGGTCCGGAAAAGATTCAGCAGCTTCATTGAAGATTTTTAGGGGACTTCAGGAACAATAGCCAGATTCCTGATGTTTTAGCCCTTCACCATGATCAAAACACTATTTAAATTTATGATTTTTAAATGCATAGAGTTCACTGCACTTCTCTACAACAAAGATGGCTCTTTTCCAAACTTTTCAGAGCTATATATCTGTCCTCTGATGCCTTCAGGCTAGCACTTCTTTCATTATCAATGTTTTTAAATTTACTGGTTGTTTTTAGATACATTCCTTCGATAAGGCTTTCAAACTAGTTAACTTGAATTCATTTTCTAATTAGAAAATGAATTCTTAAAATCAGAAATGATTTTAATTAGGAAATGCTTATCTTGTTTTCTAATTAATAAAACTTTAACTGTTGTTTTTGGAAAGGGAAAATCTGAAAGCTTATCGAAAGAATATAGCTTTTAATCAATAAAACTTTAACAAATTATTTAAAAATAAAATCAAACATTCCCGACGCAATGAAACTTTTAAACAATTCTATATATTTAAATATTTACAAATATATACGCACAATCCATGCAGTTATAATGTATGAATTCATGAATAATTCTATCATGAATTTATTAATAGAATTGATCAATTTAAATCTGAAACTAATTAATTTTAGCACGCATTTATGAAATAAGTTATTCTTTATGAAAATTAGCATGGATTGAACGTATAAAACCCCATTGCATCAGAAATTTAAGGTTAGTACTTGGGTTTGAAGTGGGCTTATGGCTAGATGTCATGAAGCTAGGATCAAACTCAGATCCGACTGCTTCAATATATATATATATTTCAAACCTTTTCTTATCTGCCAATAGATATAATATCTGACTGACATTCATGTGTTTTATATATATATATTTCAAACCTTTTCTTATCTGCCAATAGATATAATATCTGACTGACATTCATATGTTTGTTCAATGATTTTATATATGTATTTGCTTTAAAATCTTTTTTTTTTAATTGTTTGATATATTTCAAATTAATTAAACAACTTAAGTATATTTTCCTAAAATTTTATTTTTACTTATCTCAGTAGGTTTGGTTGGGAGATATTTGTTTTTTTCTAATAACTTTTTTCTCTTATAGAAACATAATAGTGGTCTTGTTATCAATAAATTAGGATTTTGATTGTTTTAAGTCAGTATCAGGTTTTAGTAGATTCCAAAATTTTGCAAGACTTTTAGCATTACACTCAAAAAATATTTTATAATGCAAATACTACATATCAAATTCAGTAACACTAATGAAGAAAGAATAAAATGTTTATGATTTCAACATAAATTGAAAAAATGTTATTAGTGTATATATAATCATGTATAGTCCTCTAAAATAGAAAAGCAGTTATTGGCATATTGTAAAATTTATTTAGAAATTTTTTTAAATTTTTTCTGGGATCACAAACAGTGGTTGGAAAAAAAATTGCTGAAATATAAAATTTGCTAATTTTAATATTTTTTTGTTTGTTTATTTACATTTTTTGTTTGTTGACATTTTTTTGAATAGCATATAAATAAATAATCATGTTCTTAGATGCAGCATAATTCATGGTACCACTGTAATTTATATTTTTGGATAAATGTAACTTTTATCTTTTTTTTTCTTGGAGACATTAATGCACACATTAGTACATATGGTAGACTTTGGTAAAACATTGATGTAAATAATATTATTCTTGCTACAAACTCAAATAGTCTGCTGTTTTTTAATTTTGCATAACATGTGGATTGAGTGAATACTTTATTTAGAAATAAACATTGCTATAAATAGGTATGAATACAACCATGCTTAAAACAATAACATTTAATAAATTTACATTATAGTTGGTAATAAGAATATGAGATAAGATCATATTTCATGAGTACCTACAAGTACAAATTGTTGAACTTAGTATATCGTCCAAAGTTAAGATGATAAAAATTGGACATATTCCAGATTTATTAATAAAAATTTGATGCTCTTTGTTTTAAACATGGTATTTATGTATTATACTTGCTGCTCATGCTTGCAACAACAGAATGCCATACCTTTCTCCAGTGTGGTGGGCGTGAGGCTGGTTGCAATGCAGAATGCCTTATAAAAACCACAACAATGGCATTTTACCATAGGGAAAAGGCAGTCTGCTATTGAAAACACAGGCAGCAGGTCTAGTATTATTATTTGTGATAAATTTCAATGTCTCTTAAACATTAAAATTGTTAATTTGGACTTTCTTTATTAAAAGTGTATTATGGATATTAATAAATTTATCTATGGATTTTTTTTTATAAACAGTGTGACTGGTTTTCTGAAACAAATCTTACTATTAAATTATTAAAAGAAAATATGTGGCCTTTTCTGCTTGGCAGAAAAATAAGTTGAATGTGAAGCTTCATAATTAAAATAAGAATTTAAAGGCAAAAGTTCAATGACTGGCAAAATAACTTAAAAATGATTTATGGATTAAAACTGCAAAGGAGTAGCAGATTTTTCTTGAGCATAATCACTTTAGATCTTTGGTTGATGAACTTCAAGTAATATATAGACCTAAAAACTACACAGTTTTAGTAAGTTCATTGATGTCAATCTTTTATGTGATAACAATAATATATCTAACAGATAGATGAAATACTTTGATAATATATTGATACAAGAAATGATAACTAACAACTATACGAATATTTTAGTTACTCAATTAGATTTGAACAAAGATATCCAGCATTATGAAAATAAGACACTTCTTTATAAATTTCAAAATGGAAAACTAGATTTTGATGACATACATGGAAACATTTTAAAATATGATTTTTAATATACGAATTTCAAAAATATTAGGAATTTTTTAAAACTTATGAAGTTGTGTGGCTGATTTTAAAGATGCTTTTATATCCATCCAGTTCTGCCAAATTATTTTCAAGAGTCATACAAAAAAGATTGCTTTAAATTATAGATGTTTACCCACAATTCAGTGTGCTTTTAGAAAATAATGACACTGTATTGTTTTCATTGCAAGCAATTGGGAAAAAAATGTGTTGGGAAACAAAGAGTGGTTTAAATATTGCTTTCATTGATTTAGTCAAGATATTTGACTCCCAAAATATAATAGATCTATAATACTTCAACTGGTTGTTCACCAAAATTTATTTACATTGTACAGGTTTTACATAATAAAATGAAAGGAGATGTTAAAAAAAAAAGAAAGATGTTAAACAGGGTCATATTCTGTCTCTTATTTTCTTATCAGTTTTTATAAGAATGGTATAAGTATTTATACTTGCTTATTAAAGCAGAGATCAGGTACAAAACAGTTTTGATAATAGAATTTTTAATTTGAATTAATTAAAAACAAGAACTTCATCTTAGATTCTGAATTTACAGTGTTCTGATGAATCTCTTCCAATTCAAAAAAGAATTTAAAGAATGTATTTAATGTTTTGAATGCAATAAATACAGATTGTGGTTTGTTTTATAATTAATGTTCCAAAAATTCAAGTCCTTTAACAAAAAGTGTTGAAAAACAAAATCTACTGCAACTTTTAACTTAGGTGATTATTACTTTAAAAATATAAACCAATTTAAATATTTTGAAAGCTGTTTAAAAAGAAGTGCGACTTAGAATGCTGATCTGTAGCACAGACTCAAATATGCTGCTACTGTTTTTGATAAGTTAAAAAGTAGAGTATTTAATCATAGTAAAAAAATTATTGCAACTAAATTAGTTGTAGTAGAGAGCTGTCATTTTATCTAATTTATTGTATAAAAATGAGATATGGATCTGTATTGATTCAATTAAAGGCATGAGAAAAATTTTGTTTGAGAATGCTTTTTAAATTTCTAAATGTACGATAGCTAATCTAAAAACCAAGCAATATATTTTTCCATGTGTTGCATATAATATTAAAAAATCTGCTATTGTAAAATCACATCTTCATTTGCTTGAATATATAATATAAGCCTAAAAATATTTTACAATAAAATTGCACATGTATTTCTGGGGAGAAACAGTCTGCCTATTTTATAAAAAATAGCTTAACAGAATTATAAAAAGTTGTGACATTGTTTTCACTAGGAAAATATAGTTGAGGATAGATTTCAATGAAGAATTAAAAATATTGAATTATTTCAGTAGTTAAAAATGACAGCATCACAAAATATCTTTATATGTGACATATTTGGATTTATGGATTGATTTAAATAGCCATTGTAAAACTCATCTCATATTTTGAGGGGGGGGTTACTTTTTTTTCTCTTGAATTTCAGATAAATGTAATCCTGTGTGAGTAGCTGCTACTGATATGGTGTCATTTTCCCATTATCAAATTGAATTTTTTTTTATTTTTAAATAAGTCTAACTTTATTTATACTTTTAATGTATAGATTTAGCGGTTTAAATAGTATTGCCATGTAAGTATAGAACACCATTTGAATGACATCATTCTTCTCTAACAAGTGGCAGCTCATATGGAAAATGAACAAGTGACTTTTAGATTCAGAAATAATAATTTTAATGTGATGCTCTAATCATCTAGATTATTCTGTCAAAAGCAATAATCACAATACTTTGTTTATATACTTACTTATAAAAATCAATTATTTCTCCATTTTTTCCCTTCTAAATGCAAAGATAATGAGTAATTTACAAACATTATCGATTATCATATCAGAATCATTTACAGTTATTTAACAGTCACATGAACTGCTTCTTTAAAATTTTGTCTTTTTATTTTACCCCTCTGCCTAATATTCTTGTGTTTGCCAATTAACACACACACTTGATACATGTATATTAGATGTTTCTGTCTTTTTTTCTATAAATATTATTTTTGTAGCTTTTTTAATGGACCACATTTTTATTTTCATAGATGTAGTTATTGTTTTATAGCATTTCAAGTTTGGATTTTGTAGATATTAGAATTTTTCCCAATGTACTTTGACTTTGGAAAGATGTTTTGATGTTATATTCATTGCAGATTTTTTTTGGCTGGTCTGAGAAATTTTAACCTATCCTGACCTGAAATTGAAATAATGACTTCAGCTATGAAGTATCATTCTAAAGGATATATATATATATATATATCAGTAAAACTACCATTCCATTGAAAATGATTAAAAAAACAACACAATGATTATATAAATAAAAAAACAAATATTTTTAAAATGACAAACCACTCATATTAAATTTATTCAATTGAAAAAACATATGAATATAAGATATAAAACTAAAAATAAGATATATATTATTCTGTCACCCAAGCTTGGTAGCCATTTTTTAATTGTAAATTTTCAAGGCATCCAATAAATATTGAAAATAAAATGGCTGACAAGAAGTTATTGTATTTAATATTTACCTTTCTTTTTTTGTTATTGTTATTATGATGAAAATAAAAACAATTATATAAAAATACTACAATTAATTGTAATTAAAATCAATTTAATAATTTAAACTGTAGTAAACAAAATAAATCTAATTTTGGAGCCATCTAATGACATTTATTTCCAAATGGATATTTGGTTGTAACGTATTTTCAGGTTACAACACCATTGTCAGTCTCTGTGAAGGTAAATTGTCATATCATGCCCATTAACACAGACTTTTTGAGAAAAAAGAATCCCATATCTTGCATGGTTTTCTGCATTAGAAAATTCCAAATTTTAATCATTTAGCAAAAATGATAGTAAATAAAACAAAGATAATCTTACGTTGAATGTAAAAAAATCATAACAATATTCAGAGCATGATAGCTTTACCACATTATATATATATATAAAATTTCTATTGATATATTATTCCTTTGCTGGAATTCTGTGAATTGTTTTTTTTTAATTATCCATTTTCAGGGATATCGAATAAATCTTAAAACAATATGACTGACTAGAAGTTGTGATATTTAATATTTCCTTTTATTTATTTTTTTAATATTATTATAAAAATACAAGAAATTACACAAAATTATCACAATTGATTGTAGTTAAAATAAATTTAATGTAATTGCTGTAAACCTGGATCATTTATAATAAAGCACTCACAGGGATCTCTGCAAAAGCCACCGAACAAACACTGCTGTGGAGTATTTTCCTGTTAGTTAGCTTTCTATAATTTTGGAACTACTCTAATGCATGATCTTTCAATGGAAGATCCCACATTTTAATCCTTTTGGCAAAGTGTTCTAAAAAAAAAAAACAAAGATGTTCAATACCAATCTTATGCTAAATGTGAAAAAATCACAACAATGTTTGCAACAAATTAATGTTTGTATATAATAATAGATATAAGAAAAAAAATTAAGTAAATTTGTGAATGGAATTTATAGGAGCTTTATTAATATTTTTAAAAATTAATAGTAATTTCTAATTGATTTATTAATATTTTTTTTAAACTTTACAAGTAACACGTATTCAGTAACCATAAATAAGTACTTGTATGCCCTTGAAAATGTATATTTTTTAAAATGTGTCAAACTAAGGTAAAGGATTATATGTAAGAACCAAAAACAATATTTAAAGAATATTCTTAATATTATAATGGCAAATAATCCTATGTCAATTTATTGTGATATGCCATAATATTTGAAAATGTCTCATTAACTTACTTTTAAAATGAAAAAGTGAGAAGTCAAGGTCTAACATAAATAAATAAATAAAACTTTACTGACTGTTGCTGCCTTTGACAGAATTGCCTAGACTTTCCCCTCAAATTAACAGATTTATGAGTCTAAAATCAGTTCAATACCTGTGCTAGTCAGGTTAGCACTACCTGAAAAAGAAAGAATAATAATAATAATACTTAAAACATTTCCTGTTAACCTGTATACCATTACCAATAATTGAATGTATATAAAAAAGTATTAATAATGTTTGGATTTTTCTAAAAATATTTACATTTTTGACTAGATGATGGAAATAATATAATATATAATCACAAAGGGAAAAAAGGATCTGTAAATTATTTCAATCATGATGTTTGTAATTTTTTACTAATTTTTTTCTCAGACTACATAAAAATATGAACTTCCATTTTTTTATAGTAACTCAAAGTATTTAAGTTATTTTAATTCATTAGAAAATTAGAAGTATAGTAATATAGGATATGAAACACAACATGCACATAAAAGATTCAGTTTGACTAAAAATAATTTAAACAAATGCAAAATAGCTAATTAAAGCTGTAAAAACATGAGTATAAACAGAGCAAAATCAAAACACTTAATAGCAAATTGAATGTACGGCTCTGGATTAAATGATAATCTTTTATAAAGCAAAAATGATCACATACCTATCATTAGTGCTATATCCAAGGATGGTGAGACTCTATCAACTGAATATGTATCCATATTGTATTTAAATAAAAACTCAACTCAGGGGATAAACTTAACAATTAGAGTTTATTATTTCTAAATATATATTATAATAATAATAAGTGTATAACTTAAACATTACAAGTAGCTGCTTATTGGCTGTTTTAACCTAAAGCTTTTTTGTGAATAAAGTTCTCAAATTCTTTAAATCTCTGTACTGCTCCAATTGCATTTTACAATGATTAACTCTCATGTTATTTTCTGCCCAATAAGTTAGTTTTTATTTATAATTCATATGATCAACAGTCTAGATTTGCATAATTTGCAAATTATAAAACATTTATATATTTGAGATAACTGCATAAATTTACTTAGCTTTTTATTAACTTCCTATCAGATTAATATATACATCATCATTATCACCAACAATTAATTATCAGTTCACTGCAAGATGGTCTTTCCAAATTCAATACATCTCTCTTCTCTGACCTCTAGCTTCTCTTCTTCATATCACCCCTGCACCCTTTCTTATTTCATTCATCCATCTAACAAGTGGCCTTTTACAGTCTCTTGGAATCTAGTTTAAGATTTCAATTATCCACCTATTATATTCTCTTCTAGCAATATGTCCAATCTACATCCACTTCAGTCTTTTAATACTTTTAATGATATTAATAACACATGTTTATTCTCATACATGTATTGCATTTTCAATCTCTTCTTGCTACTTCTAACATGCATCTCTCCATATCCTTTTCAAATGGTCTGAAATCTCATTATGCTGTTTTATTAAGTGCCCAAGTCTCAGATCCATAAGTAAGAACTGGTAAAACACATTTATTAAAAACCTTCCTTTTCAAACACATAGGCATATTTCCTTTTAGTATCAAGTTATTTCTACCAAAAGCACTCCAACTAAGTTTAATTCTATGATTAATTTCAAAAATTACATTTCCATCTATAGTAATAATCTGATCACAGTATTTGTAGTTAACTTCTTCCAACTGATCATAATCAATATTTATTTTAATCTTTTCAGAAAATCCATGAACATTACTTTAGTCTTTTTAACATTTACCTTTAGTCCTACTTTCATCTGATAACTCTTGCAACATTTCCTGAAGCTCTGAAACATTATTTGCAAAAGCAACTACATTATTTTCAAAATCTAAATGACTTAAATAATCTCCTTTTTTTTTTACTCTTTAGCTTCCCATTTTAATCCACAAAATACCTTATTGTAGTACTGCTATAAAAAAATTTGATCATATACAGCGAGTCCTTATTTTATTACAAGTTGTAAAACATTGATTTCTAATGCCAATATCTGACTAAATAATTAATATATAAATATATACATAAATATTGTAAATAAAATTTATGTACATTGATTTCTAATACTAATATCTGACTAAATAATTAATATACATATATTTGTAAAGTGTTTACATTTTACATATATATATATATTATTAAGTTAGACATTAGCATTAGAAATCAGTCTTTTACAACCTGTAACAAAATGAGGACTTATTGAAAGACAAAATATAGTCAAAAAACGATATGACCACTTTTCTCATTTAGCAAGTGACAATTTTTTTTTCTCTTTATTCAAATGTAGCAAAAAATAACTTTTTCCAAGAAATGTTGGAAGGTGGGTGTGCTTATCGCTAAGTAAATCATCTTGTGAGGTAAAACATTTTATTTTTTTAAGAATTTAGCAAAATAAAAACTTTATAAAAGAGAAGGAAATTGAATAGGAGAGGGGAGTAAAATTTACCATTAGAATAACTTGTATGTTAAAGTTTTCAACTGTTTGTTGTTTTTTTTTTATAAAAAATTCTTAAAATATATTGGGAAATTGATTTACAAATTTAAAAAAAAGTGTATATTTGATTGTAAGTAAATATAGATAATTTATAATTTTGTAATCGGATTTTAAACAAATTGTTAATAACCACTCATAGAATTGTTTTAACCATCATGATCTGGGATTTGATACTTAAACTAGAGGGTTGTATTCAGAATGGTAACTATCATCAAGAGATAAAAAATAACTTCATAGGTAATTTTAGTCTAATAGACAACGCAAATTAATTTTAACATAATAATCAACTATTTGCATGAAAATGAAATAGCAACAAACTCATTTACAGCTCTGTAATTAATACCACCAATATAGTTACAATCATGGTATTCTACTCAATGGTGAACTTAGCATAAACACCATTTTTATTTTCAAGATTGTTATATTTATTAGTGCATCCCTTATCCCAACTCTTTATATCTCAAGCATCTATTAACTTAAAAACCAAGATCACCTTTCACTATGCATGCATTTTCTAAATAAAATTTCAAAGATAAGGAGTTGTTAATATCCAATTTTAATATGAACCGTGAATAATCACTGTACTGTTGAAATATATTTTCAAGTTTTTGTTTTTATTAGTTTATCCCTCATATCAATACACCATAGGATAACAATTATACCATTTCCTCTCACTATCCATTCAATCTGAAAATAAGCTTTGCTCTTCAGATAAGCTAAAGAAAACTATTATTTCTTAATTATAAATGTTAATCAATAAGCAATATAATTAAAATTAATTTACTGTTAATAAAGATTTTTAACTTTAATTATATTATTCTACAAATTCCACACACATATATATATATTAATATTTGTTTAAATTTAGAACAGAATATAGCTGCTTTAAGAGAGATGGAAATATATTATAATGAGAAGATGGCATATGTTTGTAATGGGCAACCATTTTTTTTGCCGGTCTGGGGATGATATAGATAAAAGGCTTCATGTATTTTCTCTTGTAGCATTTATCATTAAAAAAAAAAATAATAATTAAGCTTGTTTAGAGCTAGTAGCAGGCTCTTTATATATTACATATTGGTAATACAAGCTATATAGGTCATGTGATATATGACTGATTTTTATTAGTTTTATAAAGCAAATATGATTATTATTTAATTTATTTCTAGCAAAATAAAGATCTTAATGTAATCAATATATATAATACATGCCACATTTCAATTTTATATTATTTAAAAAAAATTTTTTTTGTCTTTTTATATGATGTTTTTTTTTCAAAAAAAATAAAAGAACTTAGACTATAGATGCTAGCCATTATTGGTAGGTAGATCATTTTTATATACTACTTATTGCAAATAGCATGTTTTTGCATTTAAATCTAAGGCCTTTCTCTTCTTGAATACACATTTTATTTTATGATGAGCTCATAACTAATAAAAATGCTAATAAATTATGAAAGCATATTGAAAGGCGATAATCATTATGGACAAGAATCATCCCAATCTATCATAGGCTATTTAAAAACAAATCAACTATATATCATTGATATTTTGGAATATTTTATATGAAAAATGGATTTGCAACTAGGAAGTATGATAAAATTATTTTAATTACAGTTTGATGATATATCAAAAAGATTATGTACTACAAAGCAATAGAACAATATAAAATTGATATAATTGTCATGTAGAAAAATCATCATTAGTTTTACCTATCTGGGTCTGTGACAGATTTAATTGTTCTAGTTGGTAAGAGTTTTGTCAGCTTTCAACATTGGACTTGATTTGATAGAATTTTATATTTACAAAGTAAATAAATGATAAAAAATCATATTTGAACTTTGCAAATATTAAAAACATATTTTTGTAATAAAAACAAAGAATGGTTTCATCATTCAATAGTCAGGAAGAGCCAACTGAATTATAAAACACAAGAAAGCTTTTTTTTATTGACATTTGTAAAATCTGAATAAAAATATATCAATATCTGTAAAATCTACCAATACACTTTAAAGTATTAATTTTTTAAAATATTTTTTACAATGTTGCAATATATTGTAACAGATTGTTGGTGATGATGAGTTAGCAATTAATTGTAATTTTCATTGATAACATTATAGTAGAAAGTAATACCTTCTGTTTTTAAAAATAAAACACATACGTATAAAAAAAATTATGTACTCATTTGTAGCTTTGATATTTAATAATTATTACACAATATTTGTGCAAAAATAAATATAAATTTGAATAAACTTAACAGCAAATCAACTTTCAATCATTCAAAATATTAGGCATGGTTTAAAAGTATTTTAAATTATCAAATGTTCAATTATTCTAATATCTTTAGACTTTTCTTTATAATTAATCATCAGACTAAATTATATGTGAACTTTATGATTAAAAAAATAGTGAAGTATTTTAATAGATTATTATTCTAAGCTCTATATGCGGTAACATAAGAGTAGAAAAAATAGGTTAATAATGTGCATCTTCTTAAAAACCTTTACAGTAATTTTTAACTGATTACACTCTAAAAACACCATGTATTTACAATATTGTGTTTAACTGGTTTAAATATAATTTAGACAAATATAATATTAATAATAATACTTCTAGGCACCTAGATGAAAATAAGTTTTTAGATAAATTTATTATTATTAAGTCTGTTTCAATTAAACTTATATCAGTTAACACATAATAATGTTTTAATATTTATTTTTTGTTACACCTAATTTTCATAAAATTTTGTTGGTACTTATACATTAGATATGTCTTTTCACAACTGTATCAGTCCACCAATAATTTTCTAATCTTGCAATATCATCAAATAATGTGCACACTGGAACTTCTCACAAACTTAAAGGATAAATTTGTCAAAAGAGACTATGAGTACACACTATTCCAAGACATTTTCATAAGATTTAGAAAGTTATTGGCAGATTAATATGTAAGTGAAAAGGTGTAGCAGCTCTAATATGTAACACTAATCATATAAGACTAAATCTAAAAGAAATACATTTTTAACAATTTAAAAAATATAAATTTGTACATATAATAAAAATATATTACAGTACTAAATAAAAACAAGTAGTGTGAGAATTTAAAATGACACTTCATGTCATTAAAGTCACTTTACCCCTCTCCCTGTGTACAAGTTATAACATTCTGCCATCGCCAACAGACAAAAATTCCCAAATTTTACTTAAAATTAAAAAATGCTGTGTATATTAACTCTGGAATAAAATTACGAAATGGACACAAAAACAAAATTTCCAAAACAATATTACATAAGCAAAATTAAAAAAAAAAACATCTTTTATTGATTACATAAATATATTAACTGCAAAAATAATAAGTATATTAGCTACAACATGGACAGTAAGGCAAAGAAAAAATACTAAGTCTATTAACTATGGCAGAAAACAATGACTGTATGTGAACTTGGTCAACAAATGTCTAATTACATTTACTTTGTTAAAAAACAAAAAAAGAAATTAGTAAACTTTATCATAATGTAAAACAAAACAGAATCAATAAAGTGGACTAATTTTTAATATAATCCAACATGCAAATGAAAGTATCAATTTCTTTGTGCAACTAGAAGATCATAATTCTTCAGTTTTATATGCTTCATGGGAAAAAAATTGTAACCTTTTATTAAAACAGAATCAATATGGTGAGTTTATTTTATTAATATGATTAGAGGGCAACAAAAGCATCATCTTCTTTGTGTCCATTTTGTAATTCCATGTCAGAGTTAGTATATGTAGTAAAATTTTGAAATTGCTGGCTATGCTTCTTTGACAGCATGAGGTACTGTTTTAAAAACTCAGAACTACCTGTTTTTATGTAGTATTGTAATGTGCTTTTATTATTTTTGTGTACATATTTATCATTTAAATTTATCAGAAGTTCCTATGTTCTCATTATTTGAGAAGAATGTTTATTTGACAGAATAGCAAGATTAGAAATGCTAAGTGGAACAATATGGATGTGAAAAGGTGTAGCAAATCTAACACATAATAAATGTTTTTTCTATGTATTTTATATCTTCTCTAAAAAAAAGGACTGCCTTCTGTGTAAACAATTTTTAATTTTTTCAAGTTACTAGAAAAATTAAGAAAAAATTCAGTTTCAATCAATATCTGTCAAACTTGTTTGCTTTATTGCATATAGAATCCACTATTTGGTTTTAATTTATTCTGAGAGTTTTTTAATCATGGTTAATGACAATTTTTATATAATATGTATTTTTAACCTAACATACTTCTTATAATACAAATTAATTTTAAAAATCATCACATTAAAAGCACCAATCTTTGGATTTTGAGGTCCACAGGTACAAATATGGAGTGGGTCCCCCAATACATACAAAAGTAAATAAATAAATAAAATCTTTAATTTTTAATACAAGAAATGAATTTCTAAATAGTAAGACTTAACTTATAACACATTAATATAAAAGGAAAACAAAATTAGCATAACTAAATTTTCCTTGATTTAATTTCAGCAAATTTGTCTATTATCTCACTTAAATTTAAGTTTTTGCATAATTTATTTTCTATAAAAAACAGCATTACATTGGATCATTTTTATATTTTAAGCTTTGACAAATTACATTTGGACTCAGCATTTGTTATCGAAATTGTTAATAAAATTTTTAATATATATGTATGGGTGTGTAAGATATATATTGTGATGTAGATTAAAATAAGGTAGTTTGGTGCAGGACCCCGGACATAAGCCCAATTGACTGACCTTAGGGATGATACTGCATTAAGATATCAATAAAGGTAACTATGGAAATAGAATAATGCAGTTAAAAAATAATAGTACATTGCTAAATTTAGAGAGTAAAAGAGTGCTACCCAATGACTGGGTGTAAAATGATGAATGAGAGAGATGATTCACAATAGTACTCATATAGATGATCATGCATGTAAAATTTATGAATTCCCAAATACGAATTTCTATTTTTTTTTCTACTTCAAACTGTGAATAACTGAAACAGTATGCATGTTTGTGGGGAAAAATACTTCATTTTATTGTGATAATGCATGAGTAGAAAATTAAATTCTAAAATGAAGCATACAATTAGTATAAAGAGCATTAGTAAAGATCAACAATTCCTAGCTAATCAGATACTTTTAATATCCTTTCATTTCTAAACTACACTAACAGTTTCAATAATTACTCTAATGCAGTATTACTGCAATTGTGTAATTTGGTGCAATGGTGGAATAAAATACCTCAGAACACATAATCATCAGATCATTTCCTGTTCTGCACTTTCAGAATACAAACTTTTTATAAAATCTTAAGCAATAAAACATGGTTTATTTAAATAAATTTTTTTTATTCTCTTTTGCAGTGCTTTAATATTATTTATATTAATAACTGATGTTCAATTATGTGTATATATACATATCAGGCATGGCCAAACATTTAGACTTTGGGGGCTACTTTTTTAGCGAAAGTGTACCTGATGGCTACTACATTTTTTTTTAGGACTTTGATCCAGAAACCGGGAAAAAAAATTTTGCCGGAAACAAAAAAAATATTGGTTCGAAGTCCTAGTTTTTTTAGAATGTACTTACGAATTGTTTTTTTTTTTGGTAAGGACTTTTTAGATACTTATAAATATTGGTGATGTTTTTAGAAGATACTTACAAACAGATGATTTTTTTTCTATAAGATACGAACTGTCAAAGATATTTTACTATGACTACTATTAAATTACCTCAGGTCCCATTAGTATTATAATTTATCCATGTCACTTTATAAAATATTTATTAAATTATAATTATTAAATTCTCTATAAATAATTATTTTCTAGAACTGGTCCTAAATTTAAAAAAAATATTCAAAAAATTAAAAATGTTGATGTAACTTATCTATTAAAACTATTCATGACTCCTCATCTGATCACAAAGTCAAAACAACAATGTAGAATGATATTGCAGAAACTGGCATATCAGTTAACACTCCTGAATAAAGATAAGTAAGATGAAGTTTGTTGAGTATATTATCTATTTCAATAAAGCAATCTCTCTGAATATTGGTTTGTGTTTAATCAGCATTCTAGTCAATAAATAAAACTTTCATGCCTTTTTTCTAGGCATATAACACAGTACTTTATTTTTGGAATATTATGAAACTACTAAGAGCACAATTTGAATAACCAGATATCAGAAGTTATATTTTAATCTATAAAAAATTATATGGTATACATGGACCTTATGGCTATCTGCACAGATTTATAATTTAAATCCGGTTCCAAATAGATATGTTTGCATACATAACTGTGGTTGGATATCTAATTGAGCTAAATTTTATTGCAATTTTTACTTTTAATATTAGGCTTTTTTTATTGTTAAAATTTAGATAAGAAAACATATAAAATAAATATCACAAATGAGTCTAATTCATCAGAAAAAAGATCTTGCGGTAAAGGTAATCTCTATATTTATGAGTAAAGATGGTTTGTTAATTTTTTCTTTTAAAAACATTCTAATTAATGTTATTTGTCTCTTTCAAGATAATTATATTTGACCTAAAGACGAATACAAAGAAACAACAAAAATTAGCCTGGTGAGGTTACAGGATACAAATGATTGTAAGTGAATTAGAGAAGCTTTATTTGTCAGCTCCATGACGAGAAACCATGAATAATGCTGGCTATAAATTTCTCAGTTAAACATTAAACCATAAGAATAACAAAAATGAAAAAAAAAAGTAATATTTAGAAAAATCATCATAAAATCTTGAATTTTTATCGTAGAGAAATAAAAATTACATTGTCTGAAAGAAAAATGAATGCTGAATAGAATGATCTGAAGTACACATGCATAGTTTGGTATGATTTTTACATTATTGTAAGTTGAAGGTGAGCCTGACTTATTTTGAATTTTTACTTTTTTGTATTTTTTATATTCAAATCAACTCTGAATTTAGCACTATAATTTGTCAATGTTCATGACAGCTTTGCTGTCTATTTTCAGGGTCTTTGTGGGTGACCAGGCGGTCTTGGCCATGCCTGATATATATAACCAGTTACATTGAAAATGTCAACTTTATTGGTAGCCTCAGTATAAAAAAGTTAATGGTTGAGAAAATAATTATATAAAAAACAAAATATTAACAAAGCTATTGAATTAATTTTATTTGATGTAATTAATTGACTAGATCTTATTATATATGCAAAGAAAATAATACCATATTACTTTGAATTTAAGGTGCCCCTGAATTTAAGATGCAGTAGAATTTTAAGGCCACAAAATTGGGAAAAAAATTAGTACCTGAATTTAAGATGCATGTATGCATTTAAATAGGAAACTAATAAAAGTACAATAAATTCAATCCAAAACAAAACAAAACTCTCCATATAGTAGTGCCATCTTGTGCTAACAAGAGCAATCAATGGCACTAGTATATGGAGAGTTTTGTTTAGTTTTGGATTGTTTAATAACAATTATTGTGCTAGTATGAGATAGTGATCGTGTGATGTTTAGTGGTACAATAAATTCACCTAATTTATTGTAAATCTTCAGATATACAAGATCACTTTCTACATTTACACTTTCAGAACTTGAATTCTCATCATCACTATTCAATCAGATACATCATTTTCAGGCTATTTAAATTGCAGTTTAATGTTATAATTTCTTTGTCAATTTGCTTTTATGTAAAGTACATTTTTTTTATTAAAAACTGAATCATTCTTCCAAAATAATTTATATTTTTACAATTATTTTCTGAAAAAAGTTTAAAATGTGTAAAATAAGATTCTAAAACATTTGTTTTTATTTTGAAATTTAAAATAAAAACATCAGAATGTCAACATGGGCAAAATAATGTTAAGAGATTCTAAAACATTCACTTTCACTTTAAAAGTCAAAATGAAAACATTGGAATGGTCAAAAATTTGACAGGTACTCTCATAGAGAGAACAACAATCAACCAATTAGAGCCTTGGAAGGTAGGTTCTTATCTCATTGTTATATTGATTTGTTAGTTGTAAAATTATTTTAAAAGTTATTATGTAAATTTTTCTTGATAAAATAATGGTAAAATCAGCAAAATCACATTTAAAATAGCTATTTCATGGCCTCACCAAACTGACACAAAGTCACCTGGATCTTATTCGATGTATAAACAATCCCACAAAACAAGAAAGAAGACAGAAGCACCATTAATAGTTCAACAAACTAATACACACTTATTAAGACTGTATAAACAAAATTACACACTATTTTCAATGTTAACACTTTACAAATAAATAATTTAATATCATGTATCACAACAACTTTTACCTACTTTGTATAACTTTTACCTGAATAAATATTTTGAGAAACTAAAATAGCCATTTCAGAGAGAGTTAAAGCTGTTTACAAAATTAATCCAAAAAATGGTGATTAAAAAAAAATTTAACATGCTTATTCTACACAGGAAATGATCACAATACTTACTATGTGCATGCATAGTGTAAAGCAAAGATCCACAGAAATATGTTGAAAATTTTCACTTTGAATTTAAGATGCACCCCTCTTTTAGAGGCTGCAAAATTTGGGGAAAAATTGCATTTTAAATTTAAAGTAATACCATATTTTTGACAATAAGAAAGTAATTTTATCCCAATAATAAAAGACAGAATTAAATGTGGGATGAATGACGATATACATATTGATGTTGAGTGGATGTAAACACACATCAGTATATTTATTTACTGGGCAATATATTCATTTAATAATGATAAATTTAGCAGCATAAAATAAAAATTAATAATAAACTATTTTGATCAATCATTTTTATTAAAAATTAGAAATCTGAAATATAAATCAAATATTGACGTATATATGTTTATTTTATTTACGATGTCTATTTTAGAATCAATTTTTTTACCCTGTTTTTTTCAATAATTGTAATGGTTCAAAAAATATTAAAAACATTTTTAATAACAAAACAGGTTTGAATTTATAATAACGAAAATTTACTTAAAGTTGAGCACTTTTAAGATCTAGATTTAAAGTTACTTTTGAATATTAAATTATCATAAAATTGAATTTTTAGGAGTAGATGTACATACTAATGACAAAAGAGTTTGTTACAAGTGACATTTTTTAAGAAAGAATCTAATTGCTTAAAGTAATACTATAGTGAAACACAAGTAACTTATCTACAAGACTAACCCAGCATAAATATCTGTACAATCAGGCCAAGAAAAGCCATGAATATTTTTTTGTTTTCTTTGATTATGAATTACAATCAGACCATAACTTTGATCTCTTTATGACTGATGTTTGTTCCAAGAGAGATGACAGAAAGAGAAAAGTAAAGAAAGTAAGGTCAATAGAAAAAGATCATCCTGTCAATAAAAAGAAATCTAGCACCCCTCTGTCTAAAAAATGGCACTTGTAGCAACTATTTTCATTATTAGTATGCATGTGTACTCCTAAAAATTCAATTTTATGGTAATCTATTATAATTTTTTTTTTCATATGTCATAGCATCAGCCAGGAGGTGAACCTGCAACAACTGTCTGCAATCAACTGCTTGCTTGCAAGGCAGTTGCGCTGACCTCTCGGTTAACAATGCTTGACTGGTAATCTATTATTTAATATTCAAAAGTAACTTTACTCCACTTCCTTTATTCACACAATATTAAGATAATACTACTACTCAGTATTGAAAGCTCTCAGCTTTAAATAAATTTTCTTTATTACAAATTCAAACCTTTTTGTTATTAAAAATGTTTTAATATTTTATGAACGATTATAATGTCTATTTTAAAAAACAGAGAAACATAATATTGTTGCAGTTGTTGTTATTATTATTATTATGATGATGATAATGATGTTTCAAAAAAGGGGAACTAATTCAATCTAAAAAAACAAGGTTATATTAATACTTTCCATATACATGTACCTACATTGGTTTTCATGAGGATTATGTATACTGTATCTAAATAAATGCTTCATGAGTCTTAACAGATATAAACTGAATGAGAGGTGAATTGTCTATCATAGCTTATATTGCAAAATTTGCATGGCTTTAGTTAGAATTTATTAGTTAATCATTTTGAGTTAAATTGTTTCTCAAAGTTGTATTATTTTGTATGTTTGGTTATACATAAAGATGTGACAATTCGCCATAGATAAATACTTTTCAAGTAATAAAGATATACATGAGAGCTGGTGATCTGGGCCAACTGATGAGTGTTGCTTCAGCATGAAAGGCATCTTGGGAGTCATTTGTTTTTTATTGTACCTTTATTTATATAAAGAATAATAAATAAAAAAAATAAAGAAGAAGAATGGAGATTATTAAAATAATCGATAATACGCATATGAGAAAGAAGATGAAAAGCCATGTGTGTAAAATATCAGATATAATAATCTTTAACTTGAATTAAAGTTTGTATTTGTGCTAGAAAAAAAACTCTACTTTAATAAATGATTAATGATAAATGTAGTTAGGTTTATCAAAAATATATGAAGTTGATGTTATGAGTGGAGCAAGTTTGGCGGTTATAAATAAAGAGGTGACAATTCGCCATAGATAAATATCTTTCATGTAATAAAGATATATATGAGAGCTGGTGACCTGGGACAACATGAGTGCTGGTTCAGCATGAAATGCATCTTGGGGATCATTTGTCTTTTATTGTATCTTTATTTATATAAATAATAATAAATAAATAAAAAAAAGAGGCAGTACATATGTATACAATATCTATTTTTATTCACATATATGCTTTGTAACAGTTTGCTTTAGATATGGTTTTGTGAGCTGGTATATGATGCTACTGGCAATGTTATGTATGTTTCATTCTCATATATAATTTTTTTTTTTTTTTGATGATTTTCTTGCATTGCTTTTTTTTTTTTTTGAGTAAAGTAATGATAAGCTTTGTAAGTTTTTTGCTTGTAATCTTGATTACATACCTTAAATCTCTATTTGAGTGTTTTTGTTCAGCCTTTGTATTTGTGTGGATTTTTGCTAACCATTTTTTTAAGTACTTTATTTAAAAAATGGCAATATATTGACCAATTAGAGATTTGATATTTGTCTTATAAATGACTAAGTGGCTGTGAAAATATCTGGGTGTGCTATTTTATTGTTCTGTTTTTTGATTGCGCTAATTTGTTATGAAATGTTGATGTATGTCAGTCTGTAATTTTGCCAAAAGGAATGTGCATTGTATGCACCAGAATGCATAGAGTATGAAAGTTGCTGCATGGGCTGTTGGGATGGATGTTGTGTGATATGTACTGATGATATCCTGCAGATAGATGTTTGGTTCTCTGTGTTAATTACATCATGCCAAATATTGTTTAGTACTGAACAGTTGTAAAACTGATGTTACTGAGTTTCTTCTTCTCAGAGACATAGTGTGCAAAAGGGATCTATTTTGATATAATGTGTATCTTAGAAAGTATGGTGTTGGTAAGGCATATAGATTTAGTCTAAGGAGAAAAATCAAAAAATTTGGGCTTCATAGACTTTTTTTTTTTTGAATTTTTTAAGTAGATGTCAGTTGTTGATTCTTAGCATCTGGGTGAAAATGTCTAGTGCATATACCAGGCCATAGATTTGTCAATATGAATATTTTGTTATTATTTGAATATGTGTGTTTGTAAACTGGTTTATAACTGATGATATGTAACAGTATGAAGGTGGAGATTTGTCTGTAGGTATTATTTGGATTAGACAATGAAGTTCTAAAAAATGTCTGAGGGTGACTATTATAAGGTGTGTGGTCTTCCATATTTGAAAAATATATATGTTGTGTAGCCTCAACCCATTGTTTATTGTTGGACATCTAAGGCATTTTGCAAATATTGAGACTGTCTTTTTATTCCATAAAATTTTATTACAATATGAAAAGATTTTGATGTGAAAGCTTTGGAGAATTGAATTATGGGAGAATATTAAATTATTTTGGTGATCACTAACTGGATTAACAATTGTATTTTAGCATATATTGTAACATATGTTTCAATATAGAAGTGGTGATCCAATTTCTTTCATCTTTTAACTTGTTCTGGATTTTATGTTTTATTGCATTTGTCCACATATAGAAAGAAAAAATCAAGAAAAGCAGATGATTTGCCTTGGAAAATTTCTGTGCATGGCTTACTGGTGGAGAGAAACCAGGCAGCAGTTTTATTCTGGTTAAACTTAAAATGGTGTGTTGATTTGAAATCATGAAGGATTTTCTGTAGTATTGGTATCTGCTTTCTAGAAAGAAGGAAGACTGTAATGTCATCTATATATGCAACACAGGCTATATTTTGCAACATGCCTGGTATCTGTATGCCTTTGATGCTCTGTTGGATTTTAAGTGTGAGCAGGGTGATGTAAAAGGTAAATAGTATAACTAAGGGGGGAACCTTGGGGGACATGGATTGTGTGGGCATGAATAGAAAGCTTTTTCCACTGAGTGTAATATGTATTTCATGGCTGAGTAGCAGGCTAGTGAGCAAACAAAGAGGAGTGCATAGGGATTATGATATTATCCAACATTTTAATTAATGTAATTAATGTTGACTGAGTTGAAAGCCACATCTATATAAAGCTGAACTGCAATTGGTGTATACTTTTTCTGGTCTTGTTGCTGAGTTCAAAACTGTTTGAAGACTTTTGCAACTTGTGCAGTAGATGATTGCTTTCTTGCAATCTGGTTGCATGAGATTAGTGGTAGAATGTATGTCTCTAAGCTATCCTTGATCACTTTTTCAATTATTTTGATGGCAAGTGGCCCATTGAGAAGGGAAAGCGATTGGAGAGGATTGATATGCAGGCTTGCTTTATATTGAAGGGGATTATTGCAGTTGCATATAAACCCTGGTTGTCATGTAGCTTCTGTGATAGGTGATTCGCAATGTCACATGGTACTGAGTAGCAAACTACACAAAGACAAATTTTGGGTTACAAGGTGCTTCAGGGTAACATATATTATATATTGTGGTCAGTTTAATGGCAATTTTGTAATGTTAAATTGGGTGTTTGTTTCTGATTTTTCAAAAACATCCAAAATGGGTGATATGTTTGTAGCTTTTGTTTGAAATGATGATAATTAGTTTTAACATGTTATTGCCTGCATATATGACTTCCTCAGCTGTGAATGCCATTGGCACTCTGATGGTGGATGAGTAGCCCAGAGCCAGCAAATGTATTTCCTTGTTTATGTATGATGTTGGCTGAGGCAGATTTTATCTTTTCTATTGCTATGTAGTTTTTAAGATTGTTACAGATATTGTTGTATGTATGCTTGAGTAAGCTTACATTTACTTTGTTGACTGTTTTGTGTTGAGTTCAATATTAGAATACACATCTATGTATTTCATCAGCCAAAAACTAGTAGTCTGTAGGATCAGGGGGTTTGCATGTAATATGATCTATATTGAATGATAAAATATTTATGAATGGTAGATATCTTTGGATGGGGATAAGTTGTATATTTTTGATTTTCTGAAGAATTATATATATCTTTGAAAAAAATAAATTGTAGAAGTTGAAAGCAGAATTCTATTTGTTTTTCCATCTGTAAGAGCAGATGTCTAAGTTTTATAATTTTAGAAGTTGAAAGCAGAATTCTATTTGTTTTCCCATATGTAAGAGCAGATGTCTGAGTTTCCACTAGGTTAATCAACATGGTTTGTGCGGAGCGAACAGAGAAAGGAAGGGTTAATGTTTATATTGATTATGGTGTAAATAGGTGAGTAGAAACACAGGTCAATCCTTGATGTATCACATCCATTATGAAATGTAGTTGTATTACTTAGCAACAAACTCTTAGCACTCATAATTGGTATCAATATTTGATGTAGCCACTTTAATATAAAGTCTTGATATTTCATATTGAAATTACTGATTAGTATAGTTGAATGTAAACTAGAACCAAGTAATAAATTTATATTTAATAATGATGGTTGATATAATTGTAGGACCAGGTGGGATGTACACAAATATGATGTTTAGTGAGACAATATGATGATGAACAATTATTATTAGATTTGTATCTATATATATGATTTTCAATGATTGAAACAATCTGGTATTATAAGCAGTCCAGTACTCTATGAGGGGGGTGATGTGTTTCTAGATAGTGCTTAGTAACCTTCTCTATTTATGTGGGCTGAGGGGTCAATCTGTGAGCCACTATAAATTTTACTTTCAAGAAGTCCTAGAATATGAGATTGTGTGATTTTTATCCATTGTTTCAGCTATTGTATTTATTTTTAACTTCATTAGTGCAATCAGCTGCAGGTTGGTTTAACATGGTGTTGCTGTAATATTTGTAAAACTTCTGTATATACTCTAAAGATTGGTGAGCATCTATCAATATCTTGATGGTATGAAATTGTCTGCCAAGTGGTCAATAATATTTATTAGAGTACTGTTCCCTTCTGTTTTGTCTTTTTTGTATTGTCTATTTTTCTTTAGGCAACCAAGTCTTCTTTTGGCTTCTGTTGATGCTGTTTCTATGGGAGAGAGGCATGGAGTTAGTGACTCTCTTATGTTTGTGGACATTTTGTTTATGATTACATATGGTATGCTTGTTTTGGTGCAGTTATATACATCATTGGATATATTCACATTTGAGTCTATTTTATCATCATTGATATGACTAGTGTTTGTGATATATCAAATAAAATGTGTTTGATTTTGAGTCATTTGATAATAGCTTGCATTTATTCAAGTCATTTATTGTAGAGTCAAATATGTGTGTGTTTTCTTATGAATGTCTGTGTTCAGAAGCTTTATTTACCCAGGGATTTTCTTTTTTTCATGTTAATTAGTTTATTTGCTAGTTATGATCTGTGAATTGTTGCTGTTTTCATATTTACATTGACTATGTTAATTGTTTGTTGGTTGAACTTGTATGACTTGGCTATTAATGCAATGTGAGACCAGGTGGTCACACTTCCAACATGGATAGCATTGTGTTTTAAGCCTCTAATATATAGGCACAGAATAGCCTCCTAATCTGCAATCTGTGTTGGTATGAATTTTGGATCAGTGCCTTTGTTTAATTTCAACTTAAAGTCATAACTATTGCTATATTTGATATCAGGGTGTCCTTGAGGTATATTGGCTGACATGCTATTTTACCAAATGGCTACATCATTTCTTGAAAATCCTGTATAGTGTATCCGAAATATGTGTTTTAATTATTCCTGTAATATGATTTTGATGATCTTGGCTGACTATAACAATCACATAATTGCCTTATGTTTTGATTTGATTCTGAAATCATTTTTTTGTGGCTAATATCAAAGAAGTCAATAGGGGAATACCTGGTATTGGGGTGGTTCACAAATTTTAAAATTGTTTCTCACAGTTTGTGTTCAGTTATTGCTTGATATAATACCAATCATGCAAATGATATAGCAATATATTTGTGTCTGTAGCATATATTAGTATACAACAAAAAGAAAAAATATTCTAAATGATGTATATAGTATGCTTGGAATTGTGTTATTAAAGTGTTCATTAATTGTTTTTAAAATATATTATTTCAAATTAAAATACCTGCTGTAAAAGAGCTATACCTAAGATATTACAGATGTTTATTCTATTTATATATGTGAACATATATAACTGTGTTAGCTGGCATAGATAGGGCTATGGAAAAAAATAGGTGAAATGTAAATGAGGATAAGAATATACCATTTCATATGGAAGTTCCCAGAAATAAAACTATAAATTCATCATTTATCTGTGAGAATGCTTCCTTATGTGCAGAGCATGCATATCTAAGATTATAGTATAATCAAAATTTAAAACAATAATATAGTTATTAATAATAACTTTATTCAAAAGATAAAAATAATAACAAACTTACTGTATTGTTTTTTTATATATAAAATGAATAGTAAATGTTAAATTTTATCACAAATGAATGCACTGTACAATATTCTTCTTCAATAACATTTTTTTTTCAGTGGAAATAAAATGGCAGTCTCATTATGAGCATAGTATGGTATTTCTAGTTGTTTTGATGTTATTAATGTAAGCTGAAAAAACATTATTAATAAATGTTAATGCATGCAGTGGTCTAAAATAGAAAAATGTCTGCTGCACTATTGTAAAATTTATTAAATTTATGAATTTTAATGTTTTATATATTTTAATACAATAAATAGAAATAGTTCACTAAGCAGAAAAGATTAATAAAATTTATAAATACATTACAGGTTAACACTGCTTTCAATGGCTAGATCATAATCATAGCACAGATTTGTAAATGAAGAAACATGTAAATTAGATAATATTCAAAATTTGTCAATTTACATATACTACTTGTGTGATAAAACAATGCATGAATTCTTTTTATGTGGGTATTATTTGCAATAAACAACACTTCTTTGTATTTTTCTTTTGATGATAAACAACACTTCTTTGTATTTTTCTTTTGATGATTGCACTCAGCACAAACTACTTTGATGTTCATTGAATCAAAATTATGACCACAATCAATCTCATGCTCCAAGAATACTGACTTTATTGGAGGATCTGTTTTAGCATGCCTGTCATGAGATTGACCATGAAAAAATGTGTTGCAAGTAGGTTCATTACAAGTAATTTTGTAGATGAACTGGAGGCCTGATATGGAGGCAACTTCCCCACATTGATGTTCATTAGATCAAAAAGTACGAAGAAGCATTGTTTTTCACAAACAATACCCATGTCATAAATAAAAAAGAAATATGCATTGCTCATGCAAATGGTATATGTAAATTGATAAATTTGCATATTAACTCATTTATATGTTCATTCACTTAGAAATCTAACTTTGTGCTATGAATATGACTTGTTAATTTGTTTGATATTTATAATTTTATTAATCTTTCCTACATAATGCTTTATTTTAAACCACTAAGCATCACATGATCACATTTCCTATACTAGCACATTAATTGTTGATAAACAGAGCAAAACTCTCCATACAGTATTGCCACCTGTGCTAAACAGAGTAATCAATGGACGCCAGAAGGCTTGTGCATAAAATCCCTATCTAATGCCTACTCATCCAATATCCCCAGACTAGTTTCTGGCTTGTGGCCTTCGTCAGTGAGGAGCTTTGGATCTGAGAGCACTGCATCTAGATCTTAGGATCTAATGCAACCCTCTAGCAACCACCTTTTATCTCAGCTTAACTACTAAACTATGAGAATGAAATTGAAAACACAAAAAATATTTTCAATCTAAGCTCAATAGCCTAAATAGTCATATGGGTCTGAACTCAGTTCAGCACCCATACATTTTGGTGTCTTTGGCTCTTTTACAACCATAGCCACCACTATCCTATTAGGCAGGATTGGTGTTAAACCACTAAGCATCACATGATCACATTTCCTATACTAGCACATTAATTGTTGATAAACAGAGCAAAACTCTCCATACAGTATTGCCACCTGTGCTAAACAGAGTAATCAATGGATGCCAGAAGGCTTGTGCATAAAATCCCTATCTAATGCCTACTCATCCAATATCCCCAGACTAGTTTCTGGCTTGTGGCCTTCGTCAGTGAGGAGCTTTGGATCTGAGAGCACTGCATCTAGATCTTAGGATCTAATGCAACCCTCTAGCAACCACCTTTTATCTCAGCTTAACTACTAAACTATGAGAATGAAATTGAAAACACAAAAAATATTTTCAATCTAAGCTCAATAGCTTAAATAGTCATATGGGTCTGAACTCAGTTCAGCACCCATACATTTTGGTGTCTTTGGCTCTTTTACAACCATAGCCACCACTATCCTATTAGGCAGGATTGGTGTTAAACCACTAAGCATCACATGATCACATTTCCTATACTAGCACATTAATTGTTGATAAACAGAGCAAAACTCTCCATACAGTATTGCCACCTGTGCTAAACAGAGTAATCAATGGACGCCAGAAGGCTTGTGCATAAAATCCCTATCTAATGCCTACTCATCCAATATCCCCAGACTAGTTTCTGGCTTGTGGCCTTCGTCAGTGAGGAGCTTTGGATCTGAGAGCACTGCATCTAGATCTTAGGATCTAATGCAACCCTCTAGCAACCACCTTTTATCTCAGCTTAACTACTAAACTATGAGAATGAAATTGAAAACACAAAAAATATTTTCAATCTAAGCTCAATAGCTTAAATAGTCATATGGGTCTGAACTCAGTTCAGCACCCATACATTTTGGTGTCTTTGGCTCTTTTACAACCATAGCCACCACTATCCTATTAGGCAGGATTGGTGTTAAACCACTAAGCATCACATGATCACATTTCCTATACTAGCACATTAATTGTTGATAAACAGAGCAAAACTCTCCATACAGTATTGCCACCTGTGCTAAACAGAGTAATCAATGGACGCCAGAAGGCTTGTGCATAAAATCCCTATCTAATGCCTACTCATCCAATATCCCCAGACTAGTTTCTGGCTTGTGGCCTTCGTCAGTGAGGAGCTTTGGATCTGAGAGCACTGCATCTAGATCTTAGGATCTAATGCAACCCTCTAGCAACCACCTTTTATCTCAGCTTAACTACTAAACTATGAGAATGAAATTGAAAACACAAAAAATATTTTCAATCTAAGCTCAATAGCCTAAATAGTCATATGGGTCTGAACTCAGTTCAGCACCCATACATTTTGGTGTCTTTGGCTCTTTTACAACCATAGCCACCACTATCCTATTAGGCAGGATTGGTGTTAAACCACTAAGCATCACATGATCACATTTCCTATACTAGCACATTAATTGTTGATAAACAGAGCAAAACTCTCCATACAGTATTGCCACCTGTGCTAAACAGAGTAATCAATGGACGCCAGAAGGCTTGTGCATAAAATCCCTATCTAATGCCTACTCATCCAATATCCCCAGACTAGTTTCTGGCTTGTGGCCTTCGTCAGTGAGGAGCTTTGGATCTGAGAGCACTGCATCTAGATCTTAGGATCTAATGCAACCCTCTAGCAACCACCTTTTATCTCAGCTTAACTACTAAACTATGAGAATGAAATTGAAAACACAAAAAATATTTTCAATCTAAGCTCAATAGCCTAAATAGTCATATGGGTCTGAACTCAGTTCAGCACCCATACATTTTGGTGTCTTTGGCTCTTTTACAACCATAGCCACCACTATCCTATTAGGCAGGATTGGTGTTAAACCACTAAGCATCACATGATCACATTTCCTATACTAGCACATTAATTGTTGATAAACAGAGCAAAACTCTCCATACAGTATTGCCACCTGTGCTAAACAGAGTAATCAATGGATGCCAGAAGGCTTGTGCATAAAATCCCTATCTAATGCCTACTCATCCAATATCCCCAGACTAGTTTCTGGCTTGTGGCCTTCGTCAGTGAGGAGCTTTGGATCTGAGAGCACTGCATCTAGATCTTAGGATCTAATGCAACCCTCTAGCAACCACCTTTTATCTCAGCTTAACTACTAAACTATGAGAATGAAATTGAAAACACAAAAAATATTTTCAATCTAAGCTCAATAGCCTAAATAGTCATATGGGTCTGAACTCAGTTCAGCACCCATACATTTTGGTGTCTTTGGCTCTTTTACAACCATAGCCACCACTATCCTATTAGGCAGGATTGGTGTTAAACCACTAAGCATCACATGATCACATTTCCTATACTAGCACATTAATTGTTGATAAACAGAGCAAAACTCTCCATACAGTATTGCCACCTGTGCTAAACAGAGTAATCAATGGATGCCAGAAGGCTTGTGCATAAAATCCCTATCTAATGCCTACTCATCCAATATCCCCAGACTAGTTTCTGGCTTGTGGCCTTCGTCAGTGAGGAGCTTTGGATCTGAGAGCACTGCATCTAGATCTTAGGATCTAATGCAACCCTCTAGCAACCACCTTTTATCTCAGCTTAACTACTAAACTATGAGAATGAAATTGAAAACACAAAAAATATTTTCAATCTAAGCTCAATAGCCTAAATAGTCATATGGGTCTGAACTCAGTTCAGCACCCATACATTTTGGTGTCTTTGGCTCTTTTACAACCATAGCCACCACTATCCTATTAGGCAGGATTGGTGTTAAACCACTAAGCATCACATGATCACATTTCCTATACTAGCACATTAATTGTTGATAAACAGAGCAAAACTCTCCATACAGTATTGCCACCTGTGCTAAACAGAGTAATCAATGGACGCCAGAAGGCTTGTGCATAAAATCCCTATCTAATGCCTACTCATCCAATATCCCTATTTATGACTATTTAGGCTATTGAGCTTAGATTGAAAATATTTTTTGTGTTTTCAATTTCATTCTCATAGTTTAGTAGTTAAGCTGAGATAAAAGGTGGTTGCTAGAGGGTTGCATTAGATCCTAAGATCTAGATGCAGTGCTCTCAGATCCAAAGCTCCTCACTGACGAAGGCCACAAGCCAGAAACTAGTCTGGGGATATTGGATGAGTAGGCATTAGATAGGGATTTTATGCACAAGCCTTCTGGCGTCCATTGATTACTCTGTTTAGCACAGGTGGCAATACTGTATGGAGAGTTTTGCTCTGTTTATCAACAATTAATGTGCTAGTATAGGAAATGTGATCATGTGATGCTTAGTGGTTTAACACCAATCCTGCCTAATAGGATAGTGGTGGCTATGGTTGTAAAAGAGCCAAAGACACCAAAATGTATGGGTGCTGAACTGAGTTCAGACCCATATGACTATTTAGGCTATTGAGCTTAGATTGAAAATATTTTTTGTGTTTTCAATTTCATTCTCATAGTTTAGTAGTTAAGCTGAGATAAAAGGTGGTTGCTAGAGGGTTGCATTAGATCCTAAGATCTAGATGCAGTGCTCTCAGATCCAAAGCTCCTCACTGACGAAGGCCACAAGCCAGAAACTAGTCTGGGGATATTGGATGAGTAGGCATTAGATAGGGATTTTATGCACAAGCCTTCTGGCGTCCATTGATTACTCTGTTTAGCACAGGTGGCAATACTGTATGGAGAGTTTTGCTCTGTTTATCAACAATTAATGTGCTAGTATAGGAAATGTGATCATGTGATGCTTAGTGGTTTAACACCAATCCTGCCTAATAGGATAGTGGTGGCTATGGTTGTAAAAGAGCCAAAGACACCAAAATGTATGGGTGCTGAACTGAGTTCAGACCCATATGACTATTTAGGCTATTGAGCTTAGATTGAAAATATTTTTTGTGTTTTCAATTTCATTCTCATAGTTTAGTAGTTAAGCTGAGATAAAAGGTGGTTGCTAGAGGGTTGCATTAGATCCTAAGATCTAGATGCAGTGCTCTCAGATCCAAAGCTCCTCACTGACGAAGGCCACAAGCCAGAAACTAGTCTGGGGATATTGGATGAGTAGGCATTAGATAGGGATTTTATGCACAAGCCTTCTGGCATCCATTGATTACTCTGTTTAGCACAGGTGGCAATACTGTATGGAGAGTTTTGCTCTGTTTATCAACAATTAATGTGCTAGTATAGGAAATGTGATCATGTGATGCTTAATGGTTTAACACCAATCCTGCCTAATAGGATAGTGGTGGCTATGGTTGTAAAAGAGCCAAAGACACCAAAATGTATGGGTGCTGAACTGAGTTCAGACCCATATGACTATTTAGGCTATTGAGCTTAGATTGAAAATATTTTTTGTGTTTTCAATTTCATTCTCATAGTTTAGTAGTTAAGCTGAGATAAAAGGTGGTTGCTAGAGGGTTGCATTAGATCCTAAGATCTAGATGCAGTGCTCTCAGATCCAAAGCTCCTCACTGACGAAGGCCACAAGCCAGAAACTAGTCTGGGGATATTGGATGAGTAGGCATTAGATAGGGATTTTATGCACAAGCCTTCTGGCATCCATTGATTACTCTGTTTAGCACAGGTGGCAATACTGTATGGAGAGTTTTGCTCTGTTTATCAACAATTAATGTGCTAGTATAGGAAATGTGATCATGTGATGCTTAGTGGTTTAACACCAATCCTGCCTAATAGGATAGTGGTGGCTATGGTTGTAAAAGAGCCAAAGACACCAAAATGTATGGGTGCTGAACTGAGTTCAGACCCATATGACTATTTAGGCTATTGAGCTTAGATTGAAAATATTTTTTGTGTTTTCAATTTCATTCTCATAGTTTAGTAGTTAAGCTGAGATAAAAGGTGGTTGCTAGAGGGTTGCATTAGATCCTAAGATCTAGATGCAGTGCTCTCAGATCCAAAGCTCCTCACTGACGAAGGCCACAAGCCAGAAACTAGTCTGGGGATATTGGATGAGTAGGCATTAGATAGGGATTTTATGCACAAGCCTTCTGGCGTCCATTGATTACTCTGTTTAGCACAGGTGGCAATACTGTATGGAGAGTTTTGCTCTGTTTATCAACAATTAATGTGCTAGTATAGGAAATGTGATCATGTGATGCTTAATGGTTTAACACCAATCCTGCCTAATAGGATAGTGGTGGCTATGGTTGTAAAAGAGCCAAAGACACCAAAATGTATGGGTGCTGAACTGAGTTCAGACCCATATGACTATTTAGGCTATTGAGCTTAGATTGAAAATATTTTTTGTGTTTTCAATTTCATTCTCATAGTTTAGTAGTTAAGCTGAGATAAAAGGTGGTTGCTAGAGGGTTGCATTAGATCCTAAGATCTAGATGCAGTGCTCTCAGATCCAAAGCTCCTCACTGACGAAGGCCACAAGCCAGAAACTAGTCTGGGGATATTGGATGAGTAGGCATTAGATAGGGATTTTATGCACAAGCCTTCTGGCGTCCATTGATTACTCTGTTTAGCACAGGTGGCAATACTGTATGGAGAGTTTTGCTCTGTTTATTATTTATATAATGCTTTATTCCTATTTATTGAATTACAAGCCATAAAGAAAAGCTTATTGAGCTATATTTTTTGCTGATTTAATTTTTTTTGAAATATTGTAAATTGATACAGCATATATTGCAGTTCACTGTGCATATATGTGCGTTTATTGGATGGAGAGAGAAAGTATATACTAAGCAAGGAAAATGATTAGTTAAGCTTAATATATCATTAAAAAGGTAAAAATAAATCATGAAATCAACTTCCATAATTAGTGTGATATCTTTTTTTGTCATTAATGAAAGTGACATCATATTAGATTAATATTTCATACTTGGTTCAAACTTTCATCTGATCAACTGAATTTAATCTGACTCCTTAAATTTCTAATTAATAATAGCAAAATAACCATTCATCAGTATATGCTGGATAGCTAACTGGGATGGTTGTGGGCCAGCCACCTCATACAAAATTCTAACCTTACTTGGGATCTATAAACTTATTCAAGAGTCATTCTTTTTTCTAGTTTTAAACTTCAGAATAATGGATACACAAAGTCAATAAATCATGATGCCCAATCATTTTTGTAGACAGATTCGAATGATTTTTTGTATGAGGGATGTAAAATCTCATTTTGAAGAAATGTATAGCAGCGATTAGTGTGTCCATCAGCTAAATACATAACTTAAAGTTTGATGTATCTTAGGTAAATGTTGAAATTTTTTTCAAATTACAAATAGTTTAGAATTTTTCTTACACTCATAGCCAGCTAAGCTATTCTACATAAGTTGGTAAATGGATTTCTAGCAATGCATAAGAATGAAAGTTATAATATGATTAATCAGATGAGTATGATACAGCCATCATTGTGAGTGGAAATGGTGTCATGCTCCGATAGGAGCTGAGTCTATGACTTCTGTAAGCTTATCACGTTTTCTGCAGCTAGTAATTCAAATTTTTAGAACTTTATTAATTTCGGAAGCAATTTCGTATTCTATTAAAATTTGAGACAATCTGTTAAAACGATCTTTATAGCAGAATGGAGTCTCTTTTAATTAATTACAACTTAAATATATATATATATATCCATTTAAAACTTTTAAATAGTTTTCAATGTGTATATATATTTTTTATTCTACACTTATTCCATTTGAACATTTTTATATATAAGGGTTTTTTTTATCTTTTTACCAGATTTTAACATATTACAATCGTTTTTTCAATCATGGAATTGTCATTTATTTTTCTGATTTTATTGTTCATTATTTATTAGTAGGTGTACACTTATTGTTTGAATTTAGATTAGAAGTAATAAATTATAAAATAAGATTATGTTTAAGCACCAAAATGATAAGCTAAGCATGATAATTCATTTCATGTGACCAACTACTTTTTTTTAATATTACTCAGCTGATAATTAATAGTAACAAAAAAACAACAACTTTATTTTATGTGCTTCGCGCTCTTCTATCAAATAAGTTTCATTTTAATGATAAATCAACTATTAAATGTCTAATCTGATAAAAAATTCTAATGCCTTAGTAGATGTAATAAATGTGATACATTTTATTTAAAGCTTTGTTATAGAAAATCAGTTTTACGTCTCTCTAAACTCCAGCAAAAGTTGAAGAGATTATTCAAATCATTTTCAACAGCTATGAAAAAAATGTTCAGAAAATGAAAAAATGTTTTTTGAGGGGAATCTATAATGTATAATTATAACAAAATTTTATAGAAAATTTCCAGAACTTTTGTTTTTAAAAAAATATGCGTAAATGCCAGTGTACATTTAGACAATAATTATTTATATACTCACAAGTCTATTGCATACATTTATATTAGTACTTAATTTCACCTGGAGACAATATCAATATGTAACGTTATTATGATATCGGTTTTTGTTTTAATCAAAAAACGGCAAATATCATTTGATCTTTTAAACTTAGAGATAAAAATTATATATACTTTTTTCAAAAAATAAATACATGTCAATGTTAATCTCTCCTCTTATTGTGTCATTCTAAACACATGAGAATTACGAAAACAGAATAAAACGTTTTTGACAACTTATAAAATGACTGTGTGACATGTGAGATATTTCAAATATTTTTTTAGAAAACAAAAATCTAAAATGGTAATTTTACATTCCATTATAAAATATATTATTTCTGGATAGTTGGCATAAATTTAATCTTGCTAGCTAGTTTTCTATGAGATTATTGAATTGAAAATTGAATAAAGCACTTTTTTTTTTAATGATAAGAATGTCCTGAGAAAAGTATCGTAATTCACAACCAAGTTTAGCAAAGAGTAGCTAATATATAACAGCGATAGTTTGTAATCATTAATTCAGCTTATTTCCACCAAATGAGTGAATATTTAAAACTCGCATTGAACTTTCTCCATAATTAACATTGCAATATTAAAATACTGTAATATTCAAAAATTATATACCAACAAAAATTTGCCATATTTATGGGGGGGGGGGGAAGTCTGTGGTTTATTTATTGTTGCATATTTATTTTGTTTAAAAGTAACTTTGCTAATGTCATTAATGAGACAACTCCTCATGAAAAGCCTGTCCATCAGTTTAAAACAAGAACACATGCATAAAACTGAAATTCTAAATAAAATAATTAAACTAAAAATATTTTTCTATGATTTGTATTTACACAACTTTACGACCTTTGCGATCGAAAGCTTGCTGAGTGAGTAAAACTGTTTAATAGAAATTTAGCTTTTCTCTTCTAAGAGTTCAAAAGTTTGGCTATTATAAAACTCATTAGTTAAATAATGGGTTAGAGAGCAATTACATGCACTTTAATATAAGGTATACTTCTGTAATTTATTAATTACGTATATAATTATTTATAGTTCTTTTAAATACACTAACATCTTTTTAGTTTACACATTTTAAACATGTCTTAGTTCTTTGCAATACTCCACTGAGATTTGTAAAAAAGAAAAAAACCAACTAGCCAATAATCAATAAAAAAAATTGTTGTGTAAAAGGACCGGATATTTTGTCAAAATTGTCACTTAAGTAATCTGTGACAGGTAACCGCAGAGGAATTGCTTAAAATTGTTTTCTTGGATTTTTCTTAAAAAACTATGTTCTCAAATTATTCTTATGCTCTCTATTATATTGATAATAAAAAAAATGAGACATTATACGCTAACTATTTTAAATGAGAAATTATATTAATATTCTAATCAAATTTAAATTTATTATTAATTTTGTTAATTGATCCTAATTGGCAATAGAGATGAAATAAATGTTTCTAAATCATATATATTTAATACGAACTATTTACAACTATCCATTAAAAAAGTCATAAGAATTTTAATTAACTTTTTATTATATACAGTAATTGTTCAGAGATTTCTCTTGAAACTTTTTTTTTACTTATACACACAAATGTTTTATACATAAAAAAAGTAATATACTTATGCAGCACTGCAACATAATATATATATATACTTAAATAAAACTCATGCAAGCATCACAATCATAATCATCAAACAAGTAAAAAATAATTTTCTTCTTTCTTTTCCTATGTATTGATTTATACTTTAACATATATCATTTACAACTTTCGAAAACACTTTATCAATACTCTTTATTTATATCAAAACTAAGAGTTTTGACTGTCCCACAGTCATTATCAGAGATCAAAGGTTTGATGATGACTGCAGGACAGTCGAAACTGTATTGATAAAGTGTTTAAGGAAGTTGTAAATGGTATGATAAGTTAAAGTAAAAAATAACCAGTAATTTATTGTTAAAAATTTTTAAATGCATTTTTCAATATCTATCATTGCCATAACAATATCAGGATTTCTTTTCATGACTATAAAACTTAACACATTTGTCAAATCAGTTTTAGCGTTTTTATGCATTAATGAATATTGTGGCATTCTTGTCCTCAAGTTTGTTTTCATTTCGCCATAGTATAGATATAAGGGTAATTCAATTAACTGCACCCCACTGTATATACAACACTAGACTGGTCCAATTTATCTATTATATTATTGATATTATTTATCAACCTCATCAAATTAATAGATATCCTAAATGCAATATTAAACTTATCTGAACAGATCTTCCCTATTTTATTTCCAACATTTGTTATATGTGATAGTGCCATCCATTTTTATCATTTTTAACTTTTTCATTCCCAAGCATACCATTTCTTTTAAAACACCAACATGATTATGTATATCAATTGCATGTTAAAATCTGACTATCATATCAGAAAACATAAATTTTCAAATTCTCAATCTTGTCAGGCTCAAACTTGTATAAATAGTTATTTTGATGTAAAAATGCTCATAAACACAATATTTTTCATGGCATTGGTACTTGAAATCTCACATTGGCATACCTTTTAATATAACATAACATATTAAAGATCCATTATATTTATTTGAAAATAAAATAGAAAATATCTGTGTGGATAAGCTTATTAGGATACTTATTACTTTGAATATGTTAATAAATTATACCAAGAATAAGAAAAATATATTGGACTAATATAATGTTGTGTAGGCAAAGAGGTGCCATCAATCAGATTGTTCTTATATCTATACTATTGTAAAATAAAAGCAAATTTGAGGATAAAAATTATGCAGCATTCATTAGTGTATAAAAAAATCTAAAACTTATTTAATAAATGGGTCTGACTGTTATAGTTATGAAAAGAAATATAGGCATGGTTTTGATCCTGATAAGTGACAAAAGGAATGATAGAAAATGGAAGATTAAAAGGACTTGGTTTATTGTGTAAAATGAACACAATGAATCAGAGAGCCAATAGCATTCAAATTAGTAAAAATGGATTTTTAAAATTTTTTAACAATAAAATACTTTGGTTTTTTTGCTTGATGATCAAGATTATAATGCTTAAGTATTATAATTATACTTGGCTTATTTAATTACCTTTTTTTGCAGTGTTTTAATATTTATAATAATGACAGAGTTCACTCTATTATATATATATATATTGTAATGTTTTCCGTTTTGCTAGGCCTCTTACACGCTAATATAAACTGCGCGTGAGTTGATCAAGCTATGTCAAAAAAGAAGAAAGTTATATTTCTATTCTAAAAACATAGCTATATTTCCTGATCAACTCGGCCTAGAATTATTGCTAAGTACAATCATGAGCTGACTCAGTTTTTAATTTCTACATGAGGGCACCAGAGTCATTAGACCCACTGAGTCGGCGTCAAACATATTGTAACTCGTAAACTAAACGGAAAAAAAGTGCTTTTAAACTAATCGGTATTGCATCATACCGTAACGAGAACTATTTTCTCCTTTTTGGTTATTATTTCTGGGCTTGTTTAAATACATTGGCAAGGTAAATTCCATTTTAAATCCCACTAAACTAATAATAAATTTAATACTAAAAAAAAACAACTATTATTAATAACGCACAAATGAAAATTGGTATTGGAAATAATTTTATTCTAATAGACTAAAAAAATATTTGAAATAAATTACTTAGAGAGAACACAACTCAGTCATGAATCAATTAATAAAAAACAATTTTACAATTACTGTTCATATCTAAATTTCTTCTAGAAATTTCCTTAAAAAAATTGAATGTCTCTTGTACAAGAAAATTAATGTCTCTATCGGGATTGTTTAAACATACTTTTAGAAATTGTTTGAAAACGTTTAATTTGGTCACAATCAGGAGTAATGAAGTATAACATACCGGTAAGTTTAGTGCATTCAGTAGTAGATAACTATGCATAGTTTTTTGGGTAGAATGAGCTCGGCCTTTTGGTTATTATTTGATCCTGTGGTCCATTCTCCTAGTCGGTCACGAAAGCTTTTCTGGTATACATCTTCAGGCACGATGTCTTCAGAGGCTCCGGTTCACTCCGACATGCCGAATTACTTCAGCATAGAGCGATCTTGGATATATTATTGCTATCCAAGACCAACTAGAGGAACCAATGAACAAGATGTCCTTCAAACTGATCTCTGCCTTTTATACTCTCTAGAGGCCCAGTTTTCCGACTTCTGCGCATATCTTTTGTTTGTCAAAATATCCGTTGATAATCTTATATATTCTTTATAAAATTTATGTTACAAAGTCTCTATTTTTTCAGCATAATTCTGCCATCTTTAATTAGTTGAAATATTTTTACTTTCTCTTATCTAGATTGGTAATTTGTGTCTTTTGTTCTCTCCAATTCTAACCTTTATTTCTAATTACATAAAAAAAAACCCGAAAGAATAATTTAACTTTCATTGTACGTTATTTTTTTAAAAAAAAAATTAGTCAAAAAAAATCTAAATTTACTTTTATTTTTTAGCTTCTACCAAATGCCAATATATTTGCAACGTATATAAATAAACGTTACAATACCACCAGTGCCAGGAGATGAGAATAAAATAGGGGTTTACACTAATTTTATTCTTAAGTTTTTTTTTAATTCATATTCATGTTGTTTTTTTTTTTTTTTGTAGTAGTGTGCTGATATATTCCATAGACTCATTCAACAAGCGACATTCGGCTTTAACGCCCACTTTTAGGTCTAACACGGCGGGAATGGAAAATATTTCAACATTCATCTGTGTCCTTTCTGCTTAAGTGTAATAGTAATGATAAGAAGCCCAAGTTATAAGCACTAATGAGCATTGCTCATCATTTTGAGTCTTACAGGCTCGCGGCAACTTGGTCCGCCTTCCCCTTTATTGGGATCCCTGCTAGAAATAGTCTGATGGGCATATAAAGGTGGTCTTATGTTAATATACTGCATACTAGGACTCGGGGCTATGTTTTTCCCCTCTTCAGTAACCGCCTACCCGGTCAAATACTTGTGACTTATGTCTACATCAGCCACGATCGTGTTTTTAGACATATGTAAAAAAATATACATATATATTTTTTCTTTCTGGAAGTCATATTAAAAAAATATCTTCTTTCATATTTTAATAATCAGGGTTTAATTAGTTAGTTTTTTTTTTATATAACTTTTTTCTTTTTTCAAAAAAAATCATAATTTATTTTCCGGCTGTGAGTTTCTTTGAGTCATCATTGTAATGTTCTTTATCATTACAACTCATCTAAGGTTGTAGTTGTTAAATCGAAGACCCACAGTGGACGCCATTGTAACGTTTTCCGTTTTGCTAGGCGTCTTACACGCTAATATAAACTGTGCGTGAGTTGATCAAGCAATGTCAAAAAAGAAGAAAGTTATATTTCTATTCTAAAAACATAGCTATATTTCCTGATCAACTTGGCCTAGAATTATTGCTAAGTACAATCGTGAGCTGACTCAGTTTTTAATTTCTACATGAGGGCACCAGAGTCGTTAGACCCACTGAGTCGGCGTCAAACATATTGTAACTCGTAAACTAAACGGAAAAAAAGTGCTTTTAAACTAATCGGTATTGCATCATACCGTAACGAGAACTATTTTCTCCTTTTTGGTTATTATTTCTGGGCTTGTTTAAATACATTGGCAAGGTAAATTCCGTTTTAAATCCCACTAAACTAATAATAAATTTAATACTAAAAAAAGACAACTATTATTAATAACGCACAAATGAAAATTGGTATTGGGAATAATTTTATTCTAATAGACTAAAAAAATATTTGAAATAAATTACTTAGAGAGAACACAACTCAGATGTGAATCAATTAATAAAAAACAATTTTACAATTACTGTTCATATCTAAATTTCTTCTAGAAATTTCCTTAAAAAAATTGAATGTCTCTTGTACAAGAAAATTAATGTCTCTATCGGGATTGTTTAAACATACTTTTAGAAATTGTTTGAAAACGTTTAATTTGGTCACAATCAGGAGTAATGAAGTATAACTTACCGGTAAGTTTAGTGCATTCAGTAGTAGAGAACTATGCATAGTTTTTTGGGTGGAATGAGCTCGGCCTTTTGGTTATTATTTGATCCTGTGGTCCATTCTCCTAGTCGGTCACAAAAGCTTTTCTGGTATACATCTTCAGGCACGATGTCTTCAGAGGCTCCGGTTCACTCCAACATGCCGAATTACTTCAGCGTAGAGTGATCTTGGATATATTATTGCTATCCAAGACCAACTAGAGGAACCAACAAACAAGATGTCCTTCAAACTGATCTCTGCCTTTTATACTCTCTAGAGGCCCAGTTTTCCGACTTCTGCGCATATCTTTTGTTTGTCAAAATATCCGTTGATAATTTTATATATTCTTTATAAAATTTATGTTACAAAGTCTCTATTTTTTTCAGCATAATTCTGCCATCTTTAATTAGTTGAAATATTTTTACTTTCTCTTATCTAGATTGGTAATTTGTATCTTTTGTTCTCTCCAATTCTAACTTTTATTTCTAATTACATAAAAAAAAAACTGAAAGAATAATTTAACTTTCATTGTACGTTATTTTTTTAAAAAAAAAATTAGTCAAAAAAAAATCTAAATTTACTTTTATTTTTTAGCTTCTACCAAATGCCAATATATTTGCAATGTATATAAATAAACGTTACAATATAAATGTATATATATAATATTATAATTTGATGTCTGTATTTCTTCAAATCAATATACATAATATTATTAGTGAATATAAATAAATACAGTAATTAGATATATGTGAAGTAAAACTTTAAAAATTTTATTCACTTAGGAGCAGTTTTGACTATCCTTGTAGTCTTTGTCAACAAACAATTTAAAAAAGTTAACCTTCCCACAATTCTGTTGTCTTAACATTTGCTATATGTCTGTTAATTAAGTCTTATTTGTATTTGTATGTTAGCATAGCTTTCTTTATTTCCTTTTGTTGTTATTTTTTTCAATTTGCAATATTTTTACATTATTATAATTGAAGTGAAAAACCATAAATATGTGACTTATTATGGACTTACCTGTTTTCTATGACCATAATAAGTCACGTATTTATGGTTTTAACTTCAATTATAATAATGTAAAAATATTGCAAATTGAAAACTCTGCCAGTTCTTATGTTAAAATATTCGTTTGACAGGTATTGAATAGGTTTTTAAAAGTTCTGTAAGATGGTGCCCTCTTCCGAATTATTTTACAAGTAAAAAATAAAAAAAAACGCATTTAAACCTAAACAAAGAAAGAACATTAGTTGTGATTGGTTCTTAGCATGCTCTCAGCCGAAAAAGATATTCTGATTGGCTGGAAAGAACAAAGAAACCGCCTGATCAAAGAAAATAAAGAAAAACGCTGAGATTTTCATTTCGAATATGATTTAAAGTATTATAAAAGAATATTTTGAGAAATTACAAATTATTTTCAGAGAGAATACTAAAAAACAAAATTATTTTCGAAAAATATTGAAGATTTTAGTAAAAATATTTAAGATTTAGTAAAAAGAAATATTTACTTTTCTATAACGTAAAAGTCGACCTTTTTGTTTATATTATAACTTTTATGTTGCCGAAATTGAATATTTTAGAATAAATAAATAGCAATTTATTTTTGAAAAAACTTTCATTCTCTTCATAACCTGAAAAATTAGTAATATACTTTTTATAAACTTATCTGAGTTGAATTTAATATTATAGGCGAATATGTTTTAACAATAGGCTTTGTCTTCAGTTTGTGAGTTGGCCAATTAAAAGATTTGATTTTTACCTCATACAACCAATAATATAATTAGCGGTTTAAGGGTTAATATACAAATACAAACACGACTTAATTAATAGACAGGCAGCAAATGTTAAGATCATGGAATTGTGAGACGGTTAGCCTTTCAAAGTGTTAGTTGACAAAGGCTACAAGGATAGTCGAAAGCACTTCTAAGTGGATAAAAATTTTAAAGTTATACTTTACATATATCTAATTACTGTATTTATAAATATTCAATTATAAGATTACACACACACATATATATATATATGTATGCTTTTTATCTTCTTCATTATCAAAACTATAATTTGGAAGGTTTTATGTAAATAATGTAACAATAAATTTCTGAATCTTTTTTAAACTTCAAGATATTATAAAGTATTTTCAAAGAATTTCAAAATATCATCAAACCTATCTTTCAGCCAAACAAATCGTCTGTTTGTCTTCTGATAAAATTTATTAAACAATTTTACATTATTGTTATAAACAAAATTAATGCAAAAATTAAGCCTTGTGTCTTTTTTTATTTATTAAGCCATTTATGACAAAAAAATTTAATATTATTGTAAATGATATCCTTACTTCAGTCATATTATGATACTTCTTTGCCCTATGTAATGTTCTATTATGGTAGATCTTTTTGAACAATTCCAGTTTTGGTACTCAAGGTGATCAAACTCTTTGTGAATTCCTGAACAGTAAATCTATTCACTTATTTGTTTAGATATTCTTTTAATTCAATTCATATATATTTTTAATGAATAAACTCAATTATTACTGATAAATCTATGATTTGCTTATTAATCTCAATACATTGATTTAGAATTTAATAAAATGTTATGCTTTGTTTATTAACAACAATAACTAACTCTCCACACAGTAGTATCACTAAGTGCAAGTCTCAGTAATCAATGGATGTAAGGTTCAGATATAAAATTCCTATCTAGTGTCTATTCATATAATATCCCTAGATTAGTTTCTAGCTTGTGGCTTTCATTAGTGAGAAACTGTGGATTTGAAGGCACTGCTCATAGATCTTAGGATCAAATGTACACCTCCAGCATTCACCTTTTATCTATTTAGTTAAATATAAAGCTTGGAATCCAAGATGAAAACACAATAATGGTTTTCAATCTAAGCTCATTTGTTTGTATAGTCATATAGAACTAAACTCAATTCAGCATCTATACACTTTGGTGTCTTTGGTTTTTCAAAAGCCACATTCACCATTATCCCATAAAAGATAGGTAAGAGCCACAAGTTAAAAATTAGTGGGGATATTGGATGAGTTGGCACTGGATAGAATTTTATACACAAACTTTCTTGCATTCATAGATTACTGGGGCTGTATGGAGAGTTTGACACTGTTATTAACAGTCTCGGTAAATGTAGGAAATGGTAATCACATGGTGTTTTGATGGTTTTATACTTTGTTCATTCTTGATATCTACTGTCTTTCAATAGAATTTGTTTTTGGTAATTCATGATTTTATCTCAATTTAGTTTCTATTATACTATCATTTTTTAAATTCAATTTGTAACAATTTGCATATATAAAATATAGTTTACTTTTTATGCCAGTATAAATCTGTAATCAATATCATTAAAGTCAAGATGGGCATTAACTTATTCTTTATTTTCTAGTAAAATTACATTTAAACATAATAAAACACTTAATTATAATAAAGTTATTTCATTGGTGTTAAGTAACAATAAAAATAATAATCAAATAATTAAAAATATATAGAATTATATTTATGAAACTCTAACAATAGGTTTTTAAATAAATCCACATTATTAACTACAATTTTACACTGCAGTCCTACTAATATAGAGATTTTAACTGGTTCATAAAAGATAAATTTACCAAATGTATATTTATTTTAGCAATGAAGTAATAAATTTAAGTCTCAGAATGGTCTAAAGCCCAGATGATTCCTAATGTTCATTTCAATAAAATTTTTATTAACAATAAATACTGATTACATCCTGATAAAGGATAAATAAATGAATAAATTGTACAATAATATGATTATATAATGTTCTAATTGCTATCTGGCTAGATTATGTTATGAGAGCACATTTGTTATACTCATGTGATTAGGTATAATGAAGAGATTGTGTAGAGTATGAGAAACTAAGAGCTTGTTTAATGGTATTAGTATTTTTAATATAAACATAAATATTTTCTTTTAAAATTGCCTATTCTATAATGCTGGGTAGGTGGGAGTTGATAATCAGGAAAAGGATAGAGCGGTTAAAGACCAGGTGTCATCAAAGATTTTACTGGAGGCAAGGAGATGGTCACATTTGTTGATTTTTTTTGAGTGTTTGATAAAACAACGGCATAATTTGTGGCAGGGGTAATTCCATGAGAGTTTTGCATCTCATTATCCACATGGAATAAAGGACAAAGGTAGAAAACCTTATTATTGAAAAAATTCCATTGTGAATGGCATTTTCAAGTGAGAGAATCATATCAGATCTTATGTTGGAATTGATTATGATTATATCTTTCAGTGTTTTAAGTCTTGGGCACTGGTGTATAATATGGTCTATGGTTTCATCTTCATGAGCACACAGACCACATATAGGGTCAATGCTGGTAAAACCTCTTCAGTGATAAAGAAACCAATTCATGGGAAGCGTGCGTACTAAGATTAATTTTAATGATGAAGTCAAGGAATTGGGTTTCCAGACTCCATATTTTGAAGTGTGTAATGAGTCTTTGGTTGGTTACTTTTAGGCTGTTTTTAATGGGTTGTTGATTATAGTTGATTATATTGTATGCTTCCCATAAGGTGATTTTTTTGGTTACGGTTAGAGGGCATCATCGGATTATAAAGTTGTAGGTGGTCTATTAGGAATGCTATCCATGAACTGGAAAAGGGCGGAGGATGATCAGTCAATGTAATTTTTTTAATAATGTTGGAGTATCCACAGGAGAAGATCAGATTATGTAGAGTGTTGTGGGTTTTTGTAAAATGATTGCTTGTATTGAGTGGAATGACAGTCCATTGAACCTGTGTGGTCGTTGGATGCCTCGCAAGCTAATAGCAACTGTCCTTCCTCTCCAGAGAAGTTTGGTGCATGATCGGTTAATTTTATTTTGAAACTGTTTAGACATTTTTATGAATGGAAGATAATATGAGATTTTTGGCATTATGATCATGTTGAGGAGGCCAACCTTTCCATATAATGAAAGATATACTCTAGAGAATGAAGTGGTGATGGCTTCAGTTGATTGAAGGATTGCATCTTGAATCTCTCTTGCCATTGCAGTTGGAGGTTTGAAGATTGGGAAACCTAGGTATCTTTGGGGTTTAGCAGAAAAGGGAGAGTTAATTTGTTTACCATCTTCCAGATGGAAGATTTGTTAAAATTTATTTGTAGGCCAAGTTTCACTGTATTTCTGTTTAAGATGTTCATGAGATGGGGAAGTTATTTCATGGTGGGAAGCACAACCATGATGTCATCTATATATGCAAATACATTGAACTTTTTATTGAGAGAGGGAAGGAATATTCCAGGGAGGTTTTTTTCTATATCTGTCAGAAGAGGGTTGATGTAGGCTGTGAAGAAGAGGGCACTGAGTGGAGATCCTTGAGGGATTAACTTGTATGGCTTAAAATCTGGTGTGATCTTGTCATCAAAAGAGAAAAAATCTCTGTTGTTGAGCAGATTGCTGATCATCTGAACAATCGTGGCTGGAATATCGCATTCCGCCAGAATATCCAGGAGGGTGTTTATCTGGACTGAATCAAATGTCGCTGCAACATCTAGCTGGACAGCAATAGGTTTGGATTTACGATGTACTCTGATGTAATTGAACAGTGCAGTTACATTGGACATAGCATGCGAGGTTGATGATCCCTTTTTTCCGTATTGGTTTGGCAAGATATGGCTAAGAATTTGAGTTTGGATTTGATCTTTAATGACTGACTCAATTATCTTGATAAGCAATGGGGTCATGGAAATTGGCCAGATACTGTTAATGTCGTTTAATGGTTTTGCTTTTTTAATAAAAGGCATGAGTGCCACTGGGTAATGATCTGTTATGTTTCTGTTGCCGGAGGGTAGGTGATCAATCATTTTTTTAATAATTGGCACAGTGAATTGACTGAGGTGTTTGAGAAGAAAATTTGGGATGCCATGAAGGCCAGGATGAACGCCGTCAGGGAGAGATGTTATCTTCTTTTTGATTTGGATTTCTGTGATGCCATGTTCTCTGGGTTCACCAGCTTCCAACCAGCTGTTTACAGGAGGAGCTCCATCTTTTTGCATTAATTGGCAGAATTGTTTGCTGATGTGCTGCATCATTGGAAAGCCAATGAGATTGGTTCCATTACTACTTATGAATAAGGGAGTGATTTGTTTTTTATTGTAACCCAGTTCCCATCTGAGGTAGTCTCTCATCCAGCAGTGTTGTTGTGCTAAGAAACATTTTGGCTCCTCTGATGGATATATATTCTGCAAGAGACTTTTGCTTGATATTGTAGAGATTTTTAAGGAAGATAATTTGTTCTGTATTTGTGAAATTTTGCTGTGATGCTTGAAGTTGTATATTAATATCTGTTAGATCATTTAGAAGGCCATTAGGTCCTTTGATTTTCCTGGTATGGTGATTTAAGATGAACTGTAGTATTCAGATGAAGGAAAACCAGCCCTCCTCAGCAGGAAGGGAAAGGATGTTTATTTTCTGGAAAAAGATGTGTGCCTCAGACACTATCGCTTCAGTCATGTTTGATTGGGTAATCATGCGCATGGTTTTTCCAGGTCCATCAATAGATATAGGGATTGAAATAGGTGTATGTTGTAAGATCAGAGCCATATGATCAGAGAAAGCAACAGAGGCTGAGGCTGCATCAAGGTTGAAATGGAGGTCTGGGTATAGTAAACCAAATCAATCAGGGACTTTTTATTTTTAGTATAGAAAGAATAGGCTTTGGGAGGGAAGAAGCCCTGTCCATACATTAATCTGTGATTTATTAGATGCAAAAATCTCTTGTTGAAGTCATTGTACGTGGTGTTAAAATCTCCCAGAAGAATAGTAGGGGAGGCTCTGTTAGGATTGATGGCATTTAAGATATGTATTTTTTTAGATATTGAGAGGTGTCTTTGGCTGCATATATATAAGCTATGATGATCGGATAACCCCAATAGTCTATTTCTATGATAATAATATTGGCATCTAGGAATAGAATGCTAACCCTGTTTGGTGGTGTTAACTTGTTGAGGAGAATACCAACTCCACCTGAAGCAGAATGGCCAATGGAAAATCTAGTAAATCCTAGAGATGAGAGAGGAGATAATATTTTATGATCAGTCTTATGGTGATATTTAGTTTCACCCATAAGAAGTATATGAGGGGAACAGAGCAAGAGCCAGTTTTTAATAGCTAGAACTCTATCAATTGAGTTGATGCCATGAATGTTAATGCCAGCAATTTTACAGAACATGATAGATTAATCCAAACCATCTTAAGCAAAGTGTAACAAGTCAATATGGGACATCTCCATGTTAATGAGGTCTGATGTTGTTTGGCAATCAGAATCTTGTGATTGAACTTGTGGATGGATTGGTGATATATTTGTTGGTTGAGGAATCGCATCCATGAAGTCTTCGGTGTCTGATGAAGTAGTGTAATCTGTCTGAGATTCGTCAGATGGATCAATGGCATCGATGGTTGCAAGCTCCATGGTTTTCCTCTTTTTTCCTATGGATTTGTGAAGCTTTGAGCTGGATATATCTGAAATTTGTTTGTTAGAGAGTGGTGGTGAGTAATGTATCGGATGGGAGCTGTCATCATCAGAGCTTGATTTATCTGTTTGAATTGGATTTTCTTTTAATTTTCGAATTTGTATTTTGGGTATTTGTTGTGTCAGTTTTTTTAGGGTTTTGAGGTTTATTATTGTTGTTTTCTTTTTCCTGTTCTTTTGAAAAAAGTGTTTTTTTTTATTCTTATTAAGAATTTGGTTTAAATTTTAGACCTGAGTCATTTTCTGTTTGCTGTGACTGTTGTGGAACATTAATCATGCTGACTTTTGGGTTGAGTGTTTGATAAATATTTCCATCTGGATGGTTAATTACTGCAGGAGTTGAAGAATTGAGGACAGTTTGTGGATCACTTTGTTTAGGTTTGCTAGACTTAGCTGGCCTGAATGATGATGTATCAATGGTTTTAAGCTGGGTGGGAGTTGTATTGGATGGATTGTTTTGAAATTTTTTAAGTGTATTTTTTTCATCGCCTGGGTTTTCCTTGCTCTCATCAGATGGTTTGGTCATATTGTCTTCTTTTGTAGAAAGAGCTTGACCTAATATTGTTTCTCGGGGATTAGTATAACATGTATTGTATGTTTGATCTTGAGTATTATTAGTTTGAGTGATTGGTGTAGGAGCAGTATATGGTATTGCTTGGTTCTCTGATTCACTACTATTAGTATAGAGGTTGGTATTTCTTTCTTGAATATTTTTATTTTGAAAGATAGGTTTGGATGTGAAAGGGTTTGTTGGAGGATTTATTTGAATCAGATTGTCTGGGTTTGTGAGGTTGCTGTTTGAATTAGGCCCATGTGGTGATTATCTGTTTAAGGATGTGATAGCCATGTTAATAGGTCTACTAGGACATCTGTGAACTTTATTCTTTTTAATACCACAGTGTGTGCATATTTTTGCTGCACAATCTTTAATGAAATGTGTTCTTTGAAGGCAGAAGAAACATTGTGGCTGTACTCCCCTGAATGTCAAAACCATAGGAGAGCCTTTTGCAGTAATAATAATGGGTATGTCAGTGAGTATAATGTTTTTCTTTAATGTAAGTGTGAAGATAACTGTATTGGACAGGATTTGTTCTTCGAAGTGAGGGTTTAATAGGTGTTTAAATTTGCTAACTGAACCATAATTAATAAGGATGTCTTGTAGTTCTTGTTTATTCAAGTGGGCAAGGCTGTTTTGAATTCTGCCAGATAGTGTAACTGGATGGTTCATATAGATGGAGCATAGTATATAATTTCCTAAAGATCTGTAATTATTTTTAAAGTTCATTCGGGCCATCCATGTTTTAAACTCAATGATCACATAGCGGTCATTGGGACGATTAAAGATCATGTGAATGCCTCTGCCTAATTGCTTTTGATTGATTAGACTGTATAGTTGTTCTAAAGGGAACTTATATAAAGCACATTGTTGATTTGTTATGGCTAAGATTAACGACTTATCGCTGTAGTAGTTTGCAAACGATTTATATAGAGTGTTGGGAATCATTTTGTTGAAATCGTTGTTTATTTTTTGAAACATGTCATCATTAAGATCATTTATATTAAATGAGACATTTTCCAGAGTGTTTGATTCTTGTTCTATGTCTGATTCTGAGATATTCAAATATAATTCATTGAAATTATCGGCCTTAATATTTTCAGAGATGCTCTCAGAATTTTTAGACCTTATGATATTTGCATACGTAGAGGAATTTTTCAATATTGGTATTGAGGAAATTGGTTTAGATTGTAAGTTGGCTGATGTAGCAGTGGATTATTCTGTGCTATAATCTTTGTTTGTTTTGGAATGAGACTTATCAGTTTTATAATTTATAATCTTTGTTTGTTTTGGAATGAGACTTATCAGTTTTATAATTTATTTCTTCTTTTTGATTTTTAAATTTACTGTTGTCAAACTGTAATTTCACAGCACTGGTTTTATCGACAACTGGTGGAAAATTTTTTACTTTAAAAATTTTGCTGGAATCATGTTGTTGATAATTTTGTTTATTATTTTCAGATATGATTTTAAGTGTATTATTGGGCAAAGGAAATTGCTCATTAGAGTCTTCTGAGGGTGAGTAAAGTCTTTGGAGAGGAGATGATTGATTTTCGCTTGTATTTTTAAGGATTTCAATAGTTTTGCTTGACGAGATATTTATGCTATCGTTTATATTAGGGGTAAGTTGAATATTTTCTAAACTTTTGTTGATATTTGCGATGATATTTTCTTTTGATTTACTGTTTGTGGGTTTTTATTCATTGTAGAAGTTAGTTTAGATGCATTTAGATTAGATCTAAGGCTATAAAATTTATGACCGATGACTGCATTGCTAGATTGAATGCTGAGATCGGGGCTTACATTATTTTGAGTGTTATTGATTATATTATCACTTTCCATCATATATAATGATTAAAACCAACTTACCTTGCATAAAAAATGTAAAGGTAAGGGGGCAATCGTCCCTGTCTTCCTGAAACTGTGAATCGCTAAGGGACGCTTTTTAAGACCAGATGCTAAGATGGCTGCCAAAAGCGGAAGTGATGATTCCTAATGTTATCAAAAATTTGTTAATCATCACAAATTTCTCAGTTTGTTATATGAATTAACTGAATTTTTTATGGTCATTAAAGCATATATGTTTTCACTTGAAGGAATTATAAGTCATTGTAATCTCATTCCGTTTGGAAATCAAAAAGTCTATAGGATAATTTCATCAAACATCCTGGTATATCAGACGCAAATTCAATTTCACAATAAAATTATAATATAGACATAATACTAAGAGAATAACTGTACAGATAGACAATTTCAGTTTTTTGTGTTAATAAACTTAATAAGAAGTTTGGGCTAATTAAGAAATATTTAAATGAAATACATTTTTGTCAAAAGTCAATTTTTATTTGTATTACTAATTAATTTATACATATTTAAAGATGATAAAAATTATTCGTCTTTTACACAATGCTTTGCTATTTAAATATATTTTCTTTAAAAAAAATATTTGAAAACAAAGAAAAAAATTGGATCATTACCAACTATGTAAGTTGCTTAAGTAATGATTTAATAAAAATACACATAAACAAAGATCACAACAAAAATAAATCATGCATGAAAAAAGTAACAATGAGAAAAATACTAGCCATGACTTAATTAAGAATAGTATAAAAAAAACCCTAGTAAAGAAAAATTAAATGTTTATATATATTATCTAACCGCCTTTTTTTATAAGTAAATATTTAAGTTATTTTCTTTATAAAAAAAAGTGTTTGATGTGATCTTTACACTTGCATTTATACATTTTTAAAACATCTATATTTTATATGTAGATAGTATTCCCATCGCATAATTTTCTTGCAACAAAGACTTGTACATCATATTTATGGGTCATATAATATATATGAATCATAACTATAACTTGGATACCTAGAATTTATAAAATTATATAATAGAATCTGTGCATTTATAAATAATAATTACTTATAATTCATACAATACAGGGGATTTGAACTCAGACTTTCAAGCCACTTCACTATCCATACTATCTCATACTACTGATACACATGACCACACACATATAAAAAAGCAGCACTCATCAGTTGGTCTAAATTACCATCTCCCAAACATATATATATATAATCAGTGGGAATTCTATCATCAGATTTTTTCAATGGTATGGATGACTGAAAAGTTGGAGGTTAGAGTAGGTTGAAGCCTGTCTATTAAAGTGTAAGGATTTGCTATCTTAATATAATTGAGCACTGATTATATATGTGTGTGTGGGAGATGGTAATCTGGACCAACTGGTTGTTTAGCACGAAATATGTATATTGGTGATTATTTATCTTTTGTACATGTGTGTGGGTTATGTGTATCAATAATATGGATAGTGAAGTGGCTTGAAAGTCTGAGTTCAAATCCTCTATATTCACAATTAGGTTCCAGGTTTAAGAGTGCCTGGTATTTCAAATCTTATAATTCATACATGCATATAGCCATCTTTTACTTGTATTAATTAAAGATTGATTGTGTAGATATTCTAGATCTGTTATCATTCAAAAATGCACCTATATCCTACTTAGTGCCAGGCTTTTATGCAAGTATTCATCATAGTAATCATCATCAATTTGTACCCACTATTTGAATTATAATCGATTATTCACTTATTATAATGATTTAAACAAAAATTTCAAAAAAAATTTGGTGACCATTTATTAATGTTCTGTCATCCAAAAGCAAAATAACATTCATGTTGAAAGTATGCATTACGCTATTCTTTCATTATATAATAATACAGTACACAAAATTCCAATACTACACATAATATTTTGATTATTAACTTAAAATTTACAATTCTTTATTTAAATTTTATCAAATATCCTTATGACAATCAGTACTTTTTTAGAGTGATGTATCCAAAGAAAAGATTGTCATCATTAATGAATACAAAGCAAAAAAAAAGTTTCATGCAGTAAAATAAATAATCAAAATCATATTTTGATGATGCACAACAACCAAATATATTAATATTAAATTTTTAAAATGTATATATTAGCTTTTATGGATTAAATTTCTTATGAAGGATAGTTTGCTTGTGATAAAAATTACAATTATCATAATGTTACATGCAAATATCAGCCTTTCAAGCTAATTGTGCATACGCTTTTGCGAGTGTTAATAGTAATAAATGAATACTTTTTCTCCAATACAAGATATAGTATTTATGCAGGAATAAAATGAATCCACTTATTTCTACGACTCAAATGTTTATATATGAGCAAATCTGAAGTACTGGCAAGGAAAGTGTGAGGATGGATAACTCACTTTAAATTACTATATATGATGTCTGAATGAATGACGTCGGTGAAATTGTCTAGAATTTACTAAACGTCACTCTAACTGAAACTTAATCATATGTAAATAAATATTTATTTTATATAGCGTATGTTTACAATTGTATTACATTCAAATATCAGCCTTTCAAGCTAATTATGCATACACCTTTGTGAGTGTTAATAATAATAAATGAATATTTTCTCTCATCTCCAATACAAGATATAGTATTTATGCAGGAATAAAATGAATCCACTTATTGGATTTGAACCCAGACTTTCAACCTCCCTTTAGTCATTTATTCCATCTTATAAAACCAACACATATGATCATATACATGTGAATAAAATAAATGATCTCCAATATACATATTTTATGCTAAACCAACACTCATCAGTTGGTCCAGATCATCATCTCCCACATATGTACATAATCAGTGCTCGATTTGTATTAAAATAGAAAATCTTCAAATTTGAATGGACAGGCTTTAATTTTCTCCACTTTCCAACTCTTCAGCCATTCATATCATTGACAATCTGATGATAACATTGCCCTTGTTTGCCAATTTTGTTGTCATACCCATGTTGATTATAAGTCATTCTGACTCCTCATATGCAAGACCTTAAGCTTATTTAAATACATAGAAGAGAGATGGATAGAATACAGACTGAATATGTAATATTTAAATACAAGAGTATATTACATATACTTTTAAGATAGATATAATTAGAGGGAATTTGTACCAAGACTTTCAAGCTCCCTTTAGTTATGCACTCCGTCTTATATAACTGACACACATGATCATATATATATGCAAAAAGATAAATGATTTCCATTATAAAATTTTGTGCTGAATCAGCACTCAATTGTTCTGGATCATCATCTCCCACACACATATATAATCAATGTTCGATTTATATTAAGATAGCATATCTTCAAACTTTAATGAACAGCCTTCAATATTCTCCACTCTCCCAATTATAATTCAATATATATTTCTTTATATCCAATATATATCAGCTCCATATAGCTATTTGAGTTGAATAGCTGGGTTTGAAAACATGTAGATGTCTGAAAATTTCAGATTTTCTACTCAATAGATAAGTTTTAGATAAGTGCTTGGTTTTGGGTTGGTATTTTTAGATCTAGTGTCTGAACCTACCCTGACACCTCTCTGAGGAGTGCCAAAGCACGAAACCATGGTGAGGGATTTGGGGAGGGGTTCCTGACAGAGATATTTTAAGTGCTGGCTCTGGCTAAGCATTTATCACAAAGAGTGTAGAGGAATTGGCAATCCTCATTGTTTATAACTTACAAGCTTAAGAGATAGAGTCATGTGGTCTATGACTCTTATTTTGATTATTTATAGTCTCTGCCATAAGTCTTATGCAATTTTATATTGCTAAGACTACTGTTATATGGTATGGCTGAAGATCTATCAGCTCCATATAGCTATTTGAGTTGGATAGCTGGGTTTGAAGACATGTAGATGTCTGAAAATTTCAGATTTTCCACTCAATAGATAACTTTTAGATGAGTGCTTGGTTTTGAGTTGGTATTTTTAGATCTAGTGTCTGAACCTACCCTGACACCTCTCTGAGGAGTGCCAAAGCACAAAACCATGGTCAAGGGTTTGGGGAAGGGTTCCTGACAGAGATATTTTAAGTGCTGACTCTGGCTAAATATTTATCACAAAGCTTGTAGAGGAATTGGCAATCCTCATTGTTTATAACTTACAACCTTAAGAGATAGGGTCATGTGATCTATGACTCTTATTTTGACTATATAAAGATTGATATTTCGAAAATAGAAATAATGTTGATTTCTATATTCTAAGAAAATGGAAATGATTGTTTTATTAATTAAATGATTGTTCTAAAGCACACTAGCCCTTGGGGCACTTGAATAATTAAATGGTCAGATAAGAGAATAAAAAAAATTGAATGACCAATGCAATCACAAAACCACAGCACGGACCGTAAATGAAACATGAGAGGATTAGTGACGTCTTGCTCATTGAATCCAAAGATTTGTTGATAAGAGGCTTATAAAAATATAAAAGCCAAAATATTATTATTATTATTATTATTATTATTATTGTCAGATAGCTGACTTTGAATCTACATATGAACCATAGCGTATTGCAGGCTTCATGATGTAAAAGTCTGCAATAGACTAATTTCTTGACAACCAGCTGAGACATCCTTATGACAGTTATGGACCAAAAGGAATGGCAAACAGCAGCTTTGTTTTTTAAAAAAAGAACAAACAATCTATGTAAGTGATCACAAAGATGGACCTCTAAATCTGCATAATCCGTAAAGTATAAACTTTTACCAATTGAACTTTCTTTTAAATAATTACATTATAACTTCAATAAGTAATCAATCCAAAAAAAAAGTAATATAAATAAATGGACTCTTATCTGACCAAGAATAGAACTCTAAATCAATTATAAATATTTATTTTTATATAAGTTTGCTATTTCAATCATTTCCATTTTTTATTATTATTTATTTATGTTTGTATTTAACTAGGTTATTTATTTCTATCTGTTAACTAAAATGTATTAAATTTAAGTTGGGTGTGGATAGCTATATAGATTCATTAAGTTTATGTTAGTTTAAGGAGTTTTAATTTTGGGCTATTTGTCTCGTAGTTAGGTCAATGCTGGTGGAGGGATATATGGGTGTTTATATCAATCTAATGTGAAGCATGTTTAGCATACAGGGCAACATGCCCAACTGAATGCATGACTCCAAAGTTGTAGTCATTATGTTGCAATGGATGCAGACATATTTCCTGTGCCATTGACCCCTTCTAGCTCTATGGAAGTTGGCATATAGATCCCTCTCCCCCATATGTAGCACTCTTCTTGAATTAATTTATATACATGATTCCTTTGCCAGACAGATGCACATTCCTGCACTGGATGAGGATCATGTCCTTCAAATAATATTGTGCTGTCAGATGCACATTCCTGTCAGCGTAGTTTTATGCTAGCATCTTCATATTGCATTGGTTGCGACTATATATCTGGAAGCAGGCATTGGTTGGGCTACAAACTTTTAGTCTGAGATTGAATGATTTGTTTTCAAAAAGTTATTAACTGTGAAATCTATGTAGCCTATCTATACTCAACATGCTAAAGTAAAATATTATTAAAATGTCCATATGTGCGGACTATTTAAAATAGTAATTTAAATTTAAAAATTAATGTTAAAATCTAAATATAAATTTTATTCCTCAATTTTAAATGTGCGTTAATAAAATCTGTTGTGTTATTAGTACTGGTGAGCTAGTTTATTCTTTTTAATCTTTATTAAAAATATATTTTAATAAATATGTTTTAAACCTCTGCTACTCCATGAGCTAGTGGCAAGGGCTGATGGCCGTGGTAAAATATCTATGCAAAAATTGGATCTTTAACAGCATGTATCTGCTTACTCTATAAATTTTCTAGGTTTGAGTAGCCTAGTGGTGCCCTGTAGTGCAGATATGGTAAGACTCCATTGATCTCCCACACCCTGACCATTATACTATATTATGAACAAATCTAAAAAATTCTGACTCCTCAGCATCATCATGAAACAAAAAAAGTAGTCCTATGGAAATGATAAGTGATACCAACATATATAATTTAACATATAATAAAGAAAATAAGAAAGCAAATGAAATAAGGTGATATAAAGGATAGATTAACATTCACATATAAACAATAATCCAGTACAAAATCATATATAATAAAATTATTTATATATTTGTGTCAATCTATTAACTTTTCTATTTATCTTTAATAGATATTATATAGAGATATAAAACTGCAATATAAGGTACTTTAAAAGGTTTTGTAGAAAATCATAAGTAATAAAATCAATAATTCTTGAAAGTTTACTATATATATAAAAAAGCACTAAAAATGAAAGTTAATATAAATGCCTTTAATGCTAGAGGGTTAATTATCTCTCTCAAAAATATTGTACATTGACACACATCCTAATTATAACTCATCACCATAAAGTAATACTATTAAATATAGTACTTGGATACATTCTTACAGGACCCTCCATCATAAATCGAGTAATTCTAATTTTGAACTCCAAATTTGAGGCTATCCTGCATCCCATATTATTCATAGAAGATTTCAACATGTCATATAAAAACTTTATCAATAAAAGAGCTCCATCTACTTTTATTCCCCATGATGAGTGGAAAGGAATTCTGCCAGAAACATCTATCTTTTAATAATGATAGATGCTCATTGCTAATATACTTACTATTCTATTTATCATCATTATACAACATAATGAATATATTTTTTTTACAAAATTTCCTTCTATCTGATCATGCAGCTGTTATAATATCTCTATATTTTAACTATAGTTTCAGATCAACAATCATTTTTGGAAGAAATATCAACAATTTGTTTTCTCCTGAATTTCTTTTCTCAGAAATATATATTTAGTTGCAAAAAATGAAAGATTTACAAATGGATCCTATCTAAATCTGGCATGTATTTGTTAATATATTATCATTTAGTATTAATTATCTCATCAGAACCACATCACCCCCAACAAAACTATAAGAAAATCACTTGAACATCACAATCAAATCACAGCACTAAAAGATATATACCAATCTATTTCAAACAATTTAAGGAATACATCACAACAAAAAAGTGTATTTTTAAACAAATCGTATTTTAACCAAAACTTATAAGTCACCCTGTCCAGTTCAAGTTCCATCTGCCATTAAAATATAATCAGATACTATTTCTGGAGACTTGATGATGGAGCAAATGTTCACAGATTTTAAAGTCAGGTTAAAAAAAATCCACCTTTCAATCTACCATAACTTTTTATATGGTAAATCAGAAGAAAAAATCATTTTACTACCAATGACATTATATAAAAAATAGTCAATACCAGATTCATGCCATTCTTGAATGGATAGGATCCTTAAGTTTATATATGCATATGTTAATAAATTTACAGCTTAATACATGTCTGACCTCACAATTTTTTTTATCTAAAGCCATTTATAAAATATCAGGATTCTAATAAATATCTCTTGTTCTATTTATGGAAAAAAAGATGGTTTCCATATTAACAATCTTACATCCTATTTTAATGTATCCCCTTGGCATCAAAATAATAGAATCAATAATTAAAGACAAAATAGAACCCTATATTATAATAAAATTATCTAAATGCAATTTGCAAAAGAGAATTATCAACTGGAAAGCAGCATTCTATTCAAAACAATAATAGAAATAATAAGAAATAACAAAAAATTTGCCCAATTCTTATTCAGCTAAACATAGAGGTAGTTTTTGACATGATACCAATATTTCTTAAAAATTCTGGAACCAAATAAGGTACCAAAGGACTACTTATACCTTCTTGTGAACTTATTATTAAACCATAAAATGTGTTACTCTAAAAAGAAAAACATCACTCCCTCCCCCCATTATACCACATTAATCCATCCTACAAAGATCCCTACTTAATCCCTTGCTATTTACTGCCTACTATAAACTCTTTAATTAACACTATAAAAAATGGAAATATCTAGAATTTACATACCCTGTCTAAATGCCAAAATCTTTTGCATTGCTTTTCATGGATGATCTCTAGTTTTTTTGCCTTCCAAAAACTCATCTCTAAACTTCTAAAGATCCTTTTTTATTATTCAAATAAATATAAGTTAATCTTTCACATGAAAAAATTCAATGTCTGGCACATTTATTCCAGCAGTAATAAAACAAAACAATTTATACAAAAGAGACTTAAAAATAAAATAAAATAGAAATTATAGTCAATTCATAAAAACCTTACCTACCACTTTATGCTAACATATCACTTTTTAACATGCTAATCTTGATAAAAAACATACACTCCAACAGTATTTTATACCAAATCATTTTTTAATCAAATAGGCTCACTATGCAAGAACTCTTGTGGAGGAAAAAGGTAATCTTTATATTTATAAGATGTCTCAAAAGTTCACTCTTACAAAATGATCTAGAGCTCCACTCAATTATCAAAATCCAAAAACTGGTTAATACAATCTTTGCATGTGCAAAATATTCCTCATATCTGCAAACACTTTGTAAAATTGCTCCTTCAGATGAACCATCTTTTAATCAAAGATATCTAACAACACTATTCACTCCACTATTATCTATAAAAATTTGGATTTTCAAACCTCAAAATAAATTCAAGTGCTGAGAAATTCATTTGCTTTTACAGCCACTACAAAACAATGATTAGATCTATACTGAATGTTACCAACAAACACTTTTGCTATAAATACAAATTCTGGTCACTTGAACCAAAATATTTTGATTTTTTATTAAATTAAACCTTGATTCACTACTCACACAACACTTCCTGAAAAAAAAAAAAAAGACTCTGGCAAAATGTGAATTATCTATGCATTCTTTACTACAAAGATTCAGAAATGCAGGATTACTTTTTTTTCATGCCAAGGACTCAATAAGATTAATTCAATAATACACCCCCTCTTCAAAAATAAACTCATTCATGAAAGGAGTCTTCACTGACATCAAGATAAAAATATTCATTTTCTATGCCTTATAACACAACTCAAAATACTTTCAAAAATAAATTGGATAGTATATGTCAAAGAGATAAAAGAATAACAAACCAAAAACTTTTATTCACACTAGTTCACAATTACAGCTAACCTCAAGTCTATAAGAAAGAAATCAACACTGAAGATTAATAAATCTGAAATGAAAAGTTGAAACTAAAAGGTATAACACCTCTGGTGAAATTTAGCTCGTCCAATTGTGAACTTTTACTTACTTTCAAGACTTTCACATGCCGACCTCTGAATTAAGCATGTTGCTCTGATACTAAAACCTTGTTGATATTGAAAATAATCTTACTGTGTATATTCAGGCAACAATGTGTAGAATTGAAATATGCATATAGTAACATACTGAATTTCTAGATTATTCTTAAAAATAAGTACAACTTTAGCAAATTTAAGAGATTTAAAGGAAAATATCATTTGTTAAAGAACAACTAAAAATGTGCAAAAGAGGAGTATATTTCACACATCCTTTATAAATGAAAGCTGGATTATTGTCAATTGGCATATTAGAAGGCAATTAATCTACATAATTGCAAAAATAATATCAGATTTAATAAATGAACTAAATGCTATCTTTTTTTTTAAGTGTCATAGCATTGGCTGGGACGCGAACCCGTAATGCAGGCAACTGCCTGCTAGTGCAAGACAGTCGCGCTGACCTCTCAACCACCAATGCAAGACTAAATGCTATCTTTTCATCAATAAAATCATTATTTTTAATCAGGTCTGTAAGAGATGAGAAATAATTAGAAAAATCATCTGCAACTAGATTTGAATTATTGCTTTTTAATTTTTTTTTATAGTTATAGTAAATCTTTGATCAGTGACCAAAATTGCTTAAGTTATAGTAATTTGTATGAATTTTTGATATTTTTTATGATATATAACCTTGGATGATCTTCTATAATTAACAAAATTGTTATTGTAATTTAAGTTCTTTGTTTTCTGATTTCCTTTTAATAATTACTTTAGGAGAGATAGAAAACTAGATGGGAAACTGATTAATTAAAAAAACTTTTTAGGAATAAATTTTTCAATTACTTTACTAAATGATTATTCAAAAAATTTTATAGAGTAATGTACATCTGAGAAAAAATAGAAACTTTTCCATTTAAAGTTAGATAATTGTAAACAAAGTTTCAAATAATTTCTTTTTCTGTAGTTTCTTCTAATAGTTCTGAAAGGACAAATCTTATTAAACTGAATATTAATACAAAATTCTAAGAAAGGATGATGTAAACAAATGGAAAAAGGAAAAGAAGTAGTGAAACATTCACTTATAGGAAAGCTACTAGAAGTATAGTCCAATATACAGTTATTGAAATTGGGTGAGGATTAAAATATTTTACATTTACTAAAGTATAAAAGTGAATCATTTTCAATGCTTTAGGTGAGAGTGAGTTTGGAACTATGACAGTATTACCTAAATATAATTTGGGAATATTACAATCACCAGTAATAGCAATTTATGATTTGTATTTGATTGTAAAGCCTTAACGAATAAAAAATAATTCATTAAATTTTAAAAACAATAATATTGGATTTATGTAGACATGACCCAAAAGAAATTTAACATTATTTTCCAAACATATTTCACATCAAATAGCTTTACAAAATGATGATGAAATAGAAACACACTTATATATAAAACTACATTTAAGGGCAATGAATGTGTCTTCATCTCTGAAAGCAACATTTGAAAATTTATCTGTTTGAAGTACTTCATATCTTAAACATCATCAGAGATGTGATGAAAAGGCCATGTTTCAAAGATAAAAATAGTATCAAAATTTTACTGAAGAACTGCTTAATTTTTGCAGTCTTAGTTCTTGTTCTATGCATGTTAATATAAAAACAAGAAAATCCAAACATTATAACAAAAAATATAGTATAAATAATAATTAAAAATATTTAAAAAGAATAATATTGGCAAAAGAAGTTAATCAGGAAGTATTAATGAATTGTCCAATAAACCTTAAAAAAATAATATACTGCAAGGCCATAAATGACTACAAATAAATTTCCAATACTTACTCTTGGGAATAGAGTAAAAAAACCCACTACAATTAGAATTAAACATGTTACAATCTTAATACATATGACTTTAACTTGAAGCATATTTTCCAGAAATCTTTGTTTCAATAGAATTTAATAAGTACATTGTACCACTATATTTGAAATCAAATATTTATATTTAACATTATCCTTAATTAATTATAAACAGTTACCATTATTAGAACTCTATAAGAAAACATACTTTCAAACCTAAGTTCTTTAATATCTTTAAAAACATTTTGTCTAAATTTAGAAGAATAATTACTAAAATTTGTATTATAAAATTTATTTGAATTTCATCTAGAATTACAGGTTAAACCATGTATATATGTTGTAAGTAATACTTTTTGCTAGGCAATCTAACTAATGATTTGCTATTAGAAAATTAATGAGAAGGAGAAAATATGACAGTAGAATATGTTGATGAAATGAAACTAAAAGGCCACTATTTATAAGATGCATTAGAGTTCCCTTATTGTAATGAAGTTGTGATTTATCCATAAAATCATTTTTTTTAATAATGTGTTGTTTGGAAAGTAAAACATTACTATTATTTGTTTGAGAATTAACATCTTTTGCTTCAATGTCATAACCAGTTTTATTTTTCTTAATAAATGATTCAAACTCTAAATTAATACTATCGTTTGCAACACTTTTTAGGTTAGTAGAGCAATTACGAGTATTGGACTTATTATTATCATGCTTTTCATTATATGTATTATGAAAATTTTTATTATAAAAAAATCCTTGTTTTATTTGGACCAGCCTTAGAAAAACATGTTGTTTTGATGGAAAGAAAAGAACATTGGACATCTTTACTAGAATTAGAAGAATAATTTGATGAATTATACCAATGTTGTGACACCTTAATAATCAGGGTATGGATTTGTGAAATAGAAAAAGGTTGTAAGACTTCTAAAGTAAAATGTTCAGGACATAAAATGATATCATTAAGGCATTTATCTACATGGTTTAAATCAACAGAAAAAGATTCAGTCATGATGGTGGATGTAATTATAGAATTAGCTGAATAAAGAAGATTGATGTTAGTCTTATAAATCAATTCATCCTGTACATTAGTAATATTAGAGATATTTATAGCATGATCAGCTTTTCTAATTTGTACTAGTATAGAAAGAACCAAAATTATCAAAATCACTATTTATAGCATTTATATTAGTGGCATCAGGTAATCTATTATTAGACTTTGAAATAAAATCCCATTTATTACAATCATTAGAATTCTCTTTAGCAGCCAATCTGAGATATCACAAATGGACATTATTATCAAATATGAATTTTTTGCAGTAAATATATTATAATCAGTAATTGAATTGTGATTATCAGAATCTGTAGGTTCAACTAAGTTATATTCATTGTGTTTAGAATCTAAATCTATGATTTTGTTGTGCAAAGACAGGATTGAATCAACTATCTATTAATAATCCTATTAATATCTAAAAATTTTGTATTGGAAGTTATATTATTCCAAACATGACATTTAAAAAAGGGATTGTCAACTGTTTGAAAAAATAATAGCACCAGATTTAGTTAACTTTGTACAAGGTAGATCAAAATATTTCTGACATTGACCAGAACACTTCAGAAATAATTACAGTGCAATTATGGCAAAAAAAATGTCTTGATCATGGACAAGCTAATTAACTATAGAATTCACATAGAAATAAACTGAATGAGATATTGAAGGACTCAAAAAGATGATTGATAAAAAAGGTTAGCATTATTGTTGAAAATAATTTTATAATAATCACATACAAAGACAATCCCATTACAATCCTTATTAGTAACAAAATTTTGGCTATCCAAATGATATTTCAAACCATGGGACCCAGATTATTTCCAAGAATTTTACCTTTCATAAATAATAGATTGGCATAAAGGCCAAGGAATAATAATAATAACAACAAAAATAACAACAACAATAATTATTATTATTTTTTAATTTGATTTTATTAAAACAAATAAGCTTGTGTTAAAAAAACACACATGGAACTTAACAATTTAAAAACAAAATATGCATATAAAATAATTAATTACAAATAAAAAAGTTTATTATTATTATTAATTATAATCTAGCCCATTATTAATTTTCTAAATGTTTTTCTTGATAGGTCATTGACATTAATTCCAATGTTCCTTATAAATATATTGTAAAATTTTGGGCCAAGATAACATTTTTGATACCTACAACGGATTTTAAAATATTTTAGTTCAAATAATAAATTAAAACCACATAATCTTGTTACCATTATTGTTAAAGAATCATTTTTATTGTTTTCTTTGTTTTTAAAATAATAACAAAATATTTACTATAAATACTTGAATTATTGTTAAAACTTCAGCACATTTATATAACTCAAATATGTTTAAATCCAAAGGTTTAAATAAAATAATTCTTAATGTAAAATTTTGAAGTGTTTGCAGGATTTCAAATAATAAGCTGTAGTATCACCCATAATGTTATACCATAACACAGTGGCTCTTTAAATATACTTAATTATACACATTTAACAGAACAAAGTTATGCAAAAAAAGAAAAAAAAAATAGTTCTCTTAATTTCACTTGAAGTAAAAGAATATATTTGTCCCAATGTAAACATTCATCCAAAATTAAACCAAGGTAAAATATTGTTAAAGTTCTAGTAATTTTTGACATGGAAGTTGATCCAAATAAGATATTTCAATTAACATATCTTTTACTGGAATATTTTTCAGAAGGTAGACTATATATTTACATTTATTAATATTAACAATAATCTATTTTTATTCATCCATTGTGCAATTTTTAACAAATCATCATTCATGAGTTTCTCAAGTAAACTATATAAAACTGCTGAAGTAACCAAGGTATACAACAGAATAAATGTTAGAATGAAAAGAAAGATTAAGCAAAGCATTAACATAAACAGTAGACAACAAAAGTTTATAGACTGAACTCTGAACAACTCTCTATCTGATTATTGCACAATTACTCAAAATATTGTTGATTTCAATAAATTGGTTTCTATTGTTTAAATAAAATTTAAACCATTCATTAATAATAATGATGATGATGAATTTAGTATAGATATGTTTCTTGAATTGCTCGTCAAATTGCGAGCTTAAATTAAATTAATGAAACTATATTAAAATTAGTTATCTTGCTATAGAAATAATTCACAATATGTGTAAATAATTTAATTCATAGTTTAATAAAATAAATGGTATCAATTTATTTGGCCAACGATAATTTTTTTAAAGATAATACAACACATTTTTATTTTTTGCTATTGCACAGATATTTGCATACTACGTGCAGCAAGAAATTGGTAAAAGTAGCACTGCAATTAATCAACTCTGTGCTGTAAATGTAATAATACAACCCTGCATAAAATATTGCTGTTACTGCTCAAGAACTGAAAAATAAGTATATGTTGTCTCAATATTGTAAGTTTTAAAATAATGAGTTACATTTTTTTTAAAAAAAACCGCTTTTAATTACATAAACTCTGACAAATGGGTCCTAATTGGATACAATTGGTCCAATTGTCTTACATCCAGTTTGCATGGAATATACCATGCCTTCATTATATCATAGATATTTATGATCAGTAATATCTTTCCAAGAAATTTTGTCTCCTGTCCATTTATATCTTGTGCCTAGAGGAATACTTCTTGAGATGTGGAGCTTTCCTGTTTTTACATATCAATCAATTCTTCCTCAAGTTTAATAACACATCTTAGCCACTGACAATCTCAATATTTACATTTTCCCCATAATAAGTGGACAAGTAGTGACTATTTTTTCCTTTGCACAAATATATAATATTCTTATAATGTTTCAATTTACCCTTATTTTTATGGTCATCTGCATTTTTGAATCATAATTCTGCATCTTCAATTACATTTTGTAACTGAAATTCTCTGACCTGATCATAAGTTATGACTTTTTTGCTATTGTGTATCAATTTTTCATTTGACATTTCCAGAGAAACTTTTCAAACAATGCTTCTTTAAAAAAGTCTTTGTATATATAATTTTGTTATTCAACTGTTACTAATTTTCTTTTCTTCTAAGCGAATGTAATAACTGGTAATGAATATACTCACAGAAAAAGTAGTTTTTTTAATATTTAATTTTTTTACGGCCTAGCATGCTTTTAGTATACAGTAATTAATATATCTAATTCATGGTTTCAAATGGTATGATTACAAGTTTTACGATCAGTATTTAATTTTGTTGTAATCATGAAGTTATTTCCTCTAGGCTTAATTTCTCCATCTAAAATATAGCCTAAATTTGCTTTTAGGATAAGGCATTGAAATGATTGTTTTTTTTTTTTATTAGTTAGTTTTTTTAAGAGAAGTTTTCAGGCTAATAACTTCACAGAAACAGAAATTTTCATCATTTTTTGCATCAACTATTTTATTGGCTCACTTAAAGTTCAACAACCAATGTCATATATACAGTCATATATGTTTTCTAGGTACTACACCATTCAAAATCTGCAGCAACTATTTTGCTGGCCATTAAGGGATTCAAAATCCTGTGGCAACGATGACAGAAATTTTGTTGGATTCACATTTTTAAAATGGACAATTCTATTGCTGTTCAGGTACAGCATGGGTCAGTAATAATTTGATGAATAAAACTTCACCGCAGACTTATTTCTAACCCACATATTTCAGTATATAATATATTGATCTACACTGATATATATATATATATATATATATATTGTAATGGTACAGGAAAAAGTAGGAGTAAACCTGGGTTGAGGGCACTCATTATCACCAACCACAAGTCAAAGCTCAAACTTTTACTAATCAAATTAAATATCAAATAACTATGAGAAATAAGGATGTAAAAATGAAATGAGCATGAAAGATCAACACAGACATTATATTAATTATAAAGTTTACTAGCATTATACAAAAGCAATCATCATCATCATCATGGATGATCAACAATAGAATAAACCAACAGTCCATCTTGTGACTGGATTTCAATGGGTACACTATAGACCAGGCTAATTATTGAGCCATTGCCAGCTTGGGGCAAATTATTTTCACAATAATTTGGATACACAAACTTAAGTGCTCATCCATAAGAATACAACAATAAAACAAAAAAAATAATGCTGGGATATTAAAACATGCTGATCATCATCAATGCTCTGGCTACTTTCTAAATAATTAAAATGAAATGTAGTGCATAGACTTAAAAGGATATTCTCTTTGTGCCAGTCAGAATTACCATCATGTTGATATCCATAAACACTAAATATCAAACCCTTTTATATTATGCATGAATCTATCTCAGGAACAAAACTCTATAATGGTTACTGTGAGCAAGAGATATAATCCTAACATAATGTTTTAAATCTATTCTAGGATTAATTAAATTCATTGGAATAATTTTAACAATGAAATATTAATTTATTAATAACAATTAAAATGAAATTAAGGTTTGCTGAGTATTCCAAAAATATAAATTCGGCATTCTGATTTTGATTAATATAAAATTAGATATACGGTGATTTACAAATATGTCAATACCTAAAACACCTATATAAGCACATAAACATGCAGCAAAATAATTTATGAACATATTTGAATTATCATAAATGTATAAATGAAATTCATTTTTTATAATACATAATTAATGAATGATTTAACATATATATGTGTGCACATGAGAATGTGCACACACTGGCATTTATAAAAAAAGTAAACCTAATATATCATATTATATTTTCTTAATACATAATTAATTCAATGTCAAAAATATACATAAAATTTACCCATATATATACATAATCATTAAGATGTGTTGTATAATAATTTAAATTAACATGTTACAATTGCTATAGACATATAAAAAAATCAATTCATTTTTAATAATACATAAATGCAAATGTATGATATCTGTATATATAAAGAAATAAAATGAATCAAAGTTTTTAATTCATTACTTCTAATGGAAAAAAAAATTTCTTTAAAAAATAAAATAATTCATCTTTGACAGTCTTCATAAAAGTTTTATTTCCCCTTTTTAACAGGTTACTCCTAATTAATTGTAAACATCTTTAAAAATACTCCAGCAAATTGTTTTTGGTTCCTAATCTAGAAAGCAGGATTTACTTTTTTTTTTTCAAAATAAAATTGTCTATGAGTCAATCCTTTATTTTTTTTTAGACTTTTAATTCAAACAAAAATTATTTACTAGTTACTTTTAAATTATAGATTTTAAATGTTATTTTCAATGAATTATTTAAAATAATATTATCAATATATATATAACACTACTCATCATCTGTACTTTATATATATATGCAATAGTTTAATCTGTGCCTCTCTGCATATAACTGAAACAGTATACATATAAACTAATTCTTCAGCAAGCTGATGGAATCTTTGGTTAAGTTTGTCCCTTATAAACAGTAGACTAGCTTGTTTTCCTCTTCAGGAATGGTATATAACTATTGGCATTCAATCAGCTCCATTTATTCTAGAATTTGATAGACTTCAGGCATATTGGTTAGTACACAATATATACAGGCTAATGAATCACAGAAAAGATGGCTCTTGCTTCTATGTTAATCCAAATCCTATCATAAAAGGCTAGAGCAGCAGCTGGACTTGCACCGTCTCTTGCCTTCAGTTATATCTTCATAGTCTCTGTCATAATCAGCAAAAACTTTAAAAACTCTCAAAAACTTCCCTCTAATCTTTTTTCAACTTTTTTATAGTCAGGAGTGGAAAATTTAAAACACAGTAATTAAAAGTAGTCTTTATCTTGACTGAAAAATATTCTTTTTAAAAACAATGCTGTAGAATTATTATCAAAATATGTTATACAAGCATTAATTAAAAAAAATTTGCTAATCAAAATAGTGGAATTTTATAATTACTAGTGTAACTATTGTAACACAAAAACATGCATGTTTTAATTTTAAAATCAGAATTAATAAAGTATTAATTAGATTTTTAAATGTATAGTTTTTAATAAAAAATGTTTAAATTCAAAATTATTTAATCTTTAACTGTTACAGTATAATGTAGAAATATCTACAAATTTTTTTTGTTTGTTTTTTTCTGCTTTTCCTTTCAACTTTATATATATATATGTGTGTGCATGCACACACACACTACTATGTGGTTGTATGTCATGGAACACAATCATTTCAAAATTTTACAACAGACTTATTTCTAACCCACATATTGATCTACACTGATATATATATTAAAGATAACTACTTTTATGTAAATATAGAGTAACAGAGAAAAATATAATTGAATGCAAAGAATTCTAACTGAATATTTCTTTAAAATGTATTAATAAATACAAGAATCTTACAATTTCAAATGTTTAATATTCCCTTACAAAAAAAAAATATTGGAGACCAAGATAACTTTGAAATTTCTTCTGTTTCCCCCCTTTAAAGGACTGGTATTTGTCATTACTTGTCATTTTGCTCATGATGACAGAAATCTATTATAATTTCAAAACAAAAAAACAAAAAAGTTTAGAATTTTAATTGTACTTTACTTTTATAAATTTTTGAATTATTTTCCTCCAGGTGCAGTCAATCATAACAAAATAAGCTCTTTCATGTGGCACATAGATTGGTATTTTTCTTTTGAGGATTAAAATAGTTCTAAAATTTGAAACATTACTCTCATTTTAAATTAGGTTTTTATTTACACCTAACTTTAATTAATTGTTTGTTTGTTTTTTAACTTCACAATGCTGTCTTAATTCATGTCAACCATTTATATAAACATATTTAAATCAGACACTTGTCATTAATTTATTATTTATCAAAACTTGAATAGTCAAAAAATATAACAAATGTTATTATAAAAAATAAAAAAAGATATTTTTTTTTTCCAAATTTTTAATATTTTTAAAGACCAAAATAACCCCATACTTTACTCATACAGCTTCTTTGGGAAACAAGTCTCAGTTCTAGATACAAAGTGGCCCATTTTACATAATGATTAACAATGTAGTATCTAAATATGTGTGTGTGTAAATTTACCTATGCTAATATTAGCTTCATAAATAAACAGATTTAATTAACTCCATGTTAGTATTTTCAGGCTTAAGAAGCTATCCATTTTATATGGGTTTCCTTACATACAGACTTATTCATTTCAATGGTGATTTTTGTGTTGGAATTTATTCTATATATAAATACATTTATGCTTCACAAATTAATTTATAGTGCCATTGGAAAACTCAATTTTAAGAGCAAGATTCTCTCTTTCTTTTTTTCTTGAAGTTAGAATGGACAGACTTGTTTATGAGAGACTCATTATTATTTACTGGCTTATGAAATTATTTTTCTCTATCTAGATATATCAAAATTATATATTTTGAGACAATACTTTAGTAAAGCTAGTGTACTGAAGCAGTTGAATCTAAGTTCGATCCTAGCTTCATGATCTTTCACATGTAGCCAACTTCAAACCCTTGTACTAACCTTGAATTTCCGATGCAATGGGGCTTTATATGTTCAGTCCATGCTAATTTCCTTAAAGAAAAACTATTATAAATGTGTGTTAAAATTAACTCATTTGAGATTTAAATTATCATTTCTTTTAATAAATTTTTGAATTTATATATATTATAACTGCGTGGATTGTGTGTATATATTTATAAATATTTAAATGTACATATTCGTTCAAGAAGTTTCATTGCGTTGGGAATGTTTTATTTTACTTTAAATAGTTTGTTCAAATTTTTAGTGATTAAAAGCTACATTCTTTCGATAAGCTTTCAGATTATCCCTTTCCAAAAACAATGGGTAAAGTTTTTATTAATTGAAAAAAAAAGATAAGTATTTAAAATGTAAGGATGGTCGCTAATTAAAATAATTTTTCTGATTTTAAAAATTCATTTTCTAATTAAAAAATGAATTCAAGTTAATGAGTTTGAAAGCCTTATCGAAGGAATGTATCTAAAAACAACTAGTAAATTTTTGTAAGATTGATAATGAAAGAAGCGCTTGCCTGAAGGCATCAGAGGACAGATAAATAGCCCAGAAAAAGTTTCCAAGTAGCTATCATCCCTCATTAAGAGAAGCCATATATATATCATTAGAGAAGAAGCCGCCTAGTTAAATTATGAAGTAAAATAGTGTTTCTACTATGGTGGGGGGGGGCTTAACTTTAGGAGTCTGACTATGGTTCCTGAAGTCCCCTGAAAATCTTCAATGTGGCTGCAATATAAAAATTCATATACCAATCGTAAGCTGCCAAAACCTTAGAGAAATCCTTCAAAATGTCATTCCAATAATTTTCCAAAATGCGTATCTACGTTTCATCCAACTGGACTCTGCCGTGTGTAATCTAAGAAGCCAACCATGAAGAAATGGTAATATCTTTCTTATATAAACCGCTACTTTCTGGACAGTCTTCGAACTTTATTTTACACTACCTTTAAATTAAGTACTGTTAAAAGCTCTTCTCTTTTCTTAATGTATTAATGCTATTTTAAATTATGTAGTAATTCTCTCAATCTCTAGTCTTTAAACTTTCTCTTTTCTTACTTGGCAGTTCATTTATTATAATATATATATTTAATGTGTGATTTATTAATGTCGTTTATGTTTAATTATATGCTGATAATCCTTCGACTCGATGATCTCCTTTGTTTCCTTTGCTTTATGCAAATAATATAATAATAAATCTAATAGTAATTCTCGCCCATTAGAACTAAATTTATACGTTCTATTAATCATCGAGTTGAAAGAAATTATTAAATGTTTACTATTTTGATAACTAATAATAAATTATTAGCTCCGTTTCTAATCTATGCCCCAGCTATTTTCTCGTTTTACCAATATTTATTTACTCATATATATAATGTTAAAATATTCTGCAAAGGGTTGATAAAGGAATCAACTAAATATATTCTAATTTGGATTTCTGTTATTTTTTATTAAGATTCAGGAAGGGCACGATGTTTGGGGCATAATTACTATAATTTATAAATACGTTGAAAGTTTTATATAAAAGCTCGTTTGACTTTAATTAATTTGATCAAGTCATCATATAGAGCATTCTATAATTGGGTTTTATTTTTCAAACGGTGACTGTCAAGTCATCATCTTCAATGTTGCTGACGTAGGGCAATCTTCCGCTCCGTTAGGCTGGTCGGTGATAATATTTCTGTTATTTTAAATTATCGATGAAGAAAGCACTTTCTCTCCTGTTCATATTAGTCAAAAGGCATAAGACTTGTCAGATGCAAGCCGCTATAGGACTTCGATCATCGACTAGCTATCGTCCTTCAATTTTACTTTCTAGCTCATAATTCGTCAGCACCATTGCCTCTCTGTTCCGGTAAAGCCTGCTCTGATGCTCGTAATTCGTGATGAAGTGATTTCAATTAAAGTCCAACAAATTCTCCATTATATTTCAAAATAAGTTTTCTAATAAAGATTAAAGTTATGCCCTAAAATACGTATCTTGCTCTTCATGAATGGATTTGCGAATGTGAAAATAAATATCACATTCTTTCGTATAAAATTAGAGTAATAATTTCCTTTACTAATGAATACCTTTATCTGCCTTTTATTTCTTGTTGGGGGCATAGACATAGACTTTCAAATATTGCGTAATATTCATTGGCATATAATAAGGACCACCACTCGTATTATAATTATAAACTTTGTTTAAGGACTAGAATTAATTAATTTAATCTTTATTTAAAATTCAAACAAAACAAATTATTATTATTAAATATTTTCTAAACACACTTGGTTTCTTAGTTCTTAATTCTTTTATAATTATTTTAATGTTAATACTCGCTGTCTGTGTTGGCAACCCGAACATATACATATGATTCGATTTAAAATCCTTTTTAATCAGTTTATTATCAGATATTAATGTCAGATCAGGAATCTCTGATCCTCACCAACCATTGAGTTAGTTTCTTGGCGCATAGCACTGTGCCGTCGATTTCTATTAATCTGAGCTGGTGAGTTGGGTTTGAATTCAGTTTGGTTCAGCTGAGTTTGGATCCGACTTGCAGTTCTTTTGGTGGGTTTTTCGACTGGTACAGTACACATAATGTTTTGACTTGATGAAGGATGTGATGAAATAAAAAGATATGATTAATGTTATTAATATATCAGTTTATATATCATATACCCAAATTATAATATTAAATTAATTAGCATCATTGACCACAAACATTTATTAAATCAATAAAATGTATTAACGATGTATCATCACCATAAATGTCACTTATACAAGAATACTATTTATATCCTGAATTTAGAATGAGTTCAAACCATAAGTGATTAGAAAAAATGAGGGACAAAAAGAAAATAAGCACTAACAAGTTTAAAGGAAGTTAAATTCATAACAAACATATTCAATAAATATAATATAAATAAGATAACATAATGCTTTTTAATTATTTGAAGTATTATAATAGTTGTTTATTACATATCAAATTATATAATATAATTAGTATACATTTTTGACTTTCAAAACAACTTTACTAAAGAGCATAACCATTTCTTATATAGGAAACTATATAACCTTACTTTAACATGCTCAAGAATTTTTTTATATTAATGTTGTCAGCACATTGAAGATAGTCAGTCACTATATATATATATATTGTGATGATCACACATACTGCGATCACACATGTGTACATTTAATATATAGCATAATATTAAATATGAGTTTTTATGTAAACTAAGTTATAGAAATTGGATAATAAAGTTAGAAAAATAAAATAAATTTATTTTAAGTTAAGTTTTAATTAAAAAATCAAAATGGTAGCTGAGGAATGCAAGTAATTAAAAAAATCAATTATGGTAATCAAAGAAAGTGAAGAAAGGTAAGCAACCAAGATCCTTATCTTCCACCTTCCAATGTCAACTTTTTTAAAATTTTAAAAAAATAGTAAAGTTAAGGAAATAGTAAAATAAGATCACCGAAGGTGATGATTAAATCTTCAAGAGAAAATAAAATAAAAAGGGGTTAATGATTGTAGAATTAGCAATCATAAATTTCAGTCGCAATTACGAATAAAAATAAATAGATTTATAAAAAAAAGATAAAGGTCATCTTTTCAAACTACACATGTGAATGCATGAAATATATGTATGGCTATGTGAAGATAATAAAGAGTGTGTAAATAAGAAAATATTTTATTAAAAAGAAATGGAAGTAAGTAAAATAAAAAAAATAAATAAATAAAAAACAAGAAGAAAATTTTATGTATGTCATGAAAGTAAAATAAATGTGTGAAATGCAATTAATGACATTCTAAAAACAATCAAGAAGATAAGAAAAGGATTCTGGGAATTAAGTAAGAAAAAGTTGAAAGAAGGAGCCATGTTTTAGTTCTTCTTGAGTCTGTTGAGCTGAACGACAGAGTAGTTCGAGAGCTGTGAACAAAAATGTACCAAGAAGTTGAAACATCGAGAATGCAGGGTTAAGGGGCCACAAATGGATGCTAGTTGATCCATGCTTACCTTGGGTGTAAAGTCATCTTCCCCATGAAGTAATAGTAGAGATAGCACCTGCCTAATGGTTCACCTTCCCTGTCATCAAAGCCGCAAGAATATGACTTAAGTAAGCTGCAAGAAGAGTCCAGCCAGATCCCAAGAATTTCCATCTCTACAAAAGAAGTGGAGTAATCCACATGATGGGTAATAATTCCCTCATCAACGTCCAGAAAGCCTAGGTAATTAACTTTAATATACCACGCGTGCACACACTTTCGTAAATGGCCACATAAATTAAAAAAAAATGAACCAAATAATTAGCAATTTTCTGTATCAAAGAATACGTGAAGAAAAGGCTCTAAGCCAGCGTGGTGAGTTTATTGGCTTTTTACCTCTGAGTTTAAGATCAAGAAACACCATGGTCTTTCTTCACAGTGCCTGATATGGCAGAATGAATGTTTGTGTAAATGATAAATATTTTTCCAATACATATATACAATTATGACAGACAAAAATAAAGCATGGCCCTTATTCCCAGGAGGCTGTAAAGTCACCAACCAAGGCAGCGGTTGGTGGCCGAAGGCGGAGAGTGCTAAGAATCCCCTGATTGCAGACCCAGGCTGCCATTTGATGACGACTTTTTATTTAGGTACTTACAACTGCAGATCACTTTCAAGTGAAGGAAGATTGCAAGAATTAGAAGAAGAACTGTCTTATATTAAATGGGACATTATTGGACTTTGTGAAGTTAGAAGAAAAGGAGAAGAAACAATTGATTTAAAAAGTGGACATATACTCTATCATAAAGGCACACATATTGGAAATACAAGTGGAGTAGGATTCATTATAAATAAAAAGTGGAAGAACAATATTGTGGAGATTGATGGTGTATCGGACAGAGTGGCAAGATTAGTTATACAACTTAATAGCAGATACCAAATGCAGATAATTCAGGTTTATGCCCCAAAGGCTTTTGATCAGAGTAAACAACATTTTAAAATTGTTATGGGAGACTTTAATGCTAGAATTGGTAGACAAATGAAAGATGAAATTGCTGTAGGTAGTTTTGGTTATGGTAATAGAAATGAGAGAGGATATAGACTTGTGGAGTTTGCAGAAAAAGAAAAACTTTATATTATGAATTCATTTTTTGAGAAAATGTTAAAAGGAAATGGACATGGAAGCATCCAACTGAAGGTACAGCAGAATTGAATTATATTTTGACTAACAGAAAATACACATTTCAAGATTGTAATGTTCTTAATAAATTTAACACAGGAAGTGATCATCGATTAGTAAGATGCAAGTTACGTGTTAATGTAAAACTAGAGAGACAAAAATTATTAAGAAAAACAATATTTACAGTTGATATTCCTAATCTTCAGAAACATTCTAATGAATTTAAATTAGAACTTACAAATAGGTTTCAAGTGTTAGGAGATTTTGAACATGATACAGATTTGAATAAAATTAATATGAAAATAACTGATACACTTTTAAAAACTGCAACAAACATAGCTGGTAGAAAAAAGCAGCAATTGACTAATAAAATTTCTACTGAGACTAGAGAATTTATGAAGAAAAGAAGGAATATGAAGATATACAAAAATGATGTATTAAAAAGAATTGAATATCTCGAATTTTCTAAAATGGTACGGAAAAGAGTTGAAAATGATATAAGAAAGTATAACTGTGAAATAGCAAGGAAAGCTGTAGAAGAAAATAAAAGTCTCAAAAATGTTAAACAACATTTTGGTATTGGTAGGAAATTTATATCTGCAATAAGAAAAAAAGATGGAATTATTACTAAAAAGAGAGATGACATCATGAAATTGGTAGAAGATTTTTATCAAGAATTATATAGTAATAAAGAACAAGTACCTCCTATATCTATTACATCTTCTGAATGGCCCAGAATCTTAAATGAAGAAATGAGACATGCAATTAAGTGTATGAAGAAAGGAAAAGCTCCAGGAAATGATGGAATTATAATTGATATATTAAAAGAAGCATGTGAAGAAATAGAAACAATTTTAGCAAAGTTATATACCAAATGTCTAAATGATAAAGATGTACCGGAAGATTGGAAGAATGCAGTAATAATATTTATATTTAAAAAAGGTGATAAAGAAGATATTAGAAATTACAGACCTATCAGCCTTTTATCAGTTTTATATAAAATTTTTACCAAGATAATTACAACTCGTCTACAGAGAACTTTGGATTTCCACCAACCAAGAGAACAAGCTGGATTTAAAAGTGGTTTTAGTACAATAGATCATATACAAGTATTGAGAGAAGTCATAGAAAGGACAAACAAATATGAGTTGTCTTTATGTTTTGGATTTATAGATTATGAAAAGGCATTTGATTCTATACACATTTCTTCAGTGATTAAAGCATTGGATCATCAAGGTATAGATCCAGGATATTGTCATATTTTAAAGAATATTTATAAAAATGCAACAGCAACAATTAGATTACATAATGATACTGGAAAAATCAACATTGAGAAAGGTATAAGACAAGGTGACTCCATATCTCCAAAACTCTTTACAGCTGTGCTGCAAGAAGTATTTTGTTGATTAAAATGGGAAACTAAAGGAGTGAAAGTAAATGGAGAATATTTAAGTCATTTAGATTTTGCAGATGATGTAGTTGTTTTTGCAAATAATGCTTCATAGCTGCAGGAAATGTTGCAGGAGTTAACAGATGAAAGTAGAAAAGTAGGACTAAAGATAAATGTTAAAAAGACTAAAGTAATGTTTAATCGATTTGCTCAAAATATGAAAATAAAGATTGATTATGAAGAATTAGAAGAAGTTAACAGTTACAGATACTTTGGTCAGATTATTAATACAGATGGAAACATAATGGAGGAAATTAATCATATAATTAAACTTGGTTGGAGTGCTTTTGGTAGAAATAACTTGATACTAAAAGGAAATATGCCTATGTGTTTGTAAAGGATGGTTTTTAACAAATGTGTTTTACCAGTTCTTACTTATGGATCTGAGACTTGGACACTTAATAGAAGAGCAATACAGAGACTTCAGACCACTCAGAGAAGTATGGAGAGGTGTATGTTGGGAGTAACAAGAAGAGATCGAAAACGCAATGTATGGGTAAGACAACAAACAGGTGTTACTGACCTTATTGAAAAAATTAAAAGATTGAAATGGAGTTGGGCTGGACATATTGCTAGAAGAGATGATAATAGATGGACAATTGAAATTTTAAACTGGATTCCAAGAGATTGTAAAAGACCCAGAAAGAGACCACATGTGAGATGGATGGATGAAATAAGAAAATGTGCAGGGGTGTTGTGGAGAAGAGAAGCTAAAGATCGGAGAAGATGGATTAAACTTGGAGAGACCTTCATCCTGCAGTGGATTGATAATGGTTGATGATGATGATGATGAAATGTTTAATATCAAAGAATTATCATTATTAGTGTGAATAATTAAATTAAATATAATTTGTGTTATTTTTTAATGATTGCTTGTTTTATGTTGAAGTATTATATTTTAATGTTTATGAATGTATTATATTAAACAATATATTTATTTATGAATAGCTCTACGTCTCGTCTTTCCTTCTTCACCTTACTAATTATAATGATATACCCGCAGGGTGTATAAAATACTAAGTAGACATTTATTCTAGTAAAAGTACACGTGCCATTATAGTACAGTAATATTAAATCTCGCAAATATTAAATATTTCAAGCGCTGGATTATTTTAAATAAATCATTCCTATGAATGAATATCCAGCAGCCGAAGAAGCGTCTGATCAGGAAAGATAATACTGAAATATTCCATTGGTAATCTCAGTATTCGATCAGGAATATAGACTTAATTAATGAGTCTATATTTGCTTCTTTGCTTGACGTGACAGTCGTGTCGATCATACAGTGTAAGTTAAAATGTTCACAAATGATCAAAAAGGAAATTCTGTTATATTTTGGGGGCCAGTCCGGGATCCATTTGCTGTACAATTATTAGTCACATGTAGTATAGAATTTTGTTGGAAAAAATTTTTCATATACAAATTAATTCCAAAAAAATTAACTTGGTGAGAAAGCGAGGACGAGAAGGAGAGTTTTTTTCTTTGCTTTATAGTTCGTTATATACGTTTCAAAGTCACATGTGTAGAAGAAAAGAGAAGGGAAGGGGGAAAATTAGCTTTGTGAAAATCTATTAAAAGTTGTTTTTTTTTTTTGCATATTTACTGTTATAGAAGGAAACGAAAAGAGAAAAAAGTATTTAAATATCTGTATACTTAGAATGACCGAATATATATATGTTGTCTTTACGTAATTGCGATCAAAAAAAAAGAAATATGTTGAAATCTAATATAAATTGGGAATAGATTTTGAAAAAAAGTTTTTATCGATGTCATAAATATAGTAAAATAAAGTGTATCAGTGAAATCAAAATAAATTATAGGCATGTCTTATATCACGTCCGAATATATATATATATATTGTTTTTACATAATTGCGATCAAATAAAAAAGAAATATATTGAAATATAATATAAGTTGGGAAAAGATGTTGAAAAAAAAATTTTTTTTTCGATAAGTCATAAATATAGTAAAATAAAGTATATCAGTGAAATCAAAATAAATTATATGCTTGTCTTATATCACGATCAAATATATATGCTATCTTATGTAATTGCAATTAAATGAAAAAAGAAATATATTGAAATCTAATATAAATTGGGGATAGATTTTCAAAAAAAATTTATCGATGTCATAAATATAGTAAAATAAAGTATATCAGGGAAATTAAAAGAAATTATATACATGAGTCATTGTAGTAAAATAAATTTATCGATAAAAATATACGTAGTAGAGTCGAGGATAATAGTTGGGAAAATAGACATATCAGGGAAAGGAAACGAATCTCAGGCAGATAGGCAAAGGATCTGAGCAGGTGTGGTTGGGATTAACTGGTGTACCAAACACCAATCATAATAGAAAGAATTAAATTAGCAAATAGAAATAAAAGGGTCAAGAACAAAAGAGAAGCAGTATGGTAGAAATATAATTAAAGATTAATTCATAAACTTAAAAGTAGATCCCTGCACATGAGAGCAAAAACAAAGATGGATGCCCAAAGTGACGGAGAGGGGAGTATTAGTAATGAAAAACAAACTGAACAAACCGAAGATTTTAGTAATGATAGGAAAATGGAAGATAATAACAAATACAAAAAAAGATATAGTGCAGGATACCATGATGTGATGAGTATGTTGAAAGATATAATGGAAAACCAGCACAATTTGCCAGAAAAATAGAAGAGAGGGATGAAGCGAACAAAGAAAGGCTGGAAGGATTCCGCGAACAATTAACTAAAAGCTTCAATCAGAAATATGAAGAGTTAAATGATAATTATAGGCAAACCACTTGTCAAATGGTGATCACAAATAAAAGATTGGATAGCCAAGCTGAGTTACTCGAGAAATTCGAGCAATGAATTATGGGAGAGTGGGATAATGGAGCACAGGAGGTTAGAATTGAAGTAAATGAAAAGATAGCCCATGTAGAAGATAAACTAGAAGTAGTATGCTAGGAAATAGAGGGTTTTAAATTAGAACAAGGAAAGAAAATTGAAGTGATTAATGATGTAAACGAGAAAGTTGTAGAGAGTCTACGATTTGATGTCAATCAGTTAGAGGTAGCAATAGAGAGAATAGAGTCAAAGGTAGAGGAAAGGAAGAGTGAATTAGAAAATCTAGGGATGAAAGAAATAATAATGATAAGCAGAACAGCACCAATGAACACATGCAAGCCAGTAGTGAAAATAATAAGATGGAGCAGATGATTATAGGCACCAAAAGAAAAACAGTTAAACAAGTCGCCGAATTACTTAATGCGTTTGACAACACTAGACCATGTTATATGGCTGAAGATCGGGGATTCAAAGCCCCTCCAAAAGATCCGATTGTAAATGTGGGTCCATATAACCCTCATCAGAATTACTGGGAAGGAAATAAGGAGAGAAGATTTTCTGATAGAAATAAAGTGTCCAGACTGATGGAGAGATATTCGGATGAAAATTATCCTAAAGGACACAGAGACTTTAGTAGACATAGGGATAGAAGTCCATTGCCCAGCACCAGTGGATATATGTCCAACAAAAGGAGTAACAAAGAACCTCCAGATAAAAACAAATTTAAAAAAAATCTAACACGACGGATATGTCAACTTGACCGAATATTAACGGCCCTGGATTTCGAGAATGGAGAATGACTTAAAAAATAAAAGTAAAAAATTAATGTAAATAAAAGAAATGTAATGGGAAGAGGGGATAAAATAATAATGAGATTTTAAGTGATAAAATTTTAAATACAAAGTATGAAAAACAAAAGGAAGTAATGTAAAACAAACTAATTTGTAATTGATAATGACAAACTCCTAGTATAAGACTGTCAAACACAGCTGCGCATGAAAAAATAGAGAAAAGAGAAAGATGATTAAAATGTAATAACTATGTCAACCATTAGTATAATAAAACCCTTCTCATATTAAATTGATAAAAAATCAAGTCAGATGACCTAATTTTAATAAAGCTCCTATTTACAAATGTTATATATAGAGTAAGTTAAAAACAAACTCTTATGAAGCTTCAAAAATACCCTCAACCTCAGACCGCGGTTTCTGCCTCTAGCGTCATCAGTGAGGTGCTAGGGAATAAAAACACTAGAACTAGTCCAGCATTTTATCAATGCCTAACTACTGAGAAGAAAATCTGAAACTTTCAGACATTTAAATGTCCAAAAATCCAGCTATCTAACTCAAATAGCCGTATGGGACTGAACTAAGTTTAGATACACCATATATTAATAGCTCTAGCAATATAAAATTGCCAAAGCATTAATAGCAAAAAACTAAAATTAAATTGATAAAAAATCAAGTCAGATGACCTAATTTTAATAAAGCTCCTATTTACAAATGTTATATATAGAGTAAGTTAAAAACAAACTCTTATGAAGCTTCAAAAATACCCTCAACCTCAGACCGTGGTTTCTGCCTCTAGCGTCATCAGTGAGGTGCTAGGGAATAAAAACACTAGAACTAGTCCAGCATTTTATCAATGCCTAACTACTGAGAAGAAAATCTGAAACTTTCAGACATTTAAATGTCCAAAAATCCAGCTATCTAACTCAAATAGCCGTATGGGACTGAACTAAGTTCAGATACACCATATATTAATAGCTCTAGCAATATAAAATTGCCAAAGCATTAATAGCAAAAAACTAAAATTAAATTGATAAAAAAATCAAGTCAGATGACCTAATTTTAATAAAGCTCCTATTTACAAATGTTATATATAGAGTAAGTTAAAAACAAACTCTTATGAAGCTTCAAAAATACCCTTATGAAGCTTCAAAAATACATTTAAATGTCTGAAAGTTTCAGATTTTCTTCTCAGTAGTTAGGCATTGATAAAATGCTGGACTAGTTCTAGTGTTTTTATTCCCTAGCACCTCACTGATGATGCTAGAGGCAGAAACCGCGGTCTGAGGTTGAGGGTATTTTTGAAGCTTCATAAGAGTTTGTTTTTAACTTACTCTATATATAACATTTGTAAATAGGAGCTTTATTAAAATTAGGTCATCTGACTTGATTTTTTATCAATTTAATTTTAGTTTTTTGCTATTAATGCTTTGGCAATTTTATATTGCTAGAGCTATTAATATATGGTGTATCTGAACTTAGTTCAGTCCCATACGGTTATTTGAGTTAGATAGCTGGATTTTTGGACATTTAAATGTCTGAAAGTTTCAGATTTTCTTCTCAGTAGTTAGGCATTGATAAAATGCTGGACTAGTTCTAGTGTTTTTATTCCCTAGCACCTCACTGATGATGCTAGAGGCAGAAACTGCGGTCTGAGGTTGAGGGTATTTTTGAAGCTTCATAAGAGTTTGTTTTTAATTTACTCTATATATAACATTTGTAAATAGGAGCTTTATTAAAATTAGGTCATCTGACTTGATTTTTTATCAATTTAATTTTAGTTTGCTATTAATGCTTTGGCAATTTTATATTGCTAGAGCTATTAATATATGGTGTATCTGAACTTAGTTCAGTCCCATACGGCTATTTGAGTTAGATAGCTGGATTTTTGGACATTTAAATGTCTGAAAGTTTCAGATTTTCTTCTCAGTAGTTAGGCATTGATAAAATGCTGGACTAGTTCTAGTGTTTTTATTCCCTAGCACCTCACTGATGACGCTAGAGGCAGAAACTGCGGTCTGAGATTGAGGGTATTTTTGAAGCTTCATAAGAGTTTGTTTTTAACTTACTCTATATATAACATTTGTAAATAGGAGCTTTATTAAAATTAGGTCATCTGACTTGATTTTTTATCAATTTAATTTTAGTTTTTTGCTATTAATGCTTTGGCAATTTTATATTGCTAGAGCTATTAATTTATGGTGTATCTGAACTTAGTTCAGTCCCATACGGCTATTTGAGTTAGATAGCTGGATTTTTGGACATTTAAATGTTTGAAAGTTTCAGATTTTCTTCTCCGTAGTTAGGCATTGATAAAATGCTGGACTAGTTCTAGTGTTTTTATTCCCTAGCACCTCACTGATGACGCTAGAGGCAGAAACCGCGGTCTGAGGTTGAGGGTATTTTTGAAGCTTCATAAGAGTTTGTTTTTAACTTACTCTATATATAACCCTTCTCATAAGATGCCATTATGATAGCCAAAAGAATTTAAATTTTAATGTATAATCTGTAAGTCTGCAAATGCAGCTAGAAATAAGAAATAAATAAAAAAAGGTATAGGATGGAACAATAAACATCCAAGCTTATTAAATGAATATAATACGTAATAAAATAAAATAAAATAAAATAAATAATAGTTGTAAAGTTAAGTGTTAAGTGTCAAGGATATATGGTTGAGATTCTGGATGGAGGCATTGATGTGTGTGTATAAGGATTATGTATGGATCGCATCTGAGCTTGGTTAAGCCATCTCTGCGTATGATGTAAATGTGCAGGTGAGTATCTGCGTTAAGTTTTAAAATAATGAAGCATCAGTAAGAATTCTGGGCTCATTATCTGTGTGCACAGAAACTCCCAATTTATTACAAACTCAATATAAATGAGTACATCAAGAATTTAAAGAATTAAGAATTTGTTTTTATTAATAATGTAGCATCAGTAAGAATCCTGGGCTCATTATCTGTGCGGGACAGAAGTTCCCAGTTTATTACAAACTCAATATAAATGAGTACATCCAGAAGTAAAGAATTAAAGAATTTGTTTTATTAATAATGTAGCATCAGTAAGAATTCTGGGCGCATTATCTTTGAGGGATAAAAAATTTCCCACTTTATTAAGAATTACGTTGAGAAAAATATATAAAATGAAGAATTTCGTGTTTTATTAAGTTGAACAGGCAGTAGAAATGTCATGCCAGTCACAGAGTTCGAACCCTATATAAATGTTGGTGTATGTTAAAGTTTTCCATAGGAATTAAAGTGGTTTGATTAGCGCAGATCAATGGGATTGAATACGTATAGATTTTTCCTAGTTGTCTCTCCATGTCTATCTCACCAAAGAAGTTAAATATTAAGAATTAAAATTGCTTTCACATCAAAGTTCACTATATTTTAATTCTTGAAAATTAGAGAGCGGTGTAATGTGATGATCACACATACTGCGATCACACATGTGTACATTTAATATATAGCATAATATTAAATGTGAGTTTTTATGTAAACTAAGTTATAGAAATTGGATAATAAAGTTAGAAAAATAAAATAAATATATTTTAAGTTAAGTTTTAATTAAAAATCAAAATGGTAGCTGAGGAATGCAAGTAATTAAAAAAATCAATTATGGTAATCAAAGAAAGTGAAGAAAGGTAAGCAACCAAGATCCTTATCTTCCACCTTCCAATGTCAACTTTTTTAAAATTTAAAAAAAATAGTAAAGTTAAGGAAATAGTAAAATAAGATCACCGAAGGTGATGATTAAATCTTCAAGGGAAAATAAAATAAAAAGGGGTTAATGATTGTAGAATTAGCAATCATAAATTTCAGTCGCAATTACGAATAAAAATAAATAGATTTATAAAAAAAAGATAAAGATCATCTCTTCAAAATACACATGTGAATGCATGAAATATATGTATAACTATGTGAAGGTAATAAAGAGTGTGTAAATAAGAAAATTATTTCATTAAAAAGAAATGAAAGTAAATAAAATAAAAAAAATAAAAAAATAAAAAACAAGAAGAAAATTTTATATATGTCATGAAAGTAAAATAAATGTGTGAAATGTAATTAATGACATTCCAAAAACAATCAAGAAGATAAGAAAAGAATTCTGGGACAATTAAGTAAGAAAATTGTAAAAGAAGTAACCATGTTTTAGTAGTTCTGAAGTCTGCTGAGCTGACAGACAGAGTAGTTCAAGAGCTGTGAACAAAAATGTACCAAGAAGTTGAAACATCGAGAATGCAGGGCTAAGGGGCCACAAACGGATGCCAGTTGATCCACGCTCACCTTGGGTGTAAAGTCATCTTACCCATGAAGTAATAGTAGAGATAGCGCCTGCCTGATGGTTCACCTTTCCTGTCATCGAAGCCACAAGAATACGACTTAAGTAAGCTGCAAGAAAGAATCCAGCCGGATCCCAAGAATTTCCATCTCTACAAAAGAAGTGGAGTAATCCACATGATGGGTAATAATTCCCTCGTCAACGTCTAGAAAACCTAGGTAATTAACTTTAATATAACATTCATGCACACACTTTAGTAAATGGCCACATAAATAAAAAAAATGCAATTGCAAATGTGAATCTAAATGAACCAAATAATTAGTAATTTTCTGTATCAAAGAACACGTGAAGAAAAGGCTATAAGCTATAAAATATCTACATGTAAATGTTTAATATCAAAATTATCATTATTAGTGTGAATAATTAAATTAAATATAATTTGTGTTATTTTTTAATGATTGCTTGTTTTATGTTGAAGTATTATATTTTAATGTTTATGAATGTATTATATTAAACAATATTTATTTATGAATAGCTCTTTACGTCTCGTCTTTCCTTCTTCACCATACTAATTATAATGATATACCCGCAGGGTGTATAAAATACTAAGTAGACATTTATTCTAGCAAAAGTACATGTGTCAATATAGTACAGTAATATTAAATCTCGCAAATATTATAAATATTTCAAGCGCTGGATTATTTTAAATAAATCACTCTTATGAATGAATATCCAGCAGCCGAAGAAGTATCTGATCGGGAAAGATAATACCGAAATATTCCATTGGTAATCTCAGTATTCGATCAGGAATATAGACTTAATTAATGAGTCTATATTTGCTTCTTTGCTTGATGTGACAGTCGTGTCGATCGTACAGTGTAAGTTATAACATTCATAAACGGTCGAAAAGGTAATTCTGTTATAATATATATATATATATGATAGAAGAGGTCCCTGTACTGTAATATATGAGATTAATACTCATACAACTTATACAATAATTTATTTAAAAGAAGCTCTCCAACCCAGCATAAGATGTGCCTATTTTAACAAATAAGGCACAAGTATATATAGCTGCTCTATTCTTATTAGTTATTGTCTTATGCTGGGTTGGAGAGTTTTTGTAAATAAATTATTGTATAAGTTGTATGAATCTTTATCTCAAACATTATCTATATATTGAAAAAAGTTTTACTTGGGATATGTCATGTATTATTTTTTTGAAATTAAATTCTAACATTTTGATGAAATAACATTCATCACTGTGAAGATCAAAGTCTTTATGAGTAATTGTAATTTCATCAAAACATTGGAAAGTAAAAAAAAAATAATACATGATATAATACAAATAACAGTATTTATATCATATAACTGTGAAAATATTAAATATAATATATATACACATAATAAAGTATACCTTTCCAAATACTGTTAATATTAAAATGCCAACCATTTCATAAAATTGCAAATCGTATATAAAATTAGCATTTATATGTGCTACCTCATATTTTATAGAGATAACAAATCTAACAAATTATATTATTAAGGCTGAATCTCAAATGAAACACAAGTGCAAACACTGCCTCTTTCAATTAAAATAATTTCTATTCATTTTAATGCATTGTGAATTAATATACCACGCAAATGTGAAATAACATATAAATACAGTGTTTCAAATTATATATCAAGACTGAAACAATCAACTTTCCAAATACTATTAATGTTAAACCTCCAATTTATTTATCATTTTCTCAACATTACATAAAATGATCATTTATATTGAAAGAGACTTATCTATGTTTGACTTGAAATTTTATAAGATCTGGAGTAGAATATGTAAAGAAACATTTTCTGTGTACTGATTGTGTGATAATAAGACAAAACATTACTATTACTAATGTTACATATGTTAGTCACTGCAGTAATTATAAATAAACATTTTTACTCCAATACAAGTCATTTTGTTATTGCAATGTTAATCTTCTATTTTTTTCTTCTTGAACATAAAATGTCAACAACAATTAATTATTCTCACTACTTAATTCAGCAAAACAATTTGGAGTGAAGATAATCTGAGTTAGATGTGAAATTACATGCATCTATAGAAGTATCTGCAGAAGCATTCTGATCTTGATTTTAAGTATGCCTCATATATGTGTACAGTGTATATAAATATATTGTAATGGATAGTAGGCACTTATATCTATATTCAGAGAGCACCATTAGACATGTAGCCTAAAAAATTTATAGTTTACTAGTGAGAATATTGAGTATAAATGCCTACCATGGCTATGCCATCACTTATAAAATTACCTCTAGATTATGAAGGATAGATATTATTGTCAAACAGCAATTAATAGAGCAGACAACAGTAAACAAAATGCAGAACAAATCTAACAATCAATAAAACAAGATTTATTAACAAGTTAACAAATGATAGTATACAATTTAGTTGTGGAGTTTAAATACCCCAGAATTATTTTAAATAAGACAGAATTTGAATATTAATTATTTTCAAGTTTGCACATATAGTTGGTATTTTTATATTGTTATTTCCATCATCTAATATGCGTATTGAATGTCTTTAAAAAAATTTAACTTTATTTAAATATTTCAAATACATTCAACTGTTAGTAATAGCACATCAAACAACAATATTTCAAGAGGTATTATTCTTCCCTCTTCTTCAGGTGTTACTGGCCTTATCAGTGACAGTACTAGCATGAGATTTGAACCAGGATCTTTAGATTTTTGATTATTGATAATGTAGATAGTCCAATATAAAAATACAACCAGAACACCATCATCACAAACCTTCAGGAAAGCATATAGAGTATTTGATAGCTGGTAGTTTAAATATTACAATTCCCTAAAAGTTTTATTTTTAGCACTATTAAATGATTCCTGCAATTTAATAATGACTTAACAATTTATCCAGATATGTGCACATATACTTTTTATGTTGGCATTAACAAACAATCATTACTCAAGCAGCCTCAATCACTACGCATTCTTACATATGCAGGCACAGATGGCAGATTCTGTCATTGGTTTGAGGATACAATGGTTTCATGCAACTCCATGGTGTGTTCTATCTTAATACTTTACCAATCCACTTGTGAGTTGTGATATTTCCAATTTTTTATCATGAATAATTAACATAGTAGTGCCATGAGCCCAGACTCTTAAGTCTCATAGACAATGAGCAAGGCATATTTTTAAGGTTGTATATTTACCAGCATTTAAGATTCAAGGGAGTAAATCATGATTTTAAAGTTTGTACTTATCTACCTCTAAAACTCAAAGGGGTGGGGTTTTGCAAAGATTTTGCATTATTATTATTATTATTATTATTATTATTATTATTATTATTATTATTATTATTTTGGGTTACAGATAGTGTATAGTGGCTAAATTGAGATAAACCTTCTGGTGTTCATGTAGCATTTTGTACTTAAAATTCAGTAGCAGATTCTGTATGTATCCCAGAGATTTCAGGTGACTATTCATTTTTTTTCTCTCAGATACTGATCAGATCTCTGAAAAAAAAAGTTTTGAGGAAGTGATTTTTTGTAAGAACTTGTTTTTCTATATGCATATGTACTTTAAACAAAATGATTGTAAAAATAATGGCAAAGAAAGAGATCAGTCACACATGCATGAACAGGATAAAATTGGAGGATAAATCAAAGAAATTAAATTAAATTAGACAAATAAACCCAAGTATTGAGACAATCAGATTTTAAAAAAAGGCAAATTAAGAATGATAATAATAGCAGGAATAGTATTAGGTGAGATAAAAGGTTGTATGGAATGGAGGTGATGTGAAGCTTAATTTATAAGATATTATTTTAAAAAGTTTATATTTATATTTTTTGTGTGAAAGTAATTTAATTTCTATAAGATTAAATGTGATCATATAAGCATATATGCTGACAAGAACAAAATATAATTAAGAATGAAAGAAATTAAAATGGCAAGCCACAAGATAGAACAGACATTAGGAAAAAGCCAGACTCAAAAGCAATACAAAGTAGATGTCGGAAATTCCTGAATTCAGTTATTTCAAGACCATGTATTTCACTTGCAACTATTGACTGTTGGTTGTAGATTAAATGGTCTGATATTAAAAATTGAAAATCACACATGGTAAATCAGGTGATTATGTGTGTTGATAAAAAATGTAGTGATCATATAATAAAAATGCTAAGGTGACAAACCTAAGGAAGATTGGGAGGAACAGCTTTTGATTTTTTTTCAACTTTCAAAATAAGAGATTTGAAAAATAAAAGATAAAAGTAGTTTAACAAATAGGGTTGTTGAAAAAAGTAATAAATATAATCCATGGGAGAAGTCCTAGATAAGAAGAAAGATTAGTAGTGATTCAGTGAATAGAGACAATATTATCATATTATAGCCCAATTCAAGTGAATAAAATTCAGACATAATAAAAATCAATCTCCAGTAATTTACAGTCTGACAGATCTGCCCAAACATCCATATAACACTGAACAGTGCCAGGAACAAAGGTGAAAATTAAGATGTAAATTTAAAATAATGAGCAATAAAATGTGCACCCATTTTATTGTCTCATCATTTTCGGGGTATTGTAATATTGTAGATAGGGTCAATTTCTGCACATGTTAAATATTACAAACTTATTAATAAGTAAAATTAGAATGGGAAAATGATATTTAATTTTATCATATTTTTTATAAAAAGACTGGATTTTAATATTTTTTTTATAATAGTATAAGAATTTTCAATCATTTTTTTGAACATAAAATGAATATTTGAAATGTGTTATAATTTAAGGAATGGTTGGTTGTAAAAGAGAGAAAAATATGTTACAAAATAAACAATTTTTTTGTTCTCTGTCTTCAGTAATAATAAAACATCAATTTAACTTGTTCTTAAAAACAAAGTACTGGGGGGGGGGGGGCTCCTGTACTCGTTTTTCTCTTATGCCAAAAATAAATAAATCCTTTAATACCTTTGATTTAGAGATTTAGGTAAACAGAGAAAACAACTCTAACTAATTAAAATAAAATTTAACCAAAATGTTAGAACATTATTATTTTTTCCTTTATTAAAATACTACAAAACATAAAACTTTACCTACTTTATCTCTCTTAAATTGCTAAAATTAAAAATTGTTAAATAATTTACCTTAGAGACATTTTTTTTTTCTGTTCTGGGTACTTTTTCAAAAACTAAAATTAAACTTATAAGTAATTATAATTACTAAAGAAAAAAAAAATATTATTTATCACATCTTGTAATTTTCTCTCTCATTTACAATAATTTTTTAAAATATAGATAGACTGGAGAGTGGTGGGTTGTGTGAAAGTCTGTGATCATACACCCTATATATTACATATATAGACACAGGTATATTTATAATAAGCCTGTGTTTCAGTTATTACATTGTAGAGATGTTTGCCCATCTTTGCATATGTATTTAATGGATTATGTCCTGTACATGTGGGGTTCAGATTGACTTTAGGTCAACATGGGTGTGACAAGAATCTCGGCCTCAAGGTGGCCTTCGAGCATTCCACCATCAGATTTTCAATTGGATGGATAGTTGAAGAGTTGGAGTGTGTAGTAGATTGGAGCCTGTCCATTAAAGAATGAAGATTGTCTATCTTAATATATATCTAAGCACTTATAGTATATATATGTGGAAGATGATAATCTGGACCAGCTGATGATTGCTGGTTTAGCTTGAGATACGTATATTGGTGATTATTTATCTTTTCAGCATATATGTACTTAAGTGTATCAGTGTTATTAGACAGACTGAAGAGTGGTGGGTTGTGTGAAAGTTTGTGCTCATATACCTTATATATTTCATATATAGACACAGGTGTATTTATAATAAGCCTGTGTTTCAGTTATTACATTGTAGAGATGTCTGCCCATCTTTGCATATGTATTTAATGGATTATGTCCTGTACATGTGGGGTTCAGATTGACTTTAGGTCAACATGGGTGTGACAAGAATCTCGGCCTCAAGGTGGCCTTCGAGCATTCCACCATCAGATTTTCAATTGGATGGACGGTTGAAGAGTTGGAGTGTGTAGTAGATTGGAGCCTGTCCATTAAAGAATGAAGATTGTCTATCTTAATATATATCTGAGCACTTATAGTATATATATGTGGGAGATGATAATCTGGACCAACTGATGAATGCTGGTTTAGCTTGAAATACGTATATTGGTGATTATTTATCTTTTCAGCATATATGTACTTAAGTGTATCAGTGTTATTAGATAGACTGGAGAGTGGTGGGTTGTGTGAAAGTCTGTGCTCATATACCCTATATATTACATATATGGGCACAGGTGTATTTATAATAAGCCTGTGTTTCAGTTAAAAAAAGAAAATGAAAGTATAAATGTTAGCAAATAAAGATTATTAAATAAAAGTCAGAATTAAAAATTGAAAACTAAAAGTTTGCAAAAACCTATATATATATTGCACAGATGGAAAATTTTAAAAAAAAAACTTTATTTAAAAAAAAGTATTTTAAAACTAAATTTTAAGCAAAAACTTAAAGATTTAAAGATAAAGAATGTATAATAATTAAATTACTTTCTATTGTGTTAAAACTCAAAATGGAAATGATTGTTGTTTTTAATTAATCTAAACAAGCCCTTGGGGCAGATTTATAATTAAAGGTCTGATAAGAGATAAAAAAAATAAAAAAAGATTGTGTGACCCGCTTGATGAAGGTCAACCAACACTCGGACACTAATGAAAATCACTAGAAACCATGGCCAGTGAATCCAAAGGATTTATATAAAAAGAAAAAAAAATCAATTAAGAACAGTTTCAACTTGATTTTTGAGGAGAAGAGGGAAAAACACACTTTTCACCCTCTTACTGTTTTCAAATGAAGTGACTGTTGAAATTTGAATGGCACTGTTGTAGATCCTGAATCATATGGGTCCTGCAATAACCTAGTTTCAGGATTGAACTAGCTAAGGCTGCCTTTGGATTGATGACCAGGGCATGAATAGACTGGTCTTCCCTGAAAGTATGAATAATAAAAGACTGTGGAAATTGGCATAAGGAACTGGGAGTTCCTCTAATGTAACGTATAAACTATAAATTATGAACTCTAATTATAAAATTTTACTAAATGAACTTTGAATCATGTCTTGAATAATTAAGGCCTAATCAAGTAAATCATGAATTCTTATCTGACCAAGAATACAACTCCAAATCAGTTATTAATATTTATTTTTATATATGTTTGCTATTTCAATCATTTCAATTTTCTTTATTAATATTTATTAACTAAATCATTAAAATGTATTAAATTTTACATTGGGTGTAGATAGCAGCATGGATTCATTATGTTGATTATTTCTTAAAATTTTTATATGAGAAATATATATATCGGTAAATATGACACCTCATGCTGAGTGCCTAAATGTATTTACTGGTATATCTTAAGTTGTTGTTGTCAATGTGGCATCTTATGATGAGTGTCATTGGGTTTACTTTAGTGTAAATTTCCCTCAGCAATTTTCAATTAATAATTTTATATTTAAGCTTTTAACTGAGTGGTCTATGTAGCTTATCTATACTCAACATTATAAAACAAATATCTATCAACTATCCATTTGTGCAGGCTTTTATTTAAAGCCTTATTAATTCTTTAAACTGTAATCGTAAACCAGTCATTTCTATTAATTTAGTTCTTCTAATTAATAAGTATAATTGCTAGTTAAATTAAATGATGTTATGTATTAAATATGTATGTATGCACACCCCTCCACACTTGGCATTTTCTGGTAAATATGACACATGATGAGTATCTTAATGTATTTTCCTAAACCTCCCCTATAAGTTCATATTTGTGAATGTGACACCTCATGATGAGTGTCTTAAGGAACTCAATAAGAGTGTGACCCTTTTATGCATTCAATTAATAATAACAGAACTATAATAATTTGGGATGGATGGTTGTGCTGCATATATATATATATATATATATATATATATATATATACACATGCACATGCTTATTTCATTTAAAAAATATTAAAGTTTAAAATTTAAACTTGAGACATAAATGGCTGCATAGATTTGTAAGTTTTATGTGCATAATCTATGTAGCATATTTGCGTCTATCAAAAATTAAAATGCATAAATAAGAATCTCCATCTGTGTGAACTAAACTTAAATTTAAATATGATAAATATTAAACAACAGTAATAATGTTTATTCCTCCAATTCAATTTTATATATGTGTGATAATAAATATTTTTGTGTAATATTACTAGCAGTAGTTTATTTATTTATTTTTTAATTCTTTCATTCTTAAATATATATTAAAAATTTAGATTATAAAGTTCAGCTACGTCATGAGCTAGCACCATGGGCTAATGGTTTATAAAAAATGGGATCTTACCAATACGTATCTGCCTACTACATAAATTTTTCCAGGTTCAAATGACCTGGTGGTGCCCTGTTTGGCAGATACAGTAAAGAGCCACAAATCCCTGACTGTTATAATATGTACAAGTACATTATAACATTACTGTCCTTGAACTGGACATTATACATAGATCTTGAATCTAGTGCATGCATGCTGAAGCCAAAAACACGATAGCAAAATGTACCATAATTCCTTCAACCAAACACTCACATTTTGTAACATATATATGATATTATGGTCAGGTTATCCTTGATCATGACTGTAACTGATCATTGGCCCAATCATTAACTATGATGAGCATATTGAGGGACATTATCATCTCACAGCCTTTTACTAATAATGCTAACTCCACACTGTAATATTTCCTATTTATCATATAGATATAAACTCTCACTACCTAAATATACTATAATATTTATTAATTTTGATGTAATATATTACTAAAGACCAGAACAGTTCCACTAGCAATCTAAGTTTAAACCTACCCTTACAAGATATCATATCAGCTTCAAATCAGAGTTCTTGGGATTTTTAAAATTCAATGGTAATCTTGCACTACTTAACTAACTTGGTGCAATGAAAAGTGAACAAAGGCAAAGCATTTATAGCAATAATAATAAGAGTTTATTACAGTAGCAATGTGTGAGTGATATTTAATCCTCTCATACCATTAGTATTACAACAATCATATTAATAAAAATACACACACATATATATAAATGCACACACATCTAATTATGAAATAAATACATATACAATATATAAAAATGAATTAGTACAATGGATAATTCACAGTTTAGAGAAAGGAAAAAAATATACATTTATAAATATAGTGAAACCTAAATAGTTTATCTTTCTTTTGTTCTTGTATTTAGTTCTTTGGTATTTAAGTCTGGTCCTTTTTAAAAGAAAAAAAAATGTAATTATTCATATAAGACAGTTAACACTTTGTCCATTTATAATATTCCTTGCAAGAACTTTTATTTTGTTTCCCTTCATAGAGTATGAACCTATATTTCTCATTTAATCGCAGTTTAAAAAGAAATTCTTTTTTCATTATTTATTCCTGTGCAGCTTATACTCAGTCAAATTAATTCATGTGATTTTACTCTTTTCTTTTTTTTTTTTTTTAACAAAAATGTGAATTCTGCAAAGTTCTGCAAATTTTAATAAACTGGTTGTGGCATTTCCAATAATCAGTCAGTGATTAGCTGGTCATTCTCTGACAATCATTTTATTTTTCCTTGGTAAGGCAGATTTAAATTTTTATATATGACAGAGTTAGAATGATAATTATTCAATTTTCTTTTCGATGATAGGTTATTCAGGTAGACATCTCATTTTCTTCTATCAATCCCTGTACAGTTGAAGAATAAATTGCTTAAATTTCTAGTAAGCCATTTGTTTAATATTCATTGTATAACCATCCTAAAACATTTCATAGTGCACTTTTTTACTTTTCAATTTCTAGTGTGTTTATGTGAGTCCACACTCATATTCTCTCCAAACTGAAGACTTAACTGACTGGGCTAACTGAGGAGTTTATGACATCCTTTTTATATATTACAAACTTAATTACTTTTATTTAATCTCTTTAATGGGTTTATTAATAAATAGGTTAATAAAAAATTCCTTTTACAATTATTATCAGTCAATAAATAGGTTAATTAGAAAAATCCCTTTTGCAAGTATTAACGAAGTCTGTTTTTGTAAAAACATATAGAAAAACAAAGATAATTAATCATGATTGGAAATAGAGAAACAGAAAAAAAAAACTTTTTTATTCTTTTAGTACTATAAACTTATTCATTTTGAAATATCACATTTTAAAACTCTGACAGTTAGTTAAAACTTTTATTGCTGATAACTTTTAACTTTTTTATTGAAAATTTTTTTCTTTAATTTTTATTGGCTAAGGGAATTAAAGTTTTGCAACTTTTAATTGATCAATTAACAAACTCAGCCATAAAAATATATTCATCTTTTAATATTATATTCATTTTAGTTTCATTTATAAAAAGTATATTAATAATTTGTCAGATTATGAAAGTGAACGAAAGTTTTTGAAATAAATTTCTATTTATAATTATAAAAATATTCGATAGCAAAAGACCTAAAAAGAAAGTTTGTAACAAATTAGAAAGTGCTGTGGACATCATTGATTTCTTTTTCAATTTACATTAGTAAATAAGTCAATTATTTTATATAGTGTGATGTTTTTTATAAACAAGAATATTTAAACAGCATTAAACTGTTGCACATGCACTTTAGATTTTAAATATAAAATGAATGAATACTAATACTTCAACCAAATGATAAAGTCTTTGGAGAAGATAGAATGACCATCTATCTTTTCGAACCCAAACGCTTTTGTATGGGCGAATCTTAAGTGTTTGAAAGTGAAAGCATGAATCACTTTAAATTATTTTTACATGCTTGAATGAATGGTGCTGGTGAAATTTATTACAATTTACGATATGTCATTCTTATTTGAAATTAAATGTATGTAAATAAGTCAATTATTTTACATAGCGTGATGTTTTTTATAAACAATAATATTTAAACAGCATTAAACTGTTGCATTTCAACCACATGATAAAGTCTTTGGAAAAGATAGAATGGCATCTACCTTTTTGAACCCAAACGCTTTTGTATGGGCGAATCTTAAGTGTTTGAAAGTGAAAGCGTGAAGTTATTAAATAATCACTTTAAATTACTTTTACATGCTTGAATAAATGGTGCTGGTGAAATTTATTAGAATTTATGATACGTCATTCTTATTTGAAATTAAATGTATATAAATAAGTCAATTATTTTATATAGCATGATGTTTTTTATAAACAATAATATTTAAACAGCATTAAACTGTTGCACATGCGCTTATGCTTTCACTTTCAAACACTTAAGATTCACCTATACAAAAGTGTTTGAGTTTGAAAAGATAGATGGCCATTCTATCTTTTCCAAAGACTTTATCATGTGGTTGAAGTGTTAGTATTCATTCATTTTATATTTAAAATCTAAAGCACATGTGCAACAGTTTAATGCTGTTTAAATATTATTGTTTATAAAAAACATCATGCTATATAAAATAATTGACTTATTTACATACATTTAATTTCAAATAAGAATGATGTATCATAAATTCTAATAAATTTCACCAGCGTCATTCATTCAAGCATGTAAAAGTAATTTAAAGTCATTATTTAATAACTTCACGCTTTCACTTTCAAACACTTAAGATTCGCCCATAGAAAACCGTTTGGGTTCAAAAAGATAGATGGCCATTCTATCTTTTCCAAAGACTTTATCATGTGGTTGAAGTGTTAGTATTCATTCATTTTAATTTACATTAGTGTAAAAGTAAAGAATTTTCTACTAAAATCTCACTATTTTTCTAAAATAATTATATTTTCAGGATATTTTACCAAAATACATTATAATATGTAAATAAATTCCAGAAAAATACTAAATGAAATAAAGAGCTTTGGGCAAGGAAAATGGTTGACAGGTGTCAAAATTGTTATTAGCACTGGCTTCTTTTTCAATTTATGTTCAAGTAAAAGTATATAATTTTTTACTAAAATCTTTATATTTTTCTAAAATAATTATATTTTCAGTACATTTTATGAAAATAATTTTATAATATGTATGAAAAATAATAAAAAAACATTCTAAGATATTAATTTTTGGTTTCAAAGTCAAAACAGAAGTTGGTGCAGTGAAAATTATTGATAGACACTCTTCTATTGTCTGAAATGCAAACCAACCAATCAGCATCTAGGAAAGCCTGCCTTCTCTGTTTTTGTTGTAGCTTTTTATGTCAATATTAGTGATTTTTACTTGTAAAATAATTCTAAAGAGGCCAGCATCTTATGGTACATTTTAAGCTTTAAAATAAGCATAAAAACACTACTGTAGCTCAAAAATTGACGACTTCCGAGCAACTTGAAGCTGTGAACATCCTGGCATAATCATTTCTCAGAAGGAGTTAATAAAAGTTTTCTCTTTCTCTCTCTCTTTTCTCATAAACTAATTTTTATAATCAATTAACAATTTTTTTTTTGTATAGAAATATTTATTTGAGAGAACATGCAAATAAACCTACACACAGCACTGGAATAAACACTTTATGTAGGGAAGTTTTAGAATTATATTGCTATTAATTAGCATTTGATCATTTGACACTTTACCTACTGGTTGTTATAATAATTTACTTGCTGTTAATTATTACCTTTATATTTAATATTTACCTTCAATATCTCCACATAGCTACATTATTCCCATATAAGTTGAACCTCTTTTTTATATTATACATTAATTCAAGCAATTATGTTTCACAATTAAAAAAAATAGTCATATTCAGCTATATATTAATATTCTGTGCCTGGTGAACAACATAGCTTTTACTGAAAAAAGCCCTGCTCCTCTAAAGGGCTTAATGATTAGATTTTAAAACTTAGGTAGGTGCAGTGCTGAGATAAATAACATCATGAAAATACTGCATTTTTACATCTATGAGAAAACCACTTATCTACTGGCAGCATTGAAATCAAATCTACTATCTTTCACATAATTTACCCCCAATTTTGCAACATATTTTTTCCTCTCCTCAATTTCTGCTTTACCATTTTACTTTTTTTTTTCATTTTTGGGTCAGAAGCATAACTACAACCTGTTTTGAGAGAATGAGGATCATGATAAAATCTTCTATAATAAGTTTTTTTGATGATATATAATCCAATTCTGGATGGTCTAATTATCTGTGTTGTGATATAACTATTGGAGCTACTAGTTGAACCATGTTTATCTTCTTCCTGGAAGGCACTTTTTTCATTTCTGTTCTGATACCATGGTGGTGACCTGACATAGTGCTTTTCTTGCTGTATGTCATTCATATGCAGACCATTGTCCTCCATGTATGCTAGCTTAGTTAAAGGCTTAAATTTCCTTTTTAGCATATGCAAGTTGCTGCTGTAAAACATCATTCAACAGCTCAGTCCCCTGCTGAGTTTTTGATAGAGGATCTGAATCACTCTCAATTTTTCCATCTGCTTTCTAAAAAAGGGTATTGGGTTCACCAAGTGAGGATATTTAGTGTTTAAACCCTTAATACTCACTGAAGTAACATTTTATAAGTATTATTTAAACTCAACATAATTAATAGGATGAATGAACAATGAGTCCGACCCTGCTTGTAATGTATCTTTGCAGATGACAACAAGCTACTGCTAGGTTAGCCTCTTCATTCATAGTGTTAATGATAAAAAATCTTTTTAAACTGTTGATAAATTTAATAGGTGCCTCACCAGCATTATCCAAAAAAGCTCTTATTTTAAAGAACTAGTTTACAATCCCACTTATGTGGTTCATTGATTGAACATCAATCAACTTTGCATCTTCTGTATTCTTTTTATCATGTTCTTCACTTTTTCAGGTTACCATGATTATTTTTCTTTCAGTTTGGCAATCTTGTTTGAGATTATTCTCTACCTTTTATAATTTTTTTTATTATATTACCATCTTTGACCTGTAGTGATTTAATTTGACTAGTCATGCCACATATTCATTCTTGTACAAATTCCAGGCTTCTTTTATTTTGATTACACTGGGCTTCTGCTGCATGAGGTTTTATAACTTTTTTTATATATTTCTGCATCACTGATTCCGAATCTGAATTCTGTTTTTTTTTTTTTTTTGGTGCAATGCTCCAGTTTTTATGGAATTTTAATTTCTTTTTGTTACAGTTAATGGCATGCATGGGTTTCAAATTGGAATTAAAGAGCAATGACTCTTAGATTGAACAAGGCAATTAATGTAAACATCACTTTTAAATAATTGTTGTTGTTTTTAAATAGAAAAAAATATTATCTGATAAAAACACTCTTTTTTTTCTAGATTGAATAATGGCTTTTTCGAGTAGGCATAAATGTAAGAATTGTTCTGACACCTTCTGTTATATATGTGGCTGTTACACACTACAATGTCAAAGGTTCAATATTTCATCATTTATGACATGTGCAAATATATTGCCTATTATCAAGACAAAATTGGGTTTCTCATATTGTGTGTCATAATTGTGAGGAAATGCTTCATTACTGGACAAAAAGAAAAATGCAAAGAAATGCCTTTTGGTATTGCCATGGTGTGGCATGAACCTAAGGACCATAGCAGTGACTGTTATTTCTGACTTATTCATAAAAAGGGCATCGGCTAAAAATGGCATATGATCACATAGCCTAATATTCCATCAGCAATACGACCTATCTCACAATCTGAGATACTCCCAGTTCCAGTTTTCAATGGTTTTATTTCTTCTAAGAACAAAGAAAGTGAACATGATGATCAAGTGTATTTTGATAAGATGCATGAAAAAATGGTTGTAAAAATTGGAGAAGTCTTCTTCTGATGCCAAGCATTCATTAATTCCTCAGCAGTTTAGCCAATCTGAATTGAATGACTTAGTAAGAGATTTGGTCCTATCAAAGAAAGCAACTGAGTTATTAGCCTCCAGGCTTCAAGAAAAAAATGTACTTCACCAGACAGTTAAAGTATCCCATTTTAGGAAGCGTGAACAAATTTTTTGTGGACTTTTCCCCCAAAGACAAACACTTTGTTTACTGTCATGATATCAGTAGTCTTCTCAGACAGCTAGGTATTACTACTTACAGTCCAACAGAATGGCAGCTATTTCTTGACAGCTCTAAATAGAGTCTGAAATGTGTTCTACACAAATGGTAATATTTATGCAGAATTTCCAATTGGTCATTTCACTCATCTGCGAGATTATAATGACATAAAAATTGTCCTCAACTTATTGAGGTATAAGGAGCATAACTGGATCATTTGCGTGGATCTTAAAATGGTAAATTTCCTGCTAGGACAACAGAGAGGTTTCATGAAGTATCCTTGCTTTCTGTGTTTGTGGGACAGCCAAGCTTAGAAAAAAAACTGGACACAGAAGGAGTGGCCAAAACATGAAGTTCTGGACATAGGGGATCAAAATATTGTAAATAAACCTGTAGTTAATCAAGACAGGATCACCTCCCCACCATTTCACATCAAACTTGGCTTAATAAAGCAGTTCATTCAGGCTTTGAATAAAGAAAGTGAATGCTTTCAATATATTTTTTCTATTTTTCCTGCCTTGTCATTTGAGAAGATAAAAGCAGGAGTATTCAATGGACCTCAGATTAAAACCTTCATACATGATGAAGAATTTGCCAGGAATATAAATAAGAAGGAGAAAGCAGCATGGCAGTCTTTTGTGGCAGTTCTAAAGAACTTCCTTGGCAACAAAAAAACAGAATACTATGAACTTCTGGTTCAAAGGATGCTGTTGGCTTTCCATGAGATTGGATGTAACGTAAGTGTTAAGATTCACTTTTTGAACAGCCAGTCACTTGGAGCTGTTAGTGATGAGCAGGGAGGATGTTTTCATCAAGATTTGAAGATGATGGAAGAGCATTATAAGGGGTGATAACAGAAATATGATGGCAGACTACTGCTGGAACATCAAATGAGATTATCCTCAACAAATACACAAACACAAGGGCTATAAATGCAAATTTTGCTTGAATAGAATTTAAATAAGTTTTGCACAAATTTTATGATTAAAATGTGTTTCATTTTGAAATTGTAGACAAATTCTGATGCAATCATACCTTTTAGTGTATTTACTGCATTATATAATTTATTATATTTTCACAAAGATGATGCCCAAAAAGACATTCTACTTCATTATAAGATGAAAACCTAAAATCTTGAATTGCAGAAAAACTATAGCTTACAGAGAAAAATTAATGTCAGATTTGAGATCAGCACACTCGAATTAAGTAAGATCAAGTCTTTTTGTAGATGCAACAAAAATTTTGTTCCTCATTGTTATTTACTAATTCTATTGCCTCTTGTACCTGGTTTATTTTAAAATCTTGTTCCTCTTGGTTTTGGCTAACTTCATTTATAATTTCCTCTCTAACTTGTTTGATTTGATCAGCTATTTGGTTAGCCATTTTCTTATCATTTTCAGCCAATTCATCTTCTATTGTAACAGTGTTTCTTTTTTCTTTTGATCATTATCTATTATCTATTCATTTATAAAACATCTTTTGGCATTGCTGACTGCTTTCTTCTATTTTCTTTAAAAACACTTCTTTTTTTCTACTGCTTTCTTTAGCAGCATTCAATTTTCTTATTTCATTTCTTTCAATATTTGCAATAAATGGACTGATATGTTTACCTCCTGCTTTCTCTGAGTTTTTTCTATTACTGGCTGATCTATTTCTTGATCATGTTTTTCATTCATTATTTGCCCTATTTTATCAATTTGTTCTCCAGACTGCATTTTGTTTTTTACTCATGTTATCATTTACGCACCAAAAATTATTATATATTAAAAAAAATTTTTTTTCTATATATTCAATGTTATGAAAAAAATTATAGATTTTCTTTTTTAAATTTAATTGCAGGGACCATCTTGCAACCATACAGTCATTCTAATTATTTCTTTTTCATAAGCAGCCTTATTTTTCTGTAGCTTATTTGCTTTTCTTACTACATCCATTATACTAATTTTCTTCTTATTAATCTATCTCTATCATATTATATTTTTCTAACTTTTTATATATTACCTTTCTTTTCTATTATCTACCTTTTCACTTTGCATTTCATCTTTATAGCAACATTATCTTATTTCTCTCAGGGTTTATATTTTTTTCTCATATTCACATGTTATGGCACTGAATAAATCATAATGACATGCCAGAATGTAACATGCATGGATCATATGTGAAACTTAAACCTAGATCATAGATACCCAAGCTAAAAACATAATTAAAAATGTACCACAACTCCTTCAATCACATACTAACATTTATTAATGTATATATAATATTATTATCAGGCAACTCTTGGTCATGGCTGTAAATGATTTATTGGCCCAATCATAATGAGCATGCTGAGAGAGATTATCAGTTCACAGTCTATTGCTGACAATGTTACTCCACACAGTAATATTTCCAATTCATTATATGGGTATAAACTCACACTACCTAAGTAAACTAGAATATTTATTAATTCTAGCATGTCGTGTTTAATTTAAAGATCAAAATGGCACCACTAGCAATCTATACCCTTTGAAGAGATCATGTCAGCTTTGAATCATAGTTCTTTGGGATTTTTAAAACTCACTGGTATTAGTGCACTATTTAATTAATTTGGTGAAATGCACAAATGAAACACTACTTAATAAACTTGGTGAAATGTACAAATGAGAAGTGAATAAAGGCAAAACATTAAAAACAATAATAATAACAGTTTATTCCACTAGCAACAAGCGAGTGGTATTTACACCCTCTCAAACCATTAGCAAATATATTTACATAATGCACACACATCTAATTACAAAATCAGTACATATACAACATATAAACATGAATTAGGGTCGTGTATAATTCACAATTTAGAAGAAAAAATTTATACTCATTTATAAATATAGTGAAAACTAAATAGTTTATTTAGTTCTTGTAGCTAATCATTTGGTATTTGAATGTGGTATTTTGTTAAAACAAAAAAAAATTGTTATTCATATAAGGCAATTAACAGTTTGTCCATTTATAATAATTTTTGCAGTGACTTGGAAAATAATTTCTTTCATGGAGTATTAATATATATTTCTCATTTAATTACAGTTTAAAAAGGAACTATTCTTTCACTATTTATTCCTATGTAGATTATATTCACTCAAATTTATTCATATGGTTTTTCTCTTTTTTTAACGAATATATTCCAAGGATCAGTCCTCCCCCCCCCCCCATATAAGGCAGGTTTAACTATTTATATATGACAGATTAGGTTTTCTTTTTATGCTAGGTTATTCAGCTAAACATTTCATCATCTTCTTCCGTGAAAACCAATCAGCTGAAAAATGAACAGTTTAATTTTCTAGCACGCTACTGATTTAATACTTCCGTACAAAACCACTGCATAGTTGACTTAAATCACACACTTTTTAATGTTCAATTTCTAGTGTATATGTGTGAGTCCACATTCATATTCTCTTCAAACTGAAGACAACACTGACTGAACTGGCTGCTGAGCTTATAACAGCTATTTTATATGTTATAGACTTAATTACTTTCATTGATTCAATCTCTTTAAATAATGTGTTTTAGGTAAATTTAAAAAAAAAAATCCCCTTTACAACTATTACCAAAGTTTGTTTTTTGATAAACACATAGCAAAAAAAATTAAGATGATTAATCATGATTGGAAATAAAGAGAGAAAAAATGAACAACTAATATTTTTTTATTTTAGTACTATTACTTTTGCATTTTAAAATATCATATTTTTAAACTCTGAAAGTTAGTTAAAACTTTTATCACAGATAACAAACATTTAATCACACTTCTTTTTCCCTGTCTTTTTTACACAACTTTTTATTATCAGTTAACAAAATCTGTTTTATTTTTCTTTTTGTATAGAAATATTTATTTGAAAGAAAATGCAAATAAATCCACACAACACTAGTCAATTTTCGAATTAAATCACTATTAATTACCATTATGTCATTTAACAATTAACCTTTATATTTAATTAGTATTCTCATTAATCTACAATGTGGTTCCACATAGGTACAATATATATATTGTAACGCGCATGGCATACAATGATCGAAAGCTTAACTTCCCTTTTATTTATGTATAATATGGAATTCTTAAAATTCAAGATCATCCACCTCCCGCTACTGCAAGCAGAGAGAACATACAGACATAAACGAGTCTATATTCGTACTTGACGGAACCTGTAACTATACGGGTATAGTCCCAGGTTATCTTTCCCGGTTAACTATCTCTCGACTGCTGTAAGATTTGAAGAGTTACAGCACTTGGATATTTATAAAATTAATAGGATCCAAAATACTGCACCACGAGCCTCATGTGTTAATTCGTGTTCACAAGGAATTATAATTATCCCCCAACCCCTACAAATATAGTACTGTTTGGAGTGGTGAAGAATGAGACGAAACAGATTTAAATCAATAAGAAATATTTAATACAATAAATTAAACAATAAAAGAAATACTTTAAATCATTTACACACAATAAAAACAGATTATTTGCTATAATGCTATGAGTAAAAATAAAATCAAAAGATTCTATAAATGATTGTACATTTATAATCGTCACTCCGTGGATATAAAAAAAAAGTTAAAGAATGTCTGTATCATTCAAAGTAAGAATTTGGTCATTGTCTAAATTAAAGGTATGTGCACATGTAAATATAAAATGTAGTATACATATTTACCTAGGTTTATTGAGTCTCTGAAGTAACTTGAAGTCTTGCTGACTACCACATGGAAATTCTCCACTTCTTTAGCAGGGAACGGTCACTCTTAGATTAGATTTTGGTTGTGAGAACTCCTCCATATTTAAGACATCAAGGACAAGACAAAACGAACCCTCTGGCAGGTGCTATGTCAGCAGTTGTTACATGTAGACAGGAACCTTTAGAGTATGGAGAGCCTGAATCAGCCAGCAATCACGATGGCCCTTAGCCAGCCATTCTTGATGAGTCACCAATGTTATAAATCATATCTTGTTCATTTAATTTATACCTTCTTACATTGGAGTCCTTCCACTACGTATCTGGGTTTTTCTCATTTTTTTTTCTGTAGACTTTAAAAGATTTTTAGGTTTGTGTTTCTCCCGATTATATCTGCTTATTTCTAGAGCAGTGCTTCCACCAACGACTCGACAAGAAGTCTCCAACTCTACTAATTTTTAATTAAAAAATTCCAGTTCTTTGTTCTTTCGATCCTTTGTTTTTAGTTTTTATTCACACCTTTCCTTTCTGAATACGCCTTTAGCCATTTATATAGATTTGCTTTTACACAATCTTGTAGCACTATGTACATTTATTTCTTATTTCATTTTTTCTTTTCCTTTACTTCAACAGATTTTTAATAAATGTTTTTTTTTATTTTGACAAGTATTAATTATTGCTGTCTTTATCATACTTCATACACACTCCATACATGCATTTTGTATTATCGTCAAATGTGTACTTTTATGACCCAGATCCTTATCTTTTGGTCATGTTTTAAATTTCTATTTTACTCTGATTTAAACCCTTCAACTTTACCTTTTCTTATAAATCATATTTTAGTTTGTCTTTCATTTATATTTCTTTATCACTATTAATTTTTCTAATATACAATTTCAAAGTTTCTAACTTTAATTATTTTTTTAATTCTCAAAATCTCGACTTTGGAGGGTAAAAGATAAGAATGTTTTCGATTCTAATTTTTTCTCTTCTATTAATTAAAACATTCTCTTTTCATAAATTTAAATTCTTTTGCTAGTATTCCAAAACACAATATTTAATATTATTTAAATGTTAAATATCTATATATGTGGTTGCAGTATGTGCGATGATCACAATAAATATATATATTACAATATGTAAATGGCAAAGGTGTATTATACAATGTATAAATATAAACTACACCTTTACCCCACTTAGCGATTGTCTACTTAGTGATATTTCACAATAGCAATCATTATCAATTTGTGCCCACTACTTTGATGTACAATTGATTATTCGCTATAACGATCGGGGAAAAAAAAAAAATTTTGGCAGCCATCTTGAATTTTGCATCACTGATGACATCAGAGATAGCTATATTAAGTTCATTTTACCCAAAAGAAAAAGTATATTATTGTAATATGTATGCAGGCAATGACTTTGCTGTAATTGTATACACATACAATATTTTATTCATAAAACACTTAAAATATCTATAATTACTGAATCTATAATACTGTATACATCATATATAATAAATAACACAGCAAATATTCATTCACTTTTTCTTTTAAAATATGTATATATGTTCTACAATAATATCAACAAATTAAAAATCCTTCTCCTTCTTTTCAAAAACTTTATTTTCTTATCTCAATACTGAACATATACAGTATATATATTTATATAATACACAACTCCAATGTTTCAACACTGATTTGTAATTAAATAATGTAAAAGAAAGAGTAATAAAATATAGAAGTGGGAGAGAGATATCTTTGAAAATGACTATATGAAGATAAACAGTTGAAATGGAGTTTTGTATTATATAAATACTGTAACGGTCAAATATGTGCATTTGCACAACAAAATCTAGAACTCTGATAGATCATCCTAAGGCTGACCAGGTTTACAGTAGTGGAAGCCATGGCTCTGGCCTAACCATAGTTCCTCTACCATTGCTCATAGACTTACAACCTTACAAATGACACAGTTGAGTTCACAGCAGGATTTCTCTTCTTCACGTGCCGGCAGTAGCTCAACAGTAGCACACAAGATGGGTAACAATGGGTATTTTATATAGCATATCTATATAGGTATCATGTGGCACACTTATCATTATTAATTATATATAAAATTTCAATAAATTGTAACGGTAATTACTAAAATTTAAATAAACGTGAGTCGGTGAGCAAGACTAAGATAAGAAACTAGAGTAAATTTAAAATCAATTTAATAATATTCAATGTAAACAACAATTTAAAATAACAATAGAGTAAGTAAAGGTTTGATTTCACACATGGGTGATTCAGGGACATTACAATTCAAAGGGGTTCACACATAAGTGATGCATTATCAATAGCAAATTTTGGATGTACAGATTTAAGCAGTTTGGTTTACATATATATAAGCTAGTTTATTTATAAGTGATTTTAACTTTCCAGTATAATAATAAAATTTGGAGGTTTTGCATTTCCTTTCTACCTATATATGTATATAGCCTCATATCACACACAGGTGATATTATGTAGGTTACAACTAATTACTTATTTGGCTACACATATATATCTCTATCACTCACAGGTGATAAAATTATAATACAGTAAAATTTGGCATGAACGGAATTTTAATTTAGAACGATTTGACTTTGCTCATGGTTATCTATGCCAGGTTTATGCTATAAAGGATTTAGATTTGCCATATTAGAGGAAGTGATAATAAATTTTGTAAAGAACATAATTTAACTAGCACAAATACTTTAATATATTCTCTACACAGTAAGATGCTATTTAGATTGGATTCTATATCAGATCAATGCTGAATTAATACTTAAAATGGCAGGTTGAACTGACTAACGGAAGTTAGACTTCAGATACAAGTGCGTAAAGAAAAACATATAACTCGGAGTCTTATTTGCATCTCATATGTGCCTTATTCATGATATTTTTACTGAGTAATGGTTCCCTGCGACTGATTCTCATTGCTGTGGTATAAGAGGCCATTTTAGTTCGGCTGATTGAGCAATTTATATATGTGAGTGGGAGTCTTACACTCTGGATGAGTCTCATGCTCCTTTTACGAATGCAGAATGTGGAATCTTACACTCTGGGTGAGTGGAGTCTTACACTCTGGGTGAGTCTCATGCTCCATTTAAATGAATGCAGGATGGGTTGGCCTGCACCAGTCACCATCTAAAGAGATAATTGCCCGAACTAAAGGTAATGGTGCAGCACGACAACATGCGACCATTAAAGAAGTACAGCAACAAGAAAATATGCCATAGCATTTCATAAGGACACATATGCACCACTGACTACATTATCATATTTAAAATTTAAGACGCTAAAGTACAAATTTCTTTCATGAAACTACCCCACATCAGTTCATGTTATAGTACTCTTAATAATACTATTTAGGGAATTTATAAATCCAATCTATAAAGCTATCTATATAGGCTTTGATTTAATTAGCTTAAGGAGGATTACAGCATATCGGGAATTAAAATATAAACTTATAGATTTATGCTGTATTTTTATCACTTTAACTAAATATTTGTTTAAAATATTAACTTAAAAAGCAAATCTATCTTAAGGTGATGATACGTTTATAATGATTTTTAATTCTAGACATTTTATCCTTTCCAAAACAGAGCTTTTATTTCATATATAATTATACGTGTTATATATATATGCGCACTTACATATATATGCGAGCGAATCTTTATTTAATACTCGCTAATAGTTTAATTTAAGAATAAAGCTCAGTTTTGAAGTTTTATAGCATAAACAAGATAACACAACTAAATAATAATAAATTTGGCATAGATTAACTTAAGAAATGCATTTAAATCATAATAAAATTTCAAATAAGTGGAATTTGATAATTGTTCATTTTAAAAGAAAGTTGTACGAGGTTCGCTAAAATATGATTGATTTAATCTTATAATGCTATCTCTGAAATTAATGATTGTCAAATATTATCATTAACCTAAGACAATAATGCATTAGCATAGAAATTTTCATTATTACTTTAAAACTAGCTAATCGTATTTTATATGTTATTAAATTTATGAACACATTTAATTTCTATGTTATAGCGAATTGAAACAGATAGCATTTAATTGCTTATAGTCAAATTAATACGTAACTAAATCAAACATTATATTGTGAATAAACCAATACATAAAATCATACAATTATATTAATAAAGATATGTGTGAATGCACATATTTTAGATATTAAAATAATAAATCATAATTTATTTATAGATGAGTTTAGATCAATTCAAACATTTTGCATCAGTTAAATTATATCAATTAACTCAATTTTTATATTTTAAATCAGTTAATATATTTTTCTATCAGATAACTCAGTTAACTTATTAGAAATCAGTTAAAATTTTATGTTATTTATATCAGGCAAGACTTTAGGATTTAAATACAGTTATTACATTCGTAATTTACGCAAGTTTTAGATTGAAGTTATAAAATAAAATATACATAATTTTCATTTACAATATTAAGATGGCCATTAATTTAAAGGTTAAGCTAGCATTTAAATTTGAAATTAGTTGAAGTTTTTAGATTGAAAGGAGTAGTTACCGTTGTTTATCTTGATGTTTGTACTGGCAAGTTCTCTGGATAGCATGACATCTTTTAGGTTTTGCAGTGATCAACTCATGCTCTCTTGGCTTAGATGACTGTTTTCCAGGCAGAAGGCTAGATTTCGAGCCCACTTACCCCGACATGCTGGTTATTCACTTTTTATAAATATCAAGTTTGATGACTCTTAGAAAGAATATTTTTTAATGACTCTCAGTAATTAAGTAACCAAGTAAAATGGCTGTCAATGCTTTTATATCCTTATCCCCCTCTCTTTCATTATTTTATTTTCTTAGAAATGTTTTCTTGGCCCGTACGATAGTCACCAATTATCGCAGAAACCTGCTGTTTTAAATCTTAAATAGGTAAAAAAAAACCTATTGGCAGGCCGTAATTTATTCCGTTTTCCAAGTTTTATTCTAAATATAAATTTTTAATTAATCTTATTCCAGTAAAGATTAATTATACTGGCGACTGTGTGTCCAGAAAAACAAATCTAAGATTAAGAAAAACATTTTATTATATATGTAACCTGACCGTTCTAATTGACCGATATATGCAGAATTATTAACTTTTGAAAATATATAATTTAATAAATACCAAAATTATAGAAAACGAAATGCTTTATAATCTATTAACATTTATTTTTTTGCATATATATAGTCTACAGTTACAAATACAATTAGTTTTTCACTTAGCAATTATTAATAATCTATATATGTGCGCATTTTGGCTTTATGAGTATATAAATGAATATTTCAGTAAATATCTAAACATATACACACACATACATGATTGAATTATTTAGATTTAAATTTAGGTGGGATTTATTAAGAATATTATTAATACATATACAAGAATTTGGTGGTATATATATAGGCATGAATACTACTATATAACATATATAGTAGATGAAACTGTTTGAAAAGCTGACTGTTTCAATACTATATATACAGTATATATATATATATATATATATATATATATATATATATATATATATATATATATATATATATATATATATATATATATATATATATATATATACATGTTCAGTATTGAGATAAGAAAATAAAGTTTTTGAAAAGAAAAAGGAGAAGGATTTTTAATTTGTTGATAATACTGTATACAAATACTCCAATATATTGTGATGATCGCACATACTGCGGTCACACATATAGATATTCAACATTTAAAGAATATTAAATATTGCATTTGGAATACTAAAAAGTGAGTTTAAAAAATTATAAACAAAGAAATGTTTTAATTAAGAAAAGAGAGAGAATTAGAATCGAAAAGATTCTTATCTTTTACCCTCCAAAGTTACGATTTTGTGAAAAGAAAAATAAGTTAGAAATATTGAAATTGTACATTAAAAAATTAATAGTGATAAAGAAATCTAAATGAAAGACAAATTGAAATATGATGGATAAAAAAAGTAAAGTTTGAAAAGTTTAAATAAGAATAAAATAGAAATTTAAAACATGACTGAAAGATAAGGATCTGGGTCATAAAAGTACACATTTGACGATAAAACGAAATGCGTGTATGGAGTGTGTTTGAAGTGGGATAAAGGCAGCCATAATTACTGCTTGTCAAAAAAAAAAAAAAAACAAACAATTTTATTAAAATCTGTTTAATTAAAAAAGGAAATAAATGTACATAGTGCTATGAAATTATATGAAAGTAAATTTATAGAAATGGCTGAAGACATAGTAAGAAAAGAAAGGTGTGAATAAAAGTGAAAACAACGGATCGAAAGGACAAAGGACTGTGGAATTTTTTTAATAAAAAAGTTTCAGTGGTGATTAGAGTTGGAAACTTCTTGTCGAGAGGTTGGTGAAAACACTTCTCCGATAATAAGCAGCTATAATTAACAAGATATGATTTCTAACATCAGTGCCTCATCAAGAATGGCTGGCTAAGGGCCGTCGTGATCGCTTGCTGATCCAGACTCACTGTGCTCTAATGGTTCCCATCTAGATGTAACAACTGCCAATATAGCGCCTGCCGGAGAGTTCATTTTGCCTGGTCCTTGATGCCCTAAATTCGGAGGAGTTCCCACAACCAAAATCTAATTTAGGAGCGACCGTCCCTGCTAAAGAAGTGGTGGTCAGCAAGACTTCAAATTAATTCAGAGACTTAAAAACTTAGGTAAATATGTATACTGCATTTTATTTCCATGTGCACATACCTTTATTGAGACAATGGCCAAATTCTTACTTTAAGTGATAAAGACATTCTTTAACTTTTTAATATATACCCTAATGATGATTTATAAATGTACAATCATTTATAGGATCTTTTTGTTTTGTTTACTCATAGCATTATAGCATATAATCTGTTTTATTGAGTGTAAATGATTTAAAGAATTTCTTTTATTGTTAATTTATTCCATTAAATATATTTATTATTGATTTAAATCTGTTTCGTCTTGTTCTTCGCCACTCCAAAAGTAATATAGTCTTAGGGCTTGGGAAAATAATTATTACTCATTATAAGAACTGAATTAACACGTGAAGCTGGTGGTGCAGTATTTTGATCCCATTAAAATTTATAAATATCCAAGCGCTGTAACTCTGTTAAATCTTATAGCAGTCGAGAGATAGTTGACCGGGAAAGATAACCTGGGGCTATACCCGTATAGTTACAGGTTTGGTCAAGTACGGATATAGACTCATTTATGTCCGTATGTTCTCTCTGCTTGTGGTAGCAGAAAGTGGACGATCTTGAATTTTAAGAATTCCCCATTATATATAAATAAAAGGGAAGTTAAGCTTTTGATCGCTGGGTTCCCATTACATTTTGGGGGCCAAGTTCCAGGATTTTTATTGCTGTGCAATTAGTATGATCACGTGTTGAATTAATTTTATAAGATAACGTAAATATTTTCTAAATAAAAAAAAAAAAAGTGTTTTCAAAATATATGAAATTAGTGTCGTAAGTTAGAGTGGTGAGAAGCGAAGACGAAGGGGATAAATTTTTTCACTTTGAAATACTTTGCGAAGACGAAGGGGATAAATTTTTTCACTTTGAAATACTTTATATATGTGTTTCAACGTCAAATGTGTACAAAAGATAGAAAGAGAGGGGAATTTATTTTTTAATTAAGAAAGTTTTGAAATGCATAGTGAAGTATATAATCTAAGACAAGAAGTATTCAGACAAATTGTAACGAACAAAGTATTGATTATCTAGATGTAATTGTTGTAATGAAAAATAAAGTAGTTAAGTTAAAAAGAATAAAACAGTTTCAGTGAGGTTGTAATTATAAATGTTAAATAATTAAAATAGTCGCAGAACTAAGTTAAGTGAAGAAATATATATGTTGGACTCTAGAATAATCGCATATATGAGCGAAGTTGAAAAGATATATGTGTGAGTTAATAATAGCGTATCTCAGTCAAGCTGAAAATAAAGTATTATAAATGATAAATAATAAAATAGTCGCAGAAGTAAGTTAAATGAAGAAATATATATGTATGATTCTAGAATAGTCGCGCATCTTAGTTAAGTTGAGGGAAAAATATATGTCTGATTTTAAAAATAATTGTGAGGATAACTTGATCAATAAATTACTAACATAGCCTGTACAATGAAGTATATCTGTTAAATGGAAGGAAATATATATGTATGATTTTCAAATAGTAAAGTGATCAATAAAGTACACACATAGTAGGTGTAATGAAGGATGTTAGTGCGTTAAAGAAAATATATGTGTATGATTTGTTTTAAACAGCCGTAATCTTAAAGTGATTGAAAACTATAAATGTAATATTAGAAAATAAAATATTGGTGGGATTTTATGACCGTGATAAGAAAGCGATAAGTAAAGTACCAAGGTATAATGTAGAATATTAAGAAATGGAAAAATAAATGTGTGGGTGAATTGGTGATAGCCTTAACAAAATTGAATAATAAATGAATACCCTTAACACTACTCTATGGCAGGAACTCGAATTCAGTTGAAATTATAGTTAAAGGTAATACATAAGAGCGTTATTAATTAAAGTATAGTGAGTAGAGTTGGATCAGTAGGGGAAATATAGGACAATCATCAAGGTGGGGCAGGCAGTCAAATGAATCTAGGGCAGGGAGACAAGATGGTGAACCAGAGTGCAGATGTTTGGGTTGGCTTGCGGGCTAAATGCTAACTGACAGATAACAAAGAAACTAAATAACTAATCAAAGTAAAAAGCAAAGAGTCAGTAGAAAGAATTTTTTGTATAAATATATCCAGCAGAGCTTAGTAAGATAATAATAACAAACACAGATCAAGGGTTGAATAAAGTAATATCTATGCGTACAAGGTCCCAAGCTAAAATAGATCTTCAAGAAAAGGAAGTAAGAGAAGTGGATGGAGTTAAGGAGAGGGAAGTGAAAGATAAAATAAACTATAGAGATATAATGGATATGCTAATGCAAATGAGGGTTGAGCAACAGCAATTCATGAAGGAATACATGGACAGAGAAGAGAGAAAGATGGAAGAATGGCAGGTAAAGATAGAAATGGACAACCAGAAAAGAATTGCTGAAGCCATGGAAGAAATTAGAAATGATGTCATCCAGCAATCAGAGGCTAAAGACACAAGAAATGGATTTTACAGAGAAATTAAGTGGGATGAACAAAAGAGTATGGAACCATGTGTGTATGGCAAATTAGATAAGGCTGAAAGTATAGATAGAGGGTCAGCAGAGTTTGATCTGAGGGAAGACATAGGATGGCCAGAGAAGAGAATAAGAAAGTTAGATAAAGAAGTGGAAATGCTAAGAGTAGAAGAGAATAGGATGCTGACGAGCATGCAGTGGGATATAAGCCAGATAGTCAAGGCAGTAGGAAGGTTAGATGCAAAATTTGAAGAGAGGATAAGTAGGCCAGCCAATAACAGCACCAATACTGAAGTAAAGGGCATAGAACCAAGAATCACTGGAGAATGTACAGATATGGGCTATGGGCATTACATGGATTATCCAGTTGGCTTCCACCAATTTCTAAAAATACAAGTTTTCACTGGAGATCCTGGAGAAAGCCCTATGGAGCACTTGGGAAGCCTGGAACAATATTTCAAGTTTAGTAGGATGAATGAGGAGGCCAAGTTAGTGGTTACCTAAAGTCACTTGCAGTGCGAATCTCAAGTCTGGTGGAACTCACTGTTCCAGAAACCCACCACATTTGCAGGGTATCACAAGGCTTTGAGGACCAGTTATTGGAGTGAGGAACTCCAAGAAGATATGCTGCATCGGATAACACAGGAGAAATGGAGACTGGGGGGAATCGTTTACAACATTCTTTCGACGTCAAGTAGCCAAGTTATGGATAATGACTGCAAACCCATTATCTGAGATGCAAATACTCCAGATAACTAGGCATGGGTTCCCAAAAGAGATAGAACAGACACTAATCAGTGCAGAGAGGAAGATGGTAAACCATGTGGCTGAGTTGCTAAGTGCATTGGATACCACCAGGACCGACCAGAAGGAAGATGGATATAAACCTAGACCGCCTCCAAAAGAATCACTTATAATAAAAAATGGATGGGATCCTAGTGGATAATGGAGAGAAAACCGGAGATATTCTACAGAGTGGAACTCAAGGAGGCAGGGAAATGAAGACAAAGATTGGAGACGGAATGGAAGCATCCATAAGAACGAGAATGTAGGGATCAAAATCCCAGAGGATGCAGATGTGAGGTCAATAGAGAAAGACAACCGCCAGATAAAACCTAAGAGCAATCACCAATAAAGGACAGATTCACTGATACCAGATTGGAAATGGAATTGGACCACGAGTAATGGACATGAAACTAAGAAATATTGATCATGGAAATATAAAGAAGAATGAGCCATTAAATGGCCAAACAGTATAAAGGACTTTAGGATAAACTAAGAAAAACAGATGATAGATAGTAGTGTGAGATCGTAGATAGAGGCTGAAGGTGTGTAGGTATAGATATTTGTAGGTGGATCTTAGCAGTATATGGTGAGACTTCTCTTATGCTTTCATGCATGAGTTCTGTGGTTACCAGATCTTATTAGATAAAGAAGACAGAGACAGAGATCCTCTTCTCATAATGACTCACTGGATTAAGATTTCCAGTTAGATATTTGACAAATATCGTGAGTTAATGGATTAGAATCCAATGTATGGGGAAATAACCCCTTTATAAAAATATGAACTATCAGTAAAATATTCTGAGCTCATGGATGAGCTGGATGAAAAGATGCCAGCCTCCCAAACCCACCTCAGTATAGTGACCAGAGTTGTCACTTAGAGGGTTATCATTTGTAAAATGTGAGGTATGAACAGGTTTAATCGGGTCACAGAGATATCCTGTGGACTCGAACCTGTATATATAAGTAGAAGGCAGAAATATAACTCATGTAATGTTTGTAGTGAGATTAAATCGGTTTAGTAATGCTGGTTGGGTCATCAGAGTAGAAATGTAATTTGCCTGGTCACCTCTCTAGGAATAATCTCATCACTAAGTCATATTAGGAGTGCATGGATATGAAAAGGTTTTAACAGTAGTTAGGAGCATCTAGCTTTCGATGCATTAAATTAAAATTTTTTAAGAAAAATTTTAAAAAAGATCGGTGTAATGTGATGATCACACATACTGCGGTCACACATATAGATGTTTAACTTTTAAAGAATATTAAATATTGCATTTGGAATACTAAAAAGTGAGTTTAAAAAATTATAAACAAAGAAATGTTTTAATTAAGAAAAGAGAGGGAATTAGAATCGAAAAGATTCTTATCTTTTACCCTTCAAAGTTACGATTTTGTGAAAAGAAAAATAAGTTAGAAATATTGAAATTTGTACATTAAAAAATTAATAGTGATAAAGAAATTTAAATGAAAGACAAATTGAAATATGATGGATAAGAAAAGTAAAGTTTGAAAAGTTTAAACAAGAATAAAATAGAAATTTAAAACATGACCGAAAAATAAGGATCTGGGTCATAGAAGTACACATTTGACGATAAAACGGAATGCGTGTATGGAGTGTGTTTGAAGTGGGATAAAGACAGCAATAATTAATGCTTGTCAAAATAAAATAAAAAACAAAACAATTTAATTAAAATCTGTTTAATTAAAAAAGGAAATAAATAAATGTACATAGTGCTATGAAATTATATAAAAGTAAATTTATAGAAATGGCCGAAGGCATGGTAAGAAAATAAAGGTGTGAATAAAAGTGAAAACAAAGGATCGAAAGGACAAAGGATTGTGGAATTTTTTTAATAAAAAAGTTTCAGTGGTGATTAGAGCTAGAGACTTCTTGTCGAGAGGTTGGTGAAAACACTTCTCCGATGATAAGCAGCTATAATTAACAAGATATGATTTCTAACATCGGTGTCTCATCAAGAATGGCTGGCTAAGAGCCGTCATGATTGCTTGCCAATCCAGACTCACTGTTCTCTAATGGTTCCCATCTAGATGTAACAACTGCCAATGTAGCGCCTGCTGGAGAGTTCATTTTGCCTGGTCCTTGATGCCCTAAATGCGGAGGAGTTCCCACAACCAAAGTCTAACTTAGGAGCGACCGTCCCTGCTAAAGAAGTGGAGAAATTCCACATGGCAGTCAGCAAGACTTCAAATTAATTCAGAGACTTAAAAACCTAGGTAAATATATATACTACATTTTATATTCCATGTGCAAATACCTTTATTGAGACAATGGCCAAATTCTCACTTTGAATGATAAAGACATTCTTTAACTTTTTAATATATACCCAGAATGACGATTTATAAATATACAATCATTTATAGGATCTTTTTGTTTTGTTTACTCATAGCATTATAGCATATAATCTGTTTTATTGAGTGTAAATGATTTAAAGAATTTCTTTTATTGTTAATTTATTCTATTAAATATATTTATTATTGATTTAAATCTGTTTCGTCTCATTCTTCACCACTCCAAAAGTAATATAGTCTTAGGGGTTGGGAAAATAATTATTACTCATTATGAGTACTGAATTAACATGTGAAGCTGGTGGTGCAGTATTTTGATCCCATTAAAATTTATAAATATCCAAGTGCTGTAAGTCTGTTAAATCTTACAGCAGTCGAGAGATAGTTGACCGGGAAAGATAACCTGGGGCTATACCTGTATAGTTACAGGTTCGGTCAATTATGGATATAGACTCGTTTATGTCTGTATCTTCTCTCTGCTTGCGGTAGTGGAAAGTGGACGATCTTGAATTTTAAGAATTCCCCATTATATATAAATAAAAGGGAAGTTAAGCTTTCGATCGCCGGGTTCCTGTTACAATATAAATACAGTACAGGATAAATAAAATACCATCATCACAAACTTTCAGTAAAACACTAAATATGAATATTAAACTACATGTGTGTGTTTCTTAAATATGATATATTATTTTTAGAACACCTGGATAATTATGTAAAAATAGGTATTGATTTTGTAACTTCGTTAATAAACATGTTGTTTACACGCAAGATGTTTCAAATCAAAAGAAAAACAACATTTTAAAACGCAAATGTCGAATTAGAAAAGTTTAAAAAGAAAACAGATTGCATTTAATTAATAATCTTTCTACTCGAACGGGGGGGGGGCATTCTTACATTACTAAAAATATACAGTAAGAAAAATAAACCTATCTGTATGTTTTAGAAACTTAGAAGTTAATTTTTTACTTTTAAAATAAGTTGATTTTTTTTTTCTAAAGTTGACTGCTTTACGATAAGCATTAAGCATTTTGTTACTGTGGAGTACAGTAATAAGTCTTTATGTTCAATTAAATAATTAACAATTAAAAATTGTTTTTTACTTTGAATAATTTCACATAAGTAATAAAATAAATGTATAGTAGTAATATATACTGTAATACAAATTTTAAAAAAAAGCACTTCAATATGGATTTTTTTTCATTACAATGAAAAACTTCTGCGGAAGAATATAAAAACTTTTAAATTCAAATTTAGTTTCACTTTCTTTTTCTTTTTGCTGTTCTGTACTTTTTAAAGTGAAAATATGCATTTTTTTCCTAGTGATATAAAAGTTTTCTTTTTAGATACTGTATTTAGTCATTATTGTCATGAAAAAAATCAAGAAAATCTTTGAGCTTGGAAATCAAGTGGATATTTTAGGTCGATTGGAACCGACCAATTTTTTCCCCATAGACCCCCATTATAATTACGTATTTTGTATATGATATTCTTGCTTAATGATGAATTTTGGAGGACCAATTGCCATCGCTAAGCGGGGTAAAGGTGTACTTCAATTATATGCTTTTTAAAAAAATATTAAATGAAGTAAAAATATTAAAATTTTTAATGTAATAAATTTTATAATACAATAGCTGCTATTTAACCATATCAAATTATTGTATAAAATCACATTTATTAATAACTTTTCTTCAGCTTATATTAAACTAAAGATCAGCAGTTCAAGCTAATGTACATGCACTTTTTTATGAATGTTAATAATAAATGAATACTTTCATTTCCAACACAAGATAAAGTCTTTGTGAAAGAATAGAATGAATCCACCTATTCTTTCAACACAAATGCTTAAGTATGGGCAAACCTTAAGTACTGGAAATGAAAGCATGAAGATAAACCAATCATAGCGCATGTACAATAGCTTGAAATGCTGATCTTTAGTTTATTACAATTTATATACATGCACTATATTAATAAATATCTCATTCAGCTTACATTGAAAAATGGACATTTTGTTCATTTTATTATACTTTCCAAATTTGTAGTGTAAAAAAAGCTAAAAGTTTTACAAAAATTAATAAAATTTATAAAATATATTTCTTAAGCAACCATTTAGTAATAGCAGAAACAAGAATTGTAAATCATTCTTATACTTACAATTTAAACAGTTTAAATGGAAATCAGAAATAAGGAACAGCATGCATGGGTGATTGTATACATGACTGCATAGATTCTGAAGGTGATATAAATTTTAAAACAAATATAGAGACAATAATTTGCTGCAAACAATATTGATATTTTGTTACATAGAAAAAAAGTTACAGAAGTTAAAGGATATCACTTTGTGCATATTTAATTGTGATGAAAATTTAACATTTTACTATTCATTTAAAAAAAGTAAAGGTTTGGTGTATTAAGTATGTTTTTATATTAATTTTTTTTAGTGATTAGGAATAAGTGAATACATACACAGTAAATACATATGTAAATGTGATCTCTCAATTTAATATTAATAATTATATTATTATTTTTTTAAAATTTTTGTTTAATTTTATTTTATATATGCACACTACACTTATAGAAAAGGATTACTGCTATATATATGTACATGTTGAAAAATATCATGCATTTGATAGTTCAGTAAACAATATGTATTCTACTTTAATTAAAACTTATCAACAAAATGTGAGCTATTATATGAGAGGCTTGGATCAAAATAAAGCAGAGAACATAGCTCTATTATATTTATTTTTATGTACTCAACAATATAACAAAAAAAAATTATTAGTCAGTTCTATCTTTTTTAAAATTTATCTGAAATTGTTTTTTAAAATGATTCAAACTTTATTGGTACAAGTTTATCTAGAGATAAGAACCATACATTCCTACTCAACCTTCTCTCATTTTAAAACATCTTATTTTACTACACTCTTTAAAAAGCCAAAATATTTTGCATCAACAATTGATTTAAAGATAAAAAAAATTTTCACAATCAACAACCTTCATCTATAATGCATCTCATTTTGCTACATGTTGTAGGAAGATAAAAATGTTTCTTGTGAAACCAATTTAACTTGGAGATAAATTTCATTCCCCTCCTACTGAACTTTGTCTGATTTTGGAGTTCTTTTACAAAAATATTTGTAAATAAGAGAAATATCTATTCCATTCATTGCCTTGTTAAAATTATGACAATAATAATTCTTTAGAATAACACATCATGTTTTCATTTTTAGACTTAACATTCATTATTGACAATATGGATTATTACAATCATCCACTTTATTTATTAATCTTTTCAAGAAATATATATTTTAAAGTAATTTTATTATCTCATCAGATGATCAAAATGGGACCATTTTAAACTGATAATTTAGCCTTTAGGCAAGAATTCCAGTTTAAATTTTGTCACATAACAAGTTATTACTTTTTTTTGCTATCTAAAAAAAATCAAAACAATTATTCAATATCTTAGATCAATACCAGTAATATTTTCATGTCATTTTTTAATGTTTAATTTTCATATCCATAAATAAGCTTAGAAAATGCTATAATTATAACAATTTTTATCTCCATTTTTAAAAATATTTATTACAACTTAGTGTAGTGTTAGATGTTATATTTTAAAAAAAATCTTTTATCATTAAAAATTTCTGATACTGAAGTGCTTAACTTATTTAAGAGTTCTCCTAATATTAAAGGTAATTTGGTTAGTTTTGCTTAATTTTGAATTTGGTGCAATTTATTATATATATATTATTAAATGCAAAGACCAAACTTAAAAAACATAATAATGAAATAGTACTAACTATTTAAGTGTTTTAGCCAAATTCCTAAATAATATCAATTATAAATTGATTTTGTTATCATATACAATTTTATCAAGTCATAAGATATTGAAAATGAAATAAATAAAACCCAGTTAACATTTAAACAAACACAACATATTATCAGTAATTAAAATCAAGTACACTATATTGTCCACAATTTATAAAATTAATAGCTTCTGATTAATAAGTATGAATCATAGAGATTGTTTAAATTCTTTTTTTTAATTTTATTTTAAAAACATGACAGAAGCTATAATATTACAACCAATAGCACATCCATGTATATACAAATCAGAAATTATTTTTAAAACAATATCCTTTTATTATCTCTTTTAAATTCAAATACGCTCAAATAAAGTTTTTTACATGCATAAATAATTTTATGTATTATCTCTCATAAATACTTTTCATCAACCATTTCTTTTGTATTCCTTAACAAATTATTCAATATTTTTTTTCAAAACTATAATCTTTACATGACTTCTTTTCAATGTATTAAATGTAGACATTTTAATAGGTGAAGAAACAACAGTGTTTCTATTTTTATTTACCTTATCTAAAAAATTATCACTAATATATTTTTGCCCAAGTAATAAAATAATAAATATGACTGAATAGTTTAAATCTGTATAAAGTATACAAAGCTCCTTTTCTATTTTAATCCAATACTAATTCAAACATTTGATTAGGGGAAGGTGTGTTTTATTTGCTTTATAGCTGATAACCATGTGGTCTAAAGTGGTTGAAATGTAAAATGCCTGATTTTTATTTTTTGTAGCCAATAAACCTGAAAATTTTAGCCTTATTAAATCTAAGACACCAACCTTGAATTTATTACATTTAATCAATAATTTATAATCATTTCATTTTTGAATACAACAAACAATCATCAAACATACTCAACAAAAATCTTCAAATACTTACATCTACACCAACAACAATTTCATTCAAAAAATTAAAATAAGCAGAAAAACTCAAAGGTGAAGTTAGAGATACATTAATCTAATTTTCTTTAAATGTTATTACTTAATATAATAATGGGTGTTTAATAAAAAAAATTTATAATTACAACTTTAAATTATCGTAACAGATTTCTTACTATAAGATCTTTTCATTGACTCGTAGTTAATTGTAAGATTTCACGAGTATTAATGTATTATAAGAATTGTGGACTTAATTAGTGAAGTATTGAATAGCTACACACTCTTAGATCAAAACACTTCAGCTTCACCTATTTATATATAAAAGTAGGTTGAAGTAAAGAAGGATTCTCTCTTTTCTTCATAGCGTAAGCTTGTGTTTTAAGACCTATAGAGGTCCATACCTTCGTATTTTTCAGACGCTTATTTCTAAGGTTACAGCCTTAGTAAATTATTATTTAAATGTTATTATAAACATTATTATAACTAAAATACATAGAATCTTCCAATAACAAAAGTAAATAATTTAACACAAAGTATCTCATTTGCAACATTTCATTTTTGCTCTGGTGGCTTCCTTCAACACTATCTTTTCAATAGTCTAGAATAAATCATCTTAGTTTCACCATACTATAAATAACAAAGGAATGACTCTGTTTTGGTATAACTGTGATAGTAAGTCCTATTCTTATCATATGGACATAATGTTATAATTCGTGCTAAATGAGAAATAATAGCCACAAAATCCAAAAATTCAATATTACTTACATAGATGTGGCATTAATAAATTATTATTTATAATTGTTTATGCAGATAATTAAAAATTATTTATTGTGGAAAATGTATATTAATTACAAAGATATTAACAAAACTTAGATCAGCCTGATCAAACAGGATATTCTGTCTCTCTATATATGGGTCAGATTTCCGGAGTCATAATGTCTCGTCTACATACTAAAATCTTAAGAAACTGTCTAAAGTTTTTTTTACAGTTCTATAACTTTTTTTAATTATCTGTTCCTACAATTCCGCCCTAATCCTCTAGAGATATTAATTACTTTACTTTTTTGCTATAGTAGAAAGAACAATAAAATTTTTACTTATTAATGAAATATATCAGTCTAAATTCTCATCTACACCTAATATTGGGTTGCATTTTCTTATTATTTAATACTTATTATATGTTTAATTATTTGTTTAATTATAGTCTTAATTAGATACATTCTTCTCGGCTCTTATTTAATTTTACATTTATTTATTATCTAATCATACAAATACTTTCTTTCTGTACATGCAAAACTAAATCTCAGTTTTTATTAAAGTTTGTTTACAGTTCTACAACTTTATTTAATTATCTGTTCCCACAATTCCACCCTAATCTTCTAGACTCTAGAGACATTAATTAGTTTACTTTATTGCTATAATAAAGAGAAAAATAAAAAAATTTTCTTATTAATGAAATATACCAGTTCCAGTCCTCATCTACAATTAATATTGTTATGCATTTTCTTACTATTGATTACTTATTTCATGTTCAATTATTTGTTTACTTATAACCTTAATTAGATACATTCTTCTCGGCCCTTATTTTACATTTTTTTATTATATAATTATACTAATGCTGTCTTTCTATATATGCAAAACTAAATCTCATTTTTTTATTAATCTATATATGCGTATAAAATGACTCACTAGATAAAACAACTTCTATTTTAAAAACGGACGTAAAATTTCCCATACTTTTAAATCTATATATTGGCTGCTATATATATTGTAATGGTATACATGTGGGCAAGTTTTGACTTAATCAATACGCTCTGCAAATTGGACCAAATTGAAATGGTAAAATGAAAAGCAAAGAGCTTTATCAAAAATAGACATCACAAATGAAAGCTAAAGTGAAATGGAACATAAGATGATAATGATATAATCTTTATTATATACAAAGATTTGGTCAACAAATTGTAATGATACAACAAAATTGAAAAGTTCAGGTTTGCTAATGCCCAATTATAATAATATGAAAATAAGGAAACCAATACTTCAAATTAAATAGCATATAACTAGTTATGAGAGAGAATGAGTAAGTTAGTTCTTTAAATCCAATATAAAAGATTCCTAATTTAAAAACCCTTTAAATTCTATACATTTAGATTATCATTACAGAAAAATGGCTTTTTAATTATATAATAAACAAATAGAGAGCAAGAAACTTTCATATCTATGTGTCCAACTTTACTGGAAGTTGATATGATAATAGGCTATCTTTTGAAATGACACCTTATAACTAACTAATTCAAACTCATAACATAAAATAGAATGTATTCATTAGCTCTCTCAGTACTTTAATAGCTTACTCTCAGGTTTAGCATTAAAAATAATTAATGAGATTTGATTACTTGGCAAAATATAAAGTAGAAAAAAGGGTACTATTTTATTGAATCTAATTTATACTACAAATAAATAAAGATTTAATTTAATATCTCTAAATCATTAACGTTCTGTAATACAACTGCTTCTTAATGTTTGCACAAGTGATCATTAGTGTTTAAATATTCTCAGGGTAAAAATAATTTAATTACCAAACTCAAGGATGGACAATGACCCAAGTGTATGAATAAGTGGGTGCACCAATAAGTGATTAAAAAGAAAACAACACAAAGTCACTTTAAGTAAAACAAGTAGTATATTTTTATTTATGATCTGCATGGGTTTTTTTCTTTTAAGAATGGCAATAACAATAAAATAACAAAGCATACTATCCAATTTCACCTGAGAACATTTGATAATAATATGTTTATTAGGTTACATTTGTATCTGAATAAAGAACACTTACTCTTTAAAAATAAATAAGATGCAATAATAAAATAATGATTATAATAATATCATTGATACTATAAAATGTTTCAAAATCAAAGTTATGTTCTTTAAAGTAAGATCATACCAACTTTACAATTATATTATGCTAAATCTAGTATATATTTCCTAAACTACACTTCTGTTTTTTGAAGTGCCAAATACAGACTTCTTAAACTGATCCTTTTTATACTATAGGTGATCCTCATTTATGGCCAAAACAATTGATATATATTCTCTATATCATGTTTAATTTTCAGAATCTAATGAGAGGTTTTGTCACTAAATTATAAAAACTTGAATAAATATCTTCATATAATGAATTCTTATAAGTGATAAAGAGTTTTTTTGTTTAGGTACATAAATATTCACATATATAAAATATTAATATAACAAACTACCTCTTAAATATATCTTGATTATAGCTACAAATTATTTGCCAAAAAAAAAAAAAATTTCAATAATAATGTAATATCAATAAGTTTATATATATATAAATATATATATATATTGTCCTCATGAAAACAAATGTTAATAAAAAAACTCTTGCAATGCATTTATTCTGTACTATGTATATGCCACATAAATATTGTGCCAGTCAGAATCGTGTATTCATTCAACAAGACCAATAATCCAAGCAAAAGTACCTTGAATCCAACCATGCACAAGATACATATGACAGGACAAGGATGAATCCTAACCTATTTGCCTAAATTATTGCCCCTCTGACTAATGGATAACGTTTGTGATGACACTAGCAGTGCTTGGTTTTATTCCATCCCAGCTGAAGGTCATGGTTCACATAGAGACTCAAAATAATAAAAGGGTTTATATGAAAAATCAATGATTTAATGGATTCTGACGATTGCCGAACAGTACAGATATGATTTAATCGATTATTAATGGTTTGAACTGTAATAATGATAATTCTTTATAAAGAAGTGAATTTAGATCAAATAAATATTATAAACAAATAGAGTAATTAACCTTAGAGATTGGGAGTGATGACAAACTAAGCTTATTTAAATGACAATGTTATAGGAATTTATTAAAGAATTTAGTACAAAATAAGTTAAGTCTTTGTTTATACAACTTGGTTATTTTATTTAATTTGTTTTGATGCAGCTTTGACAAACAATGTAAAAGTTTGTTAATTGGTTGGCCAAAAACCAATCAGCAATAAAATGTTATTAGCCCTCTTTGAATGATTACAAATCTATTTTATATATATTACAAGATATAAAAGATATGCATTTAAAATACTATTACATTTAAAATCATTTGTATATAATGAGTGTGGGAAGCAAAATTGTTCTTAAATAAATAATTGACAATTATACAGTCAGATTTAATTAATTACGAAATTTGTTTGTGAAGGACGTGCCATCATGGCAGAGAGCATTTCAGGATTGCTACATAAAGCTATAAAATGATGATGAGGGCAGTATGCTATTACAAATTACAACAAAAGAAATGAGGTCTGCTATGAACCTCTGGGTGACTTTGCTAAAGAAGTTCCTGATATGTACAGGGGATAAGAGAAATGTTAGCCCTCCAGCCAAAGCATGTCTCTAAATAATCATAATAATATTTTGATGTGCATACACATCTTAATGGCAATGCTCGAAAAGATCCCTTGGTATGAACTATGTCTACTTTGAGGGAGTGTAAAAGGTTGGACTGGTCAGATTCCGAAGGTCCTAAGAGATTGGTAGCAAAGCAAGAATAGCAATAATAAAGAAATGGTTGTAACTATAAATACACAATGCCTTAGACGTATATAGATAGATAGTGTATCATTAACAAAATAATAAATCCTGATTAACCCTTTTCCCGCCTCTTATGAGGCCTCTCATCGACAGCTGACGTCACTCTAATTTCGTTAGTTTTAATGGTAGAATATTCGTTTGACAGTTATTGATTAGGTTTTTAAAAGTTCTGTAAGATGGTGCCCTCTTTTGAATTATTTTACAAGTAAAAAATCAAAAAAACCGCATTTAAAACTAAACAAAGAAAGAACCTTGTCGGTGATTGGCTGTCAGCCAGCTCTCAGCCAAAAAAAGACATTCTGATTGGCTGGAAAGAACAAAGAAACCGCCTGATCAAAGAAAATAAAGAAAAACGCTGAGGTTTTCATTTCGAATATAATTTTAAAGAATATTAAGTATATATTGAGTAATTACAAATCATTTTCAGAAAGAATACTAAAAAAACAAAATTATTTTCGAAAAATATTGAAGATTTTAGTAAAAATATTTAAGATTTAGCAAAAAGAAATATTTACTTTTCTATAACGTAAAAGACATTTACGTCACGAACTCTTTGTTTATATGATAGCTTTTATGTTGCCGAAATTGAATATTTTATAATAAATAAATAGCAATTTATTTTTGAAAGAACTTTCGTTCACTTTTATAACCTGACAATGTATTAATATACTTTTTATAAATGAATATAAAGTCAATATGATATTAAAGGTGAAAATATTGTGACAATTGACTTGTCTTCAGTTTGTGAGCTGGCCAATTAAAAGCTTTGATTTTTAAATGACACAACCAATAATATAATTAGCGGTTAAAAGGTTAAAATCATTGGCTCCCTGATATAATGGAAAGTCCCAGAAACGTTAGGTCATTAATGAATGAATAGTAAATTATATTACAAAAAGAAAGGCAAGAATTAAAACTAAAATATAAAATTGTTTTCCCCACTCATCACGGAAGATTACAAAATAGGACTTGTCTTTAATTAACATAGACGGGCATTAAATATCAAAACTAATAAATTGTAAATCATAATTTTAATATTTTCTGACAAATAAAATATATGTATGAAATATATATACTGATAAAATTCTATGATAAATTTTACTTAATTGATTCACTAAAATTATTTATTATTTCAGAAATAATTACAGGGCTATTTTAAATTGGAGATAATAGTAAGATACTTTTAAAATAATTTCAATCATTCAAATAAATATATATATGAGGTACAAAACTAAATGAGCTTTCTATTAATTAATTTACAGAAGAAAGTCTTCTTGTAATGATTTTTAAATTAAAAAAAAAATAACAGGGGGAGGATTTAAAGTTAATAGCTCATTGAATTTTGTAGTTGGCCATTTCAGTAAGTCAAACAATCTAAACAAACCGACAAAAATTAATTTAATTTGCCGCATCAAAATAATGTAAAATTTTATAAGAATTGATATTTTAAATTGAATAAAATTAAAAGATGCATTTTAAACCAAGCCGTATAAACATTACACATATATATAAAATATATAAAAAAATATTGATTTAAGCAAGTGAAATAAAATCAGTGGCTTGCAGCAAATTGGAGATTATAATAATATACCTATTGGAAGATGTTTCCGGTTTGATAGAGGCAGTTACAGTCAGAGTATTAGCAGGTTTACTTGACACAGACAGGCTCCCGCTAGATGTTGACAGCACTGGATGGCATTGATGAGCTGGTGAGACAGAGCTCCGGGAAGCACGGTCAATCTTTTAGCCAGCCATTCTTTTAGGCACGATGTCTTGTATATAGATTAATCACTTCTCTTCAGTAAACTCAACAATCATTAATCCCCCTCTTATCAAATGTTCCACTATTTATGTGTTCTGGTCTTATCTACAGGATTCAATCTATATTGACCACCAATTGTAACTGCTCTCAGCAGTTCTGTGAGGTTGGTGCCACTTTGGAGGGAAAATCTCTAACTCTGCATGAACATGCCCCAAGGGTTGATTTGCTAATTAAAAAAAACAACAACAAGCATATTAAGTTTATCAGTCATTGTACTAACAAAATCTATTTAATTATGGTTTAGATTAACAAAATGTAGATTTTATTTAGAAAAATTTGGTACAATGACTTTCAAACATATTTGGTATAAACGTTTACAAAATATTTCTTAAAAATATTACATTGTTTAAATAATTGATTCTCAAGTGTATATTGATTAAAAGATAACTATAAAATGTTACCAACTGATTTATTGAAGAAAATGAACTTTAATAAAAAATTTGAAATATTTGTAACATTTTATAGATATCTAGGATTCAATTCAATTTGATAAAATAAACACAATATACATTTTTACAAATAGAAAATAAATAAACTAATATAAAAAGGTTAGTTTTAATTATAAAATAAGATTAATGAAATATAAAAGATTATAATATTGATTAAAATATACTACCACCTATTATGAGATGGGTGTCAATTAATAAAGATTGGGTTCAAACCCAGACTAGTGCTGATGACATTGACACTAGGTGAAGCAGGAATATGTACTATATTTCCAGCTTCAATATTAAATACACGTATTAACACAAAACAAAAATAAATAAAAAAATACCTGATGGATTGTTGGTTTGTCATGGCAATGAAGAAAAAAAATAACAAAAACAAATGTGTACACTTTAACCTTTTTTTAAAAACTTAATTATTTTGATTGACTTTTATATGTAGCTTTATTATTATTATTTTTTTAAAATTGACAGATATTAGAAGAGTTTAGACTGAACCTTGTTTGAATTCTATTAACATGGCAACTAGTTGATAAATGCTTGTTATTTATGAATATTGAAAGATGATTTTTTGAGACATCTTTTCTACCTGTCAATCCAAAATGAACTAACAGAAGCAGTAGAATTCTTTTAGATATTTTTACCATCTCAATTTTTATCATTATCTTCAGTTCAGGTATAGTGATTCATTATTTAAATAATTTATTTCTCCTTTCAGGTGCATGCTTGTTAATATCTTTTTGTTTCTTTTAGATGGTAATAAATTGGAGATAGATAGATCAAGAGGATTAGATGATAATTAGTTGGAGAGAGGGATATCAAGAGGAATAACATCACTTAGCAAGCAATTCTTCCCTAGCCAATCATTCTTTAGTATTGCTTAATTCAGATAAAGTTTTATTAATAAAAATGTAAGCAAAAGAAAAAAATATAAATAACAAAGTTTATTATTTCTTTTTAGGTAAAACAATTGTCAGTAACAATAAAAATTACAGGCATGATCAATTCTTCCTTTGTTGTGCCATTAGTTAATAAGGCATCTTAGCTTACACTTTCATGAGACAATAACTGTCTAAAACCTATTGTTAATATAACTAGCAATTTTTAAACTTTCTTTTTTAATATTTTACAATTGTTTAAAAGAAAATAAAGAAAGAAATGACCAAATATTATACATAGCTAAATCAGAAATCTTTTTTTTTAAAACAAATTATATTTTTATACATTTTTATATATTATAATCATTAGTATTCCCCAAAGTTTTCATATAATTTTTTTTATTTACTCTGTATATATCATTATCATTGCTAAATCTCCAATCATAAACAAAGATATGCAAAAGTGGGGGAAAACAAGAAAATTTTAACAACAATGAAAGAAAATATACAACCAAATCAAACAAAGATAATAATTAAAGAAAAAATTGCAACATTTTCTACATCAATCCTGAAAAATATGATATATATTGTAATGGTCAGATTCGTCTATCTCGCTAACACACTGCAGAATTCAAACCCCAAACATGAAACTATTCTAGGAGGGGTTGCCTTCTAGATATATTAAGTTCAAATTTAAGTCTAAATTCCACAGCACCACCTACATGATAGTGCATCTGATGCTACTAATAATATAACCTTTTACCGGTGTCTGGTGGTCGGGGAAAAACAAAGAGACTCTATACTACAATATAAGCTTGGGTTTGCTAACTAACCATCTATGGATGGTACAAAAAAGATGTATAAAGATATAGACTGAGACAGTGATATGGATCAATAAAATAAAGGATCAAAAATTAGTAGATTTTAACATTTATTACAATATCAAAATATATATAAAATGCCCACTGTCTGCCTATGTTAGACAGCGACATTTACTAAAATGGTAATTAAAACAATATTACTGACAATTTACATTGAAATGGTTAATACATTGTCTATACCTCAGGCTAATATAATATTATGATAATGTGCCTAAAAGAGTTTGTGAAGATGTGCGAGGTGCTTTGAGTAAATTAGAAAGAGTTTAATAAAATATTTTGCAACATTAGAGTTTAATATAACATATCTTGAATTTGAGAATAGAACAGACTAATGCTTGTTAAGCTATAAGTTGGGGACGTGACTAAGGCATTTATATTTATAGACATAATTAAGTTATATTGGGAGGTCAGTGTTGCTAGTGATGAATTTATGAAAAGAATTGAGGGTGTGATACGTTTAAATCACTGGAACTTTGCAAATAATAAATAGGTAAAAAAATTGTATAATGGATATATGAGAAATGTGGAGGGCGTCTCACCATTAATCCATAGGAAGGTGGTGTCACAGGCAGCCAAAGTCTGCACTCATCCAAATCTTAGCAACTGGGTGACAGCAATTTCCAGGTGTGACAATTGAGTACACACTCTGACTGGGAACCGCAGAATGAAAGGGGAAATGGTCTTAACCATTTAAAGCCCTTTAGGAGAAGCAAAGCGGTCTCATAACACCCAATATACCTACTAGCAACACTTGAATAAAGTATATAAAGTATTCTAAAAGAATTTACTTAGTTTTAAAAAATGCCCAATCAATTCCCCAAATAATTATTTAAAGAGAGTCTGCCCATTCTCAACCTCAAATTAAAGCAACACAATGTACATTTTAAAATGGGAGAATGCATGTTTGCAGGGTTTTAAAAGAAAGCATAAATTTATTTATGCAATCATGCATTTGTTAAATATTTACTCATTGACCTAGCACATATTCTCATATTAGGTTAAAATCAATAACATGTGGATTTTAAACTATAAAATTATTATATATATTGAATAAGAATAGGATAGCCCTCGAACGAGCAATTCACAAAATAACAAATTGGGAAACAATTTATAATTTAAAACGCCTTAATGGTGACATCTTGCTTTAAATAAAAGGGAATAATTCACTCGGTCAAAGACTATTCTGGCACATTATCATAATAAAAGAAAAAAAACATTAATAAATATAAAATATTAACCCAAGGATAGAAAGCGAGAAATACTAATTACATTACAGCATTTTAAAGAAAGATACAATTGTAAGGTAAAGCAAAATGGAAACAATTTAATTAGCTATAGCTTATTAATTAGAGTAAATAATCACAAGAGCTCTTGGGGTTAATTTTTTAGGTTACTTTGTTAGAAGCATTTGCAGGTAGTTTCAGGTAGATACTTTTCCAAATTGATTGTCGGCAGCGTTCATAAGACTCAGCAGCAAACCCTGTTTATAGTTCACATTTTAGCAGCAGTGGCAGTTTTAGGGTTTCTTATGTGATGGCATCAGATGGCATGAAGCAGCAGCCAGCCATTCTTGAGGGGAAAATAGCTATTTTGCCGGCTCTACTCCATCATTTTGAAGATTGCACTTTTAAAGGCTGGGTGCTTCAGAGAAATTTAAAGCAATATTTTAAAACATGGTAAATCTATTTGAAGATGAAAACTCAGCTTCAAATATTTAAGTTTGCAGGTAAGTAGCAATTAGAACATCAGAAAGTCTCAGAAAGCTCAGCAACAATTAGAATCTCAGAATGTAGAATGCTAGAATACTTAGAATTCTTGGCATACTAGAATGACAAATAGAATACTTAGCATAATAGAAAGCTTAGAATACTTAGCATGCTAGAATACTTAGAAAGCTTAGAATCTTAGCATGACAAACAAAAGAAAACCCTTTTATATATACCATAATTACACAATGAAACTGCCCTGGAGCATTACAAAATATTCCAAAATTTGCTATCTTATCAGTTGCAATAAAATCCATCCGAATGTCCAAAGGAATTCAACAAAATTTTAATTAATTTCTATTGTTAATTTCCCTATCGACATTCAGATTACAACTTTGATTTAATAAAACTTTTGCTAAATAAAAGAAACTACCTTAAGTGGACATCTGCTGTCTTTCTTGATAAGCTCCTAGAACATTAATTAATTAAAGCTATTGTTTCTTACCAGCCCTCATTTATTTTAAACAGAAAATATGTGGCGTGATTTTAAAATCTAAAAGAAAATTATTTTACTTTTAATTTCAATGTTTGAATCTATTTATGAGATGAATATAATTTTATTTTAAATCAAAACAAATATTACAAATATTATAAATAGATTTAAACAAAATAATTTTAAATAAATGATTATTATTTAAGGTTTTGAAAATAATTATATCACAGTGTGTGCACAAATATGACCTATATAACCTACTTTTTAAACAAAATCTCTTTTATGTGTACATACCCATAATTTTATTTATACTGGGCATAAGTTATAAAAATATATATAACACAAGCGTTGTACTCATGGTTTAAAATTAGGCAGGATTTTCAGCATATAAGCGCATTGCAGACACACTATGATACACTGGGGTTTAAACTAAGGTATGAGGGTAGGAAAGAGGTGAGAAAAGATGAAACAAACATCTGCAAAGCAGAACTTACTGTTTCAATATATATATATTAAATAGTTAATTTATAAAGAAAAATATATATTTTAAACTAACAAAATATCCATCTTCTTCTATTAATACATAATTCAAACATTTCTGCATAATCAAAAAATTATGGTTTTGCTTTCTTACATTCCCTTCTTCCAATAACCATGTATATATTTTTTAAACATATATATACTGATAACATAATCAATTTCAAAGACGGATTCTTCCAATCTTTACAATTTCCTCCTAATAATACATTGTTCTCATTGACAATTGGAGATTACAACATAACTTTTCAACACAATAACTATAAGAATCCTTTAAGTTTAATAACCTTTTTCATATTTAACTTATTAAAGACAACCTTCAAAATTCAAATAAACTTCTTTCATCAAAAAAATTTTCAAGATCAAGAGATCTGATATAAATGGCCTACTTCACTTTAAGTATTTAATATAACTGCAAAACAAAGAATATTAAGCTATCACTTTATTCTGGCAAAATACAATCACATCAGTAATTTTTGACATTAACAAATTTACATTCAGAAAAAAATGTTAAAGCATAGCATCATGTCAAATGGCACATAATGTTCAAACATTTGCAATCCTTCTATGAACTAAGTCATTTATTTTTATAAAAATAATACTAAATTATCATGGGGCAATGTTTAATCATTACTAGATTTACATTACTACCTTTCAATTTCTTTAGGAATATTGTCACAAGATCTATGAGGTATAAAGATTAATGAGAACAGGCTTGAGTTAAAGTGATACTGGCCTTTCATGATACATCAGCCCGAGGCTCCTCACATTGTAATCCCTTTCAGCTGATCAGATATACCAATCATATAAGCATTCACTCCATCTTTTTCTCAATCCTGTGTAGTCTCTCATAGATGTTAAAATTTTTTTTAGAATGATGTTTAACATGGGAGGTTGGGTATGAACCAATACTAAATCTCTGACTTTGAACTGACTTGGTCATTGTGGTCCTTGTGAACATTGCTTTTCACTCATTCTGTTAATATTTTCTTTAACTATTTCCAGGTCATCATTGTGACTTAGCTCTGGAATAGTAGGTAAAGGAGTTTTTGTTAATATGGTCTCCTCATGGCCAAAGTGAAGAAGCACCAGGGTAAAACTGATGGATTAATTCTGTGTTTTATTAATATACTGTAAAACTTGTTTTAGTTATTTCACCCCACCTTGATAATTTCCCTCAATCTTAAATAATCTGCTTAATTTCTTTATCACTTTCTCACATGGATTGAATATGGGATTACAGATGGAATTTAAAATGCACCTGACATTCTGAGGTTTCAATTAATCTTTCTAATAAAGTAGCAGGATCACTAAGAATGGATTGGGATTTTCCAACCAAAAGGAATTGAGTCTTTAAAACTTTGATAACATCATAAGCAACAACCCTTTGTGCAGGGTACATGGAGATATACTTTGAAAAGAGGTCATACGTAAGCAAGACAAAATTGTACCTGTTATATAATGATAGGGGTTCATCAAGTCATTTGCCCAAATTTTATTAGGTTTATTTAACAAAATAGGTTGCAATCTTCCTACATAGGAATTATTAAAAAATTTGGTCCTCAAACATACCTCACATTTGAAATCTATCCAGTATAGATGCATACATCCTAGGCCAGTAGAACTCCCCGAACACTATGCTCCACATTCCTAGATCTATAATGCACATGTTAGACAATGTATGCAAAAAATTAACTTTCCCCTCAAATAATTGGGTATGATGCCACTCAATGATTCAGTGTTAGTAATATTGACTTTATCTAAATGCACTAAAACTCAGGCAATGATGAAGCACTTTTGAATAGTTTTATCTTATCATAAATTATTGAATAATCTCGAATATAATTCTATCTTTTTAAAACATCAAAGGTTCACTGGTCATATATTTGAACCATTTTCTACTTCCATTGCATGCATAGAACTCCATGATTCTAAACATAAAAGCAAAAAATAATGGCCTATAACCAACAGCACCACTATGAACCATAAGGAAGCTTGTTTCTCTCTCTCAAAAAAGTGGACTTTCTAATCCACATGTTCATTTAATTTTATGTTCACACAACCCACTTGTCATGATTATGGGAAGGTAAAACTTCTCAAAAAGGCTCAGCCAATTAATATATCCAAATTGTACTTACTTCACCATTGCCTATGTTTTTGTGCACTTAGACATATTACATGGTTAATTAGGAAATCTACATTTTTCTTATTCTAACATTGACTTTATACATCAATAACAATATTAAATGACATAATCAAATTGTTGTCAAAACAGGCTTAATCTCACCAAATGATCATTGTTTAAATATCCATGATTAAGAAATTCCAGATTTTCATGATTTGTTATCACTATAATCTGTGACCCCTACAAAAATTGTTTCAATTTAGAAAACACCCACACATTTGCTAAGGCTTCCTTTACCATGGTTGAGTAATGGTTCAACCAATGACTCAAGAATATATAAAACCCATGGTTTCACATTTAATTGGGAAAAACATGACTCAGCCATAGCCACTACTATCAGTTTGTACATAAAATGGCTGATCAAAATTAGCATGATGCAAAATTATTTTATCCAGGAATATGGATTTGATAAGATTCAATTCATCTCTATAAAGTAGCAACCACTTCCATTTGACCTCTTTTTTAAATGACAGGCATGTGAAGGGTATCAAGAACAAAATTCTTGTAAAAACAGTTATAAAAATTATGAAGACCAACAAATTTAAGTAGTTGTTTTCTATTTTTTGGTTCTGGAAAGTTTTGTATAGCAGATACTTTATCTGGATGAGGTTTTATTCATTCCACTCCACAAGATACTCTTTTTCAAATTGATTTTAATATTCTTATCATTACACTCATTGAGAAATAACAAGGTGTTGTATGTGGTCTGATAAATTTCTTGATGTGATGATGATATCATCCACATACATGATGAGCAGGTTTTTAATCTTATTAGTTAGGATCCTATCAAGTAAATAAATCAAGTGTGCCTCACTTTTATCAGCCCAAATGGCACTCCCTGAAAAATATATGATTGTTTGCCATACATGAAAGTGGTCAATTTTGGTCCTGAGGATGTAAATAAAATTTTCATTAACTGGAAATCAAAACTACTGTGGTAAATATCATTTTCTCTTTAAATTTTGACAACATTTTGTATATGGTAGATGGTACATCATGTTCTAGAATCATTTTGCTATTCAAAAATCACACATGCAATCAGATGCAAGCTGTGCTACCCTTTTTTTAACAATGACCAGTAGATTATTAAATGCTGATGTAAATTTCTTGTAATATCCCATTTCCATCATCTGGTGGATTTGTTTATCCACTTCATTTTTATACTGATAGAACTTGGGGTAAAATTTACATTGAAATGGATCAGAATTGTTTAACTGTATCCTGCAATAAATCCTTTAATGATACCAGATTGCTTTGAGAATATAATCTTATGTTGACACAACAGTTTGAACAAAGCATTCATCATTTCTACATCCATATTAATAGATAAATTTTAACCTGAGATCTAACTCAGTTGTAGCTAATTCACACAACTCAGGTTCATTAACTGAAGAAGAATATAATCTCTAAACTTAATCCTTTCTGAAAGATCATTTCTTTTTTAACATAATCTACAACACAACCATGTCTATCCATAAAATTTGATTCTAAAATCATATTATGTATTAATCTGATTATAATCAAAAATACATGCTCTATGATTGCTGAGTTTTCTGCTGAAAAAATAATTTGACTTTATCGCTGTTGGCTCATGTAATTTGAAAAGTCTGTTTGAGTGGTAAAGAAGGGGTGGTTGGATTTACTTCATGAAGCTGATGAAGCAGATCATCTGAATAATGGATATCTCACTGTTTTTGTTTATTAAAGCTACAATGTATGGAGAGTTTTGCCTGTTTTAAAATGATAACTTCTGGACAACTATTAATAATAGCTTTTTTTATCTGAATCTGTAAGTTCAAAATAATCTAAATGGCAAGCCCTAGACATTTCAACATGGAGATTAGATTGTGTCTCCCCAAATTAGTCATGGGTCCCTGCAGTGAGAAATATTGCCTTGACAACTTAGTTTAATGATTGGCCTTTATATTTTGGTCTCTGGAGTTTTGACTACTGTATTAGTCCTAATATTGTGAGATTAATTTCCAGATCAAGAATCCACATTTTGGTCATTTCTCTGAACTTTCACATTGCTACCATGATTTTTATATGGCACCTGTCTTTTCACTTGGTGATTACTTTGGGCTCTTCTGTGGACATGCCTAGAGTATTAACTCCTAGAATTTTCATAAATAACATGGGTCATTTCTTTTTGATTTGGATGTCTTGTCATATGCATTCTTGTTCACTTTCAGTATTTTTAAAATATCTGTAACTTCTTCTACAGTATGCCAATCAGCTGCTCCCAATATCTGTTTGATGTAGTGAAGTTTCACTGCAAAACATGCACAATTTGATTCTCAGATAATGGGAAGATGATACATGTTTTGAACTTCAGACCTTGTGGCCTAAAAAACTGAGTATAGATTCCCTTATGGCAATTATATTTCTTATGAAACAATTGACAGCATATGCAGTCTTGTTTGTCCTCATGCCAAAAATTGTCCATTATGACTTGATGGTATTCATAATATATTTGAATCCCTTTAAACAAATGACTGCATAACTACCTTTGTAGAAGCATAAAGTTGATTTCTAGTAGTAGCCAACTTTTTCTTCTCACCAAGTGTACACAAGGTAAATAATTCCTCCAATGTGATTAGGTATTCAATGGGGTTCTTATTATATTTTCCTTTAAAAACTTTTACACTGATAAACTTTAAGGTTACAGCTTATATGGCAATTCCTTTGCGTTAGATTTCCATGCACACTTTGATCAGAATTCATCAGACTTTCCTCATCACAGAGTTGACTAAACCCCAGACTGGAATTTTCCCTTAATTTTTGGATTCACAGAAACTATATTATTTTCAGGTTAATTTTTACCTTCAGATGCATTCCCACTTTTAATTTGATCTGCTTCCTATTTAAATTCTTGTATTTGCTTTTCCAAATTTGTAATGAGATCACTTTTTGTTTGTACTTCTGACTTGATATTACATTCTTTTGTATCTCACATTTGCATTGCTCCAGACTATCTATCTCACCTGATTTTGCATACTCATTAATCTCCATTAGTTTCAAAGAAAATATTTCAACTTGGTATCAATTTTCTGAAAATGATTGGAGACTGCATTGGTGATAGCATCCATCTTTTTATATATCTTATGGACTTTCTCATCAGTCTGCTGGATTACTTTTTTTATAGTATTTTTCATTAAGCTGGAGAAGTTCTTTCTTTTGAAGATCTACAGAAGTTTTAACTTTGGCCTTCATCTCAATATATACTGTCTTGAAAAAGTATTCTGCCTTACAGTTAAGATGTTGAAATTCATTTTTTAAGGATTTATTATCCTCAGCTATTTGCTTCTGCAAAGTTTGGCATTTTTTCTTGAATCTTTAAATTTTATCAACATCTTTTGACTTTCTCTCATTTCATCCCTAGATTTATCAAATTTATTCCTCAGAGAAATAGCTAAAATTGATTCTTCTCTGATAGCTATTATTTCATCTCTATTCTACAGAAAATTTGGCCTCTATTTCTCTAGATTTGTTATATTTTTTTACTTGTAAATCTTTTGCACTAGCACCCAACCTACCTTCAAGAGTCCTAAAATTGTTTGAACAAATGTCAAATTTGGCATATATTTTCACAGAACTAGTATCTATCTGTATTTTATTTAACAGAACTATTATCTATCTTTGCATTTAATGTTTTAATCACATTCACCAGGGCAGACAAACTAAGGTTAGCCCTCCTATCATTTCACTAATATTATCCATATACTTAACACTAAGAATAGTCTATTATAAATTCCAATACTTTAAGATATGGATATTTTTTTAAAAAAATAATATATTTTTTTAACATACATTCATAAAAACTATCTAAGGTTTGTTTTCCCTTGTCTAGATCTAAAACAAAATCATCAAATAAAGCATACATAAAAATAGAGAAAAATAAACAACCAATGCTATCTTTAAACTTTTATTTATCTCTGAGATTAAGCTCTCAACTTCAATAATAGCATATGTTCACACATTATTTTAAAGCATTTTAAAAATATTAATGGCACAAACATGCACAAAAGAAAATTACTATTTCATTGATACTTTATGTGAATCATGTATCGGGTCATGAAAAAATACATTTACACTCATAGTGATACTGAGATTTAATATTTTGTGCCCAAGTTGGTTGCACAAAATTGTAATGGTACATACAAGTGGGCAAAGATCGACTTAATCAATACACACCACAAATTGGACCAAATTGAAATGGTAAAATGAAAGGCAGAGAGCTTTATCATAAATAGACATCACAAATGAAAGCTAAATTGAAATGGAACATAAGATGATAATGATATAATCTTTATTATATACGAAGATTTGGTCAGCAAATTGTAACAATACAACAAAATTAAAAGGTTCAGATTTGCTAATGCCCAATTATAATAATATGAAAATAAGGAAACCAATACTTCATACTAAAGTAGCATATAACTAGGAATGAGAGAGAATGAATAAGTTAGTTCTTTAAATCCAATATAAAAAATCCCTAATTAAAAAAATCCTTTAAATTCTATACATTTAGATTATCATTACAGAAATGTGGCCTTTTAACTATAAGATAAACAAATAAAGAACAAGAAACATTCTCAACTGCTTTACTTGTAGTTGATATGGTAATAGGCTAGCTTTTGAATTGACATCTTATAACCAACTAAATCAAACTCATAACATAAACAAAATAAAATGTATTCAACTTAATTATTTCTGTTAGTATTTCAATAGCATGCTCTCAGGTTTAGCATTCAAAATAATTAATGAGATTTGATTACTTGGCAAAATATAAAGTAGAAACAAAGAGTCTATTTTATTGAATCTAATAATTTATTTAATATCACTAAATTATTAATGTTTGGAATATAACTGCTTAGTAATAATAATTGCTCAGGTGATCATTAATATTTAAATATTCTCAGGTTAAAAATAATTTAATTACCAAATTCAAGTATTGCACAATGACCCAAGTGTATAAATAAGTGATTGTCAAGCATCGTTAGCCAAGAGGTCATTGCAGCTGCCTTGCAAGCAAGTAGTTGGTTGCAGACAGTTGTGGGTTCGTGTCCCGGCTGATGCTATGACATATGAAGTGATTAAAAAAACTTCACAAAGTGCCTTTAAGTAAAACAAGTAGTATCTCTTTATTTATGATGTGCATTCTCTTTTTCTTAGCAGTAACACTAAAATAACAAAGCATACTATCCATTTTCAACTGATTTCTATAACATTCGTGTTATTTAACATTTGGTGACAATATATTTATTAAGTTACATTTGTATCTGAATAAAAACCATTTACTCTTTAAAAATAAATAAGATGCAATAATAAAATAATATTATAATAATATCATTGATAATATCAAATGATTCCAAATCAAAAAATACATTCTTTAAAATAGGATCATACTATCTTTACAATCAATATATATATTGTAACATTTCCTCGTTTTGCTAGTTTCTGGTAGATCTTCTTTTTATACACTATAAAATGAAAATTAATCAAGCTATAGAGAAAGAAATATCTTGTTCCTATTTCAAAAAACATAGCTATATTTCCTGATTAACTGGCCAACTAATTATTATGACTGGGATTTCCAATGAAGTTAGTTTTAAATGTAAGTAAATGAAGTAATTTACGTAACTTATTAGCAATTTAGTAACCCAATAAATTTTCAACACTAACAATTAAAATATTCATTTAGCTAGCTTTCTGTCCTTTTTTTCTTTCTCTCTGACTTTCTTTTAACTTTTATAAAATTTAGCATTATGAATGCACACTTTTATTAAATATTAATTAAATATGCATATAGCAGTTATATATTTTATTAATACCTTTTATTAAATAATTATTTAAATCTAATTCTATAAAATATTGCTTATTAAGTGATACCATTTTATTTACAGATTAAATACTATAGTTTTATGACTCTAGTTATTAGTTTTATTTTATCTTTTTTTTATATGACTAGTTATCATAGAATGCACTGTTAAATGTTTAATAAAAGCATGTGGCATATCACATGGTTACAATATATATATTCATTATAAATACTACCAAATTATTAATTTCATAGAAAATACTATAATAGCTTATATTTTAAAATTGAATAACAAAATCTGAAATGCTATTAATAGTGTTAATAATAAAATTAAAAATAAATCCCAAGGAATTAATCATCTCATTTATGAGTCTTCATAATAATAAAAAACAATTTAGCTGCAAGAAAATCATTAGAATAAAAACCCAAATATTGTTTTTCCTTTAAAATATTATGCTTTTCTTAATATTTAATTATGCTAATTAACTTTTTTTAATAAAAAAAATCCAGAATCTTTGTGTAAGATAACATATTTTCTACTTATTAATTATTATTTTTTCTCTTAAATTTTTCCATTTCATAATTATAAGCATGAAATCTTTATTTTTTCAAAAAATAAGTTAAGAAATATCATTAGCTATTAATTTTTTTGTAATCTTTTAAAAGGCTGAATCAAAAAGAAATTTTTTTTATTTAACCATTTATTCAAAATAGTCTGGTGATAAGTTTTATTTTTAACTTTTAAATCTGTAGTTTTCAAGGTAAGCCCTATAGCTCCCTAGGAGCCACAGGAAAATCTGAAGGAGCCATGGAAAAATATATTCAAAATGGGGAGCCATATGGTTTTCTAAGTGAGCCATATTAAAAATATTAATAAATTTTATTAAAATAAATTATGTTTTTTAAAATTTCAAATGTTTTTATTCATTTTGCAATATCTTTTAAAAATAAAATACACATGAATTTGACCACTTTTGGAACAATAATAATAGTAAAAAAAAACAAAAAACAAATTTATAATTCTTATATAGCTTCCAAATTAGTGACATATATAATTCATCACTTTAATGATTATTATTCTCATTAAAATATTTAACAAAATTGGTGAGATCAATTAAAGACAAATACATACAGAAAAATAGAATTTGAAACGTTTTTCTATCTCTCTTACATTCTTGCGATTTGAAAGAAACAGAAATATTTTACGAATATAATTTTTTCTATTTTTTCTTGTTTAAATATATAGTTCCTAAAAATTTAAAAAACATTATTTTTTGACAGTTATGAGAACATTATCATAAATTTGTATTTTATCTTTCAGAGGAAAAAATTAATGATACAAAGTGTGCTATGAATAAAATTGTAATATCTTAAACAATTTTTGTAATTTTTTTCATAATTAAAATTATAATTTGATATTAGGATAATGATGGCTATTCAGCAAAGAAAAAATGCTGATGGTATTCCATGGAATATCTTACTTATGGTTTTATTCTATTAATGCAAGATAACACAATTCTAGTGTGCTTAATATGTAAAAATACATTAACAAATGATAGCATGCAACCATTGAAGTTGCTACATCATTTAGAAACAAAACATCCTGATGAAAAGGAGAATCCATTAGAATATTTTAAAAAACTACATGATGAATTTTAGAAAGTAACACCGATAAAACAAATGTTTAGGCAAATAAGTTTAATAAAGTTTAGTTGTGTCATACAAAATATCAAAGTTGATTGCAAAAACAAAAAGCACCACACAATAGGGGAAACATTAATTATTCCTGCTGTTTTGGTTGTACTTTCTATTGTTATGAACCAAAGTGTTCATGAAATTATTCAAAACATTCCATTAAGTAATTCATCTGTACCAAGATGTATCGATGAGATAGTAATTAATGTAGAGGAGCAATTAATTGTTCAATTAAAAGTGAAGAAGTTTGCTCTTCAAATAGATGAATTGACTTTAAGGAGGGATAATGCACTTTTGTTGGCTTATGTTAGATTTATGGGTGAATCATTTTTTGCTGAAGTAAGTAATTATTTTGTAGAAAATAATATTCCATTAGGAAATATAACTCCCTCTGCTACAGATGGTACTGTTGCCATGACAGGCAAATACAAAGGATTTGTTGTTCTTTTTAAAAAAAGCTATAAACTACTATTTTTTGTATACACTGTGTAATTCACTGAGAATATTTGCTTGTTCCTAACTTTTTTGTTAGGAGATAGATTCCATGATGCACTGTCTCTTGGGATAAAAATTGTTAATCACATGAAATCAAATGCTTTTCATGATCATTTGTTCTAACAGTTTTGTGAAGACAATAATGAAGATTTCAAACTTTTGCTTCTGCACACAGCTCTAAATTTTTGTAATTCTTTGGGACAGCATTAGTTCATTCACTGAGAACAATTAATTCTGAGAACAAATTATAGTTTTCAAAAATGTTATATTTTACCTATCAGATATTTTTGAAAAATTGAATATTCTTAACAAACAACTACAAGGATTTTTTCAATCATATATGAGTAAACTAAAAGTGTTTTGAATGAATATTGAACATCTCAAATTTTCTCAGTTTCTGTCGCTTGAATCTCAAAATGCAGAAATAAAAGATGATGACATTATTATATACATGAATCACTTTAAGTATTTATGGAATGACATGGAATCTTGACTTTATGACAATTTGAAAATGAAAGTTCCAGAATGGTAATAAATGCATTTGGAGTAGATGCAATTGACGTGGATATCATGCTACAAAAAATATTATTGAGAGATAAAATGATAGTACAGCTCAGGTTAGATTTTAAAATAACCAGTATGGCTTTTGGATAAATTATGAAATTGCAAACCAATATCCCCTCAACTTTGAAAAAGCACAATTATTTATTGTAACGTTTTCTACTTTGTATTTAGGTGAATATGAATTCAGCCAGTTCTTTTAATTAACCAAACAATTTAAGCATCTGGATATTGTGAAGAGAGGTGATCTCAGATTATCGTTGACATTATTTGAACTTAAGATTGAAGATTTTGCTAAATCTTATCAGGTGCAAGGGTCACATTACTAAATAAAAAAGATTTTTTAATATTAGTTTATTTTTTTATTTTATTTTGTTGGAGTCATTAAATAAATTGTTAATTTATAAAAGATTTTTAAAATAAAATATTATCAGTTTTAATGATAAAATTTAATTAAAAATGATTAAACAATTTTTTTTTACCTGATTTGTTGTTTACCAGTATTATTTCAGTTTAAATATACAATTAATTAGGAAAAGCAAAGCAACGCAGTTCCATTTTTATGCTTACGGCAAGGAAAATAGTAGTGGATTATTTTTTCCCATGAGTATATTGTATATGTTTGGAAAAATAAATGCAATTACAAAATTGTCATCCAATATATATAGTAAGAGAGAGGGCATGATGTAAAATAAAGTTTTAAAAGAGGCCACAGACAAAAAAAATTTGAGAATCATTATTCTAAATCAGTGATCTTCAACCCTTGGTCCGCAGACCGGTGCCGGGCTGCAGAAGTTTTCTGCTGGGCCGCAGGAAAGTTTGTAATAACAAAATAATAAGAGTTTAAACTTTTAATTAATATAAACAATTTGGTGATTTTTTCACCTCATTTTTACTCAATTAAAAAAAAAGAAACAGAATGAAAACAAAATCTAATCAATTATACATAAATTAATTTGTTTTTTAGTTATCACAGATGTTTATGTGGGGTAGGGGGGTAGAATTAAATTTTTTATTATTTTTCTAAAAAAATTTAAAAAAAAGTTTTTTATTATACAAACTCCATATATATATAATTTCATTTTATATATTTAACATTGTTGTTTTGATCAGTTATAACAATTATGCTCATCTAAAGCTAAGCAGTTTATATCTTTAAAAAAATTTATCTATAGACTTCTGCCGGTCAGTGAAACCTTATTCTTATTTTTGCTGGGCTGCAAAACCTTATCTTTATTTTTACCGGTCTACAGATGTGAAAAGGTTGAAGACCACTGTTCTAAATCATTACCTTCAACAGCATCTATAGTATCTACAATAATATTTTACAAAAACAAAACATAAGATTAGAACATTTACTAAAGATGTACATTTCTCTATCATTAAAAGTAAATTATTATTAACATAAAAAGTATTAATTTTGTCTTCTTATACCTCTTAATACAAAGATTGCAACCTTTATTTTTTTTTTTTTCATATGTCATAGCATCGGCCGGGACGCAACCTTTTTTACTTACTGCCCATATTTGTACTCTTGTTAACAGTATATTTTCCCTACTGCCTACCGATGCCAAATAACTTAATTCAGCACTTATTATGAAAATAATTGCACAAAAAATAATTTATAATAGTATAACAATAGATATATAACAATACAAAATAAATTTAAGCCTGCTGCCTACCGATGCCGAATAACTTAATAAGGCGCTTATTATGAAAATAGTTACACAAAAAATAATTTATAATAGTATAACAATAGATATATAATAATACAAAGTAACAAATTTAAGTCAATTTGAAATAATAAAATGTATTTAATTTATTTCGAACTTGAAAACATTAATTAATTTATTTAAGGCCAAAACAAAATAATAGATTAATTTATTTCGAACTTGAAAACATTAATTAATTTATTTAAGGCCAAAACAAAATAATAGAATCCTTGCGGCTGATGTTATCAACCTAAATAGTTGATATCTGGTTCAGATTTTGTTAGGAATAATCGAAGTTATTTTTCAATGATACTTATGTGTTTTTTGTTGTTAGTTCATTTAGGTTTTTTTTTTATCTGTCATAACATCGGCCGAGAAGTAAACCCGCTAACCTGGGACAACTGCTTGTAAGGCTGCTGTGCAGATCTCTCAACCACCAATGCTTGACTAGTTCACATAGTTAATGGCACTAAAACCCAACTTGATAAGGTATGAAATAGGAAAAAAAAGGCAGTAAGATGAATATTTTTTACCACAAATTTGTATATAACATAGATATTTTTTATTTTGCCAGAATTTCTGTTAACTACCAGTATCAAAATTGTTTTTGCTCTCTTCATTATATTTGATTTTAATAGCTCTTCTTGTAAAGCTACATCAACCTTGATAAAATTTGTGGTAAAAATAATCTGTGAATCAATCATGTACTTTCAAGTTCAAAATATTTTGCAGTTGTTTCTATGTGTTCAACTTAAATTCATAGAGGGGGCTGGTAAATCTTTTAATGTTATCCAGAGATACATATTTTATACAGGACAATTCAGGAATTATCGCAGCAACCAGAAATTATCGTGGCAACAAATTATGTTAAATAATGATATACTGTTTTTGCAACTGATAAGAATTGTATTGGTTCCTTGAAACTGCAAATTAATTTGATTAAATCTTCTGAAAACATCCCACCAAATAAAAGGCATCATTTTTATTGCCTTTAACTGTTTATAAAGATGTTCATTATTATTCTTAAAATCTGTATTATGCTATTGTATAAAGACACAAGTCAGAACAGACATGTACCTTTGAAAACCAGCATACTTCTATGTGCAAAAGTAATTATCCTGGCAAAGCTGATAAAACATTCTATCATCTTTGGCAATTGATTTGATCCTATTTATAGTTTTAATTATTGTATCTAAAGATGAATACAGACTTGAACTTACATGTTTTCCTGCAAGATGTTGTCTATGTATCATGCAATAAATACATAAAATAGTTGGTATTTAATTTCAAATAAGCAACAAATCCATTATAATGACCTACCACTAATGATGTGTCATCAGGAGCAATATTGATTTTTTTTTTCAAAATATATTTTTACAATCTGAAAAATTATTATTTTTTTGTATTGGCAGTGGCAAATTCATTCAATTGCATTGAAATTTTAATATTTTGAAGAATATTAATTGATTTTCAACATTGACTGCCATTTTATCAGTGTATTATTTCATAGTGTTGGCACTATGGTGCATGATTTTAAAAACATCAGGTATATCCTGATGCATTACAGTTGATTGAATTCTTTGATGCAGGGAATTATCAATGTTGTGTCAATATTATGGCTTTTGCCAGTTTTTACTATCAATTTTGATATTTGATAAATTACAGTTAATCCATTTCCATTCTTTGCATTAAGTTTTTGAAATGTGAATGCAATTGTTGAATACATTTTGAATTTTTTTGTAGATCTCTTGAACATATTCTATTGATTTGTCTTTTTTTTTGGAAGTGCTTTATGGCAAGATTCTCACCCAATCAAACTGATTTTATTACTTCATTTAATAACATTCTGTGGCACAATAAACACATAGGAAGTTGTTTATTTGTTACTGATTTAATAAAACCCATTTTCAAGTATTCTGGTAAGTAGCCATGAGTATATTTCTGTTTTTGAGATATGGATTAAAATTTGTTAAAAAAAAATTATAACTTTTTACAAGTGGACTTAAGATCATACTAAATTAACTTCAAATATTCATGGATCACCATAGATAAAGTGATAGGTTTTGCAGTTATTATAAATTGTTTGACTATTGTTACAAGTCATGCATAGAGTCCCACAAGCTCACTGATTGTTTCTTGTATTGCCAATGAAAAGCATAATTGCAAACAATATATGCATGACAATACTGAAGTTGGAATCCTTATAGATTTGTACCAAGTTAGCATATTTCATGATTGGCATGAGCAATTCTGCAAAAAAATAAAAATGTGTTTGTTGTGCATCTATAGTAATCTATGGTTTTTCATTACTACCTGTCTAGAAACTTTAAATGCCCACTAATGAGTAGTAGGGACCAGGCACACTTGTCTTAATACAATCAGAAAATGGTTTCAATTTTTTTTCATAATTAATAACAAATCCAATTTTCTGTTATTTTCATCGAAATAAAATATACATCCAACTTGTTTATCAAGAAATTTAAAATATTACATTTAAAATGAAATTATTCTGTAAGCCTTAAAAAGTAATGTCTATTTAATGTCTAAAAAGAATCTTTTATTTAAATTTATTTAAACAAACATTTGCAAATTCAATACTAATGATTATTTTTATAATGTTTTTGTACTTTTTGATAATATAAGAATATATCATTTAACAAAGATGTTCAAACTTTTACATCTTTTTTTATTTAAAAAAATGCTTTTTTTCTCGATCAGTATTGAAACGGTAAGATTCGCTCTGCGAATCTTACTTTGACCTTTCCTTCATTCTTTACCTACCCTTCTCATACTCTAATTTAAATCCTAGTCCTGTTGTAAAGTGTGTGTTGTGTTTTAATTGGCAAGATATATATTATATATATGGGTAATATAGCAGGACAAGTTTGATAATCTAAAGGGATGGTAAATTGATTAATTGTATTTATAATTTGAAAGTATGTTTGCATGTGGGTATATGTATAAACACATAAGTCAGTTATGCCAAGACTACATATATACTTCAATATTATCTTTAAGGCTTATATTTAATATTATTATTTTGCTCTCTTATTTTAAATATTTAAAAGATCACACCACAAATTTTTCTTATTAGAAAGAAATGACAATAGGAAAGTGGAGCAATAGTAGTTCCCTAATGCAATCCCACAGGGATAAACTAATAAAATGATAACATTTTTGGCAAGTTGCAGATGTTATCAACAAGGAAATAGACAATCTTAAAGCATAATATTTAGACAATCTTAAAGCATAACATTTTTTTAAAAATCTTATTCTGTAAAACTGTAACAAAAGAATTAACGTAGTTAAGATTTCTGAAAATAATGTCACAAAAGTAAAAGCAGTATTCTGCTGCAGCAAGACAACATGGGAGATTAATTTCATACTTTATGAATATATATAGAGTGCGATTTTGTAGTATAATATTATTAGATCTTGTAAACCACACCCTAATGTGTGTGAAACTAAAATGGCAGAGAAAAGGTAGGCAGGGTGTCATTTTTTTTATCTAGAGAATGGTCATTCTGCAGAACAATACTACCTGTGTGCCTCCAACTGTAAGAAGAAGATGCCCATGACCTGCTGCTGCCACCAGTGAAACCAGGAAAGCTGTTGCTAATGCTATAGAGAGTGCTGCCACCACTAGACCAACAGAACAAAGCAATTATAAAGTGAAAGCTTGCTATCCAGTGATATGGAATCCAATGAATGATCAAAACTATTAAGTGCACTAACAATGCTACAATTGATAAACTAAGGTAATTTTCCATTGCAAGAGTGCTTAAATGTTTATGTGTAATTTCCCGAAACTATAGCTAAATCTGTCACAAATTCAATCTGTATAATTAAATTGTAATGTACTCCTACAACTATATCTAAATCATATGTAACTTGGCTAATCTATTCTTTAAACTATATTTTTATGCTAGAGTGAAAGCTCTAGAATTTAATAAATTATTTTCTCTATGATATTTTATTATGATAATAAACCTGGATAACCTTTAACCGAGCAAGTGAATCTCATTCACCTTACAAAAAACATGCCACTACATTTCTATGTGAGTTAATCATATAAGCAGCCAATATTTTATGTCATATCTCTTTCCCACTCACTGGCTCAGATGTTATCTTTCACTATATATGTATTTCTGTGGATTCAGTGAATTACATTGTTTTGTATAGTAGTTAACTCACCCATAGTGATCTATTTATGCTATCTCACATACTTATTTGTTTATTTTAAATTGAAGTATAACACGTGGGTGCGTGTGAAATTATACCTTTAGATATATTTAAACATGCACAATTAAACATTAAGTTTCTAAGAAGCCCTTCATTATGCATTCATAATCCATTTTAGTTATTATTATGACAATGTTGAATGTGGTTACTGTCTTGAAATTATATGATCTACCTTAATCTTTAAGCTGATAAATATGTAGATCTCTTTGAAATCTTTTGAGATGAATGCCACTATCATTAATTAATATTATTATTATACTTTATATGTGTTGCTAATGCAGATATATTAGTATGATTTTATTATGCTTTGTCAATCTTCTCCATAGGGTACATATGGCTAAGACCATCCCAAATCATAAAGGTCCCTGCATCAGAGTGGATTTGGAAATCTCACCTAGGGACAGAGCTGTTCAATCATGCATTCATGGATTTTACTGGAATGAGGGTTCAGTCTTGTGACCATGCTTATTTGTGATGAACCCTTCACAGATGACAATCTGAAATATATCTATGACACAGCTTTGTGGTGTCAATACACCATCCTCCTAATAAGTTTGCATACATATTCTCCAGCATTAACAATCACTCATTTGCTCTATATTTATCTATAGCACTACAGGTATCATATTACTTAATCCTTCTCTATTCTTGCACATATTAATCTCACATAGTTATGAATGATGACTCTCCTAAGACTATCATGATTTTAATCCCACATACATCCCTTGATTAGCTTCATAAGTCTCATTACTAATGTAAGTTACTTATAGTTACATATAATTGTCTGTGGTTATAATACATTACTACCTATATCATACACACTTGCATCTGTTAACCTGATCAGGTGTTGTTTCAATAAGGCATATTGATCTATGATTTTATCCTCTATTTACCCATGAAAGTATAGAGTCTCAATTAATAAAATATTTCACCATAGTGAAATAGTGTATATTATCTTTCATATATATATTTTCTAACCTTAAGCACTACAGATTATTCGTGTAATTGTATAATTAATGAAACCAACCTATTAATGTATGCATGCATATATATATATATATATATATATATATATATATATATATATATATATTCATTTGACAATTATTAAATTTTGTATTAAATTATATCTGTTGTTGCTGTTACATGTCCGTATCCATATTACCTTATTAATGCAGTTCTAGAATTTATTAAAGGTTTTAGAATTACTTGCCCATTCACCACCTATAAATACGGATTGATAGTATGTTAGTGAACTAGGACAGGGCTTATTATTATTATTAAAAGTCTCATGTGTCTCCTTGATCTCTAAGACTAGAAGGAAATTTATTACTAATAGCACCAGGAGCATTGTTCTTATAGTGGAGGATGTGGAAGCACAGGCAAACAAGTTCAGACTTAGTACTCTGTTGGAACTGATCACCCAGAGGTGCTGAGATTATCTGTATACTGCTTGGAATCTGCATCTTGTTAACAGAACTTATGAACCTGACCATTACATAGTAAAAATTTTTTTACTGCATGTGCCTCAGCATGTGGCATGAATTGGTATTCCATGACCCTGAAGAAAGCATTTTTTCCCCATACAAATGTAATATATTGTGGCATAATAGATGTATGTATGTAATTATTTTACCTAAGGGTGCCAAAATGTGGACAATATATGTATAACTCATAGTCTTAGATTTCATGTTTCTTTTTAGAAATCTTATGCAGCACATACCATCAGAACATGAGACTTTTTGAACCATTATAATCCACATACCTGAGATTGTTGTATATATAAATTTTAGTTTAAGACAAAGAGTGTTTCTTCATGTCTGTTGTAGCAATTTCGTATCATGTATAATTAATTTTCCAAAACTAAGTAAAATATTTAAGTGAAAGTGTATTAATAAATTTGAATACGACCAAAAAATGCCAATAATCTATAGGTGTTTGAGAGTGATGGTGTGGCACCCAGGGATGACCTAAATGAATGAAGTCATAAATAAATATTGCCATCAAAGTAGGACGTTTTTCTTTTCTGTTAAAAAAATATATCCATTAACTTTAAGATCAAGTGAGGTATTATGGATCAGAATGAATAGGATACAACATGACTATTAATGGTTTTGAAAGATGTGTAGGGAGATGACTATTAGTATTGGAAGGGATGAAATAAATATTGCCTGATCTAGTGAATGTTTCAGATTAAAAGAGTTAACTGGAAGACAAGAATGAACTGGCCAGCACTGTTAAATAATTTTTTATTATTTTATATTTTGTTCATTGATGTAAATTTTGATTAGTATGCAACACAAACATTAGCAAAAGGTGCAGTAGGAAAATGGTAGAAAAGGTGTATAGGAATGACCATAATACTGGGAAAGGAGAATAGCAAAATAATTTATTAGCCAAAATAGTAAATAAGACAGTAACAAGAAGAGCAAATAAGCCATTAGCAAGAATAGTGAATAAGACATTAGCACAAATAGCAAATAAGCCATCAGCAAGATAGCAAATCAGCTTTCAGCAAGAATTACAAATAATCCATTAGCAAAGTAACAAATAAGCCATTAGCGGGAATAATAAATTATAAGCCATGGATAACATGAAGGAGGTAGATGTGGATGAAGGGGAAACTGAGAATAACAGTCAAGGTGAGCAAGAACAGGAGGAGGAATTTTATTCATTGGAATTTTCTAAAAATCCCACTTAATATTACTAGGACCCTATATCCAATGTCAGAACTGGGAGGCTTTAACTTAAAGTATATAGGGAATTGTTCAGACAGAGTAGAGTAAAGGCTAGAAGAAACGATGAAAAAAAGTGAGAAGGTATGAAGAGGAAGGAAGAAGAAAGCTAAAAAAGGAACGAAGAAATTAGGAGAAGGGAGGAAGAAGCTAGAAAAATGGATGAAAAAATTAAAGGAGTTAAAAGATTATTCATGCTAGAATTGGAAAGGATACGAAAAGAGAATAGAAATGCCTAACAAAGGACTAATAAAGGATATATAAAGAACATGAAGGACATGAATGAGAGGTTGAAAAAGGTAGGCAGAGAAATACACAAAGTCAGCAAGAAGGTAGATGGGTTAGTCAAAAGCATGGACCCCTTAACAATAACACACAGAGTAAACCACTAATGTCAGGGCTGAGGTCCAACAGATGAAAAAGATTGTAGAAAAAGCTGTTACAGAAATGCAAGAGTTACAGGAGGAGCTTAGGAAAAAGGTTTGTGAATTGAAAGAGAACTAAAATCATGAACATGATGTGGCAGCAAGAGAAAGAGATGAGCGCCAGCATTTAGAACCTACATGGACTGGCACAGAAAAGGAAAACAGGTCAAAAAATGCTGGAATGGATACAGGGAAGAGGAAGCAGTATTAAGAAACTTGAGGGCAAGGTAGGCTGGAAAAAAATCCCAGGTCCAGAGAAATGTTTTTGACTTTATGACTGATGCTAGGAAGGACAGTGGTGCAAATCTAAACATTACTATCATGGACCATGACATGCCAGACTTCCAAATATAGGCAACACAGAGCATAGAAGTATTGTAGATAGTATAAAAAGGATACTATGAAACAGTGCCACCAAGGAGAAAATATGTTCAGAATTAGGAGCTCAATCCCACATGGACAAAGTTATATAAATCAAAATCATCAGGATAGAAGTAGCAGAAAACTCTCAATCTCACTTAGAAAGTCTCAAAAACTTATTTTATTTTTATAGAACCGGACCACCCAAACAGACCACAATTGCCATTTACTACTTACAAGGGTATGCAAGAAATTGGTTGGGGAATTGTGAAAGAAAATCACACATTTGAGATATATTGTACAGCACTCTTGAAGTATTATTGGAGTGAGGAGCATTAAAGCAGGATCATAAACACCATATATCAGGAAAACATGGGTAATCTATCAGGAACACACACACACAGTTCTTCATCAACCAAATAACCCAAATCAGGTCCCTTACAGCATTTTCTTTTTCAGACACCCAAATGATGATCATAAAGCACAACATGCCTTTTCCCATTCAGTAGTTGATGGCAGGAAGTAGGATTAAGAACATAGAGAAGGCAGCATTCCTAACAACTTTGGATTTTAGCCCATGAGTTAGGGAACCACCAGAAATGGTATGGTAGATGAAGAACTCAAAGCTAGAATTATTAACTGTCAGAAGTTGATATGGGAAAAAAGAGGATCAAATGATTATTAAAAGAGAGTACAGTAGATGACTTTCAGGGACCCTGTTAGATAGTTCCTATGACTGCCATCCTTCCCAAATTCAAAGAAATATGTTGCATATCATGAACCCATTATCTACCATTATACAAGAAGTGGATACCATAGGGGAGTTTTAAATTGGTCTATGTCCCATCATAAATATTACAATAGAAACCCTAGCTATAAAGGCCCTATAAAGGCCATCATTGATACAGGCAGCCAAATCTCATGCATCTCAAAGGGACCCAAACTACCCACCTGACCAATCAAAGTGAAGTTGGGCAATGAGAGAAAAACCAAAACAGAGCTGCCAAGTATGGTTAGATATATTGGTGGGGCAGGTAGGTGACCATGGGACATATATTCCTGGTGATCATGGGAAAGGTGCAGGATGTAGTAATTGGATCAGATTTCTTGACTCAACACAAATGTATCTTCAGCTATGAAGAAAATGTATTAATCTTCCACCAGGAAAGAGTTAGCTTAAATGGTTTAAACAACCACCAACATGTTCAAGTTAGGTGTATGTAGACCAGCCTGGATTAAGACATTCATTCAAAATAAAATTTAAAGAAATCATCATTGGAGACCATGGAGGAGAAGATCCAATTATCACATTAGGGAAAATTCTGCAGATATTTTCTCATATCCCTGGAGAAATGAAAGGTTGTGTCCATAGAAAACAGGTAAAGGAAAAAACCCACTATCAGACTTGCACATATCCCATTTTCCTTTCAATATCAGAAAGAAGTAAGCATCCAGATCCAACATATGATTGACTGGGGGGGGGGGTGATTGAGAAGTGATCCACACCACATAACAAGCCATTGGTGTTTGTGAAAAAAAGGATATGATTGACTGGGGGTGGTTGAAAAGGGATCATCACCATGTAACATCTCATTGGTAGTTAGGAAAAAAGGATGGCTCCATAAGGATGTGTTTAGATTGCTAAAATGCTTAATAGCATAACAGTGCCAGAACAGGACATACCTCATCCCATAAAAAATATTCATAAGCTTCTCTACAAAGATCATTTTTTTCCAACTCTGGAGTTAACTGCCAGCTATTGGCAAATGGTTTATACCCCAAAACAGAAAAATACACTGCATTCAATCAAAAATTGGCAAATGTATATGTTTAGGAGGATATTCTTTGGGCTAATAAATAGTGGCATCAGCCTAATGAGGTACCTGGACCAAATTTTGTCAGAGGATTAAAAAAATACTGATGTGCTATGTGGATGATGTAATCACATCTAAGGACCCCAAACAACACCTGGAACACCTGAAGCAGTTATTCCATGAATGCACTCTTAAAAATTATTACTATAAATGTAAAAAAAGTAGTTTTGCTCTGCATCAGATTTTAATCCTAGATCATATTGTAAATGGAAAGAGAAATTCAGGCCCATCCTAACAAGATTGAAGCCATTGAAAATTTTCTATGTCCAGTCAACACAAAGAAGGTTAGGTTCTTTTTAAGCCTCTCCACAAATTTTACCCCAGGTTTGCAAAACATACATCATCCTTGTTGGAATTGTTGAGACAGGATCACCTTTGGGAATGAACCTATATCCAGGAACAAGACTTTAACATAATGAAGAAAAATTTCCTACAAGCTGTAATGTCTATCCTACAAACTGTAATGTCTATCCCAATTTCATACCCATTTTTATTTACAGACTGTTAGTAGTCAGAAAAGCCTGGTGTTGTTCCAGTCAATCAAGATGGTCAAAACATCAGGTGCTTTATTTTAGCAGCCCCACTTTGAAGGGAGCAGAAAGGAACTATGCTGCAGAAAAGAACTGTACTGTTACTGAGCAAGAAATCTTAGCTATAGTATGAGTGTGTGATAAATTTAAGTAAATATTGTTGGCCTCAGAAGTGATTATTATCACAGACCATCTGAATAATGAGCAACTATTGCAAAAATTTGACTACAAGATCATTTACTGCCCTAAGACTAAGAACATTGTGGCAGACATATTGAGTCACCACCCTGTAGAAATGAAGTTGTACAATCCCATACTTGATGATCAGCCATGCATAATTATGAACAATATTTTACACAATGAGATAGAACAAAAATTGAAAAACCTCCAATACTGGCAGGAAAGGGGAATTACATTAGATTGCATTTATAATTAGAAATGTAAATAATTTTCAATGCATTCACTAGATGGTGAAATCACCTTGTCAATGATCGGGGTATAAAATGTTTGTTGCTTAATGTTATTGGATTTTATTTTATTAATGGATGATCTTCATTCCTTACCTATACTCATACCCTAGTCCTATTGTAATGTGTATGTTGTGTTTTAATCAGCCAAGATATATGCAAATGTGAAGTATTTATCATATATAGACAAATTGATAATCTAAAGAAATGGTAAATTGATTAATTGTATAATTTGAAAGTATGTTTACATGTGGGTATATGTATAAACACATAAGTCAGGTATATTGAGTCTACATATATATTTACATGTGGTTATATTTATAAACACTTAATTCAGTATGCCGAGACGACATATATATTCAAATATTATCTTTAAGACTTTATATTTAATAATATTTTGTACTCTTATTTTAAATATTTAAAAGATCACACCACAAATTTTGTTTATTAGAAGAAAATGAGAGTTGGAAAACTGAACAATAGTAGTTCCCTTATGCAATCCCATAGAGATACATTAGTGGTTTAAGTAATTAATTTAGTAAAATGATAATATTTTTGGTAAGTTGCAGATGTTATGAACAAGGAAATAGACCATCTTTGCTTTATAACATCTTATTTTGTAAAACTGTAACAAAAGAATTAATGTAGTCAGGATATCTTAAAATAATGTAACAAAGGTAAATAAATGTACTTGTGGCATCCTGCTACAGCTTTTAGATAGTAAAATAGATAGTAAATGCCTCAGGCATGGTGGTAAAAATATGTTAATGGATTATTTTACCAGAAGGTAAGCCAATATAGGAGATTAATGTCATACTTGGCAAATATATATAGAGTGGAATTTTGTAATATAATAAAGTTAGATCTTAATTTTTATTATAGAAAAATATTGTTAATCTTGTAAACCAGAACTCTACAAATGTGAAACTAAAATGGTGGAGAGGTAGGCAGGGTGCCATTTTTTTATGTTGAGCTGGTATTTTTATGTCAGCTCATACTCATACATATATATACACACATATTTTGTAAAAATATAAATATGTTTTATAATACATAATTTTTTAAAAAAAAAAAGAAATAATACTTAATTTTAAAATGGAGTTTTGAGAAGTTAAAATAAATTAGATCAAAATCTTGCATGTTTTTGATAAAAGTTTGTCTTTTGTTTAGTCTTTAAAAAAAATTCTTAAAGATAGAAGGGAAAAGAAAGCAATTAGTTCTATTGTTGGGGCTTTGTTAGTGAAGGTATTTTATGCTATCTATTACGCTGATCAATTGGAATGTTTCTTTGGAATTTTAAAATAAAATATTAAATAAAAGAAGAGAACATTAAAGGTGTGAACTGAAACTTTAAAAAAAACTATAAATTACAGACTTTCCTTTTGTTTAAATTAATTAGATTTCTGCCAAGGTCAATACTTAATCTATAAATAAAAATTCGGCTTGGACTCATCAATAGTAAAAATCGTAAAATTAAATAAATAAAAAAAAATAAGAAGCGCGAAAAGAAAATGTTGAATGGCTAGATCTAACAGAACTTTCCCTTTTGGGAACCTCTTCCTATTACCACCTGGAACTGCTTTGTAAATGCCGGACATAGAGAGCTAGCCAAGGAGAATGGACTGGAAAGACCACGGACCAACTACGATGAATATAAAGTGGAATATTCCACCTACACTGATCGATCATGGTAAATAGACTTTTTTTTATTATAATTTCAAGAGACATTTGCATAATTGAATTTAGAATAAAAGAAAGAAAAGCCTTCACTTCAAATATCTCAAAGTTTCAGCAATTGAAAGGGAGGGATATGTAGTCTTTAAGTAGATGTATTTACTAATTCAAATTAATCAACATTATATTGTTGTTTTTTTTTTTTTTGGGCTACGTTCTATTAATTAAATTACCTTTAGTTTCTATGATTGTTGTTCTTATAATGTATAGATATGAATAAGAAAAATTGTATACTTGATCTAAGGACAAGTAAAAATTTAAGATGAAAAGATTTAACATTAGAAAGAGGAGGTTTGAATGAGTTTGTTTTTAACACACTCTTATAGTAAGTTGGCCCTGAGTTCACTCATGGTTATATACCATGATATTTGATGAAAATATTGTATAATTGGTAAAGTGACGGTGCATGTTCCTTCGAGAACGATACATGTTAATTCTTGATTAGAAAGAAAAAGGATTGGGAGGGTTTGATTTGACAAGTACGAGGAAAGAGAATAACCAACAAATAGAATAAAGATATAATAAATATTTCAACAATAGTGAAGTGTCAATTTGTTTGTTTTTGTTTATTATAATTAATTCTTATAATTCATTTTATAATCTTTTGGTCCATTAAAAGAAAATTATTTTAAGATTTGCATTTGGTGATTGCCATTCGTAAATAAATTAACCGTTATTAAGAAATTTTATAATACGATCTAGGCAGAAATGTTTGGTGGTACCCTCGAACAGCCACCATATGTTGCAATCTCATGAAATTTAAGAGCATAACAAAATGTTTTGTTACAATGTAGAGAATAATCATCCTGTAGCCCTTATATATGAAGTTTAGAAAGTAAAGATATTTCACTCACTCGTAAAACTCTATAATAAATAAACATATATTATGTAAGTAATATTAAATATTTTAATATTGAATAAATATTTACCAAGACTATATTAAATAATAATTGAACTGCCCTCTAGTGCTGTGTTCAATAACTTTTTACAATAAAAAATTCAATCACTTCTAAGCTATTTTAGATCTTTTTATTTAAAGTTATCTTAACAATAACAGCCAGAGAGCAAATAATTCAGACTATATATTTTAATGTCAATTGAATTTTTATAGCACTGATATTAAGTTTAGAGAATACTCTATAATAAATAAACATGTTATATATGTAATGTTAAATATTTTAATATTAAATAAATATCAGTTATTTAATAAACAATTTACATTACAATATATAGATGAATTAAGTGTGGTCTCTGGCTGTTATTATTCTAGTTCACTTCAAATAAGAAGATCTAAAATATGATAAGAAGTGGTTCATTTTCTTACTCTAAAAGGTATTGAACATGGCAGCTAGAGGACAATTTAATTATTATTTAAAATATAGATTTGGTAAATTTCACGATATATTTATTCAAAATTAAAATATTATTTATGATTATATATTGTAAAGTTTTCCACGTTTTGATAGATCTGGTAGACCTTCTTTTTACACACTATAAATTGAAAGTTAATCAAACTATGGATAAGAAAATATCTTGTTCGTATTTCTAAAAACATAGCTATATTTCCTGATTAACTAGCCTACCAATTATTTTGACTTACACTATCGACAGAATCAGCCTTTTATTTCTTTTTATAAGGGCGCCAGGATTTATATAAGAATTCGCTGAAATCTGTCGCATCGTGTCTCGAAAATTTAAAAAAAATGATTTTAAAAGAATCGGTGTCATATTTTACCATAACTAAGATTATTTTTTAGATATTATTATTCCTGGAGCTTAGTCAACAAATATTGGCAAAGGTAAATTATACTTTCAAATCTTAATAAACTAATATTAATAAATTTAATAATAAGAATCAATAACGTACAATGAAAATGTTGATGAAAGCAAAATATTTTATTCCAATAAATTAAAATATTTTAAAGATAAATTAGTTAAATAAAATTAGAAAGGTCATGCATGCTAATCCAGGTAATCACTTTACACAATTAACACAATTCATTCTTTTCCATTCTCTCTTTATAAAAAAATTCATGGATCAAAATGTCTCATAAATCAGGGAATATCTCTATCAGGGTTATATCACAAGTTTATATTATGGTATTGTTTGCAAACTTAATTTAATCACTATTAGGATATGAATAGCTTAGCTTACCAGTAAGTTTGTAAAGATTTATGGAATCCTGAGCTTATAACTGGTCTCTCCTTCTGGCATCTGGTCCATTCTGTAGCTGAAGCAAAAAGCTCTCTTGTGATGACCTTCACTGCAAAAGACAATGGTCACAAGGTTCCTTTTCCATTCTTGCATGACGACTTTGTTCAGCAAGTGAGTAGTGTTCATGTGCAAACACATTTCACAGCAACAGGTCACTATCATGGAAACCTCCACTCTAAGAACACATAACCAGAAAATAAATGAAAGACCTAGATTGAAGTTGTCCTCTTTTTTTAGTTTTGAAACTTTTGCGCATATTATTATTATCATGGCACTTAGGTTTATAATCTTGTACATTCTTTATCAAATTTATGTTACAAAGTCTTTATTTTTTTAAGCATAATTCTGTCATCTTTAATTACCTAAAAAGACTTTTCTAATTGTAATCTTTTTACTTTTGGAATTCTTTTACTTTTTTAATTGTAATCTTTTTACTTTTGAAATTTTTTTAATTTATCTGGATTAGTATATTCTTTCCAATTTTAACTTTTATTTTTAAATACATAAAAAAATATGAACAAAAAATACGTTCATTGAACGTTTTAAAAAAAATTATACAAACTAAAAAAAAATTTAATTGTGTCTTTTTAATAAGATCACTAAATTTACTTTTTCCTTTAACTTTTACCCAAATGCCAATATATTTGTATCTTATATAAATAAACGGTACAATATATTGTAACGGTATATGCCGTTACATTAATTTAAAATTAGAATAAATAAATTTTTTTTTAAGTCCGTAAATAAAAAACTAAAAGCTAAAATTAAAGAGTTGTTCAATATATATATATATATTCACACAGATGCAAAACATTAAAAATTATTTTAAAAAAAAAATACAAGATCTAAAGATAAAATATTTTTGTAAATGGAAATGATGAGTTTATTAATTATCGAAAAGCAAGCTAGCCCTTGGGGCTCTTATATAAAAAAGTCAGATAAAATATAGATAAGAGAACAAAAATAAATTAGATGTCCAATAGAAGCAAATGAAGGCTCGGACCATAATGAAAAATTGAAACAGGAAACCATTGTTCAGTGAATCCGGATGATCGGTATAAAAGGAAAAATATTGAAATTAAGAACAGTTCCAGCTTGATTTCGTGACAAGGGTGATAAGATGCACTTGTCACTCTCTCACTTATTTCAAATAAAATGACTGTAATACCAGGATTGAACCAGCTAAGGCCACTTCCAGAACAACAGACCGGACTTCAAATAGAGACATCACACGAATTGGCACCAGGAACCAGGATTCTTCTACTGTAAGACATGAACTATAAAATTTAAAAATAATTAAGAACTTTCGTTAAGATTTTACAAGCTTTTAAGATTCAGCTAACCTAAATTTTAAAATGAACTCTTATCTGACTTTCAAGTTTTCAAATTAATTATTAATGTTTAATTTTTATACATTTGAGTTTGCTAAAAATCATTTCCATTTTTTTTATATAATTATTAATATTTATTGTATAAATCATTTAAATGCATTAAATTTAAATTGGGTACAGATGCTTGCATAGATTTGTTAACGTTTAATTATGTTTTTGTTTTCATATTTGATTAAAATATATAGACATTCGGTAAATAATGATACCTTATGGTGAGTATCTAAAATGTATTTATTTGGATATCTTTTAAGTTATTGGTGTCAATGCAGCATTTTATGATGAATGCCATTGGGTTTCTTGTAAATTTCCTTCTGCAATTCCATCAATGATTTTATATTTTGATCGTTTATGTTTATTTTGAAATGTTTTTAACTGTGTAATCTATGTAACCAATCTATACTCAACATTTTAAAACAAACTATTATAAAATTCATCTGTGCAAAATTATATAAATGTTAAATTTAAGTTGGGCATGAATGGCTATATAGATTTGTAAAGTTATATTAATTAATTAAGGGAGGGTTAATCTTAGATTATTTGTTTCATGGTTGGATTGGCTTAATGGATTGGATATATCAGTGTAATTAGTAAATGTAGTATGAGGTCTGCCATGTGCAGGATCGCATTATATGCTGCACACCCCCTTTTTGCCTATGGAAGGGGATAGTAAGATGGAAAATGCAGTTCCTTCTTATGGAGTTTTTTTTTATTGTTCTTCTTGCCAGACAGATGTAGCATTCCTGTTTGGATGAGAGTCAATGTCTTCTTAACCATGCTGTTCAGATGTACATTCCTGACAGTATGGTATTTTGTGCTGTCATATTCATACTGCATTGAATACATTGATGTATCAGATGGATTGATGTCAGTTTAACTGTGAACTTTTGGCCTAAGGTTAAATCAGAGATAGAATATTTTATTTCAAATGCAATCTATGCAGTTTATTCATACTCAACACTCTTAAAAAAATATTATTAAATTCATCTGTGAGGATAGTTTAAAATTTTAAAATAATAATTTAAATTAAAAGTTAATATTAAAATCTAAAATAACAAATGTTATTCCTCAAATTTTAAATATTATATATGTACGTTAATAAATGTTTGTGTATTAATTACTGGCAGTGGCTTTTATTTTTTTTTATATTTAAGATATAGATTAAATAAAGATACATATTATTATCTCTGTGTCTCCACTGAGCTAGTGGCAAGAGCTGACAGTCTTAATAAATAAAAGTTGGATCTTTAACAGTGCGTATCTGCCTACTCTATAAATTTTCTAGGTTCAAGTAGCCCAGTGGCGCTCTGTAGTGCAAATACATTAAGACTGGAAACTTTCATAACTCCCAGACTATTATAATATATATATATATATTATGTGTTTATTTATTATGGAGTTTTAGTTGTGAATGACATATCTCTACTCTCTAAACCAGTGGTCTTCAACCACAGGGTGGCAGAGCAGCACCGGGCCACAGAAGTTTTTTGCTGGTCCATGCCAGACTGGCAAAAAAGTTTGTAATAACAAAATAATAAGATTTTAAACTTTTAATTAATGTAAACAATTTTTATTTATTTTTTTATTGCACTTTTACCTGATTAAAAAAAAAAGAAACAGAACAAAAACAAAATCTAATCAATCATACATAAATTAATTTATTTTTCTAGTTATCACAGATGTTTATGGGGGGGGGGGATAGAATTCAATTTTTTATTACTTTTCTAAAAAAATTCAAAATTAAAAAAAAAAAGATTTTTATTATACAAACTCCATATATATATATATATCATCTAAGGCTAAGCTGTTTACATCTTTAAGAAAATTTATCTATAGACTTCTGCTGGTCCGCGAAACTTTATCCTTATTTTTACTGGTCCGCAGGTGTGAAAAGGTTAAAGACCACTGCTCTAAACAATATCAATTCTTTAAAAAATCAGTTTACATTAAAATATATAGGCTGAATTAGGTTTCCTCTCTGGTTGTTATTGTTTTAGATAACTCCAAATAAAAAAAGTCTAAAATATTTATGACATTATATTTATTCAATATTAAAATATTATTTATTATTGCATATATACAATTGTCTAATATGTTTGATAATTATCTGTAACTAATCTTATCTTCTAAAAATGACACCCAACTCTAAAGAATGTTCTGAGTGGTCATCCAATGAAAAATATCCCATACCTATTTATCTCTCAATATATATTACAAACCTATGTTCATTAACATAAAAACAGAGAATTTTCTACTTGTATTTAATTTATAATGATCAGTTTGATTTTTGAAACTTGAAAGTTTTAGCATTGATAATATATGTGTGTATAAATATAAAAGCTTTAGCATTGATGATATATATATATATATATGATCAATAGATGGTGTTTTATCAAAATCACCATCAAAGTGTATGTTTGTTTACATAAACATCAGAGTAAGCATTCACTATCTCTTTCGTTAGTTCTACCCTCAGATCATGATTTCAAGCTGATTTGCTATCATCAGTGAAGGATAGGAATAAGAAACTAGATCTAACACTAACTCTGAGCGTTTATGAAACAATTTCTATTCAGCTTGCAAGCATGAATCTTTTAGACACGTAATGTCTTTAAACTCAGCATAGCAAGCCAGATAGTTATATGGGTCTGATATCAATTCAGTTTCACCACATAGTAGAAGCCTTTGCAATATATATCATTGCAAGAAAACCTCAAAGGTACATTCATGAAAAACAAAAAACAAGTTAAACTTGCTAACACTTGTATTTATGATCAATAGATGGCATTTTATTAAAAATACCGTCAAAGCATATGTTTGTTTACATAAATGTCAGAGTAAGCATTCACTATCTCTTTCATTAGTTCCACCCTCAGATCATGATTTCAAGCTGATTTGCTATCATCAGTGAAGGATAGGAATAAGAAACTAGATCAAACATTAACTCCGAGCGTTTATGAAACAATTTCTATTCAGCTTGCGTGAATCTTTTAGACAAGTAATGTCTTCAAACTCAGCATAGCAAGCCAGATAATTATATGGGTCCAATATCAATTCAGTTTCACCACATAGTAGAAGCCTCTGCAATATATATCATTGCAAGAAAACTTCAAAGGTACATTCATGAAAAACAAAAAACAAGGTAAACTTGCTAACGCTTGTATTTATGATCAATAGATGACATTTTACCAAAAATACCGTCAAAGCATATGTTTGTTTACATAAATGTCAGAGTAAGCATTCACTATCTCTTTCATTAGTTCCACCCTCAGATCATGATTTCAAGCTGATTTGCTATCATCAGTGAAGGATAAGAATAAGAAACTAGATCTAAACATTAACTCCGAGCGTTTATGAAACAATTTCTATTCAGCTTGCGTGAATCTTTTAGACAAGTAATGTCTTCAAACTCAGCATAGCAAGCCAGATAATTATATGGGTCCAATATCAATTCAGTTTCACCACATAGTAGAAGCCTCTGCAATATATATCATTGCAAGAAAACTTCAAAGGTACATTCATGAAAAACAAAAAACAAGGTAAACTTGCTAACGCTTGTATTTATGATCAATAGATGACATTTTACCAAAAATACCGTCAAAGCATATGTTTGTTTACATAAATGTCAGAGTAAGCATTCACTATCTCTTTCATTAGTTCCACCCTCAGATCATGATTTCAAGCTGATTTGCTATCATCAGTGAAGGATAAGAATAAGAAACTAGATCTAAACATTAACTCCGAGCGTTTATGAAACAATTTCTATTCAGCTTGCAAGCGTGAATCTTTTAGACACATAATGTCTTCAAATTCAGCATAGCAAGCCAGATAGCTATATGAGTCTGATATCAGTTCAGTTTCATCACATAGTAGAATTGCAGAGGCTTCTACTATGTGATGAAACTGAACTGATATCAGACTCATACAGCTAACTGGCTTGCTATGCTGAGTTTGAAGACATTATGTGTCTAAAAGATTCATTGTAGAGGCTTCTACTATGTGGTGAAACTGAACTGATATCAGACTCATATAGCTAACTGGCTTGCTATGCTGAGTTTGAAGACATTATGTGTCTAAAAGATTTATTGCAGAGACTTCTACTATGTGATGAAACTGAACTGATATCAGACTCATATAGCTAACTGGCTTGCTATGCTGAGTTTGAAGACATTACGTGTCTAAAAGATTCACGCTTGCAAGCTGAATAGAAATTGTTTTATAAATGCTCGGAGTTAGTGTTTAGATCTAGTTTCTTTATCCTTCACTGATGATAGCAAATCAGCTTGAAATCATGATCTGAAAGTGGAACTAATGAAAGAGATAGTGAATGCTTACTCTGATGTTTATGTAAACAAACATACGCTTTGACGGTGTTTTTGGTAAAATGCCATCTATTGATCATAAATACAAGCGTTAGCAAGTTTAACTTGTTTTTTGTTTTTCATATATATATAATATTTAAATTCATAGAAATAATCAACACTTAAACAATCCCAGTATCGTTAACAATCAACAATCACAATTGGTTGTCAAGATAATCTCCTTTTATTTATGGCTAATATATTTATATAGATGCTAACAATTGCAACTTGACCATATTGATTGAAATTATTGATACAAAGAAGTTTACACAAATCTCCTTAAATAGATCAATGTAACCTGTTCTGGATGCAGAATATCAAATAGTCAATTATAACTTTAAAACTGCAATTATAATTTTCATGGTTACATGATGAAAATAAAGTTTTTGGGAATTATATTGTGTATTATTATGTTTTAATTATTTAAGATACAATAGTCCTTTATTAAGATCTTAATCTTGCCAAGGATGACTGTTCTTTCATTGAAACAACAGAAATTAAAACCAAATAATACATGATATAACTCACAAAAGATGTTATTTTCACACACGCACACACACACACCCATATATATATATAAATATATATATAGAGAGAGAACCATTTATCCCATTGTATATTGTGTTTTAATTAATATCTGTACTGGTTTACTTGTTACATGGGGTTATTTAACATTCTCTAATATATTTTTTGTAAGATAATCAAATTATGGTCTCTAACAAATAATAAAAAAAAAATATAAAACTCACAATTATATTTTCTGATAATCTTTAAAACCTGTGTTTGGCTATAATTTGTTAAACTTGGTTTATACAAAAATTACTCCTATCTAAAGCAGCTTATAGTATGGATGCCAGCTTTAGTAAAAAAAAAAAAAAAAAAGGCAGTTGATATTTTTGTTTTTAAAATAATTAATAATACTTAAATAATAATAAAAAACTAATATCCAAACTCGTTTCTGCCCGTTCCACAACAAATTCATGTATAAAATGTTAACAATAACAAACATTTATTTTCTTGTTACAGGTAAAATAAATGTTAGAAAGTATGAATTAATAGAATATTAATTAACAATATATTTTAGAAGACTTAAAATATATTCAATATTTTTAGTCCTTTTTAAAATATCTCTAGATCAACTATATTATTAAAGGTCTTTTATTAAGTAATTACTTATTAGGGGGGGGGGGGAAGTCTTACGAATGCGTTTTAAGTTTTGGGTATCTTTTTCTAAGTCTTTTTATTTTCTGACATTGGCTTATCAGAATTGAATGATCATGTATTTAATTTTCATTTCCTTCTTAGTCCACTACAGTTAGATTGGGTAGGGATGATTTTGTAAATAAGTCTTCTGACTGTGATTTAACAATGGCAACAAACTAGGAATTGGCAGATATTCATTAATCAGAGCTCCATGTTCAGCAGCATTGAGTAGGTTTAGTGATGACAGATGTATAATACCTTTAACCAGTCTATAGTAATGTTTTACTAATTCATAGTGTTAATCACTCAGATATTAACATTCTCAAGATTTGAAATCAGCCACTCTGATAATTTCAACTTCCAGTACCATTGGTAAATTTAGGTTTTAAATATTTGTCAACTTGTTTACAACTGGTCAATGAATGATTCAATGCATGACATAATGAACAAATGAATCAATTAAGAATTGCATTAACAAAACAATTTATTCATAAATTATCAGGTTAGAAAAATATTTTTTCAATGTAGGAGTTATTTTGTCGAAAAGAAATTGATTCCATTTTCTGAGATTTAGAACTAAGAATTTTAGTTCATTTCCCAAACTTATCTCAATATCACTAAGAAAATAATGCCCTCATTAATAAAGATTATTTTAAGACAGCAATTTTAAACATGAGGAAATATTTTCTTCAAAGATTTCAGGAATTCAAAAATGATAAAGTGACTCTAGCTTTTACTACAAATTTTCTTAATGCCAATATGAAGAAATTAAATTTTTCACCATTTGATTGTTGGACATAGCAAACAAGGACTTATGGAACTCAAAATTTGTATATATTGGTACTGAAATAAAAAAGCTGTAAAAAGAAAAGTGTAGTCTGATTTCACAGAACCATCAGACTGCTATAAAAGACCTACAGAAGTCTAATTCAATGACTTTCAATATTTGGAATAGACTCATATCTTAAGTTTAATAAAATTGCATTTGGTGATCTCAGTCTCTTTGGGACTATGTATTTTTTTTCTCAGGTGTCATAGCATCGGCCAGGATGCAAACCCGCAACCTGGGTAAAATTCTTGTAAGGCAGTCGCGTTGATCTCTCGTCTACCAATGCATATGTATTTTTGTGAGTTATTTTCTGACATAGTTTCATTAAATGTAAATGGAGAAGCCAGTTTCTGGTGCCAATTTGGAATTATACTTTAAATTAAAAATGATCAGACATATTGAAACTTTTTAAGGAAATGCAAGTTTATCACTCATGCTGACTAAAACTAATGAGAGCAATTTTTCATGAGATTTAATCTTTATTTAATAAAGGTAAAGTAATATTATAACTAGTTATAATATATATTTTTATTTATTTATTTGTAAAAATATATTTATGGTTCTCAAATAATTTTTAAAATGTTGTGAGGACAGGTTTGGTCTTTTATCTCAAAACTTCACTGACCTTGCTATATAGTACATTATGAAATATTGTTTTTATTTAGACTTTACAAAGATTTGTTTAAGAAATGAAAATTTCTCACAGTAGATCTTTATATATCTCAGTTGGATTATGTAGTTTCAAAAATTGATTAAATGGTCTAATATTGATTTTTAAGTAAGCATAGACTTTAAAATCTACTATTGTGAAATTTAAAAATTTTCATTAAGTTATATATTGTATATATTTTTTAATATTCCTAGACAAATATTTTTTTTTGCTAAATGGTGTCTGGATTTGAACATTTCATATGTTTTACTTGCATAGATTTAATCATTTTATTAATGTTATTTAATAGTTTTCTGACCAGAGCATGTAAATCAATAAATAGTACTACCATTATTGTGTTTAAGTTTGAAACAAACTATTTTTACTACAAAGGGTATCAATCTTATGCCTAGGAAATTGTTAGGTATTATGTTCTATTAAACAATTCTATATAAGTTTTAAATCAAAGAAATACATTTATTAAAAAAATGTTTGAAATATGGCAATAAAATAAGGTCTCTGGATAAAATATGGACATTTTATGTTGTATACCTACATTTTCCATGCTCTTATCTATTCTTTAATCTAATTATTAACATTACACTTTTATCTACAATGTTTTTTTTATATTATTTACACTAACTTATTATTCAAAATCACATGTAATATTTTGAATAAAATTAACTTGATTAATTTACATGATATGATGTATAAGAATCTTCAAAATTACAATAATGGTATTAGCAATTTCAAAAATGTTGCAATAGAAATATCTTATTATAATTATAAACAGCTTTAAAAAAAATTACTTACATCAATTATAATCCTGTAAAATATAATCTACCAATGATGTTTTACTTGGTCTATCATTTTAAATTTGGTGTAAACATGCAATAATCTTTTTGTGATGAATAGTCAGAAGATTATAATAATCTATTGTAAAATATAGAGTATTACAAAACTTAGAATATTTAGAAGCAATGTTAAATATTCTTGGCAGTTACTCAAGCATTTTTTAACTTTATTATCTGCAATAATAATTACATTCATTCTCAAAAGCAAGATATGCTTAATATCTGAGGTCAAAAAAAAAAATTTCTAAAAAAATTATGTATAAATTGTTATCATGTGTATGTGTTGTGTACATTCTTAAATGAACAAATTATTAGATATGACATATATTACTTATTATATGTGTTACATACTGTAACCATTATACTTAAATAAACCAAAGAAATATCAGTAATCTGTTGCAAGGCAATATTACATATTAGATAGTAAATAGAATTGGTACTAGTTGGTTAGGTGTACTGTGGCCCCTTGTTGATTCTGCAGGCCCATTTAGAACCACCAAGAAGCCTGCAAGTGATAAATTTCTATCCAAAAATTGCTAAAATTGAAAAAGTAAAATGCCTAAGGTAGAGTAAATTAGAAGGGGGGTGTTGCGTTTGACATATTTCCACCGATTTCTGTTTTTGTACTTTGAATTTTATAGATTTTTCTTCAATTTCTTTTTGATTTGTATTTTAGAAGAATTTGTTTGATTTACTTTGCCATAGGCATTTTAATTTTTTGATTTCAATGATTTTTGGATAGAAATTTATCACTTGCATGCTTCTTGGTGGTTCTTGATGGTACTGCAGCATTACCTAGCAGCAACAGTACCTCTAATCAACTAGTACCATAGAATTCACTTACTATTCTTAACTAATATCTTAAGTAGGTTATAGATGAAAACTATAACTGAAACAGATTAAGATAAAGTTTTGGAAAGTAGATTAATAAAAAATCATTTTTTACAACTTTTCAAACACATTAATATACAAAACTTTAAATATTTAAATACAAGTATAGTATAAATATTTAAGCTAAAAGTAATTAGAAGAGGTTTGAATTCTGACATTCAAGTCACTCACTCGATCTTATACAATCTTATATTGTAGATAATTTATCCTTGTCATATATATGTGGCCATGTGTATCAGTTGTATAAAATGGAGTTAATGACTAGAGGGAGCTTGAATTTCAAGGTTCAAATCCCCTTTAAATATTATAAATTGTAATTTTCAGTAACAAATCAGTTATCACAAATAAATCATATTAAGAGAGACCTCATGCTTAAATAAATCAATAGCATAGAAGTGAACTGTTGAGAGCTGTATTTTTGGGATAAAATTATTTGCCAGTATTATTGAATACAGTATCATAAAACAAATCATTTTATGTATTCCAGTTCACTGGATGTGATATTTCTGAATATATTATGCTAACAAACTTTCTACAAGTATGTTTTAATGAATTGTAATGATAAATTTTATTGGAGATGCATATTCTGCTTATGTTATATAGATTATATCCAATTCATTCTAAGAAAATGTCATATTAATTATTTTTATTGGAGAAACTTTAATGATGAGTTACAATTAAACAAGTTGTTAAAAATTATTTAAAATAAAGCTGTCTGAAGAAGAAATTAAAAAACAGCATTATAAAATGTTGAAGGACCAATATGTGGTTTATAGATTAGTTGCAAAATTCATCTTTAAATTCTTATTTTTTGTTCTTTATATTTTTCTTTTGGAGTTATTAATATATACTTGTATACAATTGCCTGCCAATGATGATGAATGTTATAAAATGCAGAGAGGATGATATTAAGTTGACATTTTTTTAAATGATTAAAATTATTGTTATAAAAACAAATGCTTCTATTATGACTCAGTATATTATATTTCTCTCATTTTTTTCTACAATAAATTGAATAAAATATGTTTATCTCTGTCATAACCATTGGATATAAGATGGAGTAAATTGTAAATTTGTTGCCTAAAGACACCCTTGCACAGATGTTGTTCGCATTCGGAAAAACTGTTATTTATTTACTTTATTTGTAGAAATTCCATACTTGTGTTTAAACTAGATTATTATTATTATTATTATTATTTTGTTTTCAATTTAAAATTTGGTTAAGCAGTATTTAATTATTTTCTACATTTTCATCTTTATTAATTACTTCTTTTATATAATTAGATCTGTTAAATTTAATTTAAAAACTGTTGAGTTTCTGTTTATATATTTATATGCGGCTGTGTGAAACAATAATGTGTAATTATATATATCTACCATGCTACAACTCTTGTGCAGAAGATGGCAATTTTTATTTACTACATCATGTTATAAAATAGTAAACATCACATTGCTAGGTACATATATCTAATAATTAATAATTATGTTGAGAAACATATGCAAACAATTAGATTGTTTATACTTTTATGAGTATCCTTCTCTCTTGAATTATAATTCTTATATCTATTCACCAGTGTTAAAAATTCCACACCCAACTTTTTCACTATATATATATTTCAAAACAATCTTTACTCACCTGATGAGCTAAATGCTTAAAATATATAAATATCCACCAACATAAATAGTCCAATATTCTTATTTATCATAAATGCAACTAGTTTGATTATAAAGAGTTAAATTTATTTCTTAAATAGATAAGTACATATATTCTGTGTTTAACCTGTCACTATGACTAAATGCAGAATTTATATAAAGTGCATACAATTTTTCTCTACATTAAAACACCGAATAATGTCATGATATCAGATTGCAAGAAATATAAACATTTATAGTTAAGTGAAATTCAAGTTTGATATAGTATTTTCCATGCATTCCCTATCATGCTTGAATTCTGCTTGGTTGTAGACATTTATACTCTTCAACCATCAATTATTTCATGCACCATATTCTTGTTTCATTGAATACTTTAATATAAAACATTGTCCTTGGCTTATATGGAATTTATATGCTGTTGTAATAAAAAATTGAATGCAGTTGATTGTGAATAAATTTAGTTTTATAATCAAATAAAGGCTACTGATAATATAAAAAAGATTATTGAATTATCTATATTTACGTAGATATCCATGTGTTTTAGTCCTCTAGCTTATCTAATAAGTTAAGATTATTTTCAAAATATATGTAAAGTGAGTGAGAGGATTATCCAGAAATTCTGGTATTGAATAAAAAATTCAAGAGAGAACCCCACTAATTAAAATTTGAATAATCTTATATGCAGTGTGTTAATATAATTATATACACATCTTTTCACTTCTTTTTCTTTTTAAATTATAGCTCCATGATAATAAATATATAAATTCAACATTCCTTTTCTTTTTAAACCTTGTTTTTATTCCAATTATAATTTTCTTTCTCCTTCCAATACAACGTTTCAACTACATTCTGTAGTCATTATCAAGTTTCCTCCTTCCCTATCTGTAGTCATTATCAAGTTTCCTCCTTCCTACTTGATAATGACTACAGAATGTAGTTGAAACGTTGTATTGGAAGGAGAAAGAAAATTATAGTTGGAATAAAAACAAGGTTTAAAAAGAAAAGGAATGTTGAATTTATATATTTTTTATGCAGTGTGTTCAAATAAAAAGTTGTCCAATAATTGGTGGTCTTTCCAAAGTACCTTTGTCTGTGAAATAAAGCATGGATTACATAGTGACACACTACAAAAGTTATAAAGTGGTATTTAATAAATGTTTATATTTGATATTTATAAAAAAAAACTTGTTTGATCAAAGTGCATATATACTGTTTATACAGTTCACTTCAGATTTAAAAGATTTGTGAGCTTTATTTACGGTTAAAAAACATAAATGTGAGAGTTTAATTAAGTATTAAATAAATAAATAAAAAACATTATATAGATAATTGTTCAAGGAGTCATGTGACATTTAAGCACTCAAGTAACAGATTGATTGCAACATTTATATTCAATTTGGAAAATTGTTTTTTTTTTAACTCAACTAAAAACTGATTCAAAAAATTTTAATTTCTAATTCTGCCATTCAACCACTAAGTTAAATCATATTTAGAACAAAAAATCTCTTGTTATTAAGATATACTTTTTTATCTTTATAGAAATCAACATAATAAATTTTTTTTATTTAAAAAATATTCCCTTTTTATTTAACAGCTATCTTTTAAATCTTTCATGACTTTTCATGTCTTAAATTTTTTCCCATTCTTTTGTAAATTTAACTTCTATTTTGAAATCGTATGTTGATAAAAGGAAAAAATAAAGTTTAAAAATTCTATTTAAGAATTTCCATTTTTGGGATTAACATTAGCAAATGTGAAAAATCTAAGTATTCTATTTTACTTGAAATAGAAAAAAAATTATATACTTTATAAATTATGACTTCTGATTACTAATGATCATAAAGCGATAATGTAATTTTTGAAGAAAAAAAACTTGCGAAACAGTAAATTAGTTTATTGTTCTTTTATCTAGTAGCAGTTCCTTCCTTTTCAGTAAGCTTTCCAAGAAATTTTTTTTATCTTAAAATAAAAATGATGTAACAAAATACTGTATATTGAATCATGTGGCCACATAACGAAAACCAAAATTGATTTATTTTCCAAGTTGCGGATATTTGAAAATATAAACTAACGATTATAAAATCATCCACTTAAAAAATTGAAGTATATTCCTACGTGAAAGCTATCATATGTTTGAATTTTTGATTTTTATACACGCAGTGAAAACAAACATTAAAAAATATATATTTCGTTTAAAATGTATATATGTCAGTAATGCTTAATCGATTTGCTCAAAATATGAAAATAAAGATTGATTATGATGAATTAGAAGAAGTTAACAGTTACAAATACCTTGGTCAGATTATTAATACAGATGGAAACATAATGGAGGAAATTAATCATAGAATTAAACTTGGTTGGAGTGCCTTTGGTAGAAATAACTTGATACTAAAAGGAAATATGCCTATGTGATTGAAAAGGAAGGTTTTTAACAAATGTGTTTTACCAGTTCTTATTTATGGATCTGAGACTTGGACACTTAATAGAAGAGCAATTCAGAGACTTCAGACCACTCAAAGAAGTATGGAGAAATGTATGTTGGGAGTAACAAGAAGAGATCATAAACACAATGTATGGGTAAGAGAACAAACAGGTGTTACTGACCTCATTGAAAAAATTAAAAGATTGAAGTGGAGTTGGGCTGGACATATTGTTAGAAGAGATGATAATAGATGGACAATTGAAATTTTAAACTGGATTCCAAGAGATTGTAAAAGACCCATAAAGAGACCACATGTGAGATGGATGGATGAAATAAGAAAGTGTGCAGGGGTGATGCGGAGAAGAGAAGCTAAAGATTGGAGAAGATGGATTAAAAATGGAGAGACCTTCATCCTGCAATGGATTGATAATGGTTGATAATGATGATGTCAAAGCATCGGCTGGGAAGCGAACTCCGGGACAACTGCTTGTATATATTTTTTAAATAATATATATTACATCTACAATTATCACCAACTGCTGTTTATAAATGAGTATAGCCATTTTAACACCAGAATAATTTTTAAAACGAAAGATATAGAGCATAAAATAAGTCTAATAAAATCTAATAAATCAAAAGAGAAATACAAATTCAGCTTGTGGTCTGTTTAGTTGTCATATTGACTTGCTATATATTTTAACTTCTTCTACAGCAAACTTGTTTTGTCTTGAAGACTTTTATATCTTGTCTAATTGAAACCTTCTATTGCCAGTCATATTCTTCTAGTTAATGAAATCAATATTTTATCTCTTTAAACTATTTTTGAAATGATGTTTACACAATAAAGGGATCTTTTTTTTCCTCACAAATAATTTATTTTTAATTCATATCACATGTTAATCTATCCACCTGCTCTAACCAATAGAAAAGTGTCCTTATTTATGTTGTCTCAATATCATTACATTTATTAAACTAAAAACATTCCAATTGTTCTTAAGATCTTGACATTATATTTTTAGAGTATTACAGAGTACTCCTAATTCAAAACTTTCCAATATATTTATAAAGCCAATAAAGTGACACATAACTCTATCACATTAGATGATAAACCATTTCCTAGGTTTGCACAAGTTGTTAATAACAGTAGATAGTTTTCCATACAGTAGTGCCAACCAGTGCAAGATTTAGTAATTAATGGATGCAGGAATATTTATTTACTACTGTGTGGAGATTTTGATACTGTTATAACTCTATCACATGATTCCAACTTATATCTGGTTGTTCAGCAGCATTAAAATGCAATAAATTTATATTAAGTATTTATCTCAAATTTTATGTAATGAATTTGAAATAGCTGTGTTGCTAATCTCACAGATAACTCATATCAATCTTAATATAGGGTATATGAGCACAGACTTTCACACCACCCACCTCTCTCCACTCTATCTAATAACACTGATACACCTAAATACATATATGCTGAAAAGATAAATAATCACCAATATACGTATTTCATGCTAAACCAGCAATCATCAGTTGGTCCAGACTATCATCTTTACACACATATATAGTATAAGTGCTCAGATATATATTAAGATAGACTATCCTCATAGTTTAATGGACAGGCTTCAATCCACTCCACACTCCAACTCTTCAACCGTCCATCCAATTGAAAATCTGATGATGGAATGCTCAAAGGCCACCCTGAGGCCGAGATTATTGTCACACCCATGTTGACCTAAGGTCAATCTGAACCCCACATGTACAGGACATAATCCATTTAATACATATGCAAGGATGGGCAGACATCTCTATAATGCAATAACTGAAACACAGGCTTGTTATATACCTGTGGCTATATATATGTAATATAGGGTATATGAGCACAGACTTTCACACCACTCACCTCTCTCCACTCTATCTAATAACACTGATACACCTAAACACATATATGCTGAAAAGATAAATAATCACCTACGTATTTCATGCTAAACCAGCAATCATCAGTTGGTCCAGACTATCATCTTTACACACATATATAGTATAAGTGCTCAGATATATATTAAGATAGACTATCCTCATAGTTTAATGGACAGGTTTCAATCCACTCCACACTCCAACTCTTCAACCGTCCATCCAATTGAAAATCTGATGATGGAATGCTCAAAGGCCACCCTGAGGCCGAGATTATTGTCACACCCATGTTGACCTAAGGTCAATCTGAACCTCACATGTACAGGACATAATCCATTTAATACATATGCAAGGATGGGCAGACATCTCTATAATGTAATAACTGAAAACACAGGCTTGTTATATACCTGTGGCTATATATATGTAATATAGGGTATATGAGCACAGACTTTCACACCACCCACCTCTCTCCACTCTATCTAATAACACTGATACACCTAAACACATATATGCTGAAAAGATAAATAATCACCAATATATGTATTTCATGCTAAACCAGCAATCATCAGTTGGTCCAGACTATCATCTTTACACACATATATAGTATAAGTGCTCAGATATATATTAAGATAGACTATCCTCATAGTTTAATGGACAGGCTTCAATCCACTCCATACTCCAACTCTTCAACCGTCCATCCAATTGAAAATCTGATGATGGAATGCTCAAAGGCCACCCTGAGGCCGAGATTATTATCACACCCATGTTGACCTAAGGTCAATCTGAACCCCACATGTACAGGACATAATCTAACATATGCAAGGATGGGCAGACATCTCTATAATGTAATAACTGAAACACAGGCTTGTTATATACCTGTGGCTATATATATGTAATATAGGGTATATGATCACAGACTTTCACACCACCCACCTCTCTCCACTCTATTTAATAACACTGATACACCTAAACACATATATGCTGAAAAGATAAATAAATACGTATATTGGTGATTATTTATCTTTTCAGCATATATGTATTTAGGTGTATCAGTGTTATTAGATAGAGTGGAGAGAGGTGGGTGGTGTGACAGTCTGTGCTCATATACCCTATATTACATATATATAGCCATAGGTATATAACAAGCCTGTGTTTCAGTTATCATATCAATCTTGTATCATTTTTAGCAAAATGAGGAAGTTAGCCAAGCCAAATTTTAGGAATCTTCTTTTTTTTTTTTTGGACTGGTAATGGTTTTTGGAATACCAATCAGGAAGAAGTTGAATTATCCTGAAGTTGAATAACATCTTGCCCATTTCAGGAACACTTGGAAATGTGTTTTCAAGAATCAATATCAACAATTTATCACTATAATCAGCATGAAAAGCTAAATCTATAGCAAAAACACTACCTGATAATCAGCCAAATAAAATGATCTTTTGGCAATCAATATCTGGTCATAAGAGTAGGAAATCTAAAGCAGTTTGGGTATCCCAATAGAGACCTTCCTCACTGGGACTGCCTTAACTTTTATCATATCTTCTGTATTCAACTAATAAAATGTTACAGTCAGAGTTGTTTTGCAATTTTTTAGCATTAAGCAATATGTGCCCAATGTTTTCTGCTTTACCATAAAGATATATCAAGGTTGGACCTCTGCCAATAAGTTCTGCTGTCTACTTAATGAGTACAAAGTTAATTGTAACTCCATATTTGCTTTCCACACAAATATTTTTATGTGGAAAACCAAAAAATTTTGGTGATACCACCATGTGGAGGTTGATTAGGATAATATAATATCCAATCAGCAGCCTGATACAGGATACTGATAGTAGCCAAAGTTAGTAGAAAAAATACCATCCATCATCCCAGTAGGACAGAAGGATGCAATAATACTATTTTATCAGAAAATGCCCAAAATTTTGTAATGAGTTGGATAATGATTTTTCTAACCAATTGTACTAATGCCTTACCACATGGGCATAAAAATCACACTTTACTACCATTTACTGAATATGCTAATAAGACTTTGGTCTTGCATTTTGACATCTGTATTCATACCATACACAGATCATTGCCAATTGTTCACACTTTAATGAAATCTAAATGATCTAAATTTAAAATAGGAAATATAAATGATTAATATTTGTTCAGAAAAGGATTATATAATATGCATTATAAAACTCTGATTTTACATTACAAAGACTAAGACTGCTTTTTGATTTAAAAAGCTATTACAATGTTTAAACTGATTCACATTCTCAAATTAAAAATCATCTAAGCCAGAAGTTGTTGAAGATTTTTTTGCCTTTTACTGGATTAAAGAGTATTTTGGTATTTTGAACATTAATCACAAAAACAGTTACTTTCTGGTTCAAATTAAAATTTTTTAAAACATTGAGTTCTTCTTTTTAATAAATTCAAGTTAAAAACTTCATCAGTTAACATAAAGTATATTTATTTTTCTATTTTATGGACATATTTATAAACTAATCTCCAATCCAATGCAAAAAAATGTAAGAGAAAATTGGAATAGATACTATGCACATTTAAAACCAATTTTTATTTCAAATGTCTCATTAATAATAATAATGTTTCCTTTTATACATTTTGCACTAGGTGTTTAATATGAATACATTTTCTGAAGAAACTAGCTATTCTCAACTATTTTCACAAATTTGCTCAATTAATTAAATCAAAAATATTGAAAAACATTCATGAAAACAATATATAAAATATATTTTATTATATATTTTTTTCAACTTCTCTCTAGGAATAATTACTGCATCTATATCCATTTTTCAAAAACAATATTGAAATCTTTACTAATCATTCAGTTAAATTTGATAGCAACAATTATATATATATATTGTACCCTGCCAAATGGATGATAACATAAATAAGTTTTCAAATATATAAATGAAGTTTTTCTTTTATTTCCTCTATGTATAATGTTTATCCTTCTATTATTACAAACTACATTAGCTTTATACTATTAACCATAAGACTTACTATCCTATTTGAGAAGATGACAAACTTTTTAACATTAAATAAATACCAAAATATTAATTCAATGGCATAAGAATACCAAGATGCTTTTCCTTATTAAGCCTCTAGATATTTCCATGATGAATACTAATACTTAATAAACCTAAAGAGAATATCTATAATTACTATAAACTGTATTTAATAATATCTACAATAATATTTACTTCACCATGAATTGATTAATAATGTTCTACCATAACTTTACTGATTATCTATTTTCCAATAAGTATTATTTTAATAATGCCATTTATAATAATATTATTGTAATAAGAAGATTGCAGGTTATCATTGTTTCTTAATTAACCATTGAGTTAACGTGCTAGAGGCAAATAGAGATTTTACTTACATCTATATGTAATGCACTAATCAAGAAAACTCTTAACTATCATAATCATAAATAATACTATTTTATCATTTTATAATTATATGATCTTCAATGCCTTAGACCACACAACTAATTTTATTTTGAATAAAATAATAATAATACATTATTTAATCAATAAAAATAATTAATCACTTGACTACTTGAAAAATGACATTCTTTTCTACATATAATACAATCTTCACTTATCACTCATGTGACCATAGCAACTTGATACTAATCAATATATATTTTAAAATATTTTATCTATAAATAATTATTATGCTGTTGTCTTTTTGTTATGTTGATTGTTATGCAAGATTTAAATTTTATAATTCAAACTAATTTGTATATATAATTACATATCATTAGCAATCTAGGAATATAATGTAGTGATAATGACTCAGAATAAGAAAAACATGACTGTACATATTTAATCAAATTAATAAACATTAAAATGTATTCCCATCCTACTTACAAACGTTATAAATTATTTTTTATATATAATTTTTTATTCTTTAATTAATAAATAATTTTATAAACAACAAAATTAAATAATAGAACAATATAATATAACAGAATTATTTACAAAAATATAATTATTTTCATTATATAGCAATAAGTATTATTAATGGTACTTTAGTATTTTTTAAGCTATGATGTATTACACTTTAAAATGTTTTCTGCCAGTAAGATTTCATCAAAGATTAAATGAACGATGTTATGGCAGCAAAGACACTGGCATGACTAATCTATGGGAATGGTGATTTTTTGACTGTGGTGACCCATGAGATTTAAAAAGTCGAAAGACCTATGTGAAATTTTGTCATTTCTCTCTCTTTTGTGGTTTTGCTATCGGCATAAGCACAGTGACTTTTTGGATCATATTGAGAATATTTTCATATATTTCATATTTAATATTGACATTATATTACTATATAGAGTGAATTTTTAACTGTTGATTTGATGATATTATAGTAATTTTTCACCGCCGCCATTTGTAATTTTAATTTTGTTTCTTAATAATTAAATATAGTATGTTTTTATATGTCGTCATTACAGGTTATTTTTTATTTTGTAGTGATATTTATGGTATTATTTTAAAAAAATTGTACGCATTTCCATATATATTTAATCCCTGCTTCTTTTACATTTTACTAATAAATTATCCTTATTTTCTTTACAAAAAAAATTATAATTTTATATAGTACCTTATAAGACATTTTTTACGTCACCATTTGCATTGTATGACAGGTTTTTATTTTGTAGTGATATTTGTGGTATGTTTTCTTTTTAAATGTACATATTTTCATAAATATTTAATGCAAATTATTCTTATTTTCACTAAAAAAATTTCATAATTTTATACACTATCTTTTAAGATTTTTTAGGTTATTTTTTATTTTGCTTCTTTTGGTTCATTGTCTTATAAATTATCTTTATTTTCAGTAAAAAAAAGAATATACTTTTCATTTCATAATTTAATATAGTAACTTTTAATTAAGATGTTTTTTATATCACCATTTCCACTGTATGACAGATTCGCACTATATCGGGAAGAGTGTTCTTTATTGTCTGTTTAATTTTAAAATTACATATATTTTTTAAAAATTTTTCTGCAATTACTTTGTAGTCAATTTGAATTTACAATAATTTTAGTAAATTACTATTAATTTATGTATTTTTTTGGTGCATGTAATTTTTTTTTTTAAGGAACGACAAAAATGGTGCCATCCGACTTTTTTTTTTGCTATGAGATGGATTTTTTTAGTATTTTTCTTGCTATGAGATGGCTTCTTTAGTATTTTTTTTGCTATATAATTTTAAAATTACAAATATTTTTTATAAATTCTTCTGCAATTATTTTGTAGTCAATTTAAATTTACAATAATTTTTATGCATTTTTTTAGCACATGTAATTTTTTTTTTTAAAGAAACAACAAACATGGTGCCCTCTGATATGTCTACTGGATAGCTTCTTTACTATTTTTCTTACTATGATATATTATCCTGAAGACATATTACTCTAATCTTTTGATCTTTATCGTAATGCCTCCACATAATCTGCAGACAAATTTTAGCAATTAACTTTGTCTGCAAATCACTAGGAGACATTATCTTAAAGATCAGAAGATTAGAGTAGTATATCTTCAGGGTAATACATCATAGCAAAAAAAAATACTAAAGTACCTTATTATTCATCTACCTTTGAAACACCATCCTTTAATTTTATTCCATTTACCTTTATCAAATAAATATTTCATTATAATAATATAATGTTTTATAAAATTATATATTCCATATTTATCCTCTTTATAAAATAAAAATACTTATATAAACTTGATTATAATAATTTACTGTCTATAAATGAATTTTATGATTAAAATTTACAATTATTATTAGTGCTTTTCTTTAAAATGTAACCTATAACAATAATTTTACCATTTTAAATCTATATGAGGACTTAATGGATGTATACATTTAAAATAAAGAATATTAATTTCATGTCATTAAACACTAATATCACCTTTTCTATGTTATGACATTTATTTTTTTGATCTCTACTATTTTATACAAAAAAATAATTATTAATTATTGAACCATCTGTTTTATAAGTACTCCCAATCTTTAGTAACAATTTTATTAACTTAATTATTTTCAGTAATTCAGAAATGTTATATTTTATGCTTTCAGATCCTTAAAACATTACCAAATCCTTGCCTAAATAGTTACAACCAAAATAAAGAATAATTATCTGTTTAATTTAACTGTAAATTTTATATATGTCAATGTTGATAAGATAACACATCCATATATCCACGTAATATCTTTCTCATAGCTTTTATTAAGAAGCTTTTGTTAATTTTTAAAAAAATGTTCTTTATAAACATATGCTTTACATTCATTATCAAATTTATCATCCATTAACATAACCTATATTTTTGACTTCACTATATCATTCTGAGTACAAAAATACTACATCTCTAAATATCATTAAAACCAAAAAATTCCTATATTTCTTTAGATGCCACAATCTTGTAAAATAAACATCTACATTTCAGGTCAAAATCTCTAAACTTCCTCACTTTAATCTATAATGATAAGTTTTCTAAAGATATAATGATCACAAACAAATAGTGCAACAGGGCAGCATTAAATTCAAAAATACTACAGTTATATCATAATATTATAAATGAGATCAAAATCAAATATCATAGTTAATAATTAGACATGATTTTTATCCAATTTAAATTGACATATATTATTAATTTTATAATTTTATTTATCCATATTACTATACATAAGATATTATTAATAATTTACTTTACAATATTATTCCCCTTATATCTAAATATTGGATTTTCAGGTGATTTTTCTCTACATATGAACTGATTTCTATTTATTGTAACTCATTAATGATACTAAAACAATCAACAATAAATAAATACACAAAATATACTTATTAATAATTTAGCATTCAAATTTCTAACTGCATTCAGAACTTAATGATTATAGTATAGAATATTATTTCTTCTTTTTAAAAAAAAAAAAAAAAAAAAAACAATTTAACAATGCTTTGTCTTTCAGGGGCAGTTTCCATAACAACAAAATTTATTTCAAAAGTTCTAAACAATTTACAGTTGGTGTCCTATTTATTTACACACCATTCTCCTTACACAATAGTTAAATGCAGCAATTCAAATGCATAAAATTATTGTACAAGTTAACATTCTTCTTTTTAAATCACAATGAAATTTCATTCTTATTTTAGTACAATATGTTTTACTGTGTAGTATTAGTTCTTCATTATAATATTGATTATTTATAAACTGTTAATGTATATTCTCTAAATATAATCTTTATCACACTTTATGATACACTTCATTTCATTGGCATCCCATTAAAGTATTGTCTTTTTTATAAGCCAATATTTTATATAACTGTTTCAAATGCTATACTAATTGTTATTATCTTGAATAGACCCTTCAAACATCTTAAGTTGCAATATATTTATTCAATATGTTCATTAAATCATTCCAATCAAAATTAAGATTTATTTAATATATTATTCATCATAAGTACTTCCTTGGATTTTTTTTCTTTTATAATATTTTTTTACTAAATTACATTAACAGGCAATTTAAACTTTTAATTAGAGTATATATTCAAGATTTTATATTAAAAATCAATCAAAATAGTTATTTATTTCTCCATTTTGTTCATTCTTCATAAATATATATATTTTACCTTTACATCATTTTTTTCATTAGATTAAATCTAGTTATAAAGTTTACATGATTATTATGCTGTTACAGTGAATAATATTCCAATGAAGTTCAACATATCTAAATTATTAACTAAATAAAATTCTTTTTTTTCTATAGTATTCACTTCAAGTTTCCTTAAGTAACTATTTCATTTACTTTTTATCATATGTTAAGTTTCCCTTATTAAATCTAAATTGAATATTTTTCCTTCTATATGTTAGTTCATTTAAAACATGCAAAGTATAGTTTTTATAAGCAATAAAACACAGAATTAAATGAGCTTGTGCTGTAATTAACTTATTACATATTTATAAAATACTCAATATTCCCATATATACTTCTTTTTAACATATCATACCATTTACACCTTTATTAAACACTTTATCAATTCTCTTTATTTAAATCAAAACTGACAAATTGTCAGTTGGTTTTTTAGAGATAGGATTGTAAAGAGTTCTGATGATGACTGCAGGACAGTCGAAACTGTTAGTTTTGACATAAATAAAGAGTATTGATAAAGTGTTTAAGAAAGGTGTAAATGATATATGTTAAAATAGAAATCAATACATAGGAAAAGGAAGAAAAAGAAAATTATATACTTCTTTTTATAATTGATTATATGCTTTGATAAATTTACAGCTTTTTTCTTTCATTAATTTCATAATATAAGTAATATAATGATTCCAGGTTTTGTATTATTTAAAAGATTGAATACCTTTGCAACACTAATAGTGAAGTGGAATCTGAGATTCAGATTGCGCTTCACAGCCCACCTCAAATCTTCCGCTACCAAGCTAAATTCAAACCCTATTCTTGCTATATATTCCGTTTACTAACACATTTTTTTATCATTTTGTTTGAGTATTATTAACTAACATACTTATTAACGAAGATATATGCACAAATATCTGAATTTAAACACGCAAAATAAAATTAACAAATATAGCATTTAAAAAAAGGGAATATGTATGCGCAAGAGATAACGGAAGATTAATTATAACAGGCTATAATATCAATATATTATATTTTCTGTATTTTGTTATTTTATAAAAGATATAATAATTATTTATTAATTGCAGCTCAGATATCTATAGATATTGTAGAGACAAATGTGCTGAGCAAATATTTATTGGAAAAGTTCGTTATATATCATTCTAGAAAACTTTGTTTTTAAATTATTTTTGCTATTAAACTCTACTTTTCTTTTAAATCCAATGTGGAAGATGCGATTTTAATTAGTCAAAATTAATTAAAGGTGAGAAGTGTAATCTTGTATAATATTTTAACATAACTTTAATTAAAAGTTTCTTTAAAATCAAAATTAGAAACTAAACTTAATTGATTTACTTTTGTTACAAACATTTTTATCAAATTAATTTCAGTTGAATATTTATCTAACAATGGCATCTTCCATCACAATGGGTAAAAGTTTGTATAGAAATTCTTTTGGAGATTACATTAAAGAAAATGATTAGCAATGACCAATCAGGAAAGAATTCCAAAAATACCAAGGCATGGGATAATTACGAATTAATTAAAGAAAGGAACTAAGACTGTCAAGGAGAGCAGTTGCCAAGTAAATTTGTGTTCGTTAATTTCAATGTGTCGTGAGTGAATCCACTTCACCGTTTTCGCCATTCGAGATGGCCTTCCCTGAAATCTGTGCCCATGGATCCCGATACTCATAGACTATAACTATATGCCTGTTTGTTAAATACTGAACTTACTACTTGCCTCAATAATTATGCTCGTCAAGCTAGATCTAGTTCTCCGAGGGAAATCTGAAAAACATCAAAAGAATAGCCAAGTTTGTAAAGAGGTAATCATTTCAAATGCTGCTAGACTCTTAAAGTTACCGTGAATAATTTTAAATTTCACCTATCTGTTTCATTAAACATTTTACAAAGCCTGTTTTTTATTTGTAAAATTTAATATTAAGTATGAATTAATTTGTAAAATTCTTACCTTTTAGTCAATTGTACCTTGTTCTCTCTATATAACTTAGCTGTAATCTCTCCTACATTAAACCTCTCCTGAATAATTATTAGTTCTTAATTTCATGTCTATGCGGTAATATTTTATTTTCATTATTATATTTTATATTTTCATATACTAAATTATATGTCGATAATTTCCCCCAGAATCGCAAATGCTTATGCTATCTTTTTTAATAAAAGAAAAACTTCCTTTTCAGAGGGTATTTAATCTAGTATTTTTTTAAAAAATAAATTTGTTATTCTTATTATAGCGGGTGCCTGCAAGTCTGGGGAAATAAAATCAGAATCTGATAATTACTGTACAATGTTATTGTCAAAAACTAAGCAAAAATCTGTTTTCTTAGAAATGTGTTTTTTTATTAATTAAATAATAGCGCTAACTTCTAAAACTTTAAATATATTTATATGAATTAAATTAATATTACTTTCGTGAAATCACTAACCACCACCGACTTTATATATATTTAATAATATGAAAATTATCTATTTATTAAAGCATTCAAAACCAAAGAGTTGTATTAGTTATATGTTGTGGGAAGTTTATGTGTAATTTAAAGTAATATAAAAAGGGGGGGATATTCTAGTTCTATAAGCTATTATATTAGCATTAAATGTAATTCTTACATATTCACGTGGTAACTTAAATCATACCGATACCGGTACGCTGGGTTTTTATCAATAAAGATAGGCGATAATTCTTTATTTCTTGGTTAAGTTTATACATTTATATTAATACAAGCGTTACTTGTATACCGGCCTTTAGTTTTATATATATTTGTGCTTCATTCAATTTTACTTTCAATACCAAGGGCAAGGTTTGGCAAACCCTTTAGGACTTCTTCAGCGCTAGATATTATTGCATAGGGTTCGCTCTGGCAAAAGTCTAGCCTATGGCAATGCAATAAAGCACATTCTTCGTTGTTTATGACCCGACCCTGCCAACGTTTGCAGAGAGTCACCTTCTTTAACTGTGAATTGAAGCATCTTCATGGATCTCAGAATAGATCTCTTCATTGCCATCATACACGTACCACTCTCCCATATTTCATTTTCTTTAAAGCCTATCAATGCTGTTAAACCGTACTGCTATGATTATGCTAAAAGGATTGCCATTTTTTACATTTCATTCACACTTTCAGATACGATATTGCTGCCATAATTATTATTTCCTAAATTAGCTTCCCACATACGTTCTTATTTCGCAAATGAGAATGCTATTTCATTACTTAAACCTAATTACTGTTTGCCATCAAACTCAATAAACTTATGTATTGTTTCAAGTGCTGTTGTTTTATTAATGGGGAATTCAAAGAACCTTAAGTAACTGTAGTCTAGTGCTATTATTAAAAATCGTAGGTATCCCATATAATCTGCAAATTATTGACATATAAATAGCCACATTAGAACAAAGCCATAAATTATTTGTGATTGCTGATTAAATACGTTCATTTTATAGCATTGTTAGAGGTTAATGTCATCTAAGGGAGATAAATACCCATTTTATTTACATTTTAACACAAATAATGTTTGCAATCAATTATATATATCTCAAGTTAACTTAATAAATCTTATACTTATTACTAAATATCTAAGTCATTGTTTCATTTATTGAATAGAAATAATTTTGATGTCATATAAAAGGTTTCATTTACTAGATGATCAAAAATCGCTAACAATAATATTCTATGCATGAATAAAGTTCAAATAAAAGTCTTTTTGTGTCATGACTTTGTGATGCCAGTGGGTAGAAATAAATTAGATCAGTATCATTGGAATTGTTGCTCATAAGTTGGTAGATCTGGAAAATAGGCAAATAGGGCAGAGTTCATGAGTGTTCCTGACTTATGTATCTTGTGCATGATTGGACTTGAGGTACTTTTGCCTAGATGCTAGATCTTGTTTTATGAACAGACAAAACTGACCGGTACAGGTTTTTTTTCCCCAGGTATGGACACTCAGCCATGGGGCTATTAATTACTTTTACACCCTCCAGAACCCTGAATAATAGATTTCAGTATTTATATGTTTTTTTTTTCTAAATAATAAAAATATACGTGTAAATTTTTTTTCTTGGTTTGTACACCCAATTCAGATGTTTGTTTTTTAAATATTATACACACTAGGTACAAGTCATTACTAATATGTATATAATTTTCCCAATAATGTCAATCATATATGTAAATTTTTTTTCCATAAACAATATTCTGTATATATGTGATATTTTGTTATTCTTCCATAAATAATGTTTTAAATATATATGTACACTTTCTTGGGGTGGTGAAAGAAGAGTAGTGGCAGCTTTTAAATACTTTCACACCCATAGTATGTAAAAAAGATATGTGCTTCAAATAATAATGACATCTTTAATTACTTTATTATATTATACATCTGAACTGCTGAACACCTGTCATAAATAAAAATATGTATGTATAAAAATGTACAATTGATTAAAAGCTGATCATCTAGTAAAATAGTGTTGTAGCAATCTACTCATCTTGACTGGCGCCCGGTAGTAATACCATTATAAATTTTGTCATTAGGTGGTCGATTGAATAAACTAAAAAAATATTAGAAACAATGATTTCAAAAGTTAACAAGTTATATAGAGAGCATTATTTAATAAATCACACAATATGTACTCAACTATGTAATGCAAGTTTTGATAATTTTAACATGAATTAATAAAATTTTAAGTAGTTTCAGGTGCAAAGGAACAACCAAACCTAAAGACTGAGCAAAAGGGCTGAAGGACAAGAAAGATTAAATAATATACTTGAATATATATATAAAATGTTGAACTAAAGTTTAGAAAATGAGGAAAGTCAGGCATGGTAGAACCCTAAATATAATAAATCAGGTATAGATTGGGTACAGGTATAGGGGGGAGAATAAGGGGGAGTCTGTTGAGAATGGGGGGAGAGGTGTGCCAATCTATAGAAGAAAAGTAACATAATCAGTCATCATTTTTCTCTGCATACCAGAATAATAGTCAAACTAAGTAACCTTAAAGGGTCTTCAAGTATGACACACTTTATACAAATAAAAAAGTTTCATGGGAAACTGGGTGAAGGTCCACAGGAACACTTAGAAAGTTTGGCAGTTTTTTTTGTGTGTCACCCAGCAAGTAATGATGAGCAAGTGATGATTGCAAGTCACTATTTGGAGAAGACCCCCAAAAACTGGTGGTGGTCAATTAAAGGAAAACCAAAAACATTTAAAGAGTATGAAGAAGCAATCCTGGGGCAATTTTGGAGTGAAGAACACCAAGAAGGAATTCTACAGGTATTAAGAACCGAACAATATGAGGAAAATAAAAGTGAGACATACACCCAGTTTTTCGTACGGCAAGTGGCCCGCATGAGAACTCTAATGTCACTTAGATATTCTGATAGCCAGATAATTAGAATAATTCTACTCAATCTCCCCATTTGGTTACAAGGAATGATATTGATGAACCGCATCAGTGACACAGAAGAGATGGCCAAATTTTTCAGATCTGTGGAACATGGCTGCCATCATACCAATGGGAGCCAGAGAAACAATGATGAAAACAGCCAACAAAGCAAGGAACATAATGTATGCAAAAAAAATAACCAGAGTGGATGGAATGCAGCCCATAAAATGCAATCCAGAAGAAAATCAAATAGGTCATGATTATAATACCATGATAATCCATGAAACCGACTCGTCCGATACATATGGTTTTAGCTAATGGAAAGAAAACGATAAGTGAGAATTATCAGGTCTGGATGGAGATAAAATTCGCCCACAAATTGATTGGCCACACATTTTTGGTCATCCCTGGATTAATATATGACATAGTGTTAGGGTCTGACTTTTTAACCCAGCATAATGGAGTTATAGATTATCCCAGAAGAATCTGCCAGATCCATAATAAACAAGTTGCATTTGAAACTTTAGGAATTCCAATGGCAGGGACTAGTCATTGCTTCAATCAACTGGTGGATATGGAGACCATCACCACAAAGATTCAGGAGGCTGGATTAACAAAAGCAACAGAAAAATTTCATGTTAAGAAGATTTTGGAAGACCACATGCAAGTGTTTTCCAACACCCCTGGCAAGATCTGTGGATACACCCACAGAATAAGAGTCTGGGAGGAATCATACAAACAATCAAAGACATACCCAATCCCATTTCAATATAGGGAAGAAGTGGCAAAACAGATGTGTCAGATGCTGGAGTGGGACGTCATTGAACGATGCTTGTCTCCCTATAATAATCCATTGGTCATTGTAAAGAAAAATGGGAGTCTGCGCCTATGCCTCAATGCCCGTCACTTAAGTAACATGACAATCCCTGAACGAGATGTGCCACCTCCAATCCAAGATGTATTTGTGCAACTATCAGGAAAACGCTACTTCTCCACATTAGACCTTACTGCTAGCTATTGGTAAATGGCCTTGGACCCCCCCGTGATCAAAAGTATACTGCTTTCCGATACCAGGGACACTCCCATGTATTCAAGAGAGTCTCCATTTGGGTTAATCAATAGTGGGGCGGGACTGATGTGAATGTCTAAAGCCGGTACTCTCAGAAGAAGTCAACAACATATGGTATGTTACGTGGATGACATTGTAATAGCATCCACGACCTTTGATGAACACATGAAATATCTGGCCATGTTTTTCCAAGAATGCATTAGGGAAAACATCACTATTAATATAGGCAAAAGCCAATTCGCTGTGACTGAAATATCCTTCTTGGGCCACATCATTGACCACCAAGGGATTAAGGTACACCCTAAAAAAGTGGAGGCCATTGAGAGGTTTCCCATGCCCACTACCCAGAAACAAGTCAGGTCCTTCCTTGGCCTTTGTAATTTTCTACCACCGGTTCTATCCCAACTTTGCCCAGGAGACAAACTATTTAACTGACCTATTATGCAAAGACCGGAAGTAACAATGGACAGATGACCATGAAAAGGAAATGGAAAACATAAAACATAAATTTCTTCAGACCATGATGCTTCACCATCCGGATTTCAAATGCCTTTGTCCAAACCGATAGCAGTAAAAGGGGCTTGATGGCGATATTATTTCAAATTGGACCAGCTGGTGAACACCAGGTGCTGTATTTTAGCAGTCGAACCTTGAGGGGTGCAGAAATTAATTACACTACCACAGAGCAAGAAACCCTTGAGATTGTCTGGGCATGCCAAAAATTTAAACAATTTCTTCTTGGATCTGAGATTATCATTGTTACAGATCACCGCTGCCTCGAGCTCCTAAACAAAAGCTTCTTGAACAATGATAGGCTAATTCGATAGAGCCTTACCTTACAGAAATTCCAGTACAGGGTTATTTACTGTCCAGGCCCAGAGAACATTGTAGCCGATATTTTGAGCCGGCACCCCATATCCATAACCCCTTAGAACCGTGAGGTTGTCGAACATCCAGTAGAGGTCATGACCACCATAAAAGAAACAGGTAGTGAATCAGAACTGAAAAACTTGCGCTATTGGCAGGACTTAGAGCAGGTAGTGAATCAGAACTGAAAAACTTGCGCTATTGGCAGGACTTAGAGCCTCAATATAAATCAATTATCAAACGGATCCAAGAAACAAAGATTCAATCTGAGAACAAATATAAATGGCATGGCCAATATAGATTGAAAGATGGAATACTGCAAGTAAGAACTAAATGCAAAGAGGATCCATGGAGGATATTAGTACCTTGCCGATTAAGGACCCAAATAATATCTCAAGTGCATGAAACTATAGGGCATTATGCACCTTGGAAGACAGAAGAAGCTGTGAGGTGTCAATTCTACTGGCCTGGCATGTATGCACAGATCCTAACTACTTTAAGGAAATACACCACTTGTGCCCAATGCAAACCTCCAAATCGATCCTATGCCGTTAAAATTCAACCTATCTTAGCTACTGGTCCTAATAAATTATTAGCCATTGACCACTATGGTCCCTTACCAATGTTCAGAAAATTCCAATACCTGTTGGTGACTTATGACATATTTCCCAAGTATGTCCAGGCTTATCCGGTACGGGAAGCCGACTCTAAAGGCATGATCCGAGCACTCCAAAACCGACAGTTTCCTGAAGTCGGAAAACCTGAGGTGATATTATCTGACCATGCATCAGCCTTTACTTCCAAAAAATGGAAACAGTGGATAACAAAGCAGGGCATCAATCACCAACTTACATCTATCCGTAATCCACAATCCAACCCATGCAAATGGGTCATGCGTGAGATTAACAGATTGTTTCACTCTTGTCTTGCAACCAACCATAGGGCTTGGGTAAATAATACTGAGGGGATCATCAAGTGTATTAACAACACTGTTAATGAATCAACAGGATTTGTCTCTCACCGTCTTCATTATGGGAAGCCTTGCTCGCAACTATTTAAAGTCCCTTTACCTAAGAACGAATTTCGCATCAATCCAAGCCAAGACCAAAGGGATGCCCAGGTATGCTTGGCTCATATGGCCAAACAACATATACAGAGGGGGCACCCACACTACCATAGCTTCCAAGAAGGAGATAAGGTATGGGTCCGAACTCCAAGAACTAGCAATACTACAAAAAGGGAATTTTGAAAATTTTTTCCTTTGTACCAGGGACCATTTCAAATCAAAAGAAAGTATGGGGAAAATGCTTTCCTTCTACAAGGAGAAAAAAGTATTAAGGAGACATTCAATGCAAGGCACTTAAAGCCATTTGAACCTCCTGGTCGTGGAAAATATTAAAAATAAGATAACAATAAATCACAGATGGATAGCTAAGGAATTCGAACCACACTCGTAAAGAAAAATATGAATATAGTTTACTGTAATAGGTCAAAAATTTTTTTTAGCATATAGCAGCAAAGAGAAAAAAAAAGGGGCTAGCATTAGTTTGATAATTTTTTTATATATATAAATAAATCACGTACTCCTTTCAAACCAGATTGTTGTCTTGTCACCGGAGCATCAAGTAAGATATTTTTTTTACATTTTTTGTTTATCAATTGTAAGTCCGGGAAAATGAAGCAGAATCTCAGATTCAGATTGCGCTTCACAGCCCACTTCAAATCTTTCGCTACCAAGCTAAATTCAAACCCTATTCTTGCGTATATATTCCGTTTACTAACATTTTTTTATCCTTTTGTTTGAATATTATTAACTAACATACTTATTAACGAAGATATATGCACAAATATCTGAATTTAAACATACAAAATAAAATTAACAAATATAGCATTTTAAAAAAAAGAACATGTATGCGCAAGAGATAACGGAAGATTAATTATAACAGGCTATAATATCAATATATTATATTTTCTGTATTTTGTTATTTTATAAAAGATATAATAATTATTTATTAATTGCAGCTCAGATGTCTATAGATATTGTAGAGACAAATGTGCTGAGCAAATATTTATTGGAAAAGTTCGTTATATATCATTCTAGAAAACTTTGTTTTTAAATTATTTTTGCTATTAAACTCTACTTTTCTTTTAAATCCAATATGGAAGATGCGATTGTAATTAGTCAAAATTAATTAAAGGTGACAACTGTAATCTTGTATTATATTCTAACATAACTTTAATTAAAAGTTTCTTTAAAATCAAAATTAGAAACTAAACTTAATTGATTTACTTTTGTTACAAACATTGTTATCAAATTAATTTCAGTTGAATATTTATCTAACAATGGCATCTTCCATCACAATGGGTAAAAGTTCGTATAGAAATTCTTTTGGAGATTACATTAAAGAAAATGATTAGCAATGACCAATCAGGAAAGAATTCCAAAAATACCAAGGCATGGGATAATTACGAATTAATTAAAGAGAAGAACTAAGACTGTCAAGGAGAGCAGTTGCCAAGTAAATTTGCGTTCGTTAATTTCAATGTGTCGTGAGTGAATCCACTTCACCTTTCTCACCATTCGAGATGGCCTTCCCTGAAATCTGTGCCCATAGATCCCGATACTCATAGACTATAACTATATGCCTGTTTGTTAAATACTCAACTTACTACCTGCCTCAATAATTATGCTCGTCAAGCTAGATCTAGTTCTCCGAGGGAAATCTGAAAAACATCAAAAGAATAGCCAAGTTTGTAAAGAGGTAATCATTTCAAATGCTGCTAGACTCTTAAAGTTACCATGATTAATTTTAAATTTCACCTGTTTCGTTAAACATTTTATAAAGCCTGTTTTTTATTTGTAAAATTTAATATTAAGTATGAATTAATTTGTAAAATTCTTACCTTTTAGTCAATTGTACCTTGTTCTCTCTATATAACTTAGCTGTAATCTCTCCTACATTAAACCTCTCCTGAATAATTATTAGTTCTTAATTTCACATCTATGTGGTAATATTTTATTTTCATTATTATATTTTATATTTTCATATACTAAATTATATGTCGATAATTTCCCCCAGAATCGCAAATGCTTACGCTATCTTTTTTAATAAAAGAAAACCTTCCTTTTCAGAGGGTATTTAATCTAGTATTTTTTTAAAAAATAAATTTGTTATTCTTATTATAGCGGGTGCCTGCAAGTCTGGGGAAATAAAATCAGAATCTGATAATTACTGTACAATGTTATTGTCAAAAACTAAGCAAAAATCTGTTTTCTTAGAAATGTGTTTTTTTATTAATTAAATAATAGCGCTAACTTCAAAAACTTTAAATATATTTATATGAATTAAATTAATATTACTTTCATGAAATCACTAACCACCACCCACTTTATATATATTTAATAATATGAAAATTATCTATTTATTAAAGCATTCAAAAACAAAGAGTTGTATTAGTTATACGTTGTGGGAAGTTTATGTGTAATTTAAAGTAATATAAAAAGGGAGGATATCCTAGTCCTATAAGCTATTATATCAGCATTAAATGTAATTCTTCCATATCCACGTAGTAACTTAAATCATACCGGTACGCTGGGTTTTTATCAATAAAGATAGGCGATAATTCTTTATTTCTTGGTTAAGTTTATACATTTATATTAATACAAGCGTTACATGTATACCGGCCTTTAGTTTTATGTATATTTGTGCTTCATTCAATTTTACTTCCAATACAAGGACAAGGTTTGGCAAACCCCTTTGGACTTCTTCAGCGCTAGATATTATTGCATAGGGTTCGCTCTGGCAAAAATCCAGCCTATGGCAATTCAATAAAGCGCATTCTTTGTTGTTTATGACCCGACCCTGCCAATGTTTGCAGAGAGTCACCTTCTTTAACTGTGAATTGAAGCATCTTCTTGGATCTCAGAATAGATCTCTTCATTGCCATCATACATGTACCGCTCTCCCATATTTCATTCTCTTTAAAGCCTATCAGTGCTCCTAAACCATACTGCTATGATTATGCTAAATGGATTGCCATTTTTTACATTTCATTCACACTTTCAGATACAATATTGCTGCCATAATTATTATTTCCTAAATTAGCTTCCCACATACGTTCTTATTTCGCAAATGAGAATGCTATTTTATTACTTAAACATAATTACTGTTTGCCATCAAACTTAATAAACTTATGTATTGGTTCAAGAGCTGTTGTTTTATTAATGGGGGATTCAAAGAACCTTAAGTAACTGTAGTGTAGCGCTATTATTAAAAATCGTAGGTATCCCATATAATCTGCAAATTATTGACATATAAATAGCCGCATTAGAACAAAGCCATAAATTATTTGTGATTGCTGATTAAATACGTTCATTTTATAGCATTGTAAGAGAGGTTAATGTCATCTAAGGGAGATAAATACCCATTTTATTTACATTTTAACACAAATAATGTTTGCAATCAATTATATATATCTCAAGTCAACTTAATAAATCTTATACATATTACTAAATATCTAAGTCATTGTTTCATTTATTGAATAGAAATAATTTTGATGTCATATAAAAGGTTTCCTTTACTAGATGATCGAAAATCGCTAACAATAATATTCTATGCATGAATAAAGTTCAAATAAGTCTTTTTGTGTCATGACTTTGTGATGCCGGCGGGTAGAAATAAATTAGATCAGTATCATTGGAATTGATGCTAATAAGTTGGTAGATCTGGAAAATAGGCAAATAGGGCAGAGTTCATAAGTGTTCCTGACTTATGTATCTTGCGCATGATTGGACTCGAGGTACTTTTGCCTAGATGCTACATCTTGTTATATGAACAGACAAAACTGACCAGTACAGTAGAGATTTTAAGTTTATTTTTTACTCCATAACCTTTTCAATAAACTTCACAAATACTTTTAAACAATTAACTAAGTATTAGTTATTTTTCCCTTTTAAATTAAAATAATATTGTTAATAATTTACAGTGAAATTTTATGAAAAAGATAAAATGTGTCTTTTCTTAGTGATTTTTTCAATTAATCCCCAAAACATCATCTGCTTAAATTTAAAAATACTTTAAACTTCATAATCGCTCATTGGTTTACATTTTTATTTCAATTATTGACTTCATTTGAATAGAACATGTTTTATGTAATGGATTAACAAGTAATTAAAAATTTAATTGTTTCTTCCCTTTGATTTGTGTTTTGAAGTTTGATAATTTATAAGTCAGTATTGTTAATAATATAATTTTAAATGATAATTTTAAACAAAACTATTAGTATATATTAATAATATGCTTTTGACTATTGTTGGTAGGTTTAGTCTTTAAGATGGATGCGTATTTTTATTTTAGTAATCCAGTATAAACAGGCAAAACTCTCCGTAAAATAGTGTCACCCTGTGCCAACCAAAATAATCAATAGATGTCAGAAGGCTTGTGCATAGTGATCATGTAATGTTTAGTGGTTTAATCCAGTATAATTTCAATGAGTTAGCATAATGAACATCACACACAAAGAAAATATATTTGTTACTAAATTAAATATTAACTTATAAATTCTGTTTTTATGTTATATTTAATAATGATATAGGATCAGTTTATATAATAAATGTGTGAGTGTATTTAAAAACTTCTACCCTCTCCATATCACTTCACATGAATAGAAATGATACCGAACGATATATTTCTAGTTAAACTATTATTCTTCATCTGATGTAAATTATACCTTTTGTATGATTTGGTTATAATTGACCAGTCTTTAATTTAAGCAAATTACTATAATTTAATTTATAAATATTAATTTTTTTTGTATACACATCTTTGTAAATATATTATCAATATCACTAATCATTTATTATGTTCGATATTACCCCAAGTGCATTTTAAACATAATTAAAAATTAATATATCTAATGTTAATTACAACCACATTGTATTAATATTTCGGATCAAATGTATGTTATCTTTATAAATTCATTTTTAATATATAAATAAGAACAAGAGAGGCAAAGGAAAATGAATGTGAAAAAACATTTGCGGTTGAATTGATTCCTTTTATCAAATGTCTTTATTCATGGTTTGAAACGGTATTGTAAAGTAGATCTAAAGTTTATATATTGTGACGACTGCGTAAAGTCGTCGTCACACGTATATATTTATTAATAAAATTAGATAAATTAGCTACTAGATGTAATAAAGGTAAATGGATTAGCTACTAAATTTTTAAAAAAAAGAAGGCAAAGAGAAAGTTGAAATTCAAATGTCTAAATTACTTTGGATTTTGTAATAGTAAAAGAAGGGGAGGGGGGTGCATAAAGAAATGCGTCTCTTTCTCTCTTTAAAAAAAAAAACAAAAAAAAAAAACGAGTAAGTCAAATGCTTGAAAGTTATTTCTATTTATTGTGGGAGAGGGGAAGGGGATGCATAAAGAAATGTGTCTTTTTCTCTCTTGTTAAAAACTATATTGTAACAAGTTAAAATGAATTATAAACATAAATGTGAAAAATGAATTGTAAACTTTTAAATAAAAATTAAATGTAATATGTAATATAAAAACAATATGGCCGTAGTTGTTAAAGTCTGTTGGACTAATTAAATTCCTCGGACAAAGAAAATTTATAACAAGGAAAAGCTTATAATTACAGCTAAATTAATTAAAACCTACATTCCAGCCACTAATTAAATAAAGAAACATGATGATAAGAATTGGTTGGAAATCTAAATCTTAATTAAAAATTTACAAAAACAATGAACAAAAGAAAGACAGTAAAAGAATTATAATTATTATCTGTTGATTACTAGTAGAGATCTTGAGGAAGCAACAGCTCAAAGAAAATGAAAGAAGTGCGTGGCTAGTGGCGTTAAAGGGACGTGGGTTCGTATTCAATTCGTCTCACCACTGACTCACAATGTAAGATCTATGCCTGACCTGCTAGAGAGACCACCACTTCTGTGACTGACAATTTAAAAATCTACCTAAAGAATTGACAAGAAGTAAAAACTGGAACGAGAAATAACCCCACAAACTGAGAGAGAAAATCAATCCAGCCGACAGTGAAGGACATAACCATCTCTACAAAAAAAGGGATGATCTCCCACTGGACAATAAAGAGCTCTCAAAAGAAATACCCATGAAAACAACTACTATGAAAACCTAGGTAAAGGGCATGCATGCATTTTAATTTCTAATGTTTGTAAATAAATAAACAAGGAATAATTTTGATAAAATTAGAACTCTACCCAATAGGACTTCAAAATAACTTTTATATTTGATCTTTTTTTCTGTTTTATTATAGCCATGTATTTATATAAGTGTGTTTTTTTATTATTGTTATCATGTATTCTTTTATATAAAGTGTGAGTATTACTAAACATATTTATTCTTAATTTGCATATACTTGTATCACCAAGCTATGACAGGAGGGAAAACTATAATTTAGTGATTAAAGGGTAATGCTGTTTTTAAAAGGTATTCATGTGTTGATTGTTTGTGAGAATTGTCCCAATTATAAAAAAAATAAATAGCAAGCGCTGGACATTCGTTAAATTTCTTGAAATAGTTTGCTTTGTTCAGCAGCCAAAAATTCTTGACCGGGAAAAATAACTCCAAGATAATATGTACGTATTGCCTCGGGGTTCGGTCAAGGGTATAGATATGAAGTTAAATTTGTATCTGTATTAGTTCACTGCTTGCATTATAACGGCGTTGGTTAAATAAATAAATAAACAATATCCATTACAGTTGAGGCTAAGCCGGGATATTTCGGTTAGCAAATCTGATAGTAAACAAATAAGAATAAATAAATGAGAGGAAGAATCAAAGTTATGAAAAAAAAAAAGTATAATAAATAAGTATAAAATATAATTGAAAGTATAAATATATAAATCAAACCATCCAAATAACCATTTCCATTATAATATAAATAAGATCTAATAGCTAACAAAACGGGATCTATTTTTGCCGGCAAAAATTAACTACTTGGGCATTAACCCTTGAAAATCTTCACCATGCTGTTCCAGTGTAAGATTTATCCTGTATTCGGTTTTGTTTTACTGCATTTTTTTAATACGGGGAACTAAACTTTTAACTATATTTAAATTTAATGAACATATAGATTAAATGTTTTACCTTTATTTTTCAAATGTTGACATGTGATATTTAAGAGATGAGAATAATTATGGAAAGAAAGTACACAGAACAAACTTAAAACATCTTTTATCCATGAAAATATTTATGTTAATATATATTAATATTATATTGTTTTATCTCATTAAAACCATTGGTAATCATTTAGTATATTCTTAGTACATTTGTTGATACTTGGAGAGGACACTGAACAGAGTCCAACATTACTTAAGATATTAAGCAATAAATTCGATATTTACTTTAGAAAAAAGATTTAGGTTAAACAAATCAAAAATCAATCTTTTTTTTTTTCAAAAAATTTGATGTGTAATTTTGAATAAAAGTATTATTTTGCAGATTTTGATGAAACAATAATTAGAAAAAAGTTGTGACTCTCTTCCCACTCATATAATATCTCACAAAATGGTTCTTACGGATAATTCAACCAATGATGTATTATCCTGAAGGCATATCAGTCTGAAGTTGCGATTTTTAAGATAATGTCTCCAAGTGATCTGTGGACACATGTAATTGCTAAAATTTGTCCGCAGATCACGTGAACACGGTACATTAAAAATCGCAGGATTAGATTGATATGCCTTCAGGGTAATACGTCATCGGTTGAATTATCTTAAAGACGCAGGTCACGTGATAAAAAAATAAAAAATAAAAACTGTGACGCAGGTCACGTGATAAAAAATATAAAAACATGTGACGCAGGTCACGTGATAAAAAAAATACAAAAATTAAAAAAATCGGTAAGTATAATACATCATCAGTTGAATTATCCGCAAGTACCCTTAAAATATAGTCACCATTATTTTTTTAAAATTGTCTAAAGTTTGTTAAAACTTCCTCTATTATTTTAAGAAACACAAGGTGATTATTTTAATTTCTTTTAATTATGAAACAAACTATATCTAATCTCCATTACCTATTCATCTTTAGTTTGTTTTATAGACAAGAAAACCTCATTTGTCACATTAAATGCCACCTTTCCAAAGCTTTACTGTTTCAGTTGAAACATACACAGAAAATTATTATTTTCACTTTATTTTGGTCAAGAAATAAATTCATTTTCTTAGGTTTTACTTTTTCCTCCCCTATATATTATATATTATTTTTGTAAACAAAAAGAGTAAATCACTTTGCCCCCAGGTTATGATTTAAAAGAACTCTAAATGTTGAACAAAAAATCAAAAATAGAATGAATCCACTTATTCTTAGTTGCTCTGATGTTTATAAGCATAACTTTATCAACATTGTTGGAAATTCAAAGTGAAATTGATTTATCAATTAGATGGAATAAGGTACTTAAGTTACTAAAATCCTAAGTAATAATACAAGGCTGGAGGCAGCATCTCACTTCTAACACCTTAATTGTTATAACTAAAAGATTTAATATGTAAACTTTAAATTAAACATAGCTCAATGTAGGTAAACAGAAGAAGTAAATCATTTTTTACAAAGGAATCAAGAATAAAATGAATCCATCTTAGCAACTCTGATGTTTATAAGCATATCTTTGTCAACATTGTTGGTAATTCAGAGTAAAATTAATTTATCAACCAGAAAGAATATGGCACTTAAGAGTTATTAAACTTACAATTAATAATACAAGGCTGGATGGAAACTGCATCTCACTTTTAGCACCTTAATTGTAATAACTAAACAAGATATAATATGTAAACTTTAAATTAAACATAGCTCAATGCATATGTAAATAAAGGAATAAATAATTTCCCCTCAGGCTATGACTTAAAAGCATATCAGGAATCAAGAATATAATAAATCCCTTATTGCTAGTGCTCTGATGTTTATAACTATACCTTTGTATTATTAATTATGAGTTTAATAACTCTTAACTGCCATATTGTATCTGGTTGATAAATTAATTTCACTCTGAATTACCAACAATGTTGACAAAGATATGTCTATAAACATTAGAGCAGCTAATAATGGGTAGATTAATTCTATTTTTGATTTCTTTGTTCAACATTTAGAGTGCTTTTAAGTCATAGCCTGGGAAAAAGATATTTACTCCCTTTGTTTACATATACATTGGCTATGTTTAATTTAAAGTTTTTTTTCTTCTAGTGTCAGAGCATCAGCCAGGAAGTGAACCCACTAACCCAGGACAACTGCTTGTAAAGCAGCTGTCGCATACCTCTCAACCACCAATGCTTGACATTTAATTTAAAGTTTACATATTAAATCTTGTTTAATTCTTACAATTAAGGTGTTAAAAGTGAAATGCTGGGTCTAGAATAGTATTATTAATTATGAGTTTAATGTCTCTTTAAGTGCCACATCCCATCAGGTTGATAAATTAATTTCACTCTGAATCACCAACAATGTTTTTTTGCAATTGTTACTAATTCGAATCACCAACAGTGTTGACAAAGATATGTCTATAAACATCAGAACAACTAAGAACAGGTGGATCCATTATATTCTTGATTCCTTTGTTCAACATTTAGAGTGCTTTTATGTCATAACCTGGGGAAAAGATATTTACTCCCTTTGTTTACATATTCATTGAACAAAATGTTTCATTTAATGTTTATATATTATTTTTTTATAATTTTTTTATGAAATAATCTTTATTAAATACAAATTATGCACAAGTATCAACATATGTATAGAAGAAAACGTTTTTTATATGATATAAGGTGCACAGCTTATAAAATAGAATTATTATGACTAGGGTCTGAATGTTGATGCAATGATTCAGTTTTAAAGTATAATTTATATTTTAAAATAATGGACAACTCAGAAAAATATTGTTGTGCTGTCAAATTTTTCTCATAGTATTTCTGTGTATATATTTTAGGATACATAACTATATATTATACCACTCTATTATTTTTTTAGAACATTATATATATATATTCATATGTCATAGCATCAGCCGGGACGCGAACCCACAACTGTCTGCAACCAACTACTTGCTTGCAAGATGGTTGCGATGACATCTCAGCTAACAACAGCAAGCAAGACACATAGTTCTAATAGCATGAATAATTAATTATTATGGCATTATAGGAATTAAAATTTTTAATATTTTTATCAAGAAATTGTTTTAGATTAATTATTTACTTGTGAAATACAAAGCATTACAAAGATCAGAAGTATGGACATGTTCTGACTATTATGTAAGATACATATGGGATCCAGATTTAATTTAACATGGTTAATGAGGGAAAGTTTTGTAAGAATTGTGTTAAGTAATAAGTTAAGCAAAAATTTTAACCATGAGTGAGTTTTGACAATTGGGAGGATTGTCCATAAATATATGTTAGGTTATATAATTTTTTTTAGATTTTTAAATCAAACACCAATTAAAGATTTGATGTTATATTGGCCAACAGATCAGTATTAAAAATGACTTGGATATGGAAGTTGAGCAAGCAATATTATATATAGATGGAAAATGGCTTTAAAAATTAAAAATGATTAATTTAAAACAAAATTGAAACAGAAAATTTATTATAAGTAAAAAAATTATTTTATATATCAACCCAGCTTTTTCAAGATGTTTCTTTTTATGCAATCACATGAATAAAAGTGGAGTTGATATATTATTTTTTTAAATTTATTTCTAGTGAGTTAGTTGTCTGTTCAATTTTATTTTAAATTGATTTTTTTAAATTTTATATATAGAAGAATCTTTTAAAATATCTTAGCTATGACATAGGATACAAATGATTGAAGACATATTGGATTAAGACCACATTTTCAAATAGGAAAAAAAGCACTCGTAATTTATAGATGTGACCTTGATCCTTTGATGTATGATTTTATTGTGGTCATATTTTTAACTGTACTCCTTAAAAGATGCATCCATGTACTCTAGTAAGCAAGTATACCACCCAGAATAACATTATAATACAACATTTTACTATAAGGTAAAGAAATTTTGGTCAGAAGGCTTTTATTTTTGTATTAAATTTGTTTATGACTAGATGATTTAGATGATGGCTAAATTGTGTATTAGATAAATTTATTGGAATTTTGAAAAAAGATGAGTGTGTACTTATGAAGAATGAAAGTAGATTGCAACCTGTAACTATCTACCACATGAATGACTTACAAACTTGTATTGTATATCCTGTTATTGTTTCATTTTTGTTCTGAATATGAATTACGAGAGGAATATTTTGCAGGTCTCCGAAATCTATCAAGATGTCATTGACAAAAGATAATAGCTTTTTTCTTAATATAGGTAATGTTTGATTTAGGTTGCTGGTTTCTCTCAAGTGCTCTTTTTATTCTCCAGCATGCTATTTTTTTTAGAGATAATTTTTGAAAGATTTTCTGAATTGCTGCCATTATATCTAATAAGATATTAGATATATGATAGTAAAGCAATAGTTTTTCCAGAATGGAAGTTGTTGCACTTGTTAGATGTTAAAAAATAAGATTTTCAGTTGATGTATCTGCTATGGTATTTAGTAAACATATATATAAAAAAAACAAATTTTTATGTAAGGTTATAAGTTATGGTTAGGACTTTTTTTTATATATGTCAAATGCTTGACTGGGAAGCGAACCCAGGCCAGCTGATTGGAAGGCAGCTATGCTAACCACTAGGCCATCAACACTTGATTTTCTTTTATTTTCTATGCAATTTACAAAGTTTTCACCAATATATATATATATTTAGCAAATATTCTATATTTCTAATGGAATGCAAGGTTTGATGCTTGAAAAATCTTTGAAAATTTATCATATCTCTTAACTATTTAATATATTTTTGTAAAACAATTTAACTGTTAATAAAATATCATAAAGGAATCTATATAAGTTTTCAACCAGTAGTTAAATTCACTAGTGCTTTTTTTAATTCCATCACTGTAGCCATATATTCAACAATAATTAATTATGTAATTCATAATTTGTATTTGTTCCACATTTGCATGGTGCATGGTTGCTAAATTTCAGTTATGAAACAGATGATCACAATAATCATTGTTTGTCATGAATCTGTTGATAAAATTCCAGTTGTATTTAGAAAAGATCAAAACCTATTGGATTTACAATTGTATCTAGAAATAAAAATGGTTGGAAACTTATAACAATTTCATTTTTATGCCCCAGTCTTTTAATTGTAAGTTTAGGTTGAACATCTAAACATCCAAAATGAGCATCTTGATTAGAGATGAATCTTAAGTGGTGAAACTATAAAGAGAATTATTGATATGTCCTGTTTATTTAAAAGCTTTTTAACCCTTTGAAAATCAGGCGGCCATCTTTAATTTTTAAAAAAATTTACCCTAACTTTAATAACTTAGATATTTTGTGTTTGAATGTAATAAATATATAAAAATAATGTTGTAAAAGCAAGTACATATATGAAAGAATATAATGAAGCTGTTAAAATAATCATTTCATAAAGAAAAAGTTAAAAAAAATAATATTTATAACAGATTTAAGAATGTTTGTTTTTACACTGATTCACAAATCCTAAATTTTGAAATTCAAATGATAAAATGACACTTTCATAAACAGCTTCTTCACATTCCTCACAAATTTACAAAAAAAATGATGTATTGGAAGTCTTACCTGAGGTAATTTTTCCCTGAGAAAATTACTAAAACAGCTGACTTGCTGTGATCCATTTTCATTCCACAGCCAGATATGTTCAGTTTTGTAAATTATTTGTAAAAATATGAATGGTTTTTAGTGGAGAAAAAAGTAATAGAACAGTGTAATTCAAAAATAAATAAATAAACTCATAAAAATAAAATGAATAAAAATAAATCAATAAAGATAATTTTTTATTATTATTAACAATGATTACATGTGTGGAAGAAAGGCTAAGTTCAAATACATGGCACTATAACACAGAGTGGATGGATTGATGAAGTCAGAAACCGTGTATAAAATATCCTATATTACATGAAATTCCAGTTGTGTAGCATAAACTTGTATATAAATATATTTATTATTTTGCATAAAAGATATGAAGAAAGGCTGAGTTCAAATACATGGCACTATAATACAGAATGGATGGATTGATGAAACCAGAAAGTGTATATAAATATCCTATATTACATGAAATTCCAGTTGTGTAGCATGAACTTCTATATAAATATATTTATTATTTTGCATAAAAAATATGAAGAAAGGCTGAGTTCAAATACATGGCACTGTAACAATAACTGGATAGATTGAAGAAGCCAGAAAATTTATACAATATCCTATATTACTTGCCTAAAATTGACACAAATCAATTGAGGGTCATTACTTTAGCACTCATGCAATAATTCGTCCATAAATTCAAACTTGGTCATGCATGATACACTATTCATATTTATAATCATGCCAAAAAATGCATTAGCTCACGCAGTGACAGATACCCCAGTCCCCAACTTTTTTCCATTCTACAGCATATTTATTTGAAAATATTATAATTTATTATTCTATAGCATATTTATTTATTTCAGTACATCGAAAATATTATAATTTATTATTATATAACATATTTATTTGTTTCAGTAAATAGAAAATATTATAATTTATAAAAAATATATATATATAAAAGTAATTACATACTCGCGAATGTTATCAAAAAACGTTTATTTGTTTCATTACATCGAAACTATTATAATTTATTATTCTATAGCATATTTATTTATTTCAGTACATCGAAAATATTATAATTTATTATTATATAACATATTTATTTGTTTCAGTAAATAGAAAATATTATAATTTATAAAAAATATATATATATAAAAGTAATTACATACTCGCGAATGTTATCAAAAAACGTTTATTTGTTTCATTACATCGAAAATATTATAATTTATTATTATATAACATATTTATTTGTTTTAGTAAATATAAAATATTATAATTTATAAAAAAAAATATATAAAAAAAAGTAATTACATACCCTTGAACGTTATCCAAAAATGTAATTTGAGAAGAGAGCCCAGAATCACGGACAACTGCAACGAAAAATCACAATAAAATCTTCAGTAATTGATCCAACAATTGTGGAATAACTTTTTTACGATAAATAAAATGAGAAAAATCAAAAAAAAAAAAAAAATTTTAGGTACACTTTGCTAAAAATATTCATAAAAAATCTAAAAATTGTCATACAGAAAAAATTCTTAGAGTTTCAGGTAGATATTGAAATGGCGCAAAGAATGACGTATTGCACATATGTGTGACATTTACCGTTTACGCGTAAACTCAGCTCAAAATAGAAATGTCTAGACAAGTCGTACAAAAGTCGTTCTGGTTGTCAAAGGGTTAAACATTTTTTGTAACTTTTGATATTGGATGGATGAATAACAGGCGGATCTTGTAAATGATTAGACAGTAATATTTCTCATAGCAATCTTTAAGTGAATTTCAATAAGTTTAGTATTGAAACTTTAGTTTCCAACAGTAACATAATATTCAAAAGCAGAATAAGCTTGTGCTAAGAAAGCATGCCATAAAATATTTCCATCACAAGACAAAAAAGTGCCAACAAATTTCCTGAGAAATTTAATTCTGTGTTAATTTTGATCTAACCTTAGATAAATTAGAGAAATAAGTTTCAATGAGTAAAATAAGTTAGCCTGTAATTCAGGGTTACTTTTCAAAAGCACAGATTAAGATTGTGTTTCAGTCAAAAAGATTTCCAAACATTTCCTATCCTCATTGACTTTTCTATTCTTGCATTCTCATCCTGAAAGATCACTGATGAATATATTAAATAAAATGAAACAATGTTCTGTAAAATTTTGTGTAGGTTATGATTATCATTTCATGAAATGTAAATTTTTCTTAAACTGGATTCCAAGAGATTGTAAAAGTCCTAGAAATAGACTGCATGTGAGATGGATTAATGAAATAAGAAAGTGTGCTGGTATGATATGGAGAAAAGAGGCTAGAGACTGAAGAAGATGGATTGAAATTGGAGAGATCTTTATTCTGCAGTAAATCAATAATGACTGGAAATAATGATGATGATCAAATTTTTCTATTGGAAAGCAATTATTAAGTAAAGTTATTAACATTTCTTTCATTTAAAATTTTTAGAAACTTTAAGAAAATTATTTCTCCTAACAGAATCATAATTTAAGTTTAGATCAATAAAAAACACATCATTTTATAATTTATTTTAAATGTCTTTTTAAAAATATAAGTTGATAAAGATACAATTTGTTCACAACCTCTTTTTTCTGGCAAATCCAACATCACTTGCTTTCTAGGTAATTTTTTTTTTTTAGCAATTTGGGAATAAGGTGAAAGTTTTAGTTGCAAGCCTTTATGGACAATGTCTTGATTTTACATTTACATAGGTAAAGTTTTTTTTTTATTTTTATGATATCTAAAGTTTGATGTAATATTGAGTCTATGACCTAGTATTTAATATGTCTAAAATTTGTGATGTTAGCATCAAACTTGTAATTAGATGTTCAATTATTTCTACTATCTAGGTTAGTATATAACACAATATTTTAAATGAAATCAGATGATTCTGGCCTGGCCATTGGCACAATACAAGCATGGAAATAAAGCAAATAAAATACAGATACATGAAAATTAAATTTAAGATGACATTCCAACCAATTACACTATTCTGTCAAAAGCAACAGACAATAAAAGTTTTTTATACTTATCTATGAGTGTCTCTTCTGATTTGTCCATTTTTTAAGGGCAAGATTAAGGAATGATTTCCAAATATTATAGATTATCACATTAGAATAATGTGGGATTTTTTGCTGTCTTCATGTGAGTTATTTTTAAATTTTTTTTTCTCTTATCTATACAATACTTTGGTCTTTCCCCAATCAAGAATTCCAAGTTAAGTATTATTTGTATTGAAAAAGCAGATTTAAATCTCTCAAAATTAAAGAAATTTATAATCATTCTCCTTACTGATAAGGGACATGTTATGGTTGCAATGGATATTATTATTTATGAAAATAAAAAAAAGAGATTCTTAAAGTAATTCAATACAAAAAAAAGGTGAAAAAAATCCTATATGAGCAACAAAAACTAAGCTATAATCATCATTCAGAAAACATTACAGATATTTTACTGATTCAGAAAAATGTAAATTAAGAATATATTTTAGCAAAATTTTGCATCTCAATGGCATTTCTAAAATCTATAAAAATCATGTTCCATTAAGACATATTGTTAGTTCTACAAAGTCACTATCTCAAATTTAATAGAATTTCTTCTTAAAGTTCTCATTTTTTTAGCAGACTAATCAGAGCCACTCTAAGCCCCTTGTAGAATTAAACAGCACTATAAAAATAGTAAAAAAGTGGCATATTAGAAAGCGTTGATATAAATAGTTTATTTGCAAATATACCCAATAATAAAGCTTTGTCTACTGAAAAATAAAAAATTAAATGTGGATAATAGCTAATAAATCAAAACAAATCTTATTGATAGCATAAAAAATATAAATATTCTGTTATAATAGCAACATACTTTCAATGCAATGCAGAATTCTTCCAATAAAATAATAGAATTACTGTACACTGACCACAGCCATTCATAATCACCAAAATTTATATAGAAAAACTTGAAATTGTAGCTGTAAATACTGCCCCATTACCAAAAGTCAAGCTTTACTATATTAATGGTATATTTATCATATGGCTATATGGAGAAGTACTACTAGAAATATTCTTTATATCCATAATAACATTCTTATGACAAGACGTACTCATGGCAAAGTAAAAATTCATTTTATAAAAAGCTTTCATACATAATAAATATTTAGTATATAATCAAGACAGAAATTAAAAGAGCAGAAATATACTATTGCTATACAACAGAGCTAAAAAAGTTTGTACAGAAGTCAGTAATATGAAAAAGAAAACTGCAAGAGAGATCAAATTTTCAAAAGGATAATTATCTATAAAGTATCAAGTAATTAAACTTAAATAGTAAAAAAAAGGAACAGCAAAAGAAAAACAATAATAAGTAATATAAAGCAACCATATTCACAAGAAATCACAGACAACCTTAAAAAATATGCAATCAATATAATATCAAAGCAACTTTTCAAATTCATAGCATAATGAAAGGTATTTTATACACTATAAAGCATAAACTTGAACTGCTGATAAACAAGAACAACATCTATAAAATATGTAAATGTTGAAAGATTATATTGGTGAAAGTAGCTAATACTATGCAAACTGATTAAAATAATATAAAATGATTAGAGAGAAAAAAGGATGCATTTTAAGTAGCAGAACATGCATGTATCTGTGAATATATGTTCAATTGAGGAAAACAGGAAAAACTAACAGAGAAAAAATATATACAAACGAAATTTAAAGAAGCTAATCAAATAACAATAACCAATAACTCCCATAAATCAACAGGTGATAGTTTATAATATTTAGAAACCATTTACTCATCTTGTGCTTAAAAATGGAGAAAGTAAGAGGGTTTTCATAGATTATATAAAATTTTCACTGATTAATGTTTTTTTTCTCAGAATAATAGTTACTTAGGGTGTCATCTTAAGCTCAAAAGTCATAAATCTAAATATTACTGACTCAGCTCCAATACTAGTAACTGTTTCTAGCAATAGTGAAAAAGCTGATGGGAATCATGCCACATAGAAGCTTAGATGAAGAACTAATCTGTGTGTTATAATAACAGTTGGATGTGTTTGAAAAAGTATATATAGTTTTTTTTACTAAAAAAAACATTTAACTATTAAAATAATTAATGGAAATATTCCAACACATAATCACAAATATATTATAATCCACTATTATAAAATCACATTTCTATTACTTTGGACGTGTGGAATGAATGAATAATAACGAACTATCTAAAAAAATACTTTGCTATACATTTGCGTATAGCTTTTATAGGAAAGGCAGATCCAGCTTATACTATATAGGTTATCTAAAAGATATTGTCAAGAAGAAAAATTTTTAATTGCTTTTATTAAAAAGATAAGGCTGAAGATAGAATACAATTGATAAGTTATTGCAGACCTTTCATGAAAAGTTTGATGAAAAAAAAAATTGAAAGTCAACATTACAACTATCATTTAAACAGAATAATGGACCAGCATATTTTTGTGTGTGCGTGTGTGATTGCAATTGTGTCTTACAGATTGATTTATATAGTCATCATAAAATTAATCCCTAGTGCATTAAATGTCTTTTTTTTAAAATTCTAATGTTCACACTCACGTGCATATGACTACAAATGTTGTTGACTAATATAGGATAAAAATAATTTTAATTTACATTTGCTGCAGGCATTTCATTCACGTATTATATTCTGCATTGTTGTGGAGTCACTTTTGTTCATAAGAATCTGCAACAATTTATATTATTTCCTCATTCCTCTTAAATTTCGCGGATGTTTAGCCTACTCACTATTCTAACAATTCCCATTGTGCACGATTAATTAGAGTAAAAAATACTGCGCGGGGGAGGTGGGAACAATAATAATAACGGAGCGCTATTTTGTACAGTTAAAGTACCGATATGTTTTAATTATGATTACAATTCAATGGAAGTTATATATGTAGAAATGTTATTCATGTATGCATTTGAAAGATATTAATAGTTTCTTAAAGTTCTAAAATTGAACTGCTAGAAAGCATAAATTAAAGGGATGACTTGCAGTGGCTACTACTACTAAGCTGATGAGATACAATTGGCTGAATATTCGGTTTCTTGTAACATTAGTTAATACTTATTTATACTGAAAATAATGTTTTCACTTATGCCCAAAAGCAAATATCACATTAACCAAAGAAGAAAATCGAAAACATTTAATCTCAAGTAACACAATCAATAAAGCTCAGGAATTTTAATTTTATTATTTCATTAAGAATTTTTTGAAAACGAAGAACCATTAGTCGAAATTTTATTGTTTCTTTGATTCACTAGCCGTATAACAGACAAAACAACAATAAGAAACAATTATGAAATTATTTGAATGAAAAATAATATAGTTGCTTTTTTTTTATAGAGAAAAAAAGAGATCATAAAAAAAAAAACTTAGCCAATTGAGAAAAAAATGCTGAACTGGGAAAGTTCTTATGAAGATTGTATTAAATGATTTAGAATAATTCCAACAACCTTTGAAATAAAACAATTATATAAAAAGTTTATTTATTATTGAACTGGTTTTCACGTTATATTAGGGACTTTTCAAAATATACTTTTCTAATACAATCACATGATTCCATATAAGAATCATGTGATTGTATTAAAAAAGTATATTTTGAAAAGCCCTAATATAGAATGAAAACCGCGTCAATAAGAAAGAAAATATTTATTTTTATATAGTTGCTTAATTTAAGTTGTGTTGGAATCATTATTAATTATTTGAAAACAACATTATGGACAAATCTATGTTTACCCATTGTTAAGGATTAAATAATTTAATAAAAACTTAATGATTTCAGTATAATTTAAGCTTTTAATTTTTATTGCTTACTAATTTTTTTTTTTTAATAATTTGAAACAAGTAAAATGTTTGTTATATTGGAATGGTAGTAATTTAAATATTTCTTTATTAAACTTTATAAATCGTTTAATTTCTTTTTTTATTGTTATTATGACTATTTTTAAGTTATTTCACATGATCATAAAAAATATTTAATTTTTTTTGGCTAATAGTTTTAATATCTGTTTTTAAAACATTTGTTCATATTTGTGATTCAATATATACTTAGCATACTTAATAACAATAAAAATGGTACTTTAGTATTGTTTAATTAGTGAATTTGTGCTATTTTAAGTTATATTTTATATAATTATATAGTTTGGCACACAGAAAACCATTTGACATTCAAGCATCGGAAATGACGTTTGATCTCGTTAGTTAACAACGTTATCACTCTGCCATTTGAGAGTCAGCTAAGGATCAAATTTAATCTGATGCTATTAGTGCTAGAACATCATTTATCTTTCTGAGTAAGTAATCCTTTGAATATTTTTATTTGTATTTCTATATGCATATAGTTTCATTTAAAATGGAAGTGTTTAGTGATAAATATGAATAGAGATTAAAATAATGGAAATTTTTAGTAATTAATGTGATTATAATTATCTAAAAATAGCAGCACTAATATTAATATTTTTATTTTCAGGTGATTATTAAACTTGGTCTATATATTTTTTTCTTAGACTGCATTTATTGCGTCAACATGTTAATAAGTTGAAAGGTATTTGATCATAGTGCTATCAATTAAATAAATTGCACTGTTAAATTTATTACACAAAAGTGAAACATAAGCTGCATATCCGTTTTATTATGCTTTGTAATCCTCATTGTATATTATTTAAAGAGTATGTTGTGATGACATTCAGCCTGTTTTTAATAAATAGATAGATTCTGTTTTTAGATGTTAGAAAATATAATAAAATATAATATTGATTATTTTTATTAGAAGAATTTGACGAGTGCTAAAATGCAAAAACAGAATAAATTCAAGATTATAAAATTTAAACAAGAACAACATTGCTACAGAACAAATAGAAAGGCAGCATTAGAAATTTCCCAGTTAGCAGTCTAAAAACACAGCAAGTAATGTAGGCAAACATATTTATGTTTTCTATAATCACTGCAGAACATATCATTACTTTTGTTCTTTGTCTTTTATTATTATATTTGGATTAAAATGGCCACCTTCATTTATACATAGCTACTAATGCTAATAATACTTGCATCTTCATTTGGAAGAGTCGATTCATCCAGTTATTTAATCTAAATATTTGAAAAGTTGTTTACCTACTATCCCAAACTGTCCATTTCAGAAAAAATAAAAAAATAACTGATGAATGCTCTATTAGTGATATTTGTATATTTACATTTTTTAAAAAAAACAAACATCTCCAAAATAATTATCATTAATCTGAAAACAAATTTAAATCCCATTTAGGATTCAGAAAATTTTCAGAAATACACAATGCCATTCAAATATATCCATATAATTATGGTAATAAATTGGAAAATATTTAAAAATTAAACATAATTATTATTATCATTTTGAACGATTATTAATTCACTGCAGAATGAAGTCTTTCCAAGTTCAATCTATGTCTGATCTCTAGCCTCTCCTATCCACATTGCCACAGCACACTTCCTTAGTTTGTCCATCTATCTCACATGTGGTACATTTCTAGGTCTTTTATAATCTCTTGAAATTCAGTTGAAGATTTCAATTGTCTATCTATTATCATCTCTTCTAACAATATATCTAGACCAGCGGTCCCCAACCTTTTTGCACTTAAGAGCACATTCTATAATACCAGCCAGGTGGCGTGCACCATTTATTTTTTCAATGTAAATTTATAATTCGATATTGTTAATAATAGACTTTTTTAGGCTGTAAAAGTATAGTATGCCCTACAATTTGATTACAATATAATACAATAATTTGTAAGAAGTCTTAAAAATTTATTTGTATCAGATAAATAATTTTTTATCATGTTCGGATAGCGGCAGGCACACGAAAAATGGTCTGCAGGCACCATGGTGCCCACAGGCATAGGGTTGGGGACCCCTGATCTAGACAAACTCCACTTCAGTCTCTTAATTCTTTCAATGATGCCAATAACACCTGTTATTCATCTTACCCACATATTATGTTTTCACTCTCTTCTTGTAACTCCTAACATGCATCTCTCCATATTTTTTTAAGTGACTGAAATCTCTGAGTTGCTTTTTTGTTAAATGTTCAAGTCTCAGTTCCATAAGTAATAACTGGTAGAACGCATTTATTAAAAATCTTTCCAAATACATAGACATATTTTCTTTTAATATTAATTTTTTTTTCTACCTAAAACACCCCAACCAAATTTAATTAATTTCATTCATTATGTTTCCATCTGTAGTAATAATCTGACTAAAATATTTGCAATTGTTAACCCATCATTATAAATCTTTATTTTTTCTTTTGAGAAAATCCATTGAACATTAGTTAATTATTTTAACATTTACCTTTAATCATACTTTTTTACTTTTGTCTGATAAATCTTGCAACATTTCCTGAAACTCTAGAGAATTATTTGCAAAAACAACTATATCATCTGCAAAATCTAGATGACTTAAATAATCTGCATTTATTTTTATTCCCTTCGCTTTTCTTTTTAATTCATAAAATACTTCTTGTAAAATTGCTGTAAAAATTATTTGGAGATATGGAGTCACCCTGTTATACACCTTTCACAGTGTTAGCATTTTTAGTATCATTATATAATCTAATTGTTGCTGTTGCATTTTTATAAATATTCCTCAGAATATATGATAATATTCTGGATCAATACCTTGATGATCCGGTGATTTAATCACTGAAAAATTGTTTATAGAATCAAATGCCTTTTATAATCTACTAATCCAAAGTATAATGACAACTCATTTTCATTGATTCTTTCTATAACTTCTCTCAATACTTTGATATGATCCACTGTATTAGAACCTCTTTTAAATCCAGCTTGTTCTTTTGTTTGGTTAAAATCCAAAGTTTGCTATAGATGAGTGGAATTATTTTGATAAAAATTTTGTGCAGAACTGCTAAAATACTGATAGGTCAGTAATTTCTAATATTTTTTATGACCTTTTTTAAATATTAATACCGCATTCTTCCAATTATCTGGTATATCTTTATCATTTAGACATTTGGTATATAACTTTGCCCCCCAATTTTTTTTTCTTCATCCATGTCTTTTAAAACATTAATTAAAATTCCATCATTACCTGGAGCTTTTCTCTCCTTTACGAATTTAATTGTATGTCTCACTTTTTTATTTAGAATCCTAGATAGTTCAGAAGATATTATAGATATAGGGGGTACTTTTCCTTGTTTTTATTGCTATGTAATATTTAAAAAAACTCTTCTACACATTTCATGATGTCAAATTTCATTTTAGTAATAGTTTCATCTTTTGTTTTATTGCAGAAATACGTTTTCTATCAATACCAAGTGATTGTTTTACATTCTTAAGACTTTTATTCTTTTCTATAATTTTTCTTGTTAATTTACAATTATACTTTTTATATCATTATCAACTTTTTTTTCACACCATTTTACAAAATTCAAGATATTCAATTCTTCTTAATGAATAATTTTTATATATTTTCATACTCCTTCTTTTCTTCATAAATTGTCTTGTCTCAACAGAAATTTTATTAGTCAATTGCTGCTTTTTTGAACCAGCTATCTTTGTAGCTGTTTAAAAAAGTGAATCAGTAATTCTTATTGATTTTTTTTTCAAATCTAAACCATGTTCAAAATCTAATAAATATTTAAAAACAGTTTGCTAAGTTCTAATTTAAATTCATCAGAATGTTTCTGAAGATTAGAAATATCAACTGTGATTATTGCTTTTCTTAATAAATTTTGTCTTTTTAGTTTTGAATTAACATGTATTTTACATCTCATTAATCAATGATCACTTCCTGTGTTGAATTTATTAAGTGTATTACAATCTTAAAATGCATATTTCTGTTAGTTAAAATATAATCCAATTCTGCTGCACCTTAATTTGGATGCTTACATGTTCATTTCTGTTTAAGATTTTTCTCAAAAAAATAATTTTCTTTTTCTGCAAACTCCACAAATCTATATCCTTTCCCATTTCTATTACTATAAGCAAATTTATCTACAGCATCTTCATCTTTCAATTGTTTACCAATTCTAGCATTAAAGTCTCATGTGACAATTTTAAAATGTTATTTGATCTGATCAATGGCCTTTGTACATTCATATAAAAATTCTCTACTTTATCACAATAATAATTTGTTGATCATAAACTCAAGTTATCTGCATTTGATATTTGCTATTAAGTTAAATAACTAATTTTTCCAATCTGTCTGATATACCATCAATCTGCACAATATTGTTCTTCCCCTTTTCCAATCTTTGTGTCTTTGTAGTATGTGTTTTTTTTAATCAATTGTCTCTTCCCTTTTTTTTTTAACTTCACAAAGTTCAATAATGTCCCATTTAATATTAGATAATTCTTCTTCCAATACTTGAAATCTTTCTTCACTTTAATGTGATTTGCAATTGTAAGTACCTAAATAAAATGTCCTCATCTGGAACCACAATCAGGAAGATTGTTAGCACTTCCACCTTTGAATACCAACCACTGCATTGGCTATGAATTTATAGCCTCCTGGGAATAAGGGACATGATTTATTTTTGTCTCTTATGATTGTAAATATCTATTGGCAAAAAAAATGTTCATGTCCACATTCACTCTGACTTCAAGAAAACTCAACTAATATTTCAGTTAAGAACTATCAGGCAACTAAGATGAAAGACCATGGTATTTCTTAATCTTAAACTCACAGGTAAAAAGCCAACAAATTCACTACACTGGTTAATGTATGTTGGTAAGCAGCCCTTCCCGATTCATATATTATGTGAGTAATCACATAATAATAAGAGCTGCAATAATAAGAACGTATGGAGTATACCTTAGGAATTGTCCTGCTTGGTTCCTTTAAGACCTCAAAAAGGAATCAAAAGGTTTCCTTTTAGTTAACAGCAAATTGCTTTCTCCAATCAAACATAATGTATTAGCATAACTTAAATATAACTAATTAGCAAATATTCCACTAAAGTAAAATATATATATAAATTTAAACTTATTAATAATATTTATTTTATTATTTATATATTATTAAGTGTTAGAAAAACAAATATAATATTGTACTGTAATAATAAATGTTATATCATTTTTATATGTATTGGAAAAAAATATTTATCATTTACAGAAACATTCATTCTGCCTTATCAGGCACTGAGAAGAAAGACCATGGTGTTTCTTGATCTTAAACTCAGAGGTAAAAAGCCAATAAACTCACCATGCTGGCTAATGCGTGTTGGTGAGCAACCCATCCATGTTCGTATACTATATGAATAATCACATAGTAATAACAGCTGCAACGACAAGAACGTATGGAGTGGACATTAGGAATTTGCCCTGCTCGGTTCCTTTAAGGCCTCCAAGAGGAATCAAAGGGTCTCCTTTCAGTTAATAGCAAACTTACAACTGCAGATCACTTTCAAGTGAAGGAAGATTGCAAGAATTAGAAGAAGAACTGTCTTATATTAAATGGGACATTATTGGACTTTGTGAAGTTAGAAGAAAAGGAGAAGAAACAATTGATTTAAAAAGTGGACATATACTCTATTATAAAGGCACACATATTGGAAATACAAGTGGAGTAGGATTCATTATAAATAAAAAGTGGAAGAACAATATTGTGGAGATTGATGGTGTATCGGACAGAGTGGCAAGATTAGTTATACAACTTAACAGCAGATACCAAATGCAGATAATTCAGGTTTATGCCCCAACAAGTTCTCATAGTGATGAAGTAGTAGAAGATTTTTATATGGATGTACAAAAGGCTTTTGATCAGAGTAAACAACATTTTAAAATTGTTATGGGAGACTTTAATGCTAGAATTGGTAGACAAATGAAAGATGAAATTGCTGTAGGTAATTTTGGTTATGGTAATAGAAATGAGAGAGGATGTAGACTTGTGGAGTTTGCAGAAAAAGAAAAACTTAATATTATGAATTCATTTTTTGAGAAAAATGTTAAAAGGAAATGGACATGGAAGCATCCAAATGAAGGTACAGCAGAATTGGATTATATTTTGACTAACAGAAAATACATATTTCAAGATTGTAATGTTCTTAATAAATTTAACACAGGAAGTGATCATCGATTAGTAAGGTGTAAGTTACGTGTTAATGTAAAACTAGAGAGACAAAAATTATTAAGAAAAACAATATTTACAGTTGATATTCCTAATCTTCAGAAACATTCTAATGAATTTAAATTAGAACTTACAAATAGGTTTCAAGTGTTAGGAGATTTTGAACATGATTCAGATTTGAATGAAATTAATATGAAAATAACTGATACACTTTTAAAAACTGCAACAAACATAGCTGGTAGAAAAAAGCAGCAATTGACTAATAAAATTTCTACTGAGACTAGAGAATTTATGAAGAAAAGAAGGAATATGAAGATATACAAAAATGATGTATTAAAAAGAATTGAATATCTCGAATTTTGTAAAATGGTACGGAAAAGAGTTGAAAATGATATAAGAAAGTATAACTGTGCAATAGCAAGGAAAGCTGTAGAAGAAAGTAAAAGTCTCAAAAATGTTAAACAACATTTTGGTATTGGTAGGAAATTTATATCTGCAATAAGAAAAAAAGATGGAATTATTACTAAAAAGAGAGATGACATCATGAAATTGGTAGAAGATTTTTATCAAGAATTATATAGTAATAAAGAACAAGTACCTCCTATATCTATTACATCTTCCAAATTGCCCAGAATTTTAAATGAAGAAGTGAGACATGCAATTAAGTGTATGAAGAAAGGAAAGGCTCCAGGAAATGATGGAATTATAATTGATATATTAAAAGAAGCAGGTGAAGAAATAGAAACAATTTTAGCAAAGTTATATACCAAATGTCTAAATGATAAAGATGTACCGGAAGATTGGAAGAATGCAGTAATAATATTAATACTTAAAAAAGGTGATAAAGAAGATATTAGAAATTACAGACCTATCAGCCTTTTATCAGTTTTATATAAAATTTTTACCAAGATAATTACAACTCGTCTACAGAGAACTTTGGATTTCCACCAACCAAGAGAACAAGCTGGATTTAAAAGTGGTTTTAGTACAATAGATCATATCCAGGTATTGAGAGAAGTCATAGAAAGGACAAACGAATATGAGTTGTCATTATGTTTTGGATTTATAGATTATGAAAAGGCATTCGATTCTATACACATTTCTTCAGTGATTAAAGCATTGGATCATCAAGGTATAGATCCAGGATATTGTCATATTTTAAAGAATATTTATAAAAATGCAACAGCAACAATTAGATTACATAATGATACTGGAAAAATCAACATTGAGAAATGTGTAAGACAAGGTGATTCCATATCTCCAAAACTCTTTACAGCAGTGCTGCAAGAAGTATTTTGTGGATTAAAATGGGAAACTAAAGGAGTGAAAGTAAATGGAGAGTATTTAAGTCATTTAGATTTCGCAGATGATGTAGTTGTTTTTGCAAATAATGCTTCAGAGCTGCAGAAAATGTTGCAGGAGTTAGCAGATGAAAGTAGAAAAGTAGGACTAAAGATAAATGTTAAAAAGACTAAAGTAATGTTTAATCGATTTGCTCAAAATATGAAAATAAAGATTGATTATGAAGAATTAGAAGAAGTTAACAGTTACAAATACCTTGGTCAGATTATTAATACAGAGGGAAACATAATGGAGGAAATTAATCATAGAATTAAACTTGGTTGGAGTGCTTTTGGTAGAAATAAGTTGATACTAAAAGAAAATATGCCTATGTGTTTGAAAAGGATGATTTTTAACAAATGTGTTTTACCAGTTCTTACTTATGGATCTGAGACTTGGACACTTAATAGAAGAGCAATACAGAGACTTCAGACCACTTAAAGGGGTATGGAGAGATGTATGTTGGGAGTAACAAGAAGAGATCGAAAACGCAATGTATGGGTAAGACAACAAACAGGTGTTACTGACCTTATTGAAAAAATTAAAAGATTGAAATGGAGTTGGGCTGGACATATTGCTAGGAGAGATGATAATAGATGGACAATTGAAATTTTAAACTGGATTCCAAGAGATTGTAAAGACCCAGAAAGAGACCACGTGAGATGGATGGATGAAATAAGAAAATGTGCAGGGGTGTTGTGGAGAAGAGAAGCTAAAGATCGGAGAAGATGGATTAAACTTGGAGAGACCTTCATCCTGCAGTGGATTGATAATGGTTGATGATGATATCATTTTTTATATGTGTAAAGATGATGGGAAAACAATGCTCAAAAGCCCAATTTATTATAAATATTTGTGTCACTTTAAAGTAATTAATCAGTTAAAAGCATATATATTTAAATTCATTAGTTATTTATATTTATTTAACTTTTGCATTACTAATTAATAAAAAAATTCATATTAAAAATTGAAGAATTATTAATGTCATGAAAGAATTTCTCTCTTGTTTAATTTTTGAGAAAACTATTTAGTATTAGAATTGCAAATCATATTTGGTGCAGAACTGAGAGTAAATAACAAATACAATATGATTTTTTTTTTTTTTTTACAATTAGTGCTTTTATATAAAAAGAAATTGTATTTGGTAAACATTTTTACATCAAAAAAGAGCTAAGTAACTTTATCTTTTTATTAAAATTGGCACAATTTTTGTACTATTTTTGTTTTTTTAGTTTAAGGATTAGCAATGTTTTCATTTTGGCTGACATAAAATTGTGAATGCCTACTTTTTTTATAAGAAGTGTGCTATATAGGTATTGTTGATTTTCCATATTGTTGTATCATACTCTCTATACCAGGGGTCCCCAAGCCTATGCCCGTGGGCATCACGGCACTCGCAGACCACTTTATGTGTGCCCACCACTATCCGAACATGATAAAAAATTATTTATCTGATACAAATAAATTTCATTTTTAAAATTTCTTATAAATTATTTATATGTAAAACTTTAATATGTGTTGATATTAAACATGCACACACTATATAATTCAAAAGCAAAATATATATAAATCAAAACTTTAAAATAATATAATATATTGCCCCATATTGAACAATTATAAATTATTGTATTATATTGTAACCAAATTGTAGGACATACTATACTTTTACAGCGTAAAAATATAAACGTTAATTATATGTTAAAATTTTATTTTTGAAATGAATATTTTTTTGTACATTATGTGTATTATTAACAATATCCAACTATAAATTTACATTAAAAAAATAAATGGTGCTCGCCACCTGGTTGAAAAAATAAATGGTGCCCGCCACCTCTATACAGTAGAACACCAATGCAAGTCAAAGTAATTAGTGAATGCAAGAAGGTTTATGCTACTGTATGAAGAGTTTAGCCTCTGTGTAAACAGCTTATGTAAGCATAAGAAATTGTGATCATGTGATGTTTAGTGGGTTATATCGTATACTTGATGAAACTATTCGCAAACATTAAAATTATTGTCAGATCTTTTTTTTTTAAAAAAAAACTTTTAGCATAACAGCATTTTGATTTCAGCTTTCATATAAAATTGTGAATAGCAACTACAAATTCTACATTTTATGGTAAAATTAAATGTCTTCATAAAAAGTGTCTTATGTTAATGATACTTATTTACTACATTAAGATACATCAGATGGTTGACACAATCATCTGTTATTATTTTGTTTTTAAAAATTAATTTTTATTGTAGGATCTGTAAAAGTTTTTATTTTGTCTCCCATATACAACTGCCAAAATTGTATATTCATGTAGTTTATGACTAAATTAGATTTCATTAAAAATTTATACTCTAGTGATTTACTACATTTCAACAAGTAAGTAATGCAATTATGCTTGGATAACAAAACTGTCACTAAAGTTTTTTTATTTTTTTGAAAACATATTTTCATTATTTGATTACAAATGTTTTCATTTTGGCTACCATATAGAATTGTGGTTAAATACATATTCATATAGATAAATTATCTTTTTTTTGACTATATATTTTCAAACTAACATTAGAATGTACCACCATATTTTTTTTTTTATTTCTTTTGGTTTAAAAATAAAATTTTAGATTGTAATTTTTTGGTTTTATAAATTGTATATAATTGAAAATTAATATATACTTCCAAGTATTTAAATTGCATGCAGATGTTGCATTATGATAATTGGGATCACTAAATATTTTTCAATGTCATGTTGGGTACCCTAAAAGGGTTCATAAAGTAGATGTATTCAGGTTAATGGCAAATTATCCATATTAGTATTCTGAATTTGATTTACCTAAAAATTAGATTTATCACCAAAACATTTCTTCTTTTATTATATCTACATTATCCAGTAAAAATCCAAATATCAATCATTTTAGTAATAATTATTCAAGTGAGTAATATTTTTTTATAATTCCAAATTTTGTTTTATTTTCTTTCAAAACTTAATTAAAAAATTATTAATTTTAACATTTTTTTGATTCTTTTTAAAATTTGTTTTACTGAATTATAAACTTATAAATAAATTTATTTACTATGCACAAAAAATATATTTTTTACACGCTGGATGTTTCATTTAATGTAATGTTTTTTCAAGGTTAAAATTACAGAAATATTTTTTTAAATTATATATATATATATCACCAAAAGCATAATACATAGGCATGTAATAAAAATATACAAATAATATTTTTAAATGAATAAAATTTTTAAAATAAATGTGATAACTAGCATTTAACTTGTAATTTAAAAAAAAAAAATACTAATTTTTTTTTTAATAATAGAAGAGACGATGAATAACATGCTATATATTTTGTTCATATTAAACAGATTTATATATAAAATTTAGTTCAGTAAAAAAAAGCTTAGGAAAAATTTTAAAAATACGTGTTTTTTTTTTTACATTTTAATAATTAAAGGCGCTGGACTAAGTTTGGAGCATGGGAAAAAAAACAATATTTGGAATTACAAAAATTACTATTCAATTGGCTATTTTTTAAACTTCTAAAAAGATTTTATGCATGTCATCAATAATTCATACATTCATCCATGCCATCTTACATAGAATTGTGAAATTTATTGGAACCCAATTTTATTTACCTTAAAATATGGTCATATCTTGCAATTTTTTTTATTCAGCAGAAATTTAATAAGTTAATTGCCCTTTTGATGTGAAGAAAATTATTTTCATTAATAAAATCTGTTTATCATTTCATTTTCAACTTTATATTTAACCTTGTCATTCATTATATGGAATCATTAAAATTTCTGATGTGGTTTAAATGTTAAATTGATATTCTGTTTAGGATTCCTCCACATATAATGACAATGATTATTTTACTTAATATCAATGAGTTACTGTATATCTATTACCCATTAAACAAGGAAAGCCAATTTAAAAGATTATAAATTGCAGTTTTCTGTAGTGAAGGTATATCCTCTTGAAAGAGGGTTATAATTCTAAAACAAAAATAACTTACATTGATGATATTTTAAAGTACCATCTTAGCAAAAAAATTAATTACTTCTACAAAATATAATCTGATTCTAAATAATTTAAAAATCAAATAGAACTAACAAATTCCCAATAATGCATATAGTAAAATGCAAATCATTAAATGAGCAAAATGCTATAATGAGGCCTTACTAATTATTTTTAATGAAGGGACAACTTTATTAAACAACTTTTTTACCTGATTATTTAACTTTTACTTTTCATGATAGTATCTAACTGTAAAACATCTTTTGATGTAATGGCATGTATCTACTATATTTCATCAAACTGTCAATCATGAAATTATAAGCATACAAAAAAAAAAAGATCAAGTAAAATATAATTCCTCATATTAATTACTTATTTATCTAAATAGTTTTCTTATTAACTTTTAATAAATCAGTAGAAAAAATAAGATGAATAAGTTTATTTTATTTGTGCACTCATACATGCATTCAAAAAATGTGTTTATAAATATTTTTAATGAGATAAAATCATTTTAGATAGCACTATGCCATTTATTATTAATATTTTATGTATTAAAACTATTGATTTAATGATTATACATACCCCCTATTCCACATTTGTAAAGCAACTCCATAGTATTTTTTTCTCCAACTATTATGATATAATTACATGATTGCATTTTGTCTGAAGACTTTTATCGATGGAATTTATTTGTTGGACTATTTCTGTCAGCTAGGTAAATTTGTTAACTGTTTTCAGAAAAATATAAACTTTATTATTTTCCAAATACATTTATCTCTTAGAAATAATGCACTGTTTAGCATTGAAAGCAACAGATGAGTGTTTTCCCTATTTTCTCTCTTGGTTCAGGAATTGAAGGCCTAACTAAGTGGCAGTCTAACAGGAGAAGCAAACTATTAATTCTAAAATGCAAAAATACTAAATTTACGATGATGCTCTAACCAATTAATTTATTCTGCTAATGGAGATAATGAGTACAAATTCAATATACTTATTTATAAAAGTCATCCTTATTTTCCATTCTTAATGACAAGTTAAGTGAGTGATTTCCAAATTTATGATATATCACATTAAAATAACTTATAAAGCTCTTTGCCATAGACATGTCATAAACTTCTTGAAGTGTTATCTTTTTTTGTTTGCCCTCTACATTTATATTTTCCCAATAAATGTTATACTAATTAGGAAATACATGGTTTGCACCTTGGATACATCTGTCTTTTTCTCTCTGTATTAAGTTTTGTGATAAAAGAAGAAAAAACAATTTTTAGTTGCAGCTCATATTGGTAACAAAAATATAATATATAAGTATTCATAATGTTGATTTTAATTCAGAAGTAATAAATAAAGTTTTTTTTTTTTTTAAAAAAAAAAAAAGATGTATATATTCGTTTTAATTATATGACAGGAATAAAGTTTGATAAGAATGGATTAGTGATCATGATTTTCGAATCTATGTATTTAATCAAAAAAAATGATGAGACATTGAAACACTGCTGGAAAGGTTGGGTGCTTCAGTTATATTCTGTTGATAAATCTGTTTATATTATTTATTCAGTTGAAAAGAAGTTAAGGATTCTTTAGCTCTTAAATCCATTTTATTACAAATCTGAATTGCAAATACATAAATTATTTCTAATTGTTTCTATTAGAATAAAAAATTGGTAATTGGAAATTCATATTTAAAATATCTACATTTAAACACCATAATTAAATGTGTATATTTACCAATAAGAACAGCAAATAATTTATTGTAAAATAGTGGCAAAATTGTTTCTTAACCTTATCTTGCAACTTGATAAATTATACATCAATTATACTATTCCACTCACATACATATTGGACTTAATATCATCATTTTCAACTATTACGAATCAAATGTAAAAACAATTTTTCTTTGAATTCTATTTACATTTTATGATTTTTTAATATTTTGTTTATATTATTCTGAAAACTTTTGTATTGTATTTACCTAATATGTCTTTGCCTAGATCTCTTACAATATCTTTGAATGTATTTTAAATCTTTGGTTGTCTAAGTTTTTTAATGATATAAAAAGTCTTGCTCAATTAGCTACATTTTTGTTTTCAATGTTTTCTTATTAACTCGAAGATAGATCAATTTCTAGCAGCAGTTTTAATGAGACCATCTCCCATGTGATACTTTTAATCTTTTTAATAATATAATTCAGTTTATCCATTTAGTTATTCGTATTTTATACATTTTATCAACGCTGCTAGTAATATCTGTGTGTTTTTTTATTCATAAAATTTTTACTTTCAATTTGCTTTATATAGATAAACCAGTGGTAGATTGGTAGTCTTGACAACTAACATTGTATAGATTGCAAGTCAATCTTTTTTTTCCAATGCTTGAAAGTCATATGACATCCCAAGCAATAAACTGTTCTGTTATTTATTAATTTTAATCTGTCTATATTACTTTCCTTATTTATGTTTCCATTATTCACATTCTAATTAAATTTAATAATACAATTAATTTTATTACCAAGTTTTAATTACGTTTTTGCTGGAAAGACACCAGATGTTACTTTAGGCTTTATAATATTTTACCATTAGTTCTATTTTACTGCTTTCATCTGATAGCTTCAGCATTTATTGACATTTTAAATCATTAAAACAATCATAGTATCTGCAAAATCTAAAATCTTAAGTACTTTTTATTTAATTTTCTCCTTTTTTGACATTTTAAACAACACACACACACACATCTACAAAGACTAAAAAAAAACCCAAAACAATGTGCATGTAAATAAACATATGAATAGTTAGATAGATGGATAATTCTTTGGATTGATGGATCAATAGACAGATAATATTAGCACTAGCAGATATTCATTAATGTATGTGACTTTTAAAATGAAGGTTGAATAAAAGTAAATAAATGAAAGTTAATGGTACTATTAATTGAATTACAAATGTGTTCAAATAACTATGTGAAATATTTTAATCTGTTTATTTGTCTTCTAATGTCATTTAGTATCTTTGCAGAAAAGTTTTATTCCAAAATGATTTCAATACTTTCCACATTTTAAGGTCTCTTAACATATTCCAACCGCATATAAAAAAGACAATTAGCAATGCACTGTTAGAATGACTATGATCCAGTCTTTGTACACTAAATAATCTCTACTTCTCTTACAAATGAGGATCTAACTCACTTTTATGATCATCACTTTTAAAGAAATTTGATGTACTCCACTATTGATAAAGACATATTACATTTGTGATCTTATCATATTTTCAGAAGATAAATAATTTTCAGTAAGTTTATGATATATAAATAGAAAGATTTGTCTCATTTTTATTGCAATAAATTTATAATGATAACAATAATTTTATATACAATTAATCTATTTGCTTTAGTAATATCATTATACCAACAACAATATTAAATGACTTTTCATAAGATTATTTATTAAGCTTCCAAGAGCTTCACCTTAATCTAGAACTGTCTACTGTAAATTTGAGTAATCAATGGTCACTAGATAATAGAGTGCTAACAATTCACCATATCCCATCTAATCTGGACTTTGATTTTGTCAGAGAAGACTAGAGTTCAAAAGTGGAATTAATGTGCTTAAACATCTAGCAGCCATACTAGAGTTCTAGAAATAAAACTGAAATCAAGATTATATATGCGCTTAATGGAGATTATGCCACAAGGCAATTATAATGAAAAAAACAAGTGTATATCTAAATAAAAATCTTAAACTGCATTTGAAAAACTGCGAAATATTGTATTAGAGAAATATAATTTGTTTTATATATTATATAATAGATTGCAACATCTTTGATTTGCTTAGATGAATATATATTTAATGATATAAATGTATTATATTCATTTTCAGTGGTATCTTGCATGATTGATTGAATTTTGTGATTTATGAATAAATAAAGGATTGCAAGAAGTTTACTAAGAGGTCAGAGTTTCAGCAGATTGCATTTACCATCAAAATGATCATTTGTTGCTTTAGTCGTATTAATATATAGAAAAAGGATTGTGGGCAGTCATTGATTAAATTCTGCATAATGTTATCTCAATACCAGACTTTAAATAAAATTTCTTGATAAAATATTTATTAGAATTTGCAATAGATGGTACTTTATAACTGTTTACAAGATGATTAATACATCATAATTCTTTTAGCAAATATTTTATGATAATTTCTAACTGCAGAAAAATTTGGTATTAAAATTATTATGTACATTATTTTGTCATAACAGAGTTAAGTTTTATAACAGTAATTTTCTTACCACATATCAAAAAATAATACATCTTGGTTATATGTAATATCATTTTCCTGTGTTAATATGTATTTGGATCATACTAAAATTTATTAAGTCAACATTTTGGAATAGATATAGTAATGAAATTTTAATGTAATATTATTAGGATAACTTTTGCAAATAAGTTAAATTGCAGAATATTACTACAAAGTTCATTTAGTTTTCAAATTTTACTATATTTCTCATAGGTACAAACATCATTCTAATAAGCTATATGACACAACTGGACACATTAGAAATAAGATCATAGTAATTAAATATTACTTATGGTAATTGGAGCAAAAATAAAGATGTGTTGAGGTAGTCCATTGGCTAAATGGGTACTTCAATGTAATGGAGAATCTCTTCACATATGTGAGAATGTCATTTAAAAATATTTTTAGAATTATTAGCAATTGATGCAGTATTTCAATACTTTTTTTAAATACTTCATGAGTAATGTCATGTGAGACATATAAATTGTTTCCATGGACCATTAGATATGCAGCTGTGATAATATAGTAGAGTATATTCTATATATCTAATTTGTTTTGTCTTTTTATTGAGCTACTTCTGCACTTAAATAAAAATATCCTATTTCTACAAATGAATTAATGGTAAACATAATTATAAATTTAATTTTCTTAATAGATTCATCATTTTGTCATTCCAATAAAATAATCAAACAGAAATAAATAAATAAAAATATTGCTCATTAGACAACCCATCATCTTCAATAATATTTATTGAGTGCAAAGCCATATTTCATTTATTCAGTTTAATAAAAATTATAAAATTATTATTTGTACACTTTTTATTGTGTAAATTAGACATTATTTATTTTTTTGTGCAAATTAAGTGCATTGGTAAAATTATATTCAGCAAGAATGTTTGAAAACTCAGTAGTGTCCACTTGTTTAGCCCATATTGTGAACAATGCCTAGCATTCATATCCAATGAAAGTAATCTGCTTATTGACAGGATTCACAGTTTTTAGAATAACTTTACAAAAATAAGAATTTACTGCATAATTTTTCATGAATTTCAGTCTGATGATTTTAAATCTTTTAAATCTGTAAACAGTTACTTGCTGAATTACATAAAACAAAAGCAGTTGTTAAAGTAGTATTAAGGTCATGGGAAAACTAAACATGAAATCTTATCAATGATTATTCAAATCTTGCAAGCTTATGAGTTTAGCCTTTTATATCTTAGAAAATTAATTTACAAGATTATTTTCAATAGATATTTTATCCTAGCCTTCACGAAAACATTTATAATTTTTTTTTTCTCAAAAATTAAAGAATATGTTTTAAATAAGTATAGAAAAATTTATTTAGTTAGCTGTTTCTAGCAAGCATAATTAATTACAGGAATAGCCAAGCTATTAGAAACTGGTTTGAGATTATCAAAAGCTGTTTTACTTTATCAAGTTGAATATGTACATGTAAATCTAAACAAGTTGATAAAGTAGATGTTATTAAAATAAGTTATCTACATTTTTATATTGTTATACAAAATAATCAAAATACTTGCTCGAAACACCACATATATTTCTATTATACTTAATGGAAGCATACTGTTCCAGAGATAGGAAAGTTACTTTCATTGCTTAAAAAAATTTAAAGTGATTATAGTCAGCAAATGATTGCTTCTTTTGGAATATTAATCCATCAATTATTTTTAAATGTTTTGTCAGTTATTGAATTTCTGCTTTTAAAATCCCGATATTGTTTGTAAAACTCTAGATTTATTTTAATATGATGCCAAATAAAAAATTTCAAATTATTATTATTTTTTAATCCAATTTTTAATAATATAATTATTGTCAGAAAAACAATCAAGATTTTTTTTTAGTAAATCTATAAATAACTGTAAAATCACTTTTAAAAGAATGTTAAGTTAGAAAATCCAAATTGATAATTTTACTATTTAACATCTGATACATTTTAACACGATTATTAATCACTTCTAAACTATAAATATCAAATTGCTTAGCAATATATATTTAAGAAAGAACTATTTTTAATGCAATTACCATTTTAACATTGCAGTAATCTCTAATAAATTGCAGCATTATAAATCCAATTTGATTTCTAAATATAACATTGTTTTGGGGATGGATACATTTAAGTTCATTTGAAGTGAAGTTGTTTTTTTTTTGCCATATTATTAAGTGTTCATGATTGACAATCTGTGGAATAAAATTTATATAACAACTTCATTTAAGTTTTAGAAAATGAATAATTTATAACTTATGGCCATTTTTATTATGTTTTTTCACTGATGGATTTAATTGTTCAAAAAGGAAATTTTCATTATGATTTAATTAATAATCCTATTCAATAAGATATAAAGGCGTTTATTTTCTGAACATTTTTAAAAAACACTAATTCATTCATTAATACATTTAAGAATTTTAAGAGCAGAAGATATCAATTTAGACTTTGCAGGAAATTACATTATGTTGAAAAATGAATCTCAGTGGAAGCTGTATTTTTTATTAAGCTTGGTAGTTCTATTGCTACAAAACTGTCCTATATCAACTGTTCAAGATTTCTATCAAGTAATGTTGGAGTATGCCATTTTCAATTATATTTCAATGCATCTTTCATCTTAGCTCAATTATATCATAACCATCTATCAGCCCAGAAGTCAAACCAACCTCTTATACTTTAGATGCATTTGAAACATACACTTTTTTAAATAAGCCATATAGGACATGTTACAATTTTAATCATATACACATGATTTTTAAAGATACTTAAACTTAACTTCATATATATATATATATATATACCACTGAAAAATTTGTGAAAAGTCAGCATTGTATAGAATGCCTAGGAATTCTGTACAATGTGTGATTTATATACTTTCTGTAGACATTGTATAGAATAGCTAGGCATTATAAAGAATGTCAAATAGGTTTTTTGGCAAAGTATGAAAAATACTTTTATTGAAAAGATACATATTAAAATATAACAAATATAAAATATGGGATTTTCTACATAAAGAAAAAAAAGACTGGTACAGAATTACTGGTTGCTACAAAATAGACTAAATGGCATTTTGAATTGCATTTAACAGCCTTTTTCATACAAAAGCACTTTAAATTTTGGTACTTGGTTTTTCAAGCATATCTCAACCATATCCATGGACTGAGCAGAAGTGACTGACTGGAAGGCTATTTCTTTGTCAGAAATATCCAACTTTCAGTAAGTCCTTGGAACATAAAGTGAATTGTGGCAAAACATTTTCAGACTGTAAAAACATTATGGCTTCCATTTCTGTGGCTGGCAATTCTCAGACTTTAATATGTTTTACCATTTTTTTTAAATATTGAAAGATCTATAAACTGAAATATAATTTGTATTAGTTTAAAAATTAGTGGAAATTACTATTTAGAAAACGTGTTATTTTAAAAAGGTTTTTGAAAAATTATAAAAGTTGTTCAAATTTTTTTTTATATATTAAAGTGTCAGCTGGAAAGTGAACCCGGGACAACTGCTTGGAAAGTAGCTGTGCTAACCACTAGCCACCAATGCTTGACGTCATTCAAATTTTGTCATCCTTTTTTACAGTTGCAAAGATTGGAATGTGTCTCATTGAAAATGCTGTTTAGACCATTTGTAGGATTATAACAATTTCTAATAACTATTACTAAAATGAGAGTTCTTAAAAGATTCATAGTGACTTGAAATTATACCTGAATGATATCTGTAGAATTCTCATTACGATGTATTATAGCATTTTTTGGTAGATTTCAACATTATTAACTAATGGGATTATGATCAAACAGAAAACTGTGGCAAACATAAAGAAATTAATACATATACTTGAATTTATTTATGGGTTAGAATCTCTACAGATTTTTTTAATAAAATGTTTGTGAGTAATTAGGTGGTTTAAAGAATCTACAAATGAATTTCTAAATAGAAAAATTTTAATATATATGACCCAACAGAGATACTTAAATATTTACCAATTTCACAATATCAACTAATAAAACTATTATTTACTTTGATTAATCATTAAGATGTGATTTATTGTAAAAAAATTGTCTACACTGAGAAGGTTACAAATTTATTGCCATTCTTAATTACTTAAGTCGATTTTCGAACTTGCAACAACTGTTTATATGACATACTTATTCATGATGTATTACAGACTTTTTCTAATATGTTTGTAAATCAATTTTGAAAATTCTCTTTAAAAAATCTTATATCTTCTAAGTTTTCTTGAAGCTAGATATCCAACATATTTCTTCCATACCATCAGTGGCTTCATTACACATTTAATATTAAATTATTATTGTAATCATCTACAATAACTTCGTGTACATTTACCCACTATGCATATATAATATGTCCAGATATTATTGAGAACCTTTATAATACTTTTATTTTATTAGACATATAATGAAAATGACATTCTATTTTTGGTTTCAACTTGAGACTGTTAATTTTGCTTTTCTGAGATTCAATTCAACTTTACAAAAATTTTCATAGATCTGATAGAAATGACATTTAGCTTAATTCCAAATTATCAATCAGTATTAAACTATAAAGTAGCATTTATCTTTATAGTTTATTGGATCTAATGTATTTTGTATTTTTATCCAACTAAAAAATTCTATCAATTTTTTTTTATATATACATATATTATTTACTTAAAGTCCAAAAAATGCAGTATAAGAATAATTGCCTTTATCTTGTTTTACTTTAATATGCAAATTTAATTAAACTTTTTCTACCATTATTAAAAATAAATATGTATTCATTAGTTTTTGCAGATAATGTACTTATCTTATGATAAACCAATAACCTTCAATTACTGAATAAGTAATTAATCATTTCTCAACTGTATCCAGCATCACATGACTCTCATTTTGATGGTTCTATCATAAAGTAAATAAAGTGACCTATTGCAAAATTCTATTTCAGCTTTCATTGATAAATCCTGAGCTTGAAAAATATTTACTAAAAAGTATTGCCATTACTTTTCTCAAAATTCTTTCATAATGTTTAGACATTCATCTAAATATATCCTATATCAAAATTAACAACACTTTTAATAGCGTAATTATGGAACAAATTAATTCATTGTTAAATTCTTATATTAAAGTAACATTATTTTTACAAGCTGTCGTGATATTACTAATTCAATAATGAGAGAAAGAAACAGCATACTGGCAAAAACAGTACTATCAGGCTTCTCAATTTTAAGCTATTAAGATCATATATAATTTTCAATGATCATCCAATTTTGACAGGCAATGTCTTCCAAATTATTTATGAGGACGAATAGTTTTAATTTTAACAGTATGCAAGTCTAATATAATCAAATATTCATATCTATTTCAATGGACCCTTATACATTCAGTGTTGCTTTTAATAACTTAAATGCAGTTGACTGCTATGTTTTTTCTTAACTTTTTAAACAAAACAATCCAAACTTCCAAAATAGTTCCTCACTCTGTGTTTGTTTTATAGACCATGACATTTTAAATCCAAACCATCAATGAAGATATTAAATGTATATATTTTTTAACTTGCAACTTATGATCTGTAAATGACACTCTCTCATATCTCTTGGATTATTCTCCTATCTTCATTAATTTACATCTTGTGTTGTTTCCTTCAAAACAGAATCTTTTTACTATATTGTCATTAGCTTTTGCATTTTGCTCTAAATCTTTTTTTTTCTGAGTCTCTATATCTTATTTTTGCAACACTTATTAAAACGATTATTTTGAAATCTTGTGAGTATATGACATTTTTAGTTATTAAAATGATCCTAAAGTTTTAAATACAACTTAATATTTATGCCTTGAATATTTTTACTTGTATTTTTACACCGAAGAGAGCTCATGAATAAATCACCACACACTATGCAAACTGCAATTCTCAGACATCTTATTCAGTCTACAAAGAATATAATGTTAAATATGTTGAATATACTTATAAGCATCAATTTTTCACAGCAAATTGGAACTGATAATAAGGGTCTTGTCTTCAATTTTATGAATCGTATATTTTGTTTGTTATTTCACAAACATCTGCTTGATATATTAATTTTAATAAATTTATTTTTTACCAAAGATAGTAAAACTTGAATGGTTTATAAATTTATATATCATTTATGATACTAAGTAAATGGATTTTTTTTTCTATGGATTATTTGAAAAATGGATGATAATCAAGAGCTTATTTAGGAAATAGTTAGAGCAATAAAATCTGCTTTCAGACTGACCATTTGAGTATAATTGAGTTATTTAGATCTTATATTACAAATAATACATGTATGAGTTATACATAAATTGTACTATAAACTTTCTTTAAATTTGAACTGATTAGATATTTTAATATATTTAAAGGAGAGTTTGATTTGCTTTCTCTCAAGTAATTTAAAAATATTTATTGTGAAAGAAACTCTTGATAATCAGATCAAAATCTCTATAAACTGCAACGTATGGTTTTTAGTTAAAATATAAATTTTAAAAATAGAATAACAGAACTTAAACAATTGTAATAAGAGAAGCACAGCACACAAACAAGTTCAGAACAACAGCTATCATGCCAATAACACATTTGTATTTGCTAATTGAAAAATCTATAAACCAAAATATAATTTATATTAGTTTAAAAGTTAGTCAAGATATTATTTGAAAGTGTAAAAAAAAAAGTTTTACAAACAATCACCTTTTAAAATAATACAGTTTTGAAATAAATATTGCCATAGAAAAAAAGAATTGTAAAAATTAGAAAAAAAAAATATTAGCTTTTTTTTTTTTACAAAAAAAAAAAAAAGACCAATTTTTAGCAGTGTTGAAAGACAGATTGCCTAAAAATTACATTTTTTTTAAAAAAAAAAAAAACATTTTTAGAGAAAATTATTTTAAAAAACAGATAGATTTTTAAAAAGAAATAATTTAAAATACATCGATTTATTAGAAGGTGAAATAGAATATAATAGTATTACTTATCAAAGCAGATTTAGATAGTTGTGGCTTCTAGATTAATCACACCTTTACATTATAGGCTATCGATCTGTTAAGTAGTATGTGCATAGCCACCACTAGCTGCATTTTAGTAATGTGATTTGAGTGCACAGTTTTTCTGTATGTAGCATGGAAAAACATTACCATGTAGTGGGCTGGAATCTTGGTAGTTGCTGGTAGCAGAAGATGTAAGCGAAATGTGCTTGCACATGGCAATTAGTGCTACCTAGGTTTTTGGTAGTTTCTAGTAGCAGATGATGTAAACTAAATAGACTTCGCATGATGAACGGCACCACATAGTGGCTGGAACAAGAATCACTGCTTTGGCCCCTATCGGATAATTCTGTGTGTTGACACAGGAATAGCACCTCTTGCAGCCATCAAACACGTCCACAACTACCCAAAACTATTTTTAATAATACTTAAATAGATAATATATACACTTGATAATAAAACAATATTTGATATGATTCTAATTATAATTAAGAACAACTATTTTATAGAAGTTAAGATTACACAACTTTAAATCTAAATATGCAGGTGTAATGATTTACTAAAATATTAACGAGGTCAATGAATTCTATTACAAGTCTTCTAATCTATTCACTTGACTAGTCTTCCTGAGTCATCCTATTTTGTTCTTCACTCTAGCAACCAAAGAGGTGCTTCAATCTTAAACCACTAAGCATCACATGATCACCATTTCTTATGCTTACACAAGCTATACAGTAGCAACACCAGTGCAAGCCAGAGTAATCAATGGATGCAAGAAGGTTTGTGCATATAATCTCTAGTGCCATTCATCCTATATCTCCAGTCTAGATTCAAGCTTACGGCTCTCTTCAATGAGAAGCCTTGGTCATGCTACTGTATTGGGGAATTTAGCCACTGTACCTTAATTTGGTGTGTGTATTTTAATAGCTGATTTAATCCATTATATCCTGGAGTATAATTAAACACTTTTATACAATAATGATTCTAGAAATCCACAAAACACTTTTTGGATTAAATTACTAAGAACAAGGGATGAAAAAATTCCACACACAATATTTACTCTGATGCCTGATCCATAATGCAGCAGCATCCATGACACTAGAATGCTACCTCTAATAATATGAAGCACTATTAAAGAGAACATTGTTTTTTTTTTAATTTTTGTAAATATGTAATATAATATGTAATATATATGATTAAGTAATTGTATATACTATTAATTGTAAGATTTTCAGGTTTTATTGCCTTCATAAGTATATTGAAATAAAAACAAACATGTATTAAAAGAATCTAAATAAAACAATAAACTTATGTATTAAAATCTTTTAATTAGCGAAACTCGATTATAACTTTATAAATGTATTTTATGTGTAAAACGGCCACCAAACCATTCCGATAATTCCGCCTCTTATAACCGCCACACTAACTTAATATTTGTCAATATAATCTCAATAATATTCTTTAATGTATATAATCAAAACAGTTTTATAAGCGTCGAGTCAATTATATATATCTAAAATCATCATCAATTATGTTAAAATAAATATTTATATTTTAAACTTAATCCAGTTGTTCGAATCTCATTATTGATCATTATGTTTATGTATACTCGTAACTTAATATCTTGGGGTTCACTCAATCTCTCATCATCATCACCAGTTGAGTCTCATGTAAAACGTAGCACCGGGCCAGGATGTAATAAATTTATATGGTACCAACGTAGGTGTTCATAATGTTATAGATTTGGAGAATGGACAAATAGGTGAGAATTCATGATTGCTCCTGACCTGTGTATCTCGCGCATGATTGGATTCGAGGTACTTTTGCCTAGATTTTAAATCTTGTTGGATGGGCATACATTTTCGACCAGTACAGTAATTTTGTTTCTCCTGGGTTTGGCGCCCAATGTGGGGCATTTCGAAATTACCACACCCTGCAATACCCTGTAGAGCATTTGATATTATGTATGTTTCTTTTCTTTGTTTCAAATATTAATAATATATATGTAAAAAAAAATTTTCACGAATTGTACACCCAATTGCTGTAAAGTTTTCTCTTAAATCAGTGTCATATGTATATAGAAATGTAGTATATATATATGTAAAAGAAAGTTGTAATTGCCAGCACATTTTTTTTTTAAAAAAAAGTAAGATAAATCTTACCAAATATGTATTTCTTGTAGATGAGAGTTGAGTGACCCAGCTTTTACTTGTACATTCTGTGGGACCTTGTCAGCTGGCGCCCTCATATAAATTTTCTGACAGGTGTCATTTTAAAACACAGAATCAGAAGGTGAAGTCGAACCTGGATTGAGTGGATGGTAGTAGAGAATTGATTTTAATTTTGTATTGCAATAACCAAATGTAATAAAAGATAATGATTATGTAATAACAACAAAACTTTGAGTCTGTTCTAGGTGCGGAAGAACAGCCAAGATAAAATCCAAGTAACACAGTAATTTTTTCTTCAAAGATTTTTTTTGTTTGCTTATTATAAATAGTTAGCTATAATCATATTAGTGAACCACATGTATTTTATATATATATAACGTAGGCGACACTTCAGGATAGCAGGCAGATAAAATTATGGGGGAGCAACGGAGAAGAGTAGGGCAGGAGATAGTTGAAGACGGGGAAAATAAGTTAAAAAACTTTAGTGCGAAAGAACAGGGCACTATCATAGTGTTTTTTTTTGTTTTTATATAGATAATATTAAATAATGTTTTGAAAGTAAATTGGTTGTTCTTCAGTCACGAATAGATTCGAAGTAAAGGCATTTTTTTAATTCATTTTTTTTGTTTGTCAGTATAAGTGGAAAGGAATGAAACAGTCGACCTTAATTCAAGGTCGAGTTTCATGCTTCTCCCACTGTCCACGTGTCACCATGTTTTTTTTATATGTAAAACGTATATTATAGTAGCGTATATATATGTAATTAAAATTATTAGGTAATTTTGTATATTCTAAAATTGTATTTTTATAGTATAATACATTATAATTTTTTTTTTCATAAAATAAAATATAAATTCAAGATAACTGTCTGAAATAATTAAGGGGGTGGGGAGTTGGTCTTATGATTTTAAACCAGGAAATTGTAAATTAAAATTTAAAAAGTAAAAACTAAAACAAAGCTAATGCATTTTAGTTAGCTATTTACATTGTTTTATTCAAATCCATTTCCAAGCAGGCAATTGATTTGAATTGATTTTAGACAGTTATCTTAAAACTGAATCTTTACTAACAATAGAGTAAAGATTCTCCTAAAATAGAGATCCATTAGAGCAGCGTTTCCCAACCTTTTTTGGCTCGTGTACCACTTGGTAGTACATCACGCTAAATTGTACCACTTCGTAAAAATGATTGTATTTCGTGAAATTTGTTATTGCAAGTGTGTTATTTTATTTGCATTATATATATTATAGGGTGACAATGTATGTATTCACATCTCATAATGAGACAAATTACATTGAAACATGCCTAAACGTCACGCCAGATTATAAACTCACTGAAATTATAAACTCACTGTAACATATTTATATGTATGAGTTTGTTCAAAGTTTCATATTTTTTCCAAAATAATTTATTAAAGATTACATTATTACATTAAAGGTTATTTGGTACATATTTTGTTCAAAGTGTTTTCTCATTCCTTCATTTGGTTTTCCCAAATTTGAGTCTGTTTTCTCTTTTTCGGAGCATCTTGCTATTGGTTGGGCTATGGAGAGGATAAATCCAGCATGTCCCAAGTCATGGTAAAAATAACCTTAGGGGTTATCAGGCTATCTCTTGTTCTTGTTTTCTTTATATTGTTCAGCATGAAGTTAATAGGATTAAAATTTTGATGACTAAATACTAGCTTAAATCTAGTAATCCACAATAGATGATCAAGAATTAATGAGAGTCTAATTTCTGGATATGATCCTTTTCTGATACATTCTTTCAAATTAAATAATTTAGATTGATTTGCGATCCGACTCATTATTTATCTACTATTTTGTCATATTCGTTTACTAATAAATGGTTTTAATAAAAACACAATTATAAAAAAACAATTAATATATTTTCTTATCATAATCAAATTTAATGAGATCTTTGTGCTTGTTTCGAACAACATAATTTTTTGAAATTTGGTTCAAAAGATGCGAGGTATACCCTTAGGTCTACAGCTGCGTTCATTCTGTTTCGATACTTATTTTTTAAAAAAATATTTGAAGAAAAAGCTCTTCCTACTAATTCCATAATAGTAAACGGTAATAATAATTTAAGAGCTTTCTCAGAAAGTTGTTCATATTCTTTAATGTTTAACCAAAAATTAATTAGATTGTGTCGTTTGAATTCTACTTGTAAAGTTCTGTCACATGATAATTCTATTAAATTTTCTTTTTTCTTTATTGATAATGATGTAGCTCTTTCTAAATTTTCTGCATAGAAGGGGTTTGAAAGCCAATTATCATTTACGTTTTCGGGTTTTGGAAAATATTCCATGAAAGACAATTTTAATCCTGTTAAATGTGCTATTATATTTTCTCGTATATCTTGAGACAGACTAACCTTATTTTCAAACAAAAAAATATGTAGAGTTTCGAATACTTCCAGTTGATTGTTTTCGATACTTATATATATTACTGTTTCCAATAATCTAATTTCTTAATCATACTTTCAATTTTATCATTAACATTAAAGATCGTTATCGACTGTACATATTAACAACTTTATTGTATAATATTATTAATTAAAATAATTTTTATGAATTATAGGAAAAAACGTTTCTGTGATATTTGTATGATTTAATTTTTTTTTTATGTCCGCCATTATTGATTAATTTTCGTGTACCACCAACCAGCAACTCACGTACCACCAGTGGTACGCGTACCACAGGTTGGGAAACACTGCATTAGAGGCAGAAAATCTATTTTAGAATAAATATTTTCTAAGGGGCCAAAAACTAATATAAATAAAGCTACAAATCTATTATGTTAGAGTTGGGTCAGTCGTTGCTAGGGGATTTTACGTCTGTTTGAAATTTGGGAGAACCAAATTGCCATCCGCCATCTTCAGCCAAACCTTGCCACAATGTAGCCCCAAAGAATGCCGCCTGCTGTAGCAGATTCACCAGTGCTTCCAAAGAATCCTGAGGTAACCAGCCAAATGACTGTATAACCACCTTATCCAATTTTAATTGTAATTTAATTTGTAAGATAATAATTTCGTTATATTTAATGTTTTCTTAAAGCTTTGTTAACTGTTTATATCAATTCTTTGCTACCTAACTGTTATGCAATCCAACTCATGCTTATTATTATTTTTATTAGTTAGTGCGGTTATGATTTAAGTTTAATAATATTTTTATATTTTCTTCCTTTAGTGATAAATGCCTCTAAAAACTCAATCTTACGAACTTCTATTAAACAGGGAAGGGGTGGGGAGTTAAAATGAGTTCTTATTAGTTATTTTAAATACTTCGTAAGTTTGGGTTATATTTTAAATGAATATTTTTTTTATCTAAATGTTTTGTTGTAAATTAATGTGAAACGTATAAATATTTTGCAATCCGGGATGGCTATTGGTGTCCGTTAGTGTTAAAATTTCTTATTGATCATCATCGCCACTAAGTCTGGCAACTTAAATTTGTTTAATAATTTGCACTCTTATAGTTTTGCTTCTTATGTTTAAATATTGATTCAGAAAGTAGGGAGAACTGCAAGCTTCATTAATATTAGTTAATTCATAATCAATGACCTTATATTACATAGGTCATTATACTCGCATGTTATTACGTATTTGTTAAACCATTTAAGGCTTTTCTTTAATAGTTAAATTTATTAATTTTATATTATTATGATAGTGTTGCTAGCATATATCTAATTATTTATAAGCCATATACGGTTTCAATCTGATTCGCCTGTACCTCACTCCAGGGAATCACGATCATTTCCCTAGTCATTCTTCTCCTCAAAGTATATATATTATATACTGCTTTGAATCGCCTGTACCTCACTCCAGGGATTCAAAGCTTCGTCATTCATATCCTCATCATAAAGAAGTCTACGTTTACTTCTAGATCGTCCAGGTTAGAGTAGATGAAGCAATGTATAGTTTGCTGCAGTCTGGCCTATAGTATCTTCCTACCACCCCTCTTCTTCTTGTACCGTCTCAGCAGAAAGCTGGCGTGTACCGTCGTTATATAAAATTGGAGAATGACCTTATCCTGGCCAAATGTGCCCTTTCCTCTTGTTGATATTATGCTAGCACCGCCATTTCTTACAGTTAGTTTCAGCCTGTTTAGCAAAGTAAAATCGTAATAATATGCGATAATAAAACGTTCTGTTTTTCTCTTTCTATTTGTTGGTGTTTAAACCCAATTTATCATGAAGCTGCCCTCCCTCTTTACTGAAATAAACTTTTCCCGCAAATATTGAGTATTCGCTATATCCTATTGTTAAATGTTGAAAATATAAAAGAAATAATGTTTTATACGGCCGATCAAAAATGTATCCGCATTGTAATTATTATAAATAGAATATCGAAATAAAAACAATAAACTTATGTATTAAAAGAATCTAAATAAAACAATAAACTTATGTATTAAAATCTTTTAATTAGCAAAACTCAATTATAACTTTATAAATGTATTTTATGTGTAAAACGGCCACCAAGCCATTCTGATAATTCCGCCTCTTATAACCACCACACTAACTTAATATTTGTCAATATAATCTCAATAATATTCTTTAACCCTTTTCCCGCCTCTTACGAGGCCTCTCGTCGACATCTGATGTCACTCTAACTCTGCTAGTTCTTATGCTAGAATATTCGTTTGACAGTTATTGATTAGGTTTTTAAAAGTTCTGTAAGATGGTGCCCTCTTCCGAATTATTTTACAAGTAAAAAATCAAAAAAACCGCATTTAAAACTAAACAAAGAAAGAATATTGTCGGTGATTGGTTGTCAGCCAGCTCTCAGCCGAAAAAGACATTCTGATTGGCTGGAAAGAACAAAGAAACCGCCTGATCAAAGAAAATAAAGAAAAATGCTGAGATTTTCATTTCGAATATAATTTTAAAGAATATTAAGTATATATTGAGTAATTACAAATGATTTTCAGAGAGAATACTAAAAAAACAAAATTATTTTCAAAAAATATTGAAGATTTTAGTAAAAATATTTAAGATTTAGCAAAAAGAAATATTTACTTTTCTATAACGTAAAAGGCATTTCGTCACGACCTCTTTGTTTATATTATAGCTTTTATGTTGCCGAAATTGAATATTTTATAATAAATAAATAGCAATTTATTTTTGAAAGAACTTTCGTTCTCTTCATCACCTGAAAAATTAGTAATATACTTTTTATAACGTATCTGAGTTGAATTTAATATTATAGGCGAATATGTTTTAACAATAGGCTTTGTCTTCAGTTTGTGAGTTGGCCAATTAAAAGATTTGATTTTTACCTCATACAACCAATAATATAATTAGCGGTTAAAAGGTTAATGTATATAATCAAAACAGTTTTGTAAGCGTCGAGTCAATTATATATATCTAAAATCATCATCAATTATGTTAAAATAAATATTTATATTTTAAACTTAATCCAGTTGTTCGAATCTCATTATTGATTATTATATTTATGTATACTCGTAACTTAATATCTTGGGGTTCACTCAATCTCTCATCATCATCACCAGTTGAGTCTCATGTAAAACGTTGTAGCACCGGGCCAGGATGTAATGAATTTATATGGTATCACCGTAGGTGTTGTTCATAATGTTATAGATTTGGAGAATGGGAAAATAGGTGAGAATTCATGATTGCTCCTGACCTGTGTATCTCGTGCATGATTGGATTCGAGGTACTTTTGCCTAGATTCTAAATCTTGTTGGATGGACATACATTTTCGAGCAGTACACCGGGCCAGCTGCTTGGAAGGCAGATATGCTAACCTTTAGGTCACCAACGGTTAACTTTATAAGTATGATTTTATAATTAAAATGATGTAACACTGAAACATTAAAAACAATATAATCCTTTAAAACATAATATTATTCGGTAGTTATAGATTATTCATAATTAAAAAAACAAATTATATACTATACTTTAATCCAATAAAATTCTTAATTGAATCAAAGTATTTTCCATAAACATTTAAAATTAATTTTTCAAATAATTTCTTCTAACCAAAACATTTAGTTAATTCCAGAAATATATTAATAATAATTGGAAATTTATAGTCTTAAAACAATTTTTTTAATCAGATGTCCTCATTTTTGTTTTTTTACATAAATTCAATCGTAACAAAACAAAAATCATATCAAGAAATATAAATCGTTTTATTTATTTTTAATGTGTTAACTGTGGTATATGCTTTGTTTTGGCACTTAAATAAATGAATTGAATTATTATTATTATTATTATTTTACTATTACTGTTTTTGTTTAAAATAATACATTTTTGTCTGGGATAAATTACATTTTCTACAGGCAGGCACATATTAATTACAAATTAGTTAAATAAAAATTGTTTTTGAGATAATATATACAGTGTAAAATTTACTATTAATGGACTTTGTTATGTGTAAAATTATTTTTTAGTTATTGAGTGAATGAAAATTTTCTGACACTTTTTTACATTTGTGCTGAGAGACTAGACAAATTATGATAAAAATTAAGCAACAAGTGATATTTTATATTCATATTTACTACTATTTGATCATATAAAGTTGATTATTAATTGCATATTGTGTGATTTTTTTTAACCCAAGTTGTTTAGATTGACAATGTCAACATTTTTGCTCCATGAAAATTATTTATTAATTTTTAAAAAGTACATATCATGTATGCACACATGTGAACACACAAAATATTATACTTTGCTTTTCCACAACCATTAATTCTAATCATTAACAACTGTAGTCTATTGCTTGATTACATTTCAATTTTTTAAAAATGGTTTTTAAAGTTATAAAATCTAAATAGCTTTAGAGCAATTATTATATATGCTAATAGATATTTGCCCTAAAATTGAACTTTTACCTTCAAATTAAAATAAAATTTTAAATTGAAATTAATCCTTGTCCTTGTCTGTTACATTTTATTTGAAATATAATTTTTTTTTATAACCCAATTACAGTTATATAAAATTATACATTAAATTCTTTTTAATTTTAACAAATAATAGACATTTGAAATGCATTTGAAGAAATAGTATATATTTAAATTGTATATTATAGATTGTTACAATTATTTTTTGTTTATTCTTATAATTGTATAATTTCTGTAAGAAATACAAAAAGAATAATGTAATTATGGAATTATTTTCTAAATTATCACAAAAAATATTTAAACTTTATATATCAGTAACCTCTTTATTATCTTACCTGATTTAAACGTTTTTAATACATTAAATAAATAAGTTTATATATATATCTAAATATCTCAACTAACATTGACTTATATAAGTGACTTCAAAACGAAATAATTAAAATACGAAATTATTATCCATTAAGTTATGAATTTACCAAGCTTTATAATGACTGGCACTGAAAAAAAAAATTAATACATTTCCAAATAAAATACAAAGTGATTACTTATAGAACAAATGATACATACTTTATTCCTAAATTATGGTTTGATTTTTAAATAGTATCTGCGTTTCCAAATATTTTTTAAAGCTAGACCAAATACAAAAACAAACAAAAAAAATATATACTTGCAATAAGCATCAATTGAATAAGCAAAGACATATTTATCCACAATAAGTATAAATTAATATATATATATATATGTGCTCTGCACACAGATAATGAAGCTATTAGTAAATTGTCAATGAAATTATTAAAATTTTACCGCCAAGTGCTTTCGGGACAGTCTACAGTCCCATATTCATGGCGAGTTAAATTCATGTCGGTAAAATTTTAATAATTTCATTGACAATTTACTAATAGCTTCATTATCTGTACACAGAGCACATATATATATTAATTTATTTAAGCATTAATGAAGTAAAATCTTAACTATTTCAATAAGTATAAATACAAACCAATATTTATATTTTCCAAATATTCAACTTTAAAAAGAAAAAAAAAGAAAATAAATAAATCAAATACAAAAAATAAATAAATATATATATTTGCCATAAATATAAATCAAATAAAGATATATTGTTTACAATAAATATATGTATTGATGTTTATGTCTTGCATAAGAGTTATATAAAGTTAAAATGAAAATAGATAAATAAATAAGTAAATAATTAACTGGTAAAATATTGTAAAGTTAATAAATTAGATAATAGATATGCTCTCAAAGCTAAGTTAATTGATTGAATAACATTACATCAAAATAAATCATCAAAAATTCACTCCACTACACTATAAAGGTTTACATACTCTATCTATTTTTGAATCATGCTTACTACTATAAGCATCGGATACTCAAATTTGTTATCTATAACGAGGCTCCCTTAGGCCTATAAGTATAATATTTCTTTGGCTACTCAGCCAATTAGTGCTAACTTATTACTTAATATAAATATGTGACTTATTTTACATAATCTTTTGTTAGTTTAACAAAATTATATACATATACACACACAAAAATATAATGACGATTTCTGACAGATATAAGAATACTTATTTGTAACTTTAAATAAATCGATTCGATCCATGATCCATAAGAGCACATCTAATCATCAAATAATATAAAAAAATATTAAAAGAATTAAGATAATAAAAATTTTGATGGTAAAATTTGTAAAGACAAATCTAACTTATAGAAGTTTATAATAACACATACACAATTTAAATTTATACTCCATATTTTTAAATTTCAAATACTTAATATTAATTTTACGACATTTATAAAATATTTGTTTTTTGTTAAAAAAGATGAGTTAAATAGAACAAAGTTATATTTATAGTTAATGTTTCATTTTTTTAATTTTTTTTTTTTTTTTTAAAAATCTCAAAAATATATATAGACATAACATTTAAATAAATTAAATTATTTATTACCCTTTAAAAGTCCAACTTATTCTGTTGTTTTATTTCTTTAATTCTTAACATTTGAATGCATTCTATCATAAGCTGAATTTAAAAGAAAATATTACGTCAATGATGACTTTAAGTTCCAATGCATGAGTTTTTACTTTCCAAGATTTCCTTCGTTAAAATTAAAATATTGAATTTAATATATTGACCAATTAATTCCAATTGTTTCCAAATGGTTATGGTGTTTACAATTGTAGATCTTTAGATAGCTATCTTAAATGTTAAGCTCAAGATGCGATGTAAATACATATATGTTGAGGTATTGCTTAGTTTTTTTAAAAATTGAGCTAGGATAAAGAAAAGAAAGTGCAGTCAACCTTGACTGAGATATATTCTATTTATCCCTCCATTGTTGATGGGTTTCTATATAGCAATTTATTTAATTATTCTGAAGAATAAAGATAAAATTATACAAAGTACAATGAATTTCTCCAGTTTTTTTTAATGGTGATTTTTTCTTTTTTTTTTTTCACGTGCAATTGAAGATTTGTCCTAACAACAATTGTTGACATTTTTTTAAAACATTCTAAGCAAAATAATGTTAATCATATAAAAAAAAAAAATTACATCGAAAATTTAGTTGATAGCTTTAAAAAAATATACATAAATAATAAATAACATTGCATTTTTTAATAATCACCAAAAATAAAATAATCCTTTTTATAATTAACAATTTATATGTTTTTATTTATAATACTGATATATACACATATTAATTAGAATATGTCATTATTACCATTTAAAATCTCGCCATAAAAAATAATAATAATTAAAGCCATGTACCAGCAATAATTAAACAAAATAATAAATCCAAACAACAATAACTATGAATAACGACCGTAAACAACAATAACACTCAATATATAAAAATCAAATCAAAGAGATTTTTTTTTTAAAATCAAAAATGACACTTTGCTATATATATATTGTAACGATCCGGAGAAAAGAGCTTAACGTGATCTGCACTACGGGGCGCCATCTAGGCATTTGAACCTAGAAAAATTTATAAAGTAGGCAGATACATAAGTCAAAAAAAAATTTTTTTTTTATTTATATATTTTGATATCCGGTCATTAGCCCATTGTCACTAGCTCAATGGAACAGCAGAGATTTATATTTTACCATAAATTCTTATCTAAGAATATTTTAAAAAGGAATAAAATAAGCCACTGCCAGTATTTAACATACAAACATATATTTACGCACATATATATAAAATGTAACATTATTTTAGTATGTTTATTTTAGATTTTAATTTGATTTTAGAATTTCAATTTACATTTTAATTTTTATAATATTATAAGTTTACATTTTAATTAAGTTCGCACAGATAGATTTATGAAAGTTTGTTTTATAATGTTGAGTATAGATCGGTTACATAGATTTCCCGGTTAAAAACATTTCAAAATAAACAAACGATCAAAATACAAAGATACCGTCAATTGCAGAGGGAAATTTATAAGTAACCCAATAGCATTCATCGTAAGATGCTCGCATTGATACCAATAACTAAAAAGACATCCGAATAAATATATTTTAGATACTCACCGTAAGGTATCATTATTTACCGAATGTCTATATATTTTGATCAAATATGAAAACCAAAACATAACTGATAACGAATTCATGCAAGCGTCTATACCCAACTTAAATTTAATGCATTTTTATTTAGGGTGTCGAGTATGAATAAACTACATTGATCTGCATTTGAAAAGAAAATATTCTTCCCTTGATTTAACCTTAGGCAAAAAGTTTGCAGTCAAACTGGCATCAATCCATCCGATACATTTATGTATTCAATGTAACATGAAAATACGACAACACAAAATACTATACTGTCAGGAATGTACATCTGAACAGTAAGTAGAGTTAGAGAAGACATTGTCTCTCCACCAACAGGAATTCTACATCTATTGGCGAGTAGAACAATAAAAAAACTCCATAGGAATGGATTGCGGTTCTTTGCCTACTTACAAACCCATCCATAAGCAAACAGAAGGTGTGTGGCGTATATATGCAATCCTGCCCATAGCGGATCTCATACTACATCTCCTAACTATATCAATATATCCAATCCATTGACCTAATTCAACTATGAAACAAATAACCTAAGATTTACCTTCCCCTAATATAACTTTACAAATCTATATAGCCATTCACGCCCGACTTAAGTTTAACATTTATGTAATTTAGTCTAACGAAAAACAAAAATCATATTAAAAACTTAAAAGAACAAAAAAAAAAAATGGAAATGATTTTAAATAAATAAAAAAAATACATCAAATAACATTATTAACATTAATTTACGTTGGTCAGATAGGATTCTATTTGTATTATTTACTAAAAGGTTTAGAATTTAGAGTTCTTATTGTTTTCAAATGAATATAAAGTTCTTACGATTTTTAAAATGTCCAGCTTTATCCTTTACAGTTGCTTGCCGTTGTTGATAATTTTGAATGGGAATTCCCATGCCATACTGAAGATATTGGTATCCAGTTAGCCGTTGTTTTTATTTATCCAGAGATCTTTACTTGAGCTGGTCCTTAATGTAGAAAAAACGATGTCATTTCTTTTTTTTTTTAACAAAACTGAAGGGATTGAAGAGTGCGTCTTTTCAATCCCTTCCCCTTCAACTCTGCACTAACACATATAGTCACATCGTAATAACTAATTAATTCTTTTATTTTCAAACCTTTCCTTTTATAATAATTTTGTGGATTAACTCAACATTATGTCATGATGGTGAAAACCTTTTCATTGAGGTCCGATTTCCCGATGGATTTCTTTCATTTGCTAAAAGTTTCTATTGTTTTCCTATCTGACCGTTGTTTATACATTTAAATGCCCAAGGGCTTGTTCACTTGTACTAATTAAAATAATCATTTCCATTTTTCAATAACATTAATTAATTTGTTTTCAAACTTACAGATATATTTTTATCTTTAAATCTTTACTGAAAATTTAGTTTTAAAATACTTTTTCTTTAATAAAGTTTTCGTTTAATAATTTTTTTTTCATCTGTGCAATTTATATATACGAGTTTCAGATAGAATTAATTTTCAATTTTTAATTCTTAAAAAGGAAGTTTTATTTGCCAACTTTTATTCTTTTCATGTTTACTAATAAAAAAACAATGTAACATACGTATGTGCCCGTTACAATATATATATAAATTAATTTTGTTTGTTTTGGAGTGGATTATGAGAGAGATACACTAAACTATTAAATTTTAAATATGTTTAATAAAGAAAATTAAACAGATAGATTAACATAATAACAAACAGATGTGCATTAGTTGCAGGGTTTCATGTGCACAGGCATTACAGCAATGATAAGATAATTAAAAACACGTCTCATCTTATTTGGAATGCACTTTATACATATATTTACTATCTGTGACCAGGATTCATGCCTATATATATATTGTGCCCTCTTCTTTAGGTCAGAATTAATTCATTATAGCAATTTACTAAAAAAATTTAAATTTAGGATATGTTTTCATTGTACAATAATTATATTGATAATCTTTTAAAAATTCAATTAAAGCAAGATAAAAATAGTTAATGCTTAAAATTGTGCTAAATAACACTAAAGCAGTTAAATAAAGCTAAATATATTAATTGCATATGGTTGGGAAAGCTGGCCATAATAAATAATGTAGCAATAAATGTTTAAAATACGTTTTAAAAGTTGAATTTTAATTGCTAAAACTTGTAATTAAATAAATACTATATTTTAAAGTATAAATTATATCTAATAATCATATTTAATATATGTTTTAAAAGTAATCTTTGTGGTAGGAAAATTTATATTTAATTCTATGTTTTCAAAATTATTATTCCAAATTTCATTATTATATTATTTAATATAATAATTGTTGCAATTAACATTTAATATTTTCCAGACAGAATTCTAATAGTGTCTCAGTTGTAAGTCATGTGATATGTATACAGTTATGCACATGTGCTTACTAGTATTTGTGTTAACAGTTTCAAAATTGCTTTAAAAATTACACTATAGAATTGAATACATTTATTTATCTATCACAAGAGAAAATATTAAAATTAGTTATCCTAAAATGTTTAAGTAGTTTTATAAAATGGATGTAGTTAATTAAAATTAAATATTTGTTTTAAAAAATAGATACATTAAAAATAAAATTGGAATAAATTGATAAAATATTGTTTTTAAAAGTCATTTTAAAGTGTTTAGTTATTTTTAATAAAGTACAAAAATTGATTTAAAATTAATATCTTAAGTAATATTTTTAAATAAAAATGAGTCATATTTTATTTTTTAAATTTAATTGTGTGATAATGAAGTTATATGCAAATTAAGTATCAGGTGAAAAGCAAAATCCACCAATAAGATGATGTATTTTGTTGGGTATAAATACTAATACATGGTTAGTTCAGTGGTGGTGATAATTTTCTAAAATTTTTGTGCTTTTAAAATTTTTTGTTTTATTAGTAAATTCAGTGCTATAATAGCTCTCTTATAATTTATTTGCAACATAATAGGTCTCTTATAATTTATTTGCAACTGATAAAGATACTGTAAGCTTGTGGTTAAAATACCTGCTGTAGAGGTCCCTACTATCACATTTTACATGCATATTCTCGAAGGTTACAACCTCGGTAAATATTACAAAGAGAGTATTATAAATAAATTATAATAAGTTTTATCTAAAGGATGCAGTGCTAAAAGTTAAATTCCCTTGCCAGAATTTTCATCGAAACTTAATTCAACTTCACATTAAAATATGGAAATACCAACGAGTAATTCTTACCTATTTAAAAAGATCTTAAAAGTAAAAATTATAATTAATAATATAGTATTAATAATTTTAACAAGGAGAACCATTTTATTAAGTAAGGATGTATATTGGACATTGTGTGGAGAGTCTAACAAGAAAGCTACTCGGAAATTAAAATTAATAATGCATTTTCTAGTAGTGAGATAGTCGTATCAGAAACTGATAAATAATATGACAACACTTAATAAATTTTATAAGGAAAATAAAGGTATGGAGGTAAATTGTTTTTTTCTTTTTGAAGAGAACATTATCAGATTATTTAAAACTGTCATAAACTAATAATGAAATGGAGACCGTGATTTTATTAAAAACGTATGTAATAAGTCTCTACTATATTTTAAAAGACTACACGTGTTATTAGGATAATTTTGGAAAAACCGATAATTGGAATTAATAATGAAAATGAATATACTTGGATAAGAAATGATAAATTATCCTGACAAATAAACCTTAGATATGATAAAATTATGAGCAACAAGAAATTATTATATTCATGGAAATATTTTAAAAAATGTGTAAAAACCATATCCGGATATCCGAATTCATAGCCGTGTCTAGCACAATGCAAGCCGCCACAGGATCCTAAGGAAGAAAAGCTTCGAATTATTATTTTCCAATATTATAGTTTTATTATTGTTTCAATAATCATTGTTCTGAATAATAGAGATAATGAACTATTATTTTACATACTTTTTCGGAACAGATCAATGATTATTTTTGCTAGTATTTTTTAGATTTTTAGATGTCGACTTTTATTTTTTATCATTTATTTTAAACTTCATTCATTGTGTAGGAAGGAGTCTACAGTGCATGTGCTGATCTTTGGGAGGATAATTTTTTTTTTGTTTTCATCGTCAAGCGTTTGAACAAAAAAAAACATAGCAACAAAGGTTGGGGGTTTTAATTGTTCCTCAAGAGAATTTTTTTAAAAAAAAAAAAACTTCAAGGAAAATAAAAACATTTTATTTTTTGTAAAGAACATTCATCTCAATCTAGAAGATATATGTAATTATGGCTTGATTTTTTTTTATTAACCTTAGTTCTAAGTGTAATATTATTTAATTAGTAGAATAGGTACATAAATATTGATTTAGTCACTAATAATATAGTTTTATAATAAATATTTTGATAATTTTAAATAAGTTAATATTGTTAAGTGTGACAGTATGAATGTATTATATTATGCAATGTTTATTTTAATTGGTGGGCAAGAAGACATCATAAGTGATTGACAAGTTGATATCACTTAGGTAATAGTTGTGGATATTTTATGATGTATTTTTCTTTTGCAGATTATCAATGAATTATATAATGTTGAAGTATGAATGTTGGGTTATGTGTGAACACATTTATACAACACATTAAACTTATAAGATTAGAATTTATTTATTCTAAGGATATGCATACTTTGATTTCATATTATTAGTATAATATAACATGATGATGAATAATTATATGATTCTTTTATAAAGGACTTTAATATTTTTAGATATTTAAAGTATGGATAATAATCATTTTGTATTTTGTTCAAGACTATTGATAGAAAAGTAAAGTGACTTTTTCTTGTTGATTAGTTGAGACCATTATAATTTTGACCGAATTTATTTGTTATTTTGACTATATTAGTTAGTACCATTGTCGGTGTACATTTGATAAATCTATAGAAAAATTTTATAAGATAGCGACTTTTAGTAATTTTAAAAAACATGAAACCAATGAGATGTTATTAAGGGTAGGATTTATTATGGGAACAGGAATAAAATTTTATAATCTTATTAAGTATACATGTACAGTTAACAAAGCCCTGTAGCTGGTATATTTTATCTGTGGGCAGTGTTTATTTTATATTGAATATTGATGTTCTAGAAAGCTGAAGTAATAGCTTTGACATCGTTGTTGGTATTGGAGGTCATTAGACAAATAGGTCATGCCTCTATTTTATTGATACACTGTGCCATCATGTCTATCTAATATGTACTATTGAGTGAGACACTAGTTTCTTTTTTATGCCTACACATCTATTCGCTATCATGATTTTTCCAAAGCATTACATCGCATTTAAAAAGGAAGTGATAAATAATTTAGAATTTAAGGACAGTTGTTTAATGAATAAGATAGTTTTTTTTACTTATGAGGATGAATAGAGTCAATGCAAAATGGAAATAAAAATCAAACGGAATCAAATAATAAAGAATCATAGAATATGTTCTATATTTATTTTGGAAATAAAATAAATTTCATGAATTAATGTAAATGAAGTGAAGTTGCTCTAGAATTTTAAATAACTTCAAATACTTTAATTTATAAGTATTGCATATTTTTCAAAATAGATAATGTAGTAAAATGAAACAGTACATGATAAGCATAGGTATATTTTGTAGTTATTTTATAATTAAGAAGTACATCAATAATTGCAACTATTCCATATTAAAATAATATTAAATAAGAGATATTGAGTATAATAATATGATTAGCAATAATGTCCACATATTTTATTAATAAACCAATATTGGATATTTTGTGTATAATAATAATAACATTGCAAAATGAGAAATTATTTAGTGATGAGATCCATATTCGAAATGTTATTTTTGTATTTTCCACTTTATGCTTCGATGTATGTTTAAAGAAAGCATATTATAATGATATTTACTAAGAGATAATATTTAGAATTAATGTAAAGTAATTGTTTCTTTATTATAAAATTTGACAAAGATGGAAATAGAAAATTGTATTTTTTTTAAGTCAGTGTGAAGACTTTAAATTTATGTTTTATTTTATTAGTTTATGATGAATAATAGATTTATAATGGAGCAAGTTTTATTGTACAAATTGTAAATATTGTAAATAGATGCTTATAAATAATATTATTGACCAAATTAAATGTGCTAAATTTTATAGTTTCATTCAGCAGAAACTATCTTGATCCCATTCTCAAATTAGCATACCATAATCAGCTAAGAGGGGTTCATTAATAGCAATCTAATTATAATAAATGGAATCTGTATATATTACTTTATAATTAACTGGGGAGGAAAGAGCATATTTTAGGTTTTATTAATAAATACAAATATGTTTGTGATATCATCTCTGGCTATTATTCAATTAATGCATAATAATAATCGCAAACATTACTGACAAGCTATAAATAGCAACTAAGTAAAACATATGTATATAACAATAAGCTACTAGTGGTCTGTTGTTATGTGCAAGAATAAATCTCAATGCAGCTATTTATGTTTGCTAAAACACAAAGAAACATTTTAGTGGAGAGCTAATCATCTCCCCCCAAAGATTTATACTAATTCTCCCTGCTTTGAAATGATGGCATAGCATATCACATAGACTTAAAATAAAATCAGAAAATTAATAAACTTTAGAAATGACCACAGATTATAGAAAAGAGTAAATTATTAAATGATTTAATTATTACAATTCTAGAAACTTATTTTTAGAATTATATTAATAAGCAAGCTTTTACAGTTACATTATAAATTGTTTTAATAAAGATTTAATTATTTAAAAATTATGATTTTATGAATATTCATAGTTAGATGATTTTAAATATTAATGTTTAAATAGATTTATAGAGATCTGTGGTAAAGACATTACTGATTTCTTCTAAAGGCTGAGCTGTCCGACATTTGTAGTGGGCACTGACACTTCTCTGAATAGGTGGTCTTCCCTTGGTGTCTTCTTTGGCAGTCAGTGATACTGGTCTCCTCTATTCCCACAGTGATGATGATGTGTAGTTTGCAAAAAGGTTAGAAGGTCACTGTTCTTCTATAGGAAGATGATAAAATTGGGGTCTTCCTAGCCACTCATGTTAAAATTTCAACAGGCGTAGTTCCTGGTAGAAACTGCTTAGATTATTATATGAGAGATCTTGAATGGTGAAAATTGGGGGTTTATATATTACATTTCTGCCCTCCCCCTGCAAAATTATTAACTTGCTTACAATTTTTAAATTTTTAATTTCATTATTAACTTTTACATTTAACATTCACATCCTAGTAAAGACAAAAATGATTCCCTAGTGGAAAGAAAAAAGAGTTGCTTTGTCCAAGATATGCTTTAAAATTCGTTATTTTAAGATGGATATTTGACCTCCACACAAATCTAAAATTATGTACATGTGGTGTGATCTTTCTACTAAGAATTATTTAATATTTTTGGAAATTAAATTATTTTCTGTGTGTATATATATATATATATAAACAAAAAAGACTTATAAATCCAATAAATAATATTATATTTCAACCAGAGGACTGGTTTTCATCAGAAAACAAGAAAAATACACAGTAAAATGGCGATAATCAAAAATTACAGATTTGATAAAAGATTAAAAATTTAACAACCCCCCCCCCCCTGATTGTCACAAAATCTAACACAGAATATCTACCCAATCAATGACAAAATTCAAAGAAAAAAACTACATTTCCTCCTAATCAATCTTAAATTCTATTTAAATTGAAATAAAAATAAATAAATAAATAAATAAAAAATCCAAAATTAAAATATACATATGTGCATACATAACAAAATTAGACTATGCTCACATACAAAAAATAGCTGTGCTCACGTTAATATTCATTAAAAACTAAAATACTTATACATTTTAATCAAAAATTATAGTTAGTGCAAAGTACAATAAATTATAATAATTAATTGTTTATTTATATACCAATTAAACACAGATATTAAACATCCATATAACCAATATTTACATAAAAAAACTCGTAAAAATTTTTTCACATAAAAAACATATAAAAATCATTTAGGAGACCAGGTAACCCAGAGATGTAATAGTTCCAGTGTTTAAATTCAATCCATGTGGTTCTAAGGTCTTGAATTTAAAAATAAAAAAACCCTCCTTTTGTTTCCTCTCCCTTGTAGAAGAAAAACCTTCCTGAAGAATTATTACTCTTAAATCATCAATTGAATGATTTGGTAAGTTAAAATGTTTTGAAACCGGTCTATCTTTATTCTTATGCAAAATATCAAATCTATGATTAGTCAGTCATTCTGACATGTAAACTATTTGCTGACTCACTTATATACTGGTTTAAACATCTACTACACTCTATCAAATATATCAAATTAACACTACATGTAACATAATTAGAATATACCATTTAAAATTACGATTCTTAGTACTAAAGACTACTTTTGTCGCAACATGTTTACATGTAAAACATCTTATCCTCACATGGAGAACATCCTTTTTCCTGTACAGAACTACTAATAAAATTTGCTTTGACAAGTATATCTCTAAGTGATCTATGTTTTCGATATACAACCTTAGGTGGATCAGAAAAAATAGATTTTAAATAATCTGTGGAGTGTAATATGTTAAAATGCTTCGCCAATATCCGGTTAATATTAGGTAAATCTCTATTAAAAATAAGAACCAATGGTGGAACATCTAATTGTTTTTTACTCTTTTTAGATAAAAGAAGTTTCTATCAATTAAAGATCTCCTTACTGCATTATCCAACAATGTCTTAGGATACCTCATATTGACCAATCTATTATATAAAATACTATTATTTTGTTGAAATTTCTCATCATTACAAATCCTCTTCATTCTTAAAAATTGACTATAAGGAATATTAGCCTTTAAATGTTTACGATGGTTACTATAAAAATGTAGATAGCGGTTATTATCAGTTGGTTTCCTATATACAGTAGTAGTAAGAACTCTATTAGTGCAAATAACTTCAACATCAAGAAAATGAGCAATTGATTTTGAAAAATTCATTGTGAAATTAATATTTTTATTAAAATTATTTAAATAACTTAAAAAATTATGAAGTTCAACTTCATTATGTAGCCATATCATGAAAATGTCATCTATATATCTAAGCCAAGTATGAGGTTTCTGCCTAGCATTATCAAGTATAGAGAATTCTAGTTTTGACATAAAAATATTCGCATAACTTGGTGCCATCTTTGTACCCATTACAATACTTTGTTTTTGTAAATAGTATCTAGAATCAAAAGTAAAAAAAATATTTTTTAAAACCAAATATATTAATTCAACCATAGTAGTAATAAGACCATGATCATACTTTCTATCTTGTAAAGCACATATAATAGCATCAACTCCATCATCGTGAGGTATATTTGTGTATAGTGATACAATATCCAAAGTAACCAAAAAACAATCATCTGGTAATTCAGATTTAATATTTTCTAACACAAAGAAAATGAGTAGTATCTTTAACATAAGAATTAAATGATGGTGGAATAAATTTAATAACATTATCAACATAGGCTGAAATATTTTTTGTAGGACTACCAATACTAGCTACAATAGGTCTGCCTGGACAACCTGGTTTATGAATCTGGCAAAATATAAAAACTATTAGGATGAATTTTGGTTGGTACTAAAAAGTTATATACATTATTATTTATAAGACCCCTAGCTCTTATATCTTTTAAAATAACAAGTATACCCTTGAATAATGAATTAACAGTGGTTAGTGAAATAGGCTCATAAAATTTTTTATCTAAAAACTCCAGAGCTTTTTTAACATAATCATCTTTATTCATAATTACTATTGATCCACCTTTGTCAGCTGGTTTTATAACCATGTCCTGTCTTTTCACTAAATTGCGTAATGCATTCATCTCTTTCAATGTTAAATTACTCTTATACTTACTATATTGTTTAAGTCTAATTTCATTAATAATATCCTGATATACATTATCAATGTACGTATCTAATAACACATTCCTTTGATGTGGTGGTGTCCAATCAGATCGTAATTTCCCAATAGTATCACATTCTTGTTTCCAAAAAATTATCTTAATCTAAGTCTCCTTGAAAAATTATCTAAATCCTGATGAATTTTAAATTCATTTTTTTGATAAAATGAAAACCAGTCCTCTGGTTGAAATATAATATTATTTATTGGATTTATAAGTCTTTTTTTTTGTTTTTATATGTATTTCCTTTGGTTAGTTTGTTATATATATATATGTGTGTGTCTGTGTGTATTTTTTTTCCTTTCTGATGAAAACCAGTCCTCTGGTTGAAATATAATATTATTTATTGGATTTATAAGTCTTTTTTGTTTATATATATATTGGTCACCCATGAAACTTAGAATATATATATGCAATTCTTAAGTCAAATAAGGATAGATTTATACATATACATTACTAAATCAAAGATTTATAATTGCACTGTAATGCTATTAAATCAGTTTTGCATCACAGATCCCTCACATATACATAAGTGTCTTCACACATATATAATGATTTTTACACAGTCATCTGTTTAATTTAACATATGCAATATATTTAGATATAGTATTATACATATATGTGTATGTATGTGGGTATATGTTCATATACATGTACTTAGTGGGATTTAAACCTAGGATAATTACTATCCAAAAACAGCATGTGAAACAGGGTATGTGTCAATATATACCATTTCATATCCTGGAACTTCAATAAAAAAATAAAGAAAAAAATGAATTTAATTATATATTTAACTTTCAATCATGAATTAAGAATTAATGGATTTTAAATGTTAATTTTGCCTGGTTAATATTATTCCTGTGCCCCCATCAGTCTTATCACTGGAATTTATGAGGTGCAACCAATACATAAGAAAATAATAAAAAACAAAAACCTTATGTTTTTATATGAGTAATTAATAATGCAAGCAAAATATTTTATATGCAAAATTTAGTATTCAAATTGAATATCTGTCACTTTATATGCAAAGTATACAAATTTACAATTTTGGGTAAAAAAACAAATCCATAGGTAAATTTACCTACTTTAAATGGGATCTGGGGGTATATTCTTGAATACCTTTAGTTTATGGGAATCATGTCACATGAAGCTTCCTTCATAACCCTCATACTCCTGCTCATCACAGTACAGCTCTTTCCAGAATGGAAAATATTCGTGATGTTTCTAAATGATCCATTTCTTAGCCTCTGAATTCAAACTTACTTCTGGTCCCTTCTAAAAATGTAGGAGCCTTTTCCCTTTCCTCTCTTCTTAGATGACCTCTATTTTACTATCAGCATCTTCCCTTCTTGTTACTACTTCATAGACTGGTTGTTCCTAGCAAGTCTTATCCATCCTGTCACTTGAGCTAAATTTCCTCCATTTCTATTCTCTCTTCATCTTGGGGGTCCCACCAAGACTGTTTCTTGTTGGGCCTGCCTGCTAAGATCCTCTTGGGATCCCTGAAGTCTCTATATCCTTTGCCCAAAGCATAATCTTTTTCTGCTCCCACTCAATCTTATCTTTTAATTCCTTCACTAGTGCTAACTCATCATCTCCAATGCTATTCCATATTTTCTCTTCAGAAATTTCCCCTAGGTCTTCTTTCTCTTCATTTATCCCTAAATTAGTCCCTACACCTTGCTTCTTGTGTTATTTCTTTCTTCAAGTACTGACCTTCCCTGGTCTCTTCTATACTTTGGTCAGCCCGATCTTGATTTCTGCTTGGTCTCATTGGTGTTTATTATATCTTGTTTGCACTTTTTTCCTGTTTCTGCACTATGTTGCCTATCCTGCCCCCATCAATGTCATCTTTTATCTGCACCAGACCATGTTTGTCTTTTCTTTTTAACATGCCATGTGGTCCCTTAGTTTTGAACCCTCCTTTACTTTTAAACTATCCACCTCACTCTGATCCAAATTTCTATGATATCCTGCTTCTTTCCTTCCCATATTTGTTTCTCAGCTTTCTACTGAGGTGAAGTCTCTAATCTTTCCTTCTTGCTTTCCCCCTCAATTGTCCCCCAGAATGCATCTGTTAGATCTAAAATATCCTTCCAGCAACTATCATCCAGGTCTAGAATTATTCTTTGATAACTTTCCTCCAACTCTAAAATTTCTCACTTTTCTTTACCAGCCCAGTACAAAGCTTTTTGGTGATTGGAGGCTTCCTTGAACAGATACATTTGGAGTGCAATTGCAAATTTTCCTAAAACCCTTGAGTTCCTTTTTCACCCTGTCTCTCGAGGCCTCAATCCAACCCTCTTCATCCAAATTCATATCCATCTCTGATTAATTTTTTTTTTGTATTACTTTAATCTATATAATAAATGCTCACTCTTAACTCTTTGATCTAAGCTCTCTATAATGATTAATTTTGCCATTCCCCAAAGACAAATGGTTTATAAAGTTGCTGCTGCCCTGCCATTTTAACCTATTCCTTAACTTTTCTTTTCTCCTTAGTTCTATGTTTGCTTATACCTAATGATATACATATAATTTTATACTATAAACAATGATAAAATACAATTTCTTACCAAACATCTTGATCCTTTTACATCCACAGAACTATTAGAAAAACTTTATTGATTCACGATTGCTAATATTTGTTCAGTTTGAGAAAATTAATTCAAACTACATGCATATGGTAATAATTTTGCCTAAGATAATTGTGTTTTTGCACTGCAATCCAAATCTTTAGAGATACAAATTAATGGTTGGTCCATTGAATTTCTCTACCTGTGATAATGACATTTATGTAAGGATGGTTCTAATTCTGTTTGAATCATTCTTGGGCACCAGTCATCAGCAGGTGGGACACATATACACATATAATAATGGATCTCCTAATTTCTCAATATGCATTAACAAAATATATATAATTAGTAATCCATATAGTATTACTGATTTATTTTAATGTGTTTAGCTTGAAATTTTTTACAAGTCTCATATAAAAAAATATGTAAAAAACTTAGTGAATATAATAGTGAAAAAAATTCACATATATAAATTAATAGGTTTGGGAAAATAGTCATAGCCAATATGTTGGTCGCAATCTCTGGGGAAAAAATATTCTTACACATATATACCTAATTTGTGTAATGTACCATTAATTCATGGTCATGGCAAAAAATCAATCGGTACCCCATGTTGAAATGGCATCTCTGGGAAAAATATATAATCTATGTAATGGTCATACTTGTTTATTCATGCAACAAAATCCAGTGTTCAAGAAAATTACACCAAAGCTGATCCAGATAAGAGGTTGAGATCTCGAATCTGATCATACTCCAACTCATTTACCAAAACCCCAGATTTAATACCATATGGATAATATTTGAGATTACACTTGGCCTCAATATAATTCATGAGCTGCTGAGAAAAAAAAGTGAAACATAAGACTCAGTGGGATAATTAATAATTTAATAATGATAAAGAAACATTTCAACACTTGTGGCTCAATGGGCTAAGGTGTTAATAAATTTATATTAATTTGGGTTAATTTGGAGTGGATTTTGAGAGATACACTAAACAGTGTTTAATTTTAAATATGTTTAATAAAGAAAATTAAACAAATGGATTAACATAGTAATGAACAGATGTGTATTAATTGTAGGGTTTCATGCACAGGCATTACAGCAACAATGAGATAACTAAAATACACGTCTCATCTTATTAAGAATGCACTTTATACATTTATTTACTATCTGTGATCAGGATTCATAGCTATAGGCCAACTATCCCCTGGGTTTGCTAACAATAAGATAAACATTACTGAGATGATATAATTAAAACATTAAGTTGTTAATTTTATAATATTGAGCAAGAAATACACTAACATTCCCTTGGTGGTAAACCACATTCCAGGTTCAGACCAATGCCAAAGTTAACTAATAGGTGGAATGAATTAGTTACTGTAGTGAAGTTTCTGATACTATGGCGCTAAATACTAAATTAAGGGTTGTGGTATGAATGTATAGTTATTTACAGAATTCAGTACCTAGTACTTGGTCCATATGCCTTACTAGCCTAATAAAGAACATTTAGGCTGGTGTGTCAGAGCAATGGAAAATGTGGCTCTGAATTCTCATGTTCCAGTTCTAGGAGTATAAACTGTCTGAACCAAATAATGGGGTGGCCTGTCACCATGAACCTATTTAATAGAAAGCATAACAAGGCATAATACACAATAATGTTTAGTAAAAACACATTTATAATGCTTACAAATAATAATATTAAAGACAAAATAAATGCCCTAAATTCTATAGTTTCATTCAGCAGAAATGACATTGACCTAGTTCTCAAATTACAATACATTAATCATGCTAAGAGGGGTTCATTAATAGAAATGTAGTTTTAATAAATGGAACCTGTATATATTCCTTTATAATTAACTAGGGAAGAAAAGCATATTTTGTTTTTTTTATTGATAATTACAAATATGCTTGTGATATCATCTCTGGTCATTGTTCAATTAAAATATAATCACAAATTTCACTGACAAAGCCGATACATAGTAGCTTAAGTAAAACATATATGTATATAACAATGAGTGCATAGCAGTCTTGTTATATGTGATAATAGATTTCAAAGCAGTGACTTATGTTTGTTAAAAACAGCAAAAAACATTTTACTGGAGAGCTTCTAATCATCTCTCCCCAAATATTTATACTAATTCTCCCTGTTTTGAAATGATGGCATAGCATATCACAGACTTAAAATCAAATAATTAATAAACTTTAGGCATGATCACAGATTATAGAAAAGAGTAAATTATTAAATGATTCAGTTATTACAATTTTAGAAACTTATTTTTAGAGTTACATTAGTAGATAAGCTTTTACAGTTACATTATAGATTTGTTTTAATAAAGATTTAATTATTTAAGAATTATGTTTTTACGAATTTATTTTCATTCATAGTTAGATGATTTTAAATACTAAAGTTTAAATGGTTTTATAGAGCTCTGTGGTGAAGATGTTACCAATATCTTCTGAAGGCTGAGCAGTCTGGAATTTGTAGTGGACACTCATTTCTCTGAATAGTTGTCTTCTCTTGGTATCTTCTTTGGTAAATAGTGATTCTTGTCTCTTCCATTCCTGTAGTGATGATGATGATGTGCAGCTTTCAGGAAGAGCAGAAGGTCACTGTTCCGCTGAAGGAAAATGGCAAAATTAGGTTTTTCCTAGCCACTCATGTTAAAATTTCAATGGGCATAGTTCCCAGTGGCAACTGCTTATATTATTATATAAGAGAGATATTGAGTGCTTAAAATTAGGGCTTTATACATTTGATTTCTGACCCCCCTCCCCATAAAACCTGTTAGATTGTTTACAACTTTTAAATTTGTAATATTTACATTTAAAATTTCTTTATTAATTTTTACATTTAACATTCAAATCCTAGTAAAGATAAAATTGATTCCATAGCAGGAAGAAAATAGTGCTGCATTGTCACATTTGATTTGTCCAAAATATGCTTGAAAATTTATTATTTTAAGATTTATATTCTACCTACACACAAATCTAAAACAGGTGTGTTTGGAGTCATCTTTTTACTAATAATTATTTAATATTTTTAGAAACTAAATTATTTTCTGCATAAACATTTTGCTATATATGTATGTTGGTCACCTGTGGAATTGAGAATATGTATGTGAATCTTAAGTCAACTAAGGAATAGATTTATACATATGCATTATTAAATCAAAGACTTATAATTACAATTGCACTCTAATGTTATTAAATCAGTTTCATGTCACTGCTTGCTCACATGTATATGTCTGTTTACATATCTATAATGATGTTTATACAGACGTGCATTTAATTTAACATATGCAATATACACATATATGTGGACTACATGGGCATACATGCATATATGTAAATATACTGAACCTGATTGAAATCCGGTTCAATGGTGTTGTTATTAAACAAAAAAAAAAAAAAAGAAATTTATTAAGCTTTTAATTTTAATTAAATGTAGAGTTTAAATTTGCAATATTATTTAAAAAGAATGCGTGTATCCAAGTATCCACGCGTTTATATGTAAAACGGATTTTTAAAAAATATTTATCGATTTATTTTAAAATAGTTTTCATATACCGCCTGTTTTTAAATCCATTTGATTTAAAAACAAGCTGGCTAGCTAATTGCATTCCTGTTGCTTTTATTTTAATTATTGTAAACAATTTTGATAGCGGAGATTTTATTTTTATGTTGTTGTTTTCATTTCAATAAACCCTGGGTAGAATTCCTAGATAGATTGAGCGTGAGATTAATATTTGCCCTACCTAAGGTGTAGAAATTGGACAACAAGTAAAGTGTTTCACGGGAAATGGAGTAACGTATAAATAGCCCCGAAAATTTGGAGTGTCAGTTAATTCAGTTTTTAGAGATAGACAAGTGGTTTTCTCACGTGAAAGTTGTATCAGTGCGGACATTTAAATTTCTAAGAAAAAGGACATCAGCTGTTATTAAATACTTTCGCTTGCAAAAATGAAAAATTCTATACTTGTTATCACCACTCGAATGGCTTGCTAACTCCACAAAAGACGGATCCCTGACTTCCAAGTTTGCTCCAGTAATGCCTTGAACACCTAAAAGAAGCCGGAACCTCTTTACATCTACCTTGCTGCCTAAAGAACCTGAAAATGAACTTAAGTAAAAGTGCGCACTCTACGTGAACATTGCTTTTACCGAAAGGTAACTATTTTCGTTTTTATTCTTCCCAGGGTAAATTAATTCTCATTAAATCTCCACTCAATCTAATCATAAATATGTATTCTTAAATCAATATAGCCTCATATTTAATATTTGCTCTAATTTCCAATATTTTGTAGTGTGTCTTGGAATCTTAGTTTTAAGATTCCAATTTGCTTTCAGTTTTGTTTATTGGAGAGTGACGAATGAGTTTTATATTTTATGCTTCGCTTTTGTAAATGCTTTAGCAGTCTTGTATATATATTTTTTTATGCTTACCTGTAATTATTTAGTATTCAATAATTAATTTTATACTCTTATGTTTGCCCTCTTGCTAAACCTCCAAAACTCTTTTGGCTGACGACTTTATTGTCTGATTTTCGCAGGTGGAGATTTCGTTTCCAATATCTCTAAAGGCGGAAATTAGAATTGTGTTTTCTTTGTAATTTTATAAGTCGTCAGCAGGAAGATAAAATTTATCCTTTCTTAAATTACAGGTGAGCAATACTTTCGTTCTGCTAGAGTATTTAAACTTTTGATATTTCGTACTCATGTGCACTCTCCGATAGATTTCTTTTTGTAGTCATTATGTGTGCTTTAAATTTATCAGAGCGTGTACTCAGAATTTGTTTGTAAGTTTATTTTCTTTTCTTTATTTGCTGGGGCAGACGTAACTGTTTTTCTAATCATTTACTTGTCTCTTATTGGGACCATTAATTATTAATTTTAAAGTAATTTTCGCCAATCGTTTGGCTGGGATTCACCAGGTTTAATTGTTTCTTCGTTTCAATGATATTTTTCGATTGTTCTTGAGGTGGATCAATCACTGTTATTTTAAATGTAGTAATTGGTGCAGTTCATACCGATATAAGGACATTCGTGATCTGACCATGCTTAGATCTCGGAAAGCTCATCGGCACTGGGTTCTTTGATCTATTTCAGGGGCATATGGTTTAAATATCATAAAGTGGAAACCGGTGTTTAAGTGAATCCTCTGCTGAACGAAATTTGCTTCCTCCCTTTTAAATTTGTTTATTAGAAGATCAATCAGTCCGTCATAGCTTTGCCTTTAGTCTGTCTGGTATACGCCTGAGTTAACCCCCATCTATTGTGTCATAAACTTATATTTAATAATTTATTTTCTCATAATAAAATTTATGAAATATGTTTAAACTTAATTTGGCTGACGTTTGTCTTTGTGCTTTTGTCTCAATTGTCTAAACAATTTAAGATCTCTTGTTTCTCCCTGAGTCTAGTCGGCGCAAACCATCATCATCATCTATTCTGATCACAGTAAACAAATTTTCCAGACACATAGTGGTCTGGTGGCGCCCTCTGTTTCAGAATAGATTGATAGACGAAATTAAAAGCTTTCATCCGGCACAATACATTAATATACATGTACTTGATGGAGTTTAAACCTAGAATAATTACTACTAAAGAATATAGTAGGTGAAACAGGATGTGCGCTAATATATACCATTTCAGTATTTGACATTCAGTTTACCTGGCTATAAACAATATCCACTATCCTCATATTAATGTCAATTCTATAATTAGAATTAAAAAACGACTATTTTTTAAATCTGAATAATAAATTGGCAATAATACAAGAAAATGGGTAATTTTACAAATTGTAAAAGCATTCTTTAGGAAACTGATATGTGAATATTTAAACTTAATTAGTCCATGAAAAAGTAAAAAATATATTAAAAATAGCTTGAAATATGACATTTTTTATTCAGTGAAGATAAAGATTTTTATGGCAATCACAAATAATCTAAGCAAAACATACAAATTTCATTTTTAGAATATGCTTCAAAATAATATATCATTATGTAAAATAATGTGTACCCCCCCTCCCCATTTTTAAATGTGAACATCATCTAAAATGCAATATCATTTCAATTTTATTTAATATTATTGTAACAACAGAAATGATTATCATTATAATAGTGAACAATATTGACAAATAAAATGACTTATTTATTATATAATTAAACTTTATACCCACTCAGTGCTTTGAAAATATAGCGAAAATCTTTATTTTAACTAAAGAATGATTTATATATCTAGTTTTTATTTAAACTTCTTCAATAATAAAATCATATAGTAATCCAAATGTTCTTCATAAATGTAAACAATGTCAGCAAAAAATGACATTAAAATTATAGATAATCAACTGTATATTACATGTATTAATCCAATTTTTATTTAATTAGCCGACATTCTCATAAAAATAAACTGATCTACCATTATTTAAAAAGTGATAACACAACAAATAGTTCAAAGATATATTTATTAAATAATTACAAAAAAGTAAACCATACATAACATTACGCACATCAAAATGAAATTAAAAAATGTGTACACTGCTTAATCTCATTATACTTAACTAATTTTTATTTAATATTCTCAGAATAATAGAAATGTATATATACAAGAAATAAATTATCATAAATGTCTTATAATAAATATTTTTAAAAAACATTTATGATAAGTTATTTCTTATATATATATATACATTCTTGATAATGTTACATCATAGAAAATTTAATTTATATATTTTTTATAATTATTTCTCTTACATAATGGTCAATATACACTTTAGGCATTTCCTAGAGAAATAAAATTAATTGTGATATTTAAGTTAATTTATTTCGTAATTATTTTTTTGAAATTATAAATGTTTGTATTTTTTCTGGGTTAAATTTGAATAAAGAGATGCATTTATAAGTCTTTCAAATCTCATTATCATTTTACAGTTTGATAAAATAAATAAATGCTTTTGAAATCAGTATTTATTTGATGTAAATTCTACTCCAGTTTATTATTTTTATTAAATATAAAATATAATGCTACTTTGCTAATTGCTGAAAATTTAGATAAATAAAATAAAATACCCTAATTATTTTTATATTGAAATCAATGCATATATTGTAATGGTCAAGATTGTATAATCAGTCCACAAAGCCAAAAGACCGAGCAGGGACTCTTATCCAGCAGATATAGAGCTATGTCATGCTCCTAGTTTAAACCCTACCTAGGCTTTCTGGTTTCAGCTACATTATTAACCTCCTTGATGTCACACAGCTTCCCATCTTCATACAGTGTGATGTAGCTCAGGATTTGAATAAACTTTTCTCAGGGTTCTTCCTAACTTGCATTACCATACACTAGCACTTGTTAAGGCCCTACATTAATTTATTTTCCTTATGGTTATTGACATGATTTTGGAATTTGATTATTTCTATAATGCTACAAATTGAAATACTATATCAGTCATGTACAAAATCATGGATGTGATTGTTTTGGCAATTCAATAACTTTATTGAATTATGTATAATAATTATTTCCATAGTTCCAACTCACAATGAGGACACAAGTTTAATTAACAATGATAATATAAGTTTTATTACAGAAACTAAAACAAGAGATAGAGTAGCTTACAAATTATTGGATTAAAATAATCTATTGGATTTTACATAGTATTACAGAAGGTGGTGATGGATTACAGCAATAATATGTGCCCTATTTAATTTGTACTGGAGGTATGAGAGGCTATCAGCCAATTGTAGGTTTCAATCTACCGATCTATTACATATTTATGTTGTTTAATGGAACGATTGTGATGAGTTTAATTTTAGGCCACCCAGGGTTGCTGATGAGTGTAAGTAAAGGCCATACAGATAAATATTACTTAGACATTGTGATACACTATGTGAGTGTTGTCAGTAGTAAACAAATGTAAGAATGATCTTCTTAGTGGTCTGAGGGCATGGTTCACAACTAAGGATGGATGTCCCTGGCCACAGGGGTTCTACTGCTTCCAACTGAGGATGCATACCAATGAAGATGTGCTAAATCTAAGATTTGGGGTGGTGACAAGTCTTCAGCTCCATCGCACAACTTAGACCAATGCTAATATTTGATTAGGAACCCAGGCATGCAAGAAGGATTATATCCTGTACTTGTTGCAGTGACTATATGAAGATGAGTGAACCATGTGGGTAAATAGAGGGATGAATTCAATAATAATATGGCCATTGCAACACATATGAAGTGGTAGAAATGCAATATACAGAAAGATAAATTATTAAACCTTCCACCTACACTAATAATAAACATTATGAAACTTATTTTTATGTGACAAATGAGCATCCCTAGTTAAACACATATGATTATCTTATAACTAGAATCTATTCACAATAACTTTTTTAAATCATCTTAAATTTGGAAATCTAATAATATAACATTTAAAGTTCTGGAAGATTAGTTACTCCAAAAATATACTGATAGTATGATCCATTACTTCTTACATTTCCTGTATATGAATTGTAATTTAATTTACATATATATTGTACTGTGTCAATGAGCAATGCAATACGTACATCTCAACAACTTTATTAATATTACTTTCACATAATGGAATCTTGAATTATAAATATGACAGCCTTAATATTAGTTTTCATTACATAAGATCATTTTAACAATATAGAATTATTAATTTTAGTGGCATGTGAAGTAAAATATAAACACAATTAATATATTGTTTTTATTACAGATATCTTCAATTATAAATTAATTTCTAATGCATGGGTTGGGTTATATTTATAGAGTAGCAGGATAAACAAAAAATGATTTATATAATTAATTGAATGGGAATACACTTGCCATTTTTCACTAATTCTTTACATAATTCTAAGAAATTGAAAAAATAACCTTACTTGACATGATGGGGCAGGGGACTAAGAGTAAAAAAAGAAGCTAAAAAATTAATGCTTATTGTCATTACTTTAAAATTTTATAGGTTTAAATCTAGCATCTCCTCAACTCCATCCCTTGGGAACATTGAGAGCAAAGAAGCATAAACACATTTAATGATTTAAATTTTAACTCCCTCCATCATTCAAGGTAATATACATAAAATGCAAAAATAGATTTCTAATTTTACAAATCATTAAGACCAGTAGATTTAACATCAATGATAAATACTATATACAATTTACTAAGTTAAGACTATCTAAAAAAAATATATTAAAGAAAAGTGAGTTACAGTTAAAAACTTTGAATAAAATAAAAGCATTTTGCCAGCAAGATGATAATGACTTTCAGGACTTATGTGCAGATGGATATATGGATTCATGGTCTTCAAACTTGCATGGAGATGGTAGGATGTGGATGGAACTTTTCTGGAAGCCAAGCTTCACCGATGACTGTGGAAAAGCTGATGCTTGTCTACTTGCTCATAACAGCAGGTACTTATAACATTTTCTTTTCTTCACAAATAACAAAAGAGTGGTAAGCAGAATCTTAGGCAGGATAAGTAATTAGAAATATTGTGCTGAATATATAAGATCTTGTGCCAAATATATGACTCCTTTTTAACACAATGCCGCCTTCCATGTTCATACATCTATTTTTAGGCATGAGGTCCACTTTTTAATTGTTAATGAATTTAGTCCTGCTTTTGCTTTTAATTGACATTAACACCTTAAAATATTATAGACTCTGAAAGTGTTCAACTGTAATTATTACAGCTGATTATAACTATAGATAGGGAAATACAGCACTTACAATTTTTCTTTAATGGCTCCATACCTTTCTTTCATTGTATGCAATATATTAATATTTCTTTACTTAATTAATTATGCTTTTAACAAGATACTTTCTTAAAATAATATAGTGTGATTTAAAATAATCAGCTTTAACTTTAAAATGTAAAATTGTACATGTACACACATGCATATTACTAATGTGTGCGGATATTGAGAAATAAATTATATACGATGGGAAATAGACTATAATTCAAGCAAACATGAACCAAGCATATATGCATGCAGATATGCACCGCTTTAATATATTATACAAATATTAATAAATATTAAATGCTACATAATAAAATAGATAATATCATAAATAATAATAATTAGAACAATTTGAAATATAAGAAAATTTAGTGGCCAAAAAAATATTACAATTGGGTTAAAATATAAATATCAACATTTTCACCTAGGGAAATTTAAAATTTTAATTCTATCATTTCTTGGATTTGCATATATCTTTTAACTTTCATAAAGACAAGTTTGAACTCATGTAAACTGTTCAAATTTGATATATTATCCTATTCACAGTATTATTATTACCTATTTTCCTATACACTTCTGTCTCCAATTCACTTCTCTTAACATACTCTTTCCTTATTAATATATCTAAATATGCCAGTTTATTCTTCTTTTTCCATTCTACTATAAATTTTAACTTTTCATCCACTTTGTTAATTTTATATATATATATTTTAATTTGCTGTTCACTTTTATAAATATTAATAAATAATCATCAACATATCTTTCATCCTCTATCATTACTTCTTCCATCTCCTGCATATACATATCACTCAAAACCCCACTCAATGCTGATGATTTCCAATGATTTTACACCTGCTTTAAACAGTTTCTTATCTTGTAACGTCAATAAAAAACAAATATTAAAGCTATAATTAGCTAATTAAGTGCATAAGCGCTAATCTAATAATAGCAACTGTTTTAATTAGGAACACTTATTTCCTATTGATAGAAAAAGCAAGCTTATTGTCTACTTAACTTTTTTTTTCTAAATTTTTTATTACATGCTACATTCCAAAAATAATTTCTTAACAATTTAATAAATTTTTAAATGGAAACAAAACTATAAAGATATAGTTTGCACTCAAAATCATTTTTTTTCTTAATAATTATAACCCATTAACATTATAAACTTAAAAAAAATTCTAACATTAATACAAATTTTGTAGTTATTTAATAACTAACAATAATTAATTATAGACAAATCTTTTTTCTTTAATTCTAGCACATTTTTTCTTCTTTCTAGTCTTATATATTTGAAGTGTTAATAAAATAATTACTAAATATTCATAATTCATTTTTCTTTCTTTCCAAACCATTAATAAAATACACCTACTTAAACAATTTTTCATTATAGGTTTTAGCTAACTTTCAGACTGATATTTTTGATAGCTTTAAATAAGGAAGTGTTCATTTTTGTTTATTTATTTGTCAATATGTAGCTATATGCTACAAATATGTTACATGCATTTATTATATATATATATATAAATCCAGTCACAAGAGATGTACGTTGACTTTATTTTAAATACTAGTGATATAGATTTATAATATTACTTATATTTGGAATTTAGATGTAATTATAGAAAATTTGTACACATACTTTCAAGTTCCTTCAGCTATCCATTCTATCTCATACAACTGATACACATGACTACATACATGTAAAAAAGATAAATGATCTCCAATATACATATTTCATTCTGTATCAGCACTCATCAGTTGGCTCATCCTTTGAAATTATATAATTTCTTTGTTTTTCATTTTAAAATTGTGAGAAAACTTAATGGACTACACATGTTCCAATACTGTCATTTTCTACAATTTAATTTTCTTTTTCAAATAATGTATGCTATATAATAATTGGATAAAACGTATATTTTGATTAATTTTTTATTAACAAGTCCTTTTTTTTCTTTTTGCTCAATTAATTAGATTGTACAGAGAAAATTAAGACATACATTTTTAATGGGGGAAATGTAATAAAGAAGTGGATTTAACATGCCTTGAATATTTTGCAATTTCAAGGACTTCATTCCGAAAATATTATAAACATAAGTATTTAATTTGAGGTTTTTTTATTATTTGATTATTATTTTAGATTTTTATATTAATTGATAAATGTAATAAACATAATTTGTGTGTCTGTTTATACTAGAATGTCTGTGTTTGTATAACAAAAGTAGTGATTTTGATTGATCTATAAAATTAGGCAATTATATACAATGTAATTTTGGGGCTCTGATCCAAGTTTGAGACTTTATTTTAGACATAATGATTCTCAAAAGGTGTAATAATTTATTAGCATGTCTAAGTTTGTACTAGCATGTCTGTGTTTGTATAATAAAAACAATGATTTTGACTGCATAGGCTATTATAGGGCAGTGCAATGTAAATTTTAAGGCTGATTATTAGATAAACAGAAAGGTTACAGCTGATGAAGCAATCAGAAAATTTACTGGGCATAGTAGCATGTGGCAATATAAACTCTCAAAACTAGTAAAGAGAGATTCCAAGTAGTGTATGTATTGTGATAACCATAATGGTTATATATACAACATGAATTTATATGCAGGCAAAGAATCAAATCCAGATTTTTGTTTATGTCTTGATACTCATGCTGTGGAGTAAGTAATTTTGCATATCTAGCATCACCTTATTTTCAAGTCTACAGATAACAAAAGAGCTATATAGTCTACAACTAATAATTGAGTTATATGCAAATAAATTATATCTTTGCAGGACAATAAATATAATGATAGTGTCAGTGTGCACAAAATATATATAATAAAGAGAGGATACTCATTTCATCTTTGATAAAGACAGTGGCCTTCAATTTCTAGTTTGAATGAACAAGAATGCAATTGTTATGATTACAAATGCATATCTACCTTCTGGAAATGATTTAGACACCTTGAGATTTTGTAACTTCTGGGGTATGAGAAAAAAGGCAAATTCTTATGGTTCTATTTTTGTAAGTTCTGAAGCAAAGGATTATTCAGGGTAAAAATATTATACATATATTAGATTTAAATTTTGTGAGGAATACAATAAAATTATTAATGTCAATGTAATTTTAAAATTTGATTATGATAAATTAGAAAGTGTGAATAAAGAGGACATTTTTTTAGGATTTTGAAATTCTTTTTCTTTTTTAGTTTTCTAATAGTAATCATTATTTTTTAGCCATAATTTTTTCTTATTTTTTTTAGTTTCTATCAATATATAGCCTTTTGATCCAATATTATTAAGTTATTGTAAAAATTGTATCTGAAATAAATTCTTTAAAAATTCAATATTAAACAGTCCCATACAGTTAAAATGTTATCATAATATATAAGCAGATTTGTTTATTTAAATCAATACAATTACTGTCAATTAGATAGATAGATAGATAGATAGATAGATAGATAGATAGATAGATAGATAGATAGATAGATAGATAGATAGATAGATAGATAGATAGATAGATAGATAGATAGATAGATAGATAGATAGATAGATAGGTAGGTAGGTAGGTAGGTAGGTAGGTAGGTAGGTAGGTAGGTAGGTAGGTAGGTAGGTAGGTAGGTAGGTAGGTAGGTAGGTAGGTAGGTAGGTAGGTAGGTAGGTAGGTAGGTAGGTAGGTAGGTAGGTAGGTAGGTAGGTAGGTAGGTAGGTAGGTAGGTAGGTGGGTAGGTAGGTAGGTAGGTAGGTAGGTAGGTAGGTAGGTAGGTAGGTAGGTAGGTAGGTAGGTAGGTAGGTAGGTAGGTAGGTAGGTAGGTAGGTAGGTGGGTAGGTAGGTAGGTAGGTGAGGTGGGTAGGTGGGTAGGTAGGTGGGTAGGTAGGTAGGTGGGTAGGTAGGTAGGTAGGTAGGTAGGTAGGTAGGTGGGTAGGTAGGTAGGTAGGTAGGTAGGTAGGTAGGTAGGTAGGTAGGTAGGTAGGTAGGTAGGTAGGTGGGTAGGTAGGTAGGTAGGTGGGTAGGTGGGTAGGTAGGTAGGTGGGTAGGTAGGTAGGTAGGTGGGTAGGTAGGTAGGTAGGTGGGTGGGTGGAGTGGGTGGGTAGGTAGGTGGGTGGGTGGGTGGGTAGGTGGGTAGGTGGGTAGGTGGGTAGGTGGGTGGGTGGGTAGGTGGGTGGGTGGGTGGGTGGGTGGGTAGGTGGGTGGGTAGGTAGGTGGGTGGGTGGGTGGGTGGGTGGGTAGGTGGGTAGGTGGGTAGGTGGGTGGGTGGGTGGGTAGGTGGGTGGGTGGGTGGGTGGGTGGGTGGGTGGGTGGGTAGGTGGGTAGGTGGGTGGGTGGGTGGGTGGGTGGGTAGGTAGGTGGGTAGGTGGGTGGGTGGGTGGGTGGGTAGGTGGGTGGGTGGGTGGGTAGGTGGGTAGGTGGGTGGGTGGGTGGGTGGGTAGGTGGGTAGGTGGGTGGGTGGGTAGGTGGGTGGGTGGGTGGGTGGGTAGGTGGGTAGGTAGGTGGGTGGGTAGGTGGGTGGGTAGGTAGGTGGGTAGGTAGGTGGGTGGGTGGGTGGGTAGGTAGGTAGGTGGGTAGGTGGGTGGGTAGGTGGGTAGGTAGGTAGGTAGGTGGGTGGGTAGGTAGGTAGGTAGGTAGGTAGGTGGGTAGGTAGGTGGGTAGGTAGGTAGGTGGGTAGGTGGGTAGGTAGGTGGGTAGGTAGGTAGGTGGGTAGGTAGGTAGGTAGGTAGGTAGGTAGGTGGGTAGGTGGGTCGGTAGGTAGGTAGGTAGGTAGGTAGGTAGGTGGGTAGGTAGGTAGGTAGGTGGGTAGGTAGGTAGGTAGGTAGGTAGGTAGGTAGGTAGGTAGGTAGGTAGGTAGGTAGGTAGGTGGGTAGGTAGGTAGGTAGGTAGGTAGGTAGGTAGGTAGGTAGGTAGGTAGGTAGGTAGGTAGGTAGGTAGGTAGGTAGGTAGGTAGGTAGGTAGGTAGGTAGGTAGGTAGGTAGGTAGGTAGGTAGGTAGGTAGAGGGAGGGGGAGGGAGGGGGGAGGGAGGGAGGGAGAGTGAGAGAGGGAGGGGGAGGGATAGGGAGGGAGAGAGAGAGAGGGGGAGAGAGAGAGGGAGGGAGAGAGAGGGAGGGGGAGTTAATTACTCACATATATATATAAACTAAATAATCACATTTAAAATTAAAACATTAACTGATTTCAATTCAAAAAAACAAATTACTACATATGATATCTCTACCAAGATCAATTTATTGAAGCTGGAAATATAGTACATATTTCTGCTTCACCTAGTGCCAATGTCATCAGCACTAGAATGGGTTTGAGCCCAACCTTTTATATTAACTGACACCCATCTCATAATAGTTGGTAGTATATTTTTAATCAATATTATAATCTTTTATATTTCATTAATTTTATTTTATAATTAAAACTAACCTTTTTATAATAGTTTATTTATTTAATATTTGTAGAAATGTATATTGTGTTTATATTATTAAATTGGCAAGAGTAGATAAGTGAATCCTAGATATCTATAAAATGTTACAAATATTTTAAATTCTTTTATTAAAGTTCATTTTTCAATAAATCAGTTGGTAACATTTTATATTTATCTTTTAATCAATGTACATTAGAGGGTCATTTATCTATATAATTTAATATTAGTAGGGGTATATTTTGTAAATTTGTATTTTACATTTTATATCAAATATAAGTTTGAAAGTCATTGTACCAAATTCCTAAAATTTTTCTGAATAAAATTTACATTTTTGTTAATCTAAACCTTAATTAAATAGGCTTTGTTAATACAATGACTGATAAACTTAATATGCTTGTTGCTGTTTCCTTTAATTAGCAAATGATCCCTTGGGGCATGTTTAATGCAGGATTATAGATTTCCATCCCAAGCAGACCCCAACCTCAGAGAACCACTTAGAGCCAGATCACATAAATAGTAGAAAATTTTGATAAGAATTATTATTATTATTGAAGGAGATTATTGAAGAACAGTTCATTGAAGAGAGTACTTTAGATTTATAATACATCATGGCTAAAGAAATGATGGGGTGAAAAGATCGACTGTTGCTTTCTGGAGCTCTGCTTCCACCAGCTCAGCAATGCCATTCCAGTGCTCTCAACATCTAGCCAGAGACCACTGTGTCAAGGAAGCCTGCTAAATGATCTAACTGTATAACTGCCTATTTCAAGCCATGGAATGTCTACCAATTGATTCTGAGGTAACGTCCAATTTGCTGCAAGCCACTGATTTTATTTTACCTGTTTTCTAGATATTAATTTATATTTTATATATCTGTAATGTTTATACAACTTATTTTTAAAATGCGTCTTAATTTTTTCTCTTAAATTTAAAATATCAATTCTTATAAAAATCTCACATTATTTTGATGCTTAGAATATTGACTTACTGAAATTGCCAAGTATAGAACTCAAAGAGCAACTAACTTTAAACCCTCCTTTTTATTTTCTCCATTTAAAAATTATTACAGGAGACTTATTTCCCTTAAATTAATTAATAGAGAAAGCTCATTTAGTTTTGTACCTTTTATATTATAAATTTATTTTAAATGATAGAAATTATTTTAAAATTTAGATGTATTATTATTACCTCCAACTTAAAAGTGCCCTCGTAATTATTTCTGAAAGGATAATAAATTTTATTAATTCAGTTAAGTAAAATCTATCACGATTTCTGTAAAACAAGTGTCTTGAAAGAAAATCTTTGAAAGCACATTTATCATAGCATTTTATCAGTATAGGTTTCATACATATATATTTTTATTTGTCAGTAAAATATTAAAATTGTGATGTACAATTTATTATGCTGTATGTTGTCAAACTTCACCAGAAGTGAGTTTGATATTCAATGCCCCATCTATGTTAATTAAAAGACAGTCTTATTTTGTAATCTTTGATAAACTATTTGATAACTCACTAATAAATGAAATATTTGAAAGTGTGGAAAACAATTTATATTTTAATTTTAATTCTTGCCTTCCCTATTTATATTATATTTTATGATTCATTCATTAATAGCCCGAGGTTTCTGAGAACTTTCTATTATGCCAGGGAACCAATTATTTTAATCAGGATTTAAGTTATTATTTTTGTTAGTGATACACTATCTGTATATGTCTAAGGCATTATGTATTTGTAGCTACAACCCATTCATTTATTATTGTTCTTGCTTTGCTACTTACTCCTCAGGACCTTCGGAAGTTTAAATATGAGCAGTCCAATCTTTCACTTTCCCTCAAAGTAGACATAGTTCATATCAAGGGATCCTTTTTCGGGCATTGCCATTAAGATGTGTATGGGAAGTCCAGCGCATCAAATCTATTATTATTATTATTATTATTATTATTATTATTATTATTATTATTATTATTATTATTATTATTATTATTATTATTATTATTATTATTATTATTATTATTATTATTATTATTATTATTATTATTATTATTATTATTATTATTATTATTATTATTATTATTATTATTATTATTATTATTATTATTATTATTATTATTATTATTATTATTATTATTATTATTATTATTATTATTATTATTATTATTATTATTATTATTATTATTATTATTATTATTATTATTATTATTATTATTATTATTATTATTATTATTATTATTATTATTATTATTATTATTATTATTATTATTATTATTATTATTATTATTATTATTATTATTATTATTATTATTATTATTATTATTATTATTATTATTATTATTATTATTATTATTATTATTATTATTATTATTATTATTATTATTATTATTATTAACAAAGGCAAAACTCCCCATACAGTAGTGCCAAACAGAGTAATCAATGGATGCCAGAAGGCTTGTGCATAAAATCCCTATCTAGTGCCTACTCATCCAATATCCCCAGACTAGTTTCTGGCTTGTGACCATCATCAGTGAGGAGTCTGGGGATATTGGATGAGTAGGCACTAGATAGGGATTTTATGCACAAGCCTTCTGGCATCCATTGATTATTCTGTTTGGCACAGAGTGGCACTACTGTATGGGGAGTTTTGCCTTTGTTTACAACAAATTATGTGCTAGTATAGAGATGGTGATCATGTGATATTATTATTATTATTATTATTGAGACATGTTTTGGCTGTAGAGCCAGCATTTCTCATCATCTACCTGTATATACCAGGGATTTCTTTTAGGAAAGCCACCTAGAGGTTCATAACAGACCTCATTTGTTCTTTTGTTGTAATATATAATAGCATACTGCCTTCATCATTTTATATCTTTATTTAGCAAACCGAATGCTCTCTGCCATGATGGCACATCCTTCACAAACCAATTCCATTAATTAGTTAAATATGATTATCTAATTTATTTAAAATGAACTATCTTGTTTTCCACACTCATCATAAACAACTGATTTAAATGTAATAGTGTTTTAAATACACACCACTCACGTCCTGTTATTTATATATAAAGTAGATTTATTTGTAATCTCTTAAAGAGAGCTCATGATATTTTATTGCTGAGTGGTTCTTGGCAGACCAATTAACAAACTTTTACTTTGTTAGCAAATGCCTTGCATTTAGCCGCATCAAAACAAATTCAATAAAAATAACCTAGTTGTATAAACAAAACCCAACTTATTTTGTAACTGAATTTCTTAATAAATTCCTGTAATATTATTATTTTAAATTAGCTTAGTTTGTCATCACTCCAAATCTTTAATATTAATGATCCTAGTTCTTTATATTTCTTTGATTTAAATTCACTTCTTTGTAATGTCACCAGAAAGAATTATAACTATTACAGTTCAAACCATTAGTAATCGATATCCAATCACATCTGTACCATTCTGCAATTCACTAAATCATTAATTTCTTATATAAACCTGTTATTATTTTGAGTCTCTTTGTGAACCATGACCTCCAGCTGGGACGGAATAAAATCAAGGACTGCTAGTGTCATCACAAGCGTCAACCACTAGTCAGAGAGGCAATAGTTCAGGAAAATAGGTTAGGATTCACCATTCCCCTGAGATCTGTATCTTGTGTATGGTTGGATTCAAGGTACTTTTGCTTGGATTATTGGTCTTGTTGAATGAATACACAATTTTGACCGGCACATTATATATTAATAGAAAAAATACAAACCATAAGATTTTATTTGAGCAGGCTAAGATGATCTCCTTGCAAAAGAATGAAAAGAAAAATTAATAAAACTCTTTTCATACAATACTTTGATAGGAAGCTTTTTTAAAAAAAAATATTTACTTAGTACATGGTCTGGGTGTTATGAACTTTTTGTGCCATTTGTATCTTCCTACCATAATTGTTACAACAAAATCATATTTTAGTGCAACAACATTTCATTTTTTAATTACAAGTGCAATAATCCTGTCTCTAATCTTTATGTCTTTGTTTCCTAATTTTTTTAAAAACTTTTGTCTTTCGTTATTTTTTTTTTTATGTATCACTCAGCTACCAACGTTTGACGAAAATTTATTTTTTCTTCTTTTTCTGAAGTTAATTTTAACCTTACTGATACTAAATAGCTAGTTACTAATGACTGCGAACATGACTTTAAAGCATATATATTGTAAAGATAAAGCCTATTTATATATTGAATCCTACATATTCTTTTTTTTAACGATATGATTTTGTATATTTAATATAAATTATATTACGCAATTACTTATAAAACGTTGTTTTATATCCACATACTTACATATATATATATCATTATTGTTAATTAAATTCATTTATTTTATTTATTATTTGTATTTGGTTGAAACGTGAAAAAAAATTGTTTTCAAAATTATTATTAAATTAGAATACTCCATAATTTTTTGATATCTTAAAAAAAGTAAACAAGTTCTATTAATGACTTTGGTAATATAATAACTTCCGAAAATGCTATATTTACAAATTTTTTATTACTTTTAAATTTACTGTATACATTACCAGCCCTAAAGATAATTGTTTAAATGGCTTTTTTCCCTTCATTTTTCCTTTTATGCGTGTCCCCTATATGTCCATTTTAAAATAAGCATATAACAGTAAAAGTCTTTGCTTATAATATATCCTACACAAATTTTCAAAATTAAATCGTTAATGTATTCTTTATTATATATATGGAATAAAAATGTATTCACTGCATTAATTTTATTTGCAGAACATTTAATAATTGATTATATATAATTACTTTTATTAAAAATATTACTAATATATAGGGTATACGAGCACAGACTTTCACACGACCCACCACTCTCCACTCTCTCTAATAACATTGATACACTTAAACACTTGGCATGAGAAATGTCATCATTTCCTACCTTTCCTCGCACAGAAATACCATCTTCAACCTCCAAGAATCCATAGAAACAGGGTCTTTGCAATCATTAGACTGTCAATTTTTCTCATCTATACTCTCTGGTTGCTCCGATGTGCCATCATCCTTGACCAGAGAGTACTTTCAGTAAATCAAAAGCTCTTGGACTTAATTCGCACTCTCAAAACCCGAGATACCAAACTAGCTCCATCTCCACTCCTCATAGACACTTGGGCAATCCTCCAACTCCCATCCTCTCAGCCTCTGCCATAGGACTCAATCACAAAGACATACTCTTCTAGCCAGCCTGAACTACACACCAATTCCCCTCTCCACTTCCCATTCCCTTTTACATGTATCCACCCCTCTTACCATTTTGTTCCTGAAATTTCATTTGTTTCACTGTATCTGTTTTTTTCTTGATGAATAAACATCTCATCACTGAGAAAAAAAAAAAAGATATATAATCACCAATATGCGTATTTCATGCTAAACCAGCAATCATCAGTTGGTCCAGATTATCATCTCTACAAAAAAAGTCTGTGCTCTTATACCCTATATATTACATATATAGACACAGGTATATAATAAGCCTGCGTTTCAATTATAAAAATATTATTAGTAACTCTGAATACTCAATATGGATTTTTTAATAACAATTTGAGAAATTTGAGAGCGGGAAGTACCAATACCAGAATCAAACCTGAGTTTGATATTCTATCACTATGCGTGCTAAACCGTACAGAACATATAAAAGTCATGATTTACAGAAGGGCATTTGCCTGACATTCGTATGGCTTAAGATGGAAGTGAGACTGAATAAAACTTGAAAATAATTTTTAGGTTAAAAGATTTAGATTTTTTTTCCATGTTTAGTCCATAGCTTATCTAGATAATCATTCAATTTTATTCAGAATATGAAAATCTAGTTGGTCTCAGCTAGATAATAAAATAAGAAAAAAAAAAAATCTACATATTTTCTACTGTCAATTCGTAAGCCTGAGAAGTGATACTTTTTAAAAATTGTTATTCTACAAGATACTGTTAAAATCATTATTTTTGTGTAGGGGGATATTTATTTAAAGCCTATTATTCTTGTATACTTGCATATTATTGTGTAAAAAAACTCACCACCAACAAAACATTGATATGATACAAATGATAATTTTAAAAACTAAATTTATAATTATAGCTTGGATTAGGTGACATTATTGTGTGGAGAAATTTGTTACTGTTTTAGTTTTTTTTTTATATAAGTAAAAGATAAAAACTGAGTGTTTGCATTTAACAGATCTTTCATATCAATTATCGGTGCACCCAATTATTTTTACTCTAAAGCTAAAATTACTAGATATTCTCTAATTCTCAATATTTATTGTTCACATAAATTGGCATTGGCCAATTACCTGAAAATATTTTATGGAAATTCCAAATTCTATTAAATTTTTTCTTTGAATTCAAGAATCTGCTTTAATACTTTAATTTTATCTTTGTTATATAAATATATGCCATCATCATCTCATATCAAAATTTTTTTAAAAAAAAAAATACCGATTTTGCGTTTAAATAAATTTATAATTAAACAATTGACACAACTTTATATAAAAAAATAATTATATGAATACCATGTGATGTTAAAAGATAAATGAGAAGTGAATAAATACGTGATGTGACCTGAGAAACTGTGTGCAGTGTCCGAATCTCAAGGTTTTTGAATCAACACTTCAGTAGAGTTCCAGATCTGTCCATCACTTTGTCCCAGTCGAGCAATTACGCATTCCTCTTTGAGCATTAAAGGATATGTTAAAAATGTATAATTATATTTCTAAATTAGGATATGAAGTAAAAAGCTAAGTAAAGTAGGAGATTGCTGACTAGATCAGAGACTCACCCCCAATCTGTCAGTCCAAGTCTAAGCATCTTGAGATCTGTCTATCATTTCCCTATAAGTTGAGCTATTCAGTTCATGATTAAAGGTGTTGACTTTTGACATTGAGGTAGATGGTGTGTCAATCCATTCAGTGGTAGTCTTTAGATAGTCTGGGAAAGATCTTATATATGACAGCTCATTTTGGTAATGCATGATGAGGCAAGACACTAATTTGATCATTTATATCTTGGCAGTAATTGGTGCACCAACATGGAGACACTGGCCCAGGTTTATAGGTGAAGCTAATCTAAAGCAAATATTTTATCTTTGATAGTATTATCTTGATGAGTGTTTTAAACACTTGAAGGTTACTGGTGTGTGCATTGCCCAGAACAAAACCACATCTCATTAGCCAGATGGCAAAGGATAGGAAAATTGCTAATCTAATGTTAGCAAAATTGCCAGCTTTAATTGCTTGTTGGACTAAGAATGAGTCAGTAGAATAGTGTTTTACCTTTTCACCAATGAAAGACCTAAGAATGCTGAGAGATGGACAATCTAGGAAAATGTGTTGATTTGTTTCCTCTTCTCTCTGACCAAGTTGACATTGAGAGCTAATTTTGTTAAATCCCCTTATCATGACGAGGAAGTGATTAATGAGTAATGACGAGAGATTTAATTTTAGAAGAAAATCAATAAATTTGTGTTTCAGAAACCAGTGTTTGGCTTTTTTGATCAATAATTTATTATTTAAGCCAAGAGCATTATGGAGTTCTGAAGAGCAACTTTTCTTTAGCCTATACGTTTTCCAGTAGGACTTTTTTTCATTGAAGATGTTCGGAGTTAAGTTTATACAGCTATTGATGTGCATCCAGATGCCAATCAATCATCTCTTACTATGGAGAGGTGACATGTCAGTAGGTTGAAATTCTTGGATTCAATTTGCATAGCCCATTTCTAGTGAATAGTTGTGTAGCAAGTTTAGTGATTTTTGCAGGTATAACATAGCAACCAAGTGTAGACCAAGGCCATTCAGTTCTCTAGGCATTTGGGCCTTTTCCAAGCTTATGGCTCAACCTTCCTTTTCCACAACTACTTAGTATATAATGAGCCTATTTGTTTACTGAAAGTTTTAGTAGGCTTGATGATTGGTAGATAGTAATTGAGTCTTGAAAACACTAGCATATTAAGAAGTGTGATTTACCAGGAATTGAAAGTGAGCTACTGGAGAGAGTATTGATTGTTTTATTGGTTTTTTGAAGGATTGAATTTTGAATTTCTCTAGTCATGATTGTTTTTGTTTTTGCCATGGGGAATCCTAGGAAAAGCTGTGGTTTGGCTATGAATCTGTAGGGGATTGTTGTTCCTGTTTTAATTCTCCAGATGGAAGATTTAGTATTGTTAATTTGGAAGTTTAATTTTTTGGCATGCTTGTCAATAATTGTGAAAAGTGATGGAAGGTAAACTTTGCTGCTGGGAAAAAAATAGTAACATCATCCATGTAGGAGATATGATTGATTTTTTTTTTGATGGCAGGAATGTAAATGCCTGGCAAGCTATTCTCAATGTCCTTGAGCATGGGGTTGATGTAAGTTATAAAACAGTGATGTTGGGGGAAACCCTGTGGAATCGATGTGAGGTCTAAAACCTGTGGACAACCTTCCATTCAAAGAAGTAAATATGGAACAATTTAGTAAAAGGTTTGCTATTATTCTGATGTACATATTGGGCACCTGATACTCCCATATCATTTGGAACAGTACATATGGTATTACTGAGTCAAATGCCGGGGAGAATTCCAATTGCACAACCATCACATATCAAAGTTTCAGTCATATTTGAGTATAAAAACATAAAATCCAGCCTATAAATATCTTAAAGCTTAATAACAATTTTTTTAATCTGGAAGTGAATAATAAGCACTTAGATAATAAAAATATTCATTTTAAATATTTTGTATCAATTTTTTAAAAAGTTATCTTTCTTTTTTTAAAAACAAACAAACAATTAATGATTTAACACCAAGAGTCAGGTTGGATCTATTAAACTGAATAAAACAAAAATAAAACAAAAACAAATAAATTGTTAATTCCTTGAAGGTCATGTAATATTCAAGTAATAAAAACAACATATTAGGCTACAATCTAAAGAATGTTTATTTTTTAATTAAGTCATTCTATCTCTGCCCTAAATTAAGATTAATGATAATTAAAAACAAGTATTTCAAACTGTCACCCTTCATTTATTATTTTGATAAATAATTTTAAATACTAGTAATTACTTGGCTATATTATTGAAGTTGTCTCTCTGTACAATCGAACTTTATTTTTGTGTAAAATGTATTTATTATGAACTTTCAATTTATGGGGAAAAGAAGCTGTTTTAAGTTAAGAACTGGTTATTTAATAAATCTTCATGGATAGATTACCAGTGATTTTTACAACTTTTACACTAGTAGACTTTCCCCCCTCAAATTATATGAATTAAAAATACAATGAAAGACAAATAACTTACAAAATGGATTTTGTGCTAAAGCACTACTCATTACTTGGTTTACATCACCATTTTCACATATATATTTTCATTATATGTACATCTGGGTCTCATTTTATGTGGTAGATAGGTTTTCCAAAAAACATGCACAAAAAAAAATTACACAAAAATAGACTTAACTTACCTTAAAAAAAGGAGGGATACATACTGTAATTTTCAAAAATTGCATAAAAGCAAAGCAACAACATAAAATTACTTTAAAATTCACACACAAAAAAGGAAATAAAATATGACTAATAAAAAATTTGACTCAAGATAAACTTTTTTTACTTTTTTTATTAACTACAGTATTTAATTTTATTCAAAACACTATATTTTTATGCATAATTTATTGTATTTTACATTTTTTTATACATGTACAGTATTTTAATCATTATCGCTATTTGAAGATATGCAAGTTTGTTTGTGAACTAGTAAGACATCAGATTCATCACAATAGGAAATACCACTAGCACCAACTTCATTTTTTTAATTGCTCTTATAGTACACTCAACCAAACTAAAACATTTTCCAATTGCTGTTGATCCTTCCCATTTCACTGAGCAATCTAAAATTGAAATTTTTGTTTCCAAAGAAATTCATTTTCTTGGATGTTTTTTCCTTTTCATTAGAGTACACTAAAAGTTTAAAATAAAAATAAGAACTTAGAATTATGATAATAAAAAGCCACAAACTCACCATTATTAGACAAAATTTAATTAAAACTAACAATTAAAAATTAAATTCTTATTTTGTCTTTATTTTTTTAATTTTCAATTCTGTTTAAAAATCAATTTTCATTGTTTTGCATCACATTAATTTCAGATCGCATTATGTAATTTTTAAATTGTTAATTATAATTAAAAATCAGATTTTAATTTTTAATTGTCAAATTTAATTGTGCCTACCACTGTTACTCACCTTTTAAAAATAAACTTGCAGAAACTAAATGATTAATTGATTACATACTCTTTTTTTAAAAAGCAAAAATAGAATGTGATTTAAAATGCAAAAACAACAACATGCTAGTATAGGCATGTATAAAGTTTGAACAGATTTACATTATAATCTTGTAAAATTTATTACTTGCAGACACTAAATTATTAAATGATTACATACTCCTTTTTTAAAAAGCAAAAATAGAATGTGATTTAAGATGCAAAAACAACAACATGTATAATATAGGCACCTATAATGTTTGAACAGATTTACATTATAACTTGTAAAATTTAATGTGTGTATATAAAATGGGAAATTTTAAGTGAATTATGAATTTCTTTTTTTTTTTCATATGTCATAGCATTGTCCGGGAGGCGAACCCACAACTGTCTGCAACCAACTACTTGCTTGCAAGGCGGCTGCAATGACCTCTTGGCTAACAACGCTTAACATGAACTTCTTTATTGCATAAACTCTATTACAGTATTATTATAAAGTGCTGAAAATATTAAAATTATTAGATGGAAGTTGAACTCCGATAATGCGCTATTATTTTAAATATGATGTGTGAGTGCCTGAAATTTATAATATTCAAAATAATTGCGCATTATCAGAGCTCGACTTCTGATCTAATAATTTTTATCACATAAAAGAAAACCGCATACAAATATATTAAGAAGAAACATGAATCGCATAACTTCAAAATCACATTTGAAAAATCTGCATAAAACGAGACCCAAGTGTACACTATTTATCAATAATAACATTTTGATTTACAAGTGTCAAACTTACTCCACTCATAACATCATCCACTCTATATAAATACAGTAATGATTATCACTAAACAGTTACTAAAATAAAAATTGTCTCTAGCCCAGATTTAAATTTTAATTCTCAGTTAAAGATTAACATATTTATATTTTTTTAAAATTAAACAGACACACACGGAACTATCAGATTTTTTTTTTTTTAATTTAACACACGCGCAGGAATCATTCAGTTACGCCATGTGTGTGTAAATACGCATATATTAATCTTTATCAGTGGTTTAAATTTTATATGTGGGCTGGAGACAATTTTTATCTTAATAAATGATTAATGATTATCGTTACTACATTTCTCTAGAGTGGATGGTGTTAATGCTGTGGACGGAATAAGTTTGACCTTTATTAAAAAAAATGTAAACATTATTGTTGACTGTAAAATGAAAGCATTCAATGAAGCAGCAACATATTAATTTTATATTAATTATATTTAATTTTTTTTTGTTTTTTGATAATTTTTTTAATTATATTTAATGTTACAAAAATATTGTTAAAATTAACTTAAATATATAATACTATAATTTTATTAACGGCCAAATAATTATTTAGGGATATAGAATATTAAAAACCTTGAATTTAATTTTATTCATTTTCCTTAAGGATATTTAATCTCTTGTCATATTTTGAAAACTAAATCTAGGAGTACTCCTAATGTCAACTCTTTTACGAGCTATATCCCTTTATTTATTTATTTGATAAAAAATATATTTGCCTATATATGATATATCTAATTTAATTATTATATATATATATAGTATTAATTCTATTTTAAAAAATAATTTTAATAGGAAAACATTTGTATTTGAACATTTTAAAGCTAAGTTTATTTATATACGTAATGAATATTAATAGAAAATCTTCAAATTAAATTTACAATTTTAATATTTTTATTTATTGAACCTAACGTTAATAAGTTTACTCTTGCTTTCAAAATTAGTAGTAGAAATATGTTAAATATTTAAAGATCTTTTGTTTATTTTATTATTATTGAAGAACATCCCCTAAGCAGTGTGCTCACTGACTAGAAAATTAGCTGATAATTTCTGAATTTATTCTTTAAAATTCTTAACTTAACTAATGTTTCACAAAAATATTTTATTTAACAAACAAAAAAAAAAACATTTATTTGCAAACAAATGTAAAGTAATATTCATTAGTAAATACTTATAAATGAATAAATGAATTCTGAATCCCAATTAGAAGAAAGATAAAGAACAACTTGATTTTTGCATTATCTAGAAAATTTATTCCATAAGCCATACTTACTTAACTTATGCTTCTTCTAATTATATTTCTGTAACAACTTTTGAAAAATTTCAGTGATTTTCATTATATTCTACTCTCATTGAGACTTTTTAATGAAGGCAATTAATATTTTTTAATAATATTTTTAAAATAATCAGGTCAAAATAATCATGCTCTATTTTATTGTAAAATATTATTTTGGAGATCTGTTACAATTTATTCTCACGGGGCCAACATAATGAAAATATGCTTTTGCAATAATAAATTAATTACTATTATATGCAATAAAGTAAAAAAAAAAAACCAAGATATTAATTTAGTCATATGATTTAACTATAAAACTTTCAGAATAATTCACAAGGATATTTTTTTCTGTATTATGGTAAAAACTACATACAAGTTGATTCCAAACAATAAATTTGGTAGTAAACAACTTATTTGAGCAAAAGTAACTACATCACTATTAACTTGGTAAAAAGAACCTATTTTACTTTGTCATTCAAGTTCACCATTTTTAATAAAAATCTACCAAAATATTTAAATTGATTTACAATTTTAAGCTAATAACTTTCCAATATAAAACATGTTATGGATAGATCTTTCAACCTTCATAATAAAATACTTGGATTCTTGGAACAATCATTATAAAACAAAGTATTTATATATTGCCTTAAAAATAAAAATAAAAATCTATAAATGTTTTTGTTTATTAAAAACAATTGCAAAAATCATTACTCTAATGTAAATTTAGAATCCAAAAAGTTGATGGCAATGTTTTTACCTAAATCATAAACTTCATCAAAAAACTAAAATAACATGATGTATGTTTCATAAAGTCATCTACTAACTGAGAAATCACTGCAAAAAAGATGAAAACAAAGTTACAATTAACATACAATTTTGTTAAACACTAATTTTCATGATAAATGCCTCAGATTCTGCAACAGTAGCAATAAGATTCTTTCTAAGCTTAAATTAATCAGTAGGATCAATAAAACATTAAGGCAGTTTTCTGAATTGTTATTCAATAAGTGATCAAAATCTTATCTCCAACTTTTTAAAAATTTTACATCAACACATTCTTAAAATAATTAAATAAAGATATATATATAATAAATGACTCCTAGTATATATTTCTAACATATATTGCTTTCATCAGTGGCCCAGATTCATACCCACATATGTCTTCATCATTATAGTTTAATATTTATCCATAAAGAATAACTGCAATTTGAAATCTTTCAATCTTAGATTAGGTACTGTAAATGATTGGCATTTATAAGTTGTATTTGATTTGTAGCACTATATTCATAGCATTTTGTAAACTATGAAATGATTATATTGGAAATCTTATGTTTGATTATAATAATGTAATTTTAATTGAATGTAATTTTAATATTATGAAAGTTAATTTACATATTATTACCAGTATGGCTTTGAGATAAAATATTAATGATTATTAAATAATATTTAAGATATTGTAATAACATAATTTGTAGTTAATTTCAATTATGTAGTTATTTAATATGTAATTGTAATGTATATAAAATCTGTGCAATGTAATTAAATTTATATAAACAATAACTATTTTCTAACATTGCCACAAAACTTTTGAGTAATTGAGGCAAATGTTTTTATAAAATTATTGTATTCACTCTTAATACATTTATTTTTCTAATGAAAAAAAACCTGTTTGTAGTATTTTTGATCTGTCTCTAATACTGCAATGAATCTGTCTTATCTATGTGTGTTACAACTGACTGATTGATCATTGAAAGTATTTTTGTTGCAGTGTTTGGCAATGATATTCTGTAATTATTATAATTTTTTCTCCTTCATTTATTTACATAAATTAGAATAATTTATAAAATCTTCTGGTATAACTTCCTGGATTCATTTTCGAATGTTTTGGTCTTTATTAATCTTTCATCTCACTGCCATCATATCACAACCATTCATTAGTATAGACACTTGGACCAGACTGTTAAATGCATGCATAGGGAGTTGGTGATCTGAGTTTCTGCATTGGTGGATGTTTGCAATGTGGTGCTACTGATGAAAATCAAAACATTTGAAAATTCATGAATTCACAATGTTGTTTTTTAAATCCTATGGTTTTAAAACTAAAATATCATAACTACATTTTAAAACATTTCATCAGACTATGCAGTTATTTGCATTTTATATTTACTATGAGATATTTAGTATCATTCATATGAAAATCTCTCTTTAGGTCTAAATTAATAAGTATGATAAATCTATCATTAAAAGCATCTTTTGAATTATTTAAATAGTGTTCAAAAGATTATCAAAATATTCCTTCCAACTATTTATAATAGCCATTATCATATAAAAGAATAAATTAAGAAAGCTTAATTTGATTTAATATATAATATAAACAAATACACCAATTCAAAATAAATTATCATTGATCTCAAATTCAAAAATTCATTACCAATGGTTTCCTTACTAACACAGAATTCTCAAGTGCAAACACAAACAACATAAATATGTATTATATTAACATGCCACAATTGAAATTAAAATTTGATAAAACAATAAAAAATAAAACAACCCCAGAAATAGTATTACAATCAATTCTGTTTTGTATCTTATTTAATAAATTATTTAGAGTAACATCTTTCTTCCATCCTATTTTTTTACTACTAATTATATTATGATTTCTTCTGATAAGAAAACTTAAAAGATAAAAAAGATTAAAATCTATTAAAATACTTGAATGGCAATATAATATATGTATGTATTGTTTGAAATCAATGACAATAAATTTTTGAATTAATATATTTTGTTTTGAATTGGTATAATTGGTTTATTATACTAAGTCTTTGACCTTTGATTATATATATATAATGAGCATGCTAATAGTTCTAAACAAGCTTTTCCTATAAATGCTGGAAGAGAAATCATTTAAAATCTTTATGTAGAATTATCCTATCCCCAAACCAGTTTTGAGCTAATAACGCTTCGCAGAGAGGCTCTAGGATATTCAGACACTAGATCTAAAATACCAAATTCAAGCACAGCATTTATCTAATATTTAACTATTAAGAAGAACATCTGAAATTTTCAGACATCTATATGTCTTCAAATCCAGCTGTCTAACTTATTTAGCCATATGGGGTTGAACTAAATTCAGATATACTATATATTAATAGTTTTAGCAATATAATATAACCAAAGTCTCAAAAGTAAAATTATAATAATAAGAAAATCAAGTCATATATTACATGACTTAACTTGTTAAGCTTGCACTACAAATGAGCATACCAATAGCTCTAAACAAGCTTTTCTGATTAATGCCAAGAGAAAGCATTTAAAATCTCTGTCTAGAATTATCCCTATTCCCAGACCAATATTGAGCTGATGGTTCTTCTCACTTGTTCTCCTCATTGAGGTACTAGGATATTCAGACATTATATCTAAAATACGAACTCAAGTGCAGTATTTATCTAATATTAAACTATTAAGTAAAAAATCTAAATTTTCATATGTCTAGATAGAGATTTTAAATGCTTTCTCTTCCAGTATTTATCGAAAAAGCTTGTTTAGAGCTACTAGCATGTTCATTATAATACATCTATAGTACAAGCAATGATAACTACTTCACTGAATCCTCATTATTAACCAAATTTCTCCTGCAAAGAATTACGTATATTAAAGAGTTTTATGTGCTTAAGATGTAAACATTAAAAAATATAATGGAAAATTTTCCATTTATTAAATTAGAAGAAAAAATCCATCTATCCATAATATAAGCAGTTAGTCTGCAATTAAAACACCTAGTGTAATATCAAACCATGTAATAGTTGAAGTCTGATTTATGTTAAGATAAAAGCTAATTGCTTCTAGCAAATACTCAAGTTAATATGTGAATAAAATATAAGGACCAATTCCATGAACAGGCCAAGAATTGTTTAATTCTGTGTTACAGTTCTTTGTATTACAACTACTATCTTTTCCAACAATAGCATGTTCTGGATCACATAAAAAGCATTCTCCTAAGAAAGACATTCATTGCATTCACTCTGTTATATAATGTACATGTCTATTTTTTAACAGCAGCCTGCTTAGGAGCATCTGAAGAGGTTTCTATTTTTAAATGGATATGAAATTTTTATTTCTATTATTTATCATTTAAAATGTAAATAAATTGTATTTTATTCATTTAAATTTACTTGACTTTCATATTTCCTTTATTTATATCATCACCCATTATTAAATTTTATGGTAACAATTTTTTTTGCATATTTTATATTTGTTAACTTTATCAAAATCATAGTTTAATTATTTATGTCATGTAAATTAGTACTTTAGATCCATGCTTTAAGAACATATAAATAGTTGGTTATCAAATATTGTTGGATACAATAAAATGTTCTGTGATATCCAGCTATATGTTGATTAATGGATTTATTTATCTAAATAACTAGTAGTAGTAGTACTTAAAACTATGTGAGATTCTTTATCTGTTAGCTACAATTTAACTTGATTAGTGTGTAAATTTGTTATTTACTAATTTATAATATTTTAAAACCCTGAGAAATCATTTTCCTTTTATTTGATCAGATATAATGTGGTCACCAAAATATAAATTATTATTTTGAGAGTGAACCAAAGTTTCATTTTAAATTATTACAATTTGGCATTTCCCAATGTGTTAGTTTTTATGTATAGCTTTTTATATTTTATACTATTGCAATTTTGGCACCCAAATGAAACTAATACTTAATTTTGATGCTTGATGAATAGTAATGTGTAGTCCAATTAGTTTTAAAATTTTATAATTCTTATTTTGGTATGATCTTATGTGTGATAATGTTTTTTTAATTATACCAATAATGATAATAATCTCTCTGATAATATAAATTTATTTTGAATATATGCAATATTTTGATGAATTTTAATGATCAAAATCCATATTGAAGTAATTTTAAATTTAATGAAATATAAGTGGAAAAAAAGAATTCTAGTAATTGAATAATATTAGTTAGTTAATAATCATCAAAAATGAAAATTAATGAAATTCATTATGCTGATCCTTTATATAAATTATAATAAATAATAAAAATCATATGCAACAACTATATATATTAATAATAATTACACATAAATAGCATTTTTTCAGCATATGCTTTCGTCCCCTTTTTAAATGTTAATTATCGATTTTAACTTCAATGTGATGTGATGTGATGTATTTGGCTTCTCCTTAAACGAAGTCAAAAATATCTCAGCAATTATGCCCAGATAAACCTGTTAGCCATTTTATTCTCCATTCACCACTCTTAAGTCTTCCCATATTCTGCTCTATCCCATTTCCACAACATAATCTTTGTCAACTCTATGGCCTTTATATCTAAATCCCTCTTATCTCTTCACAAACCCAACATAAAAACTAATAACTCACTTTCTGTATAGTCACTTTGTTTATGTCTATTCTCCCATAACTTCATTATCTGTACCCTTTCTGCTTTCAAGCATTTACATTCAATCAACAGGTGCCTAATATTTTCTATACCTTCCTTACACAATTTGCACACTAAATTATCCATGGTTTTCCATTTACATGTATATTCTCTTGTTGCTAAAGATCCCATTCGAGCCTTAAATAATAAACTACTTTCTTTACTATTATCATAAATTAACTTGCATCCAATATTCCGTTTACTTCTATATATATTTAAACTCTTCTTACCCTCCATACTAGTTCTCCATCTTTCCAACTTCCTATTTTTTATTAATACTCTATTCTTTTATCCCATTCCTTACCACTATAACCCTCAACAATCCTCCTAACACAATCATCCCACCTTTTATACAAATATACTGATATAAATTCTTTATCCAAATCTTTCACATACCGCATTACCTTTCTCACCCATCTTGTTACCTGCCCTTTACTCATAACCCAATTGAACACTATTTTTGCTATTCTTTTACTATCCATAAACTGCAACCTACCAAACATTTTCATTTTACTTTTTGCATCTCTCATATAAAAAAACTTGACCATCCCATTTCTCCTTGAATTGCCTCCTTTGCTGTCCACATCTCTGCATCTAATGCATGTCTTCCTACTTCCCTTTGTACTTTTTCTAAATAATCTAAAACCCTTTTACTAACACATAATGCATCATTACCATATGTTAACCCTGCTACTGCAACTCCCTTCCATACTATTCTAGCTACATCATATTTATTATATGAAAATACTGTTAGTTTCTTTACCAAACACTTTCTTTTCTTTGCTTCATTTACCAATTTTTTCTCCCATTCATCCAAGCAATTTTCTTGATTACATAAGATGATTCCCAAATACCTATATCTATCCACCACACTTAACTTATATCCCCAATAAAAATTCTACATCTTCTCTTTTCCCAGTATTAACCATCATTATATTTGATTTTTTTTCCACTAAATTTAATCCCCATCTCTTTACCCATCCTTGCGCATGTCCTCAACATAATTTCCATATCTTCTCTTCTTTCTGCACACAAAAAGATATCATCTGCAAAAACAGACCCGACAAAATATATACTCCCTTGCCACCTATTAATGGTATCTCTACCCCTCTTCCTAGTCTTTTTATTGTTTTTTCCATTTCACTCAAAAACAACAAAAACAAAATAGGTGACATAGGGCATCCTTGCCTTAATCCCACCCCATTTTTAACTTTAACTGATTCTATATCCCCTAACTGGTAATTATAATAATCATTTTCATATAATTTCTTAATAATATTTACTAAACCTTCATCCATTCCCAAATTGGCTAACCTTACCCATAATCTATTTCTATTTACTCTATCATATGCTTTTTCTATATCTATAAAACTCATATATAATGATCTACCTGAATTCCTACTCATCTCCATAAGTTGTGTAACTACAAACAAACTATCTCCTATATGCCTATCTGACCTAAAACCTCCTTGCATTTCCCCCACTACCTTATTCTCTTCCATCCATTTTACAACTCTTTCAGCTAACATATATGAGAAAACATTATATAAAACTGATGTTACCACTATCGGTCTATAATTATTTAACTTTCTATGATCCTTACCCTTTCCTTTAAATAATAATCTTATTCTTGTATTACTCCAACTAACCAGAAAAACTGTCTTCTGTGCCATTTTATTAAAACATGATAATAACTTTGCTTTTGCTCTATGCCCTAAATTCATTACCATCTCTGCTGCCCATCCATCTAAACCTCTCACCTTTTCACTTTTCAATCTCTTCTCTGCCTCCCTCAATTCATTTTTTGTGAACCTAATATTCCCATTACTAACTGTTTTCATTTTTTCTATCACTACTTCCTTCACATCTAACATCTTTTCTATATCCATTACATATCTATTTAAGATTCTCTCTACCTCTTCTCTAGAGCTACACTATTCCCTCATCATTTATTAATACTATCTCGCTTTCTCCTACATTTCTCCTTTTAATGAAATTCCAAATTTTTTTACTCCCATCTCTTCCACTTTTATTAATATCCTTCAACAATTTATTATTTAACTTCATCCTCTCTCCATAATTATCCATTTTAGCCAACTTCTTCTTTTCTAAGTACTTCCCCCATTTAGCATTGGTATCATTTTCACTTTCTTTGTTCTTGATAGCACACTTATATTCTCTGCATGCTTTTTTCCTCTCTTTTACACTTTTACTAACTCTCATTTTTTTATTACTTTTATTCTTCTGCATATTCTAAACTAAACCCTATTTGCCACTTTTTCTATTTCACCACACCAGTCCTTATACTCATTCCCATCCAACTGCTCCATGATTTCTTCAACTTTTATTTTATATTCTTCCAACTTATTCTTATCATTCACTCTCCATCCACATCTTTCACTATTATTTCTACCTCTATTTCTATCCTCATCACATTACTAACCATTTCTATTACAATAAAATTATGATCACTATTACATACTCTCTCTTCATTATCAAACACCTTAATTTTCTGTATTTTATTCATTCCCTCTTTCTCTACCAATACATAATCTATTGTGTGAAATACATTATTCCTAGACTATGTGCATTGTCCCTCATACATATTTGATAAATTCCCAATGCTCAAATTTACTCTTTGACAAAATTCCTTCAAAAACTGACCATTTTTATTATCTACATCATCAATTTCTTCAATATGTCCATTCATATCCCCTATAACCATTATTCTTTCCCTCTTTTCTTTAAAAATTTGTATATCCTTAACTAGGCAGTCATATATACTACTGTTCCACTCCATTACAGTTTGACTCTCTCCAGTAGCTATATACACTACAGCCACCATCCATTCTTGTCTACCCAACCTTATTTCAAACCACAAATGCTCTTGACATTTAACAATATTTAAATATTTCCTCGATATAACACCTATACCACCACCCCTTTTTACTTTTTCTTTTCTGTTTACACCCTGCCATACCACCTCTTCCAAAATAGGTTCTTCTTCTTCTTCTCTTAGATGAGTTTCCACTACTGCTAATACCTCCAGATCTTCATTTTCAATTGCTTTATTTAATTCCAGCCACTTTTCTGGTCTCCTACCACCTTGCATATTCAAAACCCAATTTTAACAATTTTTTGTTTCCTAACTATTCTTTTATAAATTCTTTTGATTCTTTCTTCTCCATTATATGTATAACAAACTTTCTTACCATTAATCTTACAAAACCATTCCCTCTCCACATCTACACTTATATCTAAATCAACCATCTTTTGCTTATTTCTTATATCCCCTCCATTCGTCTTGTTTTTGATAATATTACAATTTAAAGCCCACCCCCTTTAAAAGTTTCCCGAATTATATTCTTTAAATATCAAACTCCCTAAAACTTCACTTCCTTGTTTTCCTAAGTGCAATCCATCTTTACTATATAACTCCCTCTTTCCAATAAACCAATCCCATACATTCACAAACACATTATTTCTCTCACACAATTTTTTCACTCTCTCATTTATAGAACATGCTCTATCTAACAAATACCTCTTATCAAATCTTGGTAATACTCCAACTACCCCTACTCTTCCTTTAATATCCCTCAAATTTCTAATTAATTCTACATACTCATCCATTACTCTCTCTGATGGCTCTAACAAATTATTAGTCTCTACCATAACATATACATCTCTACTACCTAGCTTTCTTACTTTATCTGTCACATCTCTAATTTTTGCTCTAGACATACATACTCTAACATACCTGCTTTTATTTTCCCTTGCAATTATATCCCCACATTCTTTTATTAGTGAAACTCCTATCAACACTGTCTCATAATCTACTTTCTCTACTCCATCTGTAACCTTATCTACCATCTTCTGGACCTCCTTATCCATTTCTTCTTTATCATTTCTACTCAATAATTCCTTTATCTCCTCATACTTTGTCTCTAACAATTTTAATTTTACTTCTACATCCTTCACTTTTTCCTCTATCTTACTTATTCTCTGTCTAACCATCTCCATTGCATTACTACTTTCTCCACCCATATTTCCTGTCATTCCACTAAAACCATACTCTCTCCTATCTTCCTTAACCACATTTTGCTCCTCTCCTCTGACTTTCTCTCCAGACTACCTACACTTAATAACCACTGTCTCACCTCTTTAATCACATTTACACACTGACTACATAACCAAAAGCCTGTCACATCCTTTCTATTCTTATTCAAACATTTCAAATGATACACCTCAGCACACACTGTACATTCTACTAATGCTCGTCTAATTCCTTTCTGCCAATCGTATATACACTGTGCCATACAAATACAATCCATATTCTTATTTTTCAATTCACCTATTGTATATTTGACTTTATAATGCCTCTCCTATTCTTCAAACACCCTTATACGGAAAAATAAAAACTTTTTAACTTTTTCCCAAATTTTATCAAACTATAACCACTTATTTTCTAATGTTAGGCCTCCCAAACATTAACTTTTTTTATCAAAATAAATGTCTCTTTTAAAATTTAAAAAAACCTTCAATAACAAACTTAACTAAAATGAATTAAACTTACATACAACTTTTTTTATAAGTACCTCTTTATAATACCTCTCTCCTATTCTTCACACACCCTTATACAGAAAAAATAAACACTTTTTCCCAAACATGATCAAACTATAACCACAACCACGTGTTTTCTAACATTAGGCTCCCAAAGGTTGCCTTATTTTTCAAAATAATATGTCTATTTTAAAATTAAAAAAAAACTTTCAGTAACAAACTTAACTAAAACAAATTAAATTTACATACAACTTTTTTATAATTATCCTTACACTAACACACATTCAACAAGAACATCTTTTTAAAAAAAAACAAAAAAAAACTACTATACCTAAAATGGCAAAAGAAAATCTTTCAAACAGTTAAACACAAAAAATTTTCAATCTTTCAAATAACTCACTCTCTCAATCACAATTTATACTTTCATCCACAATCAACACTTTTAAATTGCTGCTCACAAAAGATCAATGTACACGTAAACAACATTAAATCAAAAAAAAAAATTTAAATTTTTTTTACCTAGCAATTATTGCAGATAGAACACCATCTAGAGTTCTATATTGGAAGTCAATCACAATAACAAAAATATCTCTGAGGAGATTCAGCATTAGATTTTCTGTAGGTTGGTAGATAAAGGATAAATTATTTGTTATTTATCAGTTGATTTAAATATCTAACACTTTTATAAGATTGAATAGAAATAAATTGTGGTGAATTCTTAAAAGTCTAGAAATAGAATTGCTTTGTTCGTGTGATTAATAGATTTTACAAGGATACTTTTTAAAATATTAAAAAAAAAATTCATTGAAAGTTAATTGTGAAAATAGATTGAAACAAGAAGAATCATTATCATGTTTATTACTTAAATGTTTTCTAGAATTAGAAGTGATATCTAAAAGAATGAGTGAGAATTTTTATAGTGAAATGAAAAAAGAATATATAATATAATAGGTAAAAAAAATTTTTGTTGATAAATTGCTTTTTTTTTATGCAACTAATATGAAAATGTGAAGCAGCTATTTAATGAAATGTGCTGGATATGATTAAATACAATTATTAAATGTTTTTTTAAAAAAAAATTTAACTATGAAGATTACAATCAAAAAAATTGCACTAGAGGTCATATATCCAAGATATATATGCTGAAATGTCAACAACAAAAAAATTAAAAACCCTGCAAATTTGCCTTTATTATATTTATATAAGAAAATACATGATTGTATTTATTTTCACTTACAATATAGAAATTATTTTCATAACTACACCAATACCGACTTCCGAGTTTACAGTATAGATAGTATCTCTTAGATATGATATATAATATTCAATATCACAAATCCTTTTAAAGCATGATGGTTTAATCATTTGTCATAAACAAATCAACAACTAATTATAAACTATGTATCTAATATACATAATATTTAAGAAAAGTGTTTGCTTGTATCTCTCAGATGAATCTTGGCTCTGGAGGATAAGACAGTAATAATTACAGGATGAATATAACTAAAATATGTAAATGGAAGATATTTAGTGAAACAATCAGTTTTATCCATCTGCCTGTTTCATGTATTTTACCCATGCATCTATCCATATGCCAGGTTTAAACATTCTCAGAGTACGCATTTAAATAATATTAAATTACTATGTATGCAAAATCACGTATATATATGTGAACGGTAAGTCTGTAATTTAATAGTATATGTATATATTACAGATATGTATCCATTTTATAAATATTTCTAGTTTAAGAAATATTTTAGTTTAAATTATTTAGCCAATTTTATTGTTGTGTTTATTGAAATCGCATATGTTTATAAGCCATTTCCGGTGTTATTCTGCATGTATGGTAATAAAATTAGTTTTCTACTAATTATCAAAGTAACTTTTCCAAAATAACTTGATTTTATAAACAACTTTTAAATTAGGTCACGCAATAGTGTGAACTTGATCTAAAATGTTAATAACAATTTTGCATAATTTTATAGCATTGTTGCAATAAACAGGAGGAAACAAGCAGAAAAACAAAATCTAAATTAGTTGTTCATAATTAAAAATGTTTTTCTAAAATAAATAAATGGGTTTTTCTATTAGCTTTGGCTATTAAATATATTTTTCTAAAATAAATGAATGGGACTTTTCAGCTACGGACAAGCTCATAAAAATAAACAGGTGGCCAGAGTTAAAAAAATATAAATACTTAAAGTTTTGTTTCCAAGGATGGATCAGATATATATATAATAAGTGAATTGTCAACATAAACCACGTTCGTTTCACCTTCAAAATGTCGGGGCAAAGTAGGTGACCGCTCACTGCCTCCTGCCCTTTACTGGGAATGGAAAAAGACTTTGGTCCAATAAAATATAATACCTAAAATATAATGCCATACACCAGCAAAGCAGCCCGTAGAAAAAACTCCATTAACTTTAAACCATCGCCAAAAGCGTCAACTTATTATCATCTCAAGTGCCCTGAAAAACTACAATGAAAACAACAGACTGGTAAATTGATAAACTTTCTCTCAGAGCTCTGTTCATAAACTGTGACTTTTAATTCTTTCTTTTAAAAGCTAGCTATTTATTGAATATGCAAAGAAAACTGTTAAATGCTAATGTTTAAATCTTATCTGATTGTAAAACTTGTAATACTGAATTCTCTGTTAAAATGTAAACCTATAATAATCTATTGTAAACTAATTGTATAATTTCCTGCGGTTTTTTATGCCTATTCCTAATCTATTCAATTTATTCTATAATTTTACCATTTTGATATTATATGTATTTAATATGCCAAATAAACTCGAAACTGTGAGTATTTATAAGTATAATTTTAGCTTATCCATCTACGAAGATAATTTCAAATCTTCGCTATAATAAATATTAAATAATTGAATTATTACTTTCTCGCTTGCTGTTTCGAGATATTATTTTACTGATTAATTTTTGGGTATTAATATTACAATAAACACTCGTTCTCTAGTTAAAATTGTGGTTTGCTTAATTCTAGTTATGAATTATAACTATTTATATATGTAACTTGTACACCATAGCAACTAGCCACAGAGATATTCTCAAAGCATATTTTAATGTTTTATTCGTAATTATCCCACAAATATGCTTTGTCCTCCTTAGATTTATATATGTTGAGATGCAGGTGATAATATTAAACTAGGTTACTAATTAATTTAGTCCCTGAATAGTATATTTGAAATACTACATTTAAGAACTGGATTGTATAGATATGCAAATAGATGCTATCTAATTTTAAGGCATGATAATAAAATTTTACGTATTTGCATTATATATATGTATAAGTTGTGGATGTGTCCTTACTAAGTATGCAATGTACAATTTTCTGTTGCTGCATGATTCTTGATGAGTTGATGGTGGAGGCCACACTTATCCACTTAGTTCAGGTAAAGCACATACTTTAAGAACTAGGGCTCAAGAACCTAGATTATTCATAATTAATGCTTATCTGACTCCCTGAACTACTGATGTTCCTATTTGTAGCAAGTTGAGCAGTTTTAGGGCAACCGAGTCTTTGAGACTGAAGCCCGTGAATAATGACCCATTCGCACCTTCTAGCTTTATTAATATTTTAATATGTGCCATAGAATATATAGGTAAACCTATCATAAACCAGTTTTCTCTACCTTTATATTAAATGCTTATCTAGCATCAGTGTATACCCTAATCTAGGTTAACATGCTAACCTCATATCTCTGAGTCTAATTATGTGCTCGATTTAACTTTATATAGATAGATGCCATAGGAGCACTATTAAAGTTAGTTATATAACTGTGGCTATAAAGTTCCATATGATTTAGTGGACTACAAAAGAGCTAAAAATTTGGCATATTAATATAGGCATAAACTTCAATATCGCATCACCTTTATTGAACACTTAAAATGAGATATGTAATATCAATCTCATTAGTTATGCAATGCCTGCAAGAATAATCTCTCACGTTCTCATTACATAATTGTGTATATTTTGATTTACTATTTGTTATAGTTTTATTAAATTAATAATATTTAAAATTATAACTCGTTTTCATATTTTTATTGTCCGTGAGTTCATTTTATCCAACTCTAGATTTATTTGCACATACATCATTATGTATATAGGTAGATCATTCCATTAGATTTCCTAGTCAATCATTGATATATTAATTAATCACTTAGTCATATGTGTGTATATCTGACCAAATCAGTGCTAAATTAGATAATTATGAGTCTTTTGTTCCTCCCTGGGTGACTGCCAGACCGAGGTTAAATTGAATGTCTGTGTAAGTTGAGAAATATCATCCATAGGGTATTAGATCATTGAGCAGAGGTGAAAGGATTGAATGTTGGTCAGATTCTGGATCCCGAGCATCCAGATTCGATCAGCTTTAGTGTGTTTTGCCTGTGTTTTAGATTTTGTTACATGTTAGGGACAATTCTTACCATTACATTAGATAATGGATTAAAAAATAAATAGTCAAATGGAAATCAAAGTTGAGACAAACAGAAATAAAAAACTTACTTAAAAATCAGGCATGTTTCACACATAATAAATATGATGTGTGCAGAATTACCATTCAGAAATGACAAAAAATAGAAGGAAATTAAAATGATACAAGGCTTTAACATGTTAATAAAATAAGATCAACAATTAAGGTGATTATATAGAGAGGGAATTAATGTCATGTTTTAAAAAAATGTTACTCTATGCAAAGTGAAGGTTAAGAGATTTAATTAACCTATTCATTCAGTGTACTGAATTTTTCTTATATAAGTATAGAGATTTGAAGTTAAGATTTTTTAGATTATATTTGTCATTCATTTCATTTCAAACAACTGACATATGCTGTTTCTGCATGAAATACATATTGGGATCATCTATTTTTTCCCCATGTATGTTGTCATGTGTATTGGTTATTTGAGATGGAGTGGAGGGTGAATATAGACCGAAAAATCCTGAATTCAAATCCCACTGTTAAAATAATTACTTGATTTAAAAAAATGAAGTAGAGTTATAGAAAGTGAATTTAGATTTAAAAAAAAATAGTTTAGATTTATAGAAAAATGAAAAGTCTATAAAATGTAAAATAATACATGATAATAAGAGAGAGAGAGAGAGTTGTTATTATTTGAAACAATTATAGAAATTTTGGAAATCAAGAAAATGAAGCATAATGATTTCTGTGAAGAAAATATTGAACCTTTTCTTTGAAGTACTAATGTAATATTTATTAAGGCTACAATCTTAAGACTATGCGCCTGAAAAACGACAGTAGGAACCTCTGCAAATTTTAACACAAGATTTATTTAAAAGTCAAGAGTGTCCACTTTTATCTTAACCTACTTTCTAAATAAATAGGAGAATCTAAAGCATTTTGATTTGAGAGCGTAAGGCTATTAAATACCTCACTAATTAAGTCCACAAATTCTATAACACATTAACACTTGCAAAATCTTTCGATTTACAACGAGATCTGTATTAGATGTTAAAAAAGATTCAGAGGGGGGGGGTGTTATATGAAGAAGAATGGTATAAAAACATAAATGTGAATATAGTGAAAAGAATTGAGATTTATTATTTGTATCTTTCTAGGACAGTTTTTGTGAATATAGTTATTAAAAATAACAAATAACTACTATTAAAATGGAATAGAAATAAAAAATATAACAGTGTTGAGAGAATGATTTAGTGAATGTAGATTAGGAGTTTTCAAGGGAGTATACTTTTTTTTTTACAATATATACATTTCAAAGGATGAAAATGTTTAGCATGATTAACAAAGTTTCTGGGCATGTGACCATGCTCACTCGTAATTACATTTAAGAAGAGTTTGTAGTCGTTTTATTTTATAGAGAGGTAGACAGAATAGTGAAAATTTATATTGGAATGTGGAGGAATGGAAATACGCTAGATTTTATTAAATAGGATTAAAACTAAATCATATGTGGAAAAAAGACTTAGAAATTGCTAAAGGAAATCTTTTGATGAAAAAAGTAAATGGATTTAAAGTGTTATATAACAATAGCCTTAAGAGGAGAGAAAAGTTTAACTTATCTAACAATCTCTTCAGACATATGATTATGCACATAAAATTGCTTATTTAAATCCTATATTATAATTACTATATAAACTAAGTAAAGATTATTTCATTTCATTAAAATACTTGATCAAGTTAGAATTTATTTTTCTTAAAGTTTCTACATCTAGAGTAAAACTCAAATGTAATTTCTGATAATTTGGAATAAAAACTTATACTATTTAATATTTATTCCAAATCAGATTTCAGATTTTTTAACTAACAGCTTTGCTATACATCATTTTTTCAGGATGGTCACAATTGAAATCATAACAAACGTAAAAATAAGTTTTAAAGATACTGACAAAATAATTTAGACTTGCACGATCAATATTTATAATTATGAAATACTTCACGTCCTATATATATAAAGTGCGTGCACGAAGAATGTGTTGAAAGTTTTAATTTGTGATATTTAATTTCAACTCATTCTGATAAAAAAAATACTGCATAAGATAAATAAAGAAAAGTTACTTTTTTATATGTAGTTAGTTTTAATCTGGAATGATTAATTCTATTTTTATCAATTAAAGATTGACTTTTTTTTTCTTTACAAAGAAAGTAATATAGCCCTGAGACATCAAAGTCATTAAACAAACTGTTAGGTTTTTAGACAGAGGTTAGTAGTTTTTAAATATAAGATAAAGTAGCGCTTTAGAAACTGTGTCATGAGAATGTCTTTACTGCTTAGAAATAAGTGCCTATAAGATCTAAAAAAAAAATGAATTGAAAGATTTATGTTATGGTTTACTTAGTGAAGTACAAGACTAATTTATAGAACTAATGAAATACTGTTATATTGCAGGTGTTTGGTAGCAAAGACAGTAAAGTTAATTTTTAAAAAAAAAGAGCTACTAACAGGTAAATGAACTTGATTGTTGTCTTAAATGATTTCATGTTTTATGATAACTAAATAGAAATATCTAATAATTAAGCGCTGGAGAAAATGAATAATTCTTGAGCACAATATATAGACTGAATTTCGATCTAAATTTTTTTAGCTTTATCAGTGCGCTCACATAGAGCAAGATAACTAAATGAGAGGTTTTAGAAAAATAAAACAAAATTTGCAAGAGAGAAAATAAGTTCACTTTGATAGATGTAAATATTCTATTTAAAAAATTAAATAAAGTTTCATTTAAGTGAAGTTAAAAAGATAAATAAAAAGAAAAAGCTAATTGTTATACATATATATTATGATGGTGTGGGTGACTTAACAAGTACTACATTGGGTGACCAGTTGTAATGGAATAGAAAAGCTAAAAAATAGAAACACACGTGCAAATAAGATTTTAAGTGTAACATTCTTTTTGGGTAATAAATATAATGGTCGCCACAGAGCCTTATTGAATCAGCTGTCAAAATGATATTTCTTTTACATAATGATTCACATTTCCAAATGTTTAAATCTAAATATTTATGATGAAGCTACCTACTCATTTTCCTATTGATTAGTTCAAAAATTGATTATGATGACGGGTTTGAATATCTAGTTAATTTATTTAAGCACTATTTATTAATGGCAATAAGACTGATAAGCTTATTCTTTTACACACACATACAATGACATTATAAAACCATTATTTTCCATGACTTTTTTATTTAGTGGACACCTGATTATCATTCACCAAGTCAATAAAAATATTTAAATATAACCAGTATGTACTAAATTTCAAAGATGTAGAACAGTAAGTATAATATATTTTAAAATATTTTTAATTTAATAAAAATATACAGTTTACCTAAATCAAAATATCCATATTAGTATAAATAATCATTTTCAAATTAATGAGTATGAATAGCAAAAGAATTAATGAAGCCCCATCAGTATATATCAATAATTTTGAACTAGATTATAAAAATATTAACATTAGATGTATACTAAAAATGTATTATTAAATTTTCAATTAATTTCATAATATTGTTTATATATCTCAACAAATATACATGGAAAATAATTATATCCAAGTCTTAGATAACAAGACCTATAACCATGCTCAGCCTTTAGATGACAATAAGTATTACATATCACTTTAAGGTGTAAACAAATAATTCACTGTCTTTCTGGAAATTGTGAAAGTGGAGAGACTTTTAGTATTCAAATTTCTCCCTTTCCCTCTTCCAATCAAATTGTAAGCTCTAATTTCCATATATTTTAAATATTAAAAGATAGAAAATAAATAATAAGATGTGATATGTTGGACTATTTCCATCATTTATGAGTGAATGTTGAATGTATAGAAAATTTTAAACTTTATTTAAACTTTCTAAATACAAACAACTTGTTAGTAATAACACACAAATAATCTGTATTGTCTATTTGTATGTTATTACTAACAAGTTGTTTGTATTTGGAAAGTTTAAATAAAGTTTAAAATTTTCTATACATTCACTCATAAATGATGGAAATAGTCCAACATATCACATCTTATAATATACCATCATTACAAACCTTCAGACAAATAGAAAATAAATAATTTTTTTAAAAATTACCTAAAAATACTCACTACTATTAAAGTATAAAATAATTGAATGACTATTTAAATAAATCACACAATTTAAAATTAACTAAAGTTATTATTAGTAAGTTCTTAAAGATGGTTCGAAAATATATTTAAAGTAGTCCCACCTAGAATGTTTCAATATGAAATTGCAACTATATGATTTGCTTGTGTCTTAGATTTATAAATGAATTTGCACATTTAAAATGATTTTCATTTTCGACATTTATAATTCAAGTTTTCATAGTTGCCATTTTTTCTGAAAGTTTTTCTTGATAAATATTGTTAGGGTTCTGGCATTTAGAACTGCATTTTTCATCTTAAAACTTTCCATGGAGATTACAGGATAGTAAATTTATGCAGGTTGATTGTAACATTAGAAGATCAGGTTTCATAGGTTTAGAAATATCAGTCACATAGTAGGTTGAAAAGAATTATATTTTTAGATGTTAGTAATGAGATGTTAGATCACTATCTTTTGATTATGATATAAGTTGTTAAGGAATTGTAAGTTCTTCATTATGCTGGTAAAAAATTATTTAAAACTATAATATAGATCAACAATTTTTTTCTATTTTCACTACAACTGTCTGATAAACTCTTCCCATTAACTTCTATCATAATTATAACTTGTGTTTATTCAATATGCCATTACTTATTATATTTTTTTCATATACCTTCCCTTCAATGATGCAATGCAGCCTAAATATAAAATACTATTTTAAAAAGTCTTATGCTGTTTTTTAATAAATACTCCCTTCTTTAATTTGTTTGGAATTAACTCAATAATTCTCTTTGTCTATTTCAGATGCATTAGTTGAAATCACAGCTTTATTCAATACCACCAATAAATTAATATCACAAGATAGAGTTAATTTTAACTCATTTTAATATTCTTGTCAATAAATAACTGAAAATCAAAATTTTTAATACTAATAATATAAAATCATTGGAATAATAAGCATTTTGAGATTTTCATAAGAGCATTCTTACTCCCAAATAATTTCATATTGAGAAATTAGATCAAATAATAAATAGTGTCATATTAATAAATAGTTACAGTATCATGAATATAAAGAGGACAATGCACCAAGTAAAAAACATCAAAGAAGATAAAGAAGCAAACACTTCTATTAAAGTATGCATATATATAAAAGGAACTTCAGGCAAAATTGGATGTGTACTAATATGGTATAAAATTATATCAACATTCACCACTGAACAAAAAATTAATAGCATTTTAACAAAGTCTAAAGATTTAATTTCTCTAGAATCTCAAAGATTCTATGACATGTCATGTGGCATGTGCAAAAATACATACATAGAAAGAAACAGTCATTGTATAATATTAATACAATAATATATTTTCAACATCCTCAACACTTAGTCTTTATGTTCACTGGCCATCACATAGATTTCTCAAGTACTTAAATCATATCCATATCCTCAAATGGTATTTAGGGAAGTTATAGAAAATTAAAAAAACCAACAAATTGTATTAATAAACTTATGAAAGAATAAAATTATCTGCCAAATGTAAGAGTTTCCTCATACAAATGAAAGAAAAACACTTAAATTTAAGCAAAAACATTCAATGAACACACAACACAATTATTTCTGCAATAGTCATGTGATTACTATCAAAACATCTGTATTTTAATTTAATTGTATTAAATGATTGGTCCTGAATATATAATTACTATTATTAAAAGCATATACATATTTAAATCAACCTCTCAAACATTATATTCCAGCAATACCTTCTGTAAATGAATATAAGTCTGAACTTCAAACAGCCAACCCAAAAGGAATAACAAAGGGTACCTGCTTGAATCATATACTGCAAACAATATATATATATATTAAAATTCAGATGTATTCAAACAACTATCATGAAATTAAATTAGCAATGATTTTAAATTGGTAAAAGAAAGATTACAATACTAGTCATTTTAAACTTTGCTATCTCCCAATACAAATTTATAAGAAAATATTCCAGTGCATATATCACTAGCTGAGTTGGCTGTTTGAAGTTCACGCTTATATTTATTCACAGAGAGCATTGTTGATATATAATGTTTGGAGGATGATTTGAATATTTTTTATCCAATTTTCAGCTATGGATATGCAATGAAATATTCTTTTATATATATGCATATACTTGATCACACATAGTCAGCCAGATGTATAACTAACTCCTAACCTACATTTGAATTATATGACCATACCTTGTCAACAAAATATAACCGATTGTTACATGTGGCAAGAGAGGAAATATAATATTATTCTATAACATTATTCTAATGATCAGACCAGATATTAATTATATGTAAATCTCATATACCAAAGCCACATTTCAATACCATCAACTCTACACTTATTTCACTAAAAAGAAATCCTCCATGAATATACACATTTATATTAAATTTAAATCTAGATGCCATCCTGAATAATAAGAATATTCATAGGATAGGCTTGAACTTCTTTCAATATTATGATCACTAAAACATCACATGATCACCATTTCTTATGCTAGCACATAATTGTTATTGATTACTCTGATTGGCATTAAGTCGCACTACTGTATGAGACTTTTGCCTGTTTAATACTATGATCACTTAACCGTGATTAGTTCTGTTGAATAAGAATCCCATCTAATTGACTATCATATTATGACTTTTTCCAAATACATATTATATAAATTATGTAGACATACATAATAAAAAAGTTTGCTAACTTAAATGATGAGAAATTAAAAGAAAAAAGAATGGACACAAGATTAACAGATAACAAAAATAAATGTTTATTATATGATAATAATTTCACTACCTAATTATAAAACTCTCCACCACTATTTAAACATGGAGTTTGGTTGACGTATTTACTTATTAACATCAATAATAAAATAAATAAAACAACAATTACACCAACTATTTGAATTTAGATTGCAATGATATAAAATATAACAACAGGCAAGTGATTAAAATTCATTTGTCATCACATCTTTGAAATTCTTCTTGAGCTCACCATTTTTCTTTTGATTCCTTTATCTTTTATTTAATTGGAATTTTATTGTTTATTTCTATAGGTTTAGTTTTTTTTTCTTTTTGTTCTTCATTAACTTGCCTCATACTGTAGACACAAATTTATATATCAAGATCCATTCGATAGTGATATCCATCCACATACAACACTTTCCTCAATAAAAGAATGTTTTCATTTGAAAGATCATTGGCAAACAAAATATATTGTGCTGGACATGTCCAGAATAACAACCAAAACATGAGTTAGCATGCATCTTCAGTAAAACTTTGTGACACAATGTTATTTATGACTAGCCCATTAACTTTAATACAACTGCCAGAATAGAACCTGGCTTTTTGGAGCTTGAAGTTTGTTAATCAGAACTCACAAAAATATGTATTTCAGACAATCTATAAGTCTGAGTCAAGGAAATGGTGGAAATACAACATTTAATGCCCTTTTTATTTATAAAAAAAAATTTGACCATTGTGCAAAATATATCACCCACTTTATCATATCTTTAAATTTTTAGTTAGTTTAATTAATTAAAGCATGTAAACTGCCCAATATGATTAAATTTCCAATCTATAAACTATATAATTTGATTAGGTTTCTTTCGAGAACAATTTTGTACAAAACATTTGTTTATTGCTTTTATTACTTTCAAATAATTATATAATATCCAATGCAAACTAACAAAACAAAAACTTAATTAAATCTTGGTTTTCTTTTTACATTGAATTATTTTAACTTGGATAAAATATAAATAATTGTTGCTTGAATTATTTTTAAAAAAATATTTCTCTTGTTTTTCTTTTTTTTATATAAATAAAAACTATTTTCCCAAAGAAAAATAAAAAATCTTAATCATTATTTTACTTAAAACTTGAAAAATAAAAGCAATTCTTTTTCTATTTAATGTCTACCTCCCCCCCCCCCCATCCTTTTATTTTAAAACTGTCTCTCTTAACAAAAATCTAATAATTCTTTTTTTGTTTGTTTAAAAATATATTATTATAAACTAATTGCATTTTAGCTATTCTCTTTACTTTATTCATGTAGCCTGCAATCTAGTGAAGGTTACAATATATATATATATGGATGTGTGCTTCTAATAGTTGATGCAATAAAAATTATGTCAGGATAGATTAAAACACAGTAAATATTAAATTTGTTTTCATTTTATTTTGCAGGTGAAAATAATTCATTAAAGTGAATACTTATAAATTTATTTAAACGCACATTGATTACATAAGTAATATTCATTAAGTCTGTAGCCTCAAGCACATGCGTATAAAAATGCGATAGTAGGGACCTCTACAGGTCTTAAAACCACAAGCTTGTGGTTTTAAGACCTGTAGAGGTCCCTACTATCGCATTTTATAAGCATATGCTTGAGGCTACAGCCTTAAAGTGAATAATGTTTATGCGTCAAAAGTAGAAACAGTTTTGAGTTTCATCCATGTATGTTCTTGTTTGAATTACTACTGTAGCATTGACAATCCAAATTGATTTCATCAGACATTATCTAGAAACTAAAGGTTGCCAAAATTCTTTATCATGAATATAAAAAATAATCAAGTTTTGTTTATGACTTTTAAGAGTCGAAAGTGATGGAGTTTAGCTGTGAACCAAGGACCTATAGCTCTTAAGTCTGTCATTTTACTATCATATTTAATCATTCTAATCAAAATAACAAATGGCACATTGTTCAGGATGTCATATATTAAGTACTGGGGTAATATCTGATTACAATGATAATGCTATAATAGATGAACTATAAAACTATTTGTATAAACTGTAATGGCAAATCACGTGGAAAGCTGGCTCCTCAAATACTGCATGTATTTGGGTGGCATAACTGTATCATACATATAAGATAATGAGGAAGTGAGGTTGGATTTTTTTGTTTAATATTCCCTATGAACTGATCAAATCAAAAACAGTTTCTATTTATAATAATAAACCTCTCATTTCTGACTAGCTACTTTTATAAAATGTAAATATATTTATATGTAAGACTCTTCCATTACATATATGCATATTTCAAATAAATATACATCGGAATCAAGGGGCATTTTATTGATTTCGAAATACATTTAGAATAAGTAAACAAATAATTCTAGAGTTTTTTTAACCTTTTAACCGCTAATTTTATTATTGGTTGTATCAGATAAAAATCAAATCTTTTAATTGGCCAACTCACAAACTGAAGACAAAGCCTATTGTTAAAACATATTCGCCTATAATATTAAATTCAACTCAGATACGTTTATAAAAAGTATATTATTAATTTTTCAGGTTATGAAGAGAACGAAAGTTCTTTCAAAAATAAATTGCTATTTATTTATTCTAAAATATTCAATATCGGCAACATAAAAGCTATAATATAAACAAAAAGATCGACTTTTACGTTATAGAAAAGTAAATATTTCTTTTTACTACATCTTCAATATTTTTACTAAAATCTTCAATATTTTTTGAAAATAATTTTGTTTTTTTATTATTCTCTCTGAAAATAATTTTTAATTTCCATAAATATAATTTTATAATAATTTAAATCGTATTCGAAATGAAAATCTCAGCGTTTTTCTTTATTTTCTTTGATCAGGCAGTTTCTTTGTTCTTTCCAGCCAATCAGAATGTCTTTTTCGGCTGAGAGCATGCTAAGAACCAATCACAAATAATGTTCCTTCTTTGTTTAGGTTTAAATGCGTTTTTTTTCATTTTTTACTTGTAAAATAAATCGGAAGATGGCACCATCTTACAGAACTTTTAAAAACGAATTCAATACGTGTTTAACGAATATTTTCGTATAAAAACTGGCTGAGTTAGAGTGATGTCAGATGTCGACGAGGAGCCTCGTAAGAGGCGGGGAAAGAGTTAATATACAGGATTTGTAATGTAACTATCATTCTTTTTCTTTTTTATATTACAATCTTATATTATTTACTGGCAATTTAATACTGCTAAACAAAAGAAACTATTAGTATATGTTTATTTAATATCTCAGGGCAAATATCAAAATGTCATAGCAAATCTATTATGTGCGACCATAAATCAATGATAAGTATCGATCTTGTGAAGAAAATACATGAAAAACAAATTTAATTAAAAAAATACACATTTTATTCACATTCAAGTGATTACATATTATTAATCATATTAAACATATTTCTGAAGTTACGACAGCTTTTTTTAGTATTAAAAAGTAAATAATCCAAAGAGAAATAATTCTAGTAATATTCAGTAATGTTTTTTATAAGCCGAAAAAAAATATCTTAACCAAAATTCTTTAGTAATAATTAAATAAATAAATAATATAGAATGTGATTTCTATATATATTTCACAGGTAAAAGGTTTTTTTTTTTTTTCTAATAACACATCAAACTTATGTACTTATACAAAACATAATACTGTATAAGAAGCTTCTGAACAAACTAACTTAGGATCACCAGTAATGGCTTATTTCATTGAGTGGTAAAAGTGAAATAAACATATTGCTACATAATATTCATACACATACTCATTTACCACATAATAAGAGGAATATTATTATCTTTTACATAAAATCAAAATAGCTATGCAATGAGAGAAATTCATCATCTTTCAGATAAAACTATTTTGTCATTAGAGTAATCCATCATTTCTTGTACAAATAAAAAAAAATGTATTACTGCATTTGACAACACCAAGTATATAAAGGCTACTATTCAGATTATTCTAAATTTACCAATGCCTTTTAGTACTTGTATCCTAAATGACTCTCTAAATATCAACATAAGTCCTTTTACACTGCAATGATATATTTAGAAGATTTAAAGTTTATAACAATAATATATTTTAATAATCATTATATATAACCCTTAATAGTATAACCATTCACACCAAAAATAATATATGGGATATTTGCAAACATATGTGTAAACATAAAAGCAAAAAAATATTTTAAATATTACTTTGTGGTTTTAAAATAAAGTTTCTTTGGGAGAGTTAAGAGAAAAAAATGTATAGCAACAATTCATAATAAAATTATTATTAATAAAAATAATAACTTTATTTTTCCTTTTTGTTTTTAATCTAATGTCCTAAATTCAAAGTTCATTTTGAATCTGATTTTCAGCAGGTTTCATAGGTGATAATTGTTGATAAAATAAGAAAGCGAAGATACAAAAGAAAGTTCATTTTGGTTTAACTCTAAAAATTCTAGATAAAAGCCTATTGTTCATGAAATGTACTTTGAAGATAATTACAGGTCACCATAAAAAAATTAAGAATTATTGGAATTTTTGACAAACAATTAGGCCATGCAATAACATTTCCTTCCAGACATCTTTAAAATGTAACTTCTTCAATGATTTAGTTTAGAAAAAAGATTTTCTTTTTGGTTAGATAGACTTTTATTTTTATTTTAGCTTTTATTTTATTTTAACATTTTACCACAATAAACTTCCTTTTGTAATCTTAACTTTCTGATTTTGCCAACAGTTAGTACCCAAGAAACCTGCTGAAAATCAGATTCAAAATGAACTTTGAATTTAGGACTTTTGATATTTTAAAAAAAGAGAGGAAGAAATAAACACATTATTTTATTAATAATAATTTTATTATGAATTGTTGCTACACATTTTTTTTCTCTTAGCCCTCTCAAAGAAACATTCTTTTAAAACCTCAGAGCTAATGTTTAAAATTCTTTTTTGCTTTATATTTACACATATGTTTGCAAACAACCCATATATTATTTTTGGTGTGAATGGTTATACTGTTAAGGGTTATATATAATGATTATTAAAATCTATTATCATTATAAATTTTAAATCTCCTAAATACATTGTTCCAGGGTAACAGGAATTGTGTTGATATTTAATAAGTCATTAAGGATACAAGTACTAGAAGTAAGGCATTGGTAAATTTAATTTGCTGCATGAATAATTTGAATAGTGACTTTTGTATACTTAGCATTGCCATATGCAGTAATATATATTTGTTTTTTTTTTGTATAAAAGATCGCATGATCACTATCTCATACTAGCACATAATTGTTATTAAACAATTCAAAACAAAGCAAAACTCTCCATACAGTAGTGCCATCTTGTGCCTTCTGGCATCCATTGATTGCTCTTGTTGGCACAAGATGGCACTACTGTATGGAGAGTTTTGCTTTGTTTTGACTTGTATAAAAGATGGTAAATTCTTTTTATGACAAATTTGTTTTATCTGAGAGATGGTGAATTCCTCTCATTGTGTAGCTATTTTACTTTTATGTAAAAGATAAAATTCCTTTTATTATATATTAAATGAGTGTGAGTATAAACATATGTCACAATATATTTATTTCATTTTTGCCACTTTATTAAATAAGCCATTACTTATGATCCTAAATTAGTTTGTTCAAAAGCATACTATAATTTTGCATGAGTAGATAAGTTTGATGTGTTATTAGAAAAGAAAAAAAAATTTACCTTTGAAATATGTATAGAAATCATATTCTAAATTAATTACTTATTTAATTATTATTAAATAATTATATTCTTTTATAAAACCCTGGTTAATATAGAAAACATCATTGAATATTTATAGAATCATTCTCCTTGGGATTATTTATTTTTGAATTGATTAAAAAAAAGTAATTTCAGAAATAATATGAAATCACTTAAATATCAATAAAATGCATATATGTTTTGTTATTAAATTTGGTTTTCATTTTCTTTATGAGGTTGATACATCATTGATTTATGGTCATGCATATTAGACTTGCTATGGCATTTTGATATTTGCTCTGAGATATTAATTACATATACATTAATATTTTCTTTTGCCTAATTACATTAAATCACCAGTAAATAACATAACATTATAAAAAGGAAAAAGAATAATAGTTACATTAAAAAAACCTCTACAATTAATTGTTTACTTAATCTAAATGTATTTTGAAATAAATAAAATGCAACTTTGATTTCAATGTATATTTATTTGAAATACACACAAATGTAATAGAAAAATCTTAGATATAATTATGTTTACTTTTTATAAGTTTAGTTAGACAGATGTGAATGATTTATTATTATTGATCTATTAGTTATAGTTACAATTTTTGGTTTGATCAATTCATAGGGAATATTAAACAAGAAAACCCAACCTCACTTCCCCATTATCTTATATGTATGATACAGTTTTGCCACTCAAATAGAAGAAACATTTGAGGAGCCAGCTTTTTGCATTATTTACCATTACAGTTTTGGCACCCAAAGTGGGATCCCAAATTATATAATGGTGCATGGAGTATGAGGAAGGCTTAGATATGGAGCAAAATATTTAATGGTATATTTTTAAAGAAATATGTCCCAGAAATTCAATTGCTAAATTATGGTTATTAATAAGATAAGAAACATGATATGGAGAGAATTCTATACATATACCAATTTATACAACCACATATATAACCAAATATTTATTATCATTAACTATTTAATTCCAAGGGTAAAATATCACATTGTTATATAATGAAGATAATGTCTCTTTATTCTACCACTTGAATCATAGTACCAGTCTTTACAAATATTGTTTATATACATTAAATATCAAGCTGTTTACACAGAGGCTAAACTCTCCATATTGTAGCACCACTCAGTGCAAGCCAGAGTAAACAATGGATGCAAGAAAGTTTGTACATAAAATCCCTATCTAGTGCCTAATCATCCAATATCCTCAGATTAGTTTCTAACTTGTGGCTGAGTAGGCACTAGATAGAAATTTTATGCACAAACATTCTTGCATCCATTGATTACTTTGGCTTGCACTGAGTGGCACTACTGTATGTTGAGTTTAGCCTCTGTGTAATATTAACATTATTTTTATCTCAGGGTATTTTAAATAAAGATAGGTAATTAATATTTAAATGACTGAATATATTAAATTAGTAAGTATGATCTTATATTAAATAAAGTTACTAAGTCCAATTTTTTTAAAAATTAACAATTTATTTTGTCTTAATATATATATATATATTAATCATGCTTTACACAAATTGTATAGTTTAATATTGAATACTTTCTTTTCAAATGTCAAAATGCTAAATATATAGATCTACTGACTTATGAAGTGCAATAAATACTCCAGTGCTATAAATACATAAGAATTTGGGATAATCATTATCATCATTTTTGATTAATGATCTATAACAAATCAATTTTTATATATATTTGTTTCCATATGATTGATCAAATCACTTATATATATATATAAAATTGATTAACATTGCTAGTATGTCATCATCTGAATTATTATTAGGGGATTGGCAGACTGTAAAAGCATGGAGTATCTTAATTTCAAATTACGAATTGGCATTTGTGGCTGTTCCGGCAATTGGATGGGAACCTTTACCACAAAATATATGCTATATCCCTATAGTTAAGAGCACTATACTGATTTTCCCCAGCATTTTTTATTTAATGATGAATTAGTCCCTTTGCATAAACATAATGGTTGTGAGATCATTAGACAAGCATTCATTCACCAATCAGACAATAGAGAAATTATGAATTTTATGATAAAAAATATTAATTCAAAAATGAAATTTGAATGTCATTATATATGCTTATATAATGTCCTGTTGTCAGTGATCATGTATATATTACACAGAAAAAGTTAATAAAATGTGACCTCTTTTTAAAATAGCTTTTCTGTAATAAAACTATTTATTTGTTGTTAAATAACCTATTTAAATGTTATTATAGTGAGAAATTCTTTGAAATTAGGGCTGCTATTTAATGCAAGCAGTTTGCCATTACAAGCATAAAATAATACTAAAAATCATAAAATTTAAATTTGATAGTAAATGTTGTTTTAAAGGTTAAAACAATCTCAAAGCCACTGATAACATTTATATACATATAACAATATTTTTTTTTCATTTGTTTATGTATTATACATTTACTAAATACATAATGTGTAAAAGTAAATCTGTTCACAATATCTGTTGTGAACAGATTTACTTTAAAAAAAAAAAAAATTGTTTTGTGAAACTTAATGTGGTATGTAATAAAGCATAAATAAATGATTATAATATAAACAGTGTATGAAACTTCATCTACAGTAAAGCATAGAAATTTTTGAAATCATTGCTGCTAATTGTCTTGTGATTGCTCAAACTTTAGAACAAATATCAAGATGCAGTTTATTTTTAAAAGGTTCTATGTTTTTTTTTTACTATTTACAATTTTATTAATAAACTATTTCAGTACTGGTTTAGTAAGTTTTGTGAGATATTTTTGATACTAGAGGGAGCCACTGAACTACCATAGGATGCCCTATGTCACCTATTTTGTTTGTGTTGTATTTGAGTGAAATGGAAAGAGCAATAGAAAGATTAGGAAGAGGGATAGAGATACCGTTAATAGGTAGTAAGGGAGTATATATTTTGTCAGGTCTTTTTTTACGGATGATATATTTTTGTGTGCAGAAAAGAGAAGATATGGAAGTTAGGTTGAGGATATGTGCAAGGGTGGGTAAAGAGATGGGGATTAAATTTAGTGAAGAAAAATCAAATATAATGATGGTCAATACTGAGGAAAGAGAAGAAGTAGAATTTTTATTGGGAGATATTAAGTTAAGTGTGGTGAATAGATATAGTTATTTGGGAATTATTTTAAGTAATCAGAAAAATTATTTGGATGAATGGGAGAAAAAATTGATAAATGAAGCAAAGAAAAGAAAGGGATTGATAAAGAAATTAACAGTATTTTCATATAATAAATATGATGTAGCTAGAATTATATGGAAAGGAGTTGCAGTAGCAGGGTTAACATATGGTAATGATGCATTATATGTTAGTAAAAAGATATTAGATTATTTAGAAAAAGCTCAAAGGGAAGTAGGAAGACATGCATTGGATGCAGAAGTATGGACAGCAAGGGAGGCAATTCAAGGAGAAATGGGATGGTCAAGTTTTCATATGAGAGATGCAAAAAGTAAAATGAAAATGTTTGGTAGATTGCAGTTTATGGATAATAAAAGAATAGCTAAAATAGTATTTAATTGGGTTATGAGTAAAGGGCAGGTAACAAGATGGATGAGAAAGGTAATACGGTATGCAAAAGATTTGGATAAAGAATTTATATCAGTATATTTGTACAAATTATGGGATGATTGTGTTAAGAGGATTATTGAGTGTTATAGTAGTAAGGAATGGGATAAAAGAATAAATTTATTAATAAAGACTAGGGAGTTAGAGAGATGGAGAAATAGTATGGAGAGTAAAAAGAGTTTAAATATTAGGTGTGAGTTAATATATGATAATAGTGTGAAAGTAGTTTATTGTTTAAGGCTTGAACGGGATCTTTAGCTACAAAAGAATATACATGTAAAGGGAAAAATATGGGTGATTTATTTTGTAAATGATGTAAGGAAGGAATTGAAAATATTAGGCATTTGTTAATTGAATGTAAATTTTTGAAAACAGAAAGGGTACATGTAATGAAGTTGTGGAAAAATAAATATGAAAAGAGTGATTATACAGAAAGTGAATTATTGGTTTTTATGCTGGGTTTGGGAAAAGATAAGGGGGATTTAGATATAAAGGTTATAGAGTTGACAAAGATTATGTTGTGGAAATGGGATAGAGCAGATTATGGGTAAATTTAGAGTGGGGAATGTAAAATAAAGTGGCTAACAGGTTTATCTGGGCATAATTGCTGAAATATTCTTGACTTCGTTTAAGGAGAAGCCATAATACATCACATCACATTTTTTCTCTCTCTGTAAATGAAATTTGAAATCTGTAACAGTTCATATTTCAAAAATTATTTTGAATTTAATACTTACTAATTAAGTGTAATGTTATATGAATTTACTCTTTAAAAATGAACAACATAAAATAAACATTTCTCATGTATTTTTTTTTTTACATTTGATTTTGGTTTAATGTTTTTTATTTATTCCTACAATAGTTTATTTATGTATTTGAGGTTTTATTTGTTTTAATTTAATAATTTATGTTAAGTACATGCACATGTTTTTGTGATAGTATTTTAGTTTTATCTATTAATAAATTAATTTCAAATTTAATATTTATTATAATGCCATGTATATTGGTTTAGAAATTTGTTTTGCTGGCTTACATTCTTTAAATAGTTGTACAAGTTTTTACATTAGTTTTGTAATTTATTCTGCAAACCAAGTTTTATAGGTTATTTCTATGAAATCTCTTTGTTTTGATAAAAATTTATAATTTTTTATATTGTCTTGACAAAATACCTGGAACAGTTTTTATAAGTGCGCAGTGAGTGTTTATGTCCACTGTAGTTCCATGGCTTTCCTTAGTGTTAAAAAGTCCTACAGTATTTACTAAATCAGTACTACCATTATTTCTTTTCATTAATTCTACTGACTATAATGAGTTACATAATATTTTCTTTTTTAAGACTTAATTTTATTGTATCTTTGTGATATTATTATATGTGGATATTTACAATAAAGTTATTACAATGAAATTAAATATTTCATTTTGCTTCAGTAAACTATGCATTATATTTTTCATTTTTTTGCATTGCTCTTAAGGATTTGCATGATTATAATTAATTTCCCAATATAAGAATATGACATTTATATAAAAATTATCAATTGTCAGAGTCAAGATTACTCAAACTTAAGCAAAATTGATTAGATCCTGCAAGCTTTTAGCATTAATTTGTAGCCAATAGAATATATATATATATTATTGTTATTCTTTTTCTTTATAGTGGAGTTTATCCAATTATGTGCTTATAGCACTTGAATCTTTTGGTTGTAATGCATGTTTCTATCCAGTAAGATTTTTTTATTTGTTGTTATACTATAAAATTATTAGTCTAAATTGAAAAATATTAATATTTTTTTAATGCAAGCCTATTTATGTGCATGGAGATCTAAAACTAGTTCAGTTTCTACATATTATGGTAATCTTAACAAGTATTATAAAAAAAAAAACTCACCATAATATATAAAAACTGACTCAGTTTCAGATCTATATAATTATGCAACAAATAGGATTGGATTGAAAAAAATATATAAATGTTTTCAATTTGAATTGGCAGCTTGATATTATAATACAAAAGTAAAAAAGGTTTGCTGATGGAAAAATGCATTAGACCCAAAAAGTTCAAGAATACTGTCAAAAATATAAAAAAATCTTCACAGATTCATTTCTGAAGCTTATGCAAAAATAGCAAAAGAATAGGGAGAATAAAAGAATTTTCTAATGAGTAACAATAAATATAACATAAGTTCATATGACACTTTGTTTGTCATACGAAGATAATTTAAAAGGCAAATAAGTAAAATCTTATTTTTCTTTTATATTAATATATTTTTAAAATTAGTACTAAACAAAATATTTTTATTCAGTTTATTAGAATAGCTTATATTAATATAATCATTAAAAAATTTTCTTTTTTGAAAAAGAAGCTATATTTTCAAAACTATTTAATTTTTCATTTTTATATAAAAAACTTCAACAGATATAAATAATTGCTGGTAGTAAGTACTTAGTAATAACTAATGTTAACTGTAGCATATTGCAAGATGACAACTTCATCTGAGATTTCTAAAAGTAAAAATTTCATTTTTTTTTCCTGATGAAAATTTTGCGAAACTTTTTTTTTACAGCTTCAAAATTTGCCTATATTTATTTTCTAATATTTTAATTACAAAAAAGGTCAAAACATTGGTGAGAAAATTAAATAATCAGTATTAGAAAGGCACTGAAACCATGGTTGGATGAATAGACATAATTTATTCAGCGATCACAAACGTTGCTGAGTGTATTTTGTGAAAATACTATGATTGTCAACAAAATATTATGATGGTCTAAAAACTTAATTTTTTATTAACTTTATGATTACATTTATATTATAATTGTATAATAATTATTAAAAATAAATATTATTACATATTTATTTTTTACAGAAATGTTTTACTTTTAAATCTAATAGAATATTTTCTTCTGAATATTGTTACTATAGAGATTATGGTTGTGGGAAATACAACTGACTAGAAATGATGTCACTCACCAGATTGATTATAATATTCAGTGATATCATAAAAATTACAAAAATATTCTAAACTTTTAAAGCATAAATTGATAGATTTAGCAGTTATTAAAAAATCATTCAGACTTTTAAATCAAACATGAAACAAAGAAGATTTTGTTCATTTTATAAATTGAATCAACTCCACTTGAAATTTGATGGTGTGTCAGCATTTTGTTTTGAATAAATATAATTTTTAAAATAATTCTGAAAAGCAAATGTGATTTTTTAAAATATATTTAATTTCTAAACAAAAATATCTATTGAATGAAGTCAAATTTATTATATTCTGATAAATAATAATAGTTTAATATCAAAATGAAAATTAAAAGAAATCTTGCAGAATACAAGAGGGTTAAAGAAATAATTTTGAATATCATTAGTACCCTGATTAAACATAGTTTTTGATGCTAGATACATAAATAAATGAAGTATCTATCCACATATAATACTGCATCCTTCATTGGAGTTGAACAACTTATTATATTGCTTGTGCCATCATACATTGTAGTTTTATCATATGTTGCCTATGTAACTTAACTTTTAAATCCCAGAGCCACTATCTTTAATTTTAAAAAAAAATTACAAGTAATATAATTTATAATATATTTTCTATTTTATTACATTAAGTATAAATATATATACATTATTAGAAAGAACAAATATGAAAGAATGTAATAAAACTAATAAAATAATCATTACCTCACAAAATTAAGAAAAAGAGATTTTTAACACTTTTAAACATCTTTATTTTTACATTTGTTTATAAATACTAAATTTTGAAAGTTAAATGTTAAAATGACAATTGCATAGATAGTTTCATCACATTTGTCATAAATTGCTGAAAACAAAAAGTTATATGCTATGTCTTACCTGAAGTAATTTTTCAGTGAAAAAATTACAAAAACACTGTGATTGGTGATCCAGAACCTATCCTTCCATATCAGGATATCTGCTAGAAATGTTTGGTTGTCATTCCATGCAGGGTATCTGTTAGAAATATGTTTGGTTTTTAGTGAGGAAAAAAATAACAGTAATAGTTTACAAGATATTATGCAAAGAGAATTTTAGTAAATTCCAATATATTATATTATTATATATGATATTATTGTATATTAATTATTATATTAGTGAAAATGGAGTGTGATCTAAAATGTGTATTCTTTTCAAGTAAAGTCTACTCAGATAAATACTAAACAGTAAGAACAGCTTATGAGATATTATATAAAGAGAACTTTAATAAATTGTAATATATTTAAAAATATAATTAATTATTATATTATTAGGGAAGGGGGCACCTAAAATATGTATTCTTTTCAAGTAAATAAAGTGTACCCAAAAAATAAATATCAAACAAAAATTTCTCTAAGGTAAAATGAATAAAAACTAAATAAAATCAATAAACATCAAAATAAACAAATTTGTTCCAAATACTGATTATATATGTGTGTGGGAGATGATGTATGAGAGTAGATGGCTGAGGGTATGTGATCGAGTCAGGATGTGTATGATTTTATATCATTGAAATGTATTGTCTAACATTCTATAGCATATTTATTGTTTTCTACATATATTTAATTATCACATGATCACCATCTCTTATGCAAGCACTTAACTGTTATTAAGCAGGCAAAAACTCTCCATACAGTAGTGCCACCCTGTGCCAATCAGAGTAATCAATGGATGCCAGAAGGCTTGTGCATAAAATTCCCATCTACTGCCTACTCATCCAATATCCCCAGACTAGTTTCTGCTGGAGGATTGCATTAGATCCTAAGATCTAGGTGCAGTGCTCTCAGCTTCAAGACTCCTCACTGATGAAGGCCACAAGAAAGTAGTCTGGGTATATTGGATGAGTAGACACTAGATGGGGATTTTATGAACAATCCTTCTGGCATCCATTGATTACCCTAGTTGGCACAGGGTGGCACTACTATATGGAGAGTTTTGTCTGTTTAATCTTTAATTATATAAAAAAATAAGTAATAAAAAAATAAATAATAAAAATAGGTAATAAAATTAATTGTATACTCAAAATCATAATATATCTTGCCTATTGCATTAAATATATGTGTATGAACAAGTCTGGATGTGTATGTTTTTATATCATTAATCTGTATTGTCTAAAATTCTATAGCATATTTATTGTTTCTACGTATATTTCATTATATAAAAAAATAAGTAATAAAAGTAATTGAATACTCACTGATTCCTGGCTAAACGTTAGTGTCCATTTCAAATTTGAAACCAGTCACAAAGGTATTAAATGACTCTAATCCTTTTTTTTGACATTTCAGCTTCCAAATGCCATGAAAATGAGCTCTAGAAAAAGGAATGACCAACACACATTGTAATTTTATATCCATATCAAGTAGTGAGAGAATGCAATTCAGTCACAAAGAAGCTTTACGGGTTAGAAAATCTAAAAAAAATGAGAAAAAAAAATTAAAAATTGTATTTTAGAAAAAAAATCATAATCCAAATTTCATCGTAGCAAAAAAATTCACACCTCATTTTAATTATAATAAAACGGTGGATTGAATGGACTAATACCTGTATGTGTATGATTTACCAATTCCATGAAAACTCAGTTGAAACTCTTAACTTCTGAACATGAGCTTTTAGGGGCACTTCAGAATAAAAGAGTTTATTGTATATATATATGTTAATGTTTGTGCATAATTTGTTACCAATGAAGATTTTAATATTTAAAAAATGTTTAAATTTAGTCAATGCAATGATTTTATCCAAATATTTCTATTGTTTCTTGATAATGCTTGTCAGAAACCATTATCAAAAAATAGTAGAAAACTATGTAGATCAAATAATTTGATGAAATTATTGAATTAGTTGAATTTAAACAATTAACTTGATGATTATTATGTATTTATTGTAAAGTCAGTATAATAAAAAAAAAATTAAAATTTTGATATATCATAATTGGATACTATATTATTTTTTTAATGTTTTTATTGTTTTTGAGTTTTTTATGAAAAGTATGAAACATCGATTAGATTTTTTTATCCTATGAGTAAAATTCAAACTTTACAAGTGCCATTTATTTTTATAATGAATTGTCAAACATCTTGCTTCATTCTTTTCCTTTATTCATACATCATTTATTGAGTCACTTGTGAAACTAATTTCCTCATCACTTATGCTTGCTTCTTTTCAATGACATAAAATACAGACATAATTATAAAAAAAACTTTTTGGATTTAAAACTTTTCTTTCAAGGTAGTATAATTTTCACTATACCACTCTTATGCAAGATGGAGACTGATTTCTATCCACTTTTGACATTGTGTAAGGATGTACTCATAAACATTTTACCAAGAACACTCCTTCACAAAGTGTCAAAAGTAGATAGAAATCAGTCCTACCTTGAGTGAGAGTGGTGTAGTGGAAATTACTTCACAGAAATATTATTCATTAAGTGGATAATCTCTAATCTAATGAATGACTAATACAGATTATTAATATTTATCACACTTTTTTAAAATATATTGGAAATGGAAAATAAGCTGACTTATTAAATTAATTAAAAATGAGTATTATCTTAAAGTTCAAATCATTATCTTGTTTAATTTTATTTAAACTGATATTAACTAGAATATTAACTGCTATCATATGAAAGTTCTCAATCAGAATATAATCTGATCTATTATTAGATTTGTTGCAGATTCCTTAAACTAAAACTGTCTTTACTTTAATGAAAATATATCAATCATTTTTGCCTAGATAAAAATGTTATTTAAATCTTTTTGACAAATCATTCATCACTATCCAGATAATCTCTGTATGTATAACGCTTTTTGAAAAGATAAATCATATGCAGTTAAATTCTGTTTCATTTTCCTATAAACCTGAATGATTTTAAGTCTTTTTTTTTTCTAAAAATGTAAACTTTCAATTATATTCGAAGTGAAAAATGAGATGATTGATGTTTTATTTTTAATTTCCATAACTTATAGACATGTTTTTCAATTGGAAATTGTTCCCATTTTCGCACTTTAATTTAAGAAAACAAAAATTGACAGGTTTAAGCATATTTTCAGCCGTATTGAGGAGTGTATGTAATTATTAATGTATTGATATCCCTTACTCATGTCAAAATTGACACAGATGTGTATCAAATTATAAATTGAATTCTTCAGTTAACTTTAATTTAGAACATTTAATATCTGCATCTAGATATTTATGCAGAAAATATGCATGTAATTAATTAATCATCACACACATTTGTAAGTTTCAGTTCACTTCTTATACATTAATTAGAATGATATTAAAAATAAATGGCTAGTAAATATAAAAATCCTCAATAAAAATATACGACATGCTTCTGTTGCAAAAATCACATTTTGGCATTTCCCCTCCTTCGTTAAACTACAGTTAATAACATAAATGTTATCACAATTTAAAAAAAAAGGCAAAAAGTATATTAGGTACTCTCCTCGTATTTTTCACCATTGAAAACAAATTATTTAGTTGTTTGTTTTGTCTTTAATTTTTTAGAAGGCAAAATATTCAAAGAATTTTTATTTTAATACAGTACGGCTAATTTATAAGAATTAGTAATTCCAATATTCAAAACAAGTTTCACTTAAACAATAGTGTACTTATAAATAATAGCAACCACCAATATGCTTTCCTCTCTAAAAAAAAATATGCCTATTGTATGATTGCATCCAAAAAGAACAGATTTACTTACATTCAGATTAACCAAATAATCGACAAACAAAATCTCATATTATTAATTATTATCTCAATCTTTTTACAATTAATGAAAGAAAACATTATTTACTAAAGGCAAACAAAGCATTTAAAAAAGATTAAACTGTGACACATATTTATTTTGACTGAGAGATTTTTAGCAAAGTATTTCATCTATCATAAAATTTAAATGGATTGTAATAAAAACCTTTTAGCATTGCTAAAATAGTCAAAATAAAGCAAGAGAAATCATTCATTGTCAACTTTAACATTTTCAAAAATATATAGAGAATTTTCTAAAAATAAGAATATTTCCTTGAAGAGTTGGAGTGTAAAGTAGATTGAAGCCTGTCCATTAAAGTATGAGGTTTGGCTATCTTAATATATATCTGAGCACTCATAGCATATATGTGTGGAGATGGTGATCTGGACCAACTGATGATTGCTGGTTTAGCATGAAATACGCATGTTGGTGATTATTTTTTCAACATATATGTGTTCAAATGTGTCAGTGTTATGAGATAGTGTGGAGAGTGGTGGGTCATGTGAAAGTCTGTGCTCATATATCCTATATATTACATATATAAACACAGGTATATAATAAGCCTGTGTGTTTCAATTATTACATAGTAGAGATGTCTGCCCATCCCTTGTATATGTATTAAGTGGATTATGTCCTTACACGAAAAGTCAGATTGATCTTAGGTCAACATGGGTGTGACAAGAATCTCAGCCTCAGGATGGCCTTTGAGCATTTCATCATCAGATTTTCAATTGGATGGACGGTTGAAGAGTTGAGTGTGGAGTAGATTGAAGCCTGTCCATTAAAGTATGAGGTTTGGCTATCTTAATATATATCTGAGCACTCATGGCATATATGTGTAGAGATGGTGATCTGGACCAACTGATGATTTCTGGTTTAGCATGAAAGTACTATATTGGTGATTATTTATCTTTTCGACATATATGTGTTCGAGGGTATCAGTGTTATGAGATAGGGTGGAGAGTGGTGGGTCATGTGAAAGTCTGTGCTCATATACCCTATATATTAAATATTTATTATGGTCATCAATAAATGACATGAATTGTGGTGTTTATTTATTTGAACCTTACAATATATTGTTTCCTAATTATGAGTATATATCTCAATGTTTGAAATTTATTTGAATACATAATTTTTTAATTGGCAATTTTACAAAAAAAAAAAGAAGCTTGCTAGTACAAATAATGCCTTGTTAATTCATCATTGAAAGAATTAAAAACACATTCCCAGAAGAAGCCTAAACAGAATTGTCAATGAGCGAAAATATTTTGCATCTTCTTTGGTTTTATTTCAAGCCAGCCTAAAAAGCATTAGAATCAAACTATCTAAACGTTTATATCAAAGGAACTTTTTCTGTTTGTTTGACTTTCCAATGATTAAAAATTGAACAAAACATTGAATGACTAAGTTTTACTCATTTAAATTTTACAATCATTAATCTAAATCTATTTATAGTACAAGAAGTATGGTATTAAGATGATGAATATTATGTCATTTATGTCGCAAAAACACAATTCTGAAAATCATGCTTTAGAAATTGACGAAACTGTGAGATGTATCAAACAAAGTCAGGAATAGCTTTATCTTTCTTAAAATTAAAATTATACTCAAATATTTTATTTTGTACATTTGAAAATTTAAAAACTCATCCAATTTGTCTATATAAATAAAATCTAAGTACTGCCCAAATCTTTGTTTTATTAATTATTCCAAAGCTTGCTCTAAAATATATAAATGCTTTTATATAAATTTATATTAATATAAAAATACTTATGTAAACAGTGTTGGAAATCATATAAAATTTGTTAAACAAAATTGTTTCATTCAAATAGTAAACTATGATTTTATTATTATTCTTTTTGCTCTTCTGGAGATATATCCATAACTTTTAATGTCTAAGTTTTTCTTCTTACTTCATTAGACGCACTAATTTTACAAGTCCATAATACATTATTTAATAGCTACCTTTTCCCAGTCATTTCAAGTCCACTACCAATGCCCTTGATCTATGGATTCTTAATCTTTAGCAGTCATTATATTTTCAATATTGTTACAGTTTTTCAAATTTCAATGAATACCCCCATTAAGTGAGTTGTTTTATATAGTTTTGACAGTTGCTTTTATTGAAAGTATGCTATTACTATTTTTATTCACAAATATATTGCTCTCATTCAAAAACTAATACAGTATACTCCATTAAATAATATTAGAATACAAGTATAATTTAATGTACTTGGAAATTAGATGTAATTGCAGAGGATTTGAACACAGCTTTTCAAGCATCCTTCAGCTATTGATCTATCTTATACAACTGATATATATATATATATGAGTACACACATGTGAAAAAGGCAAATGATTCCCAATATACATAGTAGATTGAAACCTGTCCATTAAAGTTTGAAGATTTGCTATCTTAATATAAACTGAGCAGTGATTATATATATATGTGTGTGTAGGAGACAATGATTTGGACCAATTGATGAGTGCTACTCCTGCATGAGATATATATATTAGAGATCATTTATCTTTTCACATGTGTGTGATCATGGGTATTGGTTATATGAGATAGAGTCAATAACTGAAGGGTACTTGAAAGTCAGTGCTCAAATCTCCTACTATCATCTTATTAATATAATTTATCCATTACAAAAATGAGTTTAATCACCTAATTAAAACATTAGTAATGGACTTAAAATGATTTAAAAGTTTATATTAAATTGAACTCAAATTACATAGTATTTGGAAACTGAAGTAACACCTTTTCTCTGGTCTATGTATTCCAATTTTTTCATGGTCTCAAATTTCTATGCCCTTGCACACTTTTGATAACTCGTGAAGAATTAGTGGAATTTACAAATATCTCACCATCTTATGTATAAACATAGTTCAGCAATTGCTGTTAAAGTGTCATAGTTAAATTTGTTTAGATGGCATTTGGTATTTACTTCTCTTACAAACTAATTTTGATAGTTCAAAAGTTTTTATAAATATAAAGAAACAATTCAGTTGCAATATCTATCAAATTACATGTGAATTGATGCAACCATTAAACTTTAAAACATTCAATCCTTACATTAATTTATCTGGTCTAATAATTTTTTATTTTCAGGTCAAAATTTCTTATGAAAATAAGATAATATCAGCTCTTATGGATGACAAAAGTAATATCCTCTATGGATTAGATATTTTTGCCAATATGTATTGAAGTATAATTCTATAGTTTTAGTATAGTGGTGGAACAATAAACTTGAAAGCTAAAGATATCTGAATTGAAATTTAACCAGTCATTTTGGGTTGTCAAACATTATAAATGTCATCTTATAAATAGATTCAATTTTATTTAGAATATATAAAATATGGGATTTCTTAACTTATTCATTACTTTTAATTACTGTAACTAAGCATATTTTGAGGACATTACTAATCTGGTCTAAGCAATTTTATAATTTTTAATTTTTGGAAAATTGTATACCATTGATCAATTAATAATCAACTTATACTTTAGAAGTCATGAAAAAAACAAACATGCCCATAGAATCTTATTAAAAAAAAACTAAATACCTTGATGTTACCAAAACTGTCTATCATGGTTCATGATGTGAAGATTCACAATTGCCTTTTTTATATAAGAAACTATATCAAAAACAAAAAAATATATTACTGATCTAATTAACATTTAAGTCACATTTGATTTTGAGCTAGAAATATGGCTTGAGTGTGTATAGTTAAAAAGTTTCCTTAAAAACTACATAAAATTAACCTTCATATTTGTTCTTAGAAGAAATAATTTGAAAGATTTAATACTGAATATTTTATTTTTTACTGTCTACATAAAAATTGCCTCAAGTGGACTCTGTACCGGATTTCCATTTATGGTTTTTTTATACCATATTTGAAAATATTTATAGAATATTTATTATTACTTGATTTTTTTTTTTTTTTGCATTTCATGAAAACTTTAATCTATTCATAGTTACAAACATTTTGAATCACTTTCAACAATAAATATATTTATCTTTTAAAGAATTTTATTTCACTATGAAAACAAAATTGTCTTCTATTTTAACTAAGCTCTAACAATATAGAAAACCTTGGTGATGTTTAGTTAAAATGATATAATTCAAGTTTTGTGTTTATACAGATCATTATTTACAACTGTAGTTGAGAAACAGTGACGCCTTGTTTTGCATTTTATAGAGAGTAGCAAACAAATTTAAATTTTTTGTTGTTATCTTTGGAGAAAGATCTACCATGTTGCAGACTCTGTAATATATTTCTTCTTATGGTTTTTAATACAGTATTTGAAAATATTTGTAGAGTTTGCTGATATTTTGTTTTGCATTCCATGAAAACTATAATCTACTCATAGTTACAAACATTTTAAATCACTTTCAACAATAAACCTATTTATTGGTCCAATCAGTATAACTTGTTTATTAGATCAGAGAAATTTACTTTGTATGAATGTGAGACGGAATAAATCCACATTTTGTTTTTAAGTTGCATTTTGTTGTTTTTAGAAATTCTTATACAAACTATCAAGATAAAAGTCAGATGTCAGATAACCAGAATCATTTTTTGTATACCCTATTTGATTTTGTCAACACTCTTCTTATGAGTCTGACAACTTTTTATACTATGTAATTGTATCTTAATAGTACACTGTAAATACGTTTAAAAAGTTTATTTAGGATTATTAAATACCTGTTCAAATAACAATACTAAATCTGACATGAATGAAGTAAGATGCTTCTGCATTTATCTGATTCAAATTATTGATTTTAGTATTAGTGCTTTGATGCATTAAGAATTTTTGGATAATTATTATCTGTCAAATTTAACTGTTATCTTTGTGATCATAAAAACATTGGGTACTCCTACCTTCAAAAAGATTGCTTTCCTGTAGCAAAAAAATTGACAAATTATTTCTTATTATGTTTCAATCTTCTTTATTTTATAATTTACTCCAAAGTTATAGTGAGAAGCTATTTTAGATTTCAAATTATCAGAACTTGTTAAGTCATGAAATTATCTATTTTAAAAATCTGAAATTATTTCTAGTCAATATAATAACTGCCCAAAACATTTATTGAACAAAGTTAACAGCAAAAGTTTAACATCTTAAAGTTTAAATGATGGTAACTACTACTACAATTCTCACCAATAAAATCAAAAATTGATTTTGACTACTTTTGAATGTTGTATAACTTTATCAATTTATATAGAAAGTCTTTGTAAATATATATATATATAATTTTGTTATATTTAATTTTACTCAATAGTGCATTATATAATTGCTGTACTATTGATTTATTATTTAACTATATTCCTTATATTGCAAATATTGATAACTTTTAACCATCTATAGTAGAACAATTATAATTACAACATTCTTATTTTTGTTTCGTTTTATTTTTCAAATAACATCATCAATAATATTCTATCCCTTGGACAGATCCAGAGAGTAATCATATTATCAATCCATCCATTTTCCCATTTCATTCTCTTCATTGTCCAGAATTTCAATTCCATGTAACTCTTCTCATCTTTTATATCATCCAATAATGTCAACCTTTTTCATTCTTTTTTTTTTTTTGCTTCCATCCACCATTCCTTTCAAAATAGCTTTCATAAACTATATTTTCTTTTTAATATTTCTCTATATCATGTAATAAATCATAATTCATCTCACTTTCCAAGTAAAATAGTTTCACCAAAACTATTGAAATTCTGAAAGGAATTTCCATTATTTCTGTAAATAATTTTTTTAGTGTTTTATTTTTGTGAACAGATCTATATAAAGTTCATTTTTTGAATAAAGATATATATACTTCTTATGATTCAATTGAGATTATAGCAAATGGCAGAATTTACAATTTTTTTTTTTTTTTTTGAGAATGAAAATTTAAATTGAAAATTTTATAATAATTACAAACTTGTACCTTTTGGCAATTTTTCAGTTTTGAGAAAGAACAAAAAATTATATTTTATAATAAGTAAAATAGCAATTGGTCTCTAATTTCTAACATATTTATTACTTTTCTTAAATATTACTAGTATATTTTTATACTTTAAACATTTGTCATATAGTTGCATTTTTATATTGGACTATTTCCATCATTTTATATGAATATTGAATGTCTTTAGAAAAATTTAACTTCATTTAACTATTCCAAATACATTGCCAATAATTTTTTTTAGGCAAAGAAATAGAAAAATTATTAGTAAAGTTATATACCAATGTCTAAATGTTAAACAAATTCTACTTATTTGAAGAATAAAATAATAAATGATATTTCAAAAAGTCAAAAGAGAAATGTTAAAAATACAAGCCTACCAGTCTATCAATGTAAAATATTTACCAAGATAATTCCAATTCATCTATAGCGAACTTTGGATTTTAACCCAACCAAAGGAATAAACTAAATTTAAAAAATTGTTTTAGCAAAGTGGATTACATCTAAATATTGAGAGAAGATAGAGAAAGAACCATTAATTAATAGTTGCTATTAAGCTTTGAATTTGTAGATTATAAAAAGATAATTGGTTTTATAAGAATTTCTTCAGTGATTAAAGCTGTGCATTTTCAAGATAGAGATCTATAATATTGTCATTATTATGAAAAATATCTATTAAAATGCAATGGCAGTGATTAGATTATATGCCGACATTAAGAAGATTGACATTAAAAATTATGGTTGTCATGGTAATCATGCATCTCCCAAAAATGTTTTACAGCAGTTTTACAAAAAGTATTTTGTGGATTAAAATGGGAAGCTAAAGGAATAGAAGTACATAAAAAATATTAAAATCATTTATATTTTGCATATGGTATGGTTGTTTTTGTAAATAATGCTTCAGAGCTTCAGGAAATGTTGCAACAGTTATCAGATAAAAACAGGTAAATGCTAAAAAAAACAACAACTAATGTTCAATAGATTTTTTTCAGAAGACCACAGAGGTAGATAATCATAAATTAAAAGTTAACAACTACAAATATGGATACATATGAAAACATAATAGATGAATTTAATCATACAATTAAATTGGATTGAGTGTTTTCAGCAGAAATAACTTAATATTAATATATATATATATATGTCTAAAGCTTTTAATAGCTGAAACTTCAGATTACTCAACAATATATAGAAAGATGTATGTTAGGAACAAGAAAAAAAGATCAAAAGCAAAATACATGGGTGAGAGAATAAGAAAATGTCATTGAAAGAATTAAGAGAATAAAATGGAATGGACATGTTTCTAGATGAGATGATAATAGACAGACAGCTAAAGTTTTAAAGTGGATATTAAGATATTTCAGAAAACCTAGAAAGAGAGCACATGAGAGATGGATGGTTGAAATAAAAAGTTTTCTGGAGTAATGTAAAAAAGAGAAGCTATGGAATGGAGAAACTGGATTAAAGTTGGAGAGATCTTCATTGTGCAGTAGAAATAGTTGAAAAAGATGATGATAAAATAATTAAAAAAATTTCTGTGAATAATTTATTATATATACAAATATAGATCTTCATGATTCCTATTATAAAAAATGTATTCTGTGAAACATTTATTCAAAAATGTTTTCAATTTTTGAATTGATGTGAGGATAAGTACAATGTTTTGTAAAAATACTATGCCATTTATAAACTTTTTTGATTTATTTGCTGCCAGTGAACATTCAAACATTTAAATTTCAATGTTTCAACAATATTTATAAACCTATTTGTTGAGCTTTTTTGTGTATTACTTAATTTTGTAAAAAATCCATTATCATTTGATTGACTTCTATAAAAATAACAAAATGATTTATCATTAAGTGATGAAGTAATAATTATTGTTTTAAAAAATAGGAATAAAAACCTAAATATTTTTATAACCCTCATAAGTTTCACACAAATACGTGTACTACAGTTAAGTGTGTGCAAATGTGTTTGTGTTATTGGTCTATTGTTTTTGTAACATTCAAACTATTTACAAATTCTGTTAATTTGATTAATTGTTAATACCTTTCTGAAAATGGCAGATGAATACAATGGCAGATAGAAATTAGCACGTTACTTTTCACTTTGAGTTTGTTTCTGAACTGGGTGCTTCTTTTAATATTCTTTAGCTGATAAAAAGTAGTTAGTCAACAATCATCTTTGGCCACCAGAATTACTCATTCAATGAGTATTTATTAATTACTAAATAGATAATGCCTCTACTTGACTTAGTGAGAAAGTGTTGATGCATTGATATAACAGTAACATGATAAATCATTTACCACTAAAAAGTGAAGTACCACACCAAAATAGCTTTTATCTTATGGATAGCTTTTATTATTTCTTGTAAAATACTTTTAAGGATTTAATGTTTTTTTTTTTTGCTAAATATTAATATAATTAAAGAATTAATTATATTATATTTCACATAAACACAGTAATGTTTATATTGCATTTTACCAGCACTTCCATCATATACTATGAATATGGAAACTAGACATTCCTCAAAGTGCTTAGTCTTTATATTTTATTTATTATTATAGCTTCACATTTCTGCATTTTAGCACAATATAAACATAAATATTAATAATAACTATTAGAGTAGTAAACTGATAATTTTAAAATGTATTTATTTCAGAAAGTTTCAATATATTTAGTACTGGCCATATTTTGTTCAATATCATCACTTCCGGTTCATAATGGCCAGTCATACAAGGTCTTTACTTGCTTAAATTTGATGAGAATTAGGCGATACAAATCAAAACAAAAGATGGGGAGGAAGAGTAAAAAAAACCCAGAAGTCAAAGTGAGTATTACTAATGATAAAGATAATCTAAAGGATTTAGTTGATAGTAATTTGGAAGAAAATAAAAATGGCAAAGATAAAATGTCCGATAAGCCTAGGTTAAACGAATGTAAATTAGAAAAAATTAATGGCGATACTGAATTAAATAAATTTAGAGATGAAAGTGATGGTAATAGTATTAACATTAAACTGCAACCATTGCAAACAAAAAATCATGGGAGTAAGACTTCAGACATTGATAGAGAAAATACTAGAACAATACTTGATGGTGGCTCACATAATAATGTTGGATTAGAAAGATCAGAGTGGAAATATTAAAACATAGTAAGAGAAGGAAAATGGATAATGATGAAAGTTATGACTCGCCAAATGAGCGGAGTACACAAACTATTTCAATAAAACAAATCGCAGCTAGTTCAAAATTAATAAAAATAGTAAATGAATCGGATAATCAAAAAGAATTAATTAAAAAAGCAACAACAAATTTTGCTGAACTTAATGATAACGTTCCAGAAAATAAAAGCACAAATAAACTTACCACTAAATCTTTTGTTACTTTAAACTCTTATTGGAAAAATTTTTTTATAAGCTGCATGTCACCAAGTACATCAATTTTCAGTTTAGTTATGCAAACAAATGACACTACAGAGAACATGTGCTTGACAAACCAGATCTTAATGAATATTTAAAAGCACTCGATGCCCAGGAATTGATTAGCATGGTTAAATATACGGCCTTTTTTCCTGCTAGAGGGTTTGTTTCAATAGAATATTACAATAAAGAACAAAAAGAAAGAACAGAAAACTTAATTAAAGAAATACAAAAAAAAAATTTACTATGTAACAAAAGATCCAAACCCATTAATTTATGGAAGAATATTACACACTCCACAGAGTTTCAATACTGACTATTTTAAAATGCAGATAGGCAATTATGCCAAGGTAATAAATATGGATAGGGAAATGACGGCGGATGTAGCCTTTCAAATTCCATCAAATGCATGGAAGGTAGTGCTAAAGTTGAAGAAAGGTGTAATGAAAGAACAGCTTCCACATAGGTTATTAAAGTATTAAATGCCCATTTCCTTAGTTATAAGGGGTAGACCACCTTTGTGTTTTAGATGTGACAAAGTTGGTCATATAGCAGCGATGTGTGATATGGGGAATTGCATAAAGTGTAATAAATTCAACCAAATGAATCACCTATGTAATAATTTGCCTATAAAGACATGGGCTAATATAGTTAATAACAATAGAGAAGAGGATAAATTGTATGAACAACAGATATATAATGAAATTAATACAGATATATTAACTAATGCTGAGCATTTGTCAGTTGAACTTGACACACATGCTGATAGTAGTAAAACCTCTGAAGATGATTATGACACTGACTCATGGATGGAAAGTGTGGTGGAAGACAGGGATATCGTAACTCTATTGGTAGAATCTCTCAAACAACAAGTAAATAAAAAGGAATGCAGAAGAAAAACCAACATGGAAAATACAGTTGATGAGGGCAATAATGATAATAAGCAAGCAAATACTGATGTGCTAACATTGCCTATACAGGATAGAGAACCTTTAAATGATGATGTTAATAATGATAATAAGCAAGCAAATACTGATGTGCTAATACTGCATATTCAGGATAGAGAACCTTTAAATGATGATGTTAATGATAAGGAATATGATGAAAAAAAAACTAAATTAAAAGAGGATAATTTGTGGAGTAATAATATTCATATAAATTGACAAATCTTTTGCCAAATCATGAATAAATCACTAAATATAATATCAATTAATGTAAGAGGTATGAATGGAGGTGATAAAGCAGATAAGATTGTGAATTACATAGCATCTCAGAAATATTTTAATTGAAACAAAGATTAGTGACAAAACATCCCCATGGATTATTGAAAAACTCGCAAATAAAAATTTATTTTTGTACAAACATAACATGAAATCATCACAATGAGTGGCAGTGCTAATAAATATGAGCGCAGGTATAAGAAATATACAAATAATATTGTTGCAAGTAAACTATGTGGTGGGGTCCTTTGTCATTTTTGACCAGCTTCATTACCTAATTGCAGTGTACTCGATTTCTAAGGGTAATGATATACCTAATGTGATTCATAGTGTTCAGAATAAGTTGTTACAAAAGCCAAGTATTGTTGTGGTGGGAGGTGATTTTAATTGCTCTTACCAGAATATTCACAAACTCCTAGAACAGAAATTGGAAATGATTGCTGTGTACCCATTGAAAATGAAACATGGCAAAGATGCTTATTCATTTTTTAACAGTAGATACTCCTCACTGATTGATTTGTTCTTCGTATCCAGTGCTAAAGTTAAGGACTCATTTATTGATACCTCTTTGGTAGCCTTTTCGGACCACTTAAGAATACTTCTCCAGATAAAGAATTATAGTTTAATTAAAAATAAAAGCTATGCCTTTACTATAAAGAAGAACATTAGGAGTCAGATTATATGCCTTTACTATAAAGAAGAACCTTAGGAGTCAGATTTTCCTTTCGGTTGATCAGATTTCTAACATTATCATTGTGTTGAATTATTACAATCGGATTTCAAACCTGCCTCCATGTATTGCTTGGCATAAACTCAAAAAATTTATTTCAGACTTGTGCTCTGATAGTTTGAATAATATGATGTCCCAAAATCAAATGAAAAATAGAATTATAGAGATTAATAAAACAATGAGTGTCATTTCTGAATTGGGTGAAAATAAAGACCTGGTTGGTAAACTACAACAAGAATATAATAATATATATAGGAAAATGCATGAAGATACATATACATTAAGACTAAGGAAATTAATTCTGGGGCTTGGACAAATATTAAAACCAACCATTAATTATGCGAAAATTTATATACCTCACACAAATGGTATAGCATCTATGAAGACAATAGAAGATTCTCTAATATCAGGTGATGGGGTTGATGAATATATGGTTGAAAAACTGAAACAGACCATGGGTAATCGGGACATTGATGGTCATCAATATAGGATAATGACAAAGCAAACAGGGAAGGAATATATTTCGTGTCAAGAAATTACAGATGAAATTAATAGATTGAAAATGCAAACAGTATTGGCTAATGATGCGATCCCAGCATCAGTTTATAAACAAATCACTTATCTTATGATAGGGCCTATGTTAAAATATTTAATCAGATGTGCTTGCAAAGATTTGAATGGCCCAGCATAAATAAAAGAGTAATCTTTAGTGTTAAAAAAGAAAGGAACACATTAATATCTAAATTTGAAGACCTAAGAAATATATCGATTGAGGATATAGATTCTAAAATAGTGGCTAGAATCCTACAAAGAAAATTGTTTAAAAGTGTAAGTGATAAAATTTCAACAGCGCATCATGCTGTGAAAGGTAAGAGAGTGATAAATGCAGCTCTTAAAATATAAAAAGTTATCAAGTATGCCAAGGCCTTGAAGCTGACTCAGTACTTTGCATTGAAAATTGACTTTAAATCTGCATTTGACTTGGTTGACTGGGCTTATCTATTTAATGCTTTAAATGGGCTGATAAAAGATGATCAATATTTAATAAATGCAATAATTAATTATATTACTAATAATAAAATTTCTTATAAAAACTTTATGAGGAGGTCAGAGTTATTTATCCCTAGTAAAGGTATCCCACAGGGTTCTCCGTTGGCAGCACTCTTATTTGCTATTTATGTGGACCCTATGGTAAAGGAAATAGAAAAAATAATTAACGAAATCTACCTGCCCCATTTGGGAGTTTCAATAAAAGTAATGGCCTTTATAGATGACAATAATAATTTTTGAAAACAGCTATAATATTGATATAGTTATAAATAAGGTTAGAAAATTCCAACAGGCTACAGGATCAGTAGTACAGTTTGCTAAGTCAGCAGCTTGACAATTGGCAACAGGGAAAGGAATACCAAGTGAGTTTTTAGCTCAGCCTAAGTCTTTTCTTGGCCTCCCCTTTTACTTATCCAAAACTAAAATGAATCGTCAGTTAAATCAACTCGTAACAAAAAAAAATAGAAGAAAGAATTAATAGTTTTTCATATTTTAAACTCTATGAAGTGACTAGAACCAAGATTTTCAATGCAATTGCAATAGGAGTACTTAGTTATTATGGACCTTAGTTGAAACTTTACAACAAAACTATCCAAAAGATTATACAGATGGCAAAGAAGTTCATATGGGGGAAGAAATCTAGCCTCCTCTCAACCTCTGTACTCCAACAACCAATAGATAAAGGTGGGTTTAACTTAATCAATCCAAAAGCTTATGTTAATTTTATTACTGCCAGGGCATATTTGAATGTAATGAAGGATCAATCCTTTAGTCCTCCAATGGGAGATATAAGAATTTACAATGAAATAGGAGCTGAGAGAAGATCACATCTTGCAGACATGTTTATAACATACAAAGATTTACAAGATGATTTAAATGTCCAAAGTCTAGATGGAATAAAATATAAAGATTTAACAAAAAGGAGATTATCAAAATGAGAATGCCTGGTTGGGCTGTTCACTGAAAAGTGTTCTTAAAAAATTCCACTCATTATATACACCTCCATCATCCATGAAGTTTATTTTTAAGCTGATAAATGGAATCCTGCCGACTACCTCTTACCTTAATAAAAGGCTGGGGAGGGTGTTGGATGGGATGTGTATGTTTTGTAAGAAGAGAAAAGAAACATTTACACACCTGCCTGAGGAATGCCAGGCATTCAGGGATATGAGATCACAAGTCTTTCATATGCCAATAATAGACCTAAAGGATCTGATAAAAATATGTGATTAGGTTTAATCCGCATAATGCAATGGTTATAATCCATGCATTAAAAACAATATGGCTAATTAGATGTTCTTTGGTATTTGACAATAAAAAATTCAACTGGTTGAGAAAGCTGGAGAGAGATTGGAGTGATTACTTTAACCTATGTTTAAAATATTGGCCAAAGAATACTGTAGAATCATTGTGGGGAGGGTCTGCTCTATCCACATATGAAATATGATAGGTAAACATAATTTCCAGTCTAAGAATGTATTAGTAAGGTAAAGAAAGACAACATGTAAATCACTGAGGAAAATACCCTGAGTATTATGACAGTAGTTGAAGAAATGTTGTTAGAGGAACTTAATATAACCTTTGTAATTATGTAAATTTTTTTGGTTTTTTAATAAAGAATATTACTTTAAATAAAATAAAAATATTTTCTTCAATATGATTTATTTTAACTTACTGATATCATAATATACCATATACTCCTTAATTAGTACTTTACAATGCAATTTTAACATATGATTTATTTCTTCTTGCTTACAGTTTCAACTGCCCTGCAGTCATCTTCAGAGCTACAATATTTAAACATATACAATCATACATGAACATGAAAATGCTTTTCTTTCTTCTTTCTTAATATGCACCTATCTCATAACATCTATATGCAGGCAGTCAAAAGTAAAAAATTATGCATAAATATTTAAAAAAAGTTATATATTAGGTAAATATTGTTATTTTTTTTTTTCAATGAAACACTTTAAACCATTGCCAGAAATGCCGGAATGCAGTAAATGTTCTGTTCACAAACACTTCTGCACAAAACTGTTATTTGTACGTTAAAAATCGGAACCCAATTAAATGATTGGTACTATGACTAAAAGATAATACTTAATCATTACCAAATGTAGTTTATCACCGCCTGACACTCTTTTAACACGATTTATTTTAGCATTCAATTATTTTGAATTACAAAATAAATTTTAACTTTTAATGCCAATAATTTTTTTTTTGACAAAATGTTATATAATGAATATAAAAGTAGATAAATAGAACTTAAATATAATGATTGTCGATAAAGGTAAAACAGCGTTGAAATAGGCTACTGCAAAGCAAAAGCATGTTCAACAATTCCACACTGAGGCACAGGGGTAAAAGGGTTATCAGGTTTGATACTTAGCATGTGGTAAAAGTTTTTTTTCTTATTTTACCAAGTATCTAAGAAACTAATGTTGAATAGTTATCTGAGTTGGCAACAAATAAGCTAACCGGGAAAAAAACCTCAAAAACGAAATCTGATTATAAAGTGAACAAATATTTAGTTTTATCTGACCTGGATAAAGTGAACAAATATAAAAATCTGACCTGGATATAAACCTAGATTGTAGAGGCGGAACAACAATTGATCTATTTACCACCATAATTGTTATTATTTATCACAATACTGTTTTTTTTTTTTTTGCCAAAATATTACGCAATTAAATATAAAAATAAACACAAGAACAAGATCTGACCGATCTATTTTAGAGCCCGAGATAAGCTCTAAAATGCGCATTTTAAAATTATTGAAAAAGCTCATTAAATAATCTACTGAACAAACCAATAAATATAATACGAAAAATAAATAAAAATTAATATTATATATATTTGCAACACAAAATCTGATTTATTTGTGAGTGGGTGCCTGCAGGGCCGGTGCAAGAGTACCTGGCTCCCTGGTCAAAGTGCCTCTTATCTATATATCCTTATACATTCATAAGCATAGTCAAACATAACACAGCCAAATATAAACAGTTTTAAAATTAAAAAAAAATATTTACGTTTTTAATTATCAAACAATATTAAAATATTTTAAAAAATATGAAAAGTTTTTTCCTTAACTATATTAAATATCAATAATTCATAAACATAATTAACAATATCTCTACAATTAAAGTTACATACATACTACCATTTAATTTAAAAGGGATTTGAACTCAGACTTTCAAGCTCCGTACAGCAATCCACTCTATCTTATACAACCGATACACATGATCACTTACATGTGAAAAAGATAAATGATCTCTAATATCCGTATTTCATGCTAAACCAGCACACATCAGTTGGTGCAGATCATCATTTCCCACACACATGTATAATCAGTGCTCAATTTATATTAATATAGCTGGAGAAGATTGAAGCCTGTTTATTAAAGTTCGAAGATGTGCTATCTTAACATAAACTGAGCACTGATTATATATATATGTGTGGGTGGGGGAGAGATGATGATCTGGACCAACTAATGTACGTTGGTTCAGAAAAAAAGTATGTATATTGAAGATCATTTATTTTTTACACATGTATGTAGTCATATATATCACTTGTATAAAATGGAGTGGATAGCTATAGGGAGCTTGAAAATCTGAGTTCAAATCCTTTCTAAATTACATTAAGTTCAGTATAGATAATGTACTTGTATTTAAATATACTACAATTTAATTATTATTTTTTGTGTTTGATCTTGCAAATGTTTGAATTATTATATCAATGTAAAAAATTAGCCACAATTTCATGTTTAATTGATATCACTGCCAAACCAGTCAGTCTTTCTTGAGCCATGATTGGCCGAATGTATAAAAAAGTTGTTTCTAAAGAGGCTTCTAATACTGGTAATGTTGCAAATATTTGCAACATGATAAGTAAATAAATAAATTCAGAAGTGTTTGCTAATTTAAGTTGGCATATACATCTTTATCCTGTTTAGTATTTGGATTTTTATGTTAGGATTCTCAATATTGACCATCATCAATTTATACACACTATTTTAATTTACAACAAACTATTCACTATAATGGTGGTAAAAAAATTATTGGAGGCAATTTTGTAACACGGATGACATCATAGAATAGTTATTAAAGTCATCTCATCGAAAAGCAAAATAGCGACTTTCATGCTGAAGTTGTATGGCACATATTTTATTCATAAAACAACATTATAGTGCTGCATTCAACATTTTGATTATAAGTTTAAAATATGACTAATGAATGTACAGTACTTTATTTAATTTTTATCCAGTGTTTTTATGAGGTGATTAGTATTTGATTAATAACATATCCAAAGTAAATATTTTCATTGTTAAAAACAGGCAAAAACTCTATACGTATAGTGATTATGTGATGTTTATTTTCATTGTTAATGACTACACAAGCAAAACAAATAAAAAAGTTCATTTAGTACATAAATGTAAATCAACACATGCTGTAAAAAATAAAAAATTTGTTCAGCATAAAATTAAACATAAACAGTACTTATATTCGCTAAAGTATTCAGTCAATAAATTTTGAATTAAAATTTTTCTGTCAAATTAAAACTGCTGCCATTGCTAATCTGAAATATTTTCAGTAAAAAAAAAAAGGGTGAGTGGGTAAAGAGGATAAACTGGATTCAAATTTATATAATTAATATCAAAAATTACTAAATGTAAATCAAAAATAACACACTGTTTCTTCTATTTTAATTTATCTTGTAATTCTTTTCAGATATCCAAAGTAACAGAGACATTACCATACATGTAAAAAAAAATCAGTACAGAGGGGATAAAAAATTTCATTTGGCATACAACAAAAAAGAATATTTGGTCATATATACTATCAATATTAAATTTTAAATTGTGTACAGTGTCAATATTCACTAAAATTTCAGACAGTCAATTTTGGATTGGAATTTTTATAAATACTTATTTCAGTCCAATCGAAATTTAAATTGCATTTTTGGGGGAAAATGTGAGGTTGATTTTATGCAATTAACAATAAATTGTATATGATAAAAATGCAATAAAATAAAGTGAATAAATAGCCCATAATTCTGCCATAAAAATGCATTGCCTTATTTGACAAATTGTTAAGTTATTACAAAAGTATGGCTACTGTACTTGATAAAATAGTGACATAACATGCTCAAAAAATCCTGCTCCAGCTAATGTATTTGTTTATTTATATCAACATAGTATGCATTGTAACAAGTCTTAAATATTGATTACAACATGCAAACTCAGAATGCATTCGATTTTTTTCTTTTTTTAGTACACTGAATTTTTTTTTTTAAGTTGCTACAATTAAGCTTTTGTAATATATCAGACATTTATTTGGCTCTTGTTACAGTGAATTTAATATATATTGTGCCATTACAATTTAGTCACTAGCTAAATTTATAGTAATGTGCATGTAGAAAAGGTAAACCAAAAATCATCACAATTTTATATAACCATAAAAGAAGCTGTAGGGCATCCAAGTTCAAACCCTACCAGATCAAAATTCTAAAAGCTTTAAACCGAGAAAGAATGGGTCAACAATTACATGCTTTACTTGTTTGTGTGTTGATAGAAAGGTAATACACACATTTAAGCTATTTAATATTTAAATTTTCTGTTAAAAAGCAAAGTTATAATGCATACATATAGGCAATGTATGTGTAAATTATTTAATTGTTTTATATTTCAAATATTAAATATTTTAACTTTCTTTAAAACTAACCTATGCTTGATCAATTCTAATATTTTATTCTATACTTTTATTTTGCTTTTCTTTAATTATAATTGGGATTTAAAAGTTACAGATTTAATTAAATAATTGGGTTATAATTACTAAGCTAGCAATTATAGTATTTAAGGTTAGTTTATGAATGATTTGAAAGAATGAAGGATGTGTGTACATTACATACAAAATTTTACATTTCCTAAATATTGAAAGAAAAGGAAGTATTAAATCTGTTAAATTATTTTCTTTGTACAATTGTTTGTTAAAAGAGGAAATCTGTTTAATCAGATATCAATCTTTGTAGCAATTTTTTTTTGTAAATAATTGTTTTTCACTTTGGAAGCTTATAATGGGTCAGAACTATAATTTTTGAAATTGTCTTATCAAGATCTAAAGAAGGAAGCTCAAAGATTTGAAGTGTTACCTGGATGTTAAAAAGAAAAAAAAAACAAAAGAAAGGAAATAAGAATTGAGTCTATTTTTTTTTTTAAAACAAAAGTGTCTGGAAAAAGGATTAAACTTTTCAGTTGAAAAATACTTTGGTTGAAAATAAATTAGAGATCTAATTAAAACAAATTTGTCCAAAAATAGCAAGTGATGCTATCTCTGATTGGTTAAGGTAGCTAAAAATTGGATATAAAAAGCTGTCTTGAATTATTATTTATTATTGTGATTGATTCAGATTATTAAACTATCAAATTTGAATGTTGAAAATATAAGAAATGGCGGGCTAGAAAAATTATATGTATATCCCATTTGCCAGACCATCTGGAGGAAGCTGCACATCACATAGGAAAGAAAAGATGTGTCTAAAATAACATTCTACACCTTTCAACTGACCAGATAAATAAGATGTTTTTAATAGAAGGAAGAAAGCATTCACCTGCATTCAAAGAAGATGAATTAATCTACTGATAAATATTAATCATCAAGTCCAATTAATTGTTCCAACAACTGATTTTAAACTCAAGAAAATTTATAAATGTGAAAACAACTGCTGTATTTCATCCACATGCTTGACAGGAAGAGAAGAAAAATTAATATAATGATTTCCAAATTGTCCACTAAAGCAAATAACCTCAATAGAGTCATCATCATCAAATAGTTATACACCTCAAGAAAGAGATTGTTCCCACATAGTAGCTGCAGAAATATAGACAAGTTTGAACCCTTGGAAATTCGCCACAAACAAAAGATCGGTAATATGACTTTTTATATCTATTTTCTTTATGATATCAGTCTTAAGAAACATTTTAGCGATAAAGTGGTATATTTTATTTAAAGAACTTTTAAAGACTATTCAGATCGATTAAAACAAGAATGTCTTACTAATAATAACTTTGAGCTTCATAAATGACCTTGAAAGTATGAAAATTATTTGTTTATTAATTTTACAATATTAATGTGTAAAACAATTTTTTTTATGGTGTTATGATTTTAGTTTTAACTGATATATTATTATTATTTTGGTTTTTAATAATATTTTGTTATTATGGGATAAAACACGCACATACATAATAATATTTTTATATGTGTATAATTGGGAGTGAATGTGAAATAATGAGTAGTATTAGAATATTAGATTATTTTGTTTCAAGTTCAGTATAGATTTCAGCGCTTGGAAGAGAGGGGGAAGAAAATAATTTAAAACTTGTTTCTAAAACTTGCTCTTTCAATTCTACTAACATTTTTTTTTATTCTATTTACATGTTGGATTTTTAAAGTATGTGTGCTAATGAGCAGATAATATTTTTTTTAAATACTTTTCTCATGGAGTGAAAATCATGGTCAATGTGACGTCCAACTTAATACAAAATACATTTGAAGGGAAAGGGGGAGGAACGTGAAATTAATCTGAGGATTGTAATATAATCAATTATTACTATTATTATTCATGTCAATTTTCATATTATCTAGAAATTTTTATGTATATGTTAGAACTGTAGTAATAAATATTAGTTTGTTTTATTAAACGAGGTGTATATATTTCATTAATTGTAGTCTTTGTTAAGTGTGATTATTCATCATCATCAATGGTTGAATATTAGTTATTTAGGATATAAGTAAGTATGCTAAAATTAAGCAATAATTATGAATTTCTTTATAAAAATTAGTTTTATGTTTAGGCTTAGTCCTAGAGCTGTAGTTGAAACCCTTGTCATTATCGTTATTATTATCATCATCATCATCGTCATCAACGTTTTAATTAATGAGCTGTTTAACTGTTTAAAGGCCATAAATAAATATTGATTTTATAATATTTAGTGATTTCTTAGTATTATTATAACCACATCCCATCATCTATTTCATGCAAGGATGAGTGAATTGCCATCCTAAATTAGTTATATATAATCTGAGCTAGTGAACTTATAAAAATATTGAAACACATTTGTTATGTTAAGATCTGAGAAATGATTTATGTCTAGTATACTCCACTTTGGTTTAAAGATGTTTTACTTTTACCTAAATATTAGTGCTTATAGTGATATGGCTCAAAAAGCAAAATCTTCCATTTTATTATAAATAAAGTACCAAGAAGGGATTCAAACCCGGTACATGTGAAAGGTTATCATATATAAACGTGTCTAGATTCAGATAATCTAGTGGCGCCCTGCTAGACCATATTCACTTAGTATTTGTGTAAACATGCACTTAACATCAAACCAAGAAATGAAAGTGGATAAAACCTACTGCCTGTATACCTGAGTTATATTTTATTGAATTACTAGTGTACTCACTTCACGTGATTACCATAATACTTGTTATAATACTTATTAATAATTTGCTCATAATTTACTTAATATCTTGATATTTGAACTCCTTCACTTATATGGTAATAGTTATATTGTAACCATCTATAATTATTTGAGCGACCTTTAATTATGTTACAATGGCGCCCAATGTGGGGCCTGATATTTTACCATATACCTGAAAAAGAGAGTCTATAGAATGATGGGAGATGTGTGGTTAAAAATAGAGAAATTTTTTTTAGTAAATTTTTTTTTTTTTTTCTTTTCAGTAAAAATTTTTTTTGTCTTACAAAATTTTCTTGGCCAAACAGTCTTATTTTAGATGATGATGTTTAATATGATTTAATTTTTTATTGATGATGATAAAATGGGTACAGCCATAAAACAGCTTCATTTTTTTTTATCAATTTTGAAAATAGAGATGAATATCACAACTTAAGACAAAGGTGAAATAAATAATAGATTTTTTTTTGTGGAACATTAAAATAATTTATTGCCAGATAGGATAGGCATAGTAATAGTGATGAATTATGGAATAGTAGTCTCATGTGTGTTTGGGGAGTTCATTTTGTAAAAAGTCTATGATTTTAGAGGTTTGATTGGATGGTTGATCGTTGGAGTTTGGTTGGTTAGATTGCAGTTTTGATGATGAGTGAGGAGTTTTGTCATTGCCTTGAGAATGCTATGTATTTCGTGTAACTTATGAATGATCAAACCCATTCACTGCTCCAACCCAATTTATATGTTATCTTTATTTTATCATGAAGCAGTTAACACCAGACCTGCCATGATATCAGCCTATAAGTCTCCAAGAGAGAGAGCATGGCATAGTTTTCCAATCCAGTTATATGTTATTCTTATGTTATCATGAAGCAGTTAACAGCAGTCCTGCCATGATATCAGCCTATAAGTCTCCAAGAGAGAGAGAGCAAGGTTTCGTTTTTGTATTCTATAATAAGCAGGGCATTCCTTGATACTTGCCACATAAGACTCCAAGAGAGAGAGCAAGGCATTGTTTATCTATTTTAGCCCCTAAGACTTAATACATCTTTTATTGCAACAGAGTTTGCTTCATTTAATCAAGGGTTGTGGTAGTTAATAGTGATCGAATTGGGATGATCTTCTGAGTGCTCGTGATGCATTGTGTGATTATAGTGCTGTGACTGAATTCTTTTATTTATCTCAAGATTGTGAACTGCTAGTCATTCTGTGGACTGTCAATATCTGTCGGATTTCTGGGAGAATGGATGAATGTATAATTTGGGCTATTACAAACAGACATGCACTATATAGATTATTGTTGTGTAGTTCATTAAATAAGGATATCAAAATTTTTTTTTTGTTGTATTTGTAAATGCATAATAAGGTGAAAATCAAATCAGTCAGTTGGTCAGAATAGGTGTCAGACAGGGAGAAGATGTGTGGATTTTTGATGGTCAGGGAAGTACAGATGGGATATATATAGTTTTATAACATGAGTGAACTAAATTATAGTATGGAAGAGGTTATGGAAGAGGAGGGTGGGCCAGGCTCAGATAGCAAAGATAGCACCATCAGACATGGACATGATAATGCAGATGCTCAGAAGTATGAGAGAGGAGAGTAAGCAAAGTATGATAAATCTAGAACAAAAGATGGAGATGTTCAAAAGTCTAAGAGAAGATAATAAGCACAATATAGAAAGTATGCTAGAAGATAATAGAATCTGGAGAGAAAGTTTAAGAGATGATAAAAAAGGCATAGAAAGTGTAGAAAGTTTAAAAAAAGAGGATAAGAGGAGTGAAGATGAATTAAAAGAAAATATCAATAGCTCTGTTGAAAACAACAATAAAATTCCTATAGCTTTGGGAAATAAAATAGAGAAACATGGGAAAAGTCCCTCAATTCCTGGAGTTAATAATCTTTATAAAGAAGAGGATGGAGAGGTTGTAATGGGATTAGAAGTTACCGTAAAAGTAAAGGGGATAATAACAAGTACTGAAGAGTTTCAGATTCGAATAAAGAAGGAAGCACTATCAGGTATAAAATTGACCAGACTGATGAAAGATTGTATGTATCAAAACATACAAGAAGATTATAACAAATCCAAAAGAAATAAGGAAAGTCTGGAACAAAAGGTTTGTCGTTCTGTGAAAAGTCTAAGAGAGGATAGCAAAAAGAGTGCAGAAAGTATAATAGAAGGTAGTCAAAGATTAGAAGATAATGCTGAAACCTCTTTAGAAGATAGAGCAGGAGAGATGGGTGAATATGTTAGACTTGTAAAACGGAAAGGTAGTCAGAGCTTACCAGTTTTAAAAGATAATCTGGATAGTCCGACCACTGATAATAAAGAAAATAATGTAAAGTTAGATACACTGATAGAGAATAGGCTCCAAGAAGTAGAAAGGCCAATAGTAGCCATAATACCAAATCTCCCAGTAAAGAAAGTAAATGAGATGATGACCAAAGAGCAGATTGGGATAGATCATGAAGTGAAAAGAAGGAAAAGAGAGTTGGAGGAAAAACTTCATGCATCCGATAAGATGATTGATTTAAGAGAGGCAATAAGGGAGATGAAACCAGTTATTTTAGAAAGAGAGCAAAAGTTTCAACAGTCTGTAGTTCTCAATCTAGTAACTAACCAGCATGTGTGGTTTTAAAAATCTGTCTTCTCAAATAGATTGGAGATACCTTATATATGGTATAGAGAGACAATCTCTCTGAAAAATGTAAATGTCCAAATCTCTCTGAAAAATTCAACTGCTCTGGAAAAGTCAAAAATAAGTTATATCTAATTCAGAGAGGCCATCTCTCTGAAAAATGTAAATGTCCAGTGTGTATCAGACAGAGAATCAATCAATCTGAAAAATTTAAATGCTCTGGAAAAGTTAAATGTGCCTTATATATGGTACAAAGAGTCAACCTTTTTAGAAAATTTAAAAATAAATTATATATGGCACAGAGAATCAATCTCTCTGGAAGATTTAAGGATGAATAATATCTGGTATAGAAAGCCAATCTCTCTGAAGAGTTTAAATGTCCATTATATATGGTACAAAGAATCCACCTTTCTAGAAAATTTAGAAATAAATTATGTATGGTATAGAGAGTCAATCTCTCTAAAGAACTTCAAGGCATATTACATAAGGTACCAAGAGTCCATATTTCTAAATGGAGTTAGTAATAGGAGGTTATATAAAATAAAACCTCCAGATATGTTTTATAAATATCCAGTCAAGATGAAAAATGGAAATATTAAAAAGGGACTGGATGTACAGGTGCATTTTTATGCAGACCACAATATGGTTTGAAAAGAAAAAGCCATTCCAAATTACCAAGAAAATAGGGGAGAATGCCTTTATGCTTGCTGCTCTTGATGGGAATAAGGGGACCTATAATGCTAGGAGTTTGATCCCTTATACTTCAGCAGAATAGCCTGGCAAAGAGCTCCAAATAAATTACTTTTAGGTTTTCTAATAAAAAATATATTTACCAGTAGTTAATTTTTTTTTATATATATATTATAAGTGTTTATTATTATTAGTGTATTTATTAGTTAGGATTTTTTTTTAAAAATACAGTTGAAACAAAAGTGCTGATGATTTTATCCGAAGGGGGAGAAAGTTGTGCCATTACAATTTAGTCACTAGCTAAATTTATAGTAATGTGCATGTAGAAAAGGTAAACCAAAAATCATCATCACAATTTTATATAACCATAAAAGAAGCTGTAGGGCATCCAAGTTCAAACCCTACCAGATCAAAATTCTAAAAGCTTTAAACCGAGAAAGAATGGGTCAACAATTACATGCTTTACTTGTTTGTGTGTTGATAGAAAGGTAATACACACATTTAAGCTATTTAATATTTAAATTTTCTGTTAAAAAGCAAAGTTATAATGCATACATATAGGCAATGTATGTGTAAATTATTTAATTGTTTTATATTTCAAATATTAAATATTTTAACTTTCTTTAAAACTAACCTATGCTTGATCAATTCTAATATTTTATTCTATACTTTTATTTTGCTTTTCTTTAATTATAATTGGGATTTAAAAGTTACAGATTTAATTAAATAATTGGGTTATAATTACTAAGCTAGCAATTATAGTATTTAAGGTTAGTTTATGAATGATTTGAAAGAATGAAGGATGTGTGTACATTACATACAAAATTTTACATTTCCTAAATATTGAAAGAAAAGGAAGTATTATATCTGTTAAATTATTTTCTTTGTACAATTGTTTGTTAAAAGAGGAAATCTGTTTAATCAGATATCAATCTTTGTAGCAATTTTTTTTTGTAAATAATTGTTTTTCACTTTGGAAGCTTATAATGGGTCAGAACTATAATTTTTGAAATTGTCTTATCAAGATCTAAAGAAGGAAGCTCAAAGATTTGAAGTGTTACCTGGATGTTAAAAAGAAAAAAAACAAAAGAAAGGAAATAAGAATTGAGTCTATTTTTTTTTTTAAAACAAAAGTGTCTGGAAAAAGGATTAAACTTTTCAGTTGAAAAATACTTTGGTTGAAAATAAATTAGAGATCTAATTAAAACAAATTTGTCCAAAAATAGCAAGTGATGCTATCTCTGATTGGTTAAGGTAGCTAAAAATTGGATATAAAAAGCTGTCTTGAATTATTATTTATTATTGTGATTGATTCAGATTATTAAACTATCAAATTTGAATGTTGAAAATATAAGAAATGGCGGGCTAGAAAAATTATATGTATATCCCATTTGCCGGACCATCTGGAGGAAGCTGGCGGGCTAGAAAAATTATATGTATATCCCATTTGCCGGACCATCTGGAGGAAGCTGCACATCACATAGGAAAGAAAAGATGTGTCTAAAATAACATTCTACACCTTTCAACTGACCAGATAAATAAGATGTTTTTAATAGAAGGAAGAAAGCATTCACCTGCATTCAAAGAAGATGAATTAATCTACTGATAAATATTAATCATCAAGTCCAATTAATTGTTCCAACAACTGATTTTAAACTCAAGAAAATTTATAAATGTGAAAACAACTGCTGTATTTCATCCACATGCTTGACAGGAAGAGAAGAAAAATTAATATAATGATTTCCAAATTGTCCACTAAAGCAAATAACCTCAATAGAGTCATCATCATCAAATAGTTATACACCTCAAGAAAGAGATTGTTCCCACATAGTAGCTGCAGAAATATAGACAAGTTTGAACCCTTGGAAATTCACCACAAACAAAAGATCGGTAATATGACTTTTTATATCTATTTTCTTTATGATATCAGTCTTAAGAAACATTTTAGCGATAAAGTGGTATATTTTATTTAAAGAACTTTTAAAGACTATTCAGATCGATTAAAACAAGAATGTCTTACTAATAATAACTTTGAGCTTCATAAATGACCTTGAAAGTATGAAAATTATTTGTTTATTAATTTTACAATATTAATGTGTAAAACAATTTTTTTTAATGGTGTTATGATTTTAGTTTTAACTGATATATTATTATTATTTTGGTTTTTAATAATATTTTGTTATTATGGGATAAAACACGCACATACATAATAATATTTTTATATGTGTATAATTGGGAGTGAATGTGAAATAATGAGTAGTATTAGAATATTAGATTATTTTGTTTCAAGTTCAGTATAGATTTCAGCGCTTGGAAGAGAGGGGGAAGAAAATAATTTAAAACTTGTTTCTAAAACTTGCTCTTTCAATTCTACTAACATTTTTTTTTTATTCTATTTACATGTTGGATTTTTAAAGTATGTGTGCTAATGAGCAGATAATATTTTTTTTTAAATACTTTTCTCATGGAGTGAAAATCATGGTCAATGTGACGTCCAACTTAATACAAAATACATTTGAAGGGAAAGGGGGAGGAACGTGAAATTAATCTGAGGATTGTAATATAATCAATTATTACTATTATTATTCATGTCAATTTTCATATTATCTAGAAATTTTTATGTATATGTTAGAACTGTAGTAATAAATATTAGTTTGTTTTATTAAACGAGGCGTATATATTTCATTAATTGTAGTCTTTGTTAAGTGTGATTATTCATCATCATCAATGGTTGAATATTAGTTATTTAGGATATAAGTAAGTATGCTAAAATTAAGCAATAATTATGAATTTCTTTATAAAAATTAGTTTTATGTTTAGGCTTAGTCCTAGAGCTGTAGTTGAAACCCTTGTCATTATCGTTATTATTATCATCATCATCATCGTCATCAACGTTTTAATTAATGAGCTGTTTAACTGTTTAAAGGCCATAAATAAATATTGATTTTATAATATTTAGTGATTTCTTAGTATTATTATAACCACATCCCATCATCTATTTCATGCAAGGATGAGTGAATTGCCATCCTAAATTAGTTATATATAATCTGAGCTAGTGAACTTATAAAAATATTGAAACACATTTGTTATGTTAAGATCTGAGAAATGATTTATGTCTAGTATACTCCACTTTGGTTTAAAGATGTTTTACTTTTACCTAAATATTAGTGCTTATAGTGATATGGCTCAAAAAGCAAAATCTTCCATTTTATTATAAATAAAGTACCAAGAAGGGATTCAAACCCGGTACATGTGAAAGGTTATCATATATAACCGTGTCTAGATTCAGATAATCTAGTGGCGCCCTGCTAGACCATATTCACTTAGTATTTGTGTAAACATGCACTTAACATCAAACCAAGAAATGAAAGTGGATAAAACCTACTGCCTGTATACCTGAGCTATATTTTATTGAATTACTAGTGTACTCACTTCACGTGATTACCATAATACTTGTTATAATACTTATTAATAATTTGCTCATAATTTACTTAATATCTTGATATTTGAACTCCTTCACTTATATGGTAATAGTTATATTGTAACCATCTATAATTATTTGAGCGACCTTTAATTATGTTACAATATATATACACCCTTTAAGCATATCATATATATGCACTAATATGCTCAAAATATTTACTATATTTATATCAAAATACTAAGGGTTAATTACCTTTGATTGTTTGCAATATTTTATTATATAAATGCAGTATAAATTTTGAGTATTTTGGTGTGTGTATATATATATATAGAATATATAATGAGTATGGTATATATATGGATTGTGTACAATGCATGTGTAGTACACGAGTATTTGATGAATTTATATATATGTAACGATATAAAAATGAGTGTTTATAAGGAGATATAATGTTAAGTTGTTTGTTTTATGTGATAAATTAATTGTGTATTTTTTATATATCTTATAGCTCTGAAAAAAATTGCTGGTCAATCAAAACAGTTAGATTGATGAGGCTTAATAAGATAAGCAATGTAAAAGTAATAAAGAAAAATGGATTTGTTATAATTTTTTATAATTTTATCAATGTATATAGAAGAATACAAATTAAAACACTAAACATCACATGATCACTATCTCTTATACTAGCACATAATTGTTATTAAACAAAGCAAAACTATCCATGCAGTTGTGCCACCCTGTGCCAACCAGAGTAATCAATGGATGCCAGAAGATTTGTACATAAAATTCCTATCTAGTGCCTACTCATCCAATATCCCCAGAGTAGTTTCTGGATTGTGGCCTTTGTCAGCAAGAAGCCTTGGATCTGAGAGCACTGCACCTAGATCTTAGGATCTAATGCACAAGCCTTCTGGCATTCTTTGATTACTCTGGTTGGCACAGGGTGGCACTACTGTCTGGAAAGTTTTGCCTTGTTTAATAACAATTATGTGCCAGCATAAGAGATGGTGATCATGTGATGTTTTGTGGTGTAACACCAATCCTGCCTAATAGGATAGTGGTGGCTATGGTTGTTAAAGAGCCAAAGACACCAAAATGTACGGGTGCTGAACTGAGTTCAGACCCATATGACTATATAAGCTATTGAGCATAGATTAAAAATATTATTGTTTTTAATTTCATTCTCATAGTTTTGTAGGTAAGTAGAGATAAAAGGTGGCTGCTGGAGGGTTGCAATAGGTCCTAAGATCTGGGTGCAGTGCTCTCAGATCCAAGGCTCCTCATTGACGAAGGCCACTAGCCAGAAACTAGTCTGGATATATTGGATGAGTAGGCACTAGATAGGGATTTTATGCACAAGCCTTCTGGCATTCTTTGATTACTCTGGTTGGCACAGGGTGGCACTACTGTATAGAAAGTTTTGTTTTGTTTAATAACAATTATGTGCCAGCATAAGAGATGGTGATCATGTGATGTTTAGTGGTGTAACACCAATCCTGCCTAATAGGATAGTGGTGGCTATGGTTATTAAAGAGCCAAAGACACCAAAATGTATGGGTAATGAACTGAGTTCAGACACATATGACTATATAAGCTATTGAGCTTAGATTGAAAATATTATTGTGTTTTCCAATTTCATTCTTATAGTTTTGTAGTTAAGTAGAGATAAAAGCTGGCTGCTGGAGGGTTGCATTAGATCCTAAGATCTAGGTGCAGTGCTTTCAGATCCTAGGCTCCTCACTGATGAAGGCCATAAGCCAGAAACTAGTCTGGGGATATTGGATGAGTAGACACTAGATAGGGATTTTATGCACAAGCCTTCTGGCATCTATTGATTACTCTGGTTGGCACAGGGTGACACTACTGTATGGAGAGTTTTGCCTTGTTTAAGAATACAAATTTTTTATTTTCTTTGTAGTAAAATATAAATTTACTTATTTCAGTTTGTAGACCATTAACTTGTTTTTTCATTAAATGAGAGAATTTTCTTAGCATTTTCATTGAATTTTTATTTTCTTATATCCGAAGCAGTACAATTATTTTATGTGACTTTACTTTTTGATCCATAATTTCAAGATTAATATAATCTCATCTTTTTTTAATAGACATGTTAAGATGACTGATTGACATCTTTATAATATAGTGTTTATACTATTTTCATGCTCTGAATGGATTATTGGTTGACTTTGAAGTTCAAGATCTATGGGCCATCACTGCACTCTGTAACTTCAAATGCTTGACCTTCTTTTAAAATTCCAAGCAACAAACTATTTTCTTGATTATTATTTTTGATTTTCATTAGTTTATTAAAGTGTTTATAGTATTTTCAACAAACTTATAAAAGGCTGAAACTTCATTTTGATGTCATCAATCATTAAAAAACTTAACATTTTAAATTTTATGTGGATTTTATCACTGCAGGCCTCATCTCATCCCATGGCGACAATCCACCAGGCAGATAGTTTATAAAAACATTTAATGAAATAAAAAGGTTTGTTTAAAACAAAACATCATCAAGAACAAAAACACCATTGCTGTTTCTAAAACATATTTAATGAATATAATCATTTAATTCATTTGTATATAAATCAGATTAGTTTTTATTTATTTATATTTACTCACTTTTCACTCTAATTTAAAATTAGTATTATTTATTGTTTATTTAAATTACGCTAATAGTATTTACAATGTAAAAAAAAAACTAGCCATTTACTGTTATGAACATTAATAATTATATAATTTAAAATAAAAATATTAATGATTGAATTTCTTATTGTTTACTGGATTCATCATTATCTTGCATACATTTTTAATAGTTACAATACTATGTTTTAAAATAATGTTAAATGTACCCCATCACACAATTACTAAAAACGATGTTTAACTTTTATTGCATGGCTCAAGCATTATATTATTTTGATCTAAATATATACATCTTTGACAGAAAAGAAACATCTATGCAAACAGATATGTACGTTAAAATAATTAAAATACATTAAGTACAATATGAAAATAATATGCTTACTAAATATTATAACATCTTATAATTGAATTAGATTTTACTTTCAGTATACATTATTATAACATCTTATAATTGAATTAGATTTTACTTTCAGTATACATTACTAAAACATCACATGATCATCATTTCTTATGTGTACACAAGCCAATAAAACAGTAACAACTTCTCGATTTAGTAGAGCCACCCAGTGCAAGCCATAGTAATCAATGAATGCTAGAAAGTTTGTGCACCAAAATTGTTATCCTGTATGTATCCATCCAATATTCTAGTGTTCTCATATCCAAGATTCTTCATTGATGAAGGTCACAAGTTAGAACCTAATCTGAATATATTAGATGAGTAGACACTAGATAAAGATTTTGATGCCCAAACCTACTAAGCATTCATTGATTATTATGGCTTGCACTGGATGGCACTACTGTATGGAGAGTTGCTACAGTTTACATATTTTTTATAATGTCAATGTTTATTACGTAATCAAATAGTTCCTTGATCAGAAGGTCAAGTGATATTGGGGTACCAAAAATGACAGAATTATGGCATTATTTGGAAAATTTTTAGCTCTTGCATTTATTACACTATCACTGTACCAATTCATGAAATACTTCATTTATGTTTATGATTTGATTATAAGCTTAAAATGCTAATTTGTAATTTTGGTAGCTGATCATTTTTGGTACAGTAATGTACACATAGAGCCAGCCCAAGGAGGTGTGAAATTGCAAGCATAAGGTCTTGTGTTTCTAAAGGCCTTCATTGATGTCTGATTCTATAAAATTAAAATGGTTTCATTTTCTTTTTTTGGTTTTAATCTGAATGTACATATATTTGAATATTATCACACAATTAGTGCACATTTGATGTTGACCAGTTCAAGGTAAGATTGGATTCTTTGAGTCAATCACTACACATGCAGATAGCTAATGATGACTAGTGAGAAAAGTAAAAACCACTGTACTTGTATTGTTACAGTTGATTATACATCATAAATATTTATTATGGGATGTGAAAATAAATTATTGAACTTTACTGAATAATATAATTAGGAATATATGTATTATTCAGACAAAGGAAAACATGATTTTTATTATTGTTATAATCATATTATTAAAAAAAGTGAATTGTAAGTATATATATTGTTTACTTTATTTATTTATTTATTGCATTATTCTATACTTCTTGTAGTGTTTATAATATTCTTTTTAGACAATTTTACAAAATGACTAGTAGATATAGAAAGCAGGAAGACAGTATATGTGTGGCTCTGATAAATTGGAAAAAAAAGAAAGAGAAGAAATTGCAGAAAAACAGAGGAAATCCCTTGCAAAATTTTAAAAAACTGAAAACATGACAAACTGAAGAAATGCATAATTCACAATTATTAGAAGATCAAACTTATGAAAATGAAATTTCACTGTGTGACATCCATGAAAATAATCCTGACCATCATCAGATCTAATCTTAATGAAAAGGTAAATGATGATAAGAAAATTGAAGAATGAAAAGATAATCATAAAGCAGAGGGAAACATACAGATTGGAGGATTTTTTATTGACATTGAACAAAAAACAAAATGAATTAGTCTGAGAATCACAGCTTCAAAAGAATCAACAAAGTGACAAGGATGAAAATGTTGATATCAATGATCTTGGTACTTGGCCTGAAATTATAACTGATAAATTTAGAATGGCTATCTTACAAAATGGCATGACACAAGTTAAAAAAACTACAATTTCCTGAAAGATAAAAAATAGCAGAAGTTTTTCTGAAAATTATTATTTAAGAAAATTAACAAATTGAGAACATCAAGAACAAAGATGGTTACTGTACTCAAAGCAAAAAAATGCCACATTGTGTTATGTGTGTAAGTCATTCTCTTCAAATACCATTTTTCTGTGTTTAACTGGACTTAATAAATGGGAACATTTAAATTCACAATTACAAAGTCATGAAAGATCAGAATATCATTTACAAGCTATGTACAAATTGTTACAATTTGAAAAGAATTTGAATCTGGAAAACACTATTGATAAAGAACATAAAAAATAATTAAAACTGAAACACAACATTTAAAATGTGTTTGTGAATGAATAGTGACTGCAATTTTATATTTACCTGAGCATAATTTGGTGTTTGGGGGAAGTAGTAATGCTTTATATAAATCACACAATGGTAATTTCTTATATCTCATAGAATTACTTGCAAGATTTGACCCAATCATGAAACAACATTTAAATCCTTGTGTGGAATCAGCATCACACTCCTGTTTATCTCAAAGTATATAAGATGAACGGATTTCTTCTTTGGTTGAAAAAGTTAGAAAATAAATACTAAATCAAATTAAGAAAGATAAGTACTTCATAATTTTATTAGATTGCACTCCAGATGTAAACCATCTAAAACAATTATCTGTTATTTTAAGATATGTTAATGTAGATGACTCTGAAAGTGATATGAGTACACAAGAATGATTTATTTGTTTTGAAACAATAAAAGTCTCAATAGGAAAAGGGTTATCAGCCAAAACTGAAAGCATATTAGAAAAGGAGGAATTAGATTTAGATAACTGCCAAGGAGTGGTATGATAATGGGAATGAATATGAGAGGTTTATATAAACGTGTGTAAGCACTTATCCTGCAAAAGAATTCTAAAGCACAATATATGCCTTGTGGAAATCATAATTTGAGTTTAGTTCTTGAAGACATTTCAAAATCATCTTCTCTGGCAAATTCATTTTTTAGGACCTTACAAAGCATATATAATATTTTTGCTAGTTCTGTGATATGCTGGACTATATTAAAAGAGCATGTCAAGCATCTTACTCCTAAACCACTGTCAGAAACAATATTGCATCAAAAGTGTGTAATCTGTGAGATACCAAGTATCACAATTTTCTCTGGTTTTGAAATACCTTTATGGACATGAAAATGAAATCCAATCAATCAAAAATAAACTTCATTGGAATTTTTATTAAATTTGGTCATTTGGTATGACATATTGAATGAATTAAATATTGTGAGCAAGATATTTCAAAATTTCAATATAGATATCGTATTGCAAATTCACATTTAAAAGACCTTTTAAAGTTTTTTGAAAAGTATCATGAATTGGGATTAAAATTTTCTTTAATAACTGCAAAGGAGATAACTAAAGGAATGAAAGCGACATCTGAATTTAAGAATTAAAGAACTGGATGAAAAACAAAACAATTTTGGTATTAAGGAACCAATCAGCCAATTTCATCTGGAAAATAATATTTCCAAATTCAATATTTTCTAGTCATTATCGATTGTGTGATTATTTCTTTAAGAAAAGATTCAAAATTTATGACTAGACATTATACGGCTTTTATATAATTCAAATAATATTCAAAAACTGACTGAAGATGATCTTCTTAAATGTTGCAAAGACCTAAATGTGACCTTGCAAGAGGATATTGATTGCATTGATTTATTTACTGAAATCAAAATTTGTCGTCAACTTTTGCCTTCCAGGATCACAATATTACAATATTTATTTTAAAATAATTTACAAAATTTGAATACAACTCAAATAATAATTGTCTTGAAAATTACAATATTTATTTAAAAATAATTAACAAAATTAGGATACAATTCAAATAATAATTGTTCTGAAAATTATACTTATTTTACCAATTACTATTTCACCTGCAGAAAAATCTTTCTCAAGATTGAAAATAATAAAAAATTATTAGTCAAGAACGATTTACTTCCTTAGCCATTTTATCTGTAGAATCCGAATTAGCCAAAAAACTAAATTATGATGATATTATCAACGAATTTGCTATAAAACATGTAAGAAAATGAAACTATAATCGCATATTATAACCTTATTCTAGTAAGTCGCATACCAAATCATATTTTATATGTATATGAAGCAATTAATTTTGTTATTGAGGTTATTAACGATTTTTTGTGTGATTAAAATATTAATTTTATTAAAATAATTTAATTATTTATGATTTTCTTATACTCCTTATTATACCAATTTGTGTAATGTAATAAATATCAAAATGCAATAAATTATTATTTTGTTGTACAAAATTTATTTCAAGGCCCTTCAAGTTAAATTTGCACCAGGCCCACTTTTGTTCGGGCCAGTCCTGGTGATACGCCTTAAAAAGCAGCAGACTATATACAATTTTTTTAAAAAAATAATTAATCTAAGAAAATAGTCAATATATATAATACATTTTTTTACAATATAAAAAAAAAATACGAGTCGATTAAATGATAATAAATGTAATTTTAAACAAAAACTAACGCCTAAATCTTGTTATACATTTCCTTTAAATAGATAATAAAATGTTAAATATAATAATTTCCTAGGCACAGATGCTTTTATGTTATCTTGTTTCGCAATTTTAAAACAACCTGCTTGGAATACATTATAGGAAAGGAAGTTATTGTATTAACAAAAACATGCACACACATTTTGTCAAAACCATTTAATAAATAAATTTAGATAATGCTTACTTTTAAATTGTGAAAAGTAAACAATGAAAATATGTAGCGCTTTAAACATTAATAAAAAATATCATTTCTATTATCGTAAATATTTTTTTTTCATTTATTGTTAAAAGAGGAACAGGAAATATTGTGTGAGGTTTTTTTAAAAACAAAATGTTGGAGAATTATTAAACTGAAGATTAATATATATATGCTCGCATAAATTAGGAATTATAAATAACAAAACTACAACCGATGAGGAAGCATCTCAGTTTCATTATGGTAAAAATCTTACTAAATACTTGGCTAAACAATAAACTACTTTAATAAAAAGTATGCTATAGCATGTACAGGATTTCATTTTGTTTCTGTACTATACTTATTAATCAAGAATTTATAAACTTATGGAAGTATCTGGTATATTGTTTATATTATGGTTGATATTATTTGTGTATGTATAATTGTTATTAATTGATATTGGTAATGCTTAATACTCTCTAAACATTTTTGTTAAATATATAATAAGAAAAGATTTGAATAAATTAAAATTGGATTTAAAAAATTCATTCTATTGTTAGGAGTCTTTATTTTATATATATTTGCCTACTAAACCTATAACCTAATTTTGATAATGGGCTAGATAAAAATTTTTTTTATTCAAGTTTCAATCAGCGAAGGATTGTTCTTTCAGGTAGCCAATTCATAGCATATCTAGCTAATCATCCAATACGTATTAGTAAATGGATATCTATCTAATTCTGAGCTAGAAGGGCAAACAAAATAAAAAAATATTCAAGCCTCGGAAGTTGCTGGAAAGAAAATGAAGTAATGTAATTGACTTGGCTATCTTATCAAAATTAAAATGAAGTCACTTAAAATCCTTTAAACAGAATAATTCTGCAGTTTACTTAAAAAAACAAATATTGGTCAATTTATAAACAAGATTTTAATTATATGTAGATAAGTACATTGGGACAATATTGGGGCAACCACAGATAATATGGATAATATTAATTAAGAAAAATGGTAAAGGTATCTGACCACATTTTAGGCTGAATTAGCAAGGCACCCTGACAATGTAAATATTTATTTTAATAATGAATTAACTCTGATACTTAATATATATATATTGTTGGCATCAATTGAAGAAAAGCTAAAATCCTTCAGCAGTGCTACTTGTATTTACAAACACAAAGTCTGAATAAAGGAATTATCGATTTAATATCCATATAATTGAAATATTTACTCTTAATTAACAACAATAAATCAATAGTTAGTAATCTATAAGGCAGTGCTACATGATGCAAACCATAGCAATCAAAGGACGCTAGGAAATTTGTGCATAAATCTTTATTTAGTACATACTTATCCAAAATCTCCAGATTAGTAAATCACCCACCATCAGACTATGAATTAAAAGCACTCTAAATGTTAAACAAACGATGAAGAATAGAATGAATCCACCTGTTCTTGAAGCTCTGATGTGTAAAAGCATTGTCAACATTATTGGTAACTAAATGTCTCAAACATCACAGGATCACCATTTCCTTAGTTTTACCAAAGCTGTCAAAACAGTAGCAAACTATTCATATAGCAGTCTCTTATTGTGTAAACTATAATAATCAATGTATGCTAGAAGATTTGTGCATAAAACTCCTATCTAGGGCCTACACATCTAATATCCCCAAACTAGTTTCTAGCTTGTGGCTATCATTAGTAAGCAGACTTGAATCTGAAAGCACTGCACTTGGATTTTTGAATTTAATGCAAACATCTAGCACCATCCTTTAAGATATTTAGTTACCTATAATGTTATGAACCACAAATAGGTAAAAGTGGCTACTGGAAAGTTGCATTAGATTCAAAGATCTAGGTACAGTGCTCTCAAATGTAAGGCTCCTCAGTAATGATAGCCACAAACATATTAGTCTTGGGATATTATATGTCTAGGCTCTAAATAGAGATTTTATGTAGAAACCTTCCAGCATTTATTGATTACTATGGCATTCCACTGGGTGGTACTACTGTATGGAGAGTTTTCTATTATTTTAACTTGTGCAAGCTAGGAAAATGGTGATTATGGTCTCTTCAGGTATGCTTTTACATGTCAGATCTCCAACAATAGGTGGCTTTATATTGTGATAGAAGATGATTTACTGTCTTTTTATATATGGTTTTTGATCTATTTCCAAACCCGACAAGTAATAGACATAGAGTCTTATAATTGAACAAATAATAACATTTGATCTTAGTCAATAGTATTTTTTTAAATTTTTTGCCACTTAAAAAATTATTTTAGCATATTAAATTTAGAGCTAAATATTAAAAAAGCATATATAATAAATAATCTACATGCAATTATATTATTGCTTCTTCTATGGAGAAAATATCAAAAACATTAATAAAACATTAATGCATTTTCAATGTAGAACACCATTTTCAAAAGCAAATATATTAAAAAAGGGAGAAATGAACTTTTATATTTAAATAAACATGTTCCAAAATACAAACAACTGAAAACTATACCTTTACCTCAGTTAATAAAACAATTTGTCCCCCCCCCCAATGCCTAGTAAATTAAAATCTCACATAAAAAATAAGTAATTATACTGAGTTGCTATGGAGAAAAAAATAATTTGTTTTAAATTCAGAATCTAAAAAAAATTGATATAAAAAAAAAGAAATTGGAAAAAGATTTAATTAATGAATATACATTTTACTAAGAATATTATTATAAAAAATTACTAGTCTGTAGGTAAACATACTATATATATATATATTTCAGTAACTATAATTTTAACCCTTTGAAATGCTGACATTTTCTATTGTTAAACTTGATGGTAGTTTTTGTCAATGCCCAACTTTTCAATTCTGTATAAAATATTTATTTTATATCAAAACTCAACAAATTAGAATTGATTTCTTTTTAATTTAATTTTATAAATGAAATACATTCTAAATATCATATTTGAACTTTGCAAACATTGAAAAAATAAATTGTAATATGAACAAAAGACGTAAAGTGATCTGAAAGAAAACAATCTTCAGAAAATCAATGAAACATTTTTTATTTAATTTTTTTTAAAAACATGAATGAATAAATGTGTTTTCCTGAAGGTTTGTGATGATGGTGATCTAGCTGTATTTTTATATTGGACTATTTCCATCATCTAATATATGTGTTGAATGTCTTTAGAAAAGTTTAATTTTATTTCAATATTCCAAATACATTCAACTGTTAATAATATCACAGCAAACAGGTTAGTATATGCAAATAGGTGAGTATATGCACCAACTGTATATGCACTAACAGTTAGTGCATATACACACCTATTTGCTGTGATATTACTAACAGTTGGATGTATTTGGAAGATTTAAATAAAATTAAACTTTTCTAAGGACATTCAATGCACATATTAGATGATGGAAATAGTCCAATATAAAAATACAGAATAAATGTCAACATCTGATTAATATATTAACTTCTACTCTAAAATCTTAAAATTGCTTTTTAATTTCTAGAATAATTCTAAAGATTCAACACAGTGCTGATTTTAATAGATAATGACATTATGCAAACAGTTTCACTGCAATTTTATTTACTAATAGTACAGTCAAATTTATTAACTTCTATTTTTAAAAATAAAATATATGCAAAGAAAATCAAAATATATACATTTTTTTTTTTTTGCTTTAAATAACAATTGTACAAATATATAAAAATAATCAAAAATATTTACAAACTAGCAAAACATTTTTTTTATTCCAAAAATGTTCTCTAAGTAATCTCAGAAATGTTGTTGACTACATCACAAGGAACTAAAGCAATTAATGTCTTGGAGCTTATATTTTTAAAAAAAATTCTTTGATGTTTACTATTACTTAAAAGATATAGGCATGTTCAGATTTTTTAAAATTAATTAATAAATAAATAATCACTAGACCACAGAATTTAATGTTTTTTTTTAAAAACTATGTTAGCCCATGAACTGCACTGTATGGTCATTTTTATGCAGCTTTACCTCACTCTCAAACAGCTATTTTTAATGTCATTTTGCTGATTTGACAGTTATTTTATTGAGAAAAGTCCTACTGAATGATGCTGCCACCTTTAGAATTTATTTATAACTAATAAACCAATAATATTTAAATTTAATGATATACCAATGATGTAAGTACTGGTTGTTTCTTCTGTTCTCACCTGAGTTCACCTGTCATTAAATTTTGACAATTCAATTTTTTGTTTTGATTTTTCAAGTGAAAACATATTTTAGAACCATTTTTGACACATTAATGATTTTTTCCCACAAACTATGGGTAAAATATAAACTATTTTAGAAAAAGAATTCAGATTTTAGTAGAAAATATTTACTTTTATATGAAGGCACATTAGCAAAGAAAGATCAACAATGTATAGTTTAAATTTATAATTAGATAACAAATATACATTTTATGTTTACCACTATAGATTATTGCTATGAATTACAGATAGAAATTTATTTTTTAAAAACTTTCATTCACTTTAATAATGCAATTAATTATTAATTTGCATTTTAAAGACTAAACTAAAACAAATATAGTTTTAAAAAATAAATATATTTTTACTGCTGGTTCTGTAATTGACCAAACTTTCATTCACTTTAATAATGCAATTAATTATTAATTTGCATTTTAAAGACTAAACTAAAACAAATATAGTTTTAAAAAATAAATATATTTTTACTGCTGGTTCTGTAATTGACCAATCAAAAGCTTGGAATTTTAATGGAATTTTCCAGTAGGAATTTTGAACTATTACAGCATTAATATCAGTTAAGATAATGGTAGAAGAGCAATCTAATGTAGCAGAACTATCATCCTATTTTTGAAGTAAACAAATTGTGCAAATTATTGGAATTGATAAACAAAAGTTAAAAGAAAAAAAGTTATAATTTTTCTATTAACAATCTGCTATTTTGCTTCTTATATATCCACAGAATAATATTTGCTGAATTATGGTTTATTGCTGAATTAAAATAAAGCATGAAAGGGAAAAACCCACAATACACATTTTAAAATTTGAAAAGAATAACAATGTGTAGTTTAAAATTTATTTTCAATGTTTATAAAACTGGCTATTATTTTGAATAAGTTACAAAAAATTACAAGACTATTGGTATAAAATTGAAAGAATAAATGATATTTTAATTTTATGTTTAGTAATCATTGATCATATAAGGTTGATTATTAACTGCATAATGCATGAAATAATTTTTCCTTAAAAAATATTTTTTATTATGATAATCATTGTGTTCATTATATTTTTATCACAGGTAAAATAACATTCAAAGGAATCCTAATCCATTACATTGATTGAATGAATATAATTTAGCCAATATATACATTTTATAACTAAATATTAATATATTTTGCTGTTTGTATATAATCAAAGTATGTTTTAATTACTTGTTATGCTGAATGAAACTGTTTTTTTATTTTGTAATTCCTAAAGAAATAAATCTTCTTTACTTTGAATGTGTCATAAATGAAAGGACTGATTGTCTTGCAATCATACTGGATGAAAATTAAATAAAGTACATTAATAGTATTTTAATTCTGTAATCAAAACATAATATTATATTCTATATAATGAATAAACTCTACTTTATATTTTTAATATGAATCATACCATTTTTTATTTAGAAGGCATAGGTTTAATAAATTCACCATTGAAACAGTCAGTTTTATACACCTGTCTGTTTCACATATTTACTCACACACCTATCTTTATGCTAGTTTTAAACCCTCTCAGAATACCCATTTAAATAACATTAAATTACTATTTATGCAAAATCATGTATATATATATATATATATATGAGAGTGGTAAGTCTGTAATTTAATAGTATATGTATACATTACAGATATATATATATATATATATATTCATTTTAAAAGATATAGTTTAAGAAATATTTTAGTTTAAATTATATAGCCAATTTTATTATTATATTATTAAAATCGCATATGTATATAAGCCATTTCCATTGTTATTCTGCCTGTATGGTAATAAAATTAGTTTTCTACTAATTATCAAAGGCAACTTTTAATTTTTTGTAAACAAGTTTCAAATTATGTCACACAACAGTCCTAAAATAGCACGAACTTGATTTTACAAATCTAAAATGTTAATAACAAAATTCACAGAATTTTATGGCATTGTCATAATAAACAGGAGGAAAAAGCAGAAAAACAAAATCTAAATTAGTTGTCATAATTAAAATTGTTTTTGTAAAATGAAATAATGGATTTTTCTACTAGCTTTAGCAATTAAATATATTTTTCTAAAATAAATAAATGTGGACAATCTTGTAAAAATAAACAGGTGGCCAGAGTTAGAAAGGTATAAATACTTAAAGTTTTGTTGCCAAGGATCAAATATAATTGTAAACAGAACCCACATCCATTTCACCTTCAAAATGTTGGGGTAAAGTAGGTGAACCCTCATCATCTCCTCTCCTTACTGGGGATGGAAAATAACTTTGGTCTGATAAAATATAATGCCGTACACCAGCAGAGCAGCCTGTGGAAAAATCTCCATTAACTTAAAATCATCACCAAAAGTATCAACTTATTATCCTCACAAGTGCCCAGAACTAACTGGGAAATTGATAAATTTTCACTCAGAGCTCTGTTCATAAACTGTGATTTTAAATTCTTTCTTTTAAAAGCTAGCTATTTATTAAATCTGCCTTTCCCAAACACCTTTCCTAAAATCTGCAAAGAAAACTGTTGAATGCTAATGTTTAAATCTTGTCTGATTGTAAAACTTTTGATATTGAATTCTCTGTTAAAATGTAAAACTCTAATAATCTATTTTAAACTAAATGTATAATTTTCTGCGGTCTTTTATGCCTATTTCTAATCTATCCAATTTATTCTATGATTTTTATTATTTTTATATTATATGTATTTAATATGCCAAATAACTCTAAACTGTGAGTATTTATAAGTATAATTGTAGCTTATCAATCTGCGAAGATAATTTCAAATCTTCACAATAATAAATATTAAATAATTGAATTATTATTTTTCTCCCTCATGTTTTGAGATCATATTATTATTTTACTGATTAATTTTTGGGTATTAATATTGCAATAATCAGTCATTCTCTAGCTAAAATTGTAGTTTGCTTAACTCTAGTTATAAATTATAGCTATTTATATATGTAACTCATACATCATAGAAACTAGCCACAGAGATATTCTCAAAACATATTTTAATGTTATTCATAATTATCCCTCAAATATGCTTTGTCCTCCTTAGATTTATATATGTTGAGATGCAGATGATAATCTTAAACTAGGTTACTAATTAATTTAGTCCCTAAATATTATATTTGAAATACTAAATTTGAGAACTGGATTGTATAGATATGCAAATAGACACTATCTATTTTTAAGGCATGGTAATGTAATTTTACGTATTTGCATTATATATGTATAAGTTGCGGATGTGTCCTTACTAAGTACACCATGTACAATTATCTGCTTGCTGCATGATTCTTGATGAGTTGCTGGCAGAGGTCACACTTATCCACTTAGTTCAGGTAAAGCACCTTCTTTTAGAGCTAGGGCACAGTGACCTAGATTATTTATAATTAATGCTTATCTGACTCCCTGAACTACTAATGTTCCTATTCGTAGCAAGTTGAGCGGTTGTAGGACAACTGAGCCTTTGAGGCTGAAGCGCATGAATAATGACCCATTCACACCTTTTAGTTTTATTAATATTTTGATATGTGCCATAGAGTATATAGGTAAACCTATCATAAACCAGTTTTCTCCGTCTTTATATTAAACACTTATCAAGCGTTAGTGTATATCCTAATCTAGGTTAACACACTAACCTGCATATCTCTGAGCCTAATTATGTACTAGACTTAACTTTGTACAGAAAGACACCATAGGAGCACTATTAAGTTAGTTATATAACTTTGGCTAAAAAGTTCCGTATGATTTAGTAGACTACATAAGAGCTAGAAATTTGGTATATTAATATAGGCATAAACTCCAATACCACACTACATTTTAATGAATACTTATAATGAGATAATATGTAACATTAATCTCATTACTTATATAATGCCTGCGAGTGTAATATCTTACGTTCTCATCATACAATTATGTATATTTTGATTCACTATTTGTTATTGTTTTATTAAATTAATAATATTTAAAATTATAACTCGTTTTCATATCTTTATTATCCATGAGTTCATTTTTACCCAAATCTAGATTTAATTGCACATACATTGATATATCTATATGTAGATCATTCTATTAAATTTCATAATCAATCATTGATATCTTAATTAATCACTTAGTCATATGTGTGTATATCTGACCAAATCAGTGTTAAGTTAATTAATTTATGGGTCTTTTGCTTTACCCTGAGTGACTGCTGGGCCATGGTTAAATTGAATGTCTGTGTAAGTTGAGAAGAGTCATCCATAGGGTATTAGATCATTGAGCAGAGGTGAAAGAATTGAATGCTTGCCGGATTCTGGATCCAAGCATCCAGATTCGATCAGTTTTAGTGTATTTTGCCTGTGTTCTAGATTTTGTTACATGGAGGGACAATTCTTACTGTTACACTATCTTATATTATCAATCTTACAAAATGATTACCATTTTGAAAAAATGTCACTTTTTTTAAAAAAAAAGTACAAGACTTGTTTTAAAGATCTTAATAGCAAATAATCAATTGTTAATCAAAATAATGGGTACAAATTCATGATGTTCACTATGGAAAATCCTCAAATAAAGATCCATAACTAACTGGGACAAATGTATATTATATATATATGAGTTTCTTACATATATTGTATGAAATATAAATTGTATTTAATAAAAACAAAAACTGGAATTGATTCTAGAAAATTGAATATATTGAAAACGAAACTTATAAATAAACATTAGTTATAACTAACTTGAGGCATTTTTTAATTTAGATGTTAATTTGAATTAAAAGTTTTGATAGTAAAATAAAATGCTACAGGGGATAGTCAATATTAATTTATAAATTTTAATTTTGGTATTTTATAAATTTAATTAAAGTTTTTGCTATATATATATTTCCACATAAATTTATATAAAATAAATAGAATTGTGTATATTCTTACAATTTATTTACTCTTATATGCATATTATAGAATTGTCATGCTTTTATATATAAATATTAATATTTTTAATGGAAATTATCTAATGTAATTTATAGATACATCTGTAATGTAACTAAATAAATTTCCAATTAGAAAGAGACATTGCTAACTGAAATCATACCACCTAGTAGTAGTAATTGGCTAATCCACTTTTGAACCTAAATTGAATTATTAAAAAGTAAACACTTAAATAAGAGTTAATCAAATATTATCCAATATATATATAGCTTATATGTCAGCTCACAATCCAATAAAATGATAACCTCACTCCCTTTTCTCACATTAACTGATACTTTCACACTGAAAATTTTCGACATCAAAGTTAATTAAAAGCATAGTATACGTATTATTAAAAATTACTTAAGTTTTGGAAATTTATGCATGTTTATTAAACGTACGTAGATATACTTATATTATTATTTTTTGTATAGAATTATGTATATTGTAAATAATATGTAATAAAGTAGGGGAAGGGGGGGGAATAAAAAGTAAAAAAAGGAAGAAGTAGAATGGGTTGTAAAGATAAAGTTTATAAGTAAATTAGCTTATTGATTACAGTTAGAAAGCTCACAACAAAAAAGAGTACTATGGTTTAATTAATTAAGGAGATTCTAAGATAAAAGATAGTTTGAAAAGTTACTAAATGAAGGAAAAATTAGTTAGATAATGGAAATACATTAATTATAGGAAAATTTGTTTGTCTATCATCCATTTTTAATTAAATTGGTTTAAAAATTTATATAATAGGATAATTTATGGATAATTTCTTATTAAGACTGACCATGTTAGATATACATACCTTTAAAACCATTTTGGGAAATACTTTGTATCAGATATGAATGCTAAGAAATTTTTATGATCAGTAATAAAAAAAGTTATGGTTAAAGTCACGAAATGAAATCTGATGTTTAAAGTCTTTTAAAAAGATTTTGATCCACAGACACAAACATTTCTCCACAGAAATAGGCAATGAATAAGATTTCATCAAAACTTGCATTAAATTTACCCATGCTCTCATTATTACTTGAAATACAACAATACTTCAGGATATAAAAACCTGGAAAAGGATTATTGAGATAAATCAAAACATTGGCAGCCTACATTTATGAAGGGATTCTCTGTTTCTGTGAAAGAGAATCTTTATAAAGATTTGAAATTATAGGTTTTTTTTTTATTACTGATCAAAAAAATTTCTCAGCATAGAGGACTGATACAAGTATTTTCCAAAACCTTTTTTAATTTCATCTTTTAGTCATGACATTTTTGTTAGATTATTTATATATCAAATTTATTAAGCATAAACAGATAATATTGTAATAACATGAAAGTTAAAATGTTCAACAGATACACCTTAAACATGCTTACGTGACAGCCAATAAGATGGAATAATGACATCACATGGACCTCTCAATTCTCAAACACAAGTCAGAATGATAAGAAAAAGATGGGACCCAGATTATTTATATATTATAATTTTAAATATATACACCTTGGTCTCATTTTATGTGGTAGATAGGTTCCTCAGAAAATGTGCACAAAAGAAATTGCATAAAAGTAGACTTAACTTATCTTGAAAAATGGGGGATAGGTTACATGTAATTTTCAAAAATCGCATAAAAGCAAAGCAACAATGTAAAATTACTTTAAAATTCACACACACACACACACACACAAAGGAAATAAAATATGACTAATAAAAAATTCAAATTTGGAAAAAATTGATACAAGACAAACTTTTTTTACTTATTTATTAACTACAGTATTTAATTTTATTCAAAACAATATATTTTTATGCGTATTTTACAGTATTTTTCATTTTTTCATGCATGCACAGTATTTTAATCATTATCGGTATTTGATGATAAGTAAGTTCGTTAGTAAACTAGTAAAACATCAGATTCATTATGATGTGATGCAATGTGATGCATTATGGCTTCTCTTTAAATGAAGTCAAGAATATCTCAGCAATTATGCCCAGATAAAAATGTTAGCCACTTTATTTTTCATTCACCACTCTAAATTTTCCCATATTCTGCTCCATCCCATTTCCACACCATAATCTTTGTCAAATCTATAGCCTTTATATCTAAATCTTCCTTATCTTTTTCCAAACCCAGCATAAAAACCAATAATTCACTTTCTGTATAACCACTTTTTTCATATTTATTTTTCCATAACTTTGTCACAAGAGGGAATACAACTAGCACCAACTTCATTTTTTTAATTCCTCTTATCGTGGACTCACCGAAACTAAATGTTTTCTAATCGCTGTTGACCCTTCCGATTCCGCTAAGTTATCTAAAATTGAAATTTTTGTTTCCAAAGAAATTCATTTTCTTGGGTGTTTTTTCTTCTTCGTTACAGTAAACTAAAAGTTTAAAATAAAAATAAGAACTTAGACATATGATAATAAAAAGACATCAACTCACCACTATCAGACAAAATTTAATTAAAACTAACAATTAAAAATTAAATTCTTATTTTTGTCTAATTTTTTTTTTATTGCTAATTGTCTTTAATTTTTAATTTTCAATTCCGTTTAAAAATCAAATTGCATTGTTTCGTGTCATGTTAATATCAGATCACATTATGTAATTTTAAAATTTTTAATTATAATTAAAAATCAGATTTTAATTGTCAAATTTAATTATGCCCACCGCTATAACTCATCTTTTAAAAATAAACTTGCGGACACTAAATGATTAATTGATTATGTACTCTTTTTTTAAAAAGAAAAAATAGAATGTGATTTAAAATGCAAAAACAACAACATACATATATTAGGCATCTATAACGTTTGAACAGATTTACGTTATAATCTTGTAAAATTTAATGTGTGTATATAAAATGGGGAAATCCTGATTTTAAGTGAATTATGAATTTCTTTATTGTATAAAATCTATTACAGTACTATTATAAAGTACTGAAGATATTGAGATTATTAGAAGTCGAACTCTGATAATGCACTATTACTTTAAATATGACATGTGAATGTGTGAAATTTATGATATTTAAAGTAATAGCACATTATCAGAGCTCAATGTCTGATCTAATAATTTTTATCGCATAAAAGAAAACCGCATACAAAGATATTAAGAAGAAACTTGAACTGCATAACTTCAAAATCGCATTATATAAATTCACATAAAACGAGACCCGGATGTATATTAATATTTTAAATGGATTATATAGATTGTAAATTATTTTACAAATGGTAATTTCCTTTTTTAAATGAAATTAAATCTACCAACATAGAATGCAGCAACCAATCAAACTTTGAACAGGTTAATAGAAAATAATAGACACTGTTAAAAGCTGAAAATGTTTATTATTATTTTTCATTTTGCACAACCATTTCAAAGAGTTGCTGCATGCTAAAAAAATGTGGCTGTAGATTTAAGTTTATTTAAAAACTGAGTTCACATTTATAAAGTAATTTACTATATATTATGTGTTCTTGAAAATAAGATCTAACTAGAAAATAAGCCCTAGTCTGATTTTTCAGGATGATCATAATACAGGCTCTACTCCAAATATAAGATCTAGGTAAGATTGTCAGTCTAATAGACAATTATAATTGGTCCGTTGAAACATATGATGGATGTGTGGAATTATAAAGTAATGAATATAGAGGTCAAAACATTTAAATGTATACATTACAACTAGCATAAGAAAAGAAGCCATTTCAAATAAAAATAATGAATGTACATTTGGGACTCGTTTTATGCGGATTATTTTAATGTGATTTTGAAGTTATGCGATTTATATTTCTTCTTAATACCCTTCATACTTCACTATATTTATTAGATAGCAAAAAATTTAAATTATTAAAAACTTATTTTGACTTGAAATACTTTTTTTCTTTCAAAAATGTAATGTTATATTATTAACAGCTAACGTGAATATGGCCTGAAGCTGTATTTAGAATCTTAGCTTCTATGTAAATAATGTACTTATATTAATGAGTAAATAATAATAATATTTATACTTACATATAAAAATATCGCAATAAATATTAAAAAATTTTAAACTTTTAAAACGTATTTTGTTAGGTATAACAGAAATAAATAATCGTAAATTTTTAAAATAAATAATAAAGATTTTATTGATTTTATAAACTGAAAATAATCTTACTAATAATAATGTATAATCTTTTTGATTTGATTGAGATTTCATTTTTTAAATATAGAAACAGAAAACCATTAACACAGCACAAGATTGAAAGTGGCGCTAATAGTACATCACATCATGAATAAAAATAAAGTGGCTAACAGGTTTCTCTGGGCATAATCGCTGAGAAATTCTTGACTTCATTTAAGGAAAAGCCACAATACATCACATCACATCGAATCTGATTTCTTACCAGTTGAAATGAATGCTAGTGGTAATGATTAAAATATTTATGAAAAATGTAAAATTAAATATTGTAGTTAATAAAAAAAGTAAAAAAAGTTTGTCTTGTATTAATTTTTTTCAAATATTTGAAATTTTTTATTAGTCGTACTTTATTTGTTTATTTTTTTAATGCAAATTTTAAAGTAATTTTTCTTTATTGCTTTGCTTTTATGCAAATTCTGAAAATTGCAGCACCTATTCCCCATTTTTCAAGGTAAGTTACATTTATTTTTGTGCGAGTTTTCTGAGGAACCTATCTACTGCATAAAATGAGACCCGGGTATATAAATAAACATAAATGTAGATTTTTGTACTCATAAATGTTACACAAAAATACATTGCAGGCAGACTCCTAACTAATTATTTTAATAAACTTGCAAATACAAGTTTTCTTTTCATTTATCAATGTGCTTGCCTTCATTCAGTCTGGCATGAGAATTCTTTTAATCTAATGTCCAACCTTATATATTGTAAATAAATCAACATTGATATTCAAAAAGGCTGATACTTATTACTAGTGGGCGATCTCAATTCACAAATTAATCTGCAGGAGATCTCAGTTTACAAATTAATGAAGCCAGCTTAACGTTTCATATATTATTTTAAATGAAATATTACTAATTTCAACATTACGTAAATAATTTTTAATATTTTTATACACAATGAGAATGTTTTGTGATATAATTATAATCCTAAACATGACATATTTAACCAGTAGTAAAAATTATTTATGTTCTTTTGAAATTAGTTATATTGAATAAATGTAGATTTTTGTATTTAATAAATGTAGATTTTTGTATTTGAATAAATATATATTTTTATACATGAAAAAACAACAACATATCCCTTGAAAATAAGCCTTAAGCCATGTTGAGCAAAAATTAATATAAGACCAGGTCTTACTTTCGGGAAAACATGGTACATATATTCTAACTGCCAATGTAACAAAAGGGTTTTAAAAGATCCAGAATAATATTTATAAACTATTTTAATCCACAAATTATATATCATGGATGGAATGGTAATAGTGATAAAAAGATGAATAAAAGAGATATGAGAAGATTTTTTAAGCTGAAATCATGATCAGTTACATTTAATATATATATATAACTTTTCTTTAGCCAGCATTAGAAATGTTTTAGCCAATTTATTACATATGTCAAGTAATATATTGGAACAAATGATTATTAAAGTTAATTATATAAAAAATTTAATAGCTTATGATATCATTTTATATTGAAATATCAAATAAGATACTAGACAGACCCCTTATAATAGTGGATACATAACACAAACATTTATCTATATCTCAGTCATGTTTTATTGAGACATTATCCACTAAATAATCATTTGGATATTTTTACTTAATTCTCTCTTACTAGCCACCTTATATATACAAAAAATAAATTGAACACAGCTCTATATATTTATATAATAAAAGGAACCTCCCTTAAGCTATAAATTAAAAGTACTCTAAATGTGAACAAAGAATCAAGAATAGTATGAATTCACCTACTTTGAAATTTGTGATGTACATAAGCATACTTCTATCAACGTTGTTGGTGATTTAAAGTGAAAATTAATACATCACTAGCTGCAATATGACACTTTAATAGTTGTATAAGACTGGAGACAGAATATCTTTTAATACCTTGATTATATTAATTAAAAAAGACATATATAGTACATGTAAAAGTTGAAATGTTTTAACTGAAAAATAAAGATTATTTTATAAATAATAATTTAATTTGCTTTTTGACATTAGCAGTCATTTCATCGATCTGTCATCTAATTGTGTTATCACTAATTGACAAACTTTTCAGAATATCGACTGAGTCGGATCATTGGCAATGAAAGTAATTCAGAATATGGTTTTAGTAACTTTTCTCCAATAGTATAAGCTGCCCCATTTTTAGCAATAAGTTCATATATCTGATAACTCGCTATGAGTCCACCATTGTTATTTCTTGAATACTTTGCAAATGTTGAGGTTATGGCATTTCGTTTATTAAATTGTTCATAAATAATTTTAAAATATTACTTTAAATGATCAAATTTCCATATTAAAATTTGTCCATAATTTATACAAATATAAGATTTAAAATAGTTGATTTAAAACAAAATTGGAACAGACAACTCATTATAAATAAATTATCTAATTAACCAATCAAACTGGTTTTCATTCCATACATGAACCTTATTCAGATGCACATGACTCCTTATTCTACAGCAACTCCATCCAATGGACATTATTTCTATTACTCTACAATAATTATAATTAATAAAATACATGCATGTACATAAAAATGATTAAACTTATTACAAACTTTTTTTAAATATATATACAAAACAATCTAAAAAATATTTTAAATTATAAGTCTAAAGTTTCCCAATAATCTAACAATTCCCATTTTCCACCTAGTTATGCTGGAGCTTTAACCTTGTTTACACATTGGATTAAATTTTCTTGATTATACAGTTTCATAACATTTACTTTCCTTATAATTTTTAATATACTTTATTTTCTAAATATTTTTCATTTTATGTCCATCATCCAAAAAATGAAAATGTGGCTCTGATTTTATATCCTTTCTATTAATTGTCCTACCATGCTCATTACCTCTTTCAATGACAGTCTTTCCTGTCTGATATATATATATTGCAAAATTCCAACTAATTTTATAAACTAATCCTATTCTATTTTTAATATTATCCATCTTTTTTGCATTACAAATCCATTTCCCTAAAAATTTATTATTTTTCCAATCTATTTTAATATCATCAGGTAAATTTTCTTTTATTAATATCTTATATAAATATGGAACTGAAACCCATTTCCCTATTTCAATACACATGCCTTAGACTATCTTTTGTATTATTATTATTTTTATTTCTGAAAATCTTTTTAATAACCTGCATTAACAACAAAAGATAGTGTAAGACATGTGTATGCAAATGGGAAATGAGTTTTTAGTTCCACCTCCAGAAGATTTATATAAGACAGTGACAATAGAAAAGTTACCTGACAATAATAATATAGAATGGAAAAATATTAAATCTTTAGGCAAATGAATTTATAATGCAAAAAAGATAAGTAATATTGAAAATAGGGTAGGGTTAGTTTATAATAATAATAATACAAAAGATAGTATAAGGCATATGTATGCAAATAGGAAGTGAGTTTTAGTTCCATATTTAGAACAGTTATATAAGACATTAATTAAAGAAAAGTTACCTAATGATAATAAAATAGGATGGAAAAATAGTAAATCATTAGGGAAATGGATTTGTAATGCAAAAAAGATGGGCAATATTAAAAATAGGGTAGGGTTAGTTTATAAAATTAGTTGTGACTTTTACAATGAAATACATAGGTCAAACAGGAAAGACTGCCATTGAAAGACATAAGGAGCATGATAGGGCAAATAACAGAAAAGATGCAAAATCAGGGCCCTATATGAATTTTTTGGAAATTGGATACAAAATGAATTGTGTAAAAAATATTCAGGTAATAATGTATATTAAAAATTATGAGGAAATAAAATGTTATGAAACTTTGTATAGTCAAGTACACAAAAAGGAGCAAATATTAGATTATTAGAAACTTTAGAGTTATAATTTAAAACATTTTTTGATTGGTTTATAATTATGTATATATTTTACTATTTATATTTATTGTAATATGATGTAAATAATGCCCATTGGGTGGAGTTGCTGTAGTATAGCTTAGTCATGTGATTTTGTAAAAAAACAAACATTTGGATAAGATTTCAATAAGGAATGAAAGCCAGATTGATGTATTAAATATTTTGTCTTGCATTGGTGGTCAAGAGGTCAGCACGACTGCCTTGCACTAGCAGGCAGTTGCGGGTTCACGTCCCGGCCGATGCTATGACACTTAAAAATATATATATATATATTTAAATTTATAGTGAGTTGACTGTTTCAACTTGGTTTTAAATTGATTCTTTTAAACTTTAACATATTCTATGGATTTTTCATTTTTATCTTTGTGCTTAGTATAAAGATGTTTTTGCAATTGAGATGGTTTTATTATTTCATTAGAAAATGATTTTTGATACAATAAGCACATTGACATGATGTCATTTACTGATGATTTGATGAAACTGTATACCAAATATTTAAATGAATTTAAATGAGTACACTTTTTTTAGAAGGTATAATGAAAACTTAGTTCCATTCAGAAAATTCACACAATTTTAACACAAAATTATTCTACAAACAAACAGCCAAATGAACTGACAGACTTCTTTGTGCACATTATTGTGCCACCACTTGCCAGATTTTTAATTTTACATTATGTGTTGTGCTAACTACTAGATTTTTATGTTTCACATTTTTGGAATTTTATATTGAACATGTGACATTACACATACATTTGACATGAAATGCTAAATATTGACAATATGTTCAAAATATGCAAATTAAATTTAAAAATGTATAAAACAGGATCATAAAATAAAGTTGTAGTTTTTAAAAAATAAATGAAAGTATTACACATTAAATTAATTATGACCCACCCAAAATCATCAAATGCTCACTGGTAGGTGCCACTGACCACGTTGAAGATCCCTAATCTGTATGAAAATATTAAATATGCACAATCTGTGAAATACAATTTCCAAGATAGATAGCTATTGAATTCCACAATGAAGAACAAAAAAACAAAACAATTAAATTGCTGGAAAGTATCCCCTAATCAAAATTAATCACTATCATCATAAACATTATCAATCCACTGCAGGATGAAGGTCTCTCCAAGTTCAATCCATCTTCTCTGATTTTTAGCTTCTCTTCTCCACATCACCCCTGCACACTTTCTTATTTCATCCACCCATTTCACATGTGGTCTCTTTCTGGGTCTTTTACAATCTCTTGTAATTCAGTTTAAGATTTCAATTATCCATCTATTATCATCTTTTTTAGCAATATGTCCAGCAAAACTCCACTTCAAACTTTTAATTTTTCACTGAGATCAGTAACACCTGTTTGTTCTCTTACCCATATATTGCATTTTCGATTTATTTTTGTTATTCCTAACATGTATCTCTCCACACTTCTTTGAGTGGTCTGAAGTCTCTGTATTGCTCTTCTATTAAGCATTCAAGTCTCAGATCCATAAGTAAGAAATGGTAAAACACAGTTATGAAAAACCTTTCTTTTCAAACAGATCGGCATATTTCCTTTTACTATTAAGTTATTTCTACACATAGCACTCCAACCAAGTTTAATTCTATAATTAATTTCATCCATTATGTTTCTGTATGTATTAATAATCTGACCAAGGTATTTGTAACCGTTCACTTCTTTTAACTCATCATAATCAATCTTTATTTTCATATTTTGAGAAAATCCATTAAACATTACTTTAGTTTCTTAAAATTTGTCTTTTAAAAGTCCTACTCTTCTACTTTCATTTGATAACTCCTGCAACATTTCCTGCAGCTCAAAAGCATTATTTGCAAAAACAACTACATCATCTGCAAAATCTAAATGACTTAAATAATTTTCATTAACTTTCACTCCTTTAGCTTCCCATTTTAATCCATAAAACACTTCTTGTAGACTGCTGTAAAAAGTTTTGGAAATATGGAGTCATCCTGTCTTACACCCTTCTCAATGTTGATTTTCCCATTATCATTATGTAATCTAATTGTTGCTGTTGCATCTTTATAAATATTCTTTAAAATGTGACAATATCCTTGATTTATATCTTGATGATCCAATGATTTAATCACTGAAGAAATGTTTATAGAATCAAATGCCTTTTCATAATCTACAATTCCAAAGCATAATGGCAACTCATATTCATTTGTTTTATTTTGTTTTTGTTGTATTTGAGTGAAATGGATAGAGCAATAGAAAGACTAGGAAGAGGGATAAAGATACCGTTAATAGGTGGCAAATGAGTATATACTTTTTTGGGTCTTTTTTTGCAGATGCTATCTTTTTGTGTGCAGAAAGAAGAGAAGATATGGTGAATTGGTGCAAGGGTTAGTAAGAGATGGAAATTAAATTTAGCAAAGAAAAATCAAATATAATGATGATTAATACTGGAGAAAGAGAAGATGTAGAATTTTTATTGGGAGATATAAAGTTAAGTGTGGTGAATAGATATAATTATTTGAGAATCATCTTAAGTAATCAGAAAAATTGCTTGGATGAATGGGAGAAAAAATTGATAAATGAAACAAAGAAAAGAAAGGGATTGATAAAGAAATTAACAGTGTTTTCATATAATAAATATGATGTAGCTAGAATTGTATGGAAGGGAGTTGCAGTAGCAGGGTTAACATATGGTAATGATGTGTTATGTGTTAGTAAATGGGTATTAGATTACAGAAAAAAAGTACAAAGGGAAGTAGGAAGACGTGCATTAGTTGCAGATGTGTGGATAGCAAAGGAGGCAATTCAAGGAGAAATGGGATGGTCAAGTTTTTATGTGAGAGATGCAAAAAATAAAATGAAAATGTTTGGTAGGTTGCAATTTATGAATAATAAAAGAATAGCTAAAATAGTATTTAGTTGGGTTACAAGTAAAGGGCAGGCAACAAGATGAATGAGAAAGGTAATGTGGTATGTAAAAGATTTGGATAAAGAATTTATATCAGTATACTTGTACAAAAGATAGGATGATTGTGTTAGGAGGATTGTTTAGTGTTATAGTAGTAAGGAATGGGATAAAAAAAAAACATTAATAAAGAACAGGGAATTGGAGAACTAATATGGAGAAATAAAAAGAGTTTAAACATATATAGAAGTAAATGGAACATTGGGTGAGAGTTAATTTATGATAATAGCAAGGAAATTATTTTATTGTTTAAGACTTGAATGGGATCTTTAGCAATGAGAGAATATACATGTAAATGGAAAAATATGGGTGATTTAATCTGAAAATTGTGTAAGGAAGGCATAGAAAATATTAGGCATCTGTTAATTGAATGTAAATGCTTGAAAGCAGAAAGGGTACAAATAATGAAGTTATGGAAGAATAAATATGAATAAAGTGATTACCCAGAAAGTGGGTTATTGGTTTTTGTGCTGGGTTTGGGAAAAGATAAGGGGGATTTAGATATAAAGACTATAGAGTTGACAAAGATGTTGCAGAAATAGGATGGAGCAGATTATGGGAAAACATAGAGTGGAGAATGGAAAGGGAAGGTAAAGTGGCTAATAGGTTTCTCTGTGCATAGTTACTGAGAGATTCCTGATTTCGTTTAAGGAAAAGTCATAGTGCATCACATCACATCAAGTGAAAGTAAAAAATGAAAAAAATAAAGTCTGCATTTAATTTTTTAATTTATGATGATTGGGGGAAAAAGAAAATATTTTTGTCATAAAAAGTATGTATTAAATAAGAAAGAGCAAACGAAATAATAATAAAAAAATTAATATATTCTTTAAATTCAACTGTAAATGCTGGCATTTTTTTTTTTTATATATATTCAAATTCCAATTTTGGTGATCGTTTTTTTATCTTTCTGAAATGCAATTCAATTTAATGCTTTTATTTGGTATGTTGCCTTGAATGTTTTGTTTATAAAACTTCATTCAGCCTCACACCTGCATTTGATATATTATCTATTGTTTTCATTTTAAACTTTATAGACAACTAGTGGTGCTGATATAGTACCAAGTGTTTTTACTACTTAATAAATAATTTGCGCATAGATTGCTTTTCCACTATTTTAATTTCATACAAACCTACCAAATGAAAACATTAAATTGAATTATGATTCAGCAAGTAAAATAAAATAATAATAATAGTCATTGAAATTGGAATTTAACACTATGAAATTATTCAATAAAAAGTATATAATTTATTTCATTTTATTATTCCTTATTTTTATTTTATACACAGTTTATGCATTGTTTTATTTATTGCAAATATAATATTTTTTCATTTTACATTCTTGTTGCTATAAATTTAAGAATAAGGGTAGACATTTTATTTTTTATCAATTTATTATTATGTTTTTACTGACTGCTAAGTCTATGAAGAGAAATGGATACAATTTTTTATTAATCTCCAAACTGAACATTTAATTTAAAATGTTACATATTGATACAGTAAAGCTATATTAATTGTTTTTTTTTTTTTTACGTCATGACATTAAGTGAATATTGTTAGTGGAATTTTTATTATAACACAGTCAGAGCCTTTTAAGCATTTAAAACTTTTTGTGTATATTCCCATTACACAGCCCCCCCCCCCCCCCAAAAAAAAAAAAAAAAAAGATTTGTAAAAAAATATAACATGTAAATTGGATAGGTTTTGATAAATAAGTTTTCTGGAAGGAAGTGGAAAAGCAAACCTTAAAGATTTATCTTAAAGATATCTTAATCCTGCAATAAACTGATAATTGACATATATATATATAATTTTAATTGTTAGATTTCCATGTTTTCGTACAATAATAATAGTACTAATAATTATTATTTATATCATTGTAAATAGTTTTCAATGAATTTTTATGACACACTGGCAGTGCTTCTGCCTGTTATTTGTTATGACTTAGGTTCAAAATCTATGCCAGGTATATTTGAATTTATTTTCATAATATATTCAAACTTAGAATTTTTATTTAAAATATTGGCTGGTAAATGCATATCCAGCAACTCGTAGCTAAAGGATTAGTAAGAAATGTAAACTAATTAAAGACTTATAATTTAGTGAAATGGTGAGTCTGATAAGCAATATTTTCTTCAATGATCCTCCATAAGAACATATCATAAAAGACTTCACATAATGTGACCTATTTGAAGGCTGTTTAACTATTTTGAACAGTTTTACAAATGCATAATACTTATTGTATTATTCTTACATTTTATTAATTCAATGTGGGTCTTAAAATTATAATTTTAAAATTTTAAACTTTTGTTTAATGCTTTTATTTTTAAATGTTAAATAACCTTTAATCTAAAGGCTTGAATATAAGTAAGTTTTTGTAATTCTAACATTTTATTTATTATTCTGTCTTTTTTATTATAGAATATTTAGGTATGAATTCATTTGAATAGTATTATAATTAACATAGTAACCGATACCGCATTCCAAATGATAGATAAGAAAAATATTAAAACAAGTTAGTCTTATTAAAATATATATTATATTTTGATTTATGAGTGTCAAACATTCTGCATTCACAACTTTGACACTAAACACTTCACTTAAATATATTAATGATTATTACTAATCATTTATTATTCTAGAGATTATCTCTAGTGCTGGTGAAGTGGAAGTTTTAATTATATATTAAATATATATATGTGCCTGAAGTTAAATATGAAAGAATGATCCTCCATAAGAACATATCATAAAATGATTATACAGAAAGTGGGTTATTGGTTTTTTATGCTGGGTTTGGAAGAAGATAAGGGGATTTAGACACAGTACATCCCATCACATCATCTTATTTACATCTATTGTCTTTCATTTATAATAAGTACACAATAAAATAATATCTATTTATTGTTTCTTCAATAGTATAATTAAATTTTCATTTTCTAAATATTTAAAATCTACTTGTACTTTTATTAAATTTTTGTAATTTTTTAGAGCAAATTCGTTATTTAAAACAGAAGCTGTCAAAACCATTTGTTTAATATTTCAGAACATTGTTTTATAATCAAAGGTTTTTTAAAAAATTTTTAAAAGAAAGTTTAACTTATTTGAGGTTATGTTATAGCAAGATATACTGAAAAATATTAAATTTTGCAAAATCATTACTTATTAGTTCCCAAATATTTTTATAGTCTATAAATTAAAACAAAACTGTGTTATTGACTCAATTTACTTCAGTTTATGTGTCATCTTTGTTTATTTGCAAAATTAATATTTTAATCTAATATTTAAATCCCTCTTCTGTATATTTAAACAGACATATTAAGAGCCTATATGTGAGGGATTAGAACCATTGAAATTCAACATGGGTATGGCAATAATATTAGCATCAATAAGGGTTTTAAGCATTCCATCCTCGGATTTTCAATGATATGGATGGTGGAAGAGTTGGAGAGTGGAAAAGATTAAAGCTTGTTCATTAAAGTTTGAAGATTTGCTATCTTAATATAAAATGAGTACTGATTGTGTATATGTATGGGAAATAATGATCTGGACCAACTGATGAGTGATGGCTAAGCATGAAATACATATATTAAAAATCACATATCATTTTTACATGAATGTGCATCAGTTGTATAAGATAGAGTTGATAGCTATAGGGAGCTTGAAAGTCTGAGTTCAAGTTCTTTTTAATATTTTAATTTTTAAATTAATTTTGTTTATTGAATTCATAAATAGAATGAAAAATATAAAAGTTAAAAAGTGAAAGTAGAAAATAAAACTATTTATTTCAACAATTAAGATAAAATCTGAAAATATAATGCAATACACCTATCAATTTTTTCCTTAATATGTAACATGTAAATTGAATTGTTTGTGATTTCAAATGAACCCATTACTGTATAATTTCATATTGTCACAATATATATGTAAGCACAATTTATCTCTATATTTTAAAAATGTATAATATAGAGTCTTTCATAATTTAGAGTACACCTTTACCCTGCTTAGCGATTGTCTACTTAGCGATATTTTGCAATAGCGATCATCATCAATTTGTACCCACTACTTCGATGTACAATCAACTATTCGCTATAACAATCTGGAAAAATTAAAAAAAAAATTGGCAGCCATCTTGAATTTTGCATCACTGATGATGTCAGAGATAGCTATATTAAATTCATTTTATCCAAAAGCAAAAGTTGACCTTTACCCCACTTAGCGATGGCAATTGGTCCTCCGAAACTCATCGTTAAGCAAGAATATCATATACAAAATACGTAATTATAATGGGGGTCTATGGAAAAAAAATTGGTTGGTTCCAGTTGATGTAAAATATCCACACTGATTTCCAAGCTCAAAGATCTTCTTGATTTTTTCATGACAATGATGACTAAATACGGTATCTAAAAAGAAAAGTTTTATATCACTAGAAAAAAAATGTATATTTTCACTTTAAACGTACAGAACAGCAAAAAGAAAGAGAAAGTGAAACTAAATTTGAATTTAAAAGTTTTTATATTCTTCCGCAGAAGTTTTTCATCGTAATGAAAAAAAAATCTATACTGAAGTGCTTTTTTTAAAAATTTGTATTACAGTATATGTTACTACTATACATTTATTTTATTACTTATGTGAAATTATGCAAATTAAAAAACAATGTTTAATTATTAATTATTTAATTGAACATAAAGACTTATTACTGTACTCCACAGTAACAAAATGCTTAATGCTTATCGTAAAGCAGTCAACTTTAGAAAAAAAAAACTCAAGTTATTTTAAAAGTAAAAAATGAACTTCTAATTTTCTAAAACATACAGTTAGGTTTATTTTTCTTACTGTATATTTTTAGTAATGTAATAATACCCCCTCCCCCTGTTCGAGTAGAAAGATTATTAATTAAATGCAATCTGTTTTTTTTTAACTTTTCTAATTTGACATTTGCATTTTAAAATGTTGTTTTTCTTTTGATTTGAAACATCATGAGTGTAAACAACATGTTTATTAACAAAGTTACAAAATCAATAACTATTTTTACATAATTATCCAGGTGTTCTAAAAATAATATATCGTATTTAAGAAACACACACACGCAGTTTAATATTCATATTTAGTGTTTTCCTGAAGGTTTGTGATGATGGTATTTTATTTGTCTTGTACTATATTTATATATTGGAGTATTTGTATACAATATTATCAACAAATTAAAAATCCTTTTTCTTTTCAAAAACTTTATTTTCTTGCCTCAATATTGAACATATATATACCTATATATTGAAACAGTTTGATCAGGGAATCAATCTTAGTTTCATGGTTTTTTTTTGTTTGTTTTGTTGTTTTCAAGTTTTGGTATAGCAGATTTGGTACAAACCATTATTTCGTGCAATGAGGCTTTGTTCATCCAAGCCACATAAATTGTGTGTGCCATATTTTATGTAAATAATTAAATAAATCCCTTATATAAATATTGTAAGTAGTGAAATATATATATTGTTGTGTGTGCGTGGTTTGGATACCAATATTTTAAAGAGAAAAAAGAGAAAGTTTCATTGCGCGAATAATTCTTAATTTTAAATAGTTAATACTTGTACAGAATTAGTTAAAAAAAACATTTCAATGTACCGACTGGATAGTGAAAGTGAAAATTGCTGGTGGCCAGAAAATCAAGGAAGGCGGAGTCCAAAATGAGGTGACAAATAAGCAGTAAAATTGTGGGAACTTTGGCCATTTTAGATTGCATCATTCAGATTGCATCATTTTGGATTGCATCTTTTTTTTTTCTTCTTGATCACTCCGCAAAAGGAGAGAAGAGCAGAGTAAAATTTGAGAGAGCAGTATTAAGAAGTGACCTGTAAGCTTCAATAATGTTGGGCTAAGTCCAGGAAGCTGATCCCTGTTCCGCCGATGAAACCTTCCTTGCCTGCCGAATATCATGTGCTGTGGTTCCAGTTTTCCAACTTTCATGTGCCTATAGTTCCAGTTTCCAACCCTAAATTTTGAAAGCCAATATGTCATTATAACAAAACCAAAATGCGCACCTATGTTCTGAGCAATCATCATCGCAAGGAATGCATCCGGACGAAGAAAGAATGGTAAATCTACTTTACATGAACTTTTCACTTTCTTTTAACATCAGTCCCTTATATAATTAGGTTTTAATCTTGTACTAAATATGCTAAATATTTGTTATTTTTTTCTTTTGATAAAATGTATACAGTAAACCTGTAAGTAAACGTATCCCTTTCCACCTTTTTATTTTTCTTTCACTCTAGTCTTAAAATAACAATTAGCTAAGTCTTTATGTTTATGATGATTTTAATAAATATTTGTTCATTATTATATACATATTTTGGTTTAAATTGATGTATTATAGTTTAATTAAGGATGTTTTATTCTATGCTACCGGGTAGTTAATATCTAAAACCGATTTTATCTATTTAATTGCATGTTTTCTGATATGAGGGGGGAAATAATAATCAAGGGTAGCCATTATTGTGTTTACTACTTTCCGAGCAGTTAGGGGGGTGTGAGATTCAGAGTGTAATTAATTAATCGTTAAACGTATGATTCTTTGAGCCTACCATGTGGTTTTAAATTACTTTGTCAGACGATTATGTGGGAAAAGTATGGAGGAATAAATAAAGTCTTATATAGATATTTATAATTTTGCTTCGAGCATTCATTCACAATGTTACTGGTTTAGTGCTATTTTCACTCCCTATAGTTTGATTCGGTGTCTCATCTGTGATTTCAAACAAGGGAGAGAGAAATTCTCCTAGCCTCATCTGTGGGTGTAAAGACTTGCCAAAGTGCAAGCCGCCCAGTCTTCTGTTAACACACCGCAATCTATTGCTTCTGATTATTATATTTGTCTCGAATAGCAGCCAGTCATATCACCCTATATTGGAAGATATAAGCTTATTTCCCATCCCCATAATACGTGATGGTTTGATTTGTTTTAAAACCAACGAAGCTACCTTAATTTAATAAAAGAATTTAGTCTAATAAGGATGAACATTTGAAGTTTTATTTTGCTCTGACTCTCATATCCCTCATATGTAATTAAACACGTAAACAAATTAATTGTTAAGTTATGCTAGTATTATATTTTAAAAAGGGAAATCATTTGTGATATTGCCTCCACCGGTCATAGATAAAGAGTTATAAAGCCAACCAAAATATCAATGCAATGTTGTCCATCAAATATATATATATATATATCTCCATTAAAGACTAGAAGTAAAATAAGTAATATTGTATTGTAACAGACGGGGTTCGAATACAAGAGATAAGGCAATAGTGCTAATTGAGAGTGTTGATATGGAGCGATTATATGCGAAAAGATATATATGTAAATAGTCATTCAAACCCTGTTACAAGGAGTGCGAAAATTATGTGTGTATGCATATGTAAATATAGTTGTATGTGCGAGTGTACAATATGCGTATGTATTAACGGTGATGGTTACAATCAATTATATATAGAGCTGTATAAATTGTAATTGATTATTCGTATATATTTTATCTGTTAAGTTTTTTTTTAAAGTTTTAATAATATTGTCGGTAACATGTGTTTTTTTTTGTTAATTAATCTCTTGAACATATGAGGACAGAAATAGAAATGAATCAATTGCTGTAGGCAGTTTAGTCAATAATTGGTGTTAAGAAGTCTGAAAACTGGTCAGGTGGGTATTTTTGAAGAACAATGGAAGAACTGGTCAGTGGCGTACGGATACACAGAGAAAATTTTACAAAGTTAAAAGTGAAAAACAAAAGAACTTTTTGTTGTGCTCGAAAGGAGAGATATAGATAGAAAAAAGAGAGACGCAGCTTGAACTACAGATTGTGTGGATGTGTAATTTTTTTCTTAAGAAGTCATTAATATGTTCCCACCCAATATGTCGGGGTAATTCTATAGTGCGAGTTTCGTTAATCGGCCCAGTGGACACTTGTCGTGGAACTCACCTGAAGCGGACTTACAAACTGCGTTATTAAAATAAAGAAATTTTGTTTCATCAAGTGTAATGGTGACGAAAGATCTTTGAAAATTGGACCCTGTCATAAAGCGAGTGAATCACCTACTCCACCTCTGGGATAAGCTATTTGATGTACCCTATTGGAACTGTTTGCCATCCGTTATATCTACCAGACCAGTATTCTTGGAGAGTTGTAAATGCGGACTTGTCTTTGATCGCGTGAACTAAGGTAAAGTGACGTGGCACCAAAAATATATGTTCAGTGAATGTGTCTTAATAAAGAAACTAGTGTTACCTCAATATTAATTACTATAATGGGTTTTAAAATTAAATAAAATAACAACATTAAATAAACAGCTCTGATGTATAATTGCACTATTTTGATGCGTGTATGAATTATATGTGTGTATCAGAATAAATGGGCTGTGCGCTTAAATATTGATATATTTATATGCATGTATAAATGGGATTTATTGGTAATGGGTATAGCCATAAATAGAATAAATTTTATGATAAGATCCGGGTTAAATTAATGGATTTATAACAAATAAACTATCGTACATAATAATAGACATATAAGACTTAGTTAGGTATTGTTTTAGCTTTGTTCTCTAGTTAGACTATCGTCCCCAAACCCTGAGATTGAGCTGGATCGGTGTGCTACCATAAATAGATATACATACCAGAACCCTTATTTACGTTTTCGATGAGATAATTCTTATCCACGTGTAAGATTGGCGCGTGAGATGGAATCAAACCATGCTCACAAATATCTTCATTCGAAGCTACGGGTTAAAGCCTACAATGGCGGTATAAAAGATATCGGTGATGTTATAATGGCACCCAACGTGGGGCTGCGAATGTTAGAGAACGGGCATTAGAAGGGCATCCTAACGTAACGTAAAAGAGCTCACAAACGAGAGTGGATTTTTTTTTTTTAAAAAAAAAAAAAGGGAAAAATAAAAGTGATAGTTTTGTTATAAATCGGAAAGAGTTTGAACACATATTGGAAAGATAGTAGATGGGCATATTTTGCGTGGTGAATGTACGGATAGAAAAGTTCTCGAGTGGTCAAGGGGGAAAATAGCGTTGATGTATGTCCTGTGATATATATATAAAGTCATGGGTTATAAAATAGAGGTTTAAGAATTTATCTAACATTGAGATATTATAAAACAATATGTTCAATATGATAAGGAGGGACAAAGGTCTATCAGGTGGGTCATGCAGTGGACCACTGGAAGCCGGGATGACGAATCTGGCACGTTTAACCTTAATAGTGATATATAAAAAAATGAAGCAAAAAAATAAGCAGAAAGTGGAACAGCAGAAGGCGAGTGAGAAGAAACTAAACTTGATGCAGAAAATTTTAGATAAATTAGAAAGCATAGAACTCCGATTTCAGAAAATGGACGAGAGGTTCGGAATGAGATTCCAGAAGTTAGAACAGAGACTAGGGAAGGAAAGTGAAAGTACTTAAGGGGAAAAGGAATATGAGGGAAGTGAAAGTATGGAAAAGACTGAGAAGTCGAACAATAAAGAAGTAGAAGAGAGTTTAGATGTACGAGAGGGGAGTGTGAAACAGAAGCGGAAGGCCGGTGAGGCAGAACTACTTAATGCGCCAGACCTGAGCGCATATGACCATAGCGTGCTGTTGGAACGAGGAAAGGAAGTCCAAGATTAGCAAAGCGCTAAGGTTGGGATAGAAGGATGATCTGATGGCGATGCAACGTACAGAAAAGGAGGCGACGATAGTTACGGACAGAGATGGAAGTACGAACCAGAAGCGCGGCATCCACCAGACAACCCAAATTACAATCAAGTAAAGGCCTCATACAATGCTCGGTCACTCAAGCCCTTCGCAAACCCAGAGAGGGATAAAGGATAGAAAAGAGTCGTTTAAGAAGCTGTTCAAATACACAGAAGGTATTTGAAGGCTATTGCACCAGTACCCTATTGGAACTGTTTGCCATCCGTTATATCTACCAGACCAGTATTCTTGAAGAGTTATAAATGCGGACTTGTCTTTGATCGCGTGAACTAAGGTAAAGTGACGTGGCACCAAAAATATATGTTCAGTGAATGTGTCTTAATAAAGAAACTAGTGTTACCTCAATATTAATTACTATAATGGGTCTCTTAAAATTAAATAAAATAACAACATTAAATAAACAGCTCTGATGTATAATTGCACTATTTTGATGCGTGTATGAATTATATGTGTGTATCAGAATAAATGGGCTGTGCGCTTGAATATTGATATATTTATATGCGTGTATAAATGGGATTTATTGGTAATGGGTATAGCCGTAAATAGAATAAATTTTATGATAAGATCCGGGTTAAATTAATGGATTTATAACAAATAAACTATCGTACATAATAATAGACATATAAGACTTAGTTAGGTATTGTTTTAGCTTTGTTCTCTAGTTAGACTATCGTCCCCAAACCCTGAGATTGAGCTGGTTCGGTGCACTACCATAAATAGATATACATATCAGAACCCTTATTTACGTTTTTGATGAGATAATTCTTATCCACGTGTAAGATTGGCGCGTGAGATGGAATCAAACCATGCTCACAAATATCTTCATTCGAAGCTACGGGTTAAAGCCTACAATGGCGGTATAAAAGATATCGGTGGTGTTATAGTATATAACAAGTAGTTGTATTGTATGTAAATTTTATCCAATAGTAAGAATAATTATTAAACATTTGTGTAATCTAGTTTCATCTCTCTCTTCATTAAATAGTTATTTCACCGTCATTTGATTACTGTCTGTATCGACAACATAAGGATATATATATTGTATTGATTGTATATAGTGTTGAGCATCCACCGCACAGTTATATATATAAGTTAGTCAGAGTTGTTGTCTGTGTTTCCACCGAGCTAGTGTTAGGCAATACCATGTACTATGGATTCTGTTATACCTCAGTCATTTGTGTGCAGGGTTTGAACTCAGTTTGGTTTTGGATTTAGTTCTGGGGCTGGTCTGGGTTCGAAGTCGGTTCTGTGTGTAATTGATGGGTTGCGGTTGACCGGTACAGTAGGTTAAATTTTGAACGCCCTCCGTGGTGCTCTGATGAAGAAATCTCCCACACCCTGCAGCATAGATAAGAGTTAAATATTGAATTATAGGGATATATTTTGTGTTGTTTATACTGTTGAGATAGATATAGTTTGCATTATTAAATGAGCAGTTTTATAGTGATGTTTGAAGTAAGTCAAATAGACTAATATTTTCCACTTGTCAAGTAGTTTTATTTAAATATACTATCCGCTAATATTATTAAGAGAATATAGTGATACATTACGTTTTTTTTGTGAAAAAAAAAAAGGAATATAATAAATAGGAAGTGACTTCAAGTTTTCTGGTTGTTTGTTTTAATGACAAATATAGTGAGTAATAGTTCAACGCAGGTGAAAACCTATATTACATTTTCTGGTGGTTTATTTAATTCAAAATAAATCATTTGGATTTTTCTACATCCTTTTGAAAGTTCTTATTTTTTTGTAACAGAACAAAATTGGATTTTTTTTTGTTAGAGAAAAGAGGTAGAGACGCTTGTTAAGTTATAAATATTTGAATGCGTGTGTATGTATATACATGTTTAGTATAGAAACCCTCTCAAAGAAATTGCGTAATAAATGTCAGTCGAGTAAAATTTATTAACCGGAACATATGTTATCTATGTAGGTAAAGTAAACATTTAGGTCAAGTATTATTGTATATCACCAAACAGCCAAATGCAATTGATGAAGTGTTTAATGGTGTGTATACTTACGTTCTAGAAAATCAAAATTTTAATTGATAGCACCACAGAAGTTAGTGTTAATATTAATCAATGTTTTATTAAAACAAGTTTTGAAGGAGATAAATGTATTTAAATTGCGTAATCAATGTATACATTTGAGTGAGCAGTGGATTAAACGATCCATTGTCCACATTTTTCAGACTGGCATCTTTCAAATAAATTTGTCAGCAAAAATGTTGTCCATGCAGCAGTAACGAATGTTTGTTTTTAAAAAAAAAGAGAGAGAATCGCTGACGGTATTATAAAATAGTATACTGTATATATACTAATTATTAGTATGTTTTTTTTTGGTGTGTGTATATAAGACTGAGGAGAACAGTTTGAATCGGGTGAAATAAATTTTGTCCCAATTATTTAATAGTTTAGATACGTTATTATATATATACAGAGGAAAAGGGGAAAGGGGGTTGCTTATATAACAGAAATTAATCGGAGCATAGGCGAATGAAAGAAAGTGAGGCATACAAACTGGATGAGAAAGGAGAGAACTCAGTATTTTGGCAGCTGGGGAAGATTAGGCATATGGGATCAGGGATCAGTATATCTTAATGAATTTATAAATAAATATTTCGCAAAGACCAAAATGACATACGAAAGTTACGCATATAGGTTAAAGGAATATACAAAAGGAAGACAGTATGTACCAGCGGGAACGGACCAGAATAGACAAATCATTTGACCCCCAACACCCCTTGGTCAGAGTGATAGACTTTTATGGGGAATGCTGGGAAAACCCTCATGAACATATTGACAGTTTGATGGATACTTTCAGGATAATAACCTTAAATAATGAACAGCAAATGGCCATTATTCAGCATCATTTGAAATCAGTCGCCAAAGACTGGTGGGTCATACTGAGAGAAAAATCTAAAAATTTTAAGGAGTATTGTGACAGGCTGCTAAAGACATTCTGGGGGGGAGGATAGACAAGAGATAGAGCTGCAGCAGGCAAACAAGTTTTGTTCATTACACACTTTCAACTGGTCAGAGTCCCAAGTTATTCGAATGATAGCATATAACATGCCACAAGAAGTCAGGGGGCATATGATCAGTAGCCAAATACACACTATTCCAGAGATGGCAAAGTTCTTGGAGATGGTAGATCAACACTCTGAACCTCTGGGCTCAAATAACAGTAAAAGTCAGTCCGTTACAACTGTTCACCAGATGACGAACCTAATTGTGGAGAAGGGAAACCAGGACCATCGAGCGAATTGCTTGTGCCCAGTTATAGAAGTAGAGATAGAAGATAACAAGGTTATAGTTTTGATCAACTCAGGTAGCCAAGCCTCAATCATGTCTGTGGCTTGGATTGACAATCTAAAAAGAACCCGTGAGATTATGCAGTTGCCAACTCGACCTATTCAACTCACATTAGCAAATGGGAAAAAATGCTAAGTGAGAACCGTCAGGTGTGGTTGGAAGTTAAGATACATCAAAGGATGGTGGGGCATATGTTTCTTGGATGACAGGACTTATATACGATGTAGTATTGGGCTCTGATTTTTTAACTCAAAACAACGGGGTCATCGATTATGAAAGGGGAAGATGTTTTGTTGGAAGTGAAATGATTAATTTCAAAATGTCACTTAGTCAAAAGTCCGACCGCAAAAGTTGCTTGGTCCAGTCAGTCGACCCATCGGTAATCAATAAAAAGGTGAAAGAGTCTGTTCTCATGGAACCTAGGGACACAGACCAGATCGGGAAAATCCTAAAGAAATACCAGGCCATTTTTTCTTCTACTCCAGGTGAAATTAGAGGGTATACAAATCGGATCCGAGCTAAAGGAGGAGATGTACATCCCATCCAAAACTTACCCCATACCCTTCCAGTACAGAGGGGAAGTAGAAGCTCAGATTTGTCAAATGATCAAGTGGGGTATTATCGAACACGGCACATCACCATATAACCCGTTGGTGGTGGTTAAAAAGAAGAATGGGAGCTTGTGGTTGTGTTAGAATGCCCAAAAATTGAACAGTGTTACCATCCCAGAAAGAGATGTTCTCCCTCTATTCATGAGGTACTGGTAGAGCTGGTGGGTAAAACCGTATTTTCAACTTTGGACCTGACCACAAGCTATTGGCAGCTAAATCTGGACCCAAGGGATCGGAAATACACAGCCTTTAGAAATAATGGGTATACTCATGTATTTAAAAGGGTCCCTTTTGGACTCATAAACAGCAGAGCAGGCTTAATACACTGTTTGCAGCAGGTCCTATCTGAAGAAATACAGAGGCATGTGGTGTGTTATATGGATGACCTGGTGATTGTGTCAGAAGACCCAAAGGAACATTTACAACATTTGGAAAGGTTCCTCAGGGAATGTAAAGAAAACAATATCACTGTAAATTTGGAGAAGAGCCATTTTGCCATTGATGAGATAACCTTCCTGGGCCATGTCATCAGCCAACATGGAATCAAGGTCCATCCAGATAAAATTGCTGCTATAGAAAATTTCCCTACCCCAACCAAGCCGAAGCAGGTTCGATCATTCCGGGGCCTTTGCAATTTCTATCATAAGTTCTAACCAGATTTCACTCAGGAAACTAGTAACCTTGTGGACCTCATAGAAAAAGCCACAAGTGGGAATGGACCCCTTGCCATGACAAAGAACTCCTCCATGTAAAAGAAAATTTTCTACAGGTTATAATGCTGCACCACCCGAATTTCCATCGCCCTTTTTATGTACAAACGCACAGCAGCAAACAGGGACTAGGAGCTATCCTGTTCCAAATAAGTGATACTGGAGCCCACCAAGGTATATATTTTTGCAGCCGTGCCTTGAAGGGCGCAGAAGTTCATTACACTACAACGGAACAAGAAACCCTTGCCATTGTGTGGGCATGCTAGAAATTCTGGCAGTTCCTGTTGGGGTCTGATAATTATCATGAACCACCATTGCCTGGAGTTCCTTAACAAGTTTTCTTACTAATGACTATCTAATCAGGTGGAGTCTGGCCCTCCAACAATTCCGGTACCAAGACCAATACTGCCTGGGATTGGAAAATATTGTGGCAGACATATTGAGTCACCTTCCGATACTGATGAAAATATAAAACCCTGAAATAAGGAACCAAACCTTGGAAATTATGACTACGACTATATCAAGCCCTATAGAGCTGAATTACGGAATTTTGAGTTATTGGCAGAATATACAGTATGACCATATCATCCAGGATCTATCTAAACCATCCGATAAAAATCAGAAGTCACGAAGCAGATATCCTCACTTCTGAATTGAGGAAGGCATATTACAAACCCGGACCAAAGACCACAGCACCCCTTGGAAAATTGTGGTACCTAATGGACTAAGGCCCTTATAATTAAACATGTACACCAATCTCTAGGACATTATGGACTCAGGAAGATTGAAGAAGTGGTCCGGCACCAATTCTACTGGCCAAGAATGTATCACCAGATCTGTGCTATTACTAAATCCCTCAACAAGTCCTACATGGGACAAATAAAACCTGTGATAGCTACTAAACCAAATGAGGTCCTTGCAATAGACCACTATGGCCCTTTGCCCAAGTTTAGAGCATTTCAGTATTTGTCGGTATTGCACAATATTTTTTCCAAATACATTAAAATTTACCCAGTTCGGTCTGCAAACACCAGAAATGCAACCCGCGCTCTTCAGGAAAAACAATTCCAAGAGGTAGATAAGCCCGAAACCATACTTTCCGACCACGGTTCTGCATTCACTTTGAAGGAGTGGAAAAACTGGATAAAGAAGCAGAATATAAATCATCATCTAACATCAATAAAAAACCCACAGTCGAACCCGTGTAAAAGAGTCATGAGAGAAATCGGTCCACTTTTACGCATGTGTGTATTGACGGACCATCGGAAATGGGTTGATAAAATCCAATACATCATGGATTGCATCAATTACACTATGAATGAATCCATGGGTTTTCCTTTTATGCATCTTCATTATGGTTTACCATGACTGGCCATTTTCCCTATGCTATTGCAAAACGGGGTAGTGCGTATCAATCACAGCATGGACCAAGACCGGGCCCGGAAACAACTAGAACGAATGGCACGAAATAGAATTAAAAGAGGAGGAAAGCAACATCATAATTTCAAAAAAGGGGATCAAGTCTGGCTAAGATACCCAAGAGCCAGTAATGCACCCAGGAAGGAATTCAAAAAGTTCTTCCCCTTGTATAATGGACCGTATGAGATAGTAGAAGAATGCCATGAGAACGCATTTTTACTAAAAAGGAAGGTTCTGCAAAGGAATTATAATGCTAGACAATTAAAACCATATATACCTCCGGACCCAAGGAGATCATAGTGGGCACATATCGTTCAGGGTATCCGGGTAAATGACCATGATTTTAAATATAGATTTATGAGTAACAAATAACGGATATTAACAAACTGACGCTTGATAAAAGATATTGTTTTATGCCCATGCTCAAATTCAAATTCTCACCCAGACTGTTTTCTGAAGTCAAACGACTTTGTAAGTTGATGCAGGTTCAGTAATATATGTATAAATATTTTTTTTATTGGTTTTTTTTTGAAGTGGGAAGAACAGTTCGATCAGGGAATCGATCTTAGTTTCATGGTTGTTTTTTTTTGTTTTTGTTTGTTCATCCAAGCCACATAAACTTAAATTGTGTGTGCCATATTTTATGTAAATAATTAAATAAATCCCTTACATAAATATTGTAAGTAGTGAAATATATATATCATTGTGTGTGCATGGTTTGGATACCAATATAAGGTTATTTTAAAAAGAAAAAAAAGAAAGTTTCATTGCATGAATAATTCTTAATTTTAAATAGTTAATACTTGTACAGATTTAGTTTAAAAAAAACATTTCAATGTACTGACTGGATAGTGAAAGTGAAAATTGCTGGAGGCCAGAAAATCAAGGAAGGCGGAGTCCAAATTGAGGTGACAAATAACCAGTAGAATTGTGGGAACATTGGCCATTTTAGATAGCATCATTCAGATTGCATCATTCAGACTGCATCATTTTGGATTGCATCATTTTTTTTCTTCTTGACCACTCCGCAAAAAGAGAGAGGAGCAGAGTAAAATTTGAGAGAGCAGTATTAAGAAGTGATCTGTAAGCTTCAATAATGTCGGGCTAAGTCCAGGAAGCTGATCCCTGTCCTGCTGATGAAACCTTCCTAGCCTGCCGAATATCATGTGCTGTGGTTCCAGTTTTCCAACTTTCATGTGCCTATAGTTCCAGTTTCCAACCCTAAATTTTGAAAGCCAATGTCATTATAACAAAACCAAAATGCATGCCTACATTTTGCGCAATCATCATCGCAAGGAATGCATCCGGACGAAGAAAGAATGGTAAATCTACTTTACATGAACTTTTCACTTTCTTTTAATGTACTAAACATGCTAAATATTTGTTATTTTTTCTTTCGATAAAATGTGTACAGTAAACCTGTAAATGTATCCCTTTCCACCTCTTTATTTTTCTTTCACTCTAGTCTTAAAATAACAATTTGCTAAGTCTTTATGTTTATGATGATTTTAATAAATATTTGTTCATTATTATATATATATTTTGATTTAAATTGATGTATGTATTATAGTTTAATTAAGGATGTTTTATTCTATGCTACCGGGTAGTTAATATCTAAAACCGATTTTATCTATTTAATTGCATGTTTTCTGATACGAGGGGGGAAATAATAATCAAGGGTAGCCATTATTGTGTTTACTACTTTCCGAAAAGTCAGGGGGGTGTGTGAGATTCAGAGTGTAATTAATTAATCGTTAAACATATGATTCTTTGAGCCTACTGTGTGGTTTTAAATTACTTTGTCAGATGATTACGTGGGAAAATTATGGAGGAATAAATAAAGTCTTATATAGATATTTATAATTTTGCTTCGAGCATTCATTCACAATGTTACTGGTTTAGTGCTATTTTCGCTCCCTATAGCTTGATTCGGTGTCTCGTCTGTGATTTCAAACAAGGGAGAAATTCTCCTAGCCTCATCTGTGGGTGTAAAGACTTGCCAAAGTGCAAGCCGCCCAGTCTTCCGTTAACACACCGCAATCTATTGCTTCTGATTATTATATTTGTCTCGAATAGCAGCCAGTCACATCACCCTATATTGGAAGATATAAGCTTATTTCCCATCCCCATAATACGTGATGGTTTGATTTGTTTTAAAACCAACGAAGCTACTTTAATTTAATAAAAGAATTTAGTCTAATAAGGATGAACATTTGAAGTTTTATTTTGCTCTGACTCTCATATTTCTCATATGTAATTAAACACGTAAACAAATTAATTGTTAAGTTATGCTAGTATTATATTTTAAAAGGGGAAATCATTTGTGATATTGCCTCCACTGTTCATAGATAAAGGGTTATTGCCTCCACCGTTCATAGATAAAGGGTTATAAAGCCAACCAAAATATCAATGCAATGTTGTCCATCAAATATATATATATCTCCATTAAAGACTAGAAGTAAAATAATTAATATTGTATATAACAAGTAGTTGTATTGCATGTAAATTTTATCCAATAGTAAGAATAATTATTAAACATTTGTGTAATCTAGTTTTGTCTCTCTCTTCATTAAATAGTTATTTCACCGTCATTTGATTACTGTCTGTATCGACAACACAAGAATATATATATTGTATTGATTGTATATAGCATTGAGCATCCATCACACAGTTATATATTCTAACCTAGTAAAAGACTGGCTTCACTTCTAAATTTATGAAATCAATTCGTAAAGCCCAAACGCTTCTATTAAAGAGAATTCGGAAATAAATAAACTCTTCCGTCTATGATTCAGGTAGTAAACCCTATATTTTTATCTAATATAGCTCGACGTTTGGTTAGTTATATTAATTCAGCTACAGCGATATGCAGTTCAGACAGAGATAGAATAAAGAAAAAAATTATCATTAATAAAATAAATTTAAAAAGAAAATTTAGAATAAACTAACATTCTTTCTCTATCCAAAACACATTCTCTGAGCTGTAAGTACTTGCACTGTTCGACAATGATGATGATGATTTCATGTCATTGTTAATATTACTGACTAAAATAAAAACATTCATTAATCTGCCAATATGATCTCAATATTTTATTATTATACAATTAGAAGTTTCAATCTCTTAAGCCATGCCACGCTTGTAATATTGATCATAATGAATCAATTCTTAATTTAAGAGCACTTATAATAATGACACTAATCTCAGGGTTCTCTGTTATTTTTAAAGAAAAATGCTCGGCAGTATTGTGTTGTCGCATATGACTGACATTCTGGTCGGCTATAGGAAACATTTACCTTATTTAAATTCCAGGTGTCTTCATCCACATATCAACTATTATAATATTTAACGAGATGATAACCATATTCAATAACAATGCATAATTTTGAATAATACAGCCATTTTATCCAGAATCTCAGTCGGAATGATGAAAAGACAAGGGTGCTTTTGTGTCCTTCCATTATCCATGACAACACAATAATTTAACTAAGATTTATTACTTAGACACTTCACTTAAATGTGTACGAAATAATGTGCAGCCAAAACCTACTAGTTTGGGAATAAAGTGGTTTTACACACATATAAAATAAAATATCTTGGTCTGAAGTTTTCAATTCCATAAATAATTCTTATTAAATTAAAATATAATGAAATATTCTGATCTGCTTACAATTGTCTATCTGGTTTATTGAATATTAAGATTTCATAAATGATTTCAGACTCAAGAAAAGTATTGCAAGTATTATGCAAATACACTATTATTTAGCACACAAGAAAAATGACTCAAAACAACTTGTAACAAGACTATAATTTATTATTAAATTTTAACAAGATTATAATTTTTTATTACAGTTTAACAAAACTATCCTTTATGATTAACATAATAAACAAACATATACAATTTATTCGATCCCATATGGATAAAACAAAATATAACCAACATTAATTCGTCTATACTTTTAGACTTGGATTCGAACTACTTCTTCATCTTCTTTTTACATTTATGCAAATTGAATATAAAAAATAAATAAATATTATTATCGATACATCGACTCATCCATTTAGTGTATCTTATATGAACGGCTGCTTAACTTTATTAACTAACTATTTGTTTTAAAATAAAAATAATCTGATTCTAGGCAATGTGTACAAACGATTTTTATTATCATATTTTTAACTAAATGATAGTTTTTATTTAGATAACTTATTATAATTTATGGGTTATTTATCAGAAGTTACACTTATTATTTTTAATATTTACCTTAATAATAACTGAAGTTGTTATACACATTGTATTCCTCAGTATAAGTTATATTGTGAGTGCTACTTAATCATTAACCCGAATTAAACCTAGTATTTGAACCCTCCATTGGCAAATAAAAATTTTTAAATCACGCAATTTTAAACTTACTCTCTCCATTGACTTACGTGTGGATTACCAGCACTATTCCGCCGCACAATCCAGACATTGATCATATATACTAGCACGCTATTTTTACTAAATGGATCTTGAGGAATTAACCTCCAATATACCCGTTATCTTGCCATAACTTTCTAAACAAAACACAATATTCAACACCTTCCGTGGTGGAATTATCTCTATTTTCTCATGAGGAATATGGAATAACACTGAAGGTCTACTACATTAAAATAGTTTGGTGGGTCCTTGCCTTTTACTTGGGCATAATAGGAACACACACCAAATATAATCCTCTCCTGGGATTTTAACGAATGAAATACACTAAATACGATATAAATTACTGATCGTCCTAACTCTGAGAAGTGATCACGTGGTTTATAAACATACCCAAATTCTAGATTTATCTATTCCCCTCATGGAAAATAAAGCTTTTGGGGAGATCATTTTCCATCCCACAAAATAGATACATTACAATTATTACTTATGCGAATATTAATCATATACTGATGCTATATCGGGGCAAGACAAGCAAATACACTAATTACACTAAATTTATGTTCCAGGGTATACTTAGATCAACGTCTGAAATCAATGGATAACACAGAATAAACCATAATAATTTTCACCTTTGCCAAAGAAACATTCAACAAAGTAATTGGTAGTCTAGTATCTTGAACTAAATTAAGTGAATGCGTTAATAAAGAATAATTGGGAATAAGTTCCGCAATTAACATAGTATAAATTTGTTTCAAACTTTAAATAAGTAATATCCTATATAGCACTTCTCTTTAATTACTTCTGATAATTTTAACTAGATATTTTACATATTAAGTATCTAAAATTTTCTACTTTTACACATCCAACATATAAATCTATACCCATAATTGCTTATCATAAGTAAACACATTTTATAAAAAAAAAATTTTTTTTTTTCATTTCAAATATAAATTTAACCTAGAATAATTACATGAAAACATACCTTTATGATTACAAGGTCATTTAAATATTACTTGACTATACAGCCTTTCACCTGTTGATATAAAAAAAATACACATAATTTTACAAATTAGTAAAAAAAATCATTACTTAACAAGTGCTTATTATCTCACTAGAAAAATGTTTTTCCGTTGGGCAATTTATCCAGATGAAGAACTTGATCCATTCGTAGTTCACGAAGCAAATTTAAAATAAGAAACACATGTTAATATTTCATTTATATAAAAGTTGCCTCCATTCTGGTGCAATTAATAAATTAGGCAAAGAAAACATAGCAGCGTTGGATATTAACTCTTCCTTGAATTAACTGATATAATTTTGGGATCCAAGAAAACAATACATATTTTAACATGACGAATATTTGACGATTGACGATCACATATACAATTCTTTTCTTTTTATTATTGGCGATACGTATCATTTTTAGCTAGCTGGCTTATGAATAAAATAATGCGCGAATTTTTCCAAAATACTATTATTATAAGGACTGCAGCTGACTTACGTGGATATGAAGTTTTAACGACTCCAATTGATGTATAATATAACATATTATTTTATGGTTATAATTAAATCATTAATGTTTGTAGTTTTTATTCCTACTCTAGGAATTGTAATTTGTCTTTAATAAGGAATTCTCCGTAAAATGCACACATACAAATTTTCTGATATTTGCCTTGAGAAAATTTATATTTTCTTTTTAAAAAATATACAGGTGCATAAGTAAATATCATTGATCATTAATATTATTTTTAGATAATTTTCAGTGAATAAAACATATTTTAACGTGGGGAACTTACATTATTTTCAAACGCAGACAATTTCTTTTAGAAAGAGCGCGAAATGTTTCTCGTCAACTTTCTTTGGCTTTTATAATATTTCTTTTAATTATAAATTTTCTTTTATACCACAAAAAGATAATTAAATGAGGTAAAGTTAACAAATCATTGATTATTTCCTGGAAATTACTTATATTACTTATTTTAAATATAATGACACTTTCCGTGATTGCTGTAGTCAATACGGTCATTTTGAACTCTAGCATAAGATAGTATATTTTTGCGTATAAAAGGCTTTAAAATAGGTAGATGGCAACAGAAAACAGAATATCTTATCAAATAGGATTAGCAACGCATGATATTATTAAAAATTTACTTGACTTATATTTATTTCTGCAATAAAAAATAATAAAAATTTGTTACCGAATTTCAGTACTGCTTCCTCCTTGTAAAACTAATGTCAGACTAAACTTTCTTCAAATTTTGGTGGTCTTCTTTTAGCGATCTCTTACAGAAAAATAATCATTTAATTATAACATAAACAAAAGAAAGGAAAAAAAAACTTATTACAGTCATATATTTTTCCATATGATTTAAACAAATTACAAAGTAATTTGACAAATAATGAAAAATAATAAATATCTTTAACTAACAATGCTTATTAGTGGTGTATATTTCTGTATACATTATTATCTAAATTAATTTAAAAATTACCAGAAGTTATTGTGCTTTATGATAAGATACTCATCTACTCTCCCCCTCTACCCATCCAAAATCAATTACTGTTTATGATATGTGCTTTTATACTATATTAAATTGCTCTTATTGTTAATATTTTAATTAAATTATTCATGCTCTCCTTCAAAATGACATTGGATTACCAAATTTTTTTAGTTATTTGCTTAAAATACGTTACAGTGAGTAAATAGCATACTTTATTAATCACTTAATATTATTATTATTTTATCTTTTTATTTTCTAAAAAAAAAAATTGCATTGTTTTCCTGTGGAAATAATGCCAAATAAACCAAGTGTCAATAACACTAGGTTACAATATATATAAGTTAGTCAGAGTTGTTGTCTGTGTTTCCACCAACCTAGTGTTAGGCAATGCCATATACAATGGATTCTGTTATACCTCAGTCATTTGTGCGCAGGGTTTGGGTTTGAACTCAGTTTGGTTTCAGATTTAGTTCTGGAGCTGGTCTGGGTTCGAAGTCGGTTCTGTGTGTAATTGATGGGTTGTGGTTGACCGGTACAATATATATATATTGTATATACAGTATTTACATAATACAAAACTTCGTTTCAACTGTTTATCTTCATACAGTCATTTTCAAGGATATTTCTCTCCCACTGCTATATTTTATTACTCTTTCTTTTACATTATTTAATTACAAATCAACGTTGAAATGTTGGAGTTTTGTATTATATAAATACATATACTGTATATGTTCAGTATTGAGATAAGAAAATAAAGTTTTTGAAAAGAAAAAGGAGAAGGATTTTTAATTTGTTGATATTATTGTAGAACATATTGTAACGATATATAAATATGTTGTTACATTAATTTAAAATAAAAACTTAAAAATTCGCAAATAAAAGTAAAAAACTAAACGCTATATATAAATATGTCGTTACATTAATTTAAAATAAAAACTTAAAAATTCGCAAATAAAAGTAAAAAACTAAACGCTAAAATTAAAATGTTTGTTAAACGTATATACATTTGCACAGATGCCAAACTTTAAAAATATTTTTTTTTAAAAAAAACAAATAAGTATTTGAACACTTTTTTTTATAAAAAAGTACAAGATTTAAAAATAAAAACAGGTATTAATTAATGTAATCTGTAAATGGAAATGATTGTTTATAAATTGTTTGAAAAGCAAGCTAGCTTTGGGCTCTTGTATAATTAAAATGATCTGATGAAAGATAGATAAGAAAATAAAAAGAAATTAGCTTGACCAATGGAAGCACCAAGCCTCAGCCCGGACCCGAATGAAAATTTGGGTTAGTGACATCTTTGTTCATTCAATCCGTGTGGATTAATATAAAAAGAGAAATATTGAGTTCCAGCGTGGTGTGTTTGAGAGTTGTGGTAGGACACACATACCACACTCTATTTAAAAAAAGAAAAAGGAAAAGACTGTGATACCTTGAACCAGCTATTGCCATCTCCAGAACATTATCTTCCAATGGAGGCGTTGCGGGAATTAAAAACAGGAACCTGGACTCTTCTACCATAAGCTATATGAAATGAACAATTATTAAAATCAATTAAGAACTTTCGTCGAGTTTTATAAATTGATAAACAAGCCAACTTAAATGTTAAAAACGGACTCTTATCTGACTTTTGTAAGTTTTTAAATCAAATTAATAATGTTTAATTTTATATGTTTTCCGATTGATAAAAAATCATTTCCATTTTTTTTTCTCTTATTGTATAAATTATTTGTTGTTTAAATTTTAAATGATGAAATTTAAGGTTGGGTATAGACGTTGCATAGATTCGTTAGCAGTTGATAATGTTGTGGTTTTCACATTCGATTAGAATATATGTCAACGATATCACTGCAAGCATCTTACGATGAATGCTAATGGGATTTGTATATTCCCCATGCAAGTGACGCTTATCGATGACTTTGTATTTTGATCGGTTGTGTTTAATTTGGGATGTTTTTGATCGTGGAATCTGTGCAGCTGATCTATACTCAACATTTTAAAACAAATTTTATAAAATTCATTTGTGCGAACGTATCTAAATGTTAAATTTAAGTCGGGCGTGAATGGCTATATAGTTTTGTAAAGTTATATTAAGGGAGGGTAATCTTAGGTTATTCGTTTCGTAGTTGAATTGGCTCAATGGATTGGATATATTTGTGTAATTGTAGATGTAGTATGAGGTCCGCTATGGGCAGGATTATAGATATATGCCACACACCCTCTGTTTGCCTATGGATGGGTTTGTAAGTCAGCAGAAGACCGCAGTCCATTCCTATGGAGTTTTTTGTTTATTGTTCTACTTGCCAACAGATGTAACATTCCTGTTGGTGGAGAGTCAATGTCTTCTCTATTTCTACTTATTGTTCAGATGTACATTCCTGACAGTATAGTATTTTGTGTTGTCGTATCATGCTACATTGAATACATGAATGTATCAGATGGATTGGCGCCAGTTGATTGCGAAATTTGTTGCCTAAGGTTAAATCAGGGAAGAATGTTTTCTTTTCAAATGCAGATCTATGTAGTCTATTCATTCTTGACTATCTAAATAAAATATTAAACTCATTGAAACCTAGTTAAATGTAAAATTAAAAGTTAATATAAAAATCTAAAATGTTAAACTTATTCCTCAAATTAGAATGATTTTATATGTGTGTAAATAAATATTTTTATGTGTTAATTTCTGGCAGTGGCTTTTATTCTTTTATATTTAAGATATAAAATTTGTATTTTATTTATCTCTGCGTCTCCACTGAGCTAGTGACTTGGGCTAACTATCGGAATATTTAAATAAAGTGGAATCTTAACAGCGCGTATCTGCCTACTCTATAAATTTTTTCTAGGTTTAAATGCCTAGATGGCACCTTGTAGAGCAGATATCGTAGTTTGCGGTTAGATTCGATCTTCACTTTCATTTCGATCGTTATAATATATACATATTTTAAGAAAAAAAGTGGATGAACATTTGCTGTGTTATTTATTATATATGATGTATACAGTATTATAGATTCAGTAATTATAGATATTTTAAGGGTTTTATGAATAAAATATTGTATGTGTATACAATTACAGCAAAGTCATTACATGTATACATATTATAATAATATACTTTTGCTTTTGGGTAAAATGAATTTAATATAGCTATCTCTGACATCATCAGTGATGCAAAATTCAAGATGGCTGCCAAATTTTTTTTTTTAATTTTTCCCGATCATTATAGCGAATAATAGATTGTACATTGAAGTAGTGGGTACAAATTGATGATGATCACTATTGCAAAATATCACTAAGTAGACAATCGCTACATGGGGTAAAGGTGTATATTATTGTAATATGTATACAGGTAATGACTTTGCTGTAATTGTATACACATACAATATTTTATTCATAAAACTTAAAATATCTATAATTACTGAATCTATAATACTGTATACATCATATATAATAAATAACACAGCAAATATTCATCCACTTTTTCGTTTAAAATACGTATATATGTTCTACAATAATATCAACAAATTAAAAATCTTTCTCCTTTTTCTTTTCAAAAACTTTATTTTCTTATCTCAATACTGAACATATACAGTATATATATATATAATACAAAACTCCAACGTTGATTTGTAATTAAATAATGTAAAAGAGTAATAAAATATAACAGTGGGAGAGAGATATCCTTGAAAATGATTGTATGAAGATAAGCAGTTGAAACGGAGTTTTGTATTATATAAATACTGTATATACAGTATATATATATGTTCAGTATCGAGATAAGGAAATAAAGTTTTTGAAAAGAAAAAGAAGGATTTTTAATTTGTTGATAATACTGTATACAAATACTCCAATATATAAATACAGTACAGGACAAATAAAATACCATCACAAACTTTCAGGAAAACACTAAATATAAATATTAAACTGTGTGTGTGTGTTTCTTAAATACGATATATTATTTTTAAAACACCTGGATAATTATGTAAAAATAGTTATTGATTTTGTAACTTCGTTAATAAACATGTTGTTTACACTCAAGATGTTTCAAATCAAAAGAAAAACAATTTTAAAATGCAAATGTCGAATTAGAAAAGTTTAAAAAGAAAAACAGATTGCATTTAATTAATAATCTTTCTATTCGAACGGGGGGAGGGGCATTATTACATTACTAAAAATATACAGAAAGAAAAATAAACCTAGCTGTATGTTTTAGAAAATTAGAAGTTAGATTTTTTACTTTCAAAATAACTTGAGTTTTTTTTTTCTAAAGTTGACTGCTTTGCGATAAGCATTAAGCATTTTGTTACTGTGGAGTACAGCAATAAGTCTTTATGTTCAATTAAATAATTAATAATTAAACATTGTTTTTTAATTTGAATAATTTCACATAAGTAATAAAATAAATGTATAGTAGTAATATATACTGCAATACAAATTTTTTTAAAAAGCACTTCAGTATGGATTTTTTTTTTCATATGATGAAAAACTTCTGCGGAATAATATAAAAACTTTTAAATTCAAATTTAGTTTCACTTTCTCTTTCTTTTTGCTGTTCTGTACTTTTTAAAGTGAAAATATGCATTTTTTTTCCTAATGATATAAAAATTTTCTTTTTAGATACTGTATTTAGTCATCATTGTCATGAAAAAATCAAGAAAATCTTTGAGCTTGGAAATCAATGTGAATATTTTATGTCGACTGGAACTGACCAATTTTTTTTGCATAGATCCCCATTATAATTACGTATTTTGTTTGCAATATTCCTGCTTAACGATGAGTTTTGGAGGACCAATTGCCATTGCTAAGTGGGGTAAAGGTGTATGTTGTTTTACACTTATATGTGAATGATTTATATTTTATTCTTTATATAGACCAAAGTAAACTATTGTTTTGGGTTGTCGCTAGCAAGTATTTGAGTTAAATTTTTAACTTTTTATTTTAATAATTAAATTTTTATTCTACAATATATTTCTACTTTTTTTAGAAATATAGAAAAATAAATTAATAAACTAAACTGTGTTATCAAAACAATAGCTTTTATTTTGCTTTTGCCAGTAAAAATATATTTGTAATGAAACATTTATTTCTCTAGAATTCTTAAAGCAATGAAATTATGTTCAACCTCTCTCTCTTTCTATTAATCACTTTCTGGTCCAAAGAAGATTTGCCAAAATAAACCCCCAGTGTCAACTGTGCTCTACCGATGATGAAACCATCACACATATCCTATACATGTGTCCTGTACTAAGCCAGGTGAGGACGTTCATCAATGAAAAAGCTGCTTTTGACTACAAAGAAGCAAGGATAAATCAAATTGCTATCAAAACTGGAATTTTTTCAAAAATTAGAATAGCCACCTTTCTCTTTTTTGTAACATGGCTAACAAGGTGCAAATTGATATTTGTCCATCAGAATCCAAACGTCATGGAAACATTTAAAAGTCTGTTAACTGGCCTTTGCATCAGAGATCAAATGTTAGCCCTGGAATGGCTTCACAAAAAGTCGTGGGAGTTAATTAACCTCAAAGGATTAAATGTACCATAGACTCCAAAAAAAACCCACAATCATTATCTAATCAAAGCCATGGGAAGAAGGTCTCTCATGCAAAGCCTAATGAATAAAGTGAACATCCCCCATCAGAACTAATGTCAAGATGCTGAATAGCTATTAATAACTTAAACTGTTTAAGACAGGGATATAGAGCAGTACTCCATCACAGAACTTACCCTAATGGATTAACTCAGCTGATAACCAAGGTCTTTGGTTCGTATTTATAAGATCTGGATATGTATTTAGCTCTACTTAATTTAATGTAATTACATACTGTTTACAATGTACATTACAGATTCTATATTAAATAAATTTCCTTTTGAAAAAAAAGCAACAAATTATTTTAAAATGACAAGAAATAATGGCTTCCATAATTGCAGAGATGTTCATTTTTTCAGCCAATCAATATTTCTTGCTTTAGTAATTCATTTTTTCTTGACCTGTATTCCTTAAAAAACCATATTTGCAAATAAAATATTGATCTAAACACCATATTATCACCAAAAGCTAATATTTTACAAATATTTTGCAAAAATAATAAAAATATATAAACAAACAATGGAAAATATATAATTTTTTTTTTGAATATCAAACAAAAAAAACAACATTCTCAAATGCTTCTGCAATGGTTTTGCATGATATTGATATCTTGAGAATTTTATTTTTAATAATAAGTCAATATATATATATATTAATTCTAGTTATTTTTTAATTAAATGAGTTCAAAATTGTCAAATGCTACAGTTAGTCACAAGAGAGTAAATTTAAGCTGTAGTGGCCAAAGTATCATTGGACCACATTGAAGAAATGCTTCTACGAAGAATATGGTAAATGTCAATTTCTATAATAGTGCTGCTGGTAAATTATACATGTATGTGTTTCAATTCTGAGATCAAAAATTATATAATTTTTTTATTTTTATAGAACATCATTGGATTTATAGTATTTGTGTGAATTTTTGGCCATTGCACAAAAGTATAGAAATGTTATATATATCGTATATGAAATATTTTTGTGTGTTGACAAATATCTGATGCACACAAACACACAAGATATATATATAAACATTCTCAGTGATTAATATTATATAATACATTAAAATTAATACTCAAACTCATGGTTTATTAAGTAAATGAAATAATCTCAATCCAAAGGACAAGTCAAAACTTATTTCACTTTTTAATTAAGAGGTACATAGCATTTCTTCCTACATACATTTTCTAGATGTACAACACTTCATATAGTTATTTCAGTTATATTTCAAACTTCTACTCCATTTATAAATATGTGTGTGTGCATGTGCGCGCGTGTGTATTTATAGGTATGCTATTCTAATATATAATTATTTTTTATCATTTAATATTTTTAAAAATGCCATTGATTTTTAAGACTTATTCTTTGAATAGCATATTAAAGTCATATCCATGATATATATATATTAATAATTAAGTGATCATTATCTGGTCATATGCGATCTGCTGAGTTTTGTTTTGGTGATGATAAGAATATAAAGAAAGTCAGAAAAGGGCCTATTTTTAATGAATTGATCAATCGGAATTCAGATTATGATATCTATTTATAAATAAAAGATAATTCCATTAAGAGAAATTTAAATGTAATATTAATATATTACTTAATGAATTAATGTTTTTATCAATGATAATGCAGGACTGTTGAATTTTTCTAAAAATATTTAACAATTAAACGAGACGATGGAAACAATTCAATACATAATTACAAAAAACAAAACAAAACAAAAACATAACCTTCATAATAAAGTTTCAGACAAATATTAAGTATTCGATACAAACTTGATACTATGTCAAACTTTAGACATTGTGAAAAGAAGGTGTAATACTAGCCAAAGTAAAAAATAAAATTTTCTAGGCAATCATAAACTATAACTATTAATTCACTCTTGAAGAGCTGAGAAAATTACTGAAAGAGCAATTCAAACTATGCTAAGAAATAAAATAAATGCTCAAATTTTTTTAAAAATATCAAACCTTGAAATGTTTTAATAATACAGTATGTTTTGTAAAAAATAAATTAACTACTGAAGATCTCTTAACGAGTTTTTAAGTCAGTAATAAAAGTCATTCTAAATTACATGAAAAAATAAATAATCTTAAAAGAAAAATCGTGAAACATACATGGTCGTAACAAACTTCATATTGTAACAAATGATGTATCAATTATACTAGTTAAAAGTCTTAGTTCCAAATATTTAATAATGTTGAAGCTTCTCGTGTGAAATTAGGGTTAAGATTTGTCAACCGTAATATTTTCTTATTAAATACAATGCAGCAAATGACAAAATAAAAAAATGATTTTATAAAAAGCAGCAGAATTGGAGAATAAAAAGAACATATGAGATTCATCAGAAACCCAAATCAAACATTATTTATGTTAAGAGGGAAACTATTAAATTCCTCAAACTAGACAAAATATAATAATTCTTTCTGTTTATAATGGCAGATGGATATTATTGATAAAGAAAACTAAAAAAGAGAGCTGCCTCAAATAACCAACATAAAATAATGGTCAAAAACCCTACATCAGCTATAGAACCAAAGTTAAAAGCTTTACTCAAAGAGCATCACAACTATTTTTCTGATTCATAAGAAAGTAAATTAGCAACATATTTCATCAAAATTCAACATCTTTTAAGTATATCTAAAATCTAAGAAATCTTTGGGTTTTTTTTTAAAGATCTATTGTTAATTTTAAAAAATCATTATGCCAAATATTGGTTAATGATTTTTAGTTCATTGCATATTGGAGACATTTTCTTTTCATAGATTTTATATACTTTGTGGCATTAATAAAGAACATGAAATTAGAAAGGAGTGATACAGTGGTCAAGTAGATACTTACTGGAAGTTATAACTAATTGCCAAAATTAGACAAAGAAAAAAATATAAAGCAGTATAAAGTTAGCATAGATTTCTATGGTCATAAATACAATTTTAAGATAAAATAATAATTTAAAGATCATTTGATAATCTATGTACACATCTACCACACAGAACACATTAAATGATATGTTTAAATGTTTGTGAAAATTAAATTTCGAATATTAGTTTAAATAATGGAAAAGTTCTAATTCTAAATTTTAAAAAATTTCTAAATACATTTTAAAAAAATTGTCTGTTTTTTGGTAAAAAGATTTAATTAAGGTTGAGGGTGCTAAGAATACCCTCAGTGTAGACCCTGCCATTTAATGATGACTTTTTATTTAGGTACTTATAACTGCAGATCATTTTCAAGTGAAGGAAGATTGCAAGAATTGGAATAATAACTGTCTCATATTAAATGGGACATTATTGGACTTTGTGAAGTTAGAAGAAAAGATGAAGAGACACTTGATTTAAAAAGTGGATACGTACTCTACTACAAAGACATAAATATTGGAAATATAAATGGAATAGGATTCATTGTAAATAAAAAGTGGAAGAACAACATTGTGGAGATTAATGGTGTTTTGGACAGAGTGGCAAAGATTAGTTATTCAATTTAATAGTAGATATCAAATGTAGATAATTCAGGCTTATGCCCAACAAGTTCTCATAGTGATGAAGAAGTAAAAGATTTTTATATGGATGTACAAAAGGTATGGGAGACTTTAATACTAGAATTGGCAAACAAATGAAAGATAAAAGTGCTGTAGGTAAATTTGGTTATGGTAATAAAAATGAAAGAGGATATAGATTTGTGGAGTTTGCAAAAAAAAAACAAAAAAACTTTTGTATTATAAATTCTTTTTTTTGAGAAAAATGTTAAAAGAAAATGAACATGGAAGCATCAGAATTGGATATTTTGACTAACAGAAAATACATATTTCAAGATTATAATGTCATTAATAAATTCAACACAGGAAGTGATCATCGATTAGTAAGATGTAAGATATGTGTTAATGCAAAACTAGAGAGACAAAAATTATTAAGAAAAACAATATTTACAATTGATATTTCTAATCTTTAGAAATATTCTAATAAACTTAAATTAGAACTTGCAAATCGTTTTCAAATCTTAGTAGATTTTGAATGAAATTAATAGGAAAATAACTGATACACTTTTAAAAACTGCAACAAAGATAGCTGGGGGAAAAAAAAGCAGCAATTGACCAATAAAATTTCTACTGAGACTAGAGAAATAGTGAAGGAAAGAAGGAATAAGAAGATATATAAAAATGATGCATTAAGAAGGAAGGATTGAATGTCTCAAATTTTGTAAAATTCTGCAAAAAGAGTTGATAATGATTTAAGAAAGTATAATTTTGAACTAGCAAGAAAATTTGTAGAAAAAAATAAAAGTCTCAAGAGTGTAAAACAACATTTTGGTATTGGTAGGAAACTTATATTTGCAATAAGAAAAAAAGATGGAACTATTACTAAAAAGAGAGATATCATGTAATGGATAGAAGAGTTCTATCATGAATTATGTAGTAATAAAGAACAAGTACCTCCTACATTTATTATATCTTTTGAATTGTCCAGGATTCTAAATGAAGAAGTGAGACATGCAATTAAATTTACAAAGAAGGGAAAAGCTCCGCTTAATAATGAAGTTATAATTGATATAGAAATTTTTTTGACAAAGTTATATACCAAATGTCTAAATGATAAAGTTGTACTAGATGATTGAAAAAAATGCAATATTAAAATTAATACTTAAAAAGATGATAAAGAAGATATTAAAATTACAGACCTATCAGTCTTTTATCAATTTTATACAGAATTTTTACTAAGATAATTATAACTCATCTACAGAGAACATCAGATTTCAACTAACCAAAAGTGATTTTAGTATAGTAGATGATATCTGAATGTTGTAAGGTTATAGAAAGAATCATTGAATATGTTTTAATAAAAAGACATTTGATTCTATAAGCATTACTTCAATGATTAAAATTATGGGATCATAAGGTATAGACCCAGGATATTGTTATATTCTAAAGAATATAGCATTTTCTGAAGAATATTTATAAAAATGCAACAACAATAATTAGATTACATAATAATACCAGGAAGGTTAACATTGAGAAGGGTGTAAGACAGGGTGACTTAATATTTCCAAAACATTTTACAGTAGTATTCCAAGAAGTATTTTGTAGATTAAAATGGGGAGCTAAATGAATAAAAGTAAATGGAGATTATTTGAGTCATTTAGATTTTGCAGATAATGTAGTTGTTTTTTCAATAGCTTCAGGAAGTGTTGCAAGAGTTTTCAGATGAAAGTAAAAAAGTCGGACTAAAGGTAAATGTTAAAAAGACTAAAATAATGTTCAATGGATTTTTACAAAAGATGAAAATAAAGATTGATTATGATGAGTTAGAAGAAGTTACAACTGCAATTATCTTGATCAGATTATTTCTACAGATGGAAACATAATGAATGAAATTAATCATAGAATTAAACTTAGTTGGTGTGCTTTTCCTAGAAATAATTTAATATTAAAAATAAATATACCTGTTTGAAAAGGAAGCTTTTTAATAAATGTATTTTGCCAGTTCTTATTTATGGATCTGAGACTTGGACACTTAATAGAAGAGCACTTCCAAGGCTTCAGACAACTCAAAGAAATATGGAGAGATGTATGTTAGAAGTAGGAAGAAAAGATCAAAAAAACTATACATAGGTAAGTGAACAAACAGGTTTTACTAACATCATTGAAAGAATTAAAGACTGAAGTGGAGTTGGGCTGGACATATTGCTAGAAGAGATAATAACAGATGGACAATTGAAATCTTAAATTGGATTCCAAGAGATTGTAAAAGACCTAGAAAGAAACCATATTTGAGATGTATGGATAAAATAAGAAAATGTGCAGAGGTGATATGGAGAAGAGAGACTAGAAGTTGGAGAAGATAGATTGAACTTGGACAGACCTTTATCTTGCAGTGGATTAATAATGGTCGATGATGAATTATCAAAAATTCCAGATATAGGTTTTAATTAAATGATTTTGGTAAATATAATTTTAAAAACCAATGAAATTAGTTAATTATATTTAAGAACAGTTGGTAAATGGATTTGGTAAATTTACCAGACTTGTTACTAATTTGATACAAAGTGAAAAATTAGGATAATTATCATGAAGTTATATGAAGACCAAAATAGCTTGTGTTATCATTCATCATGTTTTCGGTTCTAAGAGATAGTCTAACTGTAATTTTTCTTGTCTATAACAGAAATATCTTGGAAGAGAACTACTGTGAAGTATCAAAAAAAGCTTCAATGCTAGCTAAAATGTCTGCTAAATGTAAAAAAAGCATTGACTAAATAAATAAAAAATCATTAGGTCATTTCTTTCTTGGAATGCCTCTTTCATCCAAAGAATGTCCTGACTGTTAGCTTACATACTAAGGAAAAGATTCCATTGTTTATTGAATTTAGTACCTAGAATAAAAAAAAATTGTATACTGCAGAATTCAAAAATGATTTAAATAAATATTCAAAGATCTGTAGCCCAACTATACATTATTTATATAATTTATTTGACAGACTTTTTTTGGAAACTTTAGAAAAGGAATTAATCATTTAAAGTATTATCAATATATTACAGATGTAATTTATTTTCCCCTTATTCTTAATTTATTTTAGGGGGGGGGGGTGATTTTTTTTAAATATAACCATATGCTTCTTTATTTGATACAATAATTTTTTATTGTTATATTTTCTTTTATTATTGTTAAAATAAATTACAAAATCTTTAAAAAAATGCACTAAGATAGAAGAAGGGATTAAAAAGTAATTATACCGTTAATAATGTTATGTAATGATTTAATCACAGTTAAAGAAAAAAAAAGATAAAATGTGAAAGAAAAGATTTGGAGATGTTTTTTTTTGTTGTTGCTTTTTGAGTAGACGCCTTCTTTTATATATTATTTTACATTTCATTATCAACCTTTAATTAAGTAGAAATTATTGATTTATTGATAGATGTGAAGCATATGTTATACGCAAAGGAAATAGAAACGGTTTAGGTAAAAATAAGCCTGTGGAATAAGTTACTTTGACCATTAAAAATCAATTAAGTTTAAATAAATGCCAGAATGACTATTAAATTAGAATTAAGTTAACATTAATGCAAAAAAAATCTCTGTGAACGCATCCTTATTAAGCGAATTTTAATTTATGAAGTGCCTGCTTTCCGAAATGATTTGGATTATTAATTTTGAAAGTTTATAGTGGTATTGAAAATATCTGAAATTATTTATGGCCACATTTTACATAAATATAATAGAGTGAAAAGATAGAGAGAAAATGTTGAACAATCAGAATTTATATTATAATAAAAGTAATAATAATTTATCATCTGCATTGCATACAATTTGGATTAATCATAGTTCATATTAAAAATAAACTTTATTTACAGAAAAGGATACAACATAAAGGATTAACAAAGTATGAAATACAGTGGGAACATAGGTATAGTGTTCTGTAAGTTACAAGAATACAGTTGAAAGTTCAGAAATATGTACAAAGGAAGTTATACAATAAAAATAATCTAATTAAGGTGTAAAGGTGGTTGTATGGTAGACATTTAATACAATCACACCAAAGATCGGACAATAAATCAAAGGTATTATATAGTTTAGATTATTAGATCACAGAATTATAGAAGTTGAGTATAAATATGAAAAGTAAAAAATTAAAAAATACAGAAAATGGAAAGATAGGCTTCAATCTGTAGGAGTACAAAGATCATGGAAGCTGCAAATGATCATACAACTCTTTATATTAGGAATGTAAGGCTAGGAACATCCAATGTTGTTGTAATAACAGCAAATCAGATAAAGGTCCATAAATAATGCAATCAAAATCATGCAAGTCCATGTGATTGGTCGCTGTCCACTATAGTCTCAGCCAGCCCCAAGTTTGGTCAGCCAATGAAGGGGGACAAAGTTTTCTTATCTTTTTCTCTAGCCTTATAGAGGTATTGACAAGGAGATCTACAGTCGAGTGATCAGAACCCTTTTCAAACATTGTCTTACATTTTACAGTCCATATACCAAAGTTTATGTAAGTTACCAGGTGGATGGTGCTGAATAGTCCTTTTTTAAAGGCTAGTGGATCATTACATGGGATTGGTCAGGAACAGTAATTTTCCCCATTGCGTAATTCCAAAGGCCAGACCAATCACATTGAAACAGAATGTGGTCCATGGTCTCTTTCTGTTTGTCACACATGGGACATAAGGTATTGATTTTATAATCTCTGTGTAGCATAGGAAAGCCCCCATGGGGAGGACTCCAAAATTAACCTTGAGCAAGAAGTCCACATATTTGGGCTCAAGCTTTAGGAATTTAATCCATTTCATGAACCTGGGAATTACAATGGGGAGTAAATTGGGATCTTTAGTTCTTCCATCAAATATCAAATGATAGGTATCCCAGTATGTGAGCTTGGAGTGAAACAGGGAGCTGGAAGTTTTAATTCTCCTAAGCATGAGCATGACCTGTTGCTGAAACTAGAAGCTCCTGCACTTTGGCAGGGGCCTATTGGTTAGGTCAACCTCTTCCAATTATAGTTGAGTTCTGAAAGAATGATTTAAGCAATTAAGTACAGAGATATACATCTGCTAATATTGTGAAATCATATTGATTATAATACATTTATTATTTGTTAGTCAATGAATATTCTTACTGTTAGCCATGTCCATTCATATTAATTGAGAGGATTAAAATTTTATTTTTATTTAGTTTTTGTGGACAGTTTAACATAACCTTATATCATGAGTTGTAATTAGATATGGGAGTTAATGAAGTTAAATATATTGATTAAATGATTTACATTTTGCGGTATGCAGTTAATTTTTCCCTGTTCTGTGTAGCCCTTAAAAATGCTTAAGTTAGTTCATTTTACATGGCACTTCTGAATAAGGATATAAAAGTTTCTTATATATATATTTGATCATATTTGATAAATGTTGTTTGATGACATGAGCATATGCATTTCTTAGTACTTTTATTGTTTAATGATACCTAAATAATATTTCAGCTCTGATAACTTTTAGTTGTGTTAAGCAGTAAAGGAAATACTGTTAAGATCATGATCTGAAATGATTAAGAAACTTTAAAGACATGATCAAGAAATTATGCCAATAATTAGAGATCTTGTAAAAAATCAGGGATAAAATTTATTTCCAAAACAATGTACTTTCTTAGAGTTACATTAGAGCCAACCATATGATAGTTAAGCTCATTCAAAATACCTGTTATGATTATATATTATCCTTATAAATCTGATAAAAAGAAAAGTAAATCTTATGGAAAGTTAATATATTTGCTACAATAAATTGAAATAGGAGATAATGGCTCATCAACTAATGGCGACATTGTAAATCATTTGCATATAAATAAATTTATTATGATCTATGTTAAATAATGTTTTCTTAAATGTGTTTTCTTTATTGATATTTCATTCAATACACAGATAAGAGAGAATCATGATATCATGATCTGTGCTGGAAAATAATTATGTTATGTGATGATTATAAAATGAAATGGAGAAAATGTGATAAGAACATTTAAAGGTAATAGTTTAATATTTTTTTATTATTAGATTATATTAAAGTGGATTTAGAGCCATTCAATATATCAAGAAAATCTAAGACAGAAGAAGAGTACATATCAAGAAGATTGGAGTTTAAAGCCAATATAAATTGTCTTTCATGTTTTGGAAAATCTACTTGTGTCCAACTGAACTGTGAAGACTTCTTGTAAACTGGAAGCAAACATTACACCTACAACATCTTTCCTCTCCAGCAATTCAGGCACCTAGTGGTTATACTGGAAACTAGCTTTACTTAGTTTCCAGACATTATAGTGGTAAGTTTAGATATGGAAAGTGTGATGAAGCATTATCTAATGCAAAAAAATAATTAAATGAGAATATTAACTTACAAACTAGAATCATTCTACCTATTGGTACATAATGAAAATGTTAATTTTCTGAATAATGAAAATATACAACACAAAATTATTCCAACAAAATAAAAATATATATTTTGAGTGTTGTTTCTCTGATAAAATAGCATTTATAAGAATGAACTTGAAATTATGACCATAAATACTCTAACATCTTCATCTAAAGTTTAGATTTGCAATATTAATGATATATTTGTTGTTAGCTACATGCTTTGAGATATACATCAATAACATATTTCTTTGGATTAAATTCACAATATCAGTAGAACAAGAACAAAAATTGGCATTCTTAGATATTCACATGTCAAGACTCCCTCATGACATAAAAAATCCACATGCCAAATTTTTTTTAGAATATATATTCAGTCATGGCAGAAAAACAAAATGTGGAATTATATTACTACTATAAAACAGAAGAAATTTGTTCAGAAGGCAAATCATTTGGGGAAAAAAAAATTCTATGTAGAATAAATACTTTATCCTTAAAAAAATCATAATCAGTTCACAATTCACATTTTCTAGGGATAGATGACAAAGACAAAAAAGTGCAATCAATATAATATCAGCAGTTATCCAAAGCCATAAAACACTGCTACAAATATTAATATCTTCAAAACCCCAACTGGAAATAATCAAAAACAGAAATGCATCTGTGAAATGTCATATGAATGTGGAAGAACATATATCAATAAAAGTAGATGCATCAATTGAAAAATGATTAGAAGAACATAAAGTAGTAACTAAAAAACAAAACAAAAAAGAAACAGAAGTATCTAAAGTAGCAGATCATGTGAGTACCAATGAACTTATGTCCAATTGAAAATAATTAAGAATATTGGGCAGAGAAAAAAAGTATAAAAAATTAGCCATCACAGGATAATGGCAAATAATCCATAAGTCAGGTTAATGCGATAGTCTTTAAAGTTGGAAACTAGAAAACTACTCTATAACTTTGTTTTATAATTAAAAATAGAGACTTTATAGAAAAGTATATAACATTTCAATTGACTATCACCTTTGACCAAATTTCCTAATTGATTAGAGCACCATTTTGAATTTAGTATTACAAATTTAATAGTCACCAGTTCAATTCATATGCTATTACTGATCCTACACCGAAGAAAATAGGAATAATGTCACAAAATTGTATTCTATACTGATTAATCTATTATTATTAAACGTTGAATGTATTTTGAGAGGTTTAAATTTAAAAAAATAAATAAATTAACGATTCAACTAAATGATTATTAAAATAGTATGATATATAATTAGAAATAATAAATTAGTAAAATAACGTGATTACTACTATTAAAATACTGATACTTATTTCTATACCTCTTGCATTCAAATATTTTAACTCAACAATAAAATGTTTAAATAGTAGTTAGTTAAAAAAATAGTATTAATAGGTAGTACACTGTATTGCTTCCTATTATCGATGTCATATTTTTTCTAAAGAAGCATTCTACAGAAATCCCGTATTTCAGGAAATAATATTATAAAAATTCCATGTGTTATTAAATGGTGCTTCAACGGAAACAAACTGCAATTAACATGTGCTGCCTCAAGGGAATTTATTTGATAGACGTAAATTTCCTATAATTATTTTTTTCTAAGAATAAATTAAAAAAAAATCGCTGAAACATTTCTAACTCCAAATATAGAATATCGCAACATTACAATAATACCTTTAAAATTAGAGGGGGGGGGGTATTTTAACTCAAAAATTTATGAAATGAAGATTTTTTTATTTATTTATTACTAATTAAAAAATACATTATATATATATAATTTAAGTTAATGAAGAAAATTCGATATTTTAAGCCATATTACATTTCTTGAGTTTTTTTTTTTTAAGAAAGTCAAAAAGAAAAAAGCAGAACATAAATTGTATAGACATAACTAATCTCTACTTCAGTGTCTGTATGGGTGTTGCTATCCATTAATCTCTTTAGATGATTTCAAGCATAAAATTTTATATCAATCAGATTAAAAGTATTAAATACATATCCATAGCTAAATAAATATAAATCTTATAAATTCACTTTACACATTTCAAACAAGAACTACATAAATAATTACTAATTATTTTTAATTAGTTAAAAATTATCGTATTTTTTAACTTTAAATATAGATGATGGTGATGATAATTTTTATTATTATTGTTATTATTAAAGATCAAATATATATTTTTTGGTGAATATTAATATGACATTCATTTTCATCCATACATGTGCAAGATGTTTTTTTCCAAAAAGTCTTTAAGATTCTCTTGTAATTTTAAACAATGATTGTAGACCTTGGAAAAATATAATAATGCTTTTTCATATATATCTGAATTGAACCAATGTTTTATTTAGGCCAAATGATGTCATGAGTCCCCAAATATTATTGCTATTATATACATGTTTATATAAAATAAATACCATTGGAGAAAAGTTCTATTGTAGCTACAGTTGTTTAACAGGTAGAATCAACTTTAACAGCCAGATAATAAATCCGTAAGTTAATAAGAAATGTTGCTATAACATGAAAAACTTTCAAAATTCATTTTTAACTTTTTCAACCAAGATGTAATTGGGCCACTTGAGGACATAGTTAAATATGCAAAATATTCCTTTTTAAAATGTCAAGATAGGCAGTTGAAAATTGAATACAATTTGTAAATATTTAAAGTTTATATATATATATATATTTAAGATTAAATTGGAATAAAATGATATCAAATGATATTTGTGCTTGCATTTATATATATATCAGATAAAATAAATATAATAAACAAAAACCTCTGCAATAAAACCAATATTCAATATACAAATGTATATAAAAATAAATGACAGCTTATAGCATGTATATCATACTGAGTAGCATTAGCACATACATGGTGGGAAAAAGCTATTAAAGAGATAATAAAGATTTCATTACCATATGCTGCATTTAGTGTCAGGCCATATATTGGTATATTAATTATTAATGGAAAAGATGTTATTGATAACATTTAACAAATGTAATATTGTATATAAAGTTGCATGCCAGTATGGGTTCAGTTGCATTGATGAATTAAAATGTGCATTGAAAAAGAGAACATATGAATATGAAGTTTTATATAATAAATTGATATTCTGTGGATAGATTTAAATCTGTATTTGCTGAACCTTCAATTATTTGTAATAAACGTTTTTTTTTGACCATGTTTTATTTTACTTTTAGAAAATGATTTGAAGAAAAGAAAAATCAAAGAGGTATGTTTTATAAATATGACAAACAATTTATGAAATAAACAATATATAATTGTGATACATAAATGATAGAAAGTTGGCCATTCATGTGGGAATGCTAATGTTGTTTGACTTTAAAAGATTTGTTTTTCAAATTTTAAGTGTTAAATACTATTTATAATGATGTACATGCTATAAACTGACTTTAATTATTATTTATTTTTATATATTGGTATTTGTAGAGTTTTTTTTATTATAGTTATATGATGAAAATAAGATCTTATTGGGTCATACCATGTAGTACTTTTAAACTTATCAATGTTTCAATGAAATAATATTGATCCTTATTGTAATGTTTTCACATTTGTAGGCCTTATTTTATGCACTAGAAAATGCAAGTTAATCAAGCTATGAAAAAGAAAATATATTCAGCTCATTTACAAGTCTGGGTATCTCAAGAACATAGCTATATTTTTGATTAACTTGACCTAATTATTATTTATGATATGAAGTGCTGGCAGAATCAGTTTTTTATTTATTTAGAAGAGAGCACCAGAATTCTACACAAGAATTCACTGATTTGTCACATTGCATCATCATTTACAGAGTAAATTATTAAAAAATTGGGAATTCTGTTTCTTGTCATTTTAAAGCTTTTATATAAATTTTTCCTTGGTTTAACTTTTAAACAAGCATATTAGCAAAGGTAACCTATTCATTTCTCATGCAATTAGTTAACAATAAATCTAATAAACATAATTTTATTAAAGATAAATATTTTTATTATAACAAATTATAATATTTAAATGAGAATTAATAATAAGCTAGAAAGAATGTACACATGCTAATCCAAATAATATTAATAACTCAAATGATTAATTTACATAATTCTTATTTTCTTAAGTTTTTTCTAGAAAGTTCCTTGAATGATAAAAGTTAATGTCTCTATTGGTATTATAAGCTTATAATTAATGTTAGTGTGCAAACATTTTTAATCACAATTTGGGTTATGAATAATCTTACCGGTAAGCTGTGAGTTTACATAGATTGTTGCTTACCATGCATGGTTTTTGTGAGAGGTAGAATAAGCTCGTGGCTATTTGTTTTAAACTGTTCTTGGTTTGTCCTAAGACTAGTCATGAAAGCTTTTTGGGTTAATGTCTTTATGATGAATGATGTCAGCAAAAGCTCCAGGCCATTCCTGCATGACAAAGAAAAAAAATAGACAAGACCAAGTTTGAAGTTTTTCTGATCTTTTTTTTTTTCCATATGTCATAGCCTTGAGTCAGTTTTTAGACATCTGCGCATATATTATCTTTTATTTTGTTATAAAATACAAGTTGATAATTTTGTGTATTTATTTTATATTTTCAAAGTATAAAGTTCTTTTTTTTTATATAAATTCCTTCCACCATCTTTAATTAGCTTTAAAAAGATTTTACTGATTGTAATCTTTTACTTTTGAAATTTCTTTCTTTTTATTTATCTGGATTAGTAATCTGCACATCAAACAGGTTAGTATATGCACAATGTTTCAAGAGGTATTATTTTCTCTGTTGCCTTTGGCAGGATGGCTCAGTTGGTTAGACCATATTCAATACTCAAGTATCTAAGAGTCTAGGTTTGAATACCATGCTAATTCTGTCACTGGTCAGGCCAGCAACACTTGAAGAAGAGGGGAGAATAATACCTCTCAAAACATTGTTTATATACTAACCTGTTTGATGTGCTATTACTAACAGTTGAATGTATTTGGAATATTTAAATAAAGGTAAATTTTTCTAAAGACATTCAATACTCATATTAGATGATGGAAATAGCCCAATATAAAAATACAAACACAATAGTTTCTTTTTGAATGTTGTAAAACTACTAAGAGTGCAGCTTCAGTAACCAGACATTTACAAAATCAAATATATTTCTACCTGTATACAATTCCATATGGTACACATGTTCATCATGACTATATGTACAGGACCATCATTTGGACCCTTGCTCATTATGGTAATCTGTACAGATCTAATATTAGAAAAAGCATTATTTTATGTTATTCTAACCAATATATTTCTTAATATCTTCATCAACTATTTCTTTTCTAGCATTTGATATACAGCTCTAAAATTTATACTATGGTGATCATTTATCAACTTTATTACAATTTTTACTTTTAATATTTGATATTTTTTTATTGTTAATAATATGTTGACAAGAAAATATATGAAAAAAATCATAACTTCTGAAAAATAAAGATGCCTTTATTCCTTGTCAAACCTCTCAAAATTTTCTAATCTAGTTATATAAGAGAAAAAAATGTCTATAATTATAATGAAAAAGATGCTAATTCACAGTATAAATTTATACAATTCAGAATTTTACTTGTTAGTATTACAAATGATTATATTTTCTAACAAATAATAACTGGGAAAAACAAACTTATGAACAATTGAAAATATAAACCATGATAAAATTATCCATTGTCACTTGTTAATCAATAATGTTCAATAGTAATAACTTCTTTCAAGTTGATTAGGGAGTAAGAGCTCATATACTAAAGACGATTGCAGTAATTATGGATAAAGATAGCTTGTTTATTTTTTTTAGGAATTGATACTTCTGGGAAATCAGTAGCAGAAAAGTACATGAAAACTTAACCTTGGAGCCTCACATGGGGAAATTACTGGCAATGCTTAAATTGGTTGAATAATCTATTATTTTGTACTATAAATTTTTCATTAAATATTGTAAGAAAAACTAAAGTAAGGAAAAAATAAAATGTGCTAATTGGAAAAGTCATCATAAAATCATTAAATTTATTGTAAAAAATGAAAATGCCATCTTCTGAAAGTAAAATGAAAGATAAATTGAATGATGTAACTTGTGTTTGTGTAGTTTATATAGTTTCCACGCTATTTTAAATTGAAGGTGTCAATCACTAATTTCAATAAGACAATGTGCCCTGTGCACCAAAATGTGTAGTATTACTTTTTCACTAAATAGTAAACTATAAAGATATTTATCATAAGCAGAAATAAAAAGAAATACTTGAAAAAAGAATAATAAATGAGTTTACTTATATCTTATTACCACTAAACAGATTAATTATCTAAAATGAGGCTAAAAAGCTAGATCATTTCTGAGAAGAAATAAAACAGATAAATACTGGAATTTAAAATAGTCTCCTTTTTTATAGTTTTTTAAAAATTCTCAATAAATATAGATAAATAAATAAAATAAAAACATTTCTGGAATAAATGTGGAGGAAAAAAAAGCTACAGATTGTTAATTTTAATGTTAACTTGAAGCAATCCATACCTTACAAAGACTATTATTGATATATTATCATGTGATAATTATTTAAATAATAAATAGATATGGATAGACTGCTTACCAATGTAAGTCATTATATAGAGTACATACTGGTATTTACATTTAATGTAAGATTGAAAAAATATTGTGACCTTTCTTCAAAAATACATCATAAGTTCTTGAGTGCACGTGTGTATGATAATGATTATTTTCTTTTTATATTTACAATCATGACAAATAAAAATATAACTCTGAAAATTTTTAATTTATTTGATTGGAAATGAAAATTGTCTAAAAATTGTCAATAGATATAGGCTTCAATTTGGTAATAAATTTCCTTCATTTGGCTTACCTATCTATAAATCGCTTTCAAATAGAAAAAAGAATGCATGGTTTAGAAGAACAGTTTAATATTGAATGAAATATTTTTACATATTGTGAAGACAGAGTAAAATAAAAGACCAATTGATTTAAAATGTAGACATAGATATTAATATAACACAAGATTCACACATATATTATATCTCAGAAAAGAATAGTTAATTTTGTATTAAATGTATTAAGATATTACAGACTTGAAATATAAATATTTTGTTAATTCACATATAATTAAATATAATTACCTTCATGTAGATATTTACACTATAATATTTCTTTTTAGAATTTTTACTATTTAAATAATTTTTAATGTAGTTTGTTTTTCATTTTATTCATTGTATGGTAACATACTTTTTTTCAGTTCTGTGTAAAAATTCAACTTTGCTTTCATCTTTAAAACATTGTCCCAATTATTGCTTGATTTATTCATAAGTATGATGTCCTTTTATATATATATAAAGATTCTTTCTTTCAAGTCATTACAATAAAGCCTTGTTATGGTAAAATTTATATATCTGCAGTTGAATCTTTCAATAAGAGGGCTATTCATCCATCTCTATAATGTTATTCTTCCATTTCTGTATATATAATAAATATTTCACTTTGTTCTTCATTATCATATTAATCAATATTTTATTTCTAATTTCATAACCTGTGATGTTTTATAGAGATACTTCATTGATGAGTTTTTGCTTTTCTGTATAATTGAGTCTTCAAATTTCATAATTCTTCAACCCAAAAAAGCATTAGGACTTTTTTACATAATTTTCAATATCTCTAATTAGAGAGGATTTGGTTCAGTTTACTCTATTGTAATAATCTATTATAAGCTTGAGTAATTATTGGATACCAGGTGACACCACTCACTTCCAGATTAATTGGTTTACTATGGGAAAGTTTAATAAGAAGCAGGATTTGCATCCATACTTTTAATTTTTTATGCTATCTAATAATAATAAGACTCAGTTCATATTCTCTAAAGTTATATAAGAATAATAATAGCCAATAATTTCAGTATATAATTTAATGATTTCAGTTTTGTGACAGCTCTTAGGCACATTTTACTCTTCAATAATTATGATGACTTTCTCTACTTACAGTTAACAAGTGCAATAGTTCATTTTATTTAGTTTGCTCAAGAGATATTTATTGTCATCAGTTGCTTTTATATGTCCTGATCTAAAGTGAATAGATTGAAGTCCTGCAAGATTGAATGAACGCTCAGTTATTTTGAAGATCAGTTGAACTTCTTTCAATTCAGGAAGCTGAACTTTTTTGACTTTCGAATCCGTCATTACATGACTGGTCCAAAGATGATATTTCAATTTACATCTATTTTCGATAATGTATAAAAATTACTTGATTTGGACAGAATTAGTAATTTTGATATTTAAAAAAAAAAGTTAAAGTTTTCTCTAAAAAATTAAATTTTTACTTTCTATTTTTTTCAACAGATTTAAAAAGTTTGTATTTAGACTAAATTTATTTCCTGCTAAATATCAACATTTACACCAACTATTTTAATCACCCACATAAGTTGCAGAATGCTTTCTTAAAGTCATACTGGAATTGCCATTCTAATAGAAACAATTGGTTTATTTTACTACTTGCAGTATGGGCTGAGGAAATTTTGTCATTCATTAACGCGGAACTATATCGATTGTTTATTTTTTCGCAAATAACAAAAATAATTGCTTTTATTTCAAACATTTGAATCTTTATTTTCTTTTAAAAGTGGCGTTTTTATTCTAAATAATCAGGAGTGTTTTTTTATTATTATTTCTGGGCTGAACCCTGAGACCACGATCCGTAAAATTGTTGATTGTAATTTTATTTTAGAGTATTTTTTTGCATAGGAAATAATTATAGTTACTGTACTAGTTTCTGCTAAGATGTTCCCAAAAAGGAACTAACTGAGGTCACTTTCCAGGGTAAATCTGTATTTATAGATTTTATTTACTTGCTTTATATTGACAGTATTTTGCGTTAATTAAATGAAGTATTATATTCACCGTTTGTTGCTTTTATATATTAGTATTAATATAACAAGAATATTAATTTTGTTGGCTATCATTATTTAGAAATGTTTCGTTTTCCAGTCCTTTTACGCTCTCCCACCCTCCAATAGTTTGATTTGTCTAACGAAAGTTATTAAAAATATATTCATGATTTAAAAAAGAAAATGAGGTCAATAAACTTGTTTTTAAATAGCAGAAAAATTAACACAAATACACAATTAAAATGTTAATAACTTTAAGGATATTTTCATCGGATTAGAGACCTAGTATTTTTTTAACACGTTCATATGTACGTATATAAGTCTGACCCATTAAAACTAGATTTAAGAAAGTGATATGTTAATTATTTTGTTTAGCGTAAAATTTTGTATAACAAAAATTAAAACGATTAAGATAAAAGGAAAAAATGTCAACATTTTAATAAAAGTGAATTAATTAAAAAAGGAAAGTTGGAAAATAAGATTGTCAATAAATATTAAAGCAATTAAATAAAAAATATTTGATTGAAGAAATTATAAAACAGAAAAGATATTTGATTTACCATAGAGGGAGAAATAATTAAAAATAAAAGCCTGCGAAAAATAAGAAAATAAAAAGAGAGATGAAACAAAAGTTGCTTAATTACTTTAAAATGAGAATAGATATAAATATACAAAAATATAACAGGTCAGAAAAAAAAAGATCTAAGTTGATATGCTATATACGTTCGCATGTAATAAGAATTTAATTTTTACAAAGTTGTAAACAAATAAATACATTTTAAAATACCTTTTAAATATAAAACTGCCTAACATAACATTAGAATGTATAATTCAAAAGAAAAAAAAAACAAGGTGTAAGAAGCAAATTATTTATCAGTTTGTGCGTATGTATTTGCATATGTGTATTACATGAATTTAGTTTAATAGCATTTCAAACTTTTTCCTTTATGTGAGAATGACATATAATTCAAAAAATATATAAGATCTTGACATGTATTGAAATGATGAGCAAGTTTGGCATATCAATTAAACTGAAGTAATTTACTATCTATACATACTAAACAGTGATAAAGATATGTGTGAGAGATGGTGGCCTAAGCTAGCTGATGAGTACTGATTGTGAACAAAATGCCCCTCTTGGTGATCATACATCTTTTTCACATAACTTTGGTCATATGTTTATGATTACATCCCTCCGCAAGGTGTTAAAAGTGAATTACCCTATGTTGCGTGAGAGTGGTGTAGAAATATTGCCAGCGAATGTATACATAAATTCCAATATTTGTAAAGTAAATGAAAATAAACATCACATGATCACAATTTCTTATGCTTGCTCTTAACTGTTATTAAAACAGGCAAACAAGCCAGAGTAATCAATAGATATCAGAAGGCTTTTGCGTAAAATCCCCATCTAGTGCCTACACATCCAATATCCTCATACTAGTTTCTGGCTTGTGGCCTTCATCAGTGAGGAGTCTTGGATCTGAAAGCACTGCACCTAGATCTTAGGATCTAATGCAACCCTCCAGCAGCCACCTTTTATCTCTACTTAACTACAAAACTATGAGTCTTAAATTGAAAACACTATAATATTTTCAATTCAAGCTCACCAGCTTATAAAATCATATAGCTCTGAACTCAGTTCAGTACCTATACATTTTGGTGTCTTTGATTCTTTAATAACTATAGCCATCACTATCCTATTAGGTGGATTGGTTTTAAACCAATAAACATCACATGATCACCATTTTTTATGCTTGCTCTTAACTGTTATTAAACAGGCAATCTCTCTACACTTATTACCACTGAGTGCAAGCCAGAGTAATCAATGGATGCCAGAAGGCTTGTGCATAAAATCCCCCAACTAGTGTTTTCAATTTAAGTCTCATAGTTTTGTAGTTAAGTAGAGATAAAATGTGGCTGCTAGAGAGTTGCATTAGATCCTAAGATCTAGGTGCAGTGTTCTCAGATGCAAGGCTCCTCACTGACAAAGACTACAAGCAAGAAACTAGTCTGAGGATATTGGATGAGTAGGCACTAGATGGGGATTTTATGCACAAGCCTTCTGACATCCATTGATTACTCTGGTTTGCATTGAGTGGCAATACGTATAGAGAGTTTTGCCTATTTTAAGTGAATATAGTGTGCATTTGATAAATATAGAATAAGAGTAAATAGTTCAATCAAATTAAATTTTAGGAATCAGTTATATTTTATCCAGTGTTTATAATTAAATGTTTGAAGTGTAAGAATGATATGTTGTGATTTTAAAAAAAATTTATACATGACTAAAAAGGATTAAAACAATGACTAAATGAAAGATCCATCTACATGATTACGATGATGATGATAAAATAATAAATAATAATAAAAGATATTACATTTTTAATAGAAAGATTAAAGTTTGTATGTATAATTTAAAAATGATTTAAAAACTGTTAATCTTCTGCAGTGATACTCTTGTGAATATTTATTAAATTAAAAGACATTAAAGAAAACAGAACAGTGAGATGAAAGAATCATAAAAATACATTTGGGAGGAGCTTCGGAATTTTATGCAGTCTACATATAAGGTTGAAGTTTCAGAATAATAGTTTGTGGACATTATATATATAAACCAGAAATAGAAGAAAGGTCTTTGAGCACTTTTAGATTGGATGGTTATCAACTTAAAAATAAAACAGTCTTAGATGTTGAGATTCAGCACAGACCTCAATATAACTAAATGAAATAGTAAGTAAATTAGTTTTACATTCAGCTGTTATTTTACCCAATTTATTATTTGATAATCAGGCTTGGCCCTTATTGATTTATTATAAGCACATTAAATAAATTTCATGAAGAAAAGTTCTGTAAAATTTTATAAATAAGAAGGCAAGATCACAAAACTCCTTAATATGTTCTATACCTTATTGGTTATTACAAAATATATTTTCATAAAGTAACAACTTTATTGGATTGAATTTGTGAAATTAATGATAATTAACTTTTTAATAAAATATTTTATAGTCAAACGAGTATGGTTTTCATGGGAAAAGAATTCTCCATTTTCATTATAAAGATTATCTCAAAAGATAATTTAAAAAAAGTGTAATATTGACTCTTCTCATTGGAAATGTATAGTTGAAGATAGAATACAGTAAAAATCGGTCTTTCAGAAAGAAAAGTTTGCTACAGAAGATGTTAAAAGACAGCAATACACAAAATAAAGAATCAGCATGTGATTTGAGTCCCACAGATTCATTGCAAAACTTTTATTATTATTTTATAACTATTATTATTAATATTATTACCATCATCTTTTTTTTTTTTTTTGGAATTGGAGTTGTGGATAATGTTGATATTTTTTTTTTATAAACATATTGTAACAATGCATAATAAAAAAATATAACAAGATCTGGATAAGATTGATGCCAAAAATTATTCTCATCATTTGAAAAAACAATTGTCATCAACCAAAAGCATCACAGTTTTTCTAAGCATAGAACATGAGCAAAGAATCAGTATTGGAAGTAAATAATATTTTAAGTGATAAATCTAGCACCATCAGCCATAATCATCAATTGTCAATCTGGATTTATGATATACTATTCAATCTGAGATTAAACACCATCTAGCCAGTGTCAAACTTGCAGTATATTATAAAAATAATCATCAATATTCCATCTATATACACATATTTAAGTGCTAAAATTACAATAATATATAATTCTGTATCAAAATGCTGGAATAATTTTATCAATACTAATCATTATTAATGCATTTAATATCAGATAGTGATGAATAAATTAGCTCTCATAATAAAATCTAAATAAAAAGAAGTATATGGTTTTTAAATGTGAACATTACTTTGCACCATTCAAATAATTTTAGGAAATTATCAACATGTTCACACACACACATATATATATACACACATTGCAAGTACCATTATGCTCAAATTAGCATGGGATCACAAGGATTCCAGAGACTGAACATGATATGTATACATACTAATTAATTTTATTATTAAGTAATTTCACTGAAATGATCCACAAACCCCTTAAAGCACAGCTCTTTGTTAAAATTAGTTGGACACACTAGTAATTCACAGAGTAGATAGCTAGAAGAATAAAATCAATAATAATTTTGGATATTGCTACTTTTAAACAATTACTTGATAATGTTAGCTACTAAATAATAGAATGAAAAAATTAGAAAAAAAAAATGTGTCAAATTCAATGTTTTGTACACAATTGTATACAAAGTATATGATTTCATATAATAATTAATAATCCCTTCTGATTGTCCTTAAATAATAATTCATTTAATCTAAATGAATAATTTTTTACACAAATAAAACCCTAAAAAATATTTCCCAATAAAAAAATAATAATTTGAACATTCATATTTTTTTTTCTTTTGAAAATGTGGATGTTCCCATATCATTTTAAACTAAGCAGAAAAAATCTTTAAAACAAAACCATTAAAAAATTATTCAATATTCACACTTATTATTTTTCTTATAAAATAATATTTATAAATGTAAATTTGTATGCAACTACAATGCTTATATTATCATACATTTATTTGTTTAGTCCTCTCTTGTAAATCTTTCAGGTAGAAGCTAAATCAATCTTTTGGCTCCAGGTTTTTAATAGCATTCTCAATAGTTATTCTTATCTATTCAGGTCTTACTTTTCCTTTTTTAATTCCAGATTATCAATTTGACCATTCTGTTCATTTCTGGTTAATATAAGCTTAGGCAGCCATAATTTTTGATGTATCGATAAATAAGGCTTTCTGAAAGATTTTATGAGGTATTTTTTTCTTCTACATTTCTTTTAGTGAAATTGGTTATGTAGTTGGGTCAAAAATGCTCAGCTTTTAGCAACATTTAGCACATGGTTTTTGTAAACTTTATATTATTATACATATTAGATTATACGTGAATAAATAAATATTGGTGAATACGAGAAAAAACAGTTTAACATTATGTGGATATGTAAACATTTGTAAATTAGATAGGAGCTGGGGACATAGGTGAGAAACGGAGCTAATAATTTATTATAAAAATAACAAACATTTAATAATTTCTTTCGACTCGATGATTGATAGAACTGTATAAATCTAGTTCTAATGGGCGAGAATTATTATCAGATTTAATATTATATTATTTGCGTGAGGCAAATGGAACAAAGGGGCTCATTGAGTCGAAGGACTATTGGCATATAATTAAAAATAAACAACATTAATAAATCACATGATAAATATATATAATATAGTAAATGAACTGCCAAGTAAGAAAGGAGAAAGTTAAATTTAAAGACTAGAGATTGAGAGAACTTATATAATTTAAAATAGCATAAATAAAAAAGGTTTACACAGAGTATTACATTTATAGAATAAAAAGAGCTCTTAAAAGGAGTGTAAAGTAAGGTTCGGAAACTGGCCAGAAAGTTTAAGGTTCATTATGGAAATATTTTACCCATTTCTTCCAGGCTGGATCCTTAGTTTACACGTCCGGGTGAGGAAAACGTAGGCATGCATTTGGTTGATTACTTGAACAGTATTTTAATGAATTTTCACGATTTTAGCAGAATGATTGGTCCAGAAAAGATTCAGCAGCTTCATTGAAGATTTTTAGGGGACTTCAGGAACAATAGCCAGATTCCTGACGTTTAGCCCCTTACCATGATAGGAACACTATTTGAATTCATGATTTAAAATGCATAGAGTTTACTGCACTTCTCTACAACAAAGATGGCTTCTCCTTCTCCAAACTTTTCAGAGCTATATATACTGTATCTGATGCCTTCGGGCTAGTGTGTCTTTCATTATCAATGTTACAAAATTTACTGATTGTTTTTAGATACATTCCTTCGATAAGGCTTTCAAACTCATTAACTTGAATTCATTTTCTAATTAGAAAATGAATTCTTAAAATCAGAAAATGATTTTAATTAGAAAATCCTTACATTTTAAATACTTATCTTTTTTTTCTAATTAATAAAACTTTACCTATTGTTTTTGGAAAGGGGAAATCTGAAAGTTTATCGAAAAAATGTAGCTTTTAATCATTAAAAATTTAACAAATTATTTAAAAGTGAAATAAACATTACCGATGCAATGAAATTTTTGAACAATTATATATATTTAAATATTTACAAATATATACGCACAATCCATGCAGTTATAATATATATAAATTCATGAATAATTTTATCATGAATTTATTAATAGAATTGATCAATTTAAATCTGAAACTAGTTAATTTTAATACATATTTATAAAGTAGTTTTTCTTTAAGAAAACTAGCGTGGACTGACCATATAAAGCCCCATTGCATCGGAAATTTAAGGTTAGTATTAGGGGTTTGAAGTGGGCTTATGGCTAGATGTCATGAAGCTAGGATTGAACTCAGATCCGACTGCTTCAATATGTCAGTGTTAATAACATAGATGCATTTTTATAAAAATGCAATTGGATGGGTGTCAATCCTGTAGACTCATTGTGAGTCCAATTAATATAATTGACAACTTGCTTAATTTGATCAACTTATCTGACAAAGTTCAAGTAGTCAAGGCTTTTAAATGATATATGGTGTCAAATAACCTGAATAAATATATCTTTTGTACTTTATATATATCTTTTGATACTTGATATTTTATATTATCCTGATGCTCTTTGATCAAATATTTATGCAACACATCAGAGATTTCCATCAATAGATATATGAGTACAAGGTAGTGTCATCTTGTAGTCTTCTCTGTTCTACTTAATGGAAAACAATTCTCTAAAACATTGAAAGAATTTAATCTGTTAAAAATAACTTATTTTTTAGATCTTGAATATTTTTTGTGAACTTTAGTGCAGCCTCTTTCTTTAGAGGACTACTTTTCAGATCCAGGTTAAATCATTCCCATGTTTAATTACTTTTATTTATTTAGCCCTAATTTTAATTTAAAGAAGTAATGGCTTTAAATATAATATCACAATAACTACAATAATTTACAAATTATCCTAATAAACTCTATGAAATGTAAAAATGTGAATTAACAATAAGAGGCTGTATTTAAACTTAACTTATTTATTAAAACTTAAACTTAATACAAATATGTCAATTTTCGCATTAGTCAGAATTATAAAACAAATGAAGGTGAAAATAGTACCTTACTCTGGTTCCTTTATGAATATCTTAAAATATTAGTTTTTAATGTAAATTATTATTTCTTATTCTCCATATTAAAAGTGGGCTTATATTTTAGAAATATCACTTTTAGGACATGTGTCATCAATGATTCCAAATCCAATATCATGAACAAACTGTAAATAATAATATAAATCATCTCTAGGTTTTTTCACCTTCATACAAATTTTAATACTTGGCAAGAATGAAATTCCCCAAATATACCTATTATGTTAAAAAGTATAAAAAAATAAAATTTAATATTTACATGGATAAATGATAATAAAAACCTTTCTTTTTTAATATCTTCAACTCAGATGAATAAAGAAAAGATTTTTTAGCAGTATTATTGATTTATTAAATACATATGCCAGTATGCCTGGTAGAGTGGATTCTTCTCCTTTCATTTTATATTTGTTTGTTTGTAAGTACAATTTCTGTCTTAATCATCATAGTCATAGTGAACAAATGTCAGATGAAACAAGAATAATCCACTTCTTCAGGCATACTAATATACCTATGCATACGTATTACATGTGCAACAAAGTGAAAATAAAATTACAATATTATTTATGAATTAAACTATAAATAATTTCCTTTTTTCTGAGCTTATGTAGTACAAAACTGTTAATGAAAACATCTACAGAAAAGAAAGCCATATTGCCATAAGTCATGAATATGATAAGCATGTTGCATTGAAAGCATGCTAAACAGTAATAAAGCTGAATATTTTCCATGGATGTTTTCATTAATAGTCATGTATTATAGTACTATTCATTATACATGCATGTATGTAATTCAAATTTTTTAGATATTTAATTATGCCTCAATTCAAAAATTCTTTCCATTCCAAAATTAAATTTTTTTATCTAAATTTCATAGATATAATCCAAGGTTTATCTGAATTTATAGTTTCAAATATGATCATAGTTTTTTTAGATTACTTAAATGATAATAAATTTATATTTTCTAGAACAGTATTTTGATTTTCATGAAATTAGACATTTTTGCAGGTAAACAAGAACATTTTTAATGACAGCAGGTAATGTGTTTCACTTCATTTTATGTTAAGGCTAGAACATGCAACTCTTCTTCTCTAAGTATTATATTTATGAAAAATAAAGGCAGATGCAGTTTTAGGCTATTTTAGCAAAACAGTTAAGCTAAAAGCACAAACTTGATCTGTTATTGATTCAATGTAGATATATTTAACACCCAATGATTACAATATGGTTTTTTAATGTAAATGTTGCATGTGGTATCTCATATTGCTTTTAAGAAAAGTATTTGTGTTATATAATTATCATTTCAAATCTGGCTTTTTTATAACAAACATTATTCACAATAAGTATTAAAATATTTATATAAAAAATTATGGAAGTATAATCATAAATCATGAAAATGAAGAAAACTGCAATTTCACCCTATAATATGTACTGTGCTTTTGCTTTAAACTATGGTTTTGTGACTATTTTTAGTGTAAAATTTTGCATTTATTTAATAGTAAAAAAAAAACTTAAACTAGATACTTTATTAAAAGAGGCTAGCAGATAGCAAGGCTCTGCTTCCAATGTTAATTATTGGTAATTTATAGTTTCTTCTACACAGAAAGCATTTGTGAGAGTTTTTGAACATATTTATTTCTATGCTAGATTTCAAAAATGAAAAAAATTGTAATGTTTGTATATTTAGGATTATATATTACAAAATATTTGTTTAATAATTATTGTTTTAGAAAAACAATGTTATTAGAAACAGATATTTTTAAAATTATTTACTTTTAAAAAAAGACAGATCAAAAAGAATCAATAATATACAGCTGTATTTTGTAATTGTCTAATGAGAATGCATTCATATTGATCATAACCAATTTATTTTTATCATTTTTTAAAAATTATCAATAGAGTTTCAAATTTTGAATAAAAGTTTGTTAATTTTATGTACTTTGAATAATATTTCATTTACACTTTATAAATTAAATAAATCAGTTTTGATTTTTAAAATTTAAACTTTTTATTAGTGATAGTTATAACCACCAATTAAAAAAAGTTATCATTATTGTCAACCTTAATACTATTACACTTTAATGTTTTCTTTTCTATATTTGCAAAGTTATCATAATATAATAAAGAATAATTTTCTTTTTTAAACATTTATTTTTAACAAAATAATTCAAAATTTATGAAAATATAATGAAGAATAAAGGTTGAATCTTAAAAAAAATTGAAGAAATGAAGACTTAATAATGTTGGAACTGATTTTTAATTATTTAAGTAAGATGTGAAAGTTAATAAGAATGTGTTGTCAATGAATTGATTGGTAGGCTTGTTTAAGTTTAACCTTTTCAATAATGATCTACTCTATTCTTGATTCTTATTAAATATTTAAAGTATTATTTTTTATAGCCTAATTATGCATACATTAAAGTATGATAATTTTATGTTTATAATTATTGATTTTTTATTGCAAAAAGTTATTGATTAAAGTTTAACAATTATTAAAGTCATGTATTTATATGAATTTATTTTGAATTATCATTAATGTTATCAATGGTAAGCTTGTAAATATTAAAAGTTTAAAGAATAAGTAAGTCTATTTTATTCTTGATTTTTGCAATATTTACAGTGCTATTTATTCATAGCCTGAAGGACAGTAGTTTCCTTCCCTTAATTACATATATATATATATATATATATATATATATATATAGCTTAATATATATATATATATATATATATATATATTAAGCTTTGTTAATTTCATGTTTGTATATATAAATATATCCTGCATACACATTGGACATCCATCACCTGTAACAGAATGAATTTTCTAGCTGAGTATCTTTATATATTTAGTTTCTATATTGGTACTCTTTTATGAAAGGAAATATTTGAAGAATAATCATCATCTTATGTTTTTTTGGTCCTTTACTGTGTGTAATAAATAAATTTGATGAACAAAACATATTTTGAGTACTGATGATCCATCTCACATTGAAATTATTGATTTAAAGTAATATATATATATATATTGTAACTGCCAATATAATTATATTTGTCTAATGTTTATCATGGCTATCAATCATTTATCAATGTCCAACATTGAGGGCAACAAATGTAACAATCATTATTGTTATAGACCAAACAAGATAAGTAGAGAGTGTATGGATATGAACAAGTAGACATCTGAGGCATGAAGGCAAAGAGTATATTTTATTACATCCAAATTGTATTTTAAACTTCTTAAATGTAAATTACATTTACTGCATTTGTGTTCAAATTTAGTTTATATAACAATAATATTACAAGTTCCACATCAAAAATATATTCTATTATGTAATACATAAATATCTCATAAATATATAAAATCTAAATAAATATATTTATCTTCTTAAATTCTGTGCATGTTTAATGTATGTGATTATGAAATCCATTTGGATGCCTAGTTAAATTAAATATTTCATTATAGCACTTAATATCTATAATCAAATAATATCTTAGGGGACTAATATGTGTAAGTCAAATTAAGCCATTGTATTATGTATTAAATAAATTTTTTAATCTTAACTAAATAAAAATAATGCAGTCATTTTTAAATTAAAAAATCAAATAGTAATTTATTACAAAAAAATTAAAAAAAAAACATTAAAAATGCTCTCAAATTTTTTTTTTTTAAAATAAAATATTGGCCAAAATAAATTAGCAATACTAAAAAAAAGAATAAGTTTAAAAAAGGTATAAATTATTATCATAGAATAATGAGATTTTTTTATATTAAGTGCTTTTATTGACTGTGTACAAAAAATGTTTCTTCAATCACAATCAATTTTTAGATTTAACTTGAAATAAAAGCATGGGGGGAGACAGAAAAAATAGAGATTGACTTAATTAATTATCTGGATCTCACATGCTTTTATTTTAAGTTAAATCTAAAAACTCCAACTGTAGTTGAAGAAACAATTATTTTATTTTTTTTAGTGTGCAATCTATAAATCAATTAATATATATATTTATCTCTGTTATTTTTATGTTTTTAGTATTGGCACAATAAGTGAAAATGTAAAACTACATTGTACTTTAAATTGACTGAATACTTATAGTTGATATATAAATATCACTAGATAGTTTTATAATTTAAAATGTATACCCCTTATGTATATATTATATTTAGTATGTGTATATAATAACACATATGTATATATTGTAAAGGAACATCACTTATTACATATAATTTTACATTAAATCAATATCACATAGTACACATAAGTCATTAGATATTTCTGCAATAAGTTAATATATATACTTTTAAGGTGTATATTATATTTGGTATGTATACATGATTGTATATATATAATAAATCAATAACTAAGTTTTCTATTTAAAATTTTTGATAGATTTATTTTTATTTTAAAACAATTGTTTTAAAAAAATGCTAAAGAAAAAAATTTGCAATCATTTTAATTTTTCATGATCATTTTAAATAATGTGCATTTTTAGTTTACATTATTTTCTTAAAACAATTGTTTAAAAAATAGAAACTATAAACAATTTTAAGTAGAAAACTTAGTTACTGGTTTATTATACATATATAATTATGTACACATATTAAATATGATATATGCATTATGAGTTTAAAATGGTTAAAAAAATTCTTAAACTGAAAGAAATTGTTTTTACTGTTCTCTTGCAACCATTATTTAAAACAAATGAAAGTTCTAAAATAATTATTAACTGCAATATGTGAGGTCATTGAATATTTTTCATATTTTCTCTGCCCTCTGTTTCATATTTATCAAACTAGTTAACATACTGAAAAGATACATGTTTCAAATGGATTGGGTGATATAATTTAGTTATACGTCAATTTTCAAGCTATTCTATTGAATTTAAATATATTAACTCTCAATTTAAAAATTTTAATCTAACTTAAAAATGATCAAAAATTAACAAGCAATCCAACTGATTTTTCAAAATCAATAAAAACATTTAAAAACAAACACGTGAGTGTGTGTCAAGGGTAATATATTATAATAGTATAAAAGTTAAAAAAAGCTAGAGCTGACTAGACAGATGAATGAATATTCCTTACAAAAGAATAACTACTAACTCTACAGCAAACAGTCTCTCTGCATTCATAATCAAAATACTTAAATACTTAATTATATTTCATGGATTGTAATATATAATTAATAGTTATAAACATGTTTTGATTGACATAATTGGATAACAAAGGGCATTTTATTATACCCAACTATATCCTACAATAACAATCTTAATTCCTTAGAATATGTATGCGAATATTAGTACTAACATTAATAGGTTTACCTTATAATAAATATGCATATGCATGAATAAGTACTTTGTATGTAATAAATAATAACTATTATTTAATTATATATTTTTCTTTAATGTCCATTGCAATTAGACATTCTTATCATAACTAATATCAAGTTATAATCTAATGAAATTATATCATAAACCAATTTAAAATACCATATTGAATAAAATATAAAGTTATCATGTGACTATAAATTATGAATTATATGATGGTGTGAATAAATGTAAAATAAGATTTATTTTGAAATGACAAGAAAAATAGTAATAAATTATAATTGTCAATAAAAATAAAATCAAATATTTTTTGGACTTGAAAAATAAAAATTGTAATATTTAACTTAACTACATTTAATATAATATGGGAGTGTATCTCTATGTGTTGTTAGATGAGCCATATATTAAAAGAAGGTTTTTTAAACCAAACATCAAACAAGCTTAAACAATAATTATTAAATATTTAAAAAACTGTGTTTTATTAGATCTTTATTCACCATTACAACAACAGACTTTATAGTGTGCATTTCTCTCATTCACAAACAATATATTATACACATTCAAACATTAACTAAAGGTATGTTAATTATTATAGATTATTTTAATATTATACATTAACTAATATAATTTTTGCTTTGTTAATCTCATTCTAAATTATTCATTCACATAATATATTATGTGTTTTTAGGATGTATTGTCCCTTTACTAATCCTAATTTAGCATGCACATTCCCTTAAAATCAATGCTATATTATTTTATGGTGATGTCAAAATCTGATACAAAAATTTTAAAAATTATAATATACCAGACAACATAATGGAATCATGAGGATTGGATTTTTTTTCTAAGGTATATAACTTTAAATAATATCATCTCTATAATAAATCACTAAGAATTTTAAATTGTATTTTTATTATGATTAAAATGATTATCATATATTACATCATAAACATGGAGTGTGCGTGTCAAAAATAATATATAACATAAAGCATGTATATGTTACAAAGCAATCTGATTATTGTAGTAAGCATCGAATTTATGTCTAAAATTACCCAGTGGTATCATTCTATTTTATCTAACAAAATATTATTAAGGATGTTTGATAAATTTTGGGTAGATGGACTTACCATAAGTCTTTGCAACATATAATAAATAAAATATACATAAGTAAATAAGCTAATAAATCTCAAAACTTTAAAAAAGATAATGGATGGCATCTTCTAGTTATTCCCTATTCGCTATATTCTTTCATGGCATAAAATTCTAAAAAACAAAATCTAATATTAACTATTATTCCTATTCAATGACATTGGTACATGGTGGAAGAGTTTTTTTGCTGTATAATCTTACTGGATTTTCTTTCATTGGGTCTGCCTAAAGAAAGGTCATGTATTTATAAGTCTGGTTATTTTATATCTTTAATTTTTCAATAAAAAAATTGAATTCGAAAGAACTTAAGGAAGTATGCTCTCATTCACATTAAAAAATAATCAGATTTTCTAAATGTCACTTTCACACTAAAACATAATATAGGCACACACAAATATTCTAAAAAATTACTGTTTGCAGCATATAAAAATTTGTAACAAAAAGAGTCATATTATTATTGAAATGAATAACGTTTTATTCATTTCAATATCAGTCATGTGGAATTCCGCATGGAGAAAGAGATGTTTTAGTTGAGAGGATGTTAATAAAAAATAGCATCCAAAAGTTAAAAAAATGTTTATTGCATAATGCACTAATAATAAAATAAAACAAATTATTTAAAATAAAATATTAAAAGTATGTTAAAATAAATTTATTGTCATATTAAATAATGCAGAACTTGAAATAATTAAAAAAATTAAATTTAAAAAAAAACTGGTAAAATATATTAAAACTTTCTCTTATCAACGAATAAATTGCAAAACAACACTTAAAAATTATATTAAAAGAAGATTAAATCTGTTTAGATCAGAGATTGGCAGACAAAGTGTTTGCAAATTAATCAATTGATGTGTTTTGAAGGTTTTGTAATTAAAATAGAGAAGTGTTAAAAACAAGACAAGATCAAACATATTGGAAAACAGGATTGAGGTATTCAAAAACAGGAAGAAGTAAAACATTAAAAAGTCAATTTTGTATAGCAGTGATTCTGGATTTTCACTTTATTCAAGCAACATTGGACCTTCTTTATGCTGAGTGAGTAAACAAAAAAACTATGCTAATCTTACACCTGGAATCTGACATTATGCCATTTAAAAAATGAACTATTTATTGACATCTTGAAGAAATAAATTTATGGCTATGGAACATGGGCATTGTAAGTTTTTTTTAAAGAAACAATTTAGACTTTATTCTAATGTATTTTAAGTTTATTTTAATATATTTAATCCTAACAAACTTTATGAAATGAGTGTTTTGTTAAAGAAAAAAAAAACTTTTGCTTTACCCTAACTATTTTATGACTATTTTAATGTGTTAATCCAAACGAACTTCATGAAGTGAATGCTTTGTTTAAAAAAAGCAGCATTTGCATATGAATATTTTTGCTGCGTTTTAAAATCAAAATTTACTTTATTTTTATTAGTATACATGTTAACTAAAGAATTCTTTGTAAGTAAAAAAGAGATTTTTTTTTTCTGTTTTGAAATTGTCAGTTAAAACAAAAAAATAATAATAATGAAAGATGCAATAATGGAAGTATCCACACTAAAAAAAAGTAAAATTAAGCATTTAAGTGTTAAATAATGATTGGTAATTATAAGTAGTATTTAGTTAATGATTTAATTGTATCATTCAGATTTATTTGTTTCTAATTAGTCCTTTTTATTGCTGAGGATTACATTTCGTGTAGGTGAGGTTATATTATATATGGGGTTGTTTGTTTACTAATACTTAAAATGATATTTGAGATTTTGTTTTATAGGTTTAGGGATTGGCCTCTAATTGACCCATCTCTATTAAATCAGGATTCGATCCTAAAAAGGACATTCCCTGTCGTTACTACTATAGAAAGATTAGTGATTATATTTATCTCATATTAAGTATATGCAAGTATCTATACTAGGAAACTTTTGAGTTAGATAAATAAATGTCTTATATTTATGAAATCGAGCATATGCAGAATTGTATTTTAAGTATTGGAGATTAGGGATTGGCTGTACAGCAAATGCATTTAATTATAAAACCGCAATAGCATTATAAATGTGATAAAGATTAATGTTTAAAATTGATTAAAGAAACCATGGATACTTTATAAATAATTATTGTTTTTCTCCACATGGGTGTAAAATAATGATATATATAAGAGATTGTAGAAATGTTTTTTTTTTTTAAAAAGATAGTTATATTTTGATGGATAATTATATTTTGTTGCTATAATGTGTTAATCTATTACATATAACATTGTCTGGTCTGCATATTTATTCCATGTCCATTTATGGGGAGTAACTTATGTTTTTTCTCATCTAACCAAGTATTGCAAATAGGGATTGTGCAGTCGTCATTATTATTCTATTAAAGAAAATATTGTTTAAATATATATGTGCCAGTCTATCTCCTGTTGTTTTAAAGTCAAAATGTTCCTCTATAAATTGAGATAAATGTAAATAATTGAAACGTATTTAATCTGATTGTTACACTATCTTTATTTTCGTCAACTTCATCCAACTTTTTTTAATACATAATAAACAATCTTATTTTTTTACTTCTTGTTGATAAATGACCACTAATGATGGCGAAAATGATGCAGCATATAGTCTATAATGCCTGAATAATATATGTATAGTTTGAAATTCCATATTTTGAAGATTGTTGAATTCTATCTTAGAGAAGATCCTTAATAAAATAGATAATTAGTCATAATAAAACGAATTCATTTTAACAGTTCATATATTTTTAATTACTTAAATAGATAAAGCTTTATAATTTAATAAAGTTAAGAATCAAAAGTTCATAGAAAAAACAAGTAACAATTGATGTCAATTATGAATCACTCAAATTGTTGAAAATCCTGTCAATCTGTTAGTAATTGATATTGTTTTGAATCCTAGATAGTCTAATGATCGCTTAACCAACCATTTGGCATAAGGATTGTTGAAGAAGCAAATAACTTTTGAAGTCAATCTGATCTCTGGCCCAAAAGAATGTACTCATCCATTTCTTTTGTTGGTTATCAAATCTCAATTAAAACACCAATAATGCAAGAGTAATCCATTTTTAAGAAATTCAAATTAAATTTAACTTTTGCTTTACATCAATTGACATAAACATAAGCTATACTTACCTTCAAATACCACCCCAGACATGTTTAGATGATCTAGAATGCTTTTTAAAAAATTTTCCAAATGCAATTACATCATCTTTTTATTAATAAGTTTTAATTAATAATTATTTAAAATTTTAAAAATATATGTTAAAATTTTATGATAAATTATATTTACTTTGCAAATAAACAATTTAATGCATTTAAAAATAACTCATTTTTCGTTTACCCTTTTTTCTTTTAGACTATGCTATTATTATTTCTATTACAAGAATCTCAGCCTCAGGATGGCCTTTGAGCATTCCATCATCAGATTTTCAATTGGATGGACGGTTGAAGAGTTGGAGTGTGGAATAGATTGAAGCCTGTCCATTAAAGTATAAGGATTGGCTATCTTAATATATATATATTGTACATATACATACAGTATTCAATTATTAAAAAAAAAAAAAAAATTTTTTTTTATTCTTTTATGTATACAGAGATTTATATGTACAGATTTATTATTATGAATAAGCAGTTCTTTTTATGATTTATTATATAATTTTTTTATTATTAAATAATATGTGTTAAATTTATTTAACATTCATTTTGTTAAAAGAGAGTAAATCAGAAAGGTGTAAAATAAAATTGTTAGATTAGGAGATAAAAATTGTACACGTGTGAAACAATGAATAGATCTGTACAAACACAAAGATGCTGTTACACTTATTTCTGATGTCTATAGATGGCCAGCTTTGTTGTTATCTGTATCTTAAAATTATTTTTACAAAAGAGGTGCTTTGATGTAGATAACGATCAATTATAAGTCGTCATTGATTGTGACCGTCAAACTTGTGAAACTTTGATTTTTTTTAAGATAAAGATTTCCAGATGTTTTTCGCGATATAAACGATTAAAACAATTTTTTTAATCAGTTAATCATAAATTTTTTTAAGAGTCAGTAATAAATTTCTTTAGAGAGATGATCAGTTAAATTATTATTATTATTTTGAGACTCAACTCAGTCGGTTCTTCCTTGTTATAATTCTTAAGCAGAAATGTAAGCTCGAATCTTTTTTTTTTAAAAAAAGAGAGTGAACACTTTAATTCTTTTTTCTCACTCTTTGAAAGTTGAAAAAAAAAAGAGCAATTGAAATGTGCGTTGATATAAAGCAATTTCCAGCAATATTAAAGAAGAGGAGAGAAATGGAACAAGATTGAATTTATTATAAGTTAGTAATAATTATAAAAATGATATTAACATATTTGGTTATGCATAATATGCCTCTGCATTGCTAAACCATTTTTTTCTGCTTCCTGATTAATACAGAAAGAGTCAAAATCGCTGATCTGTCTATGAAATCATGTATCCAGTAATAACCAACAAAATTGTAGATTTTGAAGCCAACCACACAAGTTATATGGAATGCTTTGTTCCTAGTTCCTGTCTTATTAAAAGCTCATTGCCTTTCAACCAATGGAGAAGGGGAAATAGGAGGAAGAGAAAATCCATAACAGCCATGTAGAACCAAGTTTGAAGCCATAAATCAAATTTTTTGTTGATTTACCTCAATCATCTAAAGTGTCGACAGCAATTATTTTTTTAAAGAAGAGAGACAAGCAAATCCACCGGTACCTACTTATTCAAAGTACTTATAATAACTTTTTTTTTAAATGGTAGAAGGAAGCCAATCAACAGTGAATAATAATGGAATTGAAGAAACAAGCAAAGTCAATTGATTCAGCATTATCTCAAAAGTATCTGCAATAACTTTCTTTTTTTTTTTTTTGTTGGTGAGCAAAGAAAAGCAGTCTGATAATTCAAACTCAGGACATTAATAAGAAGTAAAAAGTATACGGGTAAATATGAACTTTCCTTAACCGATTTTATTCTTTTACTTATTAAAAGTAAACCTTAATTTACTGGTCAAAGCAATTTTCTTTTTTGATACAGAAACATTAAAGACTTGTTTATCTATAGTTATTTGCAATATCTCACAACATAGCACAAACATAATTTAAATCTTTAAACTTAAATTTTTCATTATTTTTTTTATATTTTTTTTATTATATATTGTAATGTTGAAATGTTGTTTTTTTTTAATTGTTCTTCAGTTGTTAATGATGATGAGCAACCTATAGATATATGCATTTATAATGTTTTTTATTTTTATTTTATCTTGTTGCATATTAAAAGTTAATATATGTATTTTATTTTCTTTCGCTATAAGGTTGCAAAAGAGAAAAGATATTTTTATATATGTAATTTTTGGGTATACATTTTAAACATATATGTTAACATTACCGAATGCGTGAATGTGTAACTGCTTATCCAAACACATCAAAGAATAGGTTATATATGATTAGTTTAAAATAGTAAATTAAAAAGTAGGGCATTACATTTGAATGGAAATGAAATAACATAGACAAGTTACACCTGAAATTTATTTTATGATATGATAAGTAAGAAAATTCTTAAATAAGCATTTGTGATTTAAGTCAGCTTATTTTGAGATATCAAGAAAAGATGACAAACCTATATATTAATTTTATTTGCTTATACTTATGTAAATTTTTTTATATTAATAAACCATTTATTTAATTGTCGATTTAACTTTAAAGAAGAAAAGAAAGAGTAGTAGTGTTAATAAAATATAATTATATATCTTAATTGGTTTCCGAGTTATTATTAAGAATATTGTGTTTTGTTTTTTCTTTTTTCTTAATTCTATCAATTTAATTCAGCATCATTGCCCGCAGTTATTAAGTATTACCATTCATATATATTGAGCAATCACTTGCAAATATTAAGCGTCCGCAAAATAATAGGTAAACTAGAATGTTGATATTTAAGTATTTAAGGATTATGCTTTAGAATAGCCAAATTTTGATAATTATAGTTCAACATAGAAAGCTAAAATTGTGTTGTGTCCATGAATTTAGATCATCCTCATCAAAGAAGGATATCATGTTATTAGTTAAAAATGTTTCAAATAATACTATAAAAGTTATGATCGCCATCAATCATCATTAATAAATTATAATCATTAAATTTAATGTTTAGCGTAATGAATATGTTTTAGTAAATAGGGGTTTATATAAAGTGAATATTATGCAAAGAGATTCATGATGATCAATCATCACCATTAGTATTATTAAATCCCAGTATGAAATATGATAATTTTAATAGATGCCTATAAGTTTATAAAGATGAATTTATTGTTGTGAGTTTATTGATAAGCCATGGCTGGTATCATCATCACTATTATAATCATTATTATGACATTACTATTATTATCATTATTATGATATTATTATCATCATCATCATTATTACCTTTATTGTGATAAATAATTTAGTTAAATGGCCATCAATATCTATAATGGTCTTCACATGCTTGTTTGGAAGCCATTAGTAGGATTATACATGTCTGTTCATCAATATACGTTAATGAGCTAGCAATGTCTATAAGAATCTTTGATCTATAGTATAAACTTTGGTAATATTGGGATCGTGTAATTTTATCAATATAGATAAATGTAAGAATGTCATTTTTGTTCAATGGTCATCCAAGTCATGTGTAATAAATATGTACTGAATGAGTTTGAACTCAGGTACACTATAAATAGATACTTATCTGGATTGAAAACAATCTAGTGGCGCTCATGGGAAAACACATGTACTTAGCTAAACTGAATAAAGAGTAATATCATCCCTTTCCAACTTCATAATATTAGTTTTATAAAATATATTTTTTTTTATAAGTTGTCATGAATAGCACCCGTGTGTGCATATGACCATGAATGGTCTTATATATTTGGAAAGAAGGATAGGAACCTAGTATTGGAGATAAGCATAAGGCACTCCAGGAATCCCACAGTGGGTACTTTTATTCAGTTGCTATATATTTAATATTATTTTTATTAGATGACAATGTCCAGTATGTTTTAATTGTTCAAATGACTGCCCCAATATATAAATAAATACCAAGAATCTTTAATGCTGATATTTTCTTTGTCTATGCTATGATGAATTGAAATAGCTACAAATTATAATTACAAATACATATCTTTTATATTAATTTAATAATTACAAATACATATTTATATTAATTGATAAATATTGTTACAAATGGCAATGGTTAAAAAAAATTGTTACAAATGGCGCACCAACTAGGGCTCGAAATAAGCCAAATAAGTGGCTTGAAATACCCCACATACTGAGAGATGGGTAGTATATAATGATGACAGATATATAGTTTAAAAAAAAAAAAAAAGAATATTTTTTTTTCTGTGCAATTTTTTATTATTATTAGTGTATACAAATATTTTGGCCTGATGTTTAGATGATGATGATTACTGTTATTGCATTTTGGATGATGATAAATGAATACAGTCATTATAGAGCTTAGTTTCAATTTTTAAAATATAATGATATCACAACTTATAATGTGTTAAAGTTAATAACACTGTTTTTTTTATTATATATTTTGCTTATCAATTAAATAAGCATAGAAATATTAATAGCCTTGAAGTGTGGAATGATAATTTTGTTCATATTTGAAAAGTTTGTGTTATAGAAAATTTATGATTTTGGAGGTTGGATTGGATATTTGATTGTTGGAGTTTGGTTGGTTGTGTTACGGTTGTGATGATGGATGGAGAATTTTTGTCATTGCCTTGAGAGTGTGATGTATTCATTCCACTGGTGATTGATTTATCTCATTCACTGCTCCAACCCAGATTATAATATCAGTTGTTTTATCATGAAGCAGTTAACAGTAGGCCTGCCATGATTTCGCCTCTAAGACTCCAGAGAGAGCAAGGCATAATTTTTCTGATACATAATATTTCGCCTCTAAGACTCCAGAGAGAGCAAGGCAGTATTTTGTTTTACTGATATATAATTGTTGCCTCTAAGACTTTAAAAATAAGCAAGGCAGTATTTGACGAATTAAAGCCCCTAAGACTTGGAAGTAAGCAGGGCAATGCAACAATGTTTGCAATAAACTATTATGGGTTGTAGTAGCTTAGAGTGATTGAATTGGGGTGATCATCTGAGTGTTCATGGAGCATTGTGTGCTTTAAGTGCAGTGATTGAATTCTTTTGTCTAACTCATGATTGTGAATTGCTAATCATTCTTTTGGCTGTCAATATCTGTCAGATCTCTAGAAGGATAGATGAGTATATAAATGACTTGAGACATGAACTCTGTTATAAATCTAGCACATAGGTTATATAAGTAATTTTTTTTTTTTTTGCTTAGTGTATTAAAAAGGGCATAGAGAGAGTTAAGTTTTATAAAAGCATGAAAAACTAGATAAATGATGGCATAAAAAGGACACACCAAGACAGAGATAGCTTTTTCTTAAATAAATGTTTTAAATAGTACTATGACCTCATACTTTATCAATCATATATAGGTAAAGGAAAAAGAGTGATGATGGAGGTTAAGTTAATTAAAGGCACTAAAGATATAGATAGATTGATGGGGAGAATTATGGCTGAGAAAGAGTGGTTAAAAATTTTAAGGTATATGAGGATAGATAAAGGTGTTTGACTCTGGATGTATAGGAAATCAGGGAGCAGAACAATAAAGCAGAACAATAAATCAGAACAGAATAAATCAGAATATACTAAATCAAACAGAAATAAGTAATATAAATATTTTATAAATTTATGATGGAGCAAGAAAAGGAATTAACTATTGAGGGAATGGAAGTAGAGAAGCAAGGCCCTCCAGAGTGGATGCAAATTTTCATGAATCACCTGAATCAGAGACTCGATCAACGATCACAAGAGATTAGAGAAATGAGACGAGAGATAAACCAGATGTTTGATCGGCACTTCCAAACAGGGCATGAGTCTATCAAAGGACTGTCTCAGGGACTTGACAATAAGATGGATCAACCATCACCAGAAATGAATGATCAAGAAACTGATAATAAGATGACCAGTCCAGAACAAGAAATAGTGCCAGAGAGTTATGTGACTGTAGTCAAGCCATATGAAAATGATGAGGTAGCTGCTGTTCAAGAACAATGTAATCCCAAAGAGGATATATACAGTGAGATACATAACCTAGAAATAAAGGTAGCCACTGTACAGGAACAAATTGACCTCAGGAAAGATGTAGTCAGTAAAGCTAGTTTCTTAGAATTAAAGATAGCTGCTGATGTATATGCCCCAGTAAATGTAGCAGACAAGTTTGAGACATTGGGAGCTGCCAAAAGGATAGCTGAAAGTTATCATAGAGAGGAGGAGAGCTATGGCTATAAAGTCTCCAATATGAGAATGGGAACAAACCAGTTAGGCAGACAATTTCCCACAAAACCTGGCAAACCAAACATAGGAATGCCTGGGAATATATATATGATAGTGGATGATGTGCACTCCCCAATGAGAGTGGTAGACCTATTGGATGCCCTGGGAGTTGCAGAAAGGAAAATGAAAGGTTATTCTAGGATGGAGGAGAGATATAGTTATAAGATCTCCACCATTAGGATTATAAACAACCAATTAGGCCGACAATATCCCATGAAACCTAGTAAACAAAACATAGGTAGGCCTGGGAATGATTCCGATCAGCAAATGCAAAATAGCGACCCGCAGAAGCATACATTCAAAAAGTTCTATAATATATATGAAGGGCCATTCATGCTAAAGGAAAGAAAAGGGGAAAATGCATTTGTACTAGAATCGTCAGAAGGAGTAAAAGGCACATATAATGTACGTAGCCTAAAACCAATGGCACTCATGACCTAAGCAATTTTTTTTATATTCAAAATTTTTTTTTTTTTTTGTTTGGGGGTGAGGCAAAATGTACATATACATACAGTATTCAATTATTAAAAAAAAAAAAAAAAAATTTTTTTTATTCTTTTATATATACAGAGATTTATATGTACAGATTTATTATTATGAATAAGCAGTTCTTTTTATGATTTATTATATAATTTTTTTATTATTAAATAATATGTGTTAAATTTATTTAACATTCATTTTGTTAAAAGAGAGTAAATCAGAAAGGTGTAAAATAAAATTGTTAGATTAGGAGATAAAAATTGTACACGTGTGAAACAATGAATAGATCTGTACAAACACAAAGATGCTGTTACACTTATTTCTGATGTCTATAGATGGCCAGCTTTGTTGTTATCTGTATCTTAAAATTATTTTTACAAAAGAGGTGCTTTGATGTAGATAACGATCAATTATAAGTCGTCATTGATTGTGACCGTCAAACTTGTGAAACTTTGATTTTTTTTTAAGATAAAGATTTCCAGATGTTTTTCGCGATATAAACGATTAAAACAATTTTTTTAATCAGTTAATCATAAATTTTTTTAAGAGTCAGTAATAAATTTCTTTAGAGAGATGATCAGTTAAATTATTATTATTATTTTGAGACTCAACTCAGTCGGTCCTTCCTTGTTATAATTCTTAAGCAGAAATGTAAGCTCGAATCTTTTTTTTTTAAAAAAAGAGAGTGAACGCTTTAATTCTTTTTTCTCACTCTTTGAAAGTTGAAAAAAAAAAGAGCAATTGAAATGTGCGTTGATATAAAGCAATTTCCAGCAATATTAAAGAAGAGGAGAGAAATGGAACAAGATTGAATTTATTATAAGTTAGTAATAATTATAAAAATGATATTAACATATTTGGTTATGCATAATATGCCTCTGCATTGCTAAACCATTTTTTTCTGCTTCCTGATTAATACAGAAAGAGTCAAAATCGCTGATCTGTCTATGAAATCATGTATCCAGTAATAACCAACAAAATTATAGATTTTGAAGCCAACCACACAAGTTATATGGAATGCTTTGTTCCTAGTTCCTGTCTTATTAAAAGCTCATTGCCTTTCAACCAATGGAGAAGGGGAAATAGGAGGAAGAGAAAATCCATAACAGCCATGTAGAACCAAGTTTGAAGCCATAAATCAAATTTTTTGTTGATTTACCTCAATCATCTAAAGTGTCGACAGCAATTATTTTTTTAAAGAAGAGAGACAAGCAAATCCACCGGTACCTACTTATTCAAAGTACTTATAATAACTTTTTTTTTAAATGGTAGAAGGAAGCCAATCAACAGTGAATAATAATGGAATTGAAGAAACAAGCAAAGTCAATTGATTCAGCATTATCTCAAAAGTATCTGCAATAACTTTCTTTTTTTTTTTTTTGTTGGTGAGCAAAGAAAAGCAGTCTGATAATTCAAACTCAGGACATTAATAAGAAGTAAAAAGTATACGGGTAAATATGAACTTTCCTTAACCGATTTTATTCTTTTACTTATTAAAAGTAAACCTTAATTTACTGGTCAAAGCAATTTTCTTTTTTGATACAGAAACATTAAAGACTTGTTTATCTATAGTTATTTGCAATATCTCACAACATAGCACAAACATAATTTAAATCTTTAAACTTAAATTTTTCATTATTATTTTTTTTATTATATATTGTAATGTTGAAATGTTTTTTTTTTTTAATTGTTCTTCAGTTGTTAATGATGATGAGCAACCTATAGATATATGCATTTATAATGTTTTTTATTTTTATTTTATCTTGTTGCATATTAAAAGTTAATATATGTATTTTATTTTCTTTCGCTATAAGGTTGCAAAAGAGAAAAGATATTTTTATATATGTAATTTTTGGGTATACATTTTAAACATATATGTTAACATTACCGAATGCGTGAATGTGTAACTGCTTATCCAAACACATCAAAGAATAGGTTATATATGATTAGTTTAAAATGGTAAATTAAAAAGTAGGGCATTACATTTGAATGGAAATGAAATAACATAGACAAGTTACACCTGAAATTTATTTTATGATATGATAAGTAAGAAAATTCTTAAATAAGCATTTATGATTTAAGTCAGCTTATTTTGAGATATCAAGAAAAGATGACAAACCTATATATTCAGTTTATTCGCTTATACTTATGTAAATTTTTTTATATTAATAAACCATTTATTTAATTGTCGATTTAATTTTGAAGAAGGAAAGAAAGAGTAGTAGTGTTAATAAAATATAATTATATATCTTAATTGGTTTCCGAGTTATTATTAAGAATATTGTGTTTTTTTTTTTTTTTTTCTTAATTCTATCATTTTAATTCATCATCATTGCTCGCAGTTATTAAGTATTACCATTCGTATATATTGAGCAATCACTTGCAAATATTAAGCGTCCGCAAAATAATAGGTAAACTAGAATGTTGATATTTAAGTATTTAAGGATTATGCTTTAGAATAGCCAAATTTTGATAATTATAGTTCAACATAGAAAGCTAAAATTGTGTTGTGTCCATGAATTTAGATCATCCTCATCAAAGATGGATATCATGTTATTAGTTAAAAATGTTTCAAATAATACTATAAAAGTTATGATCGCCATCAATCATCATTAATAAATTATAATCATTAAATTTAATGTTTAGCGTAATGAATATGTTTTAGTAAATAGGGGTTTATATAAAGTGAATATTATGCAAAGAGATTCATGATGATCAATCATCACCATTAGTATTATTAAATCCCAGTATGAAATATGATAATTTTAATAGATGCCTATAAGTTTATAAAGATGAATTTATTGTTGTGAGTTTATTGATAAGCCATGGCTGGTATCATCATCACTATTATAATCATTATTATGACATTACTATTATTATCATTATTATGATATTATTATCATCATCATCATTATTACCTTTATTGTGATAAATAATTTAGTTAAATGGCCATCAATATCTATAATGGTCTTCACATGCTTGTTTGGAAGCCATTAGTAGGATTATACATGTCTGTTCATCAATATACGTTAATGAGCTAGCAATGTCTATAAGAATCTTTGATCTATAGTATAAACTTTGGTAATATTGGGATCATGTAATTTTATCAATATAGATAAATGTAAGAATGTCATTTTTGTTCAATGGTCATCCAAGTCATGTGTAATAAATATGTACTGAATGAGTTTGAACTCAGGTACACTATAAATAGATACTTATCTGGATTGAAAACAATCTAGTGGCGCTCATGGGAAAACACATGTACTTAGCTAAACTGAATAAAGAGTAATATCATCCCTTTCCAACTTCATAATATTAGTTTTATAAAATATATTTTTTTTTATAAGTTGTCATGAATAGCACCCGTGTGTGCATATGACCATGAATGGTCTTATATATTTGGAAAGAAGGATAGGAAGGATTCTTTGTTAGAAGAACCTAGTATTGGAGATAAGCATAAGGCACTCCAGGAATCCCACAGTGGGTACTTTTATTCAGTTGCTATATATTTAATATTATTTTTATTAGATGACAATGTCCAGTATGTTTTAATTGTTCAAATGACTGCCCCAATATATAAATAAATACCAAGAATCTTTAATGCTGATATTTTCTTTGTCTATGCTATGATGAATTGAAATAGCTACAAATTATAATTACAAATACATATCTTTTATATTAATTTAATAATTACAAATACATATTTATATTAATTGATAAATATTGTTACAAATGGCAATGGTTAAAAATAATTGTTACAATATATATATATATATATCTGAGCACTTATAGCATATATGTATAGAGATGGTAATCTGGACCAACTGATGATTGCTGGTTTAACATATATGTGTCCAAGTGTGTCAGTGTTATGAGATAGTGTGGAGAGTGGTGGGTCATGTGAAAGTCTGTATTAATATACCCTAATATAAAATAAACTATGTCTTTTTAAAATAAAGTTAAACTTTTAAGAATAGTACAACAATAATGCACGCACAGTCATTTTTGCTATTTCTTACTTAATTTTATAATCACAAAATTCTCATCTTTTAAATTTCATTCTAAATATGTACAAATATAAATAAATTGTCGACAATGCACCTCATTCACATGTGTGTGTAAAAATGTATTAAAATGTAATGTACAGTATTTTAAATAAAAATGTTAATGCTTTTAAATTTTATTTTTAGCATGAAAAAAATAAAATTATTGATACTTTGTCTAAAATCAAAATTAATCAAAATCACTGGATAATATAACTATATTCAAATAGATAAAAAACAATACTTTTTATTGTCTATAGTGAGTTGATGTCTAAGGTAAAAATTTATATTTACAACTGTCTTTATTTTTTTTAAACTAAACAATTTTTTTTATTTGTATTGAATATAGATCATCACTATATGTTTACAATATAATATTGAGTTAGATATTTCATGAATTTTTAATTTAATAAAGATTAGAAATAAAATGATTGTATTCATATAAACAGAGATAAGTTTTACTGTTTAATATTGCCAAGAAACCATCAAGAACTAATTGGCAATTTTGAGGCTGTTAGCATATACAACAGCTCTCTTGTTTTGTGTTTTAGTGAAGCAAAAGAAATCCTCTTTTAATTCAAACCCAAGTTGATATAATAAGGATTCAAACCCTAAAATCCATATTTTAGAGGATCAGAAAATGTTGCAGGAGTTATCAGATGAATGTAGGAAAGTAGGACTAAAGATAAATGTTAAAAAGACCAAAGTAATGTTTAATAGATTTTCTCAAAATATGAAAATAAAGATTGATTATGATGAGTTAGAAAAAGTTAACAGTTACAAATATCTTGGTCAGATTATTAATACAGATTGAAACATAATAGATGAAATTAATCATAGAATTAAACTTGGTTGGAGTGCTTTTGGTAGAAATAACTTGATACTAAAAGGAAATATGCCTATGTGTTTGAAAAGGAAGGTTTTTAATAAATGTGTTTTGCCACTTCTTACTTATGGATCTGAGACTTGGACACTTAATAGAAGAGCAATACAGAGACTTCAGACCATTCAAAGAAGTATGGAAAGATGCATGTTGGGAGTAACAAGAAGAGATAGAAAATGCAATGTATGGGTAAGAGAACAAATAGGTGTTACTGACCTCATTGAAAAAATTAAAAGACTGAAGTGGAGTTGGACTAAACATATTGCTAGAAGAGATGATAATAGATGGACAATTGAAATTTTAAACCGGATTCCAAGAGATTGTAAAAGACCCAAAAAGAAACCACATGTGAGATGGTTCGATGAAATAAGAAAGTGTGCAGGGGTGATATGGAGAAGAGAAGCTAAAGATAGGAAAAGATGGATTGAACTTGGAGAGACCTTCATCCTGCAGTGGATTGATAATGGTTGATGATGATGATATATATGTCCAAACTCCATGTTAGCAGATCAGTTTCTGAAACAGAATTATATCATATAAAATAGTAATTAAATATTTAATAATTATATCCTAATCACATATCATCAACTTTTATACAGTTGTAATGATTAGTTAAGTTATCACCAACCATCCAGTTAATTTTTTGGTTTCTATATGGATTTTAAAGAAAGGCTTCTAGCAATGCTAAATTATCATCATAAAATGTAATTCATAAATTTGAGACACTATCCATATAATTCCAAAAAGTATTCACACACAAGTTTATATTCCCATTATCACCATTTGATACTTAGTTTTACCTAGAACAAGTAAATACAAACAGATATCTTAATATGTAAACAACTTTATTCTAATGATAATAGCTAGTAATTAATAATTTAATGGTTTGATAAAAAATATAAGTTTTATTTTAGATAATAAATATATATTAGATTAAAATATATAGATCATTTAGTTGTTTCTGATTATCATTAAAATAAAATAAATAATCTTTAATCAACACAAGTATAGCAAGTTAATTGAGATGGATATTTGTCTGACCTACATACTTATATGATAATGTTTACACACATTTATTAGGTAACGTTAGAAATAAACCTAAACTACTTAATTATTAAATTATTCTAGAATAAAAGATATTTAATTTTTTCCTGTATTTGGTTACACATTAGCATATGTAAAATATATAATTATATTAAAATATTTGATGGTTTAGATAAGGAATATAATCATAAACAATACATTATATTTACAATAATCTTTTCCTTCTCCTTTTATATTAGATATAGTGTAAAATGGTAATATTTAAAATTAATTCTTATTATTTTTAAAATGGTATAGATGTGAATACTTTATAAGGAAGTTGTTTAATCTTAATTTATATATATAAATGTAAATCAATAAATATATAATTTTGTTAATGAACATTACAATTACAGTTCATTTGCATCAATATAAAATAATTTTTTAAAAACCAACTTTGAAAACCACATTTAGGTTTAAGAATTTATTAAGAAAATATGATGACGTAAAAACTTTATAAATACTTTTTACTTAAATCTACTTTAACATTTCTTATTTTTCTTTCTCTACAATATATTTGCTTGATAAACTTACAGTTTTATCCAGTTTTGATAAAAATTAAATACATCAATACTTTATTTACTTGTTAAGTCCTTTATTCTTTTTTGAAATTTCTGCAATTATTTTTTTTGGTTTCAATAGCACATACTTAAAGTGAAATTTCATTGATTCAAATTTCCTTTTTTAATAGGAAACCACAATTTTCTTATAACGTGAAAGTAAACAAAATATAATTTTCTTTATTTAAATTTCTATGGAATTTCATTGCATTAATTCTTAAACCAATAAAATATTACTTGACTATCACATGACTCCATCATACATTATGGCTGTATAGCAGCATAATTTGTCATTATCTATATGCCACTTACTGTAGGTTTTAGTAAGTAATAATAGATAGTAGATGATAGTGCTTACTAAATATCTATTTTGTGCTGTCCGTTTGCACTATTCCTAGCTTAGAACTTTTTTCAATGAAAAAATTTAAATATTGGATCAATGCATCTGAACCTTTAGGATTTAATGCATGATTCTTGCAGAATTTATTGTTTACCTCTCTGTTATATTATCAAGATATTAGCCAAACTAAAAAAAACATATAATAAATGTTTTCAATCTAAGCCAACCTGCTTGTATAGTCTTTATATTATGGGCTCCTTAATTTTTTTAATAATTATAGATACTTTTATTCTGGAGACAGAATTTGGTATAAACGAATAAAATATCATCTGATTCCAGTTTATATATGGTTGCTATAACAACATACTTTTTTATCATCTTGAGGCTACTTACTGTAATTTTTAATATATAATAATAGATGGCATAAGATAGTGCCTATTAAATGCCTGTCCTGTACTGTTGCCTCCAATATCCCCAGATTAGATTTAAAGAATGCTATGCTTTTTTTTAATCATTTCATCTTAATAAAATCACTATCAGAGAACTAATCAGGATTATTAATTTTAGTGCTTGAAGATACTTACCCTTAATATTTTCATTAAAAATAATGTACGTTATCAATAAAATTTAGCAAAAATAACAAAAGAGTAAGAATAGAACATATGTATTCATTTAAAATTATGATTAATGAAAAATTAAAACACTTTAATGAAGATGACATATATAATAACTAAAGATTAGTATTGATATCAAAAATAAAAACTGTTTTAGAAAAACTTAATTGTAAATGAGATGAGAAAAAAAAATCTATAACATAAATAGGACATTATCTTTAATCTTTTCACATAAACTCAAAATATCTCCTTTTAAAACTGTTTTAGGTCAGATAATATATATTCAGAAAAGAATACACAGATTAAATTTCCACTGTCTATATATTAATAAAAAGTTGAAGTGTTTAAAAATGTGGCTAAAATCTGAATGCTATGTAAAATACATGTAATGAATATATATATTCTTATCTGGATATCATATATATAATTCAATTCTGTGTTAAAAATTGAATTCCATGAAAGCGCTTCTAAGTGACGGTTATAGTTGTATTTTTATAAACTTTTAAGTACTATATTTTTTGATATTTATTTATAAATTTATGTATATTATTTTGAAGAAATACAAGCATCGATTTGTAATATTATTAATATATATATAAGAAAATTTTTTTCATCTGTCTGGTCAATTCAGAAACAACAAAATTACTTGACTATGTTTAAACGTTATTTTAAATAACAAAAAATAAAATATGCCATCATTTTTTCACATCAAATCCATATTCTTATAGCTGATATCAAAAAGGATAATTGTATGATAATTTTTAGTGGATTTTTTTTATAAAGAAATGAAACCAATCTTAAGCTACAGAAAAGTTATAATTGCCTTCCGAATCCAGAAACAAAAAAAATACAATTATAAAACTTTCAATAAGAAATAAAACTGTTAAAATTTATAAAACGATGGTTTCTAAGAGTTACAAAATTACTGCACAGGCCAACAATAATAAATAAATAAATACATGGTTAGAGTTTAATAACAACATGTTTTTTTAAAAGAATTAAATTTATCCTTAAGCTATATGAAATTCAGCATTTTTCTATACAATATTTCCAAAAGCAAAAAAATATTTGATCCTATATTAAAAGTTCATTTTTAGTAGTAAGTGAAACAAATAAATTTTATAACATTATATGCTTTTTATAACAGATTGATAAACTATTATATCATTCAAGATTTTAAAAAATCATTTAAACAACACATAATCACCATTTCTTATGCTTGCTTATAACTGTTATTAAAATAGGCAAAACTCTCCATATAGTATTGCCACTCAGTGCAAGCCAGAGTAATCATTGGATACCAGAAGGCTTGTGCATAAAATTCCCACCTAGTGTCACTCATCCAATATCCCCAGACTAGTTTCTGGCTTGTGGTCTTCATCAGTGAGGAGCCTTGGATTGAAAATATTGTGTTTAATTTGACTCATAGTTTTGTAGTTACGTAGAGTTAAAAGATGGCTGCTGGAGGGTTGCCTTATATCCTAAGATCTAGGTGCAGTGCTCTCAGATCCAAGGCCCCTCACTGATCAAGGCCAAAAGCCAGAAACTAGTCTGGGGATTTTGGATGAGGGGGCACTAGATGGGAATTTTATGCACAGCCCTCTGGCATCAGTTGATTGCTCTGGCTTGCACTGAGTGGCAATATTATATGGAGAGCTTTGCCTGTTTTAACATTTAAACAAATTAAGATCAGTAATACATAATAATGAAAAAATTAAAGTTAATAAGTTGTGTAAAAATTTCAAATTTCTATATATTTAAGTACTAAAAGAAACAAAAACTTGTGATTTTTCTATTTATAAATTAATTAAAAAAAAAATTGACAAAATGTGTTTATAGCTTTAATATCTGTGCAATATTATGTCATTCACTTAGTGTAACATATAGTCAGCAGTTTTCTAGCACATTATTTTGTGATAAATTTTAATTTATCTATAAATGAATAAATATGTACTTATTTATTTGTAAATCTAACAGTTAAATAAAAGAGGATATGGCATTATTGCTTGGGAGTTTATAAAGAGTTTGAGTGCCATTCCTGCAAGCTCCAGAATCGATCCTGGGACCACCTGACCCCTATTTGGACATGCTATCAACTACACCAAACTGTGAAGAATACCCAACAGTCGAAATCAACCAACTGAAATTGTATATTTTTTTTTTTTTTTTTTACAAAAAAAATTATAACAGTTTTCATAAATCTAATTTTATATGTAAACTTATTTTCAAAATTCATTTCCTCTTCATAAAGAAGTTGAATTATTAAAAAAAGCATATTAGTTTATTCTCAGTGCTGTATGTAATATAAAACCAAATGTTTGAATGTTTATTCTGATTATTTATCTTCAAAATATAAATAAAATAAAAAAAACATTGTGAAATAGTCACTTTTATATTTCATTATAGAATAAAACTTAAATAATATTTTATTATGAATAATGCAAAACTTCAACTACAGAAAATTTATATCAGTAATGAAGTTATATTTATTTTTTTGAATGTAATTATTGGTCCTAGGAGTACAAATTATAGTTGTTAGTCACTTTCTCTTTTTATCATCATTTTGTATTATACAAATATTGTGCAAACTTTTTATAGTCAAGTAAGTATACATTTTTTTGGTAATTTTTTTTTTTTTTGGAATATTTCTTATTTAAGCTACATTTAGGTTTTCTAATACATTAAATTTAATTTTTAAACATTTTTCATTCTATCATTATAATTAGATTTGTATTTAAATGTCTTGTGCTTTTTGAAATTTTTTTGTATCTAAACTTAAATTTGAATCCAGGTTTTTGGATTAATGGTAGAGAATAATTGGATAAAAGTTTGTAAAATATAAAACACTTTTTCTCTAACTTAAATATTAGGAATTGTTTTCTAAATAAAATGTTATGTTTAATGCATATAAGGACAGGACTCTTTTTAATATTACTTATATTTTTAACATGAAATGCTACATCAAAACACATATAATTCCCTTTAATTTTTGGGATCATCCATACCTGATTAAATATTTAAAAAATACTGCATTTAAAAAAATAATTGCTTCAACTGTTATAGAGAGGTTTTTTCATAGTCACTGTAAAAGCATAGACAACTATTGAATGTGGGAACAAAGTATATTAATTAAATCAACATCAGAGAACAAAACAGGTTACAAGAAATGACTACACACACAAAAGATTTTGTGTAATAGAAATTAGAAAAGTAAATAAAGAATGATGATTAGATTTAAAGATGCAAGGATTGATGATTGAATCTAAATTTAGCTATAACTTGTATAATTTTGAAAGTTTCATTGCATATAGTAATAAAATCCAGACTCTTTAAACATTTTTTCGACTTCTATAAATAAATATTCATTGATGACGATTGTTTCATTTAGATTGGTCTTCATTGTTAGATGACTGTTTGCAATTGATTAGTATTTAAAGTAGGCAATGCAGTTGCTGATGATGAGTGACACCCATTTCTGTCAGTATTTATGCAGCAGAATATGGTTTTGCATACTATGCATAAAATCTTCACTCCTAATTTAATTCTTTGTTTTGATTGGGCACAAATACAATCCTTTCTTGTATTCTGTGATTTCATATATTCCGTTTTTTTTCCTGCGATTTTGATTTATTTAATTAATTATTTTTTACACAACACTTGTTTATGCATTTGCATTGACCATAGAATACTCTCTAATATTCTATTGAAGACAAATATTTTTTTTCTAAAGCAATAGTACTTTTTACATTTATTCCCACACAGGTGATCCTCATAATTAAAGTGGATTTAACGTGTATATATATATGCAAATGTAAGCATGCGTAAAAATTAAATAATATACAATTTAAACTAATTAAAATGCATGTACATTATAAAATTAATACAAGTAATCTAAAATTGTCAAATAATTTTTCAATTACGAATCAAATTGTTTTATATAAAAACAAGTTAAATAAATGGACCTTGTAATATTAGTTTATAAATTGGTCACGCTCAACCTTGAAAGATTATTTATGGACTGGTTTATCTTTAGTAAATTATAAAGTTATTTCATATTTTGCTAATTTGATTAAGTCTGAGATAATATTTCAACTCATATAGAGTTTAATGAGATGTAAAATTAGTTTCTGGTGAGACAGTTTTTTTAAAAAATTAAAAAAAAAAAAATTATCGAAACTATGATCAAAAGAAGTACAAAGTTTCAAAAATAGACTTCTTCAAAATAGAATATTCAAAAGCAGATAGTATGGATAAATAAATAATTGGGAGACTTTATTGTTTGGGAATTCAAAAAAAGTTCGAGCGCAAATGTGACAGATCTGGGAGTCATCTGTGGATCATAAGATTGCAGATTTTCCCACTCTATCATTTCACACAATGTAGCAGAAAAGGGGGGGGGGAAATGCATAACATTTATTTAAAAGTTATTAAAATTACCAGTAGAAACGGATATTAACTGATTATAAATTTATGATTTAAATTATATTTTCACTTTAAAATTATTATTTGCTATTCATTAAGTAAAATGATTAGTGTAGAATATTCTATAATCTTTTTAATTACTTTATATTTCCTTGGTATTTGCTTTTTTGCTAATAATCAGAGATACTTGGAAAAGCTTTTAAATATTTATATCTATTTAATATATTTTGACATAAAAAATCTGCAATTAGTATTAGTTATATCGACTTTACTTCAAAGAATTGTTAAAACTTTTCGATTATATTACAAATTTTTTTAATAAAAAAAGCGTTGAATTATAAACACTGGAAATGTTTCCTTCTAATCCCCAAGATGGTAATCTAATGATCAATAATCCAAACATTTTATATTGAATATAATTCAATTATAGCAATCAAACAATTTTTCCCAATACCAGTACAGCACTTAAATTTGATCGAATAATATAAACTTTTCCAAATAGCAGTATAGCATTTAAATTAGATCTGCACTATATAAACTGCATTTTACATAGTTTATTTTTCTAAATGTTATTATCTTTACTGAAAGCTTTATATAATATAATTATTATTTCAAATAGACAGAGTATTCATTGGAAATTTAAAAAATGAAATAGTATTAATATAAAAAATATCACGTGACACTCTGTATCACTTGAGGTGAAAATTCAGTGAAAAAATTCTTAGCGCAAACCATTGTGAATTCATGATGATTAATTGCCTATTATTTCTTGACTTGATTATTATCATGTTTACATGACTGTAAATTATTTTTGAGAGCGATCTAATAGTCAAACAGTTAAGGAAAGTCAGAAGCTTTGGACCATTGGAAAATCTGTAATTTTGACCAATGTGATATCACAGCTTACAGTATTGATATTTAACACCTAAAATTAGGGTCATAATAAATTACTCACCTAAATATGGTAACTCTAAGTGAATTGTACATGTATAAATTTAACATTTAGTCAAGTGTTGGTGGCCTAGCGGCTGGCATGGCTGCCTTCTAGGTGGCCAGCCTGGGTTCGCTTCCTGGTCATTGCTTTGACATATGTAAATATATATATTGCAGAATATTATAATCATTGGCTTGCCATAATATTAATTTAATATATAAGTACAAGTTTTCTTTTTCAATGTAATAATTTTATTTTTGAATAATTATGAAATTTACTTATTTTGTTTGATTGCAATATTTGGTAATTGCAATTACATTATAGTTTGATGTTAGATATACTGTTGGTTGCATAGATCTATATTGTATTAAATAATTAACTTCATTTGAATTTTTATGTTTTATAGTAAAGTTTGATAATGTAATTATTTTATACAACTTTTTACTATTTATTGGCTTAGTTAGAAACAGACAGAGTTGACATAAATATTTGTCAATCCTATCCTTTTTTGGGTAGCCTAGAATCTAATGAGAAAAAATATTTGGATTTATGCTTTCAACTTAGATTATAGTCTCTAATATATGAAAATATATCTTATTTGTGTGTGTGTCTGTGTTTAAGTTATAAGATTATTATTATCATTTCCAAATATTATCAATGTTCTGCAGGATAAAGGTCTTTTCAAATTTAATTAATTTTCTCTTATAATTGCCTTTCTTCCACACATCATGACATCAAAATTCTTTATTTTATCCATACATTTCTCATATTATTTTATTTCAATTCTTATGCAATCTCTTGGCAACCAGTTTACAACTTCAAATGTCTCTTTGTTATCATGTGTTTAGAAATGTGGACCAGTCCAAATTCCATTTCAGATACTTAAATCTTTCAATGATATCTATATATTTTTTTCAAAGTATTTTGCTTTCAATCTCTTATTATTATTCCCAATATACATCTCTTCATATTTCACTGAGTGATCTAAAGTTTCTGTTATGCTTTTTAAATTAAGTATTCAAGCTTCATATTTATAAGTAAAAATTAGTAAAATACATCTATTAAAAATCTTCCTTTTCAATAGATAAGTTCTACTAAAAGCATTGCAATCTAAATTTAATTGTTGATTATTTTAATGTATTATTTTCCATTGGTATTAATAATCTGTTTAAGGCATTTGTAGTTGTTTACCTCTTATAATTCATGATTGTGTATTTTCTTTCCTGAAAAAATCCATTAAACATTATTTTAGTATTTACCTTTGATCTTACTTTCTTCATATCATTTAATAATTCATACAACATTTCCTGAAACTTTGAAGCACTATTTGAAAAAAACGACCCTGTCATCTACAAAATCTGGATGACTTAAATAATTTCAATGTATTTTATTCCCTTACATTATCATTTTAATCCATAAAATATTTCTTGTAAAACAGCTGTAAAAAGTTGTGGAGGTATAGCAGCATCCAGACATACACCTTATTAATGTTAATGTCATCATGGAATATAAACACTGCTGTTGCATTTTAATAAATATTCTTTAGAATATAATAATATTCTGAGTCTGTATCTTGATAATTCTAAGCTTCAATTATGGAGGAAATGCTTGCAGAATCAAATGCCTTTTTATAATCAAATGCCTTTTTATAATTAACAAATGTAAAGCATAATGGCAATTCATATTCATTAATCGATTCTATAACTTCTCTCAATATTTGAATGTGATATTTTTGTAAATATGTATCCATATCTTAATTAAGAAAATGTCTTATCACAGGCTATAACATTTTATTGACAAACTTATAAAAAAATGACTCTGGAAAAAATGTTATTAAAAGTGATCAAGAAATAGCAGTCTTCTACAATAACAAATAAGCCTTGTCATTTTATTAATTTACTTTAATGTCTTAGACTTGCTTTTTTAAAGCTTACTCTGTTAAATACAATTGCATTCTAATTAGGAGAAACACTAAAAGTCAAACAGGGTTTAATTAAATGAAACCCTGTAAATTGTAAATGAACCCGGTAACGTTATATCTATTGTGATGTGATGTGATGTACTGTGACTTCTCCTTAAATGGAGTCAGGAATCTCTCAGCAGCTATGCCCAGAGAAACATGTTAGCCACTTTACCTTCCTTTTCCATTGTCCATCCTAAGTTTTTCCATAATCTGCTCCATTCCATTTTTACAACATAATCTTTGTCAACTCCATGACCTTCATATCTAAATCCCCCTTATTTTTTCCCAAACCTAGCATAAAAACCAATAACTCACTTTCTGTATAATCACTTTGTTGATATTTAACCTTCCATAACTTCATTATTTGTACTCTTTCTGCTTTCAAACATTTACATTGAAGTAACAAATGCCTAATATTTTCTATGCCTTCCTTACACAATTTGCAGACTAAATCACCTATATTTTTCCATTTACGTGTATATTCCCATGTTGCTAAGGATCCCGTTTGAGCCTTAAACAATAAACTACTTTCCTTACTATTATCATAAATTAACTCACACCCAATGTTCCATTTACTTCTATATATATTTAAACTAGTTTTACTCTCCATACTAGTTCTCCATCTCTCCAACTCCCTATTCTTTATTAGTGCATCTATTCTTCTATCCCACTCCTTCCCACTATAACACTTAACAACCCTCCTAACACAATCATCCCATCTTTTGTACAAGTATACTGACATAACTTCTTTATCCAAATCTTCTGCATACCGCATTACCTTTCTCACCCATCTTTTACTTGTAACCCAATTAAATACTATTTTGACTATTCTTTTATTATCCATAAACTGCAATCTACTGAACATTTTCAATTTGCTTTTTGCATCCCTCATATAAAAACTTGACCATCCCATTTCATCTTGAATTGCCTCATTTGCTGTCCACACCTCAGCATCTAATGCATGTCTTCCTACTTCTCTTTGTACTTTTTCTAAGCAATCTAATACTCCTTTACTAACACATAATGCATCATCGCCGTATATTAACCCTGCTACTGCCACTCCCTTCCATACAATTCTAGCTACATCATATTTATTATATGAAAACACTGTTAATTTCTTTATCAATCCCTTTCTTTTCTTTGCTTCATTTATTAATTTTTTCTCCCATTCATCCAAGCAATTTTTCTTATTACTCAAGATGATTCCCAAATAACTATATCTGTTCTATTGGTTTTTGACTAGCAACAAAGCCATCAAGCGGCGTGCGCGGGGCAAATCGATGATAACCGAAAAAAAGTGTGTGTGCATATCATAAATATTATTTTTATTAACACAGTTTACTAATGTTCTTTATATTAAAATATTAATAACAAAACATTATCCATGAAACACAAAAGCTGCTTAGCAGCTAATATGAACAGAACTGTTCTATAGGCCACGTGAGCAGTATATTTCTGTTTTTGCATGGAAACAGCGACATCAGGCGTAGTGGGGGGGGGGCTAATCGTCGACAACGTTTTTTTTTTGCATTTTATATTTTATATAAAAAATGGTATTACATATACAGTATGGCTTTAAGTTTTTTTATTATTATAAATCTCTTTATTTTTTCATCAGTTTCAATAAGAAATGCATTGCACTCTTAAATAAATAACTCATGAAAATTGCCATATTTTAAAAACTTTATTATATAATCAGAACCTTTTTTATATATAATATTAGCTATCTTTTCTTTGTCTTATACATAAATTATTTTTCTATATTAATTATTATTTCATTCTGCACTAATAATAATTTTTAAAAAAGCATATAAAATAATGTTTAAATAAATTTGAAGCGTAGCTTTATTCTTCCCTTATAATTATATTTAACTTTATAAAAACTTTTTTATTATTTGGCCATTTAAAATATTACTATGCCATCTTCTTGTTATCAAGTAGATATTTTTGCCAACACACCGGTCTTTAAATTGATTATAATCTTTAATGAAAGTAATCTTCAGTGGGTATCTTACTTAGCTTTTTATTCTTTTTACTTAAGATTTTATTTCATTTATTATTTTTGACATTTCATTTGTTTTCAGCTGTGGGTTATATAATTTATATTTAAAAGTTTGATTCTTGCAAAGTTTCTTAAATACATTGCACAAATATTTTTATTTAAAATGTTTATATGACAATAATATTGGCATCAATAAAGGTTTTGAGCATTGCATCATCATATTTTAAATGATATGGAGGCCGAAGAGTTAGAGAATGGAGAGAATTGAAGCCTGTCCATTAAAGTTGGAAAATTGGCTATCTTAATATAAACTGAGCAATGATTATATATGTGTGTAGGAAATGATGATCTGGTCCAACTAATGAATGCTGGTTCGGACTAAATATGTATATTGGATATTATTTATCCTTTTCACATGTATGTGGTCATATGTATTGGTTATATAAAATGAAATGAATGACTGAAAGGAGCTTGAAAGTCTGTGTTTAAATCTCCTCTAATTAAAAATGTTTATATAACTAAAAAAACTATTTTTGTATTTTTCTAATTACTATAATTATACATTTTTTAAAAATCAAAGTATACAAAAAATAAAACAAAACTGTTGCAGTTAAAATTTTATATCTAAATTTTGCCCTTCATTGGAAAATTATTGTTGGATTTATGAGAAGTTTGAATGCTGAAAATGTCAGAACCAGAATGTATCCAGGATCTTATACAGCGGAATTTGACAGATGCCCATTATCTCAAACCATGCAGTGAATTTAAGATGTAATATGTTGGACTATTTCCATCATTTATGAGTGAATATTGAATGTAAAGAAAATTTTAAACTTTATTTAAACTTTTTAAAAGTTTAAATAAAGTTTAAAATTTTCTTTACATTCAATATTCACTCATAAATGATGGAAATAGTCCAACATATTACATCTTATAATATACCATCATTACAAACCTTCAGACAAATATGCAGTGAATTTGTTTATAAAACATTATTATTACCATTTGGATATGGTATAATTTTGTCAAAATAACTCATTTTTATTAAGGCAGAAAACTTTAAATATCTATTTAAAGATTAATACCTATGCTACAAGAAATTATGCATCCACTCAAATTAATTCACAGCACCTGTATATTATAATTCTTATTCTCATAAGCTAGCAAACTAATAAAAAAATGTCAGGTAATTCCTTTTAGTGCAATGTTAGAGTCTAAACGCTGGAGCGAGGTCCTCAGATTGATTCGAATTAAGGCTTAAATTTTTTATAAATTCGTAAGCAATTTGATTATTTTATATATTTATCTAAATTGTCATAGAAAAATTAATTTAAAAAGAATAAGTTTTGTGATTTGTTTGAAGCACATTAAAATAATTATTTTTTTTATTAGTTCATTTTATGAATATAATCAGAAAGGTTTTTTTTTAAAAAAAAATCAGGAATATCATTTTCATTGCTGCTTATGAAAACATTAAAACATTTTTTATTTATTTAAATAATTTACCATTTTTTTGTAATTGGTTTCTATAAATCAAATGTGATACGAATATCTCAAATTAGTAATGGTTAGGTTTATTTTAAAAACGAAAATATTATTTATTTTTAACCACCATTTTGATGACGATTGTAGGCATTGTGTATAAATTGACTTAAGATTGTCTACAACTTCTGGCAGAAAATTATTGAACTTTTCAAATGAAAATAATTATTGAGTTGTGACTTTTATATTCAGTTACATATTAGTGCGACTAATAATATAATTATTAATCTCTTTTTAAAATTAAATAACTATCTTATTCTGGACAGTTTAATGTAATATTAGAATGACATATCTCTGGAATAAAGTTTAATCCTATCATTTCTTGTGCATAAATGTAATGTGATCTCTTAGTACAAACCATTCATTTTATTATTATTATTGTTATTGTTATTGTTATTCTTATTATGATTATTATTTTACCTTTTCATACATAGAACTGATATCTGCTCTAATAATTTACATGCATGCATATTTAAATAAATAATATATGATGTAAGCATTCAATTTAGATCTTTTCTTATGCAAAATAATTTTTATATATTTTAATGCCAACATTTAAAATATATATATATAGCTTACTTAAACTCATTTCTAATGAATATACTTGATATACTATCTTTTGATGCATTGAAAATTTCTAGCTGTACAGGTGGGTTAATGATCATTGATTAATAGTCTGCCAGAGTTAAGAATGTAGTCTTCTATTCATCAAATTTAAACCACTTTTATTTTTCATAGTTGTAGGATTAATTTACTTTCTTTATATTTGTTTTATTTGTTTGCTCTAATATAAGTCATTGTAAATATAATCTGAAATCGTGTTTATTTTGCTGTCAAAAAAGCGATTAATTAAAATTATATATATATACATTAAAACCCTGACAATTAAAGCTCAAAGCAATTAATTTTTTGTCAAAATTTTGTTATTTATGTTAACTGTTCCACTTTCACTGATCTAGAATGTTCTTTTGAGTTTTGTTTTCTCTATTTTTATGGAGCAAGTGTCAATCAACTAATAAACTAGATATTCAAATTACAGTTCAATGAGATTCTGACCCTCAAAATTAGAACAAGCAACATAATAATCCAGTACAAACAGTTTACCATTTGAGAAAAAAAGAGTAGTTACCATTTTAAAATAAGTTCTGCCCTGTTATTACTATTTAAAAAATTAAATCAAAAGTAATTTACATTTCAAGTGGCTGTGAATGAGGTTACAATTTATATTAAAAATTATTTTTAAAAATAATTAGCTATTGATTATGAGTTGAATTAGCTTACCTATATGTCTACAGTCTTTATATATACATAGCAACTTAAATAAAATAGTTATATTGTCCTATGACTATGTTAATCATATAGTGTGACTCCAGAAGGTATTAGTTGTAGAGTCACTACTAAACACTAAGTTAAGCTGCACTAACCAGTGATCTAAATAATACTTTGCTTCCATAGCAAATTGTTTTATTATTTTTGTAAAAAAAAAAAAAAATCAACTAAATTATATATTTCTACAATTAGATTTACTAAATCAAGGGTGGTCAATTATTTTGGCTAGAGGGAGGGGGAGCGCTTTTTAAAATGATTGCATTCATTAGTTAACTTTGTATTTCAGAAAAAGTATAAATTATGCCATAAAAATCAATAAATATAAATTAAATAAAATAGTTGGCAGTTTTATTCAGTTTATTTATTGTGTTAATTTCATATCATCTATAGCTGCAAGCACATTTAATTTCAGAATCAGATTAATGAGATAAATGTACCCTATCACACTTTTCTGCAATGTTTTTGAAATCAGTGGTGAGATTGCTTGTTGCGATTCTCATCACTGCCTGCAAATTAATGTCTATCACAGAGCATCTATATTATACTCTTGTTGATCTTCAAGCAAGAAAAAGTTTGCTCACAAATATATGTAGACCCAAACATAGAGAACATTTTCCCAGCAAATTTCTTCATTCATGGAAATTTTTCAGCAGACAGAGATTTGTAAAAGTCAACTAATGTCACAGCATTAAACATTTCTTTTACAGTGTGCTCTGACTGCATGTCAATAAGTTCAAGTTGCAGCTCCTCGGGTGCTGTGCCAATATCAGCAGTGATAGGATAAGAGTGCAAATTGAATTTAGGCTCAATTTTCTTAATGTCCTAAAAACTTCTTGTGACCTCATCCTCCAAACTCTGCAGATGATCCTTAATCTTAGCAGAAACACTTTCAGGCACTTTCTGTTTTTCTAATAAAGGGAAATAACAAAAATTGCATTCACCTGCTTGCCTCACAAATAGACCTAGTTTTGCTTTGAATGATTTGACATGCTTCCACATTTCATGTGCTAACAACTCCTTTCCCTGCAATGTCATGTTCAGTTTATTCAATTTTTCAAATACATCAGCTGCAAACATCATCTCATATCTCCACTCCTCACATCCTATTTTTGTAATGAAATCATATCTCCATCATATCCAGAAATAAAGGATTTCATTCTGCAATGCCCAAACTCTTTTTTATCACTTTGCCCAGGCTCCACCACCTGACACTGTTGTGGTAAATTATGTCTTCTTACTCTGCCTCCACATACTCAAGAAAAGATTTGAACTGTCAATGGTGGAGAAGACTGAATCCTATCCATTAAAGTTTGAAGATTTGCTATCTTAATATTAACTGAGCACTGATTATACATATGTGTGGGAAATGATGATCTGGACCAACTGATGACTGCTGACTTAGTACAAAATATGTATATTGGAGACCATTTACCTTTTTCACATGTATGTGGTAATATGTATCAGTTGCATAAGATGGATTGGGTAGATATAGGAGCATCCCTTCTGATTACATTAAGTTCAATATAGACAATATATTTTTAGTTAAATAATATATATATATATATATATATATATATAAAACAAAGAAATCAAGTCAGATGTTACATGACCTAATTTAAATAAGCTTTTATTACAAATGTTATATAAAGAGCTCACAAATAAACTCTTAACAAGATTTGCAGAATATCCCTAACCCCAGACTGGTTTCTGCTGCTGGCTTCCTCAGGGGGTGCTAGGATATTCAAGTATTAGATTAAAAATACTAGGTCAAGCCCAACACTCTATTAAGAGTGCTGGGCTTGTCCTGGTATTTTTAATCTAATGTTTGAATATCCTAGCACCTCACTGAGAAGCCAATAGAAGAGACCAGTCTGGGGTTAGGGATATTCTGCAAAGCTCATTAAGAGATTATTTGTGAGCTCTTTATATATTATATATTAAATTGAGTTAATAATAAACACAACAGCCCATTAATACTTCAATTTTCTAACCAAATTGTGGTAAACATTTTTGAGTCCAAGCACAATTTTTTTTATGTTTGAAAACACACAAACCATACAGATTTTATGCTGCTATTCAATTTTTATATAAAATATAGATAAATCATATTTAGCTTTTTTAAAATAATACAATAATATATTATAAAAAATAAATTCAAGATTAATTATTGCTTACTTTTTCTGAATAAGTTTTGCTTTCATCAAACTTTTAGTACTTGAAGAGATGTTGCTAATGAAAGGAGAACATTTTTCAAATTTGAATCTGTCATCCATAACCATATACTCATGGGTCTCATTTTATGTGGTTTATTTTAATGCAATTTTGAAGTTACATAATTCATGTTTTTTCTTAATATCTTTTTATGAGGGTTTTCTTTTATTCACTATAATTATTTGATATCAAGAAATTAAAATTATTAATAATTTATTTTGACTTGAAATACTTTTTTTTTAAAAAATATAATTTTATATTAGCAGCTAATGTGAATATGGCCTGAAGTAGTATTTAGAATATTAGCTTCTATGTAAATAACCTACTTATACTAATGAGTAAATAATAATAATAGGTTTATACTTATGTATAAAAATATCACAATAAATATTCAAAAATTTAAAACTTTTAAAATGTATTTTGTTAGATATAACAGAAAGAAATAATCTTTTAGATTTTTAAAATAAATAAAGATTTTATTGATTTTGTAAACAGAATATAATCTTTCTAATGATAATGTGTAATCTTTATGTTTTGATTTCAATCTCATTTTTTAAATATAGAAACAAAATATGAACATTTAAAATTTATTTCAGTAGTAAACAAAAAAAGACAAATTTATTATTTTCTGAGAAATAAAAATCAGTTAATCATAGATTTTACATTGATGTGTGAGACAAAGAAAAATGTCAGAAAATGCTGAAATCTGAGAGGGTTTCCTGCAATAAAAAACCTCTTCAATTCTGACGAGAGTTAAATAGTTATATGTCTGGATATCACTAGTTTTATAAACAATTAGTAAAATTATTGTCTCAAAGTTTAATCACTGATTATATTGTCGACAGAAAACCATTAACACAGCCCAAGTCTGAATGTGGCGCTAGTTGCATTTCCTCTTGTGACAAATCTGATTTCTTACCAGTTCACAAATGAACACATATTGTCAAATAGTGGTAATGATTAAAATATATATGAAAAAATGTAAAATTAAATACTGTAGTTAATAAAAAAAGTAAAAAAAAATTGTCTTGTATTAATTTTTTTCAAATATTTGAAATTTTTTATTAGTCATACTTTATTTTCTTATTTTTTTTAATGTGAATTTTAAAGTAATTTTTCTTTGTTGCTTTGCTTTTATGTGATTTCTGAAAATTACAGAACCTATCCCCCATTTTTCAAGGTAAGTTAAATCTATTTTTGTGTGACTTTTTTAATGCAGATTTTCTGCGGAACCTATCTACCGCATAAAATGAGAGCCAGGTGTATATATATTATGGATTTCACTGTCAAAATAATTTTTATAAGAAACAAAACTACTACACTTTACAAAAAACAAACATTTTCAAAATGAAGTTAAAAATTATTACACATTCCCTCTGCATTAGTCAGCTCAAGATTAGACAAATATCAAATTTCAATATAAAGAATGAATGCATAATAATTATTTTTTTTTAAAAAAATTGATTTACTAAATTTGAATATTTGTTATAATTTATTTTCTTTCTAACTATTATTATTAATTGTTTTTTATTATTATTATAGAACTATATTTCAAGATCTAAGATTCATTTTTATTATATAATCATAGTTGAAGCATTGAATTCAGTTTCACAATGTGCAAATTTGTTGTATGCATTATAGATAGCTATCATTATTCTAACCAAATAGTATGAGAGTTGTATTTTTATATTGGAATATTTCCATAATCTAGTATGAGTACTGAATGTCTTTAGAAAAATTTAACTTTATTTAAATATTCCAAATACATTCAACTGTTAGTAATAGCATAGTAAATAGTTTATTAATTTCATAATTATTTTAAGAATTTTGTAAATGAACTATTTGGGCAGAAGATTTAACTATTAAAAGTCGTCTTTAACATATGTATGTATATTATGCATATAGGCACTTATTTAAAATTAAAATGTTATCTATGCACTACATAATGCTGTAAATTTAATAAAAGTAGTATTTTATAGTTACAATATTTATTACATCATAAAATGAAAGCATAATGGAAAGTTTAACTAAATCTATGCATTAATTTACTCAATATAATGCATAGTATATAATTTTATATAGGTATTATTGACTTTACTAGAAATATATGGACAGAGTGATGCACCTAAAAATAGGCACTACTCTGATTCAGACATAAATTGTATCTTTCTGATTAAACAGACACACAATTTTAAATAAGAAATATAAAAAGACATGAACAGATATTGTAAATTGCTACCATATCTACATTTATAAAATAAAAACCTATTTATAATAATAGTAATAAAAATAATTTGAGGTGGGATAATGCTATCCACTTTTTCAAAATCCATCTATTTATCTCACTAACATTGTAAAAAATAGTAAACTAAAATTGAAAATATTAAATATTTATAAAAAAATGAAATTGTCAATTTTATTGTTTATATTGCAACTGATTGCAAAGTATCATATTTGTTACAAATGGCTTCTATATTAAAAAAAACCACCTTGTTAAAATTATAAATACAAATTTTGTATCCCTTAGATGTTATATCTTTTGCATTTTAACATGATTAATTTTCATTAAAAGTAAGAAAAATAGTTAATAATTTTATTTAAATATGGTATACACTAATTTTTGAAATTATAATTATCAATAGTATATTAAAAGACAATAGCTTCTAGAGTAATGCGAGTTCTCTAGTTACTAAACTCTTCTGTGTTGTCTTCCAAATTTAATAGTTTTTATGTATAATATTTTAAATTTTTTGTTAATTATAAATGCCCAATTTTTATTTATATATACTCATGTTAAAATATTTGAATCATTAGTAAATCAGCTGTACATTCTCTTTCTGTTTGAAAATTATAATTGCAGTTTGAATGTTATAATTGATTGTTTATTAGTCTGAATTCAGAAGAGGTTATATTTAACTATTTAGAAGGTTTATTTAAACTTCTTTGTATCAATAATTTTAATCTTTGTGAATAAATTGCAATCTTCAGAGTTTATATAAATATACTGGACTGTAAACAAAGCTAAATTCCACATTTATTGTTAGCCATGACAACAGATTAAGATTATTATTGATATTGAGATTGTCTAGTCTTGATTAATTTTAATGATATATATTAAAAAATTAAGGAGTATTGTGCAACTTTTTATTTTTATAATCAATTAATTTTGTAATTGTCTTAATGCACATATATAATTTTAAAAATTAAAATGTATTATATATTGACAATTTATTATATAAGAGAATAATATAAAAATGATTTGGTTAATTTTTCTTTAGTTCATGTAATTTTATTATCATTAAGTAATTCATAATTATTAAGATAGAAAAATATAAGAAAACAATTTTTATTTTGGATTTGAGAATAAATAATATTTTTATCAGAAGTGAGGGTACATGTGCATGTAGAATAAATGTAAACAAATATACACACCAACATTTTTTTTTGTTTTATAATTAGTAATTAATCTGGATAATAAATAAAAAAGTAAATGTATATCATTCTGAAATACTATTGTTATTATTTTTAAAAATAATTTATATATATTTTTTATTTTAAGTAATAGTTTTACTTAAAGAATACTATATTAGAATGTGGAAATATAAAAAAAAATTTCTTGAATTTAATAATATTATATATGAGAAAAGAAATATTAAGCAGAACAATTTAGACCTGTAAATTGAACAGTAATAAAACTGTTTGTCTCCAGAATTTTTAAGAAACAAGATCTTATTTATTTATTTTGAACTTACAAAGTACAGTGCTAAGTAAAAGGAAAAAGGGAGATATTTATCTCTGTCATCAGTTGGATGTTTAAAGAGTTGGGAGAATGGACTGACTAGTTTAAAAACTATATTTTCTCTTTCAAGATAATTTTATTTGACCTATAAGTGATTACAAAAAAAAAAAATAAAAAATAAAAAAATAACAAGAAATATCTAGACGAGGTTACAGGGTGGTATATACAAAGAAGAAATGATTCAAAAGTCAGTAGAATATAACCTGTGGATGCGAGGTGAATATTAATCATCTAGTCTATAACGAAATACCTTTGTTAGTAAACCCTGTTTTGGCAAGTTATGGTTGGAGGGTTTTATTAAATCATAATAAGATATTAAGTCATAATAAATATTTTCATATAAATTATTTAGGGGTTGGTTGGAGAGGTGCTGTTTAGACCAGTTGTGAATTCCCATGTTAATATGGCCAGGTATGGATCGGCCTCTCTCTTGTCTGTTTCTTGGATATTTTTAATTATGCTGAGAAAGCAGTTATTGATTTCATTAAGCGGTAATTTTTGAAAAATCACCTTGCATCTGGTCAACCAGATGGCAAAGTTTATGTAGGTGGCGAGCCTGATTTCAGCGAAAATGCCTCTATTTAAAACCCCTTCAAGAGATGTTAGATCTGGACCATTATTATCAATGTGTTTCTGGAGGTTTTGTCTTAGTCCCTGCCAGACCGGACAAAGGCGAAGGATATGGTCCATATCTTCTGGGCTGGAAAGACAGAGACAACATATGGGATCTATGCGGAAGCCTCTTCTATTAAGAAATATAGCAGTGGAGAGGCTACCAAGGTTAATTTTGAGAAGAAAGTCTGTGTGTTTAGGTGCTAGTTTCAATCTACGGGCTAGTTTGCACAGTTTGTTTATGTTGATGGGGAGGTAAGTGTGTGCCTTCTGGGTATTTGAGTTGGATAGGTTGAAGGTTTCCCAATAGGTTATTTTTGAATTGAACATGGTCGCGGAAGGTACTATGTGTGTAAAAATGTATGATATCTGCATTTGTAGCCAGATGGGAGTGAACCTCTGAGGGGGCGGTCTATCCGTGGGAAGCACTTGCTCTTTGGGAAGCGGACATTGGAAGGTGCTGCAATCAGAATAAAGTTTATGGATCATATTGTAAGTTCTCTGTATTTCTCTCTCTTTTTATAGTTCATTTAATAATGATTCTATTATAGGAACAAAGCATGAGGCACTAATCCAGATATCAATCATTTCAATCAACAAATAATGGCATTAAAATCTTTGCTATTCAATTTTAAATTCCCCCCCCCCCCCAAAAAAAAAAAAAAAAAAAACAAAAAAAAAAAAAAACATTATACTTGAAAAAAATGGACTAAACAATTTGAAAGTTACCCTTTGTAAAAAATAATGTGACCCAAGGATAATATTATTTGTTATATATTGTTATTCAAATGATATCATTTAAGAAATTATTATCAATAAAAAAATATTTTCAGTGATTTTATGTACTCACACACATTTTAAACATTTGTAAGTTTTCAAAACTTATAATTAAGAATAAGCATATGCATTTGGTAATTTTATACTTACATATTGTCTAAAGATTAAAATAAGCATTGATAAATGTATGATAAAATGCACACTTAGTAAATATATCAATATCTGAAATACATAAAACAGACTAAATTACAACAAAAAATCATATAAAACAGCTAATATCAATATATATTAATCATACATAAAAAGCATTTTCTGCACATGGTATAGTCCTTTTTAAATGTTAATAATCTATTACTACTACTACTACTACTACTACTACTATTATTATTATTATTATTATTATTATTATTATTATTATTATTATTAATAATAATAATAATCTGTTATTATCATTTGAAAATAGCACTGAATCATGTGCTGAAAAAGGAATTTTATAAATGATTATTATATATTTATATTAGCTGTTTATATGATTTTTGTTGTTGTAATTTATATGAAATATCAGCATATTGGAATTCATTATTTTCGTTTTTGATAAAAGTCTATTTCATGAACTAAGCATATTATTTTATATGTGTTAGTAAAGAGATTTACTTGTCATAGTCTCACAATTTAGTTATTCATTTGTAGTAGAGGGATAAAATCACAGTTTTTTTTACGTGTATGTTAAGCAGATGCATTATTGTATATGTGATTGTAAATTATAAGAAAAATATATTTTACTTAAGATGATGTTCATTTACCACATTTATGTGCTGATACATGTAGCAATATTTATAGGTAAAGTAGGAGATAAATTATAAGAAAATATTTTATATAAAAGCAATGTGTGTATATGTTATTGATAATATAAATTTGCTGTCCACTATAAAGAGAATAAAAGTTAGATCGTATGATAGAACAAAAGTTTTAGAGAATATTTGAAAGATTATTCATCTTTGTACTTAGCCTAAAATAATTATAGAAAATCGCTGTTCAAATTCATAAATATTTTAACAAACCAACAGAGATTAAAGATGATAAACAATTATATATGATGACAATAATTGGTATGTATGGTCAAAGTAGTGTACATTATTGTTCGCAAAGATATTTGAACTTTGTTTCACACATTTATGAATTTTCATAATGGGAAATATATTTATTTACCATACCTATAAATAATTTTCACTTTATTTATCTATTCATTTTTTTTTTTTTTTTTGCAAAAGAATATAGGAGTAGAATTCTAAAGAAAGAAACAATAAATAGCAAATTTTAGAACAGTAGAAATTAGAGTGCAAAATGTTGTAGACATTAGATATTTATTTTATTATTGTTTATTTACCTATTTGTTTTATTTATTCATGTATGTTCTGTAATAAAAAAATTGCATTGTTATTATTTTCCATGATAGTCCTTAGTCTCATTCTCATTTAGTTATTTCTTTTCTTTTAGGTTTAATGCATATGACAGACATTATGCTGAATTTATAACATAAGTTCATCATGCATCCTTATTATTATTAATATCACAAACAACTTTGTTTCACAATCTGTAGTTCTGATGTGTTGATCTAGCTGTAAAGATAATGTCACAAAATAGGGAGAAGTAGCATAAGAATGCATTAGATACGAATTCTGATTTTCATGGCACTAAATAAATTTAAAATGGTTGCAAGTCATAATGAATAATAATTAATTTTTAATTAATATATTTATTTGTTCAGTATATAATTTTGGATTCTCAAATGTGAACTCAATAGTATTCTTTTACTAATGTATTTTGCTCCATAGTTAAACACACCATTCCTATTATTAGAATGTATATATATATATATAATTTTTACAATAAATGTAAAAAATGTGCTACTATTATTATGTAATTGCATAAAATCAAACTACTATACATTGAAAAGATAAATAGATTTATTTTGCTTTTTTCTGATAGTTACAATATATTATTTTACTCACAAAAATATTAAATGAAATAGAAATGAAAGCAGTTAAAGTCTAAATTTATCAGACATATTTTTTCCCTTTCCTAAAAAGTATTTAAATAATTTAATTGTCCATTTATTAGTAACATTAATAAGAAAGAAGGAAATAAAATAAGATTTATTACTTTAATAAATGTATTTAAAAAGCATTCACTTATTAAGAGAAGAACAACTTTTCACTCTACTGCTCTCTATATACATAGTCCCTAATATTTAAATCTCTATATTCAGACCAGTTTTGGCCTTTATTAAAAGTTAGAAAATGCAGATCTGAATCCAGCAGTCATTTTTAACATTATTTTAACTATGAAGCTAAAAACTTGAAATGTAAATTAGCCTAAGATTTTGAACCCAAGTTAATCTATTCAAATAGCTATTTAGATCTGGAACAAAATCAGTAGTTATATATTTTGGTCTCTTCAGTTCTTTATTAACTATACATAATTTATTCACCTGGCTAGAAATATTAATAATAAGAAATAAAAACCACCAAATATTCAGGTTACACAATTTGATAAAATAAGAGTAGGTATTTATTCTTCTACCATCTAGTGTAAACTTGAGTAAACTTTAGAGTGGAATTAAAGATGGTTTCTGGATGGACATCTGAATTTTTTTCAATGTGAATTCCAGGCTTCTTTGATAAACACAAAATCCAGAAATGAGTCTGAGGACAAGAATTTAAGTATTAAGAATAGTGATTTTATATGATTATGACCATCACTGATTACTCAAGATGGCAATACAGAGCTACCCTTGTCTTATGTTGTTTAAGCCAAGTGTTTAATAATTTGTTATTATTTAATTATTCTTTATAAAATAACTGACATTCTATAAAAGTATTACATTTTGTCTTATACTTCCCTTCTAATAACTTTGTTTTTCTCTTTGGCAAAATGTATATATATATATTATAAGCTTTGTTGATCTGCATTATAATAATTTAGTACTTTTGACATAGTTTTTAATTCTAATAGTTTTACAAGTATGTTTACTAATTTGTATTAAAAAATTCAATCTGAATTCCAAAACTATCATAGCTAACATATAACACACACATAACAAATATGATTATTTGATTGACATTTTTGATATTTAATGTACTATTTTTTTTTTTTTTTGATTAGTTGTCATTCAGTAATTATTCTTTAAAATTTTTGGATATTTGTAAAATAAAAGTAACTTTATAACAATCTTTTCTCTTCCTTATAGTATTTATGTGTGTTTGCAAACTATTTTATATAAATCTTAACAAAATCTCTCTATATTTGTTTTAAATTAAATTATTATTTTTTGTATTTAATGCACAGAAATAAATATACTCACAAAAGTATCTTAAACTAATATATGTATTGTTTTGAAACAAACTCATAGAATTTTTCTATTCATTTTTTAACAATTTTTTTCCTTTATTTGTATTTTTTTTTTTTTTTTTTTAAAAAAAACTTATTTTATGCCAAATCTGTACACTTGAAATAAAATTTGTTGTAAGCATAAATTTGTAAAACAAAAGTATTTTTAAGAATTAAATATCAACTTTGCAGAATAAAAATCTATTTAATGAAAAAAATATTAATGAAATTGTCATGTTTTAATTAAATTTTATTAAAAGTATAAGTGGAAATAACAATTATTATAAATCAACTATTGAATTAAAATCAATAATAAAGTTATTGGCAATACCCATTTGCTGTCTGATTTCTCATATATATTGACTTTTTTCTAATTATCAAATGTATTCAAACAAAAGCCAAATGAAAATATTGCATTCTTATTAAGAAATAAATATTTAACAATTTTACAAAAATAAAAATCATAAACAAATAAAAATAAACTTATATTTCTATCAACATCAGGTAAAAAAATTTCCTTTTCTATCTTGATATTAATGACATTTAATCACAATTGCTAGAACTAAAATCTTAACCATTAAATGGTTTTCAGTCATGATGATTGATAAAAGATTACATCATGAAGGTTTTTACCCAATTAGATTATGACTTTTGGAATTCATATTGCAAATTGTAATGTCAATGGAAGTTCTCAATAATCTTACAATTTCAGGTAATATGATTAAATTGTCTATTAGCAATTTGTGCTCATTTGTAAATCATTTATACTTTTTAACAACTTTGAAGTTTTAATCAACTTATTATATTACTGTATATTCATTTTTTGCTTCATTTGAATGCTTTTTTATTTTGATTAATCAATATTTTATTTTTTTGTAAAAAAACTAAAAACCCATAAATATTGATAGTAGGTCAAAGAAGCTTTGCTTTTATAAATTTTAGGAATAAATGTTGCAAACCTATTATTATAAAGTGCTGAAAACTAAGAAATTATTCAAATGAAAGTCAATCTCCAATAATGCACTCTTTCTGCAATGAGTTAAATAGATTTGTACAATTGAATATTTTATTATAACATCAGGCACACAATAAAGTCAAGCCCTGATTTAAGCATGGTCTGTAAGAGTTGGTGTATGTAGAATGTATGCTCTAAACTTAAGTGATTCCCTTAAGTTTTTTAAACTCTTATCGGTGGGAGAGTGCATGTAGATTTATAATATTTAAAAAATAGCACAGTATCAGAGATTGACTTCCATTTGAATAAATGTTGCTTAAACATATGTAGCTTAGTATACACTTACATATGATATTTCAATCACCAGTAATAAAGGCTATACTATATTACAATTCCATTTTTAATTTTAGTCAGTACAACAACATTCATCTAAGAAATGCAGATTAACCAGAGATATTTAACCTCTAATTATATACCCATTTATTGATGTATATTAGATGCTACTTATGTTGGCTATGGGCTGTCTATCTAAAAAAAACCTTTAATCCCGATTGGGACCTGACAAACATTAACTTTATTTATGCAAAATGTACATCTGAATACATCTTGGATCACAAGGCTTTAAATTTGTTTGAGAAAGATATAATCACTTTTAATAACATGTAATTCTTATATCAAAACTTAAATTAAATTATTTATAAATATATAACTAAAGACAACATAAATTAAATCATTATTTTATTAATTCATTTTTTTTTAATACAAATAATTGAGTAAAAAAAATAGTTCTAAAAAGATTATTTACAGATAAACTTTAAAAATTACATAAATATATAAAATACTACATTTAATAAATTAAATAAAATAAAATAAAAACAACAAGTTGTACTACTACTAATAAAAGTGTTTCACCGGGCTAAAACAATAAATACAATTAGGAATTTTGTTTCTTTAAAAAAATAGTTTTTGTGAATATCTGTTACTCATTATATATTCACCTGGTTTCTACAATAAATATTATATTTAATAATATATATATAAATTAAAAAAAAAAAAATCCATATAAAAAGTATTGATAATAACCCAATGTGTCTTTCCAGCAGATCACATATATACTGGTTTTAATTTTTAAATTTGAGATACATTTAATTTTAGAAACACATTAAAAATATAACAGAAAATTAGTGATTACAGTGAAACAATGCTCAAAAAATGGTATCTGGAAGAACAACAAATCAATATCTTGATATAAATTTCCATACATATTAAGTGATATTATGTATGCAAGCATAAAGATAAGTTTCCACATATTTTTTTTTTAAAGTTGATTTTGCTTTATAACACAACTTCAATATATATATAAAATAATCCCAGTGCGTAACGCTATACTGAAATAAATACAGTATACAAATATTAAGCATTAAATCACCCCACATGGTTAAGAAATCCAGTACCGCCCTCTGTGAACTAATATATAAATACATTAGAGTTCGTAATATTAGTTCATAGAGGGCAGTACTGGCTTTCTTAACCATGTAGGGTGATTTATTGCTTAATATATCTATATTTGAAGAAAGAACATCAAAAATGATGGGGAAATAAAATATTAATGGCAATATATAGCTGCATATCTGAAATCTTTGTACAAAATTAAATTATCTTTGACGTACATGCCATGAATAAAAAAGAGACATTTTATGCCATATCTAAGAAGTGGCAAATCTGGATCTATTCCACCTTATTTGCATATTTAGCCCGCCCTAATTTGCATAGTTTACTTCTTGAAAATGAAGGCTTAGACCTTTGAAAGCGCTCGAATAAATCGATAAAAAGTTTGTCATTCGTTTGATTTACGGTGATTATATTATATATATATTTAAGTTATACGTGTGTATTTTCATATTAACACAAATATTAGAGTTTACAAATATATTTTTCTAACACAGTTGAACGTTTAAATATTACAAAATTAAATCATGTATATAAAAATATTTGATTATTATCAATTCAATAAAATGAGAATTGTTAAAAAACAGCTAAGATTTAAACACAAATTTTTAATTATACATTGAATTATAAAAATATATAATAATTTGTTTATATCTTATAAAAACTATGAGAATTTCAAAGACTTGAATTCTCATTAACTTGCAGTAATTCAGTTTGGTGTTGTCAAAAAAAATAGTCCAATATAAAAATACAACCAAATAATAATATTGTATGACCAGGTCAGGATTCTTCCTGGAAAATAGTATTGAAAAGGAACAATCTATTTCTTACAAAATAGTTTTCTATTGACAGTTTGTTAATGCTTGTTGAATGCATATATATCCAAAGTCAGCAATATTTTATAATAATTTTATCAATTTTTTTATGGATTTGATATTCTTATTATGGTAAAAAAGGTTTATTTTTTAGAAGAACCAAAACTTTAGCATTATTTATAAGAACATTAAAAAACAAACGATTCATTGATTAAAATAAATAAACCAAACTATTTCTGATATAAAAAAAACTACTGGATTAATAAATAATTTATATATGTGTTATATATTTACACCTGGATTAAAAATGATTTTCATCTTAATTTTCAGTAAAAGAAATATACAGAGAAATAGTAATCTTTTACTATTTCTATCAACGAAAAAACTTTTAATATAAAGACTGCTCCCTCCAACTTCTGGATTTTATAGCATGAGTTCTCACTTAAAAGGTTGATCAAGAAATTGAAATTGCTGTCCTCAAGCTGCCATTAAAATGCTTGAACATCACAAGCAATTAAAGAGTTTTATATGCTTCCTGATTCTTGAAAGAAGAATGCTGCATATGTTATATTTGCTGTGAAGTTTAGATTAAGGAACATCAAATTTAACAGCAAGAGAACTCTTCAATGTTTAATTTTTTTTTTATAAAAGTTATAAACAAGAAGAGAAGCTGCAACCTTATTATTAACACATACACATGCAAAAGGAAAATTTACTAAGCTTTTCCAAACACTCATTAAATTGACAATAAATATTTTAAACCTCCATAAAAAGTATTAACAATTGCACAATAAAAAATATTATCACTAAGTTCCATATGTATTGCATGAAACTAATATAAACCATCATGAGATCTTGAATGTTTTTCTTAACAACTTCTCATTTATATAATCAAGACTGTATTTTTTTTTTTACTAAGTATTTTCATAATAGTTGTTGCTCAAGCTATTAAAGATTGGAAACATGTCAAGCATTGTTAGCCGACAGGTCAGTGCAGCTGCCTTGCAAGCAAGCAGTTGGTTGCAGACAGTTGTTGCAGGTTCGCCTCCTGGTCGGTGCTATGACATATGAAAAAAAAAAAATTGGAAACATAATTCTATTAGATTTTCATTTTGATTTCTTTAACTTATTTGAGCCAAATGTATATTATGCCACAGTCTTATGACTTAATTTCTCACATAGCTGCCACCAAGTGCACAAGAATGATTTAGATACATCCAAGTTCATTAAGAAACATCAAATGTAAACAATTATATGTTACAATGGATGTTATTCCATTAATTCATATTCGTGTTTGCACGCACAAACACATGTACTTCATTTAACATATTGTAAAGACTGTATTAAACATATAAAAGTGAGAATTCCATTTATTAGAAAGTTATGATGGGTAAATAATCATAGACTTTTGTTATGAAGTGAAATCAATTGGTTAAAATGTCTAATATAACTTATGTGCTCTGAATTTTTGCATTAAAAATGTACAGTTTTGATTCATATTTGTACTATTTTATTCTTACATATTATTTGCTATTTAATCCATTATTATTATTATATATAAATTTACTTATTTAATAATTTTATTATTTTCTCTAAGTTTCTAGTACCAGCCCAGAAATTTAGAAGACAACAGAAAATTCACATTGTTAATTTATTCACTTACTTATTTCTTTTTTTGGATATATATACACGTCTTTTATACATCAAAAATAAAAATTATATATGTTAAATAACAAAAAACAAATGACAGTCTATATCTACAATGCGCCAGCATTTAGAGAGATGAATAAATAGATGTAACTATACAATAAATATTCCATTAAAGGTAGAAGGAATCATTTTTTATAGGATCATGCTATTTAATTTATCTTTAAATTTACAACCTTAAAACGTAAAGGAAAATTTTTTTTTTTATAAAACTGCCTTTGTGAAAAGAGCTGAAGTATTTACATTTTAATATTATATATAATAAAAGCAAACTTAACTTTGATAATACTAGACTAAATATTAAAAACTTAACACATGACCAAGGTTTTGTTTATAAGCATTCAAATATAAATACAACACTCACAGTTTAAATAAATATATATTTGAACAATCTAAATTTATAGGTGAAATCATGATAGTATGTTTTTTTTATTACTTTGGCTAATTTTGTTAAAGTTAAGCTTGTTTTTATGTTATTATAAAAACTAGGAGAAATGAATTTATATTCTATATATAAATTCTTATTGCTCGTTATTATTTCAACTTTTCATTGAAAATAAAATATTACGCAATGAGTTCAAAAACTATTGCAAAAATTATTATTACTTTTGCAATTTTTTCTTTTACTATAATTAACATATTATATTTCTTATGAATGTTATTAAATAATATTTAAAAAATTTTCAACATTCATCTTAGAGAAATGTTTTTTTTTTTTCAAAATATATTAATCTTTAAAGACCCCAATTTTAGTTTCTTTTCTATTAAAACGAATATCACAAATGTTAAAGGTTTCAAACATTAGATAGATAACTATTAGAGGAAGCCCAGTTATCAATGCCATTTGATGCTGATACAGAGCCTGACAGTGTAGAGGCTGAGATTGTTGTAAGAGGAACTGTAGACGTTGCTAAACGCTTCATTCTTTCTTTTGGATCAGAAGGTCCCCATTCTTTATCAGGTTGAAAGGCCATTTTCACTTTCTAATAAAAAAAATGAAATTGAATTTAAATTTGAAAACTATTTTATAAAAAATAAAATTTAAATGAAAGTCAAAAGAATATCAATTTCACAATACTAGATATTTAAATATTTTTAAAGAAAGACTTTAACTGTTATTATATGCATCTTGAATGTTTATAATAGTCAAACAATGTCTTTTTTTAACTATAGAGGGACCTCTCAATCCTTGACACAAGATAGCAACTTTATAAAGATAAGAACGGTCATCTTATTTTTAGCCTAAATTCCCATTTACATAGGCCAATCTGAATCATCTTGATTTGAGTGGGAATTTAGGTTAAAGATAAGATGGCCATTCTATAGAGATTCCTCTATAGTCAAAAAAAGACATCGTTTGACTATTATAAATGCTCAAGGGACATACGATAAAGGTTAAAACCTTTCTCTAAAAATATTTACATACCTCCTATGTACTTAATAAATAATCACAACTTTGCAATACTAGATATTGTAAAGATGAAATTAAAATTAATTTATAAATATAATATTTAAACCCACACCAATTATTAATTTATTTCACTAAATTAATCATAGATCTATAAACAAAAACAAGTAAGTCATCTTAACAAAATATGCCAAAGACATGTATAAATAGCATAATGACAAACTGCCTTAAAATATCTAAGTTCTAACATTTTTAATTCAAAATTTATTGTAAACGCAAATATGCAGGAATACAGAACAATGGGTTACTGCAGTTTGCCAATAGTTGAATAAAACCCCATTGGATTGTCTGTTGAAGTAAATTCTTCTTTATATTTAAAATTATTAACAACAAAAATAAATTATGATTTTCATATCTTAGAGAATGTTAAGTCATTAACTGATTCAATAGATAATAACTAAAGGTAGAAAGTACTTTAAAAATTCAATTCTCAGATTGTTATCCATCATTCAATGATGACATTTCTTAAGATAACTACAACTGCAGATCAGTTTCAAAGAAAGAAGAATAAATAAATTAAAAAAATACAATTCAACATTAAATGAGATATTCTTAGACTATGAAAGTAGAAGAAAATCTAAAAAGCTAATTGATTTGCAAAATGAACACGCATTTATTGTAAAGGAACAAACAGCACAAGCAGAATACAATATTTACATTATAGAAATATATAGAGTGAAAGGGTCAATTATTCAAATGAATAGAAGATATCAAAGCAGCTAATTCATGTTTATATACCAACTAGTTCTAAGGCTGTTAACAAATAAATTTACACAATGCTTTTCATCAGAACAAACATTTTAAATATGTTATGTGAGATTTTAATATTGGAATTAGAAAAGTTTGAATGATGGATAATTTTCATATACAGACAAAAAAAAAAAAACCCACAGAAGTTAAGAATTTGCAAAAAAAAAATAAATAATAATTTTTTTTCTTAAGAATTATAGCAAACATCATCTTGGAATGATCCAAACTAAAATACAGCAACGTTGAATTTTGTTTTGATTAACAAAAATATATATTTCAAGATTAAAATGTACCTGATAGATTCAAATATCTTATATGATTTTGATAACACAAAATATGTGTTAATGGAAAAATAGAAAGACAAAATTATTAGAAAAGAGAATATTAATAGGTCATATTCCTAATTTCAGAATATTTTATTGATTGACAGTTGAATAGGACTTAATAAAAAACAATTGATAATCTACTAAGGGCTGGATATATAAATAATAAATATTAAAAAAATAATTTTTAAATAAGATAATACAAACTGAAAAATAATGAAAATGTTTAAAATGAGCCACTTAGAAAAAACAAAAACTGAAGAAGAAAATATAATTGTGAATAGGTTATAGAAAAAAGAAAAGTTGTTATAGATTTGAATTAGAAAAAGTTTGAAAGATGTAAGTACTATGAATAAATTTAGGTATGAAGGCAAAAATGAAAAAAACAAAACAAAACAATATATGGTCATGTAAAATTAGCAAAAAAAAAAAATCACTGAGATAATGCAAATTATAGAAAAATAAAACATAACATGTTTAAAATGAAACATTTAGAAAAATAAAAAAAACATCACCAAATTGTTGGATTCTGTAAAACAGAAAAATAATGAATGATGACAAAACGAAACACAACTGTGAATAGGCCCAAAAATTATACAAGTGGATCAAATTTTCATAAGTATAAAACTTCTTAGCATTGAAAGCACTATTATTAAAAGGAAGAAAGATTATTATGAAATCTGTGGAAAGTTCTATAGATGTCTATAACAATAAAGAATAAACAAACAAAAAAGAAGCAACAAACAAATACAACATTTTTTTAAAATTATGTATGCTTTAAATGAAAATAAACATATAAAAAGAAATGAATAAGAACTCATCAAAACAAAAGGAAATTATAAAATTATTATTGTTATTTTAAAAGAATGTGATTATATAATGACATTATTGATAAAGCTATATACCAAATTTATAATTAATAAAGATGATTTAAAAAATGAAGTAGTAATATTATTTACAATCTACTTTTTCACTTTCTTTGCATATCTTCATATACTCCTATATATATTGCTTATAATACTTCTTTCATATACACTTCAGGGCAAACTAATTTTCTTTAAAAACTTCTTTATTTTCCTTACAGTTTTGACTGTCCAGCAATCTTCATCAGATCCAAAGCTCTGATGAAGATTGCTGGACTGTCAAAACTGTAAGGAAATTAAAGAAGTTTTTAAAGAAAATTAGTTTGCACTGAAGTGTATATGAAAGAAGTATTATAAGCAATATATATATTTACAATCTAATGAGTAAAAAAAATTACAATTTACATACAACCAGTCTAGTTAAATTACAATCTTTATTATGATCATTAAACTCATCTAAATTGTGGATTTAAATAAATTAAAAGAACAAGTTAAATTTAAAAGTAATTGTACCATATAAAGCATATTTAAGTATTAAAAGAAATTACAAAAAAAACAACAGTTTATTTTGCATTATATAAGCATTTCATGCAGATCAAAATATGAAAATATAGACAAAGAATATTGACAAATTCGGAATAATATTTTTCAAAAAGTAAAACCCTGAATATATTTTGGGGTGACCTTAAGAAGATCAATATTAATAAGATGATAGAATGATTTCGTAGCGTTAAGTTTTTCTATAGCCTTTATCTTATATTATTTTGTGAATTAAAGTAAAAGGCTAATGAGAAAAATAAAGTGAAAATTATTTAAATTTTCTATGTTTTGGTGACAATTGTTGCTTTACGAATATGTTTAAAAAGTTTTAGCAAATATTGCAAGAGTTTTCAAATGAAAGCAAACAATAAAAGCTCAAAAATCTGAAATAATATCTAATGCCTTTTTCAAAAAGTAAGAAAAGTAAAATGATAGCAGTGAATTAGAAGAAGTTAATAACTATAAATACTGTGATTAGGTTGTTAAAAGGATGAAAATGATCATAAAACTGTAAATGGATGAGGACCTTTAGTAAAAACATTTTAATATTAAAAGAAGACAAACCTATGTGTTTAAAAACATGCTTAGATGTTTTACTAATGCTTACATATAATTTGAGATTTGGATAATTAAATAAAGACATACAGATTTCTAACTCTATGTTAACGTATGATCAAATTTAAGTTGAGAGTAGAATGAAGTTATCAAAAGTTGCAGTATATTAGTAAGAGAACAGAGAGCTGCCATTAACACCATGGATGACAGTAAGTTGACTTAAAGCAAGTCAGGTCTTACTGCTATAAGAAATAATAAAGATGGATAGTTGAAGCATTAAACATGATTATGAAAGATTTAAAAAACCTACAGTAGATTAATGTGAATGTGGGGAAGAGAAGTTATGAATAAAAAAATGGAATTAAACTTAAAGAGACCATAATCTTATATTGAACCAATAATATTTGAAAATAATTATGATAATGATAGAAAAATGTATAGAGAAAAATTTATTACAAGATATTCCATATACGTTTTGTAATATCTTTTGAATGTTTGATGATATTGCATAGTTTGGCATAATTAGTGGTGCCCAACTTGGGATTGAGTGGTCACAGTATTGGTTCTCCTGCACAAACTTCTTATGAAATTCCAAGCAATAAAGACAGCATTTTTGTAAACAGTTTGATCAAACAATGATCACATCAATGTAAAAGTGCAAATTTGGGAAAAAAAATGAAAAAATATAAAAATCCTAATTTTTCTTGTAATTTCTAATATTGTAAGATTACTCAGTATGATTTATCAAAATTAATAGTGAATGAAAATAACTAATAATAAAAGATATAAAGATAGTTGAAAAAATAAATTGAAATAAATTATTTCAAGAATAATTAAAGAGCTATAGTGTAGACAGTAGGTTAGAGAAGAAGTAAAATCATCTTGGATAAGTATTGCTGTATTGAATAAAATAAAAGAGTGAAGAGATAAGATTTAGCAAGAAATTAAAATGCAAAATATTGTTAGTAAGTAGCTAAAAAACAGACAGAAATTAGAAAAAAAAAACTAGATTTGATTTATTAAATAATAGAATAAAACCTCTAAAATATAGAATCACTCTAATCTCTTACTTTTAGTATATGATCAATAATTTGCTACTGCTTTCCAGCTTATATGTTGTTTTAATATTTACAATTGTATCATAAACTTTAATAATATTCTAAATTCAAACTCATGAATACAGTAAGATTAGAATAGATATTAATATTTTCTTATATTGTCTGCTATTGCAAATGTTATATTTTTATCTTTACTTCGAAGACTTTCTTGTAGAAAAAAAAAATCACTATTTATATAATTAGTAAAATTTGTATTTTCCAATGTTCATAAAAATATAAGAATAATATTAAGCAGTAATAATTAAATAATAAACAATGATAATAAAAAATTAGCAATTAAGAAAATGATTTTGGAAAACAACATAATATAAAGGTCTGGCACAATAAAATTTAATTTCTTTAAAAAAAATTTCCATATTACTTAAATACATATTAAAAATTTAAAAGATAGCACATAAACTTAGTATTCTCACTTACCGAAATAAAAGTGGAACCTTCTTGCTGAAAAATAGCAATAATCGCCCAAATAGGAATCTGAAGAATTACAAAGAGTCCAATAATCCAGCCAATCGCATCTGCCCACCCAGGATATAAATAAACATTATTATAGGAAGTAGGCTGGATTTTGACTAAGGAGTAAATAGTGATAAACTAAAAAAAAAAGAGAAAAGTTTAACATAAATTATTTATAGATATTTAAAAAAAGACAAATTGAAATAAAACTTCTAAATCATGCAAGGGTACCAAAAGCATAAAATAGATTTAAGAAATTAGTTTAATTTGCGTTTTATTTTAAACAAAATTATATAAAATTATAGTTTATTTTTAGCAAGATATATTTATTTATTTAAAACAAATGCATAAAATATATGAAATTATTTTTAAAGATATTAAGATGGAATTAAAATTTCTATTTTTTTCTTCTTGCATATTTTAAAAGCAATTTATTTAGTAAATATATGTTAATATTTTTTTTTATAAAAGTTCAAATTTTTAATTAAATTTATACATCATACACGTTGCTTTATTTTATGTTTTGTGGAGTTAGAATGATCTTATTTGTTTATGTGCTGTTTGGAATGCATGTGTTCCAAAACATTTGTTTGTCAATTGCAGTGTGTTTAATGAAATAAGTATTTTTTATTTATGCTGTGATGGTTTTCAGTAACACTTTGGCATTGTGCTGCTGATTGTCATTTTCTGGTTGTGGTCACATGAGTTCTTTTTGCCAGTTCCTCACTTCCTGCTGATTGTTCCTGCATATTGTATTTCCAATATACACACTTTTTTCAATTTATTTATTTTAGTTTGACAGAATCTATTACACAGGCGTTATTGAGTAGTAATAGATTCTGGAGATTTTGGCTCATTAATATGTTGTCTTAAAGGCTTGCTTAAAGATGCTTCTAGAATACTATATTAATATAACAATATTGTTATTTGTGTTTTCTTAATATGTTGATTTGATCCTAGATAGTAAGGCAGAGTGCATATCTGTATAATTCCACTTTTTGTCAAATAATTTTTTATACCTAGAGATATGAATCTGAGTCTACTGTTTGAAACAATTATCTCAAGTAATCTGTGGTATATAAATATTAATTCTAATTTTTCTATTGATTCATTCATTCTAGTAATTTTTACTATCTGATATTCTGTCTATCTAGAGTGAGATCAAAAAACGTGACTTTTGTATGATCCTTATGGTTTATGTGAATCCTTTCCCATGTCCTGATAGCTTTGAACAACAAATACATGTGCTTTTAGAAGTACCTTTATCATTGATTAATATTCTTTATATTTTTTTCATACAATTGATAATCATTATAGTTAAATTAAGTCATTAGACATAATTATGCACTGAACAAAGCAATAAAACTTTCACTTGCACTATATTTACAGGTGAAGAACTCCCTGAGTTAAAACCTCCATAATGATTGTTCTGCAGCTTCTTGCATTTTAAAAAGGCATATTGTACAACAGATCCAAGAAGAAGAACAAGCTTTTACAACTGATTGCAGTTTTTTTATTGTTATTTATTTTTCTTTTCTAATTCAAAACTAACCAATCAGAAAAAGTTAGTAGGAAGGGAATATGAGGAGTAAGATAAAATGCAATATTGACTTAATTAAAAACAATAGTTAATTCTAATTTTAATTAATTTTCTTTTTCTAATAACAAGTTATTATACTTATTTCAAAACCCACAATAGTCATAATTACTTTAGTTAAAATACTGAGAGATGATTTGACTTTTACTATCTAATCGTTATTTTTACTTAAATATTTACTCTAGTGTAAAATGTATTTAACAACTTAACATTTATTTTTCAATTACAGTTAATAATTATATATGGTTACTTACAGATATTGCAAGTGGACAAAAAAATACCCACGTTGACCTCCAATATATATTAGGCTGAAATCCCAACATAAACCTCAAGTCGTCACAAAATTTATTCATTCCTAAAAATAATGAAAAAATAAATAAATTTCTAATTCAACATAATTTTAAAATAAAATACAAAAATAAATAAATAGCAATATATTAACAATAAAGGGTTTCTTACCATAAATCCACATAAAGGCTATAACCTCAAAAATTGCAAGAAAAAGAGCACCTATGCTTCCAGTATAGTAGTCCATTAAATTTAAAACATATTGTCCTCCCTGAAACATAAATATGTAGATTATGTAGGTGGTTAGTTAGATACATGCTTATATACTGTATATATATATAAATACATGTATGTCATCTGTACTAAACTTAATGTAAATAGAAGGACTTGAACTCAGACTTTCAAACTCTCCACAGCTATCCACTTCATCTTATATAATATACATGATAACATATATGTGACAAAGATAAACAATCTCCAATATACATATTTCATGCTGAAACAGCACTCATCAGTGGGTCCACCATCTTCCACACATATATACAATCAGTGCTCATATTATATTAAGATAGCAAATCTTCATACTTTATTGGACAAGCTTCAATCTTCTCCACCCTCCAACTCTTCAGCCATCCATATCATGGGAATGACAATAATATTGGAATCAACAAAGGTTTTGATTTTTCTATCCTTGGATTTTTAATATGTGATTTAGCTGGTTGTAAATTCAATTAAACTGAAATTATTTCATTCATTATTTTTTTTACAAATAAGAAAAATATAATATACTTTACCAATAGTTTTTTGATAATTTTCTAAATTATCAAAAAACTATTGGTAAAGTATAGTTAGCAATGATTTCCTTGTTCTTTTTAATGGAAATAAAGTCATACAACTATTTATATAAAGCACAATTATACACATTTTATTGTTTATTATACACTTGATCGATTTTTATCAATACAAGCATTAAAATTATAAACTCGCATATATTTATGTTTGGTCGAAATATATATATATTGTTCAATAATGTATTCTACAACATTACTGTAGGATTTAATTGTCTAACTTTTTTTTAAACAATTAACTATAATGTGTATTAAATTCTCTACCAGACAAAAAAAAAGGGGTGGTGGTGGTTAAAAGAATAGTTAGCATTTGCTTTATATCTGGTTAACATAAATATATATGTATTTTTTTTAAAAAAAAACTTCTTTTCAAACGTTAACCTAAATTTTAAAATTCTCAGATATTACAGTTTGTGTCTGTTTTCCATTTCTTTCTTTCCTTTTTTTTCCCTTGAGGCTTTATTATTGTTTAGTTTTTTAAAAAAATAATGTGCGAATATACATATAAAGGGCAACATGTAAGTTCCACGATGATAATATATATACAAATTTCAAGATTGTAATATATATAAAACAGACAATAAATATTATTAAAGAGTAGAGATGATTTTTTTTTAATAAATGCAGTAAGATTTCAATTTCTTTACTAATATATCTTTAAATATTGCTGTTTTTGAGATTCTTAATATTCATTTGACAACCCTTTTGTCGTTTTTATGTTATTTTCGAAACTGATAATGAGACCTAATAATAAAAAATTAGTTATATTTTTAATTAATATTCCAGAATTTACTAATTTCAATGCTATAATCGTTCAAATGCCTAAGAACCATGATTTCTTGATTTTTCTATTAGCATCATTTATTTAATAACATTAACAGGATAAAGGACACGTTCTTTGACTATATTATAGCAATATATATAAAATAAGTTCTGGGTTTTGAGTTGATATTTTAGATCTAGTGTCTGAATATTCTAGTTCTTCACTGAGGTGAGCCATAAGCTTGAAAACAATTGGTCTGGAGATATGAATGTTCCGGATAGAGATTTTAAAATTTTTCTCTTACTGTACCTATCAATTAAGAGCTTGTTTGAGTTATTGGTACACTCTCTGTATTACGTTTTTGTAAATACAAGCTTATAAAAGTAATGCCATATTATATATGACTTGCTTATTATTATTATTATTAAGATAAATATTATATATAATTGGGTGCAGATTTGTTTCTATTTTCTAAATGTTTGTGTTGATTTAATCTGACACCTAAATTTACCCTGGTCTCCTCCATATGTTTAAATGAGCAAGCAAGTCTAAAGTATTTAATTTTATACAGCACATAGTCTATGTAAAGATAATACTTTGTCTGACAAGTAAGTGAAAATTCTGTTCAAGTTAAAATCCCTGGAACATATTGTTTTTAATGAAAAGTATATGATAAGAAGATCTACTTTCTATTTGTTTCTTCAGGTTCTTCTGGCCTATATAGCTGATTTTAAAGTTTTTAATGGATTTAAAAAAAAGTATTTCTGCTGTACCAAAAGCTTATATTAATGATATTTTTATTTCTACCATATTTAGATCTGCATAATATGTAGATGTTATTCAGAAATATTCTAAAGCCAATCATTTTACATTTATCAGAGAAGAGGAATTTTTGATCATTATGTCTTCTGATTCGAATTGCTTTAACCTTATACACATATTTCCAGGAGTTTCTCATGTAGGATTTCTATTCAATTTTTATCTTACCAAGGGTTTTTCAATTAGCATTTGTTCTTATTATAAAATAGTTGCTAATAATGATTTTTTTACACATACTTAAACATAAATAAAATATGGAGTTTCATAACAGCAATCATTAAAACTCTCTTTGTTTTAAAAACTTTTCTAGAGTAGAGTTTTCTGTAAAATAAATGTACTTTAAAACAAGGCTTCAAATGTCCCTGTTAAATGTATATAACTATCACTAAGACAAAAAAAAATCTTAGAACTACAAAAGCAAACAGAAATAAAATTGAATAATTTAAACAGATAGCAAGCTGGAAAACAATAACTAGTACAAAAGACTTTTTAAAAAATCAAGATTGTTATAATATTTCAAATTATAGTAAGGATATCATTTTTTTACATCATCAAGTGTTTTGCAAAGTAAGAATCTAAATAGATATGGATTTAAATTTATTTAATAATTTTCAATAACACAGGTTTAACTATTACAAACAAGACAATATTTTTTCCCCAAGTCATGCATATAAATACGATTTAAACTACCATAACAACACATGATTTTCACTTCTTATGCTTACACAATCAGTAGCAACTTTATCCATACAATATTGCTACCTACTGCAAACCATAGACATGCATCAAAATCACTATCTAGGGCTTAATCATTCAATATCACCAGACTAGTTTCTAGCTTGTGAGTTTCATTTCTCATGGCCACGACCCCTCACTGATGAAATCCATAAGCTAGAAACTAGTCTGGAGGTATTGAATGAGTAGGCAGTGGATAGGGATTTTGATGCACTAACATTTTATATTACTATGGCTTGCACTAGATGGCAGTATTGTATGGAAAAAGTTGCTATTGTGTTAACTGTGATTTAGTAAGATGATTAAACTGTTATTATTAAATCAAGATTATTTTTGGAAATTTAAAACTACCAAAAACTGTCTATAAAGCAACAGGCAGGATCTGAAAAATTAGATATAAAGTCTATTACACACAATGTTGTAAAATAATAAAAGAAAGAGACTTATAATAATATTTGATATTTATATTTACATTGAATTTAATTATTATTATTTTTTTGTTTGTTTACACTTTTTTTAAAATAAAATTCGCAATACAGAGAACTTACAATATGATCCATAAACTTTATTCTGATTGCAGGACCTTCCAATGTCCGCTTCCCAAAGAGCAAGTGCTTCCCACTGATAGACCGCCCCCTCAGAGGTTCACTCCCATCTGGCTTCAAATGCAGATCTCATACATTTTTACGCACATAGTACCTTCCGCGACCATGTTCAATTCAAAAATAACCTATTGGGAAGCCTTCAACCTATCCAACTCAAATACCCAGAAGGCACACACTTACCTCCCCATCAACATAAACAAACTGCGCAAACTAGCCCATAGATTGAAACTAGCACCTAAACACACAGACTTCCTTCTCAAAATTAACCTTGGTAGCCTCTCCACTGCTATATTTCTTAATAGAAGAGGCTTCCGCATAGATCCCATATGTTGTCTCTGTCTTTCCAGCCCAGAAGATATGGACCATATCCTTCGCCTTTGTCCGGTCTGGCAAGGACTAAGACAAAACTTCCAGAAACACATTGATAATAATGGTCCAGATCTAACATCTCTTGAAGGGGTTTGAAATAGAGGCATTTTCGCTGAAATCAGGCTCACCACCTACATAAACTTTGCCATCTGGTTGACCAGATGCAAGGTGATTTTTCAAAAATTACCGCTTAACGAAATCAATAACTGCTTCCTCAGCATAATTAAAAATATCCAAGAAACAGACAAGAGAGAGGCCGATCCATACCTGGCCATACTAACCTGGGAATTCACAACTGGTCTAAACAGCACCTCTCCAACCAACCCCTAAATAATTTATATGAAAATATTTATTATGATCTAATATCTTATTATGATTTAATAAAACCCTCCAACCATAACTTGCCAAAACAGGGTTTACTAACAAAGGTATTTCGTTATAGACTAGATGATTAATATTCACCTTGCATCTACAGGTTATATTCTACTGACTTTTGAATCATTTCTTCTTTGTATATACCACCCTGTAACCTCGTCTAGTTATTTCTTGTTATTTTTTTGTTTTTATTTTTTTTGTAATCACTTATAGGTCAAATAAAATTATCTTGAAAGAGAAAAATAAAATTGATTTTACCCCTTTAAAAAAATAAACAAAAGAATATATATATATATTATGCTCATTAACGCAACATTTGAATTTCTGTCTTTCAACTTTCAATTTGAAGTTACCATTGGTTTCTTTCTAATAAAAGTTCTGAATGATTAGAGAGAAAAGAATAAAATCAACATTTTTTTTAAAAAAAAATCTGTGTCAACAGCAATTTATATGCTGAACTTATTATACTAAGTAATAAAAATGTTCTATTATTAGTTACATTTCTCATGATCCCATTACAGAACTTAACAATAATTTATTTACATTGAATACAAATTTATAAAAAGATTAACATAAATGCAAATTTTTATTATTAATTGACAAAAAAAGGCAAAATCTAATATATACTGACATTTTATCTAAAGAGTTTGAATCATTAAGATTGATAAGAAGTATAAAGATTTGAACAAAAAAGTACATTAACACCTTTGTTTGGATCTGGGCAAATGAGATATTTTTTTATGATTCTAAATGAGAAGATGCTTGTGTTCGCCACCTGAACTGGTTCTGAGCAATATTTGGATATCCCAGACTACAGTATATACTGCCAAAGTGCATTTTCTTATCTAAAAACATGATTCTTGCAAAAAAACAATATTAATTTTGGACTCTACTTTCAAATTTTTCAACAAGAATGAGAAACTGTTTTATAGTTTCAATAACAGCTTTTACAAATCTGTTTTCTTTTTCAACTAAATTAGTTACAGTTATATATATATTGTTCATTTTGCAGCACTTCTGTTGCCTTTACCCTCTTCTTAATTCATGGCAAGTTTTCTATATCTATCTTCAATTTTTTTGATAAAATAGATTCTTATTGACTTTGCCCCCTGTTTTATTAATTATTTAGAATTTTCTTTAATTCTTTTTGTTCTCTCATAATCTTTTGTTTATGTATTACATTTCTTGTAATATTTCATAAAGAATTTTATTTTTTATAAATCTAATTTTATATGCATTTTTATTGATTTTTAAATCCTTTTTTTTTTTATTCTTCTAGCATTTTTTTCAATTTATAAATGGCTTATTTTATTATTGTTGTTGTTATTGTTATAATTATTATTACTATTATTTAATTCTCACTGACAGTAATACTAATTTTATTGTCCCTACATTGTGATTAAAATCTACATTTAATCTAATGTATTATGTATCCTAGTACTGTTTGTCACCTCAACTATGACCAATGTATAATCTAACAATGTTTTTCTAAGTCTTGAGAACTCAGAAGATTAAATTCATGTTTTAAAAGCTAATACACAAAATGATGTAGGGTCATAATAATTATTAATTAAAAAAAAATTCTTATAAAAACAAATCATGTACATTTAGATGATACTGTCGTTGTTTCAAAGGAAAATAAAAAGTACATAAAATAAAAATATAGACATACAGTAAAATGTACATTGGTGGATCCAGGAGCTAAGGAATTTTGGATCAAAAATAATCATATACATATATAAATGAATGAAACTACTGTGTTTAGCTCACTATTTGTCTGGTTGAATGATACATAACTTTTGGATCAATTAATTGTACAATTATTTTTATTGCTCAATACAATTTACTACAATCATACAATAAAACAATAGTTAAATATAATTAAATCAAAGCTCAAGCTGTCACTTTTGGAACTCAAATGTTACATGACTGCCTACACATCATCACAATCCTAGATTGATAAATTTAAAGCTTAAGACTTTTTTGGAGTGGAGTTCAATTTGTTACATTTGGTCTCAAATATCTCCCAATCTTTTGAGCAACAATCATTATTATATAATTTCTGTCTTATTTGAATTAAAAAAATAGTTTGCTGTTTAAGTGTCCTGATGCTTGAGTATAATAAGTAATAGTTTTGAGTTGAATTGTTATTAAATTGTAGTAATTTTTTAAAGTTTTATTAGAAACAAATGAGCAATCCGATGTTTGCCTGAACATGTGTTTTTAAAACAGGCAAAACTCTCTCCACATATTGCCACTCTGTGCAAGCCAGAGTAATCAGTGGATGCCAAAAGGATTGTACATAAAATCACCATCTAGTGCCTACTCATCCAATATCCCCAGACTAGTTTCTGGCTTGTGGCCTTCATCAGTGAGGAGCCTCAGATCTGAGAGCGCTGCACCTAGATCTTAGGATCTAATGCAACTCTCCAGCAGCCACTGTTTATCTCTACTTAACTACAAAACTATGTGTCTTAAATTGAAAACACCATAATATTTCCATATAGTCATATAGGTCTGAACTCAGTTCAATATCTATACATTTTGGTGACTTTGGTTCTTTAATAACCCATAGCCACCACTATCCTATTAAGAAGAATTGGTTTAAGCCAATAAACATTACATGATCATCATTTCTTATGCTTACTTATAACTGTTATTAAAGCAGGCAAAACTCTCTACACATATTGCCACTCAGTGCAAGCCAGAGTAATGACATCTACTGATTACTCTGGCTTGCACTGAGTGGCATGGCAATACCTATGGAGAGTTTTGCTTGTTTTAATAACAGTTATAAGAAAGCATAAGAAATGGTGATCATGTGATGTTTATTGGCTTAAAACATATGTTCTTTTGGAGATTGTAAAGCTCTATTTAGTTCTTGATAGAGAAAATAAAGAGCAATAAATATTGCAAGTTGCTGGAAATTGAAATTTAGCTTTACATCTTCTATGTCTGTATTTAAATATGGCTACTCCTAAAGATTTTCTGCAGAACCATTTTTCTCATGAGTTTTGTATCACTTTATTTTTCACACTTTTATATCATTTTATTTTTCACGCATTCTATCTTTTCAATCTTTTCTTTATCTTACTTTCCACCTAATCTACATCATTTTTTTTTCCTGCAATATTTTTATTGTCCTGATCAATTTACCCTAATTATGAAAGGTGTGGATCTGAGAACTACAGATTTCTGGATTGATTCTAAACTAAGCAAAGTGAAATAAAAACTGTTTCATTACCTCAATGGAATGGTTACCTTCAATTATCTTTTTGATCCTGATTCAAACTCCTTTAAAACTATCTTTATTATAAACAAATAAATAACATTTCACACTGGATTTCTTTTTGTTTTGCATCAATAATTCTTTGGTCTGAGAATAATATTTCTAAACTATTAGTCTTTTATCCTTGCATCACAAATATTATTTTCAGCCTCTATTTTTTTAAATTCCAATAATAGTTTATTTAATTTATTCATAATATTAATATCCCATATTTAGATATCAAACAAACAAGAGATGTTAGACATCGATTCAATTCATCTGTGCTCAATTTGTTTATATATAAAATACAATCTACTGAAATATTTTCAATAGAGGCTAATGCAAAGATTGAAAACAAAAGTTTTAATTCTCTCATAAATTATTTATAATATTGCAGCAGGGGACTGATCCTTTTTTGACATTTATAATTAATACCAAAGTGTCAAAGAATGAAAAAAATAAATACAAAATTATTATAAAATAAAAAATAACAACAATCGTATACTATATGGGAGTGTATATCAAATCACTCTTCTATTAAGTTTTATAAATTAATGCTCTATACGATACAATTTTAACAATTTTTTTTTTTTGCGCCACTAGTTAATGAAGTTATTTATGTCAGGGTCAAACTCCATTATTACTATCATTTAAGTAAATAGCCTACAGTCATCGGCATAAGTTAAAAACAAAGATAAATAATACATTCTATTTGCTACTTTATTATTATTAACCTAATTTGAGTTTCAGAAGATTCACTTTTTGTATTATAAATTAAGAAATATATATTTATTTTAAATCTATTTTTAAAAATATTATAATCAGAGTAACATATCTTTATTAATTTCACAGTTATATGAACACAAAATATAATGAATAGTTTAATACAATAATTTATATACTCTAAAGTATAAACATGTTACAAGAAAGATAATAATGTTTGGATACATATAGATATGCTTATTCATTTCAAAATATAGGGATTATTGCTTTTTTAAATAAAACTTTAACGTGATATGTAGACATTTATAATATATTTTGCTAAAATTTGCTGAAAGCATCTGTAGTCTGCTTGGCAGTTATCAAATAATTTTGTTTGCTGTCCAAAAAATATACTATTTTTTCATTCATAGAAATTTTGAAATTAAAATATTTAAAATTTTCTGAAATTAATTTATCATCTGTGATATATTAAATAATATATAAATGAAAAACTAAAAGAATTTATTTAATTTAAACAATCATATAGATTGGTGTTTCCTTAACTAGCACCAAATTACAGGAAAAAAAAAAATTATGTAATGGAAAAAAGATTTTAGGAAAAATAAAAATTTTGATAACTTTAATAAAACATAATTTTTCTTTTTTCAAAAAACAGTTATGAGTTACTATAGTTTATATTTATAGTCTATACTTTGTCTTACAACAATCAGAATATAAGTTACATTTAAAAAATAGTTTATTTTGAATCATATATAACATTTGGAAAGCAAAACCATTTTCATTGGCGAAAAAAAAATTATAGATGAAAAAATTATTAGAAAGCTTTTATCTAAATCTTCATACAATAAGGTTTAACAACAATGGTGGCCATTTAATTAGATCTACCGAAAGCTGTGCACTGATGATATTTGTCTCTAGTTATCCGTTTGATTCACAATTTATATATTAATTTTATAAAACATTAAATTTTAGTTACATTTACATCAAAAGATGGAGCCACATGATTTCAAATTTTATTTTAAAGAGAACTTTTTTCCCTTTAGTTATGTTAAAACAACTTAGTTTTTTTTTTTTTAAAGCAATCACAAAAACAAGTAAATATATATTTTTAACATTAGATTTAATAAAGAAAGTATTGAAACGTATTGAAACATAAGTGTTTAAAATAAATACTTATCTATGATTATAATTTTATATAATTTTAATGAACACATTAACCATATTAGCATTAAAATCAAGGTTATTGAATTGGTATTCAAAAAAATTAATTTTCATTTACATTTTATAAATACTTATTTGATATTATTATTTAGCAAAATGGAATTTTTAATGCTCATCTTTCACATACAAAATGCTAATATATATATAACGACTTAAAGTTTAATATAATTGAAAATAATTATTAAATCATATGAAATGATTTTGCATGAGAAACGCATGATAAAGTCTTCCAAATATTATTTTGTTTATAAATTAATAATGATTTGGGCATTAAAATTTGTGAGACTTCAGTGTTCAGATATATTTATAGAAATATACGGAGTTATTAAACTTAATATATAAATATGTATTTGAGAATAATTAAATTAAAGAATAAAATTGGCATTGGGAAAAGCACATACATAATAGATATACCCTTTTAAACTTACAACACAGAGAGCGTACCAATAGCTCAAACAAGCTCTTAATTAATAAGTGCGGTATAAGAAAATATTTATAATCTCTATCCAGAACACTCTCATCTTTCTGTATTGAATTTTTGTAACTACAAGCTTATAAAAGTAATGTCACATTATATATGACTTGCTTTATTAATTATTACTTTTTAACTTCTAATATCAATATTTAATATTTTTTATATTTTGATAAACTTTTGTTAAAATTTTAATAAGATTATTGCAAATCTTATAAATGTAAATACAAGCTTTTTTTAGATTATGTTGACCAAACTGTATATTGATTATGACTATGATAATACAGAGGTCTTTGATTATATAATAATTAAATATTTGATAAAATATTTTAACTTTGCTAAACGAAATTTCAATTATTTATCAAAAGAATGCATACAATATCAGTTGCATTTTTTGATCAACAGAAAAAAATGTCAAAATCAAAAAGCACCTGTGTCTCAGTTATTTTAGCAGAACAAAACACTCAAAGAAAACATTTTAATGCAGAAAAAGTATCAATGTGCTTATTGAAATATTTCAGAACTAGGAAACATTTTAAAAGTTCTTATCACAAAGAATTAAAACAGTTAATATAAGGTAATTACAATTATTATTCATTTCAACGGATGTGAATGATATTGGGAAATATCTCTTTATTTGACTAGAAGTATTATATTGTTTAAAATATTTACTATGATACACAAAAAAATAGCATTCAGAGATAATATCTAACAACCTTTCATTTATTTTCCAAAGCTTTTAAGAACAATGGGTCAAAAGTACTAAAGGCACATCACATTACATTAGTCTAATAGCCAAAAACTGTGATTAGCACTGACAACTAACATTCTTTGACTTATCATGCTAACATATATGATTAGAGATATGTAAAGTAAATTGATGCTGTATGTATATATTTATAAATGTTTAGGTAAACCACATAATATTGCTTCTCACAAAATAGACTCATTAGTACAATCTGTGTAGATTTTACATTCTAAAAAAAATAAATGTGCACAATACTATAGTGAATTAATCATAAACAGCAAGTTGACAGAGAACATTTAAAAGAACACCCAGGGCTATAATAGCTACCTTCTTAATTAGCTTCACTTAACAAATAAATGGTTGCTAAGAAAGAATATCAAGCCATATAATAATAAGTGAGCCTGTGAACAATTTCTCACAATGGCTATCCAATGTTTGAGCATCTTAGGAACAGATTGAGTATTTAACAGTCTAGTTCAATTAAACTACATAGTCCTTATCTTGAAATCATTAGCTTTAAAATCTGCTAGCCACACCATGTTTTGAAGAGCACTGATCAAGTCATGTATTAATAAATATTATATAATCCTAATAAAGATGGGTCCAAAACAGGAAAAATAAAAGTAATAATAATTTGTAGATGCTAAGTTTCTTTTCTGAAAATGGATGAGGTATCTATACTATACATCACTGCTACACAGTTCATTTAACATACTACAATTGAGATCTATATTACTAGGATAGTATAAAAATATAAATTAGTCATTATTTTACGTAAAACTGACAGTAATAATATCATAACTATTATATACACAGGAGATGATGATCTGGACCAACTGATGAGTGCTGGTTCAGCATGAAATATGTATATTGGAGATCATTTATCATTTTCACATGTAAGAGGTCATATGTATTGGTTGTATAAGATGGAGTGGATATATTTAGAGAGTTTGAAAGTCTGAGTTCAAATTCCTTGTAATTACATAACTATTATAACTAAATATTACATATATTATTATTATTAATATTGAACTTACTTGTGTTACACAAGGTAAGGCCAGGAAGAAGCAAATTATTGATGTAGCAATAGTTATAATTACTTTAAACTTTCTTAGCTTAGGAAATTCATCAAAGATAGATGTGAGTACTGTCTCTATCATAGCAAACTGAAAAGCAATGTATATTATACATATTAATTGAAATAGCTTATTAAAAAGACTAACTTTACTAAAGACTCACACACTTAATTTTAAATATAATTAACATTACTATTTCACATTTTCTTGAAACATATAAATAAAGACATCTGAAACTAAAAATGTTCAGCATGAAATGCTTCTTAGGAGCCATTTCTTTTTTTTCGGATATCTTTATTTCAAAAATGTATAATGGAATGAATGTTTTAAGTATATATAAAAAAAGTAATACATAGACAGAAAAATGATACAAAATTTAAATGATGATACTAATATGTTTAATAGTAAGTGGTTTAAACTTATAATTGGGCTAGGAATGATAAATTAAAATTTTATCTTATCAATGATTAGTGCTAACCATTGGTGTATTTATTCTTAAGTGGATATATTAAAAATGTAGTTTCAGGAAATTTGATAATTGTAGATCAAAAGAATTTTGTTTAAATTATACACTTTTTTTTTTTAAAAAAAAAATCTTCTATAGCTTTTTTCATCAATTGGCTTTAATTTGGAACTTCAGTAATTGACTTTGTTTATGAATAAAATAACATTTCTAGAAAAATTAGTAAAATTTTTCAAGAGCAGATAAAAAAGTTTATAAATTATATTTATTATATATGTGTGTGTTATTTGCTGATAAGTTTTAATATTTCCATGAATAATATTTATATATGATTTTTAAATGAGAAATGGTTTACACTGTTTCAATTATTAGTGAAGTATTTAAATAATTTTGAATGAGATGATGATCTTAAGAGTTTTTATTCTTCTTCTGTTCAAATGATCTGACACGTATGTTGAAACAACAGTGAAGTGTCAAATATTTGCATTACATTGTTTCTATAGATTTATTGTCTTTACATAGATAGAAATATTTCTTTTTAGCCTGAAAATACACTGGAAAAATATAACAAACGATTATATGTTTAAAAAATTTTCATTTAGCTGATATTTCTAGTCAAAAACATTTTCAGTTATATAAACAAAATCTGTCCATTCAAAAATCATATGCAAACAGATAAACATATATATATATATGTATATATTACTCTTATTATTTATTTACACTTATTATTCAAGTTATACATTGAATGCAATTTGAAAATTATAATTGATTATTTATTAATCTGCTTTCAGTACAGGTTATATTTACCTGTTTAAAGAGGTTTATGTAAACTTCTGTGATCAAGTTGCAATCTTTAGTATCTACATAAGTATATTAGACCAATGGGGGGGGGATTCCACCTTTATTGTTACAACAGTTTCAGATTGTTGATTATTATTGGGATTGTCTAAGTTTTGAGTCATTTTTAATGATTACTTACAAACCCATTAGCTTTCAGCATTATTACACTTATTATTTAAGTAATACTTTGGGTGCAATTTGAAAATTATAATTGCACTTTGTAATGTTATAATTGACTATTTATTAGTCTGTATTCAAAATAGGTTATATTTACCTGTTTAAAAAGGTTTATTTAAACTTCTTTGTATCAATAATTTCAATCTCTGTGATCAAGTTACAATCTTTGGTATCTATGTAAGTATATGGGACCACTAATAAAGATGGGGGGAATTCCAAATTTATTGTTAAAAGGTTGCCTTGACAACAGTTTGAGATTGTTGATTAATATTGATATTGGGATTGACTAAGTGTTGACTGGTTTTTAATGATATGTATATATGTAAACAAAGAGAATAAATTACTCTCTCCCATGATATGACTAGAAAGGACCAATAGAATGAATCCACTTATTTTTGGTAGTTCTGATGTTTATAAACATACTTTGTCAATATTGTTGGTAATTCAGAGTGAAATTAATTTATCAACCACATGAAATATGGCATATGGTTTTACCTATTAATAAATATACCTATTTGTTAATAGATGAAACCATAGCTATGGAAGAATTTTAGTAAAGTTTAGATTTTTTGACTTGTATTGTACTGCTATATGAATTTTTATTTTTTATATATAGTTGTAAACCAAATAAAACACCTGTTATATATAGATTAATAATTATAACAATGAGTACAATTGTTAAGTATTATTGGTAAACATAAATAATGATAATTATAAAAATTCAGATGAGCTTTTACTTATTTTCATAACCATTTCCAACTTCTAAACATTTTAAGTTTTCTGGAAGTAAACATCATTTTGTGATATCTCAAGTAAAATGTGTTTTAAAGAAATTCTGTAATAATTATATCATTTAAATAAACTAATTTAAAGTTAAAAAAAAACTCATCCTAAAGTAAATTAGTTAGACGTAAGCTTAAACTAACAGTAAGTACTATATATATATAAAGGGTTTAAATTAATAGCAATAGTTTGTATTTATGTAAATAGATATGCAATCGCAATTCATCATTGTTGTTATCATATGCTAGCTAGCAATCATACCAAATGTCATAAATATAATGTGAAATTATTTCATTTGTAATTATATACTAAGATTTGAAATTGTTTTAAAAATGTCAAATAATTTGTATTCTCATATGTATGTATTGAATACCTAATTTTAATAGTGCAGATTTTGTTTGAGGTAAAAGATGTCATTGCTCGCCTCACTGTATTGAAATATTTATCATCTTGGCATAAACTGAGATTCTTTAAGGATAATCTTATTAATTTTATTTATTCTTTTAAAGGAGAATTATTTCCACACATAGTAAGCAGAAAATAAGAACACTGTTACCAGAGACAACTTCCTTTTATATAACTGAATATTTCCTTATAATGTGAACCTTCACAGCATTGAATACTGAACCATGAGTTCAATGAGATTTTAAGCATCCGATGTATTTTTAATTTCCAATAGAATTTGGAAACTATAAGTAAAAAGCATATTTTGAACTACTGTTCTGTACATGAAAGACCAAATCAGTTAATGAATGATATTGGTTTCATTGATTGTTATTAAAATTATTTATCATATAAATACAGTAGTTTTGGTTAATATAATGTCTCAAACTTATGCCAGGATTTGCATTTACATTCACAAATACTACTTTTCTTGATGTTTTCACTGTTTTTTTTTATACATAGTTGCTACTATGTATGAACATAATACATTAATATTAAGATCAGTAATTGTTTAACATTCATAGAGAAGTTAAACATACTTGCTAAAATAAATATTATATAATTCAAGAATAAATTCATTTTGAAATAATTTTGAATCTTATAAATTGATTAATAATAAGATTTATTTATTTATAACCTAAATTTCCTTTAAATGTATTTAAACAATTATTTACTCAATGAATAAGCCATAATAATAGTTAAAAGAAAAAAGCAGAAATAGATAAGTGTACAGAAAGTACTATAATTTAATAATCATTAAGTTTTGCATTAAAATAAAATTGTTTGTTATAAATTCTATAATTGTTTTAACTATTATTATAGATACATTCCAAAATAAATTCTAAAGGAATCTTTGAGTTTAGATACCAACAAGTGATACTCTAGCAGCTGACCAACAACTAATAGTTATTTACTAGTATAGATAAGGGGCTTTGTTTACAATATATCTTAGAGTAGCATTCACACCCAAGAAATTGATATGTATTGTTCTAATTATGTTTTTAATTTTGGTATTAAGTGTAACATGAATGGGAGAGTTAGAAATGGTCAATATGTTGAACTAATATTTTACTCCAAATTCATTACATATCTGTTTGCTTATCTGAATGAATATATAGTCTTAAATTAATTAGTTTTTATATAATAATAAACTTCTTATACATGGTTAGTATTTCGTTATTATTTAAATAATACGATCACCATCTGTTGTTATAAACAATGATCTGTTAATATCAGTTTCTAGTTAATTACTAATAACACAATCCATGAACTTCCTTCAACTCAATATTGCATTTCTCTCCTGCATTACATTTTTGACCAGTACAATATATATATCATTAAAAAATAGTCAGTACTTAGACAATCCCAATATCAATAACAATCAACAATCTCAAACTGTTGACATGGCAACATCCTTTTAACATATAAAGATGGAATATATGTATATAATAAATTATTTATAATAATCATATATATATATTAATTAGCTTATGGAATCAATAATTGGAAAACAATAACACTACATAATGTTATATTCTATTACTCTATAAATATTTTTTTTTCTAGTTATTTGTTTTCTATAGATATGTTCATTTTTTTAAATATATAGTTCAATTACAAAATTTTCTTAAACACATATATAAATTTGGTATAATAACATCCCAGGACACAACGATTTAAATAAAGTGATCATATGACTATAATTGAATATCCTATCTTATTTTGTAGAAGAAAAATATTGGAATGTATGTTTTACCATAATATCTACAACTGCATTTTTATAGATCTAAAAAGCTATCAAAACACTTAAAAATAAAATACAGTGTCAAAACAGAAGCCCAAAAGTTTCTGAAGATTATTTTTAATCATTTGCTCATAAAACTCATATAAGTTTTTTTTTTGATCATTAATTACAAAAATAATGTCTTCATAAATTCTATCTAAAACTTGAAAAAATTCTGAATATCTTTCTTTGAATTTAACACAGTTTTCAGCATATTACAAAACCAAGAAGATCATTATTTGAAATTGAAATTAAAAATTCTGTTATCAAACCTATATAAGCTACTGCAAAAAGTATGACATAAAAATGAAAAATAAAATTGTAATTCGATCTCTTGATTAACTTAAGCTTTCATTTCAAATGCCAGCAGATTTAGCATTATTGTTTTAATCATACTTCTCATATTGTCAAACAACAGATAATTATTTAATAAGAATAAACTTTAGTGGAGTCAAATATTAAAAAAAAATCATTTGCCTACATTTTTATATTAAAATGTTTAATGTTTTTAATCAGCATACTAACCTCACTATCTAATCCCAAAGTAAAAAGCATGAAGAAAAAGAGAACTGCCCAAAGTTGGGGTACAGGAAGTTTAGCTATAGCTTCTGGATACACAACAAATGCTAAACCAGTACCTATTATATAAAATAAATAGATTCATATGCAAAATAGTTTTAATCCTAAGAATACATAGTATTATTATTACTATTAAAATTTTAGTTTATATAAGACAATGTAGTATTAATAATTTGATAATATATTTACCACTTGAGGTCACATTTTTTATGTCTACACCAGCAGTATGAGCCATATTTCCTAACACAGAGAATATGGCAACTCCACCAATAATACTTGTTACTGTGTCCAAGATACTAACAATCATGGCATCACTAAAATTGTGATAAACAAAACAAAATTTAAATATTTAAAACATATGTATATCAAATACTCACAGTTTAATATATATATAATCTTTAAATAGAAGTCATCAAACTCCTTTTATAAGCTATGGAAAAATAGCACTCTTATATCAGTAAATGGTAAAGAATAGAATGGACCTAAAAGCTATGCATACATGGTATTTTATTAATATTATGAGATTGTTAAAAATAAGATGATGTCTTTACCTTTTATCAATTCAATTGTAATTTCAGAATGATTTATGTCATATTTAAATCAAATTGATATTAGTTTTCCCTTTTTATATCCAATAACTTCATTAAAAAAGAGCTTATAAATATCAAAAGCTTAAAGCATAGATGGATCGTTTGCCCCATTATATATTTTACTGTTACTGACATATAAGTATTAATTATTTATCTGTAGAAGAGCTGGTTACTTCCATTTAATTTTCATATTGATATTTACAAATGAGAGCATTTAAGCATTAGCTTATATTTGACTTTGATAAAGATGTTATATAATAGTCAAATTCTGAGTAGCGATTTGCAATATTGCAAAGCTCTCAAGATAGGCTTCTATATATCTTAGTACATATAATTGGAGCTGGAGGAAGGGCCATCAGCATCCTTATGCAAAACAGTAATTGGTGCCTCCTCCTCAAAAAAAATTCTAAGTAATTTTATTTACATTTTAATGTTTTATTAAAGATAATATATATAATTATAAATTTATCTTTCAAGCTTTTATTAAACTGAATTTAGATACAATATCATCAACATTTTAGAGTATTATATATGCCATTCTCTAGCTATCATTGACAAATTTACCAACCGATCTTGTGTCATAATTTTTTATGATTTTTAACTTTGAAAATAATCTCTCTCCATTAGCTATACTTATAGAAAAAGTTAATAAAATGTTTATTGATATGCTCAAATTTGGGAATGAAAGAGTCAAATCATTTTCATGAAAGTAACTTGGAACATTAAGTGGATCTTTGAGTTGAGATAATTCATTTGAAAAAGAGTTTTTAAGTAGACATAGTTCTTCATACAATTCCTCTCCATTCAAGACTTTATTATTATCATTGACACTTAAATGAATTTAACTTCACCAAGTTTATAGTTGACAAAATTTTAAACCGTTTATTGTGGATTTCCATTTGCATAAATCTCTCATCAAAAGATGCCATAGTGGTATCCAATATTGTGAAAAAGAAGTTTACTCTGAATTTATCTTCAGATGTTTGAAGTCCTTCATCTCAATATTCATAATAATAAATTTTACTTTTTTTTCTTGTTTCTCATTGCATTATTACTTTTAAAGTGTGGTTCTTCTTCTAAATCTTCACATAGATTTTTAGCTGTTTGAAATAAGGAATTGTAACAAACATCTGTACAATAACCACTAAAAAATTGTTTTAGATTTTTAATGTCTATCAAAGCCTGTAAAATATTTGTTTGATACCATAAAACAAGAGAACAGAGAAACTGATAATCTTTTAATTTTGTACATAATATCTGAACTTCATTTTACTTTCTTGATCAAAATTGTCATCAATGAATATTTCAAACAAAACATATATTTCTTCTGATTGATATCTCAGTGGTTGAAGAACACTTATGCAACTTTCCCATCCAGTATCTGGAAGTGGTTTTAATGTTAATAAGGTAATGTGTTTTTTTTAAAGATAGTCCAACGCTTAATAAATAGCATGAGAAAAATTATATATTGCTTGCATGGTTCCAAAAAAACTTACAATTTTTGAAGTTACTTTTACAGCATCATTGACCATCAAATTTAAATAATGAGCTGTGAATAGTACAAAAAAGCTCTGGGATTTTGATTTAAAATTAATTTTTGCAGGCCACTTTTCTTTCCTTTCATAATAATCCCATTGTCATATTCTTGGCCTCTTATATTTTGTATATCTAAATTCCAATTTTGCAGCTTGTTAATTATTACATTATATAAATTTTTATCTGTGACATTCTCAAATGTCAAAAAAAAAACCAAAATGCTCTTCAATAGATACATTATCATTGCAGGAAACATATCTAATGATAACTATCAATTGTTCAGTCACTAACTTCTATCTGGAGGTCAATATAATATAATAGAAAAATATTTAGCCAATCTAATAGATGACAAACTTTTATCTGTGATAGCATTATTAAGAAATTGAATAATTTTATTTTGCATTCATCTTTGCTCAAGAAATTGCTCTTATATTTTAATTTTAGTGTTCTATTTGAGTTTCCATAATCATATCAAATTTATAGAATTTCAAAAAAATACCATTATTTTTTTATATAGTTTACTTGAAATACCATGTAGAGATCGACATTCTAAGCAAGATATTTTATTATGTCAATTATTCTTACACATACATTTGGCCATTGTTTTTTCTCCAATTCCAGAAGTTTTTGATTTTCTGTATCAATGATCCATGCCTATTATCATTCTTGTTAATGATGTTGAGACTTGGAATAGCTGATAGAAGAGACTCCCTTACAATTGAGAATTTGGATAGTATATTTTATTTTATACCTTACATAACAAGCTAATTGAGAATATTTAAACAGATTCATTAAGATTATAAGATACAGTTCTGTAGTGTATTCTTTGCATTATTGATTATATATGTAAATAAAAAGCTCAAATTATATACATATAAATAAATATATTTAATTGGATAGAAAGAATGTAATAATAATATATCTGCCGCTATATATACGAGTTGAATTTAATTTTGAACTGAGATAAATTTAAAATATTTTTTAATTAGACTTAAAATTTTTCATTTCGACCCACATCAACCTAAATAATTATTAAAACGGGTTTGTAGTTGGTTTTAGCTATTAAGGAACGACAACGTTAATAACAGATCGAATTTTATTACTAGCAGAGGCAATCTTGAAAATTTCTTTATTGTTCCTTATGAAGGCTTTTATTTTGTCATGCAGGAGATTATATTTATTCTCCCCCAAATTACTGTTTAAGACAGTAGAAATATAACAGAAAAGATACTGATTAATTATTAAATTACTGGAATTAATTTACTTGCCATCATAACTAAGTAATATCTAATTTTTTTCAAATGTCAGCAGTATTTTTAGAATTTTCATTATATAGATTGGATTTATTTTACTGTTGTTATTATGTAGATACATTATCAAGTTAGCTTTATTTATTTTTTTCTTTTCAGTGTCAATTTTATTATAAAGTCTATGTACAGTTTTATACTTTTAATAATACAAAAAATTAGAAAAGTAATAATAATATATGTTACAAATATTGTATTGCCTTTTGTATATAAATATGACTACAAAATATAGCACTATATTTTCGCGAGAGAGGGCAGCACGTTTAAGACCATGCTGCGAAATAATTTAAAATTTTGACTATTTCATTGTAAGAAATAAATAGATCTTATTATATGTAATTTTTTTGATGACAAAATATCACAAACAGCCTTTTATAGAAAATAAAATTAATCTATTATATAAATTACTTTAAAATTAGTCAATATGGAAATTACGGAAGATATAACTTCCTTTTCATAAAAATTTTATTTTTAATAAATAATTTGAAAAGAAATGTCATTTTTGAGAATGTGGTTTCTACTGCTTTTAAAACAAAACCATTTCTGTCTGCTGAAGTGTTATTACAAACATTTATACACGTAAACTATAGATATATAATTTATGCTTGTCGTAATTTGAATATGACTGATCTTTCACACTAATATTAATTTATTTCAAAACTTCTTAATGAAAAAATTGTGATGGAGTTTCTTTTTTATAAGAAACCAATACAATCTTAAATTTTTTCTACGATAAAAAAAAATTTAAGATTGAATTCTAAGTAAATGTGATATATCTTTAAAGGTATACTATTCTCATTTTGAGATTAAAATAACTGATACTAGAGGGCAATAAATAAATTCATTTGGGTATATTATAATACGCTGCGATTCTGCTTTAAAACAACAACAACAAAAAAGAAATAAATAAAAAAATATAATGTCCACATATAATATATGGATAGTATATCAGTTAGGTCATTACAAAAATATGTTAATTGAATGTAATATTAGTAGGAGACTCCATGTCTGTGCTCTCAAAACTCATATTCAAAAATTGCACAAATCATAAATTGTATCCAGTTTCCAGTAAAGTACAGCCATTTAATTGTTTTATATATTCTCTTTTATTCACTTAATAAATGATATTGCAATTCCACACCAATATATACATATATAATTGTGGAATTGCTGTTGAGATCTGAAGGTTAATGTTTTATTTAAAATAGCCCCAGATAACAATATTAATAATATGGGCAATTCTGCCATGCCAAAATAAGCAGGGAAGTGTTTTTTCATGTACTAAATCAAAACAATTGATTTAGGTTTGTTTTTTGTTTTTTTCCATGTGTCGAAGCATCAGCTGGGAAGCAAATCCGGGACAACTGCTTAGTAAGGCAGCTGTGTTGACTACTCGGCCATAAACATTTGACTGATTTAGGTTTGTTAAGAAAAGTTAAATAATAAAGTTGCAACTAAAAATAAATTATCATTTCCTGAAGTGAGGTAGGTGGGGGGAACTTATACTAGATTTGGTTATGCTTCTGAAACTGCTAAAGTTACTTTCTCAGTAGGAAATAAATATTTAGTGAAGATTGAAAAAAATTAAATTTGTGAAAGAGGGTTATGAACCAAAAAATGAATGTTCTAGTAGATATTAATATTCTATCAAAAAGGATAGAGTCTATATAAAGTTTTTAGTAAAAATATCCACTGAAAAACATAACATCAAGCCATTGTCTACTTGCAAGGAAGGTTTTTATACATTTAGAAATTATTATGAACACAGTTTAATGTAGACTTGACAAAATTGCTACAATCATTAACTTTGAACATTGGATCATTAAAAAAAAAAAAATTCTTTAATTTGCAGTGTGGCCACAGATAGGATAAAAAGTAATAGAAATATGGTTTAGTATCAAATATTGTAACAGGTTGCTGGAAAATAATAGAGAAAGATAAAATGCATATTAGAAAAAAATGATGCAGATTAAACAATATAAGTAATGGTAAATTTTAAATATATATAGGATTTATATATATATATTAGCAAAGATAAATGTCAATAAAATATAAATAAAATTTGAAAGAGTACATAAAAGTAGGAAAAAAAAAGAGACAAGGAAAAAATATAGAAAACTCTAAGAATAATTGACAGAAAATTTGAAAATAATAGAAAAGAAAAGGTAAACAGTTTGGAGGCTTATAAAATGTAAGAAAAAAGACATAAGTTCAGAGAAAAATATGTTGAAGATTTTTGAATAAAAATGGAATAAGAAGTCAATGCAATGCAGTAAAACAATAAATAAATGTATATGACATGGATAGAAGAATTTTATGGAAATAATACAACCTATAAAAAAACAAAAAACATGAAGAGTAGAAATAGTAAAAGAAATGGATATCAAAATTAAAAAAAAATAAATTCTGGCTTATACTAAAAGATGAAAAGATATTAGAGTAACTTTAATCTCTAAAGATTAAAAAATCTTATTAATTTTTGATATACTGACTTCAATAAACTTTTAATACATCAGAAACTAAACCATTTTTATTTAACATTCTAATTATCATTTTAAAAACCTTACAATTGGAGTAAAAAATATACTTTCTCACTTTTTATACAAGTTATTGGAAAGGATTTGATAATCTTTTTTTTTTTTTTTGTCTCAATGACTAAAATATAAAAGTTTTAATCCTAGACAAATTAATATACTTTTATTAAAGGAAAGCTTATAAGTGTCATCATATTAGTATACATACTGCAGGTAAACCATGAAAAGACTTAAACAAGATCTATCCTAAAATTTAAGTTAATCATGAAATATCATTTCATGATCAAAATGTTTGCTACTTGTATTCACTTGATAAAAGCATTTAAGCTTTGTATTAGAGGGATATTATACTTATTACACTTTACCAGTTGCTTATTTTAATTCTAAATGTTTATTTTTAATCGTTTCCATTAATTCATACAAATAGTCCAATGATACTATGTAAATTTAATCATTATAAATGCATAAAAGAAAAAACTTTTTTTTTTTTTTAAGCTGTTATTGAAAGTATTTTCAATATTATTTCTTTTTTTAAATATTTTAACTGAATTTGAATAATTAAATGTAAGTGCTATTAATACACTATTATGTCTTAAAAATAGGTTAAGGTTAATTTAATCTTTATATAGCACTTAACAGATCATAGTCTTTTCAACAGCCCTCCATAGAGAAACAGTAAAGGAAAATAGGAAGTCATTAATCTTTGGGTCTCACCTTACTGATATGATACCATAAGTCTTAATATATATATATGAGAATATGAAGAATAATAATTTTGGTTGTATTGATATAATATTTGTCTAATTTTTTATGTTGTAGATCTGACAAAGACTGCTAGTACAGTCGAAACTGTTATAATAAATAAAATTATTTGCTTAAAGTGTTAAAGGACTGTTGATGAGTTTATAGTGAAAAGCCTTAATATACTTTGCTGAAAGAAGCACATGAAATACTACATTAAAAAAAAATCTTACAGATAAAAATGTGAGCCATTAACAGACAGGATTAAACTAACTAGAATTGCCACAAACAGTTTGTAAACAATATTTTTTAATCAAATAAGAATGTTAGTGTCAAAAAATTACTATACATATACAAGTTAATTTTTAGTAAATAAGTTTGTTTACATCTTAGAAAAAAAAAAGTTCCATTTCTTATGAATAATAGTACTCTTCATTATAATAATAAAACAATAAAGTAAGGACAATATATTTTAACAATAACTACTATAAAATGTAGAAACATTTTCAATTATTTTCACAACCATTTTTGTTAATATAAATCAAAATAATTTATGCTATAAGCAAATAATCTTCTATATTTAAGATAAATAAAAAATAGCTATAATTAAATAATTTTAATATATCTTTAACTACTTTCAACTTTAAATTATATATATACACACACAAAGAAAATAACGTTACATTCTTAAATTATATCTTACCGATAAATTGGATGACGAAATTCACAGTAACTTCCAAAAACATGAAGTCCACCAAAAGCAATTCCCAAAGAATAAAACATTTGAGAAGCTGCTTCTTTCCATACCTAATTTTTTTAAAAAATGTAGATTTGTAACTGATCTGTGATTTTTAATTATAATATGCATAATAAGTTGTAATAAGAATACTATCTCTTACATGTACACATACATATACATAAAATATATTGTATTATAATGAATGGAAAACCAGATGCTATATTACTTTTTTTAATAGTTGATAAAAAACAACTGTAGAGAGATATCAGAACAAAACAGCAAAAGATAGCCAATTATTAGTTAGATTTAATGACCTTTTATTTCTTGTTTACTTTTTACTTTCTAGCTAAGAATAAGTAGACACCGATTTATGACTCAGTAAATGGATTATTAATTAAATTGTGTAAAAGGTTGCTTAAAAAAGATAAATATTTTGAAAATTTTTAGCTATTGAAGATTTCTTTATGTTTTAGTCAGATTCAAATACTTACATGTGTATTGGGGAGAAATTCCTGACTTAAAAGCACAGTGTTATTTTGTGTAATGCTCTCAAAAATCACAATTGAGATACAAAGAAAAAAAAAGAATTACTTTTTATTTGTTGCTGGCTAATTTAAATTTCATGCTTGCTGGTATTAGAGATTGTTTATGTTTACATAAGTACTTAGAAATGAGAGTGATTATATTTTTATTCATTGCATCACAATTTGGATATTTTAGGGTCGTGGATTAAAATATCACAGTTGCTTAAGTAATCAAAGAAATTGTTTGGATGAATGGGAGAAAAAATTGATAAATGAAGCAAAGAAAAGAAGAGGACTGATAAAGAAATTAACAGTGTTTTCATGTAAGAAATATGATGTAGCTAGAATTATATGGAAATGAGTGGCAGTAACAGGGTTAACATATGGAAATAATGTGTTATATGTTAGAAAAGGGGTATTAGATATCTTAGAAAAAATAAAGAGAGAAGGTAGGAAGACATACAGTAGATGCAGATATGTGGACAACAAAGGAGGCAATTCAAGGAGAACTAGGATGGTCAAGTTTTTATATGAGAGATGCAAAAATTAAAATGAAAATATTTGGTAAATTGCAGTTTATGAATAATAAGAGAATAGCCAAAATAGAATTTTAATTCGGTTATCAGTAAGGGGTAGGCAACAAGATGAGTGAGAAAGGTAGTATGGTATGCAGAAGATTTGGATAAAGAATTTATGTTGTATACTTATACAAAAAGTGGGATAATTGTGTTAGGAGAATTGTTGAGTGTTATAGTGGTAAGGAATGGGATAGATGAATAGATGCATTAATAAAAAATAGGGAGTTGTAAGATGGAGAACTAGTATGGAGAGTAAAAAAAGTTTAATATATAGAAATAAACAGAATATTAGATGTGAAGTAATTTATGATAATAGCAAGAAAAGTAATTTACTATTGAGGCTCAAACAGGATCTTTACAAACACAGGAATATACATATAAATGGAAAAATGTGGGTGATTTAGTCTGCAAATTGTGTAAGGAAGGCATAGAAAATATTAGGCATCTGTTAATTGAATGTAAATGCCTGAAAGCAGAAAGGGTAGAAATAATGAAGTTGTGGAAGAATAAATATAAATAAAGTGATTATACAGAAAGTGGGTTATTGGTTTTTATGCTGGGTATAGAAAAAGATAAGGGGAATCTAGATATAAGGGCTATAGAATAAATGAAGATAATGTTGTGGAAATGGGATGGAGCAGGATAGAGAAGAATATGAAAAAAACTTAGGGCAGGGAATGGAAAGGGAAGGTAAGGTGGCTAACAGGTTTTTCTTGGCATAGTAGCTGAGAGATTCTTGACTTCACACACATCATTAAGTTAAAGGTTTTCAGCAATTTGTATTTTATATTATTTAGTGCTGTTTAATTTATCTATTATATATTAAATTTAGAAGGTTTTCTATAATAAATATTAGTCTACCTTTAACAAAGATTAACAGCATTGAAAGCCTAGTTAAGCAATGTTAAATGTTATTACCCATAATAATTAGTAATTGTCCATAGATTCTGATATAATATAATTTTATATTTAACTATAGTGTACTTATTATTTTTATACATTTTTTTTTCCAGAAAAATATTTTGAAAATCAATCAAATGTTTCACTTCAAAAAATGTATTTTTTTTTATAAGTTATTAAACTATCAGATTTTATAATTACAAAGTAGCTTTTATAGAAAGATACTAAGATTAAATAAACTGCTGATTGCAAATTCTAGACTTTAAAAAAAAACAACTTATAACTTCTTGGTTCAAGATGTGTTAAAGAATGGTATCAATGTTGTAAAGACTTTATTTTATAAAAACTCGTATTCCAAATGTGTAACAAACAACAGAATTTGAAACTTTAATAAAGCATTCCAAAAATGATAAAAAAATATTAATACAAAATTAATTGTTTTTTTTTTTTAAAAAAAAATCAGTAAATGTTAATTATTAATAAAATTATACAGTTATTAACATACATAAAAAGAGAAAAATGTGATTATAAGAAGAGAGATAGCTATTTACCACATACCTCAATTTCTAGTAATTTTGGCCAGTCTGGTTCAAAAAAATATCTAATGCCTGTTCCAGAACCATCTAATGTTAATCCAAATATCAGTAAGATAAGTAAAATGACATATGGAAAAGTAGCCGTGAAGTAGACAACCTGAAAATAGAAATTGTGCAGAAACAAATTATATATATATATAAACAATCTTTAATCTATATTAATATAAATGTGAAAGTTTGTTTGTGATTTTATCATTCAACAAATATTGCATTAATCTAGATGAACCTTAAATGATTTTCCTTTTTTTTTTCATAGAATTTTATAGGCTGTAAAATTTTGCTTTACGGAAATGGTAAAAAAAGGAGGGATTGAAAAATATGAATGACATTTATATTGTAAACTAGCTGTAATGTGGCTTTGCTCATAATAGAATAAAAAAATGTAATGCAGTTGATAATTAAAATATATTTAAATAATATTTATATAAAATAGTAATACACAATTTATAGGAAGCAGGTAAAAATGGCAATAGTAATGCATTTTTATACACAATATTGCAGATAATTTTTACCTGCTGTTGATAACTTTTATATGTAAATATTATTTAAATATATTTTAATTATCAACTCCATTATCTTTAAAGTTGTGGTTATAGCTATTTTAATATAAAATCAAATGTATTGTAGTTTTTTCTCTAAAGTAAAAATTAAGTTTTTTTTAAAAATAAAATAAATTAAAAATTTTAAAAATATTTCTGAAATTTTAATTAAACAGAAATCCAATGAATAAATAAATATAAATGAAAAGAAGTAATTGATTTCAATATAATTTAATAATTTCTTGAACTGGCTTCAAAATATAAATGAAATGACAGTAAATAATACCATGTAATTAATTTTATCAAAATTATTTTAAGATTTAAATGTATGTGCGTCTGCACACACACACACACACACACACACACACACACACACACACACTAATATATGTTTGTAGCAATATATAAACAATATATGAATGAAACTCAATGCCAGTATTTTCAAAATAAATTAGTGTAAAATGAAAATAAAAATATTTTTTTAAAAATGAAATCCCATCATTAGTGCTTTTTTAACAAATCAAAGATGTGGGTAGTTATTTGCCAAATACTAATAAAACAGTAAAAGAAAATCATATCAAATAATTGGCATTCAAAAGAAGAAAACTATTAATAAAAGCACTTAAGCTTTCTTGAACAAAAACTACAACTTAAGCGATTATCACAGTGTTGTTCTAAATCAATCCCACAAGAACTAAATATTTTTAATTGTCAAACTTTTTCATCCTACCACAAGTTATAGAGTTTTCTAATCAACAAATACTTAATCAATTAATTATATACATCTAAATTATAAAAAAGCAGACTACTATAATCTGCCATAATTAAAATGAAGCCTTAAGAAACATTTCTCAACTTTTTAAAATACTTTGTTTATTTTAATAACTATATAGTCATTTTTTAAATTAATGACAAATTGTTATCAAAGATAAGCTTTAAATTAATTTTATAAGGACTGAAATAATTTCAAATTGCAAGAACTAAATGCAAATGCAGTTGTTAAAGTAAGTAAGATAAAATGATGAAAAAAGTCAAAATAAAAATAAAATAAAATAAATGGATGCTAAAATATTAATACATGTTCCTTGGCATAGAAATTATCTTTAGTCAACAAAATTGTATCAGCAAGGCAATTTGACACCATGATGGCATTTATCAAATAACTTTGTTAACTTATTTAATATAATGTGAGCAAAAGTATTCCATAACAGATTGTTTTTTCAATGTTTTGATATAGATGACCTAATAAAATAGATTTTAAAAGAATTCTTAAATTAGTCATCACTTTTTAAATCAGTACATACTCAAATTGCTAGAAGGTGTGGTGGCACACTATAAATCAAACAAAGAATAAATGTACAAAGAAGAGATCATTTGTTTGTATGATTTTATCATGCAAAATTATTGGTGATATTTTTCTTGTAATATAATTATGTATGATAGCAAAACGTCTATACATGGCTTGATGTACAATTAAAAATAATAGCTGCAAATTTTGTTTTAGATATATAGCAGAAATAGAATGTTTGCACTAAAATGTGAAACTATAATATGGTTATCAATAATAGTAGAAAAAATAGCAGAAGTAGATAGAATAGCTCACCATCTTCATAAGATTAAATACAAGTAGATGTTTCTAATGTCTAGCTCTCATAGCTCCTTCTAAAAGAAAATAGGAATCAGTATTTAGTTGTAGCTTTGACTTAACTAGCGGAGGACTTGTAAGATAGAAAATACACATTTCATTTAAATTTGAAGTTTATCCAGGTAAGAACTGAGAATAATAATGATAACTTGTGAGTAACTTAAGGATATAAAGCTCAAAGGTAACTATGCACAAATAAGATTCAGCAAGATTGCCATTTTGATTGTGAAAATTATAATTTGTAAGTAAAGTTTTATTTAAAAAAGAAAAATATGGACAGGGTATGAAAAACAAAACAAAAAAAAGAATAAATAATAATAGAAAAAAAACAGTGACTAAATGATAAACCTGCAAAGATGAAAGAGCATAATGTTGCTATGACAATTATATGAGTTTAGTTTAAAGATAACAAAATATGCCAACTATACTTAATGATAGTTTAAAGAGGTGTTTAATATTTTTCTTTCATAGATGAAGAGGAAAAATGACAATATCCTTTGCATTGTGTGAGGAATAAATTTTATAACATTGTATTTTATTGAAGAGGAAGTTAAAAAAAACAAAAACAAAAAAAATATTTAACAATTGTATGATTATTATAATCTATAAATTATTATCAATTGATGGGTTTAATTTAATTTCTATTTTTTAAAATGTACATTGCCCTTAAATTAAACAAACATCAAAAGCAATAACGCAACTTAATAATGTTAAATAGTAATTAAATTGTATATTAACAAGTAGAAACATACCTTTCCTGAGCTCTTGACTCCTTTTATCAAGCATGCACACACAATAATCCATGACAGAAGTAGACAAAGACATAAAGGCCACTGTATTTGACCAATGTTACTAATCCCAGGTGTGATATTTAAAACATATCGACTGAAACAATGAAAATAAAATATAATTAAATTAAATTACAAAAATGTATTTTTTATCTGTATGTACCAATAATGTTTAAACTATAGTGAAATATAAAATTATATTCTAGGTGAGTGTGTATTTAAATAAATATATATTTCATAAAAAATAAAGTCTTCTCATAAATAGACCACTGAGAAATTTATTTTTAAACAATAAATTCTATTTTTCCAATAAAATAATTTATAAAGAGTATATAAAAAAAGCTCATAAGAAGATATTATATTTGAATCCAAATACTTAGAAAAAATTAAAATGTTATAAATTACGAAACTGCTATGGCTAAGGAAATCATGGAACTCAGTTGGAAATGATCAAACATGCATTGCTAAATATTCTAGAATATATCTGCTATTTCTTGCTGCAGTATGTACCATATGCTTAAAAAATGTCACTCTAATTTACATAATTAATCTATTTCCATCCACTTAAATGTTTCCAGATGATCATTACAAGTTAAAAGTGTGTTTATTTTATATGTATATCAAGTTGCTAAATATTATTAACTTTTATTTAGATTAAAACTAACTTATTGTAGACTGCATAAACAACTTCTGTCTAAATAAAATGCATGAGTGCTATCATGCTATTATTTTATTTTCATTAATAGCTACTGAATTATGAAATTGATTATATTTAGAGTTTAGTAAAGTTGGTGAGAAATCTGGATTCATTAAGCTTGTTACTAATGCCTCATTCAATTTTCAGTACTGAAATGAATAAAGAAAAGTGACTTTTTTCAATTTATTCAGTTACGATACTATATTTCAAAAGGAACATATGCAATACTATCTTTACTGATTTAAATTTAATAACACACATATATCATTAATTCAAATATTTTCATAGATAAAAATGATGATGATTAATTATTTGATGAACATCTCTTTGTTGTTTTAAAACTATTTTGATTAACCCTTATCAAATGCCTGAAACATTATGACATTTTATTTCTTTGCTATGCCATCTGGACACAACTAAAAGCCTTTTCACTATAGTTAATATTGGCAATTAAATAAAGTGATTCTTTATGATTTGGTACACCAATTAATTATTTTTACCCAACACACATACATATATATTGTAAAAATGATTATCATCTGTAAAACCTTAATATAATATTTTCCATTTACAAACAATAATTATCAATTATAAAGGTAAACCAAAATCACTGTATTCATTTTTCTTTTGAATGAGAATTCATTCTTTTACTTATTAATGTTTAATCTAAGGTCTTTATAAGATCTTAGACATCAGATAGAAAAGGATTCATTTTTTTGCTTATATGTGGATGACTTTTAATATTAGGTGGTATTGTGAGTTTATTGGTTGAATATTAAAAAGGTACGTTATTGTGTAATTTGTTTACACAGTTATCAGTTTAATATGATCATATTTGCTATATATATATATAAAAGATAATGTAATATAAATTCTACGAGTTAGAATACAGTAAAAATAGTTTACAATTCTTATTTTACATTTAATTCTGAAACATACACACGTATATAAAAAATTGTATTTAGCAATATATAATAATAAAAAAATTAACTTACTTCCAATACTGATCCGTAGAAGTTTGGACTGCTGTACTATTAAATTCATTACTCCGATTCTGAAAATTATAACGGTATTATAATAAGTTCAAATTAAATTACTCAGTTAAATAGCAATAAGAAAACTTAAACTAAATTACAACTTTTAAAAGGAACTAATTTGATAAAGGGGTAAAATATTTCTAAATTTATTGCCTGATAATTTACTTAGACGCATAAAAATTATTTTCAATTCATTTGTATTTATTTCCACGTGATTTTTTTTTTGCTAGAAAAAGTTTGAGGTCGGTAATGATTCATCTTTTTATATCCGATATTTTGATAACAGACAAAACATTCTATTTCTAATTTATTAAAGCAACATCCTTTAATAAATAAAAGTAATAATATTCAAATATCACACTCATAAAACTGTAACTAGCAATAATTACTTAATTACAAAATCATTTGAGAACATATTAAGATTTGCATACACACACGCACAAAGTAAGTTATATTTTGAATAAATAGACATGATCACAAGTGCCCTGCATAGATTGATATAATCGTTAAATAGTACCTCAATCTCAAGTTTCATCGTTTATGGCCCAGGTATCTTACATTCAGTACTAATTTTTTAGATTTATTATGATCCTTTGAAAAATAAATTTATTATTATTATTATCATCATCATTATCACAATTACAGCATTAGAAAAATAGGAAACGCAATTATCACTACAATGCAATAATCTACTGATATATTTTGATTTTATAATAATGATGTCAAAGAATAATATTTATATATACAAATACAAGTCAGTGTTGCAAATTAAACTTATACCCAGACTCATTATATTTTTTATAGCAACAATTAATTAACACTGACATCAATTGCAATCTGATTAAAGCCTTATTAGCTGTACAAAATCTTTATGCCAGATACTTTTGGATGAAAAGATCATAATGTGGACTGCAAATATATGAAAATACAATTAAGCGGACTTTGAGTTGGCTCACTGGTTTATCTCACTAATAATTTTTTTTAGAAACAGAAAAAGTAGTATTCAGTTAAAAAAAGATACACTTCATTATTTACCACCACATGTCACATGATCACCGTTTCTTATACTTACACAAGATGTTGACACAGAAGCCAAACCCTCCAAACAGTAGCACCACCAGTGTAGGCCAGAATGTCAATGAATGCATGAAGATTTGTACATTCCTATCTAATGCTTAATCATCCAATGTTCCCAGATTAGTTTCTAGCTTGTGGCTTTTTCACATCCAAGACTCCTCACTGATGAAAGCCACAAGCTAGAAACTAGTCTGGGGATATTGGATGAGTAAGGACTAGATAGGGATTTTATGCTCAAACCTTGCATTCATTGATTATTCTGGCTTACACTGATGGTGCCATTGTATGGAGAGTTTAGCTTCTATGTTAATTATTTACAATGGTTATAATATTATTAATATTATTTTTTAATATCATCACTATGTTCACTTGAGTTATGGTGCCTCGAGAATTTCTGATCACCTTTTTTAAAACTTACATAACAATACAATGAAAGTCAAGCCTATCAAAACATTAATGCTTCATCCCTATCCTAAACCTCATATAAATGACCAGCTGGTACAATCTTTTCAACAGGAATTATGTTAATAATCAGCTTTTTAATCATATCTGTATTATTTTGTTTAAAAAAAGAGATATTTATCATAGATTTTTAACTCCAAAACGTTTCTTACAAAAATAATATTAGTACAAATAAAAGTAAAATTCTTAACAACTATAGTCATGAAATTCAGCATTGATACAAATTTAATTAAACATTAAAGGAAACTATAATCACAATGTTGTAGGAGTTTCACTCTACTTCATCATCGAATAGTATTATATTAAAACCACACAGTTGGTACTATGACACTCATCTCAGCAGTATAGGATTAGCTTTATCTTTTCCTTGTAACTAATAACAATTCTTTATCCATTTATTGACAAATACTAAATTTGGTTTGAATCACTATAATGGCACAGATATCAAAATTTTAATTGAATATTTTGCTTTTCCTATGATTGTAGATATATTTAACCTTTTACTGAAGAGCAGGCCCATCTATGTATTTAATGGCACCAAAGTTAATGTTCTCATAGCAAATTTTTTTATCTTAGCATTTTTGTTTCACATAATTTTAATACTTATTGTTGTTATGATATCTATATCAAAATTTTTCATAACTATCATTTTTCTTTTTGACAAAACAATTCCTTAATAAATCTATAATTTACACAGAGGCTAAACTCTCCATACAGTAGCACGAGTGCAAGTCAGAGTAATCAATGGATGCAAGAAGGTTTGTGCATAAAATCCCTATCTAGTGCCTACTCATCCAATATCCCCAGACTAGTTTCTAGTTTGTGGCTCTCATCAGTAATCATGTGAAATCTATAATTTATTGGTATTCGTTGATAAATGTGGTACACTTGTCTACTTCATTTAGTTAAAAACTATTTAAATAAAAGAAATATCTTTATCAATCACAGGAAAGTACAGACTGGCTCATAAATTCAGCAAATCATGCAGCATCTAAACAAAAAATGTCAAATTCATGTGTTTATACTCAAAACATCTAAGTTAAAAAGAAGTTGCAGTTAAATTTATTAAGTCATATGTAGTCTATGAGCCAATAACATGAAAATTATGTTGTCATACTTCTTATTAACATTAAGAAAGAAGGATAGTAAATATTGCAAAGATTAGTTAAAAAAGAAACAGGTTGTACTACAATGAATTCTATCTTTGTTAGCATTTCAAAATTCCCTAAACATCTTTTTTCTGACTAACTATCAAACAAAGAATGTCAAAAGTACAACAGTCTTAAAATTAACAAATATAATGATACTAATGTAAAATGCTCTAGATAAAAATGGATGGATTAAGAAACAATATCTTATTCATCTTTCTATTTAAATAGAAGATGATTTTTTTTATGAAAATGACTTAGTAAATTGACAAAACACATATTAATATTTTCAATATAATCAATGTTGGCATACTCATTTAAAAGAATAATGAATTTTCAATTGATTTTATGATGATGGATTTATGGGCAGAACCCTGTCAATTTGATGAAAATATCTATTTCTCCATATAATTCACACTCTCAAATATTTGAAAAAAGTAATGCTTTTCATAGCATGTAACAATCGAAATTAAACATTCAGAGGAAAACAGATTCTTATTATAAGTTTTTAATTTATTTGTCTTTTTTTTAAATAGAAAATATTGTTTTTATACTATATCAATAAAATGTCCACATTTTATTCAACCCAAACTAATAGATTACAATTTTAAATTATCTATAGTTTTGAACCCAAACCAATTTTATTGCATATGCAAATAAATTTGTACTATGTTACAAAGTAGTATGATATATTATGCAAAACGTTCCTAAAATAATAAATTTATATTACAGAAAATTGTGATTCTTTGTAGAAGTAATGTAATGTGTGTGTATATATATATATGATGTTTTAGCTACATCACACTTATTAATATTCAAGGAATAGAGATCACTCAATTATTTATTACAAAGACAACAAACTGTTCATTTCAATTTATAAAATTAATTTTAATCATCTGATTAAAAATCTGTCATGCTTTTGATTGAGATTTTGTTATTTGTTCAATGAAAACCAAAAATTGATAAATGGCAGAGTAAGTATGATTAATAATAAAATAAAGTTTATGGTAGCATTTTGATGATATTGTAAACATAGATCAAACAACTTTTTAGTTGATGAAAATGTTAATGGCTAATCTCATTACCATCCATATTACCAGAAAATGTAAAATATACATTTATGTTTGATATATCAGTTTTATAGAGATGGAAAATCTAAGTGACATTATTCAGGCAAAACTTACAAACAAATCCAATCACCCATACATGCACAAACCCTTATATAAATTAAATACTGGCTACTGCTATACTAGTAATTATAAATACAACAGAAAATCATATAATGTTACATACAATACCATAAAAAAACAACTCTTATTAAAATTCTTCTACAACCATGGTTTCATCTTTTAACAAATAGACCTTTTGAAGTGAAATTCAACAAGATACATATGACATATATGTATGAAATAAAATATTCAGTTCTTTCCATCATTCATTTCAAAAATCAACTTTGTTTAACATTAATCTCATGAAGACATCCTTTGACATTAAAGGAAATTGGTTTTTGAAGTGAATGATGAGAATGCTATTTTGTTTTGTGTATATATCATGTAACTTGTTGAATTTCACTTGAAAGGGTCTATCTCAGACCATCAATCTCATGAAAATATCCTTTGATGTTAAAGGAAGTTGAATTTTGAAGTGGACAATGGGAAGACTATTTTGTTTTGTATATATATGTTGAATGTATCTTGTTTAATTCTATTTGGAAAAGACTATTTGTTAATATTATGAAACCATGGTTATGGAAAATTTTTATTAAAATTTTGTTGTTTTTTTTTGGCTAGATTGTAACGTTATATAGTTTTTTTTAATTTTATATACATACATATGTGTGTATATCATATTTAAAAACATTTTTTGATAACCACAATTTAGCAACTAAAATCAGCAATAAATATAATATGAGTTATACAGTAAAATTACCATTACTTATTAAGAACATTAGAAAATCAATAAAATTCAAAGATTTTATAAATAGAATGTATATTCAACTAAATATTCTGGACATTCACACAGACAAGGTACTCTTTATAATGTAAACTTAGCTTTCATTAATGCTTTTGATATGTAAAATATCATAATTATAGCATTTTACTTTTTTAGAGATTTGAACTTTTGAGTATATTTGATAAATAGAATATAATTATTAAAACATATTCAGATATATATATATAATAAATCCAAGTTATATGTCAAAACATGCTTAAATAAACATATAACAAAATTGATTAATCAAACTAAACACAAGCATGTAAATTAAGAAAAGTAATCACCCTATCAATGCATAAAGAAAATCAATAATCATTTCATTATTTTACAGTATTTTATTGGAGAACAAACTATTATATAATGGTGAAGTGGATGTTGTTTTTCTCTATGCACTGACATAAATGATTATTTCTTTATTTACTTAAGAACCAACTTTATTAAATAAAGCTTACCTTGCCAATATGATCAATACATGTTGTCATATTAGCCCATTCAGGATTACATTTTTTCCATGGTACTTCACTTTGAAAAGAGGCAAATATATAAAACAAAGTGTAAGCCATAATCACATTGTAATATATTGCAACTATAAGAGATAATGCAATCATTCCATATCCAATACCTAAAAAAACACAACTTTTATTAAAAAAACATTCTGAAGTCCTCATATGAAAATATCAAATATATGCCTTACACGGAAAATGTATAAAGTCTGTGTGCAATTTTTAATTGAATAACTGAAAGTTCACAGGATAAAAAGAACTGCGTTTGAAAGTCTAATTTTTTTTTATACTATATAATAGAGCCATCATTTAAGTATTAAAGCAATGGTTAACAATTTTGATTTATTTTTTGAGATTTTGTTTTTACAATCGTTTTCAGATTAACTGTCAGTTACATTTTAATCGAGTTTTTGTAGGTCTTTTAAGCAAACTCTTAACTACCCCCCCCTCCATTGTTAGCGATTTTAATTCTAAAAATATTAATACATATTTAATTTCATTTTATTATCAGCATAAATTCGCTTATAAGATCGGAAATGAAATTTAAATTATTTTCACTTATTGTTAGAATATTTATTACTATACTTGCAAAGACATTAACGTTTAATTCTGCACAGAGACGTTATAAACATTTGATTTATTTAAAAAACAAAAAGACAATATATTTATTTGTAATATTGAACTCAATAAATTTTAGTCTAGTAGAAATAACGATAGCAAATCATAATCAAATATTTCTGATATATTTGATTTAGTAAGTTGAGTTTCTAATGCCATTAAATAGTTATCAATATTTTATCTTAAATTCTAGATAGAGATTCACAATTGTTAAAACAGCAACAATTTATATCAAAATTAAAATTCATATAGTATATTATATTTGGTTACAAATAAAATTAATATCTTATATTACATTAACCACATTAAATTATTGAGAATGAAGAATTTATTTTATTCACCAAAAAGGCATATACTAAACTTTTAAATAATCATATACACCCGCACATAAAAGAAACGTTGTATATTTAAAATTATAATATAGACAAAGAGGTCGCATGACTTTCAAATAAGAAAATAAAAGATGAATAAAACAGTTTAAATTAATTGAGATTTTATTATTATTATTATTTTACTTTCTCATTAGGATTGGATTAATTAATCCATAGCTTTCAAAGTCTGTCATTTGCCATTATGCAGAAAAAATAGATTAAAATGTATAACAATTAGTTGAATCTCTCTTCTACTGATATATCATTGTTTGTAATAAGGTTAGTAAATATGTAGGAATTTATTAGAATGAACATTCCAATCTGTACTTCACTAAACAAAAACAAAGATTTCAGTATATAAATATAGTAATTAAAATAATATACAAAGAAATGGGAAGAGGATTATTACTAACAAATAGGAAACTTAGTGAAAAATTTAACTGTTACTTAAATATATAAAATCAAAACATTAGAATTTTCATGCAGATTTTATTACAAATAAATAAACTTTTTTTTTTTAAATTTGAATTTTTCGGTTAAGTGTAATTTTAAAAATTTACCTAATTTTATTACTTACCTTTTGCAATAGGTAGACATCTCCAGATATGCAAAGGCCCTCTGCCAGCGTATTGACTAATTGCTAATTCCATAAAATACATTGGTTTTCCAGCCAATAAAAGCATAATAATATAAGGAATAAGAAAAGCACCTAGAAAAATGTATAAAAGCATTTTTAAAAACAATTTAATATACTATAAATATAATTTAACAACAATATTTTTTAATAATCTAATTTTCAAAGTCAATTACTTGATTTTATGCTAGTAAAAAACTCTGCTTAATTGATAGTTTCTATAATTATACATTTAGCAAAACATTTTCAGAGTATTTAAAGCAAAAAGTAATAATAACAAAAACTATATCAATAAATATTAGAATGGTTTTAAAAGATATATTAATAAAAAAATTAAATGGAATAATAGAAAGAAAAACCTATTTTAACACTACTATTAATAATTACAAATTACTTTATTTTGGAGATTGGATAGGATCTTCAATTTTTTTTCACCCTCATATGACTAAAGTGTAGTATTATTTTGCCAGTTTTACATTCATTTTAAGAGCAGAAGTCTAAAGCCAAACTTAACTTCAAAGAGTCTAATCTGCCCCTACTAGGATCTGATTAATAAAAAGCAATTGCAAAGATAATTGTATACTCAATGCTTTTGTTCTCAACAATCAGAAAAATAATTAAATTGCTTTGTTTTTGTAATTTATTTAAATATTCGTGATTATTTTTACACAATATTTGTATAACAATTACTTAAAAACAAGGATATACATTATTATAAATTGATTTGATTTGAAAATGATTTATTTTTAAAAATATAAGTTAACAAATTGTAATAGTAAACAGAAAACTATAGCGGTAATATTATTAACACCTTTCTGATATAGATGTTTGTAATGTTTTAAAAATTATAGTTGCAATTATAAATTTAAAAAAAATGATATATTTGTGATGGCTTCACATTTGCTAATGTTTTTTTTTTTAATTTATTCTTTTATACCATTCAATCAAAAAAAAGTTCTTTGTTCGCATTATCTTTATTATTCTTTTTATATTTGCAAAGTTCAAACATGATTTTTTAGGATATTTTAAATTTGTAATCTTATATTTCTAACAAACTAATATTAAATTTTAATACAGGATAATGGAAATATTTTCATCAGTTGACGATTAAAAAGTAAGCTTTGTAAAGCAAATATTAATAAAATGGAAAAATTAAAACAGGCAAAACTCTCCATGCAGTAGTGCCATTCAGTGCCAACCAGAGTAACCAATGGATGTCAGAAGGCTTGTGCATAAAATCCCTAACTAGTGCCTACTCATCTAATATCCCCAGACTAGTTTCTGGCTTGTGGTCTTTTTTAGTGAGGAAACTAGTCTGGGGATATTGGATGAGTAAGCACTAGATGGGGATTTTATGCACAAGCATTCTGGCATCCATTGGTTACTCTGGTTGGCACTGAGTGGCACTACTGCATGAAGAGTTTTGCCTGTTTTAATAACAGTTATGTGCTAGCATAAGAAATAGTGATCATGTGATGAAATGAAAAAATGTATTAATTCACAACAGAAATAAATTGCACTGTAGAATGTTTAAGAAATATGAAAAAAAAAAGGAGATGGTTGAATATTAAGAACCAGAAAAAAAAAATTATATATAGATTATGTGGATATAAAAAGTTTTTAAAAATTAATAATAAACATTATAATAAAAATATTCAGAATAAAATAAATTTACTACAAAATAAATCCAATTTCTAAAAAAATATCAAAATTTATTCCATTAATAGGTAAGAATATGAATAAAGTAAAAATTGTTAGTGTGAAGTTAATATATATTATATAAAAAAACATATAGGGAAAGATTCATGATGATATTAATAAACAAAAAATGAATATAACAAAATAGAATGGAGGGGGGGGGGATAAAGCACATTGTAAATAAAATTAAAAAACTAATAATAATTGAAGATAAAATCATAAAGTTTGAAAACATAATAAAACAAATCTAGAGAAAAATGAATAAATATTCTAGATATACAATTATAACAAAATTTGAAACATTAAATTATTTTAAAAAAAATCTGTTTGATGTATCTGAATTGATTTATTTATTATAATTAGCAAAATAACAACAGAAAACGTTAACATTTAAACAGTTAATGAGAATGCAAATATATTGATAAAAAATAAATCTGTCTTTTATCATTTAATATTTAAATTAATTTTAAATTATAAAATATATACACACATTGTAAATTTTTATAACTTCACCATATTATTACAATTCTCCACCATGAATGAATTTCACAGACATTTTGTCATGTTGACACATTTCATCATATCACTTGTGGAAGGTTAAATAATGATTGAACTATCAATAGTAGTTTCAAGATTTTTTTAGAATAGAATCTTTCTTTTCATCTATATTAATAAAGAGATTCAAAGTAATTTTTTTTCTTTTTACCTTTTTTTATGTGTCAAAGCGTTGGCCGGGAAGCGAACCCCGGGACAACTGCTTGTAAGGCAGCTATGCAAACCACTCGGCCACCAACGCTTGACAAAATTTTAATTGTTAACTTCTAACTTATTACTATCAAACTTTATATTCTTTTTTTTTTTTTGAAAAGCCATTAAACATTATTTCATTTTTTAAAATTTTTATACTGTTTCTTGCCTTTGATTGATCGCCTTTGCAATGTTTGCTTTTAAAAATTATTTATGAAAACAGAAACATCATCGCAAAAGCTAACTGAATTGTGACATCTTTTATCTCTACTCTTGTAGCTTCCATTTTTAATTCACCAAATATTTATAAATCACTATTCAGAATGTTTCAGAAAAAGTAGGTAATTAAGTAAGAACATCTTTTTTGTTTTTAATATTTACAATATAATGAATCAATTCAGCAATCCATCTATCTATATATTCATCCGGTAATTTGCCCAATTATATATATATATATAAAATCTTACCTCCTCCATTTTGGTAAGCTTTGTATGGAAACCTCCAAATATTTCCTACTCCAACTGATAATCCTACACATGAAAGAAGAAATTCCCATTTAGATCCCCATTTCTCTCGTGGTGGAATGTCATCTTCACTAGAGAACTTTTCTTTTGAATCCGCCAATACGGAATTATTTTTCTACATTTACAAATTGTATTAAAATTTATTTGATACATAAGTACTGTTTATTTAAGTACAATTTTATTCAAATCATTTTAATATACTTACATCATAACTTGGTAGTGTATCTAAACTGCTAATGGTTGTTGTACTGGCATTCTGATATTCTTTATCATTAGGAGTGATCTGTAGATGAAAAAAATTAAGACATAAATTTCTTTGATTTTATTAAAACAAAATATATATATATATATAAAAGAAACAAATCTTACTTTAGATACCAAATCTTTCTCATCATTAGTAGTAGTTGTAGTATCATTAACTGAATATGAATCAGCAAAATTCATGAGAACCATTTTGAGTTTCTACATTTTAAGAATAAAAGATAAAAAATTTTGAGAGTTAATAGTAAACGAACAATTTAAAATGAAAAAAAAAGGTTAACAAATGTTAGATTAAATTATAACTAAATTATTATGATAATTATAGTTTAAGATTGTTATAATCATAAATAATAATGTATAAATCAATTATGCAAAAAAAACAAAACAATTGAAATTAAATGCATAAAAATATGCATGTTAATACAAAGACATCAGTGTTTGTGGTAAATCAAAATTGGGGAAAATATTAAAACTAATGAAAGGCTGATAAGTCTGTAATTTTTAATATCTTCTTTATCACCTTTTTAAAATATTAATATTAATACTGCATTCTTCCAATCATTTGGTACATCTTTATCATTTAGATATTTGGTATATAACTTTTCCAAAATTTTTTCTATTTCTTCATCTGCTTCTTTTAATATATCAATTATAATTCCATCATTACCTGGAGCTTTTCCTTTCTTCATAGCTTTAATTGGATGTCTCATTTCTTCATTTAAAATTCTGGGCAATTCAGAAGATATAATAGATGTAGGAGGTACTTGTTTTTTATTATTATATAATTCTTGATAAAAATCTGCTACCAATTTCATGATGACACCTCTCTTTTTAGAAATAGTTCCATCTTTTTTTCTTATTGCAGATATAAATTTTCTACCAATACCAAAATGTTGTCTTACACTCCTGAGACTTTTATTCTCTTCTACAGTCTTGTTTGCTAGTTCACAATTACATTTTCTTATACCATTATCAATTTTTTTTCATACGATTTTACAAAATTCAAGATATTCAATCCTATTCAATCTTTGTTGCTGTTTTTAAAAGTATATCAGTTATTTTCTTATTAACTTCATTCAAATCTGAGTCATAATCAAAATCTACTAATACCTGAAACTGATTTGCTAGTTCTAATTTAAATTCAATAGAATGTTTCTGAAGATGAGGAATATCAACTGTAAATATTGTTTTTCTTAGTAATTTTTGTCTCTCTAGTTTCACATTAACATGTATCTTATATTTTACTAATCGATGATCACTTCCTGTGATGAATTTATTAAGAACATTACAATCTTGAAATATGTGTTTTCTGTTACTAAAAATATAATCCAATTTTGCTGTACCTTTATTTGGATGTTTCCATGTTCATTTTTTAAAACATTTTCTCAAAAAAAAGAAAAGAATTCATAATATAAAGTTTTTCTTTTTCTGCAAAGTCCACAAGTTGATGTCCTCTCTCATTTCTATTACTATAACAAAATTTACCTATAACAATTTCATCTTTTATTTGTTTACCAATTTTAGCATTAAAATCTTCCATAACAATTTTAAAATGTTGTTTAGCCTAATCAAAAGCATTTTGTACATCCCTATAAAAATCTACTACTTCATCACTATGAGAAATTGTTGGGCATAAACCTGAATTATCTGTATTTGGTATTTGCTATTAAGTTGAATAACTAATCTTGCCACTGTGTCTGATACACCATCAATCTCCACAATGTTATTCTTCCACTTTTTATTTATAATGAATCCTACTCCACTTCCAATATTTGTGCCTTTGTAATAGAGTACATGCCCACTTTTTAAATCAATTATCTTTTCATCTTTTTTTTAAATTTCACAAAGTTCTATAATGTTCCATTTAATATAAGCAGTTTTTTTTTCCAATTCTTGAAATTTTCCTTCACTTGAAAGTGATCTGCAGTTGTATGTATCTAAATAAAAAGTCATCATCAAATGGCAGCCTGGGTTTACAATCAGGATATTCTTAGCATCATCCATCTTTATCCACCAATCACTACCTTGTCTGATGACTTTACAGCCTTTTGAAAATAAGGCCATGATTTATTTTTGTCTATCATGATTGTATATATCTATTAGAAAAAAAATTTCATTCACACACACATTCATTCTGCATTATCAGGCGATTGAGAAGAAAGACTATGGGTGTTTTTTGATCTTAAACTCAGAGGTAAAAAGCCAATAAACTCACTACATTGGCTAATGCATGTTGGTAAACAGCCCATCCATGTTCGTATACTATATAAATAATCACATAGTAATAACAGCTGTAATGACAAGAACATATGGAGTGAACATTAGGAATTTGCCCTGCTCAAAATTATATATTATATAATAAATATGTACCAGGTGATTGGAAGAATGTGGTGTGATACTGATATTTAAAAAAAAGTCCAGACCCCTCAATCTTTTATCATTTGTTTGAGTATTTTTATAAAGATAGTCAAAACATGGCTGCAGCAGTCTTTGGACCTGATCCAATCAAAAAAATAAGCTGAATTTAAAAGTGGTTTAGGGATAATGGTTAAATACTAAGAGAAAAAAGGCATCAGATTCTATAAGCATTTATAAAGTGATTAAAGATTCATTAGCCTGAGTTTAGCATTTAACAAAAAATAATTTATAATCATCATATATTGGAAAAATAAAAAAATTCAAAATAAGTACATCTTGGTCAGTAAAGAAATATATGAAACAGTAAATAAAAATAATACATAAATAAAAAATACAGATCATTATAAAAACATTTTTATATGGGTAAATGCTGCAGGAAAATAAAGAAAAAACACTTTTTAAAAACCTTACTGTTTATGGTATCTTGAAAAATTAGAATATCCAATCATGCTCTTATTTCCACACACTTAAGATTTGAACATACATAAACATTTGGGTCAGAAGAATGGGTGGATTCATTCCATTTTTTTTAAAATACTATATCTCATGTCTGGAAAAATTGAGTATTCATTTATAATTTATCTTTAAAGTGCATGTGCATTGGTTTAATAACTAATATTACTATTACATAAAAACATAGTGCTATATAAAATAATATTTCATAATATTCAACTATGTATTTTGTTCACTATAGTCAAAAGTGAATTCAAGCATTTTATTAAACAGGATTCTTGTAGTCATAGATAAATGGCTACTAGAAACTCGATGTAGTTTTAAAGAATCGGAACCACTATAGATATGAATGCTGTTACTAAGCAAATACAAAAAGTGTGAAAACAAATAAGGCTATTTATATATTGCTTTTATTGATTTGACATACATGGTTTGAAATTAGTTGATTGTCCTCAAATTTTTTTTGTATTGTTACATAATGGAATGAGAGGAATTATTATTACTAGGAATATTTAAGGCATTTGAATTGAAAATTTTATTTAAATTTGTTTTAAATTTTTATGACAACGGTCTTTGAAATGATTATAGATTTGGGAATTTTTAATAAGAATCATTTAAAACTTTAGTGTTAGTTGTGTTATTTTCTTCAATTCAGTTGATGATTTGTAGATTCTACTTCATGTTTTGAAATGCAACATATAAAAACTTTGATTTAGTAATTAATGTTCAAAAATATTTATTCAGTCAGTAATGAGAGAAAAACATTCAAAAAGTTTTAGCTTAAATAGTTGCCAAATTGAAAACAAAGAGACATTTTAAATATTTTGATTTTATTTTACATAGAAAAGTATATTTACATGTTTAAATGCATTGCAGATTCCAATGTGATGATTCTGCTTTTAACAACTTAAAATATAAGGTATTGCAGTGTTTCAATTATTGCAAATAGACTAGTTGTAAAACCATCAAAACATCACACAGATCACCACTTCATATGCTTCCACAGGCTGCTAATAACAATAGCAAACTCTCCATACAGTAGTGCCACCAAGTGCAAGCTTTAGTGATCAATGGATGCAAGAAGGTTTATGCATAAAGTATCTATCTAGTGACTACTCCAATATCTCCAGACTAGTTTCTAGCTTGTAGCTTTCATCAATGTGGAGGCTTGAGTTTGAGAGCACTGAACTCAGATCATAGGATGTAATTCAAACTCTAGCAGCCATTTAGTTAACTATAGAGTTAGATAAAAGATGTTTGATGGAAAGTTGCATTAGATTTTAAGACCTGGTGCAGTGCTCTCAAATACAAGGTTCCTTACTGATGAAGGCCACAAGCTAGAAACCTGTCTGAGGTTATAGGAGTAGGTACTAGATATGGATTTTATGCATAAATCTTCCATCCATTGATTATTAAAGTTTTCACTTGGTGACACTATTGTATAGAGAGTTTGCTATTGTTAAACTAGTTGTGTATAGAATTATTTTATCTAAATTACTGGATGAAAGTTAAACTTATACTACATAGCATACATACATTAGGAAAATGCTAAACAATTGTAAAAATATTGCAAGATCAGTAAAGTTGTTTTTAATCTTTCAGGATATGAAGTATAGACAACAGTTGTAAAAACACATTTTCTTTGTTTGATTGACCAATACAAAACTTCCTAAGAAGGAATTTTATAATATTGAATTTTAAAGTAACACTCTAACCAATTGAACAATTGACAAGTGTTTATGTATTTCAGAAAGAACAGTTTGTTGTTATTAAAGTTAAAAGCAGCATTACAAAATATCGAATAATTAAAATAATGGAAGAGCTGTCACTATGCGAATATAATTCTGGTTTGTATAGTCATAACAAAACTCATCTCTAATGCATTCTTATTATTTTTCTTTCTGCATTTTTTTTTCATGTAGTTGGAATGACATTTTCATTGGAGTGATCATACCCGTTTCGAAAGATTGCTGCCCCCCCCCCCCTTTAAAGAAGTAATAACCTGTATTTAGTTTGTAAATGGTTTTTTAAACTGCTTTTTTATTTCAAAGTATTGTTGTGAATCATTTTATAAGACTAATCAAAACTTTTTCCACTTGAATAAACCTATTTCATATTTGCTTACTAAATAAATTCAGGTTATGTTTTTTTAAAAAAAGGCAAAAATGAAAAATTAGATTACTTTATATTTACTCAAGTTTTATATGCAAGTAAAATATTATCGTTGGAATTTATCTGTAAAAGTATTACAACATATTCTGTACATGAGCTTAGTGTAATTTGATAAGCAATCGCCCGCGTGGGTAACTGTGCATAACATATTATATATATAATCAGTTTATTAGGTCTCAGTTTTAAGTTTTAAAGTTTTCGTTTAACAAATAAATTTAAATAATATAATAGATGCTTATATATATATTTAAGTGTCATAGCATCGGCCGGGACGCGAACCCGCAACCCGGGCAACTGCCTGCAAGTGCAAGGCAGTCGCGCTGACCTCTCGACCACCAATGCAAGAAAGAGTTGGCTAGTGAGGAACATATTCTAAGTTGATTTATATTATTTTTAAAAGAAAGAGAGAATATTAAGGTTTTTTCCCCTCATGTGTCATAGCATCAGCCGGGAAGCGAACCCGCTAATCCGGGACAACTGCTTGTAAAGCTGATGTCGCTGACCTCTCGACCACCAATGCTTGACTATATATTAAAGTTTTATATTATTTCTAACAAATGTGAATAACATTCAGTACTTAATTATTAAAGTAAAATTAGTTCATTTTTAGCAGTTCGGTTTGAATACCGACAATCAATGAAAGCACTTGAACAAACCACCCCTCAATCATATGTACTTGATGGAATATTATCCCTATTAATTTTCTATATGAATATTTGTATAGATTAGACATTAAAAACATATCCTGATAATTTTTTTTTCTAAAACATTTAGAGAAATTAAATTTGTTTATTTAATAGAAAAATTCATTTTTCCAATCACACACACATATACGCTATCTAAAATGTATATATTTAAAATGCTCTAAACAATATAGCAATCGGGCATTTCATATATATATATATGCGTGTTTGTTTATGTGTATACATAAAAATAGATAAAACAGATTTAAATATCTCATTGCAGGGCAAAAATATGCTCTTCTGTATTCTTAGAAAGAAGAATATAAAAACAGACTTTATACACCAGGCTACTCAACAACAACTTAATATATTCCACAATCTTTTTTTCTTGTTCATGCTCTAGCAGCTAATAGTAATTAGATGTCTATTTTTTGGCCATTAATATAGTTGGTTATGGGCTAACTGTATGAAAATAAATTAAACTTCAGTTAACTGAAAAAAAAAAGATATCTGATGTCTTTTCACATTCTAATCCTGGCACGTTATTGCATTTCTTATTGAGATAAATTTTCTGTATACATTTGACATTTTTAGTGAACAAACTTTTCCAATGTTTAAAATTTATAAGAATAAAAAATCTGACTTTCTCTTTATGTTTTGATATAATATTACTTCAAATAAGTTCATAGCACCTAGAAAAAAAATAAAAATACATATGGATTCAAAACTTATAACTGTAACATCATATTATAATAATGATTTTCATATAGAATCAGTGTACAATCAATCATTCATTTGATCAGTTTAAAATATTAGCTAATGTAAAGGATAGGCCAAAATATAGGTTAAAAAGTATTGCAAACTAATTATATGTTGTTTTACAATATACATCACACGACCACCTTTTCTTAAGCTTGTGTATAACTGTTGTTAAAACAGGCAAAACTCACTATATATATTGCCACACAGAGCAAGCTAGAGTAATCAATGGATGCCAGAAGGCTTGTGCATAAAATCCCCATCTAAGGCCTACTCATCCAATATCCCCAGACTAGTTTCTGGCTTATGGCATTCATTAGTGAGGAGCCTTGGAGGGTTGCATTAGATCCTAAGATCTAGATGCAGTGCTCTCAGACCCAAGGCTCCTCACTGACGAAGGCCACAAGCCAGATACTAGTCTGGGGATATTGGATGAGTAGGCACTAGATGGGGATTTTATGCACAAGCCTTCTGGCATCCATTGATTACTCTAACTTGCTGTGTGTGGCAATATATATAGTGAGTTTTGCCTGTTTTACAATATTAATTAAGATAACACAACTATATGTATTCCATAATATTAAGTTTATTAATAATTATAATCAATAAACTATGTACCATAAATATAAACTCAACAATTTTTGACATAGATATATCTGTTAGATAAATAGGAAAGATTTTTTTTTTTTAATTAAGAAAATAAAATAACTATTTTTCATTTACACATTACACACCTGTATCGTTATTAACAAAGAGATTGAATAAGACCAATGTGAACAGATTATCTATCATAGGATGTAATTTATTACAGAGCATTAATGCATTTTGACAGTAGTTATGTCCTATATATTCTAATTTAGTGATAAATTTGGGAGTTCCATGTCCTTTTATTTCTGGGTTTCAGATTATTTATGATCCCAAACAATAAATTATTAGGTTATTATTATTATTGTTGTTAGTATTAAATAATAATTTCTGCTGTTTTAGAATTTCTATAGAAGCTTTGAACCTGAAGACAGTTGCAGGAGTATGATTGTTTAAATAGTTGCATGTATGTGAAAAACAAAACAGACATCAAGTATCAATAACATCTTTGAAATGGCAGAACCAATATTAACCAATCATTTAGTAAAAAGAATATTGCACTGCACTAATGATTCACATGTACATCATGCTATAATTTAAATAATTACCCACATTGTAGTTTTAGGCTGTATGTTATAGCTGTGAATATCTAAAGCATATTTACTTCTAGACATAATATATGGACATTATTAATAATTTTGTATGAACTCAAATCTCTGTCTTTTTTAAGTTTGAGCATGATTTCTTCAGAATTGGTTGTAATATTACATAACATATTGGCTATTATTATTCTATCCATCTTAAAAGTACTGTATTTGAATACCTTGAATTTTTTTATTAGAAAAAAAACATGTGTTGTAAACTGATGAGATTTAAAGGAACCAATTTATTTATCAGTGAGTGGAATATTAATGCATTCAACCATTAAAAAAGATTGATCATTTTAGTAATACAACACAATTTTTTTTTAATATTTTTTAAATTTAACTATTCTGCTATTTTTGTTTTTATTGTTTGTTTTTGAACTTAATCTAATGAAAAAAGTGAGATGTTAAGAATAGTAGATTATTTAATGTTATGGTCAATCTATAAAGATTTTATTTCAAAAAATATGTATCCAATATATTTTATGTGATCCATTTATTTTATAAACAGTTTCTATTAATGGTTTGTGGTAAAAAAAGTGGCACCTACATGTAGATTTTGCAATTTTGTGCATTATGATCATGATGCGATCATTATATCTTCACTAATAGTTTTATGTCTTTCTATAATCTTACATTACTAGTGTACAGTTTTATTTTAAGCAATTACAAATTTAAAATTATTAGTTGAAAAAAAATCTGAAGATGTTAGCATTATATGGACATTTCATGCAAAGCAATGCCATGAGACAAATTCTTCTAAATGTCAGTAGAAATTATAATTTCTGATTGGCAGAAAATTTTGCCCAATTTCAAATAATCAAATAATTTGCATTTCTAAAGAAAAATTGCATTTTTGAGTAATTTGTTTATAAATTGATGGTAATTATGCAATATTTGTGTAAAAGACTTATTTTAAAGCAAAACCTTATATTACCAGTAGGAGTAGGAGATTTCCTTTGAAACAAAAAGGACAACTCTTAAAAAAATTATTACAGCTTAGCGGAAGCATTTTCTACTGGTAAAGCAAATTACCCTTGTTAAAATAGTAAAAAAAAAAAAAACATTTAAAAATTTTAATAGCAATAAATAATATTTTAAATTAAAAAAATTTCTTTTAATGATAATTAACCCTAAATATGACATTTTTTTAAGAACATAAAATTCAAGTATCTAATATTTAATTACACTAAAAACTTTTTGAATAGATAAATCATGCCCAATGATCCAAAGTGCTATTGTTATAGATAATAATTCCATTTAGAAATGTATTTTCTATTTTGAAAATGTCTATCATTTGATTTGTAATAAATAATGTTAAGATTATTAATAAATAACATAGAAATTTAAAAAAAAAAAAAAATTAAATATGGAAGAATATTAATGAAAGACTCATTAGGACCCATTCAAAATTGAAAGATGACATTTGCCAATAAACAGGTTAAGATAAAAATTGAAGAGAGTTATAATGTGTTTTGAAATAAAATATTTCACCAGAATTCCATTAATTATGATACTTCAGTTTTGCTTTAATAATGGTTGAAAATATATAATTGTTTAGATTAGTAAACATCGATATAATAGAGGAATGGTGTTCACTAAAATTATGATGAGGTGATGTTGATCATAAACATAATTATTTTATCACTAGTATTCACACTGAATTTATAATCAGCAACAGGTTGGCTATCTTTTTAAAGCTATAAAGTTGAATGGTAGAAAGTAACAGCTAGTTATTACTATTTTTTATTTTTTTTATTTATTTTAAGTATAATAAATTGAGCCTTTTAAACGTGATGTTTTTTTTTGGTAATAATAATAAGATTGCCATAATTTGAACATCAAACACTACTTTTGAAGTAGGTATTCATAGAAGATGAATGCAAACATTTAGTAATTGTCTTTTATTGGTATTTCAACACACCACAGAATGTTATTAAGATTAAATTTCATTTTAAAAGTTCTTTGACATTATTGTTATTATTATTCTATCAAAAGTAAAGTTATCAATGAGTGGTTTTAAACCAACATCCTAAATAAAAAGTAGGGTCTTTTCTTTTTAACCATTAATTTTTTAAAAAATTCATACTTACAACTTACTCTGAAAACTAAGTTTTAGTTACTAAAAACAGAGTAACCATTTAAGCCACTAAACATCACATGATAACCATTCTTTATGCTTACACAAGCTGTGTACACAAAGGGGATAAACTCTCCATATAGTAGCACCACTCAGTGTAAGGCAGAGTAATCAAAGGATGCAAGATATGGATGGTGATATTGGATGAGTAGGCACTAGATGGGGATTTTATGCACAAACTTCTTGCATGCATTGATTATTCTGGCTTGTACTAAGTGGCACTACTGTATAGAGAGTTTAATCTCTGTATAAGCTATTTAGTTGTTATTTGTAGTTAGAAAAAGCAAACAATAATACCAATGACACAACAAACAGTTTTGGGTGATGATCTGGTCTGAGACTTGTCCTTATGAAATTAATATTGAATCATTATCTGATTATGTAGATAAGTTCAATGTTGCTTTTGATAGATTAAATTATGAGTTAAATAAGTTACATTATTTTTTAAAATCAGTATTATAGCATTTATAACTTTGCGCCTAAGAATGTCTACACATAAACCATCAATCTAAATCTTTTTATTAAGGTAAACAAATTCTGAAAAAAAGATTTTTTTCTTATCATTCTTCTTTTTATTTATTAGTTTAATAGACTATGGATGAATTAAATGGTCAATAAATTAAAACAATTGGAATTTTTTAAAGCAGTCCCATCGCATTAGACATACACATATATTCCCATCTTGCATCTTTATTTTAACCGAATAAAAAGGCTAAGAACAAATAAATAAAGACTTTTTTCTATATATTTTAAAAACATATTAATTACTATGTTATTATTTATACTTTTTGAATAGAATTTAAAAAAATAATAAAACAACAACATTAAGCATCACGTGAATATTCTAGCTCACATTTAAATAGACAATGATAATATTTTTGCTCTTTCAATAAATGAAATGAAAATGTTAAGTAGAGTAGAAGGATATGATAAATAATTTAAGCAACAATCTTAAATAACTGAGTGAGCCACCATTTCTATTAGAAGATTAACTAGAAATAGATGTTTAGTTTGACACCATTTTTGAGTAAACAGAAATATCATAAATATGGCCTATAGATGTATTGAATAAAAAGGGTTGCGTTTTTATGAGAGGGCTTCAGTATCTTTTTATAACAGTGAAGTTATAAACTAAAACCTTGCATTAATATTTGTGTATTCAGATAATGTTAAATGGGTTGAATTAAATCATATTAACATAATCATATATATGCATTAAGTTAATTTTCTAAAACTAGTATCAGATATTTGTAAATCTGTTTATATATTCACATCTCATATATAACAGCTGCTTCTATTATTGTATAAAAAAACTAGGTTAAGGGAAAAAAATAAAAAATTTCTATAAAAAATACAGGAAGATCTTAAAAAATAAATTATTTATAAAGGTTTCATTGAAAAAAAAAACATTTCCTTTTTAGATGTAAAATAAGAGGTAAGATTTTTCAAGAAACTGAATATGAAATAAAACTTAAACATTATTTTCAAAATAGTACAAAGAATATTTATTTTTATATATAATTAATAACGTGATTGCATATTAAATCAACAAAATTTAAAAATTCAATGAATTAGTGAATATGTAATCTGAATTTTTATAAAGAGTGTTAATAAAATAGCATTTAAAATATAGTTTGTTTTTATATGAAGTGAATTAGTTTACTTGCATGAGTTTGTGGCTGATAGAAAAAAAGGGATAATATGTAACAGTTATATCCCCCTCCCTCGAAAAAATGGGAAACTGCGAATGTATATTTAAGAGATAAAGTATGGAATTTTCTAAAAGGAAAAGAAAAAAGTTGATTTATTACAACCTAAAAAAAAAGATCTGAGAAGTGACAATATGTTTTATTGTTTCAGTTTTTATTTTTATTCTATCATCAAAGAATTAAAAAATTCACATAACCCACAACTACACAATGCTTTACTATTCAATTACTGCCACTTATTATTAAAATTAGTAATCAATAGATTAAATAATATATACAACAAACCACACACAAACTGCTTTATAATTCTTGATTTATTATATGAACTCTTGTAACATACAAGAATATACTCCAATATTTCGACTATATTCTTTTATAGTCTTTATCAAGATCAGTTAAAAAATGCATAAAAAAACAATAAATACAAATATTCCATAATACATATAACAATTACAAACACCTCTTACGCTGTGCTAATTGCTCTAACAAGATTTATTAATAAATGTCACCATTTAAAGCTTAAAAAGATTAGGACAAATACCTCTTATCTTAAAACTCTTCTAAGAAACAATTTTAAAGTTCATTACATTGTTTCTTAAACACTTTTTAAAAAATAATCCCCTATAATTATTTAATCAAATCAACCTATTATTCTTTTTTATAATTAACATTCTATTCATTAAGGTTTCATATCATTAATATAAATTCCTTCTTTTATAATTCTTTCATAATATATCTAATACATTCTAAAGGTTCTATTTTAAAATCTTTATGTTTAAATTTACTGATATGACCATAAATTGCAGAATTTTTGTCATTTAAATGCTGTTTTAATCTTGTTGCCAATTTATACTTTATAGTTCTAACATATGACACTTCTTTATTATTTTTAAACAATCTAAACATTTATAAAATAAACTGAATTCATAACTTCTAAATTATTACAATCATTATCATTATTAATTAAGAAATTTAAACATTTTTTCTTTTTATAAACAGGACAAATATATATATATTATTAATCATATTAAATAATTTTCTAATTTTAACAACAAACCTTTTGAAACATTGATATTATTCTTATTCTTATCATACTATTCTTTTTTTCAATATTTTTATTACAAAACAAACCATTAATAATCTTCCTAGGATAATCATTTAGAAAACATTCATATTTTATCATATTAATTTTACTTTTTAATAAATCATTTGAATATAATTTAATTACCCTTTCAATCCTACTATTAATAACATTTATTTTACCATGATTATCAATATCTGAGAATCAATTATTTAACATACTAAATTTTTTTTCTATAATCAATAGATTCTATATAATAATGCTTTTTAAATTTTTATCTACTACTGCCATATCTCCAGATTAATATATGGCTTATACCAGTTGGGAGCTTAACTTAGAAGATCTTTCATATTGAAAAGTTCAAACACATTGAAAGACAAGTCAAACATTCCCACCTCAAAAACCACAATCCAAAAAAAAAAAAAATCTGTTGATATGGATAATTTAACATTAGATATAGAAGTAATAAGTGTTACTATCCTAATATTTATGGATTTCTAGCTGCCAAACTTTTCTTTAAGAGAATCATGATTTAAAAAAGAAGAATAAACAAAACGAATGATAAATAAAACAAATTTGTAATCCAAAAACAAAACATAATGAATGATTTAAATTATATTTGATCACTTTTGATTTATGTAAACATAGAATGCTTGTATAAATAATTATAAAAATATGTGGATTTTACTTTTAAAACAAAAATAAAATATAGAAATTAAATTATATATATATCTTACAAAAGTGCGAAGCCAAATAATATTTAATATTTAAAATTGCTAAGTTGGCTTTTGATGAGTACACCTTTATCAAAGCTAAACCCATAAATATACACACATATATAAACATACATATATTACATCTAAAATGCTAATAACTAACTGGTTTTATTTATTAAATTAAATCAATATGGCCCTCATGCTTAAACTTAAACCAATAAATGTTTCAGCAATCCATTGTCATTCTGTTTTCTGTCATCATAGCACTTACAGTCTATTTAAAACCAAAAACAAAGGTAGAAAGTGGGATTTCATTCTTTAATTATGTATAAAGTGTCAAGCATTGGTGGTCGAGAGGTCAGCGACAGCTGTTTTACAAGCAGTTGTCCCGGGTTAGCGGTTTCACTTCCCGGCTGATGCTATGACACATGAGGAAAAAAAAGGTATAAAGTAGCCTTGATAATGGGTGGCTGAAATATTTATTGATTCAAGTTAAGGATGAGAACTGTAGTAAGCTAATGCACATATATGTATAATAGTTTTTTAAAAAAATAAAATCAAATTGGTTATTTAAAATCTGTAGTCTTAGATGATAGCTAAAACTGTGTGTACGTATATATATATATACATACAGTTTAAACATTATTTTGATTAGACTCTATCAAGTAGCAATCCTATAAATGATTATTTACATTTATGTTCAAATTTTATTCCAATATGGAATAGGTTTTTTTTTTGATAGCAAATTTAAAATGATTGGTTTGTTAATGACATGATTATGATGAAATTATTATTATTGCTAGATATCATCAAATTGTTCCCCATTAATGGCAATCATATGAAGGAAAATCTATCTTTTCCTTAAAAAAAAAACAACAACTTTGTATACAGTACTGTAGTTTGATTGCTTTTTTAGTAGAGATTTTTTTGCTTTTGACATAAATACAATTAATTGTTTTCTACATTATTTTACCCTGTCGCTATTCAGTATAGATAATAGTAATACAATATTAAAAAGGCAAAATTAATAAAAAGATTTTTTAAAAAGAGAAATAGAACAAAGATATTGTTAGTAATATCTCAAAAAAGAGTAACCAAGAAAATTTACATTGTGGTGATCTGTTTCTTATAATAGATAAAAGACGTGTTAAAATGTTAAAAATGAATTATTTTATTGCTGTATCTAATTAAACAAATATTTGTCTATTTGTTCGTCAGATTAGCACAGACAAATTACATTAATTATAAAAAAATATATATATTTAACAGTTTGATTAAAATAAATTAAGCATACTCTAAAATGCATGCCCATTTAAATTTTCGTGTTTTGTCTAAATAAAAATGTTTTTAAACAACAAACATTTGTAATAATAATGTTTTTTAGACAATATTTCTTTGGCTCAGGAAAATTTACTAAACAATATCCTATAAACTATTTCATCCTAATATTGGTTATTTTACTTTAGGAGCCAATCATAAAAAAATTATGAGAAGTTAGAAATCAATTGTTATTAATTTAAAAAACAATTACTTTTGAATTTGGGTTTGAAGAAGTTTCTATCACAGGACTTATAACAAGGTTATAAAAAATATGAGAAAAATTAATTCAGTGTTATATGTTTTTAAAAAAGATGTGTGCTTACTCTTCCAGAATTCCTGCTTTTTATAAATCCTAATTAAAATGGCTAGAGGTATGCTTTCAGTATTTGTTACTTTTTGGGTATATAGTAATATAGAAATAACCATAATAAATACCTTCACAATGACTAAAAACCTAACTTTTAAAAGTTCTGTGACTAATTAACTTCTGAAATAAATATATTTATTTAATTTATACAAATAATTTATAAGATAATATAAAAAACTAACTTAATTACATAAATAAAGAGAAGCAGCAAACAGATTAAAACACAGTATTTGGTAAAGCTATTAGTATAAATACTGAATAAATAATAATTATATTTTAAAAATAAGTGCTTAAATTTAAAAAAAAAATGACTAGAAAACAAGATAAAAAAAAAAATGAAAAAAAAAAATTGAATGAAAGAGAAATTTATAAATGTGAAAAAATGAATAGACTTGGACTTATTTGTAAAAATAGTAAAGAAATTCTAAGCTTTTTAAAATATAATTTTATTCTATAAACAATAGCATAAATCCTGAAAAAAATAATTAGATTACAAAGTAGAAATTTATTGATTCTTTTATTAACCTATTTTTTGACAATCATGGTTAAAAATGTGATGGACTTTGACAGACTTTCCATCGTTCAAATCACAGCAATTTTAGAGCTACGGTAAAGATTTTAGCGTAATTTGAAACATTATAAAAAGTTTCGTAAGATGCTGCCCTATCGTGAATTATTTTACAAGTAAAAAATCAATAAAAACTGTCAGTTAAGCTCAAACAAAGACAGAAAGGTGGACTTATCTTAAATGTGATTGGCTATTAAATTTTGACAACAAAAAAAATCTCTTGTCAATAACAAAATTGCTCCAATTTCTTTTGTTTCATTTTGAAAGTGATAAACAAATATTTTAGACCATTCTAAAAGATTTTTTTTTGACATATTACAAATTATTTTGATAAAATATGCTAAAAATAAAATTATTATAGAAAAATATATAAGATTTTAATAAAAATTATTTATTTTTTGGGAACATAAAACTGAGAAAGAAATCATTGATGTCAGCAACTCTTTTCAATTGGTTTCTAATTTGATTTTTAAATTCACCACTATCAAATATTTTTACAATTAAAAAATAGAAATTTATTTTTGAAAAAACTTTCATTCATTTTAATAACCTGACAAATTATTAATATACTTTTTACAAACGAAACTAAAATGAATATAGTATTAAAAGATGAATATATTTTAATAATTGAGTTTGTAACTTGACCAATTAAACATTTAGAGATTTTCCCTCACTCAGCCAATAAACAAATCAGCAATTAATAGGTTAATTTAGCAAATAAATTCAAGAAATTGTAAAAGGGGGGGGGGAGAAAAAGAGAGGGAGAGAGAGGGAGGGAGGTGGAAAGAGAGAGAGGTTGAAAAAGAGATAGAAAGAAAAAGGGACAGAGGGGAAAGGGAAAGAAAGATGGAATGAGAGATGGAGAGAAAGAAGGAAAGACAGATTGAGAGAAGGGGAAGAGAGAAGGAGAGAGAGAGAAAGATGGGAAAGAGAGAGAGGAGAGGGAGAAGAAGAGAGGAGAAGAAGAGATAGAGAAGAAAAACAAAGAAGTTAGTTTTATTTCAAAAATAATATTTAAATGTGACAAAAGATTCTATTTTTAAAAAATGATAAATTAATTGCAATATTTATTGACAATACATTTTTTAAATTTGAGTAAAATAATAAGGCTTTGATGCAGAACAAATTATTACTGTATTAAAAATGATTATAAATTAATAATTAGAAGCAACAAAAATCAAATGTTTTTAATAATGAATTAATGCAATTTATTTACTGAGAGGGGTTTATGAAAGATTCTAGTTAAAATAAAATTACTATATGATTACATATTTATCAATGTTCTAGTGTCTATAAAAACAATCTGTATTATAATTGATAAAAAAATATTTATTGTCAGATTGACATTGCAATACCTAAAATAAAACTGGCAATGTCACAAATATAAAAACTAGACAATGAGTAGGCATATGATTTGCAGCCAGAGAATTCTACATTTATACTTCATCACATCAGAAGCATTTACTTTTGTAAAAAATCTATTAGCCAGAATGATTTCTTTCATGATGAAATATGACAACTCTTTCATGATTTAGTCAGCCATATTATAACATTCTTTTATTCTAAAGAGCCAAATAACTTTACTTAGATTCAACATTTTCACATTTTGGGGATTAAGTTTATTCCAGTATAAAAATATAAAAATGTTATTTTAACATATTATTTCATACAGTCAATACAACATCCATCAGTTTCAAAAATATGAAGATGATATTATTTGTTTTTCATAGCTGCTCCAATCATATGATATAAATATTATTGAGACAATAATTGAATATTAATAAAAAAAGATTACTTAAAAAACAATTTAAATTTTCTTATAGGGAATATTTAATACTCTTTAGATTCTGTTCAAATATCAAGGTATTTCAATTCAGATAGGAAGACACCATTATTGTTTTTATCAATATATATTAATAAAGTATTATAGGTACTCCTGTTATTTTGAATTACTGCTGACTGTATGTTAGATTCTTATATTTGAGGACAGATAACTTGCCATTGAAATATTAAGTTCTTCAGTATCACCTTATCATTTGAATTATCTTACTTGGCATTTACACTTAACACAAATATTTTAACGTGTGGCATTTAGAAATAAATCATAAACTTTAATTAATTTATGCATTTAGAGATATGTTATAAAATAAAATTCATTTCTTATTTCATTAAAATTAATATATATAGATAAACAATATAAGAATAATTAAACAGCCACATTTAATATAGAATAATTTATCTTATGCATCTCTATTATTCTTAATTTAATTTTTTAAATAAATTATTTTTATTTACTCAATTTCTGGCCACAAAGTATGGTGCTCAACAGTAGAAAATAAATTTACATATATCCTACATAATCTTTAATATATATATATATATATATATATATATATATATAAATCAATGTCTGTATTTTTTCAAAATAATATATCCAAATTTATAAATAAATATTTAAAAATACAGTATTTAAAAACTTATAAAAAATATATGTGTAACCATCACTTAGGAGCGCTTTCAAGTAACTTGAAGCTTTGTCAACTATCCCATAATTCTGTGATCTTAATGTTTGCTGCTTGCCTATTAACCAAATGTTACTTGTATTTACATATCAACATTGCCTCTTTAATTTTCCTTTTATTATTATTTCTTTCAGTTTCCAATATTTTTACATTGTTATAATTAAAATCGAAACCATATATACATGATTTATTATGGTCATAAAAGACAGAAGCTGATAAATTATCATTATTTTAAAAATTTTGTTTTGTATTTTGAACCCTTTTAAATAACAATAAGTGTTCCTTTGTTCTTTTTTTCAATGTGCACCTCGATTCACCTATATATCCACGGCCACACCCACATGTCCATTTGTAAATGATACAATTTTTATTTGTAAATAAAGTTTTATCCTTTGAATTGTTTATTAATTTATTTAATGTAGGTGGCATAAAATGCAATATCACATATTCCTTTATAAATTTTCTTAATGAAACTTGACTGTTGATTTGAAATATACGGTATTCACAATTTTTTATCAGAAGAATTAACACTATTATTATTTTTATATTTATAAGTAAAATTTTTAATAGTATAATAAACAGAATCATATTATGATTCTGTTTATTATACTAATAAAATAATGATAGTGTTAATTCTGCTGATAAAAAACTGTGGATATCAATACCATATATTTCGATTCTACAGCCAAGTTTCCTTAAGAAAATTTATAAAGGAATATGTGATATTGCATTTTATGCCACCTACATTAAATAAATTAATAAACAATTCAAAAGATAAAACTTTATTGATAAATAAAAATTGTATCATTTACAAATGGACAGTGGGTGTGGCCATGGATATATAGGTGAATCGAGGTGCACATTGGAAAAAAGAACAAAGGAACACTTATTGTTATTTAAAAGGGTTCAAAATACAAAACTTTAAAAATAATGATAATTTATCAGCTTCTGTCTTTTATGACCATAATAAATCATGTATATATGGTTTTGATTTTAATTATAACAATGTAAAAATATTGGAAACTGAAAGAAATAATAATAAAAGGAAAATTAAAGAGGTGATGTTGGTTAAGCAGCAAACATTAAGATCACAGAATTATGGGAAAGTTGACATCATAGAATTATGGGAAAGCTGACATTTTAAATGTGATAGTTGACAAAGTTACAAGTTAGTTGAAAGCGCTCCTAAGCGACGGTTATACATATATTTTTTATAAGTTTTTAAATACTGTATTTTTAAATATTTATTTATAAATTTGCATGCATATATATATAATGCATGTTTATTTAAAGTAAAAAAATAGAAAAAGATTGACTCTCAACATAATTTTAAATTTTGCAATATTAAAAAAAACAAAACAAATAATAATAAAAAATACATCAAGAAAATGGAATTTTTTTTTAGCAATATCAATAAGCAACTTAAATTGTATGTATAAGTTTATTGTTACAAAAACAGTATTTTTCCTTTAGCATCCTCTTATAAAAATAATTTTTGGCTACATTTCATGTTTTTATATTTTGTAAAATGTATAAATGTCAAAAATAGTTTTTTTTCTTGCTAAATTAATATATCCTTTGGGGCAGATAATTTGCCAGATCACAGAGGTATATTGTAGTAAAGTGCCTAAGATAGGCAAAAACAAAAGTAGGTATTTCATTGGAACCTGGGTAACATGAGTTGTTGTTATTATTATTATTTTACAGTTTTTTAAAAATAAACAGTATAAATTTAATAAAGGAATGTAATCTAAAATATAAAATCTTGACTTTGAAAATAAATAAAAATCAACAATAAATAAAAGCTAACAGTTCAAAGTTAGTGACAAACAAATTTATTTGAAAGTGGAGTTGGTTTGATGTCATATAATATTTACTTCAATAATTTCTACATAAAAAAATTTACACTGAAATAAAATTACAATGTACATATAATTAAAAAATAAATGTTAATAATTTTTAGAAAAAAAATAAATAAATGAAAAAAATAGATTGAAAATTTATACAGTCTAATAAAAGACATTGTTTGGTCATGGATATTAACTTAATCACTTTCATATAGGTGTTCAACCTCAGAAAAGGTATGGTAGTTCTGCAGTTTTAGAATATAGTTTTACCATTATTATAACTTACATTAATGTAGGATTTTTTTAATACTGTAAATTTGGCCATATTTTATTAATTTTTTTAAATGGAAAAAAAATCTGAAAACATCAGTATTTTATGGACAATTGGCAATTATCAATTGTCTTGATTCTATTGCTTTTTATAAACAAGATTATTTTAAGTCATTCTTTCCTTCTTGTTGACATTTCCTATAAAACTCATTGCTAACATCATAATCTGTCAAAATTGATAAAGTCTTAGGATTTTTTTTAGATATATTAAATAATTATAAATTAAATATATGTTTAAAGCAGAATTGGATAGATTTACCATATATCTAACTTTCTAAAATAAAAAATAATTTATTTACATTAGCTTAATTCATCTCATTTACAGTCCATTGTCCTGTTTACAAGTCAGTTTTCAAACATCTAAAAGGCCAAATTTGATTTTTTTAGAATGGTATTTATTTATAAAATTAAAAAGAAATCAAGTCCAATTTATTGGGTTTTAGAATAAAGGAAAGATTTATACAAAAGTGAAAGGTTGAGCATTTTTAAAAGTCTTACCCATGGATCAATACAAAATGTCAAATTGTTAGTGATTTTTATCTTGTTTGAAAAGACAACTTTTTTGTTTATTCTTCCATTTTTTTTTACAAAAAAAAATAGTACTATCTATACAATAGAATTGGAGCTAAAATCTAAATTTCTAATAAACCATATAAATGTAAGTTTTAGCATTTTTTAAATTTACATTTTTGTTATTAAGAATTACAACAGAAAAATAGCAGGGTTACTGAGTGTAAATATGAGTTTGAAGTTAATTATACAAACAGGTTAATAAATACTAGAAAATATATTTATAATATAGGCATTAAAATTGTAAATAAAAACTTGTTAACCAAAATAAATTAATTTTTTCAATATAACATAAATGAAATAAACTAAAGCACAAACAAATAGCTTACAATATAACTAAATAATATTATATAAAGTTACTACTAAGCTCCCAATAAAAATTTTGACTTAGAAATGAGTCAACTAAAATTTAACATATTATTTTATAACTATGATATCAAAAGTATATTTGATAAAATATAGTTTCTGTGTCATTATTTCATTGCATTATTATGATCTTTGGAAGAGTTTTGAAATTAAACTTGATGGATGTAATAGACATATGTATTTCTCAGTCACAATATAGTCATAAGCATATGATTTGTAAATAAAGTTATTTACAAGTTGAGCATGAAATTTTGTTGATTATTATTATTTAATCTATTTCATATATTTAACTAATAGTGTATTATAAGTGTTTTCTAGTTTGTATTACTTCTATATATAGTAATTATTTTTTTTCTGTTTCTATCAGTTGTTGAAATTAATCAAATATTTGAGACTTTGAACTATAACATGACATAAATACTAATAACAAATAAATTTGCCTTTTAATTTATAATAGCAATATATGCATCAACAACTATTACTATAAAAGAGAATCACTCATTTGAATTGCTTTACTTGAAAACAAAAGTTGTCATAATGAGAGACAAAATAAAATTATTTCTTGCTCGGTCTTGGGAAATGGGAGTTAAATTGTGAAGTAAATCTATAAACAATTGTCATTTAAAAAGAACATACATCCAGTGTTAGTTCAAATCCTTAACTGAAGCGCTTTACATTAATATAAATTGTATTCAAAAGCAAATATTTAAAAGTCATTTGCTTGTTATAATATTTTATTATCTAAACACCTTAGACCCAACACAATTGTAAGCATATAAATATTTACCTGCAAACTTTATTTTGTGTAGGAGATAATAAATCGATGATTTGTAACATCGTAAAAATCTTCAATTCTTTTGCAACATTAAAATGAGAAGGCTAACATGGTTTTTTATTTACCAATGTTAATAAATGACTTGAATGTTTTCAATATATATTTGCGTGATTTGTGAACAATTAATTGCATAACTGTTATTTCCTTTCCACAAATTTATTAATATTTATTAGGTAACCAGGAAATGTTATCACATTTATCTTTTTTTTTCACTCCCCAACAATTATTTAGTTGATAAAACTTTCATTTTTAAACATAATTAATATTTTGTAAATTTTAATCAGGTTTTAATGTAAATTATTATTACTTATTCAGTTTTAAAGATAAAGTGACGACTTTCTTTCATGAATAAAGTAGCCATAAAACCATAAGCATATTGTTGTTATTATTAATAGAGTGTAGCATAATTTGAATATAAAATTAAATACCTCTTTAAAGCAAATCAATCTAAATTAACAGCAACAATAATTAAAAAAAAAAAAAAAATCGAAATTTTATATAAATGCAATAACTGTAGTAAAATCGCAGTTATCGTTATTAGTTATCCGTCCCCAGATAATTACTTTAAAATTTTCAGTTTTTTCTTGTTCTCAAATGTTCGTTAAACGCTTTTTTATATACATTTTCTTTACCTCTCATATCTTTCTACGTTTTTTTTGTCTAAAATATTTTTAATTTATAATAACAGGCTGTTTCGATTACCATTTCAGTTTGTTTAATTTTTAATATTTTTTCTCTTTTTACCGAGTTTGTAATATTTCTACATGCACTATTAACTCTATCTTTTCATTTTGTTCTAAGTCAAATATTATTATCACAATAAATAAATATATAGAGCAGAAGAGATTTTGAAATTAAAATAGCTTAGAACAACCTGAATCGGCAAACAGCTTTGATCAATAACGTGTGTTATAAGTTATAATCACATTTTGCCTAGTAAAAAATGTGAATACATTAAAGTTTTTTAAAAATGTATTTACACACACTCAATAGGTGAATATGCATATTTATACTTACATAAGCACACACACATGTTATAAATTAGGCTAGAAAGTAATTTTGATATAAGTTGCATGAGGTTAAAAAAATTAAATGCATGTATATACTCATATATTCTAGTCAATTCAGCTTATTTTAACAAGAATATTACAAACAAAGAATAAATATTGATAATCTTTTTTTGCTAATTTAGCATGGCTAGCCAATCTCTTAATATAATTTTTAGATAACGATTCTATATTTAGAATTATTTTGTAAACTATAATGAATCATTTATACTCATTAAGTTGCATAAAAAATTAACAACTCATAATGTTAATAAAACATTAAAATAAAACATCACAATCAATCATCTTTCTTGTTAAATACCTGTCTTCTTTTTTTGTATACTCCGAATAGCTTTGGGAATTATAAAGTACTATTTTCTTTATTAATTAAAATGAAGGAACAGGTTGTTTGTTTTCATAACGTGGAATTGTATGACAATAGAATGAATGTAATGTCACGGCTGTTTAACCTAACATTCTGTGAATTTATTAATACCTTTCTATAATAAAACGTGGGAGGTTATTAAACTGTTTTTTTTTTTGTTTAGAGTACATAATATGTACATACACAGATAAAAATATGAATATAATGAAACTCAAATTTTCCTTGGGATATGTTTTTTAAGTGTGTGTGAATTTATCTGTCACTATGTAAAATTGTTTCCCGCAACATATGATGAGTGATAATAAGATAAATTTAATACTGTAATCAGAAATTGATAATCTATCCTTAAATATTTGGTATATAAATAATTACTGCAGTAGAAATTCAACAGTAACAGTGAATAAGACCGTGTAAGAGTGATAATATATTAATATTTAATAATATACCAGAAGAAAGTAATAAATAATTAGTTGTTCAGGAGATCATATGATATTTGAAGCATTAAAAGTGAAAGCTTGATGTAAAAGCTGGTTATCTAAATAAAAAACTGCAAGATGGCTTTTGATCTGAAATATTATTAAATATTTACACAGTTTTAGTTTCAGACTTTGGATCATGAGCATATTTGATAAATGCATTAACCGGATGCCATGTGGGCTTTGATTGATTATTTATATGTTATAGCCTGAAATATCTCTACTAGCATTTTTAACGAAGAATATTAACATTTCCTTCTAATTCGCCTTAAAATATAGAATAATATTGCCTATAGTTGATCACAGTTCTGCCGCTTCTGTTCTGAGTAATATTAAAAAAAATATGAATGAAAGGGGGGAGGGAGGGGGCAGATAAAACTCATGAAAATAATATAATTATTAAAAATAGTTAGTGGCATACATTTGTTATATTAAATATTAAGAGAAAAACCTAGGAGAGGAAGAGATCTATAATTTTTAAACAGCACCTTTTTAAAATCTAATGTTTAAAGATGACATAATAATAGTAACTCAAATTATTAATCACTTGACTCAAAAAATTGATTTGTATAACTACAGTATTGTAAATGGATTAATCATGTAAAATGTTGATGATTATTTCGTACTTTAAGAGTAACATAGAATTTTTTTTAAATGTATATACTACTCTCAAGCAGATTAAAAATAAATTTATAGGATTTATCCCAAAATTTTTTTCATATGAATAATGAGAGTTTAGTGTTTTTCAGAATTCAGTAAATACTATAGTAGAATTTAATTATTAAAGTAAGTTAATTAATATTATGATATTTGCCCGTTAAGGATACCAAATCATTTTTATACTTCTTGTTCTATAACGAATTTCAAATCAACCATGGATGTACAAACAAATGATTTTTTGTTCGGAATTATTTTCTAGTACAGTTTTCTTAAACTTTGCACAAGAAAAGAAATTTTAATTATTAACTACAAAAATTAATCAAAAAATAGAACGTCATTAAACTAAATGACGTTTTAATCATCTGATTAATGAAGAAAGTAGGATGATTATTTTTCATTTTATTATTATATCAATCCGTTAAATATATGTAAAGTTTATGCCTTTTGTAAAGAAAATATTGTAAATAAATATTACATGATTAAAATGAAATTAGTTATAACTAAATCTTACCTGATTATCGTTCTGATTGGCGTTCGTCTGTTACCTGAGTTGAGCGCTTTAATAAAGTTGCGTTATTATTTTTTTATTTCAACGTATCCAACATAAATTTGATTTTGAAATATATCTATTTTTTTGTTAAAACTTATATATTAATAAAAAAAAATATTCTTTCAAATGAGGACTACCTCTTACATGTGTTGAAAGTTTAGCAGTACTGACTTTTATAAATTAAATTTCTCTCCTAAAAGGTTATATAAAATTCGCCTCAGGTAAAACAAACAGGATCGCTTCACTCTTACGAAATAATAAAAGGAAATAAGAACAATATTCTTTAAAAAAAAAAAATCCACCCTCAATGGAAATTTTCCAACGACATCTTTTCAAATGAAACCGGATAGTTGTCGCTAATAATACTAAATGACAATTACAATGATGTAATTATAAATAAATATATATCAAAATTAATAATTTAAAATTTTATGCTCTGCGAAATTTTAAGTTATATGCATTTTCACTGCATATAAAGGTTAGAAAAAGCGTGAGTATAGTTTTGAAGTTAATAATTTTTTTCAGGATAGGTACAAACTTTCTTATGGCTGTTAATAAATGAATATCCCGTATGGTTTGATGGAATAATAGATTTCCGCACTCGAGAGCCAAGGTTCGTGGATCGCCTCTCAACTTTCCACTTCTGGTGTTCGAACGTATTTATAAACTTGCGAGCAAAAACAGTTATTAATTAATGGCTTATATACACATTTTAATTTCCTCATAAAACATTATTACAGATATTTTTTATTTGAGCTGCATATTATATTTGAAGTTCGTATATACGTATATATAACCAGTAAATAGCTGATAATAATTTTGACATTAAATTAGTTAATTAATTAATTATTGCTGGCAAATATTTACTATATTTTATTGCAAAGTATTGCACAGAATGTTTTCCTGAAGTTTTGTGATGATGGTATTTTAATCGTATTTATATATTAAACTATTTCCATAATCCAATATTAAGTATTGAATGCCTTTAAAAAAATTTAACTTTATTTAAAAATTCCAATTACATTCATCTGTTAGTAATATCAATCTGTGTGCTATTACTAACAGTTGAATGTAATTGGAATAATGAAATAAAATTACATTTTTCTAAAGACATTCAATATTTAATATTAGATGATGGAAATAGTCCAATATATAAATACTATTAAATATATATTTGTATATTTAAATCAAAGTTTCTGATAATGGTATTATAGTTGTAATTATATCTTGGATTGTATGCATCATCTGAAATTAATTGTTAAATACTTTACAGAAAATTTCAAACTTTATTTAAACTTTTCAACTACATTCAACTATTAACAATGATACATAAATTAGTATACACACAACTTTTCGAATGCTATTATTTTCCTTTAATCGAACCTGGAACTAACTAGGCTTTTCGGCAAAATCAATCTCAGTAAAAATTTAATAAACTTATCTATTTATAATGATTTTTCTGAATTTTCCACTTTTTTTAAAGAGCAAGATTAAGAAGTGATGTCCAGTCATTACGAACTATCACAATAGATTAATTTATGGGATGTTTGCCATAATCCTGCGAGCAGTTTTTTGCCTTTTTCCCTATCTGTAATATATATACAAATCAATATATATATATCAAAATACAGTACAATTTATATAAATTATATTCTTTTAGAAGTACTTTCGACTATACACTTTGTAGTCTTTATCAACTATATAACGTTGAATAATCAAAACGAGACAACCCTTAACAATACCCATAGTTCAATTCAGATTTCCCACAATTCTGTTATCTTAACATTTGAATTGAACTATGGGTATTGTTAAGAGTTGTCTCGTTTTGATTATTCAACGTTATATAGTTGATAAAGACTACAAAGTGTATAGTGAAAGTACTTCTAAAAGAATATAATTTATATAAATTGTACTGTATTTTGATATATATATATATTGATTTATATATTACATATATTGTGAAACGAATACAGATATCAAACTTTATTTATTACATATATATATATATTAATTACCAATTAAACATATATTCATCAGTACCACATGATCTCCTTCTTTAAATATACCTGTTTTTTTCTAATAAGCAACTGAGGATTTTAAAACAATTTTTTGGTGAAGTGACTGATTTCATCAATAAATATCATTCCACATTAATATAGTATTTTGGAGTTGTAGATTTTGTTTTTCATCATTTGAAGTTTAAGATTTTAGAAATCAGAAATTCCTAATAGAGTTGCTATAATTTTGGAAAGCTATTCTGATAATATATTGATTGCAGATTTTCTTCAGTTTATGAATACACTATAATATCTATAATTGGTTTTTTTGCTGTTTTTTGTTGTTTATGAAGGTTTTCTTAATGACAACTGATGGATAACTATTCTTAATGAGAATTTATTTTATATGGATATTTTCTTTTATTAAATAATTGATTTCTGGGCAAACTTCTGTTGCTGTGTTCCATAGTAACAGTGTACTTTTATCTTTTGGGTTTCAGTCATGATTGGATGGATAACCTAAGTATTTTCCTGTATGCACATTTTCTGTAAGTTGTAATTTTGATTTTACCATGAGGGAATCTTGACACAAAACAACTAAAATTGCCAATTTTTGTTCTTATTCTATTACAAAATTAGTTGAAAGGGATATAATTATTGATGAATGTTATGTTTTAACAGTGCTTCACCATGTGTCCATACAACAAATGTATTATCAATATAAAAAATCAGATTTGAAATGTATATGAAGTAGTATCTATGGCTATAGTTTTATGTTTTTCTATGTAAATATTATTAATTAGGGGTGACATAGCCATGACTTAATTTAGTTGGAAGAATTCTATGTTATACTGAAAACAGAATTCTTTCAACAAAATCAAGGGATGGTTATGGACTTACCACTGTTACCTCCAATTGACAACATTTACATGAACATCTGGGAGGACAGCTGTAAATACTAATCCATAAATCTGACTTCACTTTGTTAATGATACATTTATTGTTTGGCCACATGGGTAAACACAACTACAAACTTTGTAGACACATCAATAACATATCTCCTCCAAAAAATAAAAAAAAGGCATTCTTATGTGTTCTTATGACATGATTCCCTCTTGACAAAATCAAAAGTACAGTTTACAAACTCTCACCCCCCCCCTAGAAAAATATGTGGCATACACATTCAATTACCAGAAAATACAAAGTGTAGAATTATAGTATCACTATGGAAGAGATCAGAAGAAAATTTGTTTAGAAACAGTGATTTGGCAAAAAAAAAAAAATCTATATAAAACAAACTCTCATAAATAATAGTTGTCCATCAGCTGTCATTAAGAACATCTTACATAGACAACAAAATAAAACATCAAAAGAAAAAAAAAGCAATTATAGCTATTATAGTGTATCTATACATACCAAAGACAACAGACAAACTGAAGATAATCTGCAATCAATATGACATCAGAATATCCTTCCAAAGCTACAACACAGTATGAGAAATCCTAACTGCTCCAAAACCCAAACATTAAATACTAAACAACAAATTGCAGTTACAAAATACCATGTGAATGCGAAATGATATGTATTGGTAAAATTATTATCCTCAATGAAAAGTAATTAAAATAACATAAATAGATGAATAGAAGTAATAACAAAAGATATGACTAAAGTAGCAGATTATGTATGTACTAATGAACACTATATTTGATTGGGAAAAAATAAAATATTGTCCAGAGATGAACAAGCAGAAAGAAAAAAAAATTAAAACTCTGCTCACATGATAATGACAAACAACTTCATAAATGAATCTAAAAGACAACTCATAATATTTGGAAACAACTTATTAACTTTACTTTTAATAAAATGTGTGTAGAAATCAGTGAAACTCTCATAGATAAATATATAAAATTTTTCTGAGTATTGCTTTTGACAGAGTAGTCAATTTAGTTAAAGTATTGCCTTCATTTCAATATTTACAAATTTAAATATCCACAATGTTTATTTTCTCAATTAGCAACATCTAAAGCTAGGATACCACTCAAAACATTGTGTTACATACTAATCTCTGTGTTATTATTTTCAGTTGAATGTACTTGATAAATTTAAATAATTTTTTTAAAAAAAACATTTAACAATTAATAATAGATGATTTAAAAAATCCAAGATATAATTACAAATATGTGTTTATTTGAATATTTTCATGCATTAGAAATGATTGCAAGTACTAATATATATGATCAAAAACTATTTTGTCTAGTAGTATTGATTGCACTTAAAAGCTCATAAAAATTTTAAAGGTAGTAACTTTTTCAATGTATATTTTAAAACAGACCAAAATGTTTATAAATCATCATTTCTGCAATATCCTTAAATAATGACTAGTATATCCAAACAAAACATGCTGGTATATTATTAAAATTATCAAAAAGCATATATATAAAAATATGAATGGCAAAATGACAATGAATGAATATCTAGTTATTATTAACAAGTGGCCAAACTTAATAATTATTACTTTCTTCTTTACTATTCTTCTATGATGGGCTGTTGGTAAAGACTTACTATACATTAGGGCATTTATAAAAAGATAGTTTTAACTAGCACACACACACACAATATATATATATATATATATATATATATATATTGTGCCAGACAAAATTGTGTATTCATTCAACAAGACCAATAATCCAAACAAAAGTACCTTGAATCCAACCATGCACTGTTTAGTTTTCGAGCATCCAAGTACAATCGTATTGCACCACTTTTTTTCTTTACCACAACAAGAGGGTTATTGTATGGGGGTGGTTTCTTTTCAATAATTCCCCACTCAATCATCTGCTGGATCTGATTTCCAACCTCTTCTTGATATTGGAATGGTACTGGATATGTCTTGGTTTGGAAGTACTCTTCTTCTTTTACTCTAATTCGGTGGGTATATCCCTTTATCTCTCCAGGCGGGTTGGAAAAAACTTTGGCATTACAGTCTAAGATTTTATATAGTTCCTCTCTATCATGTGAGTCCTCCAACATATCTTCATTGGTTTTCTTTTGTAAAAGATTCTTGTCAACTGCTTGGGTTATACACCTCACTTTGGGATGCTGATCATGATGATCAATTTAAAATGGAATTTTCTCTCTCTCAATAAAAAAAATGATGGTGGTAATTCAGGATGCATTGGTGCTGCTTCAGAAAGTCAGACCCAATAACTAGGTTATGGATTAAATCTGCCACGATCAAGAATATATGCGCTATTGCCAGTCCCCCAAAAATAATCTCCAGCCATACCTGGTAGTTCTCAGTCTTTGTTTTTTTCCATTTGCAAGTGTGAGTTGTATAGGGTGAGTAGGCAGTTTTAGAAAGTGTTTTTTTTTCTGTTTCTAGCTGATCGTACCAATACTTGGATATGAGAGAAATTTGGCTCCCTGAATCCAGCAAGGCATGTGTGGTAATCGTCCCTATCTTGACATTAATAATTGGACAAGGGTCAATATTTGCATCTGGGAAAGGTGCATCTGCTTCATTGACAATAGTAGATATTGGATGTTGATACATATTGTTCCTTAATCTGTTAATGGGATCTCGTGGGCAGGAATGATCAGAGTGGATCCTTAACAGTTTTCCGACTGCCCTCTGTTGGCATATCTTTTTGGTGCAGTTTGGTTTCGGTTATATGTTGGTATTGCTTGGTTATTTCATTCTTCTACGGCTCTTGAGTGAATTCTTGGGGGCTCTAATTTTTGGATCTTTTCCATGGGTTCATAATGAACATTTCCAAGTTCCATTGTGGTTAACAACTGGGCCATCTCCTCCACCTTATTAATTCGACTTATTACCATCGCTTGTTGCATTGATGGTGGGAGGTTTGCTTGTACAGTCCTAATGATATGGGCTTCTAAGAACTGGAAAGGAGTTAGTGATCGAAGTTGATCCAATTGTCTCAAAAAAAAAACTGAGTGTGTGTCTCCTTTCCACCATACTTTTCACATGTAACCTGATGGAGTATCTTCTCTTGGTGGGCTTCACTCCAAAAGTTAGCTAGTAATGCTCATTGGTATTCTTGGAAGGTTGTTGGTTTATTTTGAATGGATCTCCACCAATGTCTAGCAGGTCCTTGTAAGTAATGTTTAGCTATGGCTAATTTATTTCCTTCATTAGCGGGATGAAAGTAAAAAAGTTCTTTCAGGCTATCAAGATGGAAGTTTGGATTCTCTTCTGGTTCTCCTCTGAATGCCTTTACATTGATGAATCTTAGGAAATTCTGTTGCATTCCTACATCTGAGATTTCTTGCAGTTGCATGGGTGTGCTCGCATGGTTGATCTGTTTTATAGAAAAGTTATTGGTAATTCTTACTGGTGAGGGGCTCCTTCTGGTTTTGCCAGGTTGTGGGTCATTTAGTTGTTGAAACTGTAATTGATTCTCAACTTCCTTTTTAATTAACGATTGCATAGTCTTGTCGTTCACTATTGGTAATAGTATTATACGTTCAATTGACCTTATGCTATTATCGGTTTGGTCTTGCTCTTGTGTAACTCCTCAATTGTTTTTATAGTACTTTCCCCACTTCTCTTCCATTGCTTGTAGAACACTGTCATTGTCCTCTTTGCATTCTTTTAAACTTTTGTGGATTGCCATCGTCATTTCTGTTCTAAATTCCTGTGCATCCCTTTGGGTTTGAACCATCATGCTCTGGAAAAAGGTGATCAGGTCCTCATTTTGATAAGAAGGTATAGGGTCATGTTTGAGTTCATAGAGAAGGGGTAATGAATCCTTTATTATGACTTCCAAAATTTGTTCCTCCATGTTTTCTTTTGTCACTGGGATGCTGGCATCAACATCTTCACATTCCTTTTCTTCTATACTGTTATCCATTTGGATTTCAAAAAGTTTGATACAATAATGGTAATAATGCTGATCTTGGAATTCAAAGTTATTTTACTGGAAATATGGTTCACTGAAACTTTAATACAATCTTGAACAACTAGAATGTAAACATATTTTATATCTTGGAATTTATATAATCACTAATTGGAACATTTGCTTCCCTTACTCCGTCCACTCTTCTCATCATGCTTTACTGACTGTGTCCTTTCTGACCTGCCATACTAAGTTTCTGTCTGTTTTAAGCTGGATATTTAAATAATTGTTTCAACTTCAACAAAAAAAAAAACTTTACTTTATCATGAGAATGACTGACTTGTTTTTTGATTCTAGCTCATCACCCTTGGTCACTCCTTGCCTCTGAAATGGACTTAAAAAAATCATTATTTTTAAAATTTAATACATAATCTTGTTGTTATGAATATTACATTGCTTACAATTTTATTACATATTACACCAGTTATAAAATTCTTTACTCTACAAATCTCATATATAAAAAAAAATTTGTTGCCAAGAATTACCATGGTTTTTTATTTTGAACTTGATAATGAATTTATAATGGCAATAGGTACTCTATTTCCTACACCAGGGTGCCAGTTATCAAGGTCAGCACTAATATAACACTTACAGATAGCTTTACTATATAACAATAATAAAAAAGGGTATATATATATATAAAATATATGTATTTTTATCAATTGTTAACACAGTGTGCCCATATGAATAAACATTAAATACATCTTGTGACAACCTTTTACACATAAGGCTTATGGATGTAGTACATGGGCTTTAACATTTTTTTCTCAAACACATGAAAACACAAAACAAATTCATGTGTGCATATAAAACCAGACACACACAAAAAAAATTCTACATATGGCTGGAATATAAAACCAGACACACACAAAAAAATTCTACATATGGCTGGAATATATGGGTTTCAAAAAAAAAAAACTTTCACGAAATATATATATGGTTGAAAAACCAGGTACCACAGCTAGCAAAACTTTTACATTTATGGTTATAATCTTTGCATTTAAAAGAAAACCCTTCATACAACATTTTATGGTTGTAAAACACAGTCTTTGGTTTTGGTTTTTGACTCTCACATGAAATAAACTTTACATCACTTTGACCTCACTTTATGATTATTTTACATAGTTTGAGTTTGGTATAAATCTAACATTTATATATTGGGAAAAAGTTTTCAAGCTTTTATGCTTGAGATATAATACAACTTTTCCACACATATGGGTTTCCAAGAAAATATATAGCAATGCAATACTTATAAAACTTTCAAACACATCTGTTCCTATCATCACACATACACACCCATGTACATATATATGCAGCACTACCATATACAAGTACATAGATTTTACACACACATACATCTATATACCTTACATAATACTATACACTATTGGAAAAAAGAAAAAAAAAACTTTGGAGAAAAAGTTGTAAAAAAAAAAAAATCCATACACATGTCAAATTCTTTACACTTTGCTTTAAAATAATCACAACATTATATACTCAATTAACAATAAAAAAAATTTTCTATACAAATATTTCCATTCTTAGCCAACATGGGAGAAAAGTAGAAAAAAAAATTTCTACATAATAAAACTCTGGAAGTAAAAAAAAACTTACATATACACTAATATAGTAGTTCAAACTACTTTCATATTTTATACAATCTATTTAACCATATGCGTTTTCACTTTTAATTAATCTGTTTATCAAAAAAAAAATTACAGACTATGGATGGAAAACATGGGATTCCTCTTTACTTTATTAACAAAACAGTATTTGATTTTATAAAATCAATATGACAAAACTAAATCATTTTATATTCTGGAAAATTATGTATATATTAAATTATATATAACAAATTATACACATATAGCTAATGAATTATTCAGGGTGTGGGAATAATTAACAGGCTCCATGATTGGGCGTCCAAACTCGGGAAAAAAATGCAGCCTCTGTGCCAGTCAAAATCATGTATTCATTCAACAAGACCAATAATCCAAGCAAAAGTACCTTGAATCCAACCATGCACAAGATACAGACATCAGGGCAAGGGTGAATCCTAACCTATTTGCCTGAACTATTGCCTCTCTGACTAATGGATAACATTTGTGATGACATGAGCAGTGCTTGTTTTTATTCCATCCCAGCTGGAGGTCATGGTTCACAAAGAGACTCAAAATAATAATGGTTTTTATAAGAAATTTGATTTAGTGAATTGCTGAATGGTACAGAGGTGATTGGATGTTGATTACTAATGGTTTGAACCGTCATAATGATAATTCTTGATGGCAACATTACAAAGAAGTGAATTTAAATCAAAGAAATATTATAAATAAATAGAGCAATTAACCTTAGAGATTGGGAGTGATGACAAACTAAGCTTATTTAAAATAACAATATTATAGGAATTTATTAAGGAATTTAGTACAAAATAAGTTAAGTCTTTGTTTATACAACTTGGTTATTTTATTTAATTCATTTTGATGCGGCTTTGACAAACAATGTAAAAGTTTGTTAATTGGTCGGCCAAAATCAATCAGCAATAAAATATTATTAGCCCCTTTCAAGATATTACAAATAAATCTGTTTTATATATATATTACAAGACATGAAAGATGGGTATTAAAATCACTATTACATTTAAAATCATTTGTATATAATCAGTGTGGGAAGCAAAATAGTTCTTAAATAAATAATTGACAATTATACAGTCATATTTAATTAATTTTGAAATTTGTTTGTGAAGGACATGCCATCATGGCAGAGAGCCTTTCAGGTTTGCTAAATAAAGATATAAAATGATGAAGAAGGCAGTATGCTATTATAGATTACAACAAAAATAAATGAGGTCTGTTATGAACCTCTGGGTGTCTTTGCTAAAGGAAATTCCTAGTAAATGCAACTAGATGATGAGAAGTACCGGACCTCCAGCCAAAACATATCTCTAAATAATCATAATAATATTTTGATGTGCTGGACTTTCCATACACATCTTAAATGGCAATGCCCAAAAATGCATCCCTTGGTATGAACTACGTCTACTTTGAGAAAGTGTGAAAGATTGGATTGTTCATAGTTAAATTTCCGAAGGTCCTGAGGAGTAAGTAGCAAAGCAAAATAATAAATGAATGGTTGTAGCTATAAAAAACATTAATGCCTTAGACATATATATATAGATAGTGTATCACTAACAAAATTAATGAATGAATTCCTGATTAAAATAATCAGTTCCCTGACATCGATAGAAAGTCCCCACAAACCTTAGTCCGCTAATGAATGAATCATAAATATTATATATATATATATATATATATATAAATTAACTAAAATATAAATTGTTTTCAACACTTCACAAATATTTCATTTATTAATAAGTTCTTAAATAGTTTATTAAAGATTACAAAATAAGACTGTTTTGAAGTAACATAGATGGGCATTGAATATCAAACTAATAAATTGTAAATCATAATTTTAATATTTTTCTGACAATTAAAATATATGTATAAAATATATACTGATAAAATTCTATGATAACTTTTACTTAATTGATTCACTAAAATTATTTACTCTTTCAGAAATAATTACAGGGCTATTGTAAATTGGAGGTAATAGTAAGATACTTTTAAAATAATTTCAATTATTCAAATAAATTTATATATGATGTACAAAACTAAATGAGCTTTCTATTAATTAATTTACAGGAAGTAAGTCTCCTGTAATAATTTTTAACTGGAGAAAATAAGAGGGAGGGGATTTAAGGTTAGTTTTTCATCAAGTTTTGTACTTGGCAATTTCAGTAAGTCAAATATTATAAATAAGCCAACAAAATTTAATTTAAGTTTGCTGCATCAAAATAATGTGAGATTTTTAGAATTGATATTTTAAATTTAATTTTTAAGACACATTTAATTTAAAATTATGTTGTATAAATATTACACAGATATATATAAAATATAAGTTAGTATTGATTTGGAAAACAAGTAAAATAGAATCAATGGCTTGCAGCGAATTGGACGTTACCTCAGAATCAAACAGTAGGCATTCCATGGCTTGAAACAGGCAGTTGGTTTGTGGTGAATTGGACGTTACCTCAGAATCAATCAGTAGGCATTCCATGGCTTGAAATAGGCAGTTAATACAGTCAGATCATTTGCAGGCTTCCTTGACACAGACAGACTCTGTCTAGATGTTGAAAGCACTGGAAAGGCATTGATGAGCTGGTGGGACAGAGCTCCGAAAAGCAATGGTCAATCTTTTAGCCAGTCATTCTGTAGGCATGATGTACTATATCTCTAAACTACTTTCTTCAGATAAAACTCAACAAATAATTAATTTCTCCTTATCAAATTTTCCACTATTTATATGTTCTGGTCTTTATCTATAGGATTGAATCTACAGTGACAACTGCCAATTACAATCACTCTAAATGTTTCTCTGAGGTTGGTGCCTGCTTTGGAGGAAAATCTATAATTCTGCATGAACATGCCCCAAGGATTGATTTGCTAATTAAAAACAACAACATCAACAACAAGTATATTAAGTTTATCAGTCATTGTACTAACAAAATCTATTTGATTAAGGTTTAGATTAACAAAAATGTAGATTTTATTCAGAAAAATTTTAGGAATTTGGTACAATGACTTTCAGACTGATATTTGACATAAACTTAAATAGAAATTTACAAAATATAATTGATCCTTTAATGTACATTTATCAAAAGATAAATATAAAATGTTACTGATTAATTTAAGAAAAATGAACTTTAATGAAAAATTTAAAATATTTGTAACATATTATAGATATCTAGGATTCAATTACATATAAATGCCAATTTAATAAAATAAACATAGTATACATTTTTACAAATATAAACTAATAAACTAATATAAAAAGGTTAGTTTTAATTATAAAATAAGATTAATGAAATATAAAAGATTATGATATTGCTTAAAATATACTACCACCTAATATGAGATGGGTGTCAGTTAATAAGGATTGGGTTCAAACCCAGACTAGTGCTGATGACATTGGCACTAGGTGAAGCAGAAATATGTACTATATTTCCAGCTTCAATATATATATATATACTGAAATGATATCATGGCATATAACATAGTAGGGTGTGTGCATTTATATAAAATTAAAAGGAAAAATGACATTTTCTCACTTGAAAATCCATTCATAATGGAACTTTTGCAATAATATAGCTTTCTACCTTTGTCCTTTATGCTATATGGATAGTGAGATGCAAAACTCTCATGGAATTACCCCTGCCACAAATCATATCATTGTTTTTTCAAATGCTCAAAAAATGAAAAAACGTGATCAGCTCCTTGCCTCCAGTAAAGCCTTTGATGACACCTGGTCTTTAACTGCTCTATCTTCTTCCTTATTATCAACTTCAACTTACTCAGCATTTTAGATTAGGCAATTTTAAAAGAAATATTCATGCTTATATTAAAAATGCTAATACAGTTAAACAAGTTCTTAGTTTCTCACATTCTATTCAAACATTCTTCATTATACCCAATCACATAAGTCTATAATAATTGTGTTCTCCTAACATAATCCAGCCAGATGACAAACAGCACATGAATATAATCATGTTATTGTACAATTTATTTATTTATTTTTCTTTTATCAGGATTTATTCACTATTTATTGTTAATAAAATTTTTATTAAAATGAAAAATAGAAATAAACATAAATTTTTTTTGTGATATTTTCTATGTTATATTGGAATAACAGTAAAGAATTAAATAATTTTGAATTAAAAAAAATATTATAAACTAAATATTTAAAAAAGACTAATTAAAATTTTATTAATTCTGATTTTGAAATTAAAACAAGCATGATTTTATGTTACAGTAGATATACTGGTAATTATAAAATTCTACTATCTATTTTGATTAAATAAATTTTTTAATTAAAGATTGTACAACATATTTTGATAAAAATCATACAAAGTTGTTTTTGAAAAAATTAAGATGAATTGAAAAGAACCATTAACTTTTTTCAATCAAGATAAACTTACTTTTAATTACTATTTTTTTAAAATTCCACTCTGACATAAAAAAGATTGAAAAAAAATTAGCAGAAGTTTTTTAAAGTTTTTGCAGATTGTGACAACATGATGACTATGACATTGTAACTGAAGGCAAGAGGCAATATATCGGGACACTGCTAGTTCACAATGACAAAGTTTGGATTTATATGAAATCAAGATCCAGCTTTTATGTGATTCATAGCTTATATATGTATATGTATTAGATGGCACAAAGACTAAAAGAATTTCATTGCAGGCCAAAAGTTATTATAGTATATCCTTTCCTGAAAATGACAATAATATAGTTTATGGTTTTAGAAGGGACTAGCTTAGCAAGAGATTATTATGCTATATATGCAATTTTATCAATATGCGAAGAAGCACAGACAAAGATAAGGTGTCATATATATAAAGTACTTATAGATATGAGCTGGGTTTAAAGATAGATAATTTTTGACTAAATTATTCAATTAAAATTAGAGTAATGAAAGAAAATAATAAATGACCTATTCCAGTTTTATTTATTAAAAGTAAAACTCAAGAACTTTCTTTAGCAAAAAATCTCTAATTTAAAAGTAAAACAAGTAAATATTTTGGGCTTGAATTATGTCTAAAAACAAAGGATTGATTTATAAACAATTTTATTTTGAATTAAAAAAAAGTTAACTCCAAAAATTTTTTTTAGATTGGAAAACAAAAGGAAACTCTGGGGATCTTTTTTTAAATATTGAAATTGAAACCACAAGGACTTGAATTTTAAATGAAACTTTCCAAATAATAATAGTTTTTTTTTATGTGTCAAAGCATTGGCTGGGAAGTAAACCTGCAATAACTGCTTATAAGGCAGCTGAACTTTTACTTTGGATTATTGATATTTTGTATGTACACACATATGTGTGCACTTATGTATTAAAAAACAAATTGTATTTTATTATTAGTTTACCACAATTCTGATATGTAATTTTCTTTATACAGCATGTTTGTTCTTATATAGATGAGTGTCATGTAGACACATATGTATGTTAAAATCAATCATAGTTTATGAATTATTAAAATGAATTATTGAATTTTAATATTAGTTTATCACAATTCTGAAATGTTATTTTTTATATAGGCATATCTGTGTATATACATGTTTTATGTAAACCTATTGACATATTGATAAATCACAATGTGATAGCTTATTTCTTTTTGTGTTAATCAAAATCAGAATGCCAAATTTATATTTATAGCATATTCAACAGACCTTAATTTCATTTTAGTTGTCATTAATAAATTGATATTTCATTGTTAAAGTTGTTTCAGTGAATTTATTCAGTCTTAGAATAGATTTAAAACATTTTATGTTAGGATTATATTTCTTGATTACAGTATCAGTTGGTTATAGAACTTTTGTCCACTGAGCTGAATTCATGCATAATGTGTCGGTTATATATAAAGGGGTTTATATTTAGTGTTATGGACATCCAGATGATGATGATGCTAGATGGCACAAAGGGGTTCTTTTTTAAGTCCATGCACTACATTTTATTTTAATTATTTATTTAAAAATTAAATTTTATAGTTGGCCAGTACATTAATGGTACTAAGTGGCCATAGCATTGATGATGATCAGCATGTTATAGTATCCTAGCATTTTTTAAAATTGTTATATTCTTATGGATTAGCATCTGGGTCTATGCATCCAGATAATTATTGTTTGTATTTCTGCCCTAAGTTTGGCAGTGGCTAAATAATTAGCCTGGTCTTATAGTAGATCCATTCAAATCCAGTGACAAGATTGACTGTTGATTTATTTTTATTGTTGATCATTCATGATGATTAATAACTATTCTTGTCTGCCATGTTGGATTAACTTAAAGTTACTTATAGTCAGTTTTGTGTTGAACACTCATGCTCCTCATATTCATGTCTCTGCTTATTATATATTTCTGTATTTAAATTTTGAATTCACTAAGATTGATGATGATGAGTGCATCACTCCAGGTTCATCCCTAGAGTTTGTACCATTATTATTCTTTTACGATGGGCTGTTGATGAAGACTTATTGTACACTAAGGCATTTATAAAAAAGATAGTTTTATCTAACATACACACGCACACACAATATATATATATATATATATTAATGAGGACTTCAAAGTACCCAACCAATCCATAGGTAATAGATATTGAAATGACCTTTAGATACAAAGATTAATAATAGATGATGTAAATAATCCAAGATATAATTACAAATATGTGCTTAATTGAATATTTTTATGAGTAAAAACTGTGTTTATCTGAAAATTTTCAAGAGTAAAAAATGATTGCAAGTACTCATATATATGGCCAAAAACTATTTTGACTACTAGTACCAATTGCACTTAAAATCTCATAGAAGGATTTTAAAAGTGATAACTTCTTCAATGTATATTTTAAATCAGATCACAAATACTTATAAATCAGCATTTCTGCAATATCCTTAAATAACCACTAGTATATCAAAACAAAACAAGCTGGTATATTATTAATAATATCATGAAGCATATGTGTACAAATATGAATGGCAAAATGGCAATGAATGAATGTCTAATTATTACTAACCAGTAGTCAAGCCTGATAATTATTATTTTCTTCTTTACTATTTTTCTATGATGGGCTGTTGGTGAAGACTTACTGTACACTAAGGCATTTATAAAAAGTTACTTTTATCTAAAACACACATGCGCGTGCACACACACACATATATATATATATATATATTGATGGGATCTGCAAAGTACCCAACCAATCCATAGATAGCAGATATTGAAATGACTTTTATATATAAAGATTAACAGTAAATGACCAAATAACAATGTCAAATCAAGAATAATTTCTGACAACTTGTAGGTTAAGATATTGATTCAACAAAATTTTAATCTTTTTTCTGATATAAACAGTCATTACTTTCATTTTTTCCAGTAATTTAAATTAGTGAAGATGTAGTCATTATGGGTCTTTTATGTCAGTATTCATTTCTCTATACTATGTTATTGATGCAGTGTGTTTGTGCCAAAACACATTTGTCATTTAACTACAGCACAGAATTTCTGATTACAATTCCTTTTCCTTTTATCATTTCTTCTAACCAAACTCTCAGGCACTAAATGACAGAGATGGATTTAATAATCTGGGATTCTTAATTGTAATCTTGAGATAGTACAATCACTAATGATCTATTTTAAAACCCTCCTATCTAATATGTAAATGAAAAGGTCCTAGAAAAGAAGATCTTAGAACAAACACATCAAGACTTGAATGGAAAACAGTATTTTGAATCAAGAAGCTGTCAAGATTTAAGAATAACATAGTTATTATTGGTGAGATGCTGTAAGTTTTTTGGATTGTTATACCAATCAATGAAAACTGATTGCATGGTATTGGATTTGTAGCAAAGTCTAATTTAATATCTTCTATTCTCAAAATATCACTGAAAAGCTAATGATATTAAAACTTATTTTGTGTGATGGTACCTGTGTTTATTATTAGTGCATATGCTCTAATGGTAGATTTAGCGAATTCTAATATATTTTTACATCCTTTCGTAAATAGCATTATTACATCAATATTTTTTTGGAAGATTTTAATGCATTCCTGCACCAATATATTTTGGGAAGTGTTATTAAAAATAATGGCATTGGTGTCATAAGCTCATATGGTCTGTTGTTTTTAAATTTTTTCACAACAATTCAGAATAATTTAAAAAATAGGGAGAAATGTAAATAATATAGACTTCCTATGATTTAAAATAGATAGCAATTCAACAATGTTAACAATAGGGCAAATATAAACAAGTTGACATTATTTTATATATTGGTAGTTAAATATTTCCAATGCAGCATTATTCATATTTGGATTCATATATAGTAAATAAGTGCACTTTATAAAGTTGTTGGAATGATTAGAAATTATGTTTTGTAAACATAAATATTAAAGTTTATTGATAAGAGCTGTATTAACAATGTGGTTAATTTAAATTTTTCTCTATTCTTTGTATCTTAAGAGCAGGTAAATCATAATCCCATTTTTTCATCTGCTGGTAATTAAAACTTTACAGTCTACATGACACACATGAATATTTCTATGTATATGTAACTGTTGCAATTGTTTGTATAATATTAGTTTAGCATTTTATATATATATATATATATATTGTGCTCTATCAATAGGAGGACAACCCCTAGCAGATGTGCAAAGTCCCTTCATTAGGCTATACTAGGTCTTTATCTAGATACCATTTAATAGACTTACCGTTTTTAACTATGTTTAATCAATCATAATAATTGTGAGTATCATATATCCTATAAACAAGATTACATCCCCTTTAAAATTAAATAAATACTTTTTATTTATCCAATGGCATAAGAATACTTAGACACTCCTCCTTATTCAATATCTAAATATTCTCATGACTAACAACAATGCTTAAATTAATAGAATAAAATATTTAAAATGATGACATTTAAATTAATCTATTCAATAAGTTGTATTTTTATTTTATTGTATGGTAATCTTTTATTATTTTACTTTTATAACATTATCATTAAGAACAACCATAATAACAATATCATTCTAAGGAGATCTCAGGATTATCACTGATTTTCAATTAGTTATTTGATCCACCTATAAAATATCAAGAGGGATTTTACTGAACTTTATAGTTAGTGTATCAATTAAGAAAAGACTTATCACTGAATCTATAATTAAAATTGCACTACTACTATATATTTATGTTCCCTGTAACTTACTATTAAACCAATATTGTTATCTAAATTGTAATCATATTTGATACTTTTAACAATAAATAATTCATAATTTAATTTCTTATAAATAAGCATACTTTAATAATTTGCAATATTATCAATGACTTATGTGATCAAGGCAGTTTACATTAAATTATAATCTTTGTTAAGAAGTGTGTGCTTAAATGATGGTTATATTGTCCTATACTGGATTAATTTCTTATAACAATCTCAAACTGTATACCCTGGGTTCATATGATGTAGTGACAATGACTCTCACAAAAGAAATGCAATTTTTAACACTCAAGGTAACTTTCAAAACAACAACTTTAATTTTATTATTTACAAGATATTATGATGAACATTTTCACTAACAGGTAATTTAAAGATAACAATAGTAATAAAGTTATATACTATCATAATATAGTAACACTATAAACAATTGAAAAATTTCCATTCGCTTTTCTTTCTTCTTTTTTACCTTTTGAATATTTACACTATACAAAAAGTAATACCTTTTCATATAATATGGTGCTGTTATGATATTTACCTTTAGATTTTTTTTTATCACAAATCAGGTGTCTCCACTAGATAATCATTCCCCCCCCTTTGAATTGTAAAGACAAAATGAAAAATATTAATTATTATATTCTTGCTTCAATACAATAATCTTATTATAATAGGTGAAACGTCATTTTTGTTTATTTTAGATTCCATGATATTCATCCTTTGATCTTTATTTATTTATTTCTTTTTTCTAAGAAGATGTTACTATAATAATTATAAAATCATCAATTAGTTTTTTTTGATCTCAAACTCCATCTTCCTATGGTTTTATTATCAACCTATATACTAAAATACAATCAATAAGAATTTTATTCTGTGCTATTAAATCTAAAACCCTATATCTTCCTGCGATAATTTTCATCTACAATTTATGAGATTCAACTAAATGTTAATAAACTACTCTTTGCTTGATCTAACAACTTAATTATTATATTCATATTTTTATCTTATATCTGTTTAATATCTTTCTTATAACTATTTGCTTATTCAAATTACAAACTAAAATAAGTACAATATATTAAATTGTTCATCGTAAATCATAAGATCAAATTTAAAATATCATCGATTCTCCTTTTCAATATTGTATATTTAAACACAAACCCATCTCCTCTTTATAATATATGTATTGTTAACTACTTTTATGATATATTTCATTAAGTCATAAATCATATCTATTAATTTTAATTATCTAATAATATTTGATAAATCATAACTTTTAAAATAATTAATGACATCGATAACCAAATTAAATCAATTATTAATTTTATTATCTATTGATCTACTCCCCTTCCACCTATTGCAATAACAACTATGTTAAGTATAGAATTAATATATATATATACATTCTGTTGAAAGTTTTTTTTTTTTAAATATAAGTTCCTAAAAAAACAAACTAACTTTTACTGGCATTCCGAACGTTCCACATAATTCACACTAATTGCCCATCAATATTATTATCACTTTTTGTCCATTTGTTATCATCTGAAGATTATTACAATTACAAAATTCACCTGGCATTGGCTTATTGACAAGATAGCAGGTTTTTTTGTTTAGTATCAGCATTTTGCCTTATTCATTCAATTTACATGCTCCTTGTGCAAGTAATAATTCAGCATTTGACTGATTTCTTGCTTATTTTTGGTTACTATTATTATTAAAAATTTTTTTTTCCATTTTCTTTTTAAAAATAAATAATGTTATCTTCCACATACGTTTTATGTTTCCCAATGCACTAATGTTTATTCCATCTTTTCTTCAACAATTTATTCCCCATGCATATTTATTCTTTATTAAATATTTTCTGGGATAGTTTTATTTTCTTACACTTATTTTATACATTTTCTCAATTCCAGATGATAGATAATGCTTTCATTCATGCTAGCAAAACACTATTATTCTGTACATGTATAAATATAATCTTCATTTAAAATATATATCCTATAATTTATTAAACTCTGCATAAAAGTGATATTAAAACTAGTATTGCTCAGTTTCAATCATTTCTTCAATTAAAATTTTATTCAAACATGCTTTAAGATTTATCTTTGAATGTGATATATGCTTTTCCATTCACACCTAATTTTGTTATTTATTCCTAATTTAGTTCTAGATATTTTTAAAAAATGCATACTTAGCTCTGTCAGGAATACAGTGTCTTTTATTTATCCCTGGATGGTACTTAATTGTGTTCAATTATTTTGACTAATATGACACATGAAGACTTCATCTAGTATATCAATTGAATGCGGTATTGATACAATTCTCCCAAGGTTTTCTTCAGTAGATGTATTCCTTGGTAACACTTTGATAAGTATATACAATTATTCTCCTTCATTTTTATATTATTTGTCTCCATATAATGATTTCAAGAAATTTTCCAAAAACAATTAATTGCTGATTTGCCTAAAGAGATCAATTTAATTTACTCATTCATTTTAACAAAACTTTATAAACCTAAATCCTTTAAATTATTACATAGGTAAAATCCATTATCTTTTTTAATAATAATAATAATAATAATAATAATAATAATAATAATAATAATAATAATAATAATAATAATAATAATAATAATAATAATAATAATAATAATAATAATAATAATAATAATAATAATAATAATAATAATAATAATAATAATAATAATAATAATAATAATAATAATAATAATAATAATAATAATAATAATAATAATAATAATAATAATAATAATAATAATAATAATAATAATTCAATTCAATTCAATTCAATTCAATTTATTTATCGTACAAAACTACAGCATTAAGCCAATTACAGAATTGCACTATAATAACTATACAATAATATACATAAATAATATACATAAATGAGTAAAGATTATGAAAATAATATAATTATATGCCATACTTTTTTACAAGATAAGTAACAAATTTTTTAAAGTCTAAAGAAAAAATATTTTCATTAATAAAATCATGATTATAGGTATTAGGCAAACGAAGCAAAGGTGAAAATTTTAATATGTTAGAGCGACAAACCTTAATATAAAATAAAGTAAATGTACGTGTTTTATGTAAACAATTATTAAACGCAATATTTGAAATTTTGTTAGTTAATATAATTTTTTGATTCACAAGATTATATAAAATTTTAAGATCTCTCATTTTTCTTCTAATGGATAGGGATAGATAATGGTCTTTTAATTTAATGTACTTAGAAAATTTGTCATAAACCAATTGAATTTTGATAATATCTCGTTTGGAACTGGGATTCCAAACGACAGATCCATATTCTAAAATTGGCAAAACCAAAGAGAGAAACAATTTATATTTTGTAAAACTACTAAATTGTCTACCATGCCTTAAAATTGCACCCATAATTTTGAAAGCCTTATTTACTACATTTTCAATATGATGATGAAATGATCCATTGCTTGCAAAAATAATTCCAAGGTCTTTCTGAGTATCAACAAACTTTATATTATGATCTTCAATATAATAAGGACAAATTATCATTTCAGATTTTTTGGAATAAGAAACTGTTGAACACTTATCCATATTAATATCCATTTTATTATCTCTACCCCATTTCACAAAACTATTGATATCTTTTTGTAATAATATGCAATCATTAATTGAGTTTATATTCCTAAAAATTTTACAATCATCTGCATAACATAAAATATGCGAAAATTCTAAACTCTCTCCCAAATCATCAATATAAATGTTAAACAATAATGGTGCAAGGATACTGCCCTGAGGTACTCCTATATTACAATAATATGGATTAGAAGAATTATTCTTAAACTTTACATAAGCTGTTCTCTTCTTAATAAAAGATTCAAACCATGCAACCAAATTATAGGAAAAACCTAATTTATACATTTTGAAAAGCAACCTGGAATGATCCACTTTATCAAATGCCTTGGATAAATCAAAATAAACAACATCTAAACGACATTGATTCTCAAAGGCATTAGCAATGTGATCAGTTATTGTTAAAAGATTAGTTTCAGTTGATCTTCCAGGTAAAAAACCATGTTGCACAGGAACCAAAATCTTATTTATGTCATTCACAATTTTCTTATAAACACATCTTTCAAATATGCGTGCAACTGTATGAAGCACAGAAATTGGTCTATAATTATTAACATTATCTTTTGAACCATTTTTAAAAATAGGTATAACTTTGGCAAGTTTTAGAGAGTTAGGAAAAATACAATTTTTAATGGAATAATTAAGAATATAACATAAAGGAGCAGCAATATATTCTACACAACCTTTATAAATGAAAGAAGGTATATTGTCATAACCTATACTTGAATGTATTTTGAGTTCTTTGACAGCTGATATAATATCACTATTGTTGAAACAATCGATAGAAATGCTATCATTAAAACATCCCTTGATCAAATTAAACCCAGACAGTTGAGAATTACCAAATAATTCAGAAAAGTGAACTGAAAAGTCATCAGCACATAAAGATGAATTATAATCCATTTGAGATTTTCTTTTGGTAATGCCAGAAGTTTTAATAAAAGACCAAAATTCTTTAGGATTATCTGACAAATTGAGCTCCATATTTTTAATATAGTTTTGAAAATCAATTTTCTGAATAGCTTTAACCAATCTTCTATAATTAATAGAATTATTGTAAAAAAGTATATTTCGTGTTTTAATGTACTGCTTATGATGATACAATTTCCTTCTAATAATTTTTTTAAGTTTATCTGAGAACCAAAAAGGGAAATAAAAATTGTGAGAGTCACGTTTTTTTGGTATATAAAAATCAATTAGATCATTAAATACTTGATTAAAAAAGTCCATATTATAATTAGCATCTGTTGAGGAATATAACGGGCTCCAATCAAAATTAGAAATTGTCTTACACAGACACATATAATCCCCTTTTTATAACATCTTTTAATATTTAAAGGAACATGCGACTTAAAATAATTTATTTTAACAAAAAATTCAATAGGTGGGTGATGTAAATCTATAGGTAAATTAATAGATGAAATACAAAAACATTTAATCTCAGGTAAGTTACTCAGAACATAATCAAGTATTCGATTATAAGAATTTAAATGGGAATTATGCTGTTTCAAATTCAAAAAATTAAAGAATTGCAGCATCCTATATGCTTTGTGTGATAATGAAGAAATATCAAAAGAAGCATTATTAAATAACTCAGGAATGTTAAAATCTCCAGTAATAATAATATTCATTTTATAATTAATCAAAAATTCTTCAAAAGTACAAAGTAAAGCATCCAAGTCAGAGAAAGACAAGGCTGGCCTTATATAAACGTTCCCTAATAATAATTTTTTATGATGATCAATGGAGACCTCACACCATGTTGATTTACAAAATCTAGAATTCAAAAGCACAGATTTATGAACAATCTCTTTCCTGATGGCAATAAGAGTGCCCCCTCCTCTTTTAATTACTTCATGACATCTATCTGCACGAAAAACTTTATATCTATCATCTAAAAATGTATCATCATAAATTTTGTCATTTAGCCATGTTTCTGTGAGAAAGATAAAATCATAATCTTCTGAACAAAAAAAACTTTTTATTTGATTCAATTTAGTTCTCATTCCTCTAATGTTGGCATAAAAACAAGAAAAACCACCCATATCCAGTAAAATAAATTAAAATATATATATATTCCCTTTTTTTATAAATATTAATAAATCAATCAAGAATAATAATAATAATAATAATAATAATAATAATAATAATAATAATAATAATAATAATAATAATAATAATAATAATAATAATAATAATAATAATAATAATAATAATAATAATAATAATAATAATAATAATAATAATAATAATAATAATAATAATAATAATAATAATAATAATAATAATAATAATAATAATAATAATAATAATAATAATAATAATAATAATAATAATAATAATAATAATAATAATAATAATAATAATAATAATAATAATAATAATAATAATAATAATAATAATAATAATAATAATAATAATAATAATAATAATAATAATAATAATAATAATAATAATAATAATAATAATAATAATAATAATAATAATAATAATAATAATAATAGTAAAAAAGTTTAAGTAAACTTTTTAGGATAAAAAAAAATCAAAACCAGTTACTTGTTTCTTGAGCGGTCATCACTTTTTTTCTTCAATTTAATTTTCCCTCATTTTTTTAAAACAATTATTTGCAGCTGTTTATTGGTTAATTTCCCCCCTTCTCTGCTTTTAAAATATTTACTTAGTTGCTAATATTTGATCTATTTTTAAAACCAATATTTTTAGATTAAAAATATTTTTCAATAAAAATAATTCCTTTTAGAAACTGAATAAAATACAAATTACTGTAGATCATTCTGGTTTTATTTTTATATAAACTAGATTCAATATTACTTTTATGATTTTTTAATCACCAAATTCATAAAATGATTAATCATTCATTTGTTAACATAACTTAAGATTTAACTAGAAATAATAATTGCTTTTATAATATTTAATGCACACAGACAATAATTATCTATTAATATAATGCATTTTTGTTTAGAAGAATTGATTTGAACTTTATTACAATTTTAAATGCTGTCAAAGGTTTACTTATTTGTAACTATAATATATTTATAGCTTATTATTTTATCTTTTATGTGCATTTGTAACCAACTATTTTGCCCAGCATTTATATCCTTTATATAATTTTAAATTAACTAAACCAATGTTCAAACTCTATGATAACTAAAAGGACAGTTATTTTTCCTAGTTTAATAAGTATCTATCTTTTTGATTTAATAAAATTTAAAGTTATGCCAAAAACATATTTTATCCCAGTTTTGTTTTCTGATGGGGTGTATCAATAATAAGATCACTTATATATATATATATATATATATATATATATATCTATGTTGATTTATATATATATATATATATATATATATATATATATATATATATAATAAATCAACATTTAGCAGGTGAACTAAGAGATTAATCACCTGAATCTTCCCTTCTGATATAAAATTGATTTCTTTTGTACATATTTATGATTGTTTACAATTTGGTTATACCTATATATTCAGTACCAAATCATTTAATGTGCATTGTAAACATTTAAAAATAGATGGAGATGATTTTGGTCTTAACTAGGATATCTGATAAACCACCACCCAGAATACTTTAAAGAATTTTATTTGTAATGATTAAAAACTACTTTGAAAGCAAATACATAGATACTATTCATAGTGCTGAATTGCACTCATAACCATATAAACCAACAATTTGTGACAAAATTATGTATTTGTCTGGTATTTTACTGATTTGATAACATATAAAATTATAGAGTGCAATTCAGGAATACTATGAATAAATCTGTAGAATTCATTTTATAAAATGTAATCATACAGATTAGGTCACAGTACTTCTGAGTTGCACCCCTTGGAAAATCTTTAATAAATATGAAATTGAATGACTTATTAGACCAGAAAGTTTTATATTTTTGCTTTTAAATGCAAACTTTAAATATATCTATAATTTTTTATTAATATACAAGATTTTGTATATTCTGAAACCACAATCAATGATCTTATATTTTAAATATGTGTTAAAGTATTGAATTATATGCTTATGCTTTGAATATTTATTTTGATCTAACAAAGCATCTTCAATTATGAAAAGTTATCTGTAGTTTTCTGTTTTCAAATAATTAATTTTTAATACATATGTAGTTTCCCATCATCATTTTCAACCATTACTGATCTACTGCAGGATGAAAGTCTCTTCAATCCATCTTCTCCAATCTTTAGCCTCACTTTTCTGCATCACCTTAACACATGTTCTTATTTCATTCATCCATCATATATGTGGTCTAATTCTAGGTATTTTACAATCTCTTGGAACCAGTTTAAAATTTCATCTGTCCATCTATTATTATCTCTTCTAACAATGTGTCCAGTCCAACTCTACTTTATCCTGTTGATTCTTCAATGATGTTAGTAACACCTATTTGTTCTCTCATCCATGTATTTCATTTTCAATTTGTTCTTGTATCTTTTTTTCAAACACATAGGCACGTTTCCTTTTAATATTAAATTATTTTTACCAAAAGCACTCCAATCAAATTTAATTTTATGATTAATTTTATCCATTATGTTTCCATTTGTAGTAATAATCTGACCAAAAATATTTGTAGTTATTAACTTCTTCTAACTCATGATTATCAATTATTATTTTCTTCTTTTGAGAATATCCTTTGAACATTACTTTAATCTTTTGAACATTTATCTTTATTAATCATACTTTCTTACTTTCATCTGATAACTCTTGCAACATTTTATGAAGCTCTAAAGCATTATTTGAAAAAAACCCCAACTACGTCCATCTTTAAAATCTTGTTGATTTAAATAATCTCCATTTACTTTTATTCTCATAGCTTCCCATTATAATCCACAAAATAATTTTTGCAAAGCTGCTGCAAAAAGTTCTTGAGATATGGAATCACTCTATAATACCTCCTTCCCAATGGTAATCTTTTTAATATATGTAAAATTATTATTCCTGTTCCATTTTTATAAATGATCTTCAGAACATGACAATACCATGAGTCTATACCTTGATGATCCAATGTTTTAATCACTGAAGAAATGCTTATAGAGTCAAATGCCTTTTTATAATTTACAATTCCAAAGCATGATACCAACTCATATTTATTAATTAGTTTTTCTATAACTTCTCTCAATATTTAGATATGAGTCATTATACTGAACTCTTTTTTAAATCCAGCTTGTCCTTTTGTTTGGTTAAAATTCAAAATTCACTGTAGATGAGTTGTAAATATTTTGGTAAAATTTTTTTATAGAACTGATAAAAGACTGATAGGTCTGTAATTTTTAATATCTCATTTGTAACTTTTTTAAAATATTAATATTAATACTGAATTCTTACAATCATCTGGTGCATTTTTTTTTATCAGTTAGCCATTTGATATATGCCAAAATTATTTTTATTTCTTCTTTTGTTCTTTTTTAAAATTATAATTCCATTTTAGATGGCATTTTATTCTTCTTTATACATTTAATTACATGTCTTACTTCTTCATTTAAAATCCTGGTCAATTCAGATAACGTTGTAGGAGATAATTTTCTTTTTTATTTATTGCTATATAATCTTTGATAGAACTATTCTACATTTTTTATGAGGTCATATCTCATTTTAGTAATAGTTCCATCAGTTTTTCTATTTGCAGAAATAAATTTACTTACATTCTTGAGACTTTTATTATTTTTTATAGCGTTTTTTGCTAATTTACAATTATACTTTTTTATATTATTATCAACTGATTTTCGTACCATTTTACAAAATCCAAGATACTCAATTCTTATTGCATTATATTTGTATATTTTCATAGCCTTCTTTTCTTCATAAAATTTGTTGTCTCAATAGAAATTTTACTAGTCAATTACTGATTTTTTGTACCAGCAATCTTTATTGCAGTTTTTAAAAATGTATCAGTTATTTCCCTATTTATTTTATTCAAATCTGAATCATGTTCAAAAAATTTTAATATTTGAAAACGATTTGCAAGTTTTAATTTAAATTCATTCGAATGTTCCTGAAGATTAGGAATATCAAATGTGAATAGTGTTTTCCATAATAATTTTTGTTTCTCTAGTATTAACATGTATCTTACATCTCATTAATCGACTATCATTTTCTGTGTTAAATTTATTAAGAATATTACAATCTTGAATACATATTTCTTGTTAGTCAAAATGTAATCCAGTTGGTTGCTTACATGTCTATTTCTGTATAATATTTTTCTAAAAAAAATTCATAATATAAATTTTTTTTTCTGCAAACTCCACAAGTCTATGACCCCTCTCAGTTCTAACATCATAAACAAATTTACCTACAGCACTTTCATCTTTTAATTGTTTACAAATTCTAGCATTAAAGTCTCCCATTGTTGGGTAATAAATCTGAATTATCAGCATTTTTTACCTGCTATTGAGTTGAATAACTAATCTTGCCACTGTCTGATATGCCATAAATCTCCACAATGCTATTCTTCCATTTTTTATTTATAATGATCCTACTCCACTTGTACTTCCAATGTTTGTGCCTTTGTAGTATAGTTTATGTCACTTTTTAAATCAATTATCTTTTAATATTTTCTTCTAAAAGTCCAATAATGCCCCTTTTAATATGAGGCAGTTCTTTCAATTCCTACAATTCTCGTTTACTTGAAAATGATGTGCAGTTGTAAGTACCTAAATACAATGTCCTCATCAAATGACAGCCTGAGTCTGGAACCAGGAGATTCTTAGAAAGCATCCTCAGTCTTTAGCCACCAACAGCTGCCTTGTCTAACAATTCTAGAGCTTCCTGGGTTTAAGTGTCATGATTTATTTTTGTTTGTCATGAATATAAATATTTATTAAAACAAAAAATTATTCACATATTTATTTACTCTGCCTTCAAGAAAACTCAACTGATTACAGTTGAGAGCTATCAAGCACCTGAAAAGAAAGACTATGATGTGTTTTGATCTTAATGTTAGAGATAAAAAGCAAAAACAACTCATCATTCTGGCTAATGTATGTTGGTTAGCATTTATGTTTCTATACTGTATGAATAATCACATAGTAATAACAACTGCCACAACAAGAACATATGGCATGGAACAATAAAAATTTGCCCTGCTTCATTCCTTTAAGGCCTCCAAGAAGAACCAAAGAGTCTCCTGTCAGTTAATAGAAAATTTATTTCTATAGCCATATATACAGATACATCTTTATAAATATCACAATTCTATTACACTTGAAGTCAGTTCTTGGATTTCAATTCAATATAAACAGGAATTGAACCCAATTCAATTTTAAAATATTAATATCACTGGGATTTTTTATATGTTATTTTGGGTTCATAAATCATAACTATTGATCAGTCAAATAATAATAATAATAATAATAATAATAATAATAATAATAATAATAATAATAATAATAATAATAATAATAATAATAATAATAATAATAATAATAATAATAATAATAATAATAATAATAATAATAATAATAATAATAATAATAATAATAATAATAATAATAATAATAATAATAATAATAATAATAATAATAATAATAATAATAATAATAATAATAATAATAATAATAATAATAATAATAATAATAATAATAATAATAATAATAATAATAATAATAATAATAATAATAATAATAATAATAATAATAATAATAATAATAATAATAAAAAACTAATGATATGTATAAAATAAATAATACTTGCTCTGCTGAGAAATGTGTGAATAGAGAAGCTACTTTAAAAAAAGAGAGAAAATAAGTAATTGGAATAAATGAATAAATCATTAGAATCAGTAGACAGTGATAAAGGTAGGAATTTGACAAGTAGAAGTGATAAATAAGCAAATAAATAGTGAGGCAATAAAAATACAAAATAAATATGAGGATTATAATAGAGAAGATTACAGAAGAAAAGAAGCGTGAGCATTCTAATTAAAATAAATATAAAAGAAAAGAAACAATACATTTAAAAGGTTTTTTTTTGTTTGTTTTTGTAGAAATTGATACATTTTTTTTAAAATAATAATAATATATGATTAGAAGAATCAAGACAAAAATGCTGACTCAGAAAATTGAAAAGTAGACACCAAGAGCAAATAATGAACATGGTTACAAGCACATATTATAAAAATATGGGAAGAATGTCTTATAATATAAAAAGAATATGGAAAGGATGTCTAAAAAAGACCAAATGGAAAAAAAAATGAAGAAAAAGATAGAAAATTTAAAGGAATTATTAAAAAAGTCAGAGAAAAAATTAATAATAAAAAAAGAGATGATTGAACCAAGATGATAGAAAAAAATCAGAGGATATAATAAAGAAAGTGCTTTGGCAAAGGTGAAACTAAAGTTGACATAATGTTCTTATCATAATTGCTGGATTACATTAGTTAGAGATAATAATGAAAGTTTGCCATTGAGATAGAAGAAAATGATGGCTTAAAATATGATAATGAGGATGAATTTGGTATGCAAAAAGCAATAAAATGAATATAAATATTGGTTTTATAAATGAGTGTAGCATAGATACTAAAGCCAGGAATAGTGATAATAAAATCCTGATATCTATGATATGGATGGTTATTTGATTAAGGATAACAATAGCAAAAATAGTGATAAGCAAAATTTAAAAATTAATTGAAAATGTGATGAAGAATAATTGGAGGGACATTACAAAGTGATAAATGTCCCTATTAAGATTGCAAATAATTATTTATGAGACAAAAAATAAAAAATAGAAAGAAACAAAAAAAAAAAGAATTGTTTTGCTTAAATGTTAAAGAAATGGATGATGAAGAAAAACAGATTAAGAGAATTAATTATGGAAGTATTTTGTGTGGTAAAGCCTACAAAAAAAATTATAAATAATATAACAATATTAAAAAGTTTAAAACAGTCAGATAGCAGCCAAACATAAAGTAATTTATTACCATGATTAGATTAATTTAATGAGCACCATATCCCAGTATCATGGCATAGAAAAGAAAATTGTAAAACTGAATAAGATAAAGCAAAAAATGCACTCCAGCTGAAAATAGTTCAGAAAAATCTTGAGACATAGATTTTTTAGGTCATCAAAAATAAATGCAGCTGCATCACTCAAGAAATACCTGGAAAAAAGTAAAGTTCAACCCTTATATGGATAAGGATAGTCTTCTAATTTGATAACCATGGATATATTAAAAAGATAAATGTATTAGAAAATATAAAAGCAAAATAAGGATAAACACTCGATGTAATTGCTAAAAGAACATGGAAAACTAAATTTAATAAATTTGTATAAAAAAAGAGTTGGTTGAGTTTTACTAAAAACAGGAAAAACTAAATTTAACAATTTCATAAAAAACAAAGTTTGTTGAGGTTTGATTACTTGGATTTCAGTAGTGGGGTGAAAAAAGGTTTGTTATTGGCTTAAGGATGTGATGTTCTCATGGTACTCTATGAGGATTCTATCTCAACATTGCAGCTATTCTATTTATTTAGCAGCCTGAAAAGCTCAAAAAATGAGCCATGCAGAATTCAATATATTGTATATTTGTTGACCTCATAAGACTCAAAATGAGAAAGATATTTTGATTATATTTCATGAACAGTTAATATAGTTCTGGATCATGAACCATGATTTCTAAGACTCATAATCAAGAATAAATTCATTTAGACAGATTATTAGTTTGTATTGGCATGAGAAGTTGCATATTGTGCTTAAATAAGGTATAATATAGGTGTTCATGTTGGATTGTATACTTTTTGCCCAGTGATAGATTTATTTAATTTATTCAAACATTATGACTGGATGATCAAATCCAATGACTAACTCCAGACAAATCTCTCTACTGAAAAAATATAAATAATACTGATTATCATGAAATTTTATTATAAACACCAGCTCATAACTCCACTTCTTAAAAAAGTGCAGCTGAACATGATATTATTATGAATTATTAGAAAGAAATACTTTAAGATTAAAAATGAATCCCCTTGATATTTTAAATACTGAATGAATGCTATCTTATTCCTTAATGGGAAGAAGTAAATATAACATCTCTGGCATGGATTATATATACAACTTTATAAAATATAAATATAAAAGCTAAGAGATGGTTAAAAGTAAGGTTTAATAATAGTTTAACTAATTTTGATACACTTAAACAACAAAAAAAGCTTGATATATATTTTAAACTTTTAAAAGTTTAATTAATCAAAAAGAAAGCCAAGAAAAAGAGAATAAACTTGAATAACAAAAATTATTTTTTTTTGCTATTAACAGAAAAGAATTATTTAAAATTTAATATAACTAAATTTTGTTAAACTAAGTGATATTTAAAGAAAAAAAAAGTTTAATTAATTACAAACTTAAGAATTAGGGTTATAAACTAAAACACTAAAATCTTTGGTCATGAATATCAATTTTAAAACATATTTAATCCGTTTTGTTCTGTTATCTTATTTATAGAATTATAAACAACATATTTCACAATATACCAAAAATAAAATTCATGTATCTGTATCAAATTAGTATATGCTATAAACCAATTTCTTATAAGATTTAAAAAACAAAACAAAAATAATAACATATTAGTTTGTTTTCAGATAATCGTTAGTAAATAAAAGTGAACACCTCTTTATATTTTAGAAATAGAAATGAATGTAATAATAGAATTATTAAAAATGTTTAATGTTAATTATAGATGAAAGTACAAAATTGTATATAATTGCAGATATATATGTGTAGCATTTTCAGTATTCTCTAGTAAACTGTTATAATATTTGATGATTGCAAAATTTATTATTATTATTAAAAAGGTTGATTATTTTCATATAACATTTTCTAAAGCCATTTACTATTTTATTTCAAGTTTATAAAAACTTTTAAAATAGGATTATTATTATTATTATTATTATTATTATTATTATTATTATTATTATTATTATTATTATTATTATTATTATTATTATTATTATTATTATTATTATTATTATTATTATTATTATTATTATTATTATTATTATTATTATTATTATTATTATTATTATTATTATTATTATTATTATTATTATTATTATTATTATTATTATTATTATTATTATTATTATTATTATTATTATTATTATTATTATTATTATTATTATTATTATTATTATTACTACTACTACTACTACTACCACTACTACTACTACTACTACTACTACTACTACTACTATTATTATTATTATTATAGTTTTATAAATTTGATTGCATCGTGTTACAAGTGCAATCATGGGTTAAGTTTAAATATTAGTATAGTTCTATATTTGTGAATTCTCTTGTACTTTCATAGTTTCTTATAAGTTTAATTCTTGGAAGACGGCTTGATGAATGGGCAAGATAAATAATTACATTTATGAAACTGTGAATGTATGTTGGCTGTTTGGACTAGTGTATTGTGATTATAGATTGGAGGGTTATTTTATGAGTGACCATGTTGCAGCTACAATATCTGGAAGAGTAATTTTAAAATCTTGTGTCCTTAATTGTTGCAGTTTGTTTGTAAAGGTAGCTGGATGTCTTCTTGTATTATTTCCGAATATGAAGGTGCAACGAGTGCACCAGTATGCATATAATAGAAATGTAATTGCCTGTACTGTGTGAATAGAAGCTTTCTTAAATGATTGCATGATATTTATTATTGAGATGTTTTTGTGTTTATAGGTATCTATCAAGGCTTTACATGTGTTTGATAGAGCTGGGCAAGTATAAAATTTTGATAGAGCTGGGCAAGTATAAAATATGTGTTGTTGTGTTTCTTCTGCGGTATGACAAAGATTGCAGAATGGATTAATACTGGTGTATAGATGTCTGTAGCGTAGGAAATATGATGTTGGTAGTACATGTAGATTTATTTTCAAGATGAAATCAAAATATTTTGGCTCCAATGACCATTTCCTGAACCTGCTAAGTAATTGACGGTTGTTAATTCCTAGCATTGTTTTTAGGGTTTCTTGTAAATCATCTGAATATAATAAGTTATAGGTTTGCCACTATGTGTATTTGTTTGTAGATTTAATGTCTACTTTACTAGATGTAGTTGTAACAGATTGTATTAGGGATGATAAATACTCTGAGGATGGCGGTGGAGTATCTGTTGGGTAACCAGGAGCAAGCATGATAGTGTAGGGAATTGCCTTATAGTTGATGCTAGAAGGTTAACTGTTTTTTGTACATGGAATGTATTGATAGTGTGAAGCCCTAGTCCATTGTTTGTGGGTGTTCTGTTGAGGCATTTAGCTGATACAGCACCAACTTTCTGGCCCTATAGTAGCTTGGTGCAAAGTGATGTTATTTTTGATATAAAATGCTTTGAAAATTTTATTATGGGACAAAAATATGTGATTTTAGTAATAATTAGCATGTTAAATAATTGGACTTTAGAGTAAATAGAAAGCTAAGCCCTTGAAAGAGAGTTTGATATTTTTGTTGCAGTTTCAAGTAACTTGTATTGTATGTTTTGTCTCATTCCATTAGTTCCCATATAAAATGGAAACCTGAGAAAAGCAGTAGGTTTGCCATGAAACAATTTTGTATAAGGTTTGGTTGTATAGATAAACCAAGCAGCTGTTTTATTGAGGTTAAATTTTAATTTAAATTCAGAAGTGTATTGATCTAATATCTTTTGTAATATTGGAAATTGTTTACGAGATTTTAGAAAGATGGTGATGTCATCCATGTATGCTAAATATGAAACATACTGTTGAGTGTGAGGAATTTGTATTCCTGGTATGTTTTACTGAATTTTTCTTATAAGAGGATCAATATAAAATGTGAAAAGGAGGGAACTTAATGGCGAGCCTTGTGAGATTGACTGGGTTGATGTAAATGTAGGGGATATTCTACCATTAAGTGTGATGTGAATTTGCCTATTAAGAATAAGATTAGCAATTACATAGAGTAGAGTAGGAGGGATGGTGGTGTTAACTAGTTTGTCCAGGAGTATTTTTATTGGCACTGAATAACAACGATTGGTGCATACTTTTTTTGTTTTTGTACTGTAGTCATAATTGTCTTAAAAAGTAAAGCAGCCTGTCCTGTGGATGACTCTTTTTTAGCAAACTGGAAGCGTGAGATTAGTGGGAGTATATGTTGTTCAATTTGGTCTTTAATGACTTTCTCCAAGATTTTAATGCCTAATGGTTCCATAGAAATATGTCGAAGGTTTGCGAGTGTTGATATGGGAATTTTTTTTATTAAAAGGTACAATGGCTATTGTATTTAGTTCTTTAATGTTATACATTTTCTGCAATAGATAGTTAGCTAGATTACTTATATATTGTGAAGTAAATTGGCTTAAGTGAGAAAAAACAAATTTCAGGATGCCATTTGTACCAAGATGGCATGTATTGTTGATAGTGGCAAGTTTGGCTGCAAACTGACCTGGATTAAATGGTGCATCTGTTTCTGGTTGTCCAAAATAGTTATATGATGAAGTAAAGATTTGCTGTTCCTGGAGTTTTTTCTTAAAGTGATTAAAAATAGGTTGTATTATGTTTTGACCAGCATGTGTGACATCTTCAACTTGTATTGCCATGGGGACTCTTAATGTTGGGGGATGTCCAAGTGCCCAATAAATGTAACCTCTAGACCATGTATGAGGTTGAGAAAGGCAGATTTTACTCTTTTTTGTGTAAGTTTATATAAATTTGTTGAGAATCATGTACTGGTTGGCACATTGTGATCCACTTGTATATTTCCATCTGCTATTGCTAGAAGATGAGAGGGTAGTGGTGAATTGTGTGTTAAATGGATAATATTGAATGATAGAATATTAATGAAAGCTAGATAATTTTGTATTGGATCAAGTACGATGGCATCAAGTTTTTGAAGCATTATATATGTTTCTGAAAATAAAAACTCTGTTGTTGATGATGGAAGGAGTATGCACATTGTTTTCTATAGTGGAGTTTGAGCAGTTTGTATGCCTGTTAAATTTAGTATGAGTGTTTGTGCAGAGTGATTAGAGAAAGGGGAAGGATTTAGAGTTATATCAATTAAGTGATTGAGCATTGGTGAATAAAAGCACAAATCTATGAGTGTTGCCATTTGGATGTAAATGTACTATAGTTCAAGTTAAAATCACCCATTAAGATAGTCAGATAAGAAGTTGATGCTAACATAGAGTTAATTGTGAGAATGATATGTGATATTATTGAGGGACCTGGAGGAATATAGACAAAAATTATGTTAATTGTTGCAATATGGTTGTGAAATGTGGCAATTAGTAAGTTTGAGTCTATATATATAATTTTAAAAATTGAAAAAATAGTGGTGGGAGCAATAAGCATGCCTGTCCCTCCTGATGGAGATGAGGCATCACGTGAACAGGCACAAAACCATGTTTGTTTAGATAGTTTGAAGAATCTATATGTGAACCACTGTATATGTGGTTTTACGATGTTTATCCATCTGTTAAGTTGGTGTAACTTTGATATTGAATTAATGCCTCTAACATTAAATGCTGTTATTTTAATTTTCATATTGTAGTTTTATTGTTGAGCTAGATGATTGTGATATGAAGTTGATCTATAATGTAGCCATGACTGTCCCAAGTCAAAATCCGATAATAAAAAAATTAAAACTGATAATACTGATAGAATGTCAGAGATATCTGATCTTGCAGCTGATAATAGCATACACATGGAATTCAGTAATCCTCAGCTAAATATAAATTCAAAAAGAAATTCACGTCAACATATAAGATCATATGAGACTCGCTCATCCAATACACAAACCAATTCTCAAGATGATGATGATGATGATGATTATTATTATTATTATTATTATTATTATTATTATTATTATTATTATTATTATTATTATTATTATTATTATTATTATTATTATTATTATTATTATTATTATTATTATTATTATTATTATTATTATTATTATTATTATTATTATTATTATTATTATTATTATTATTATTTCTACTACTACTACTTAAAGGATAGAAAACAAGTAACAAACTTTTCTGGTGTTGTAACCTCTTTTATAACCGTTAACTATGGTGTGCTACAAGGTTCAGTTTTGGATCCCATTTTATTTATAATTTATGTAAATGATTTATTTTCTTTACTCTTAGAATCTAAGATTAATGTTTTTGCAGATGATATTGCTTTGTCTTATGCTGCAGTTTCATATAATTTACTTGAAAAAATAATTAATGATGATTTAATCCTAATTAGTAAATGGTTGGCTGTTAATAATTTATTAATTAATCTGAATAAAACAAAAGCTATTAATTATTCTTATAAGTCAAATATTCATTCATTTAACATTACTGTTTGTAGTAAGTATTTTTGGCATTGTAATAGCCCTTGTACTTGTGATAATATTTCATTTGTTGATAATATTTGCTATCTAGGTGTTTTTATTGACTCTAGTTTATCCTGGTCAAATCATATTGACTTTCTTTGTTCTTGTTTATGTAAATTAAATTATATGTGTTTCTAGTTATCTAATTTTTTTCTTTGGTTAACTTTGATTATTTTATATATTTCTTGCTATCAAAGCTTATTATGTTATAATATATCAGTTTTGGGGAACTATTCTACTTTTGCAATGACCATTTTGTCTGTTTTACAGAATTATAAAATGTGTATCATTTTTGGTAGATCATGTCCCACATTTATTAGAGATAGTTATAGGACTTATAATATACTAGACATTTTTCATTTATATCAGTATAAAATAATTCTTGATATTTATTATAGGAAAATTCACTTGGATACTACATCTTCTACTGTAAATACATGTTTATCTATTAAATATCAACTGGTTTTACCCAATTTTCTTAAGACTTTCAGTAGGAAGCAATTTAGTTATAATGGTCCCAAATTATTTAAGTTGATGATGCAAGATTCTGTGAATTTAATGAACACCAGTTATTTGATTTTTAAAAAACATTTATGGTATTGGTTATATTATAGTAAACATTAGTTTTTATTTATTGTTTATATTGTTTGTTATGTTGTAATTATTTATTACTGTGATTGAATTGTCGAATGCAATATCAATAAGATTTTAATATTTTATGTTATATTCATACTTTATAACTGAAACACACAGGCTTATTATATACCTGTGTCTATATATATAATATATAGGGTATATGAGCACAGACTTTCACATGACCCACCACTCTCCACACTATCTCATAACCCTGATACATCTGAACACATATGTTGAAAAGATAAATAGTCACCAATATACGTATTTCATGCTAAACCAGCAATCATCAGTTGGTCCAGATTACCATCTCTACACATATATGCTATAAGTGCTCAGATATATATTAAGTTAGCAAATCCTCCTACTTTAATGGACAGGCTTCAATGCACTCCACACTCCAACTCTTCAACCGTTTATCCAATTGAAAATCCGATGATGGAATGCTCAAAGGCCACCCTTAGGCCGAGATTGTTGTCACACCCATGTTGACCTAAAGGTCAATCTGACTCCTCATGTACAGGACATATATTTATACGTTATGTATTTTATTAGTGGTTTTAGCTGTTATATTTAAATTCCACACTCAAGACTTTTCTTGTATGAATTTATATCACTGTATTCACATTTATTGTTTGTTTCATAAATGAATAAAAATAAATGAATACATTATTATTATTAATTATTGTTGTTGTTATTGTTATTACTATTATTACTACTACTAGTATTTAATGTAATTAGTTATGATCTATTTAAAAATATGGATATGCATCAAAGAATAATTACCATCTCTATATACATAATACATCACATTCATCAAAACACATACAAACATGTAAATTAATTAAAAATTAGTTATTCATATCAAAGAACAGAAAAAAGGTAAAACATATCTTGTCACTGTAAAATAATTTCTTTTATAACCAGGACTTATCAGATAAATATTTCGGCATATAATCAAACTGAAACTTACAATTCTATTCAAAAGTAAAAGAACAAATCAATGTATTGAAAAAACTCCATATATTTTCATATGTATATATCTGCAATCTGCCAATCTTATTTCAAAAAAAGGTCTGCTCTCAATGCCCTATAAACTTAATCAATGATATATTTTAATATTTTTGGCCTCCCAATGTGGGACATGAATATTTAAACATTTGAATAATATATATTTATAATTTTTGATGCAACCAGCTATGGGTCCTGATGATGATCAAATATAAAATACATTTTGATATATCAAAAACTAGTTGGCAGGACATATTAATAAATATATTTAGTTGATGATGGTTAGGACAAGTTGATAACTAGAAATAACAGCAGTAGTTGGAGAATGCATGCAAAGTGACATTTGTAGAAGTGTGATTGATTGCTATGGGAGTGAATTTTGACATTACATACATAAAAGATTTGATATATTTAAAAATAGTGAAGTTTGCATATAAAGTAAAAGCAAGAAAAGTTTTACATATTAACAGATGAGAAACTTTATATAATATTGGAATATGAAAAATTTTTTGTTTCTTTCTCTAAACAACATGGTGTCAGAAATACAAAAACATCTATTGTTTAGGGATGTGATGAGTTGTATAATGCAAAAGTTGGATCAATGCCCAGTACAACAAAGGGAGCAAAAGCTTAAAGAAATAATGCACTTAATGATACAAATAATAGAATGAAGTAAACCAGAAAATTAGGAAAAGTATGAACAAAGCAAATCAAATAGTAAAAAAGGATAGCATTAAAGATCATGAAAATTATTATGTTGGAGTCAATAAAAATAATGTTGTTCTCAATAATCAAAATAATGGAGACTAAACATATGCTAATTGATAATATCAAGAGTGTTACAGACAGAGATGAAATCAATGAAAATGATATTAATTCTACTGAATGAGAAGATCATGTCATAAAAGAATATATAAATTACTTAGATAAAAATAAAGAAATAGAGAAAATACAAGTAACAGAACAGAATCAAAAACAAATGGTGTTAAAGACAGAAAATAAGAAATAACAAGATATAGAAAAACAGAGTTCAAAACAAATAAAACAAGATAATGCATGTTATGATCATATAGATTATGCTAATGATGAGTTAAAGGCTGATGTATAGTGGATAAACAAAAGCACTATACTAAAACATTATTTGTGGATGTAGCAGATGGTGAAATTTTGTGTTTAAATAAGAAGTTTGCTTCATACAAACAGCACAGCTATGATTTTATCAGCCACTTTGCTTAAATGACTAAAAATCATGGTGCTGGATTTGACATGAAGGATTATATCAATCTTTTAGGTGAAAAGTCAGGCAACCATAAATGCATTACTCAATAACTTCAATATGAGAAACAAAGTTATTTTTCAGAATAACTTTCTATATTTATATAGCATTCAAGCTCAGAAATAAAATTGTCAGCAAAACTTTTATTTAGGCCAAATGTGATGAAGAAATGTGCCACAGCACAACAAATAATGAACATTGGCTTTGCCCAGCAATGAAAAAAATACATATTTTGAACTGATGCTATAAAGTCTCTCTTAAAAGAACATTATATTCAAATGCAGGATAATATTTGTGCAGGTGAACTTGAAAAACATAATGAAGATTAGGGTCTGGTTAAATTAATAGGTTAAATTATCTAACTCAAGAATAATGTATACAACAATGATGAAAAAGCAAAATGAAAAAACAAACAGATAAGGTTCAATCTAGTATAAAATCAAGTATAAAATCATATTTATAAATGCATCATTGGCAGATAGAAATAATCAATATTACATAATTTGAGTAATTTTAATTTAAAAAAAAATTAAAATTTCCTTATAGCAATGAGTTAGTACTAATAGTAAATTTTATTTTATTTTTCCCTGAGGAAGAGGATGTTGAGACAAATAGTGATCGATCTCAATATGTAATTTATTTTAAAAATATTGAGTTGAAAATTGTGAATCAAGATGAAGTTTTTTTTTTATATATAAGTTCATATTATATACACACACATTGATAAAGGTCTGGATTTATAATCAAATTAAGTCAATTTTATATTGGTTTTAAAAAGATAAAGAAACTGATTTATTTTTAACTAAATGTATTTTTAAACTATTAGGAATTTTAAACTTCTCTCTCGATATTATAATATATAAAAAAATTAAAAGCAATATGAAGCGCTTGAAAGAGAAACTATACAGAGAGCAAAAAATATTAAATGCTAAGCACTTTTGAGGCCGTTTGCCTCATATTCATAGCAATAATGCAAAATGCATTTTGCATTATTGCTATGAATATGAGGCAAACGGCCTCAAAAGCACTTAGCATCTAAATGTATTTTATAAATCTGTTTTAAAGTTTATGTTATAAAAACAAAGCTTGATTAAATACTAACCTTTTTGTATATTTGAAAAAATCCAACTTTTTTTTGGACCTTGTTCCATTCTCTAAAAATTATCCATTAAATAGTTTTGGGAATTGGAAGATTGGGTGTCATCTATGAATATATAGACTGGTTTAATTAATTTTTTTTGTAAACATAAAGAATTAAAATAATTACTGGCTTATATAATTAATACATTTTGTAAACACATGGGCTTAAATAAAAGTGTTTTGAAAAGTGGAATATAAAAAATCTAGCTCAGAAAATAATTGGATACTCATGATGCTTCCTTTGGTCTGTGCTTTTGCCTGCTTAACATGATGTTTACAGAACCTCTATCAGTAGCTGAATTAATGAGCATAAGTGATTAAGTACCCAGAAAAAAAACACTTCTCTGACATGTAACCAAAACTATTCAGGATATAAAACTCTGCTTGCTAAATTTGCCCCAAAAATGTGCTAACTATCTTCATGTATACAGTTAAATAGTCATTCTTCTCAGTACAATAGAGGAAAATTTCATGACAATTCTACCTGGTAACATAATCCAATTGTGACCAAAATAGAAAACTTTGCTACTAAGCCACTAAAGAGATCTCTTTTTAAATGTATATATATAATGTCACTTTGGACAAAATAATATCTACTCAGCCAGATTTTCTTGTTGGAGTTAAAGATAATTTCTTTTATCTTTTGAATATTTAAAAATATATAATTATTTTATCAACTAACTTTAAAAAAAACAACAATTCATTTTATTTCTTAAAATGTTTTTTTTTTTTTGCTTTTCTCCTAAAGAAAAGTTTTATTTAAATCAATTTCCTGATTTTTGGTAATCAGAAATTAATATTTAGTTTTAAGTCAATGTTGTTTTAAAAAGTAGTTTTAAAAAAGAAATATAAGATTTGGTTATTTTTTTAAATAGTTTAACTTTCTATAGACATTCAAAATTATTAAAGTAAATCAAGATATGTGGATGTCGAACATTATATGCACACAACTATATAAATCATTTGATAAGCTGATTTTATTTGTTGGAAAATTGCTTACTTTGTTTGCTTCACATGTATCTAAAATTAAAAGAATTGGTATATGAGTATGTGTGCATTTTATATAGCAATCTTCTAGATATTTAGATACTATCTTTGAATTTGTATGCGTTTATTTGCCTTCCTGTGATCTATACTATTCCTGTTTGGGTAATCATGAATGATTTTGTTTTGTTAGATATATTTCTGACCATAGACATGATTAATAGATTTATTTATTGTTGTTTTTTATTAAAATGGTGGAGGATTAGATGCACAGTAAATAGGTCTAATTTTGTAATAGTCTGCACAGAGTGAACACTTATAGTGAATCGAAGCTGCTTGTTATTGCCTGCTTTTTTATGCAAAAATGAAATATATATATATATGCACACATCTTAATTTAAAACACATATGTAATAGAATTATATAAATAATAAAGTATTTATTAGTATTCAGAGATAACACAGTATTATAAAGTAAAGTTATAATAATTAATATTCAAAGTTTCCAGATATCAAATGCACTAGATGCTAACAATAAAATGGCAGGTACCATTAAATTACATTTGTATTTGAACTGTATTAAACTATTAATAAACTTTGTTTTGTTTACAATTAGGTATGTTTTATCATTTTTAAAATGTTGTCTGCTTTGCCAATTGATATTTTCAACAAATGTCTACTTTTGTAATTTAGAGGGCATTTCAAATATCTAAGAGTGATGGTACAATTGTGTAGGCATTTATAACTGGTATCCTCATCAATAATTTCTCATACTCTAGCTATAGGTCTAACAATGCCCTCTGGTAATGGGTATTAGTGTTTCTACTATCCATTACAATATATAATTCGAAATTAAGACTTATGCCACTGTATGATAAATGTTTAAAAATAATTTCTAACCCAGCATAAGACAATAAGTAACAAAAAATGAGTAATCATTTCATTTTGTACCTTATTTATTAATATAGCGGCTTGTCTAAAACACTTAGGTTAGAAAGAATAAATGTTTAAATCAATCAGGCAATGTATCTAAATGTATTTCAAATTGATTTTTTTGATTATTGATATAACTAGAGGGTTTTTCAATTTAAGGATTGTCAACACTGATTTAAACAAATGAAAATAAAAAAATATATATGTTAGCTTTATGAAATGCAGTCCTTGGCAAATACTACTTATTAAGCCACAATATATGAAAATATGGATTTTTTTGAAAAGTTTTTATTTTTACATTCTTAAGTAGAATCATACAGTTCTAATTTAGTATTATGTAAAATAATGTTGCTGATGTATGGGATGGAACAGATCATCTATCTTGATTAGTAAAATCTGTTTCATGCATTTAAGCTGCTTTGATATATAAATATATTTCTTGAATATATTTTATGTATTTGAGGGTGTTGAAGTTAATAGTTCTGCTCCAGTAGCATATTTGTAAAACATTTGAACATGATCATAAAACCTCTAGTTAGGCAGTCATTTTATAATTCACCCCCCCCCCCCCAATTGACTTTGAATCTGGATGGAAAATTTCACCACATTTTTGTGATTCTAAGGTCCAAAAAAAAACTAAATAAAACAACTAGAGTTTGCAAATGAGTTAAACATAATGGATAATTTGCCTCGATCAAAAAGAGGTAAGATATTTTTTTTAAAAAGTTTTAAAGTATAATAATGAAATGTGTGTTGAAGCGGATAAAGACAATCACTTTATTTTTCAGGATAGTATATGCGTTGTTAGCCGAGAGGTCATCGCAGCCTCCTTGCAAGCAAGTAGTTGGTTGCAAATGGTTGTGGGTTCGCCTCCCGCTGTTGGTATGACATATGAAAAAAAGAATGTTTTTGTAAATTTTTTTTGTTGAAGTTTAAATATATTTATGAAGTACCATCTTGTTGAGGTTGTTTTTTGAATATTAAAATGCATAATGGATATTATCCCTTAAAAGTAATGATTGACGTTGGAGGCTATGAATAGTTAAGAGCAGTGATTGAATAATCGAGTCGGGAGTTCACGGTCTGTAAATCACCGTTACAAATTTGTTGCTTCTGATGCTCAAACTTTTTGGGAATTCCTGAACAATAAATCATCCAGTTATTTATTTATTACACCTACTCATACATACTCACATATATATATATATTCTCAATTTGTCTTGCAAACAGATACATATAAAGAGTTAAAGAAGTAAAAAAACCCAAAGAAAAAATACATATTTATTTTACATATTAAAAAAAAATGTGGGCAGATAACGTCACACATATACATATGGAATAACATTCAAAATTTTTAATTGGATGTCGTCACTAAAACTTCTTGGAAAAATATTAAAAAAAAAAGTCTCCTGGAAATATTATTTTATGTATTAGTCATTCTTTATGTTTCTCTGTAATAAGCTTAACTAGAAGTCTAGTTTAACCTGTTTATTTTGAGCTCAAGTTTTATTGTATTAGTATTGGTTAGACAGTTCTGTTGAATAGTAAGATCAAAGGTTGTGCGTCTTTGTATAATTTTTGCACGTTTGTATATAGAGAAACATAAATATACAAATACACGCATATATTTATATATTAATATCATTCCTATCTGTCTACACATATAAAAAGCAGACAAAATATTTAATATAAAAATAGGGAATGAAAAACAAAAACAAATGCTAAAAGTCAAGTTGCTATACACAAGACTATTCAGTGGAAACTGAAACGGAAATGAGTTCTACTATATGTTATATATATATAAAGTAAAAACGAATCAATAACTTATAATTTTAAACATATATATTTAAAAAAATAAATTTGGAAGTAGATGATACATTTTTTTATAGACTTTCTGGAGAAGCGAGAAGGATCCCATAAATATTTTCTAAAAGCATTGATCTCTGCTTAGTTAATGATAAATAAAATAAGAGTTATAGTTTAAAAAAATATGCTAAGCGGAGATTTTAAAATGTTTATAAAATTTATATATACATATATCAGCCATTCGTAAGCAATGATGGCAATTTTAATTTCAAAGAAAAAAAAGGAGAGAAATACCATTTTAAAAATGAGTTTTGCAATGACTATACAAACCAGTCTAAGAAATGACAAATATGTCCACATATAGAACATGTTGGTCTATTTTTCACACTGTTGATATTTTGCATGTTATCTTTTAATTTTTTCAGCAGAAAACTTTTCTTTCTGAAATATTTCAATCTTATTTAATTATTGCTTTCCAATATATTCTATTTCTTGCCATATTCTCCCAATGGAAACAATCAGTATTGCATCTTTTGTAAATGTTTTTGAGATAATGCTTATAATATAAATAGGGTCTATTTTTCATAATGACACCCATGTTCGAATTTATTATGAAACACTGTCTCAGGAAACCTTACCTTGCTCATTTGTTTTACATATCTAATTCTATGAAGATAAGATTTACAATCATAAAATATTATATCATATTTAGCAAACTGGAGAACACATTGATTGATTTTATGAAATTTCCATTGTATTTTTAGAATTTTACAGTCTACCTTTTACACTGCATCAATAGGAGTCCACATCTCATTTCCATACAATAAATTAAGTAATTAACTTCTTTAAACACAGCTAACTTAATTGCAGTAGTTATCCCTTTGTGATTAATTATTCTTAACTTTTAACTTGTTAAAAGCAGGAGCATCACATTGGAATCCATGGTCTATCTCAACATCAAAGTTCTTCTCCACTTTTACATTTTCATGTTGAAAAACATTAAAGTTGCTGAAGCTGACAAAAACATGTAAATTTTAATATCTTCTTTTGAAATGCAAAAATAGAACAACCACCAGCATACTATAAATACAGAATCCAAAAAGATGAAATTCTTCATTTTTGTTTTTAATCTATTCAAATCAAAATTCCATCAAACCTATATCTATTTTAACACATGCTTCATTGAGGCATCTATAGACAATCCCAAACACCATTATCATAAAAATTGGAAACAATCTTGAAGGAAGTACACATTCTTGTTTAACGTTAGACTTTTTATTTCAAATACCTCAGATTTTCCACCTATAGTAATAATACTTCTTGTTATTCCACCTAATAGAAATTAATTTACAAAGCTAATAAAAGATGGTAATAAGCTATGAAAATATTAATGATGACAGTTAAGAATTTATTATTGCCCAGGGTAGTGATATATTGTTGGATTTGAGAGATTAAAGTGCAGAATCTAAATTTACTGATTCTCAAATATCATATGGCATCTGAGACACTAATTAGTTCATTGTTTTTTTTATATTGGTCATCTAAATTAGCATTATAATTAAAAAACAAAAATAATTACATAACTTAAGTATACAAACACTAACCCATTGATTCTATTAAGTGCATTTAAGAATAAATATTTTATTTTTTTCATTTTTAAAAAGTTTAAACAACAAGTAATAAAACTATTTTTTTTATTGGTTTATTTATTGAAATTTTTCCAATCTGAGCAAAAAAGGTAAGACAATCCATAGATGAAAATTGATTTAGTCAGCAGAATATCAGATAGAATAGAAATCATATTATTAATTAGTATATAGCATATTAGAGAAATCTCATTCTTGATTAATAATTAGGATCAGAAAAGCTCAATTGAATTACTAATTATCCAAAAACAGGAATCAAATTTCCATTGAAATAATGTTAATAATTACAACTGTGTTGCAAGAAAACATGGAAATTTATTTTCTAAAACAGATAGGTGTATCTACAATTTTTTAACAGTATATATATAATAAAATAAATTCTACAAGAATATGTAGCTAATTATCAAATATTAGATTAATAAATTTAAATCAATATTTATTAGTTTTCTAAGCCAAATTTAAAACAATATTTATTAGTTTGCTAAGCCAAGCTTATGATACATTGCATCTTTGTCAAAACACAACTAAAGTGAATATTAGAAAATATATTAGCATATCCTCATGGATGTACATAAACATACATTAAACTAATTACTGATTATAATAGATTTGTATCTCTTTCATGTGTAAATGGACATAGCAGTTGTCTATGTCATTAGATTAAAGTGACGGAGTTCTTAGACTTAATTAGGTGCATGACTCTTTTACCATTCATTTTTTACTATTATTTTCATGGCAAATAATTTTAGCATCACCAGGTTTAAAGGAATAATCAAATTTTTTCTCATAGTCTATAAATAATGATCTATGAATGCTATTCCAATTAGCTCTATTATATAAATGAGCATGCTGAATGATTCTCAATTTTAAGTTTGCATGTGACTAACCATAGTATCTGATATTAAAAAACTGACAATCCAGGGTGTTTACCAAACTGAACTTTATCATCATCATTAATCTTATCTGTAAAATTATTAATAAGCCTATTTAGTGAGAATGGACATCTAAAACCAATATTAAAATTCTTGTGCATAATCAATATTATTTTTGAATGTATATTAGAAATGTAAGGCATGTCAATCCATGGTCACAAAAAATGACATTGTGTATCTTAAGGAAGATAAGGGACATTGATTTGTATATTGAAAAAATAAATCAGGAAATTAGTCTGATTAAATTCAAGAACCTTAAAAGACAAAAAGACAAATTTATATCTAACATCCTCAAAAAACATGATATTAAAACATTTTTACATTCCAATTATCTTAAAATATACCATTCAGCAGTTACTACTCTCCAGATATATACTAATGTAAAACTCCATAAAAATAATTATCCATTAAGCCTTATGATTGAATCTGTAAGAGCATATTACATGCAGCCCAATTAATTGCAGAATAGATCCAGTCTAATTTGCCAATCAAATCACCATTCAATTTTGTTAATATAATTAGAAATATAAATATCTATAAAGAATTTAGAATGGCTTCTTTCAATATGATTGAGCTCTCTATTAATAGAGTTTGTTCAATAAATATTATACAAGATCTGTTGAAGCATAGCATGATTAGTTGTATGGTGGTACATCATGGATATTTTATGGTAGACCAATGATAATTTGTTTGTCATATTTAAGGATAAAACTTTTATTATGAATACAATTTGGCCCATAAGGTTGTCTATTAGTGGTATTATGTAGCCTAGCAGTAGCTTTTATTAAAAAAATAATATTCAACCTTTTTTACACCTAATAAAGATGTGATATACACATGATATGTGGATGATGTTTTTGTTTTGCTTTCCATAAGCTGAATCAAGAAATGTTTAACAAACTGAAGCAATTTTCTGAAATTAAATGGATAATGGAAGAGAAGGACAATAACCAATCAATCAAATTTCTGGATTTGAGATTGACAAGACAGAAGTATACTATTGATTATTTGGTGCCAATATAGTACACACTCAGTGGCCATTTTGAATTATAAAACACCCAAAAACACAATTGTAGCACATTGGGCTATTTAATTTTTTAAGTTACTTTCTTTTCCCGCACTCTTTTTAATTGTAGTGCCCTAGGCTACTTAATTTTTTGAAACTGTGTGCTTCTAGTCGGTGTCATTTATTGCTTGTATGTGCCAGCAGTGTTTTTGGGTGTTTTAAAATTCAAAATAGCTGCTGAGCATGTACTACTGATTATTTTAATGGTTGTAAAATGTCTTAATGTTAGAGGTTATTTACATCCACTCTCCAAGGTTCAATTGCAATATAAAATGGCAGACTTTAAAGCTTTTTTTTATTTAAAATTCAAACAATGTAAGTTTGAAGCCATGAGAAAAAAATAATTTAGAGTATTATAAAAAAAAGATTTATTTAAAGTTGGTTACTTTAGAGTCATGCTTGACAAACAAATAAGAAAATCTAATAATAGACATAAATTTAATAAAACATTTAATTCTAAACCATGGATTGACATGCCTTACATACCTACTGAACATTCAAAAATAATATTGATTATGCACAAAGATTTTAATATTGATTTTAGATGACTCTTAATATTATATAGACATTAGTAATTCCAAAGATAAGATTAATGACGATGATAAAACTCTATTGGTATACATCCTGGATTGTCAGTGTTGCAATGGCAGATACTATGGAGAGATATGTGCAAAATTAAAATAATCACACAGCATGATCATTTATGTAACAGAACTAAATACATAGCTCAATATTTGTAGACTATGAGGAAAAAATCTGGTCATTTCTTTAAACCTGCCGAAGCTAAAATTATTTATCCTGAAAATAATAAAATGTGAAAAGTAAAAAAAAGCATGACACATACTTAGCTCTAAGAACTTCATAAATAGAAGAGCCAATAGCATTCTTTTTAGCAAGCACTGGCCATTTAATCCCATGTCATAGCCAACAGCTATATCAATTTACACATGAAAATCTATGATAATTCACTAATATTCATTCTAGTCATACTTTGACAAAGATATATTGTATCGAAAGCCTGGCTTAGCAAAGTAATAAATATTGTTTTAAATTTATTATTGTAATATTTGATAATTATCTACATACTCTTGTAGAATTTATTTTATTACATATTATCAATGATATACACATATATTATAATTTATTCTTATATATGCATATATTGCTAGCTGAAAATTCAAATATAAAATGTCAAATTACTCCCTCAAACATGATGTTTTTCAGCAAAGTTGTCTTGTGAATAAAGGCAAAATCTGAAGTTCAAACAACACAACCAAGAGTTATCGTTGGATCATTTATTTAATGTTCTTAAGTGTATTGATATACAGACTTATTCAAACACAAAATGTGAAATTTAAATTAGCAAAGATCTTAAATTGCTCACAAACAAACATGTTTAATTTACATGTACAAGAAAGACTAATATATTAAATCATTTTAACTTTGCAATCTCCCAAACATACATGTATAAGAAATAGACCCAGTGCATATTGCTAGCTGAAAATTCAAATTCATATTTATGTTTGAACTTTAGTTAGGGATAAACCTGAATCTCTTTGTTTTATATTTATGTTTGGGAGATTGCCAAAATTAAGATAACTAATGTATTAGTTTTTCTTTGTATACATAAATTAAACATGTTTGTTTAAGAGCAGTTTAAGATCTTTGCTTATTTAAATTTCACACTTCTTGTTCGAATAAGTATGTGTTTCACTATATTTAAGAACATTGCAGCAAATGATCAAGAGATAACCTTTTTGTCATGTTATTTAAAATTCAGACGTCATCTTTATTCACAAGGTGGCATTGTTAAGAAAAACAACACTTGGGAGAGTGATTTGACATTATATATATATATATATATAAGCATTGTGTGAAAATGAGTAACATATAACATTAGTTTTATCACTTTTGAACGTTTATTAATAATAATCAAGTAATAAGTGCCTCATGTTAAATTGATTTATTTATAAATAAACAATTTTCTGATTGTTGAAGTGAATAAGTAAATTGAAAATTAAGTCAATTAAATGAAAATGATTTATTTATTTATAATCAATCATTTGTTTATGAATAAATCATAATTCACATTTTTTGTTATGAAATAAATTCAGTAGATTTATTAATAAAGTGTCTGAAATATTTATTTTTCCAAATATTTTATAATTTTTCACTTTTTTGATGTATTGACAATTTTTCCATTCTTATTTTACATGGAGATTACAAAATGTAAAAATGTTAATAATTATCAATTAAAGAAGGAAACTATGCCACTATCAGGCTAACGGCATGCATACTACATGCCTTATGGACCACCAGGTGCCAACATACATTCAGACAAGGACATAGTGATCCTTGGAGAACTTTTAAAACAATACTAAAAAGCATGAAGAACAGAGATCGACTCCTTGTGCCAGAGCGTCTCTTTGTAGGCACATGGGCACAGATTATCATTTGTGACGATGAGACGACATCTCAGACTACTGCGCTAAATGTTGTGATGACAACGCCACACAGATTGGTTGCAAAACTTTGAACGTCTATATGAAACTCTTGTAATTACCAAATGTAGCTACCTGACACTGTAAATTTTTTTCTTAATAAAAAAAAAAAAATCAAAATTTCAAGTTAATTTATAACGGATGTTTAATAATTTTTAACTATGTCTTTTCAATTGTTGTCGTTAACTTTTTGTTTATTTTTGTAAATATTTATTTGTCTCTGATATCATCTGAATTTATTACTTTTATTTTGAATACAGTCTAATCGTTATATATATGCCTATTTGCTATTAAATCATTTAAAGTTTGCTTTTAAAAGTAAATGTAAATTTATAAAGAAAACTCCTATAATGCACAAACAAAAGTAATTTGTGATAGTTATTAGCGAATACATTTTTTGCATAATTTAAAATTTTAATCAATTAAATTTGAAGATAATACATTTTTTTATTTTACTTTATAATTTATTCATAATTGTATATAACATATTTAATGCTATAAAAATTGAAATTAAAGACGAATTATATTATTTAAATGATCATTTATTTATTATTAAATTTTTTTATAAGCATTACAATTATGTTTTTATGCTTTAAATATTTGTTTTTAAACAATGTAGATTCAAGTGTTCTTTGTTTATTTTTTTAGTTTCTAAGTAGCAATTCAATTACTAGACTTTCTATGTTAATAGGAAATATATATACAATTTATACATAAAACAATAATATCAAAAATATTGCTGTTTGAATCAAGTTTTATCATTTTCTGAAATATATAATACACTATATTCACACCTAGAATCATAGCATAGATAATGGGGGAAAATTAGAAAACATTATAATAGTTTTTTTTATAATTATTATTGACCAAAAAGTACTATTTAAATATATTGTAAACAATATGGGGAACAGTATAAATATATACCATTTTTATTTATATTAAATTGTTTTAATTTGCAATAATAATAAAAAAGATTTTTTTTGACATTTTTTAAAATACTTATATTAAAAGATATGATCATAGTTATAAGGTTCAATTTATTTTCTTGTTTTTTACTATTGTATTGTTCTGCTTATTTTTTAGAATTTCCCAGCACACCAATGTACTATTTTGCTTTCTTGTTTTTTACTATTGTATTGTTCTGCTTATTTTTTTAGAATTTCCCAGCACACCAATGTTCTATTTTGTTTTAACATCAATTGTATGGCATTGTTGGAAATTATTGGGTTTTTTCCCCCAGCACACGATAAAATGAAAAAAATATATTAAATAGGGGGGGGGGGAATAAATTATAGCAAAATATATGAGAATATGATATGAAATGTTTATAGAATCAAATGTCTTTTCATAATCTACAAATGCAAAGCATAATGGCAACTCATATTCATTTGTCCTTTCCCTAACTTATCTCAATACTTGGATATGATCTACTGTACTAAAATCACTTTTAAAAACAGCTTGTTAAAGCATTGGATCATCAAGGTATAGATCCAGGATATTGTCATATTTTAAAGAATATTTATTCAACATCAACAATTAGATTACATAATGTTAGTAGGACATCATCATTGAGAAGGTGTAAGACAGTGTGACTTCATATCTCCAAAACTTTTTACAGCAGTGCTGCAAGAAGTATTTTGTGAATTAAAATGGGAAGCTAAAGAAGTGAAAGTAAATGGAGATTATTTAACTCATTTATATTTTGCAGATAATGTACTTGTTTTTGCAAATAATGCTTTAAGCCATAGAAAATGTTGCAGGAGTTATTAGATGAAAGTAGAAAAGTAGGATTAAAGATAAATGTTAAAAAGACTAAAGTAATGTTTAGTGGATTTTCTCAAAATATGAAAATAAAGATTGATTATGATGAGTTAGAAGAAGTTAACAGTTATAAATACCTTGGCCAGATTATTAATACAGATGGAAACATAATGGATGAAATTAATCATAGAATTAAACTTGATTGGAGTGCTTTTGGTAGAAATAACTTGATACTAAAAGGAAATATGCCTATGTGTTTGGAAAATGAAGGTTTTTAATAAATGTGTTTTACTAGTTCTTACTTATGGATCTGAGACTTGGACACTTAGTAGAAGAGCAATACAGAGATTTCAAACCACTCAAAGAAGTATGGAGAGATGCATGTTGGGAGTAACAAGAAGAGATCAAAAATTCATTATATGGGTAAGAGGACAAACAGGTGTTACTGACCTCATTAAAAAAATTAAAAGACTGAAGTGGAGTTGGTTTAGACATATTACTAAAAGAGATGATAATAGGTGGACAATTGAAATTTTAAACTGGATTCCATGAGATTGTAAAAGACCCAGAAAGAGACAACATGTGAGATGAATAGACGAACTAAAAATATGTGTAGTGGTGATGTGGAGAACAGAAGCTAAAGATCGGAGAAGATGGATTGAACTTGGAGAGACCTTTATCCTGCAGTGGATTGATAATGGTAGTTGTTGATGATGATATGATACAATAAATATTTTTATTTTATATAATTAATATATTACTAGAATATAATTTGTTGTTATTATTATTATTTATATTGTTTAAAATTAAAAAAAAAAGTATGTATATAAACTTTAGAAATTTTTTTTTTCTACATAATAACACAGGCTTACTTAGTAGGAGAAAAATGATATTTACATCTGTGTAAATATTTTTTGTTCTGTATTTACTCTGTATAAATAAATGAAACAATGAAGAATTATACATTACTTTTAAATGATTTCAATTAAAAAAAAAGTGTTATAGATAAAAATACAAGAAATTTAAAAAGGAAAACTGTTAATAAACAAATATATATATTGTAATGGGCACATACGCCGTTACATTATTTTTTTTTAAAAATTAGACATGAAAACTAAAGTTCACAAATAAAAATTTTTTTTTAATAATTAAAAATTGAAAATTAAAAATCATCTAAACTCTAATATATAAAACCGCACAGATGAAAAATTATTAAACGAAAACTTTATTAAGAAGAAAAAAAAAGGATTTTTAAAACTAAATTTTCAGTAAAGATTCAAAGATAAAAATATATCTAAGTTTGTACAATAAATTAATTAATGTTATTTTATTGTATAATGAAAATGATTATTTTAATTAGTTAAAAGTAAGCTAGCCCTTGGGCATTTCAAAATGTATAAGCAATGGTCAGATAGGAGAAAAAAAACAATAGAAACTAATAGCCAATAAAAGAAATCCCTCAGGAATCGGACCTCAATAAAAGGGTTATCATCATCATGATGTAATGTTGAGTTAATCTGCAAAATTAATATAAAAAGAAAAGTTTGAAAATCGATTAAGAGATTATTAAGAGAAGACAGATATGTGTTAAGTCAGAGATAGTTGGTGGAGAAGGGATTGAAAGGTGCATTTTCAATTCCTTCAGTTGTTCTTGAAAAATGAAACATCATTTTTCTATATTGCAGATCACAGGACATCAGGGCCTGGAAAAATACTATCTACCATAAAGGACAAATGGCTAACTGGATACCAATCTCTTGAGGACAGTGTGGGAATACACGTTCAAAATTACAAGCAACTACAAAATATGGACCTTTTGAAACCATAAGAACTTTAAAAATTAATGAACACTAAATATAAAACTTTCCCAGTATTTAAATTATAGCAATAGTATTGCCTATCTGACCAAACTAAATTATTTATTAATTATTTTGATTGAATGTATTATTTGTTTGTTAAATCATTTCCATTTTTTTTTCTATTAATAGTTATTGTATAAATTATTTAAATGCATTAAATTTAAGTTGGGTATAGACACTTGCATAGATTCGTTTACGTTTAATTATGTTTTTGTTTTCATATTCGATTAAAATATATAGACATTCGGTAAACAATGATACCTTATAGTGAGTATCTAAAATGTATTTATTCGGATGTCTTTTAAGTTATTGGTGTCAATGCAGTATCTTATGATGAAGGCCATTGGGTTTCTTGTAAATTTCCCTCTGCAATTCCATCAATGATTTTATATTTTGGTCGTTTATGTTTATTTTGAAATGTTTTTAACCATGTAATCTATGTAGCCGATCTATACTCAACATTATAAAACAAATTATTATAAAATTCATCTGTGCAAAATTATATAAATTTTAAATTTAAGTTGGGCATGAATGGCTGTATAGATTTGTAAAGTTATATTAATTAATTACAGGAGGGTTAATCTTGGGTTATTTGTTTCGTAGTTAAATTGGGTCAATGGATTGGATATATTGGTGTAATTAGTAGATGTAATATGAGATTCCCTACATGCAGGATCACATATTACACCACACACCCCTTTTTGCCTATGGAAGGGGATAGTAAGATGGAAAATGCTGTCCCTTCCTATGAAGTTTTTTTTTTATTATTGTTTTTCTTACCAGACAGATGTAGCATTCCTGTCTGGATGAGAGCCAATGTCTTCTTAACCATGCTGTTCAGATGTACATTCCTGACAGTATGGTATTTTGTGCTGTTGTATTCATACTGCATTGAATACATCGATATATCAAATGGATTGACATTGGTTTGGCTGCGAACTTTTGGCCTAAGCTTAAATCAGAGATAGAATATTTTCTTTTCAAATGCAATCTATGTAGTTTATTCATACTCGACACTCTTAAAAAATATTATTAAATTCATCTGTATGGATGGTTTAAAATTTTAAAATAATAATTTAAATTAAAAGTTAATATTAAAATCTAAAATAATAAATGTTATTCCTCAAATTTAAAATGATTATATATGTGCATTAATAAATGTTGTTTGTGTGTTAATTACTGGCAGTGGCTTTTATTTTTTTATATTTAAGATACAAATTAAACAAAGTTATATATTATTATCTCTGTGTCTCCACTGAGCTAGTGACTGGGGCTAATGGTCTAATAAATAAAAGTTGGATCTTTAACAATGCGTATCTGCCTACTCTATAAATTTTCTAGGTTCAAATGGCCTAGTGGTGCTCTATAGTGCAGATACGGTAAGACTGGAACTGACTCACTTTTTTCCGGACCATTATAATATATATATATATATTTGCTCCAACAATATTTTTGATTTTTTATAACAGAAATATTTAGAACTGTTTACAGCTGGTTTAATGAATAACAACTCAAGATACATACATGTTGGATGGTGGATTTTTAATCCACATCTATTAAAAATAAAAACAAAAACTTCATCTTTATGGATTCTGAATTTACAGTATGCTGATTTTATTATTTTTGAGCTCAAAAGATGGCTTATAAATATACTTAATATTTTAAACATATCATATAAATACTTTGCTTTAATAATTAATGTTCAAAAAACGTTTTTTTTATCAAACAGTGAAAGAAAAAAATCTTAACAATTATTAACTTGGATTGTTATCAACTTTCTATATATTTAGTTGTTTTAACTAATTTATTGTGTAGAAATGAGATTTTATTTCACTGCCAGATGAAATATTAAAGGCATTAGAAAAGTTTCATTTAAGGATGATTCATAAAATTTTAAAAATACAATGGCAAGATCATAAGATCAATAAATATACTGTTTGATTTGATATATGTGATACTATAATACACAGTTCATTTTTCCAGGCATTGGAGGAGCATTTGAGATTTCTAAAAGTAAAATTTGCATTTTTTTGCCCTCTGCTGAAAATTTTGCAAAGCTTTTTTTTATGGCTTTAAAATTCATGAATATTTATTTTCTTATATTTTAAATACAAACAAATTCAAAATATGGCAGGAAAATTGAATATGCAGTCCATCAAACCATTTCAATTTCCACCAATAATAGGTAACCATTATATATTTTGCAGTCTCAAACTTTGTCATATAAAATATTACAATTGTGGAGAAAATATTACAATGGTCTAAAAATTTGATTTTTTAGAAAGTTTATGATTTTATTTATATCATCATTGGGTAACACATGCTGTTACATTCTAATAAAGAAAATTAGAAATTAAAAATAAAAAGTTTGCAAATAAAAATTTGTTTTTAAAAATTAAAAATTGAAAACTAAAAGTCATCTAAACTTGTATATATATATAAAATCGCACAGATGAAAAATTATTAAAAAAAAACTTTATTAAAAAAGAAAAAAATTTAAAACTAAATTTTAAGAAAAAAAAAACTTAAAGATATAAAGATAAATATATATATATATCTTTAAGAATATACAATAATTTAATTAATGCCATTGTGTAAAATGGAAATGATTATTTTTAATTACTCAAAGTAAACTAGCCCTTGCACATTTCAAAATTTATAATTAAAGGTCAGATAGGAGAGAAAAACAATAAGAACAGAATAGTCAATAAAAAAAATCCCTCAGGAAATGGACCACAGTGAAGAGATCATCATCATCATGATGTCACATCCTGTCAATCTGCAATTTTAATATAAAAAGAGAAAGATTGGAAATAAATTATTATGTGTGCTATATGTGTTAAGTCCAGGAGAGTTGAAGGAGAAGGGATTAAAAAGACACACTTTCAATTCTTTCAGTTTTTCTAAAAGAAGAAATGTAATATTGTTTTCCTAGATTGCAGACCCCAGGACATCAGGGTCCTGCAATAAAATCCTACAAACAACTATACCAGCTGCAGCAAAGGATGTCATGAGAATTAACACTGGATCAAAATTACAAGCAACTAGAAAGTACGGACTTTTCTTTTTAAAACCATAAGAACTTTATGAACTCTAATGAACTTTAACTATAAAACTTTCCCAGTATTTAAATAGAAATAGAAATTCCTACCTGACCAAACTAAATCATTTATTAATAGTTATTTTTATTGAATGTATTTTTTTAAAATCATTTTTATTAATTTATTTTTTCTGTTTTTTTAAGTGTTTATTATGATTTTTTTTTTTGTTAAGCTAAACCTTTAATAAATGTCAAATTTAAATTGGGTGTGAATAGCTACATAGATTCATAAGGTTATATTAGTTTAAGGGAAGGTAAATCTTAGGTTATTTGTTTCACAGTTAAATTGGGTCAATGGATTGGATGTATTGGTGTAATTAGTAAATGTAGTATGAAGATCTGCTACATGCAGGATCACATTATATGCTGCACTTGGGCAAAATATGTCCCATTTCTCACTGACCATCAGAAGCAGACAGTATTCCCTGCTCCTTGGATCACCCCTTTAGCCTATGGAATTGAATAGTAAGATGACAAATAGGACTGCAATCCCTTCTATAGAGTTTTCTTTTTTTATTGTTCTTCTCACCAGACAGATGTAGCATTCCTGTACTGGACGAGAGACATTTCTTCTCAATAACTATGCTGTTCAGATGTATATTTCTGATGGTACAGTATTTTGCTGTTGTATTCATGCTGCATTGAATACATCAATATATCAGATAGATTTAGTTTGATTACGAACTTTTGGCCTAGGGTTAAATAAGGGTTATAGAATATTTTCTTTTCAAGTGCAATCTATGTAGTCTATCCCTACTTGACACTTTAATAAAATATTAATTAATTCATCTGTGTGAACTTCTAAAATGAAAAGTTAAAATGTAAATTAAATTCTAAATTAAAAGTTAGACTAAAATAATAATTCTAAATTTTATATATGTGCAAAATAAATGTTTCTGTGTATTGTTAATCTGGCAGTGGCTTATTCTTATTTTTTATCATCTTTCTTTAAATTAAAGTATACATTATCTCTGCTGATCTGTGAGCTAGTGACTGGGGCTAACGATCTATAATAAAATAAAATTGGATCTTAACTTAAGTATCTGCCTACTATATAAATTTTCCAGGTTCGAATGGCCTGGTGGCACTCTTGTGTGGCAGACATGGTAAGATTCCACCAATTCTGTGACTGTTATAATATATATATATATATTGTTAATATTTGTTGTTTATACAACTCCTCCTAATATAAGAAGGAGAGAATCTATATATAACTATTGTATTAGTTTATGTTGTTGCCTTAAATTTGTCAACCTTACTAAATGTCATTGAATAAAAGAAATATATGTGTGTATCTTCTCATAATATTCCCAAAGTAATAATTTTCTAGGTAACAAGCACTTACTTAAACAATACATATATGTGTGAATGTAGGCTAAATCCAGAAGATCAGAAATGATGAGGGTGTTAGTTTAATTTTATTTTTTTATATTTTGGAAATTGATGTAATAAAATATTAGAATTAGAGTTTACTAAACCCATCATGTAAATATCTGGTTGAAAAATATTTTATATGTTTTGAAATGGGTCCATTTAAAATTTATACCTCTGTGCTTGTGATACATCTATTTTCTACAATGGTGCAACCACCACCTTCCCCTAGATACTAAGTTAGCATCAGTTGGGAAAATTCCTCCAAGGAAAAGAATGGGGAACAATCTATTAAGGTTTCCCAGTGTAATTCTGACTGTAATCAGTAGATTGGCCCTTGAAGTCATTACATCATTACTCATAAATACACTGGGAAACTAAATAGACTTTAAGGGAATTAAACTTTATCAGAGAAATATAGCAAATAGATGACCACCATTATCTTTAGTGCTTGGTGCTCATCTATTCATTCCAAATCATTAATAATACAATATGTAGTAAAAGTTGTTATATGTATTGATTCATCCATTGGCAATTTAAATAAGAAAATGGAATTATATCAAATTCATTTCCACTTTGGTACGTTCTGATTACATATATATTTGATGGTGACTAAATATCCATCACTAGTATTGATTATCCCATTAGCAATTTAAATAAGGACATGATACTATATTAAATTCATTTCTTCTAGTATGTATCCATCAGCTGGCTACATATATGTTCGATGGCAACTAAATGTCCATCACTGGTTGTAATCACAAAGATCAATAAGATCTATAAATTAAAATAGGGACCTCACCTGTCACAATATATATTATTTATGTTTAAACCACATAAGTATATGTGTGTGTATATACAACTTTTGATGAATTAATTGTTGTGTATTGTTGTTAACTATGAAATTTGCATAAACATTTTTCTTTGCAATTAAATCATTATTTTGTAACACACACACATATGGATGAGAATGCAAAATGATTTTTTTACCATACCTATCTACATTGATATTATTTGTATATGTTGTAAACAAGAGTTAATATATTTGATGATGATCAAACCATAAACTCTTCAACATTAAACTATCTATAACTAAATTCTTTATAATGTAATGGTTACTATCTCACCCTAAAAATGAATAGACAAAAAATTAAGAATGATGTGATATATTGAACTATTCTCATCATCTACCATTAAATGTTGAATGTATAAAAAATTAAACTTTATTTAAACTTTTTAAATACAAACATAATGTTAAAATAACAGACAACACAGATTAATAAATTGAACCAACTCTCATAGATAAGTATATGAAATATATACTATCTGTTGTTTTTGACAGAATAGCTCAGTTCATTAAAATGTTGCCTTAAAATTTGGTATTCAAGAATCTAAAGGTGTAAGTTTGATTTCCATGATAATATTGTCCCTGGTCTGAACAGCAACTCCTGAAGAAGAGTGGATAATGATACTCCTTGAAACATGGTGTAATTACTGATTGTGTTTTCTTACTAACATCACTTGACATTTAATGATAGATGATGGAAGAAGTCCCACATATTATCACAACTAATATACCATCATCACAAACCTTCAGGCAAATATTATGAATAAGTATAAGCTGCTAAGAATAGTTTTTTATTTATTTAGACCTACAATGCTGGTCATAATCTTGAAAATCATCTTTTTGTTTAGTGGATGATTTTACAGATTTATGTTTGAGTTTCTCTAAGGTTTGCTAACTTTTCACCTTTAATACTACAAGAACTTCCAATGAAACCAAGATTGTAAATATTTCATAACACAAACTATGCCAGTTTTCTAATTATTCTAATAAATATTATTAGATGTGAGAGTTTGAGTTATATGTCCATTGGTTATGATGATAACATATCACTAACATCACAATTATCAAAATTACACTATGATAAAGGTGTGGAATCTATACATCTAAACAGAAACTTATGTTAACTGGACAAAATATTATATTTCTATTCTCCAATTTTATGTCTGGGATTATAATTTTAAAATATACTTTTATAATTGTATACGATAAATACTTCTGACTCATGTATTGTAAATAATACCAAACATTATAATTTCAACCCATATCACTTCTGTAAAAAAATGAGATTACTTCAATTTTTTCATAGCATTTCATAAGGGCACAAACTTATCTATTATGTTAAAAATAAAAACAAACAAAATTATTTAGAAAGATAAATGAAGAAAAGGTTATTATTCTTTTTAAAATTAAAAAAAAAAATTATTACAAAAAATCTTACTAGCATTAATTATTTGTACACACACCTTCAAATACTTATATAAATGAATATTGACTTAAATTCATTTTTTATTTTGAAATGATAATATTTTTTCCCAGGATTTGCAGGTATAGTCTGTATAATCTCTTGAATTATAATTTCAAAACAAATGATTTTAATTTCCTCCATGTTATGTGAGCAACAATTAACTTATAAATTATTTATTAACTTTCTGGTCTTCACTAAGTAAGGCAATACTCTGGAAGTTAGGCAAATTATTTCTGAATCAGATCACCATTCTTTATGATACAGTTAACAATCTATATTTTGCTTTATGCTTGAGCTAGAATAGGCTAATATTCTTTACTAGGTGCTACACTGATGGAAAATAAAAGCTGACACATTTTTAAAAGACCTTAGTTATCTACATTGATCAAGCTAATATTACAAAATTGGTTTATCATTACTTTGGTGCGGATATCCTCAGAAGTACTTTCTGCATTGATAAATAGCAGAATTATGTTCTCTGCATAAAACATTTGGTACACAATATTGGAATTGTTCAATTTTCTCCATATTTCTTAATAGCTTGAGACTTGTCCTTTTTCTGTTGATCTTACGAAGGACCATTATAATTTTTTTTCCCAAGCTCTTTTGCAAAACATGTTTCTGAATTTAAATGCTAAACCAATCATGCACAATGTTTTCAAAAACATATTTTAAGTTTTTAACCTTTTACCCACATTTATTTCTTGTTTATTTATTCTACTATAATTACTTTTGGTTTTTCTGAAAATAAAAGTACTTTACTAATTAATGTTTTCAAAATGTTTGACTTTTTAAAAAAAAAACAAACAACATATTATTTTATCAAAATTATGCCAAATTCACAACTCAACCAGACTAGTCAAAAAATAAACTCTAAAATACAACCAATGGTTTCACTGCTACAAGCAGACTTCTCAAGTGTAAAAAACTATAAAATAACAACATATTTAAACTAAACATTACCCATAATTCCACTTACATCCCATATACCCTTAATATTAAAAGAACTTTTAAATAAGTTAAATGCTTCATAATTATAAATTTTTAATAATAAAGATTCTTTAATTTTTTTTGTTTCATTTCTCTCAAAGAAGACAGCCTTAGCTTAATCAAAATTAACAGTGTGGCCTGTATCGTTTTCATGAATATATAAAGCAGAATTAAGATATTTATTTCTAACCCTATTTTTATGCACCTTTAATTTTTCATTTAAGCTCAAAGTACTCTGACCTACATATACAATAGTTCAGGAATAGTATTTTTATCAAAAATTTCCTTTGTATTATTTAATAAATTATTCAAAGTAATACCTCTTTTCCAAGCAATTTTTTATTTCCAAACAAATTACTATTTTTACAAACAATTTTATAAAAAGCCACTTTAAATGGTAACGAAAAAAAAATCATATTTTTTTAATCCTTTACATCATTACAATTAATAGCCAACACTTAAATAATCTTTATATAATTGTCTTTTTTCAAACAAACTACCACATTACAATTATTTAAGCTCTTATTTCTATAGTAATAATTTCTTAAAGGAACTACTTTATGAGATACAGATTGATAGCTATCAGGTTTAATTACAGAGCTTAATTTTTTACTCTTAACATAATAACTATATACCAAACAATTATTCTTAATATTTCTAATCACCAATATATCCAAAAATTTTAATTTAACAAAATATAACTACCCTCCTTCTACAACATATTTTATAGAAGAATCAAAACAATTAAATTTATTTACCAACTCTTTCATTATATTACATTTTATCTAATATATACATGTTGATGTAATTAGGTAGCTCAATTATATTCATTACAAATTTTCTAAAACAATTCTTACCACAAATTATTGTTATCTTAGTTAATCCACTGCTTTTAATAATACACGTTTTGCACTTATAATTTTGGATTGACCAACCTCAGTTTTATAATCTGAATATGAGGGTGTGTGTGTGTGTTTGCAAAAACTAAGCCACATTGCTTTAATCATAAAGAGTGATTTTTTAAAATTGAAAGTCCCCTTGCAAATGTACCTTATAATGGTGTACTTTTAATATTTTTTTATTTTATTCGTTTTATTAAAATAAATGGCTATTTAAATTTGTCCAAATATATATATTTGCTGTACATGCTTTACATTATTTAACAGAATAATCATTTATTTCTTCTATTCATTTCTAGTTTGTTAATTTCTTCAAATGCGTGAAAGAATATTGAGATATTTCCTGAATGCTTATCCCAACTTTGAACTATTACTATATATTTAATCTTGCGTTGTTAGCCGAGAGGTATCGCAGCCGCCATGCAAGCAAGTAGTTGGTTGCAGACGGTTGTGGGTTCGCGTCCCGGCCGATGCTATGACACATGGAAAAAAAAAACAACTATTACTATATATAAATTAATCTACACTTTTCATTTGCCTTGTGAGCCGATTTATATATCACAATGTATATGTACATATCAATGAAAATCATTACAAATTAGCAATTGAAATTAAATAATTTATGGATATTAATACATTTTAAATTCATTAAGATGCATTTTTAAGATTACCAAGCCGTATATATAGTTCATAGAATATATTTACATTATAAGTTTTAATTAATGCTGATTAAGGAGTATATTTTAATAGAATAAAATCAGCATACTTATAAATTTATCAAAGTTTTACAACTGTGATTATATTGTATGATGTTTTGTTTGTACTTGTTTAATATTATCATCTTAAACCAATGCGAGGATTTATAAAGCCTTTACCCTATCGGGCATACAAAGTTTGTAATGATATGTATGTTATTGCAAGCAAATTTACGCATGCGAATAGATCAATAAGGAATGCTTAAGTTAACAATGGTAATAGCAATTTTTTATACCTATTATTATGATTATTAATGTTTGCGTTGTTATGCTAGCAACGAACTGAAATATTAAATAGAAAATATTAAATTACCATATTAATAGTCCTGTATTTTAAAACTTAAAGTAAGAATCTACATTTAATCAAGTTTGCATATTTAGAAGTTTAATAAATAATAATTATAATAATAAAGCATAAAGTTTTATTCTTCTTTGCATAAATATTAAATAAATAGACTGTAACACCAATTTCAAAGTTTAATTATGCATAACCAATGGTCATATCCGTTAATTATAATTTTTAAAAAACAATAAATTATCTAACTATATATATATTTGTAAAAAAATCATTACAAGTTAAAACACATAACACACACATATATTATCCTTATATTAATTCTATAATATTTTTACTAAAACAAATAATTATAAAATTAATAATAAAATTAATTAATAAATATTTTAGTAAAAAATTAACTATTTGTTATATTATTTAATTATCATCATCATCATCATCATCTTAATTTTCAAACACTGTCAATCAATTGCAGGGTAAAAATCTCTTGATGTTTAATCCCAATTCTCGACACATAGCTTCTTTTCTCCACATCAGACCAACAAACTTTCTTATTTACTCCATCCATCCCCATATGGCACTTTATATATATACATAAAAGACTAACTAAACACCATAGAACTATATAACAATAGTAATAATGTTAACAACATGTTTCATCAAAGTGAGGGGTTTTGTATGGACAATTCAAGAAAAAATGCTGGAGTTAACTTGCTTGTAAAGCCATCTATTGAGAAATTTCATTAATTTACTTTTTTTAAATCATGAAGTTCACATATATATTATTCTGATATTTTAATTCCAAAAAAAATTTAAAATATTAGGTTAATTGAAATGCAATATACCAAACAAATTTTGACAAGTGTTGACATGTTTGATCATTGTTATCAGAATTTATATGATTTGTAAGATTGTGTTGGGAAGAATTTTAAATGACAAAAATCTTATTTCTGCTCAATGATTATGTAATAATTATTAAAAATCAAAAGTATACATGTTTGTACATTTATTTCATAGGTATTTGTTTTATTTTTAAAAATAGAAGGTATTTGTGTTAGTATCACATTAAAAAATCAAATTATAGAGTTCCAATATACATATCTTTTCAAACTGATCACTAATACATCATCATTCACCATATGTTAGAATATATTGCAATATTGCAAAGATGATAAAAAATTTTGATATTTGAAAGTATAATTTGATAGATTTATCAGATTTTGATATTTATTCATTCACATTTTCACACAAATACCAATAGAGCATGAATAATTGATTTTATAAAATTAATATTTTCTTGATTGTTAAATGATAAAGACATTTTCTGTTTTTATTATAACTTATTTTTTCAATATTTACAAAGTTGAAATATAATTTTTTAGATATTATTTCATTTGTAGATGTAAATTATAAGCAAATCAAATCCAATTTATTATATTCTGATATAGAATAATGTCTTGATATTAAAATCATATACCAAAAGCTTACATAACTTTTGCCAAAGAGAACAATTAAATCGATGATAGTGCCAAAGGGTTAATTTAACTAATGTCTGTCCATTTATTAATTTTATTTACAATTTTCAAGTGCAGTATTTAATTTTTTCAAGAAACATTTACTTTTGAAAAATTGTAAAACTTTGTGTTGTAAATGATGATAAATTAATATAATATAGAGACTTTACAATATATAAAATTAATAAGATACAATTTATTTTGATGTATTTGTATAAGAAAAGATATAAATGTGTAGAAAATATATTATGTAATTACGGAATATGTAAAAACAGAATAAATAACTTGATTAGAGAAAAGGAATTTCAGACATTGAAAAAATAATAGTTTGGAGTTATTTTAAAATTAAATATTATATATATAAAATATGAGATGTATGATAGCACTAAAGGAAGTTTATAGATATGAGATACAAGATAGGAGGTCTTATACTAGCAAAAAGGAGAGAAAATGAAATTAACTTGCAGATATTAAAGTGGAAATGGGAGGAAAAAGAATATTGAAAGAATCAAGATAACATATATAGAGAATGGAAGAAATTTAATGTAAATAATGTCTTATAATTTTTTGTTTCAATCTTAATAATAAAACTGAGAATGAGGATAGAATAATAGGAATAATAATATAACTTTTGTTAAAATGAGATAGGAGAAAAAAGGAAATGAATCAGGGCTAGAGACCACTAAACAATAAATATTTTGTAATTTTCAACTTCCATTGTAAACTTAATATTAGGATGCCATCCATTAAGAAAAACAAGCAAACAAAAAAAGAATTCAAAGCTTCAATATTATGAAACCACATAACAAATTTGTGATCCACATATCTGACCCAAATGGATTGAAGAAACTGGATTAAACTTGAAGAGACTTTCATTCTATAGTGGACTTATAAGTTTTGATGATGATAATATATAACTTAATAAGATGGATGAGAAATATTTGGTAGTTAATGATGATCAGGCTCACCAAATTTATCTGACAAAATAAAGAAATTTATTTTTATATTGCGTGCCAATTTCTTAATGTTTTCATTTACCTGAGAAGTGTTTAACTCAGTCTTAACATAAGGAATTGAAAATTTTATTAATTAAATGCATGTTTCAATATGTTTAATTTATAATAGTAGAATATTAAACAAATAGTCAATAATTAATGACCATATCTTAAACATATTATAATATAGATATTATTACAGTTTCATCTTTTTATAATTTGCCTGTAAGTTTATCTTACAGTTATAGGTGTTTTGGTTGCTTTAAGATCAAATTCATTCCCTTCTGGCTAGTTTTAATGTTTGTTTGCCTGTATTGCATTTATTTGATGCTAAAACATAGAATTATATATATATAATATTGATGTTTAAATTTAAAAATAAATATTAAGATGTCACAATCAGACAGAGAATATAGTACAAATGAACTGTCAATGCTAATGATTGGGAGATTCTTTGTTATCAGGCCTGGGAGCACTTATGAGAATATACTCATTCTTTTCTTTAGATTTTTAAAATAAAAGCACATATTTTTCATAATTTGTTTATATATTAATGATTATTTTTGCAAAATATTTGTGAATATTTGTTTCTTGACAATAATATTTATGATTAGAATCATATTTTATTTGAAAATATTTGTTTTTAAAGAATACAAGTCAAATGAAATGTAATAATACTTGTGATTGGCTGAAAAAATCACCTCCATGATTAGCATACCAGTTATTTTTATAATTTTAAATAATTGTAAGAAAAATTTAAATTTTAAGACAATGAAGTTAAAACAAATTATATTTCTGTCAAAAATGTTTTTATCAGCTATCATAGCAAATATATAATAGGAAAAAAAGCTATGGATTAGATAATATATTTTAGTTTCTTACTTTTTTTCTGTATTTGCAAAATTGAAATATTATCAAAATAACTTGATATTTGTGGAAATATAATAGAGCAAATAAATTAATTTGTTAAAATAAATGTTAGAAATTTAATTCTAATGATTACTACTCTGTTAAAGAGTTAAGAAAAGAATGTTCAGATATACAAAAAATAAGGTTTATATGAACCTATGATCAAAATTATAAATATAATTAAATTACAATCCTGAATCTTATTTTATAGTACTAATCATTTTGTTCATGAGATAAAATTTCATGAATTAAAAAAGTTGGGCAAAAATCACATCAATAGATTATATTATTGACTCAGTCTGTATCTTCAATACTTAATGAATTAATTTAAAATGTTTTTATCGCTTTAGAAAAATATATTCTGGCAAATATATATATATATAAATTCTTGTATCATATTTCAATTTTATTCAAAAATATATATTACTTAGACAATGTTTAAACATGTTTGCCAGATAAGCAAGCTCTCAACATTCTCAATTATTTTCTCTCTGCTGCTGATGTCCAGATTTATGAAAGATTATTCAGACTGATTTTGCTTTTACTACAAAAATTTTAACAAAGACTGTAAATGACATGACAGGAACTCTGATGAAACACTGCTTTCTTCAGATTCTTGCTCAAATGTATCATGGAAGGTGATTAGCATTTTTAAAAATCAGGTTGAAGAGTTGAAATGACTGATTTTCTAGACAGAGGTTGTTAACTCTTATTAGATTATTAGTAATAAAATTACTCTCTCCATTTTTATTCACTTCTTTCAGAATCCAGAAGAAATTAAATCACAAAATTATAACAGCCATACATATAGGCTATTTATTCTGTAATACTTGTTTATCAAAAAGCAAAATAAAAACTTTTATTTTTATTTAATAATTCTTCCATTATATTATCAATATATTTTCAATTAGTTCCTTAAATAATTAAATACACTTTGGAAACATTTTTGAATAACTTTCAGTCTCAAAAATAATTACAAAAATGTAATTTGAGATTGCAGATGAACATAAAATATACATCATAAAATATTTATATGCTTATTTTTTAGCCAATTTTCTTTTACACCTTTGTTTTTTTTCCTTTTCCTAATTTAAACATTACATTTTTTACATGATATATTCTCATCTATTCAACATATATATGAAATCCATCACTACATAATCAAATTGGAAATCATATTGAATAGTTGCTAAATTTATTTACTTATTTATTGAAATATTAAAAATTATAGAATTAATTTCAATGTATTGTTGTATATTATTGTATCCAATATATATAATAAAGAGTACAAATTAAAGTGAAAGCTATCTGATTTTCATCAGATAGAAGTTTACAGCCAACTCAATTTGCTATCCAATTATTGTTCAAATGACTATTCTAGTTAGAATGTAAAATTAAAAAATATAAAAAAAAGAATTGTAAAAATGTTCATCAACTGATAACATGCTATCTTGATGTGTGATGTTACATATGTCTCTGGTTCTCTGTAGAAAGATTCTAGAACATCTTTGCCTTGAAGTAAACATATGTCTATAATATTAAAATGAAGAGTTTCAAAATGAAGTAAAATTTTTAGATTAAATTCCTTTGTGTGTAGATAGATTTTGATCTATGTCTATTATTTAATTAATTGCTAAATGTTTTTTAAATGAAATTTTATTTAACTGCTAGTAATAATATAAAATGCTTTGAGAAGTATTCTTTTTTTTGACTGTTGTTGGTCTTATCAGTGACAGCATATAAACCAATTCAGTAAATTATAGAATTAAAAATACTGCTCTTTTAAAATAATACTCTAAGCATTTAGAGTATACTAACAAACATAATAGTTAGTTTCTACCATGCATGGAAATGACACTTTAATTTTGGCCTCAAAGGAAAAATATTAATAAATCAGAAAATCATTATAAGCATATAATAAACTACTAATTGTTGTCTTTGACAAAATAGCTTAATTTAGTTAGGGATTATCTTTAATATTTTAGTATTCATGAATCTAAAATTTACTGGCTTAATTTTCATTATATACTGATTAAGTCAATAAATCTAAAGAAAAGAGAAATATAATATTATTTGAAAAACTGTTTTTTATACTAAAAAAAGTTATTTAATAATTCAACTATGCGAATAAAGTAATCCAAAATATATAACCACAAGTAAAATTCTATCATCAACAAACCTTTCCATAATTATTAAGTACCTGATATTGGCTTGATTCTCAAACACTTTAAACGGTAAGAAAAATTATACACAAAACTTAACAAAATTGAAAATTTATTAATATTTTAATGCAAAAACATAATGCGAAAGATTATTTTTAAAAGAATAGTAACTAAAAGCTAAACCATCTCCAAATGGCTGAAAGAATCACTCACAAATAAATAAAGTTCTGCTAAGAGAAAAAAATGTTTTTCAAATAAATTTTATTTTCAATAATTAACACAATTTTTTTGCTAAAGCATAAACTTATTGATAAAGACTAACAATTTTTAAATTAGTGAAAAAATATATTAAAAATTATATGAAAAATTAAAACAACTTGAAAAGAAAAATGTAAATCTATATTGCCATTTGGAACCTCACATTGCATCATATAATTCAGCATTTGTATTAGTTACAATCTTAGTTACCAACATCTAAGTAATGTTGAAACCTCTGTCTGAAATAATGATTAAACACTGTCATCACACCATCTAAATAAAATAGCAACTTAGAAGTTCATGCAAAAATTGTTTCTAGATAAAAACAACAGAATTACACTGGAAAATAAGAAGAGAGTACTTTAGAATAATTAGAATCTTAAATCAAATATTTCCTACATTGATAAGTAAGAAATAAAATCTCTTAAAATAGATGGATCTATGACCATATTTCCTGATAACAAAAGCAATGCTATAACTGTAATAGATATTACTTATTAAAACTACAACTGAATATAGTTCCCAAAAGTGCTATGAAATTTTATATCATTTACAAAACCAAAATTTCAAGCACTCTTTAGAATGCACCACTAATTCTGAAAAAGATAAATTAACAATATATTTTAGCAAAATTTCACACCTCATTTGTCTATTTAAATTGTATAAAGACCACCGTTCTTTAAAATCTGTTACTAGTTATAAAAACTCAATGTGAATTGATCATAATTTTTTTAATTTCAAAAGTGTTTACCTTTGACTGACAAGATACAATGTTTTCTAATGGATTATAAGTATTTTTATGGAGACAATCCATGTCCAAATTTAGCTTCTTTATACATAATTACAGGAGATTTGAACCTAGACTTTCAATCTCCAGCTATTCAATCTAACTCATGCAACCAATACACATGACCCTAAACATGTGAAAAAAGATAAATGATCTGCAATATACCATTTCATGCAGAACCAGCACTCAACAGTTAATCCAGGTCATTATCTCCCTTACATATATATAATCAGTGCTCAGTTTATATTGATAGCAAATCTTCAAACTTTAATGGACAGGTTTCAATCTACTCCATCATCCAACTCTTTAGCCTTTCATATCATTGAAAATCTGATGATAAAACACCCAAATCCCTTGATGATGCCAATATAATTGATATGCCCATGTTGACTTTAAGTCATTTTAACCCCTCATGTACAGAACCTTATCAATTTAAATATGCAGAAGAGGGATGGTAAGTTTAAATATTACTGACTCATCCTGTATCCTGCCCATTTCTCTTCTGGGTATTTAAATGGATAAGATCCTATATATGTGGGGTCAGTATTTAAGATCAACATGGTAATGGCAATTGTATTGGCATCATCAAGGGATTAGGGTGTTCCATCATCAGATTTTTAATGGTATAGAAGGCTGAAGATTTGGATAGTGGAATAGATTGAATCCTGTCCATTAAAATTTGAAGATTTGCTATCTTAATATAAACTGAGTACTGATTATATATACATATATATAATGTCCGTTAATTAATTATTGTTATTGTAATATATATATATATATATATATATATATATATATCTGGGAAATGATGATCTGCACCAGCTGATGAGTGCTGGTTCAACATGAAATACGAATATTGGAGATTGTTTATCTTTTTCACAGGTGTGTGGTCATGTGTATCGTTTGTATGAGATAGATTGGATAGCTAAGGGGCTTGAAAGCCTGTGTTCAAATCCCCTGAAATTACATCTAAACTCCAGGGATATAAAGTATATCTGTGTTTAAATATTACTTCTTTGTATGTATAGATTTTTTATAATCTTGTTTTTTTTTCCTCTTTAGAAAACTATTTTCATTCATTTAACGGTTGAATATGATTTGTCTTTATTAGTACTTCTATATATATAATTTTTAGAAGTATTTTAGATTTTTGACTTTCAATTTTTTACTATGATTTAATAATTTATAAATATTGAAATCAAATAAGATTTTTTTTCCTGTTATACTTGAACTATTACAGATGAGTTAATTTTTTTATTTTCTTTATTAGATTTGTTCAAGAAGTTGGGAATTTTTGCTTCTTTTGTTTCATAGGATATATTATTTATCTTGAATTATGTAAGCTTTTACTCTTTTTTTTTTATTATTAAATTTAAGTTGTCACAGATGAATTAGCCCTTTTTTTGTTGTACGATTTTGTTGAATAAGTTATAAATGGGAATCCCTCCACTGTTATTTTCCAGTATTTGACCTATTTTTATTTTTATTATTACAATCTACTAAGTAAAATATTTATATACTGTTTAATTTTTTACACATTGTAGTTTTTTTAAAATATTTCAAAACTTACCTCTTTTTTTTTATTTGATAATATGCAATTTTATAATTTATTCAGGTTGAATTATAATAATATTTTAGGTTACTTGATAGAATGATAATTTATATTATATATCACGAATTATAACAAGACTTTAGGTCGATTCAGTTTGTTTATTTAATTTTTTTAATATACATGTATAATAGTATCTTACAACTGCGATGATAAAATACTTAGAATCAGCTCGCAGCACCATAATTGATAGTGATAATAATGTGAGTTCAAGTGAAGTATACTTTTCAACTAAAGATAAAAATGGAAGTGAAAAGACTTTGTTTATAGAGAGATTATATGTAGGCATAAAGTATACATAGAAAATGTTCTTAACTTCATTCAAAGATTGCTTTCATTGAAAGATCAAGCAACTGGTCATTGACCCAAATGCTATTCTGAACTATTTTGAGCTTTTCTTTGACACACATGTATACACATTATTATCAATAAAATTAACGTTTCTGCTGAACAATATATAAAGAATAACATAAACAAAGGCCTTGAAGTATCATTTAGTTATTAACCACAGTAAAAGGAAGTCATTATCAAAGTGCTAGAGCAGGAAAGATCAAGGAATAAAATTGGACCACATATTACCTACTTACATTATTAGAAAACATGTACATATATTGTTCTAATTGATAAATTTTGGCCTGCATAGTTTGCAGGGGTAGAATCTGGTCCATGGTATCACTACTCTCTGTCATTTCCAAAATTCAAACTATTTATGCACACATAAGCAATGAAATCATCAAATTATCTTCATTTTTATTCATGAATATTATTTATTTTAAGGACAGTATTTGAAAATGAGATTAGGATATTTGTAGTGAAAAAATACTAGGCACATTAAGACTATATTTCAAGTTTGTTCAAAGATTATTATAAAAATTTATTGTTGAATTTTATATGCTTTACTCATATTGAGATATAAGTTGTATTTAATATTTTAATGTCATTATCTTTAAAAGTAAGGTATATAATTGTTTTTTAATTATTAACTGTGTATACTTTGAAAGTTTATTATACAGGAGTTATCAGATGAAAGTAGAAGAGTAGGACTAAAGATAAATATTAAAAAGACTAAAGTAATGTTTAATGGCTTTTCTCAAAATATAAACATTAAGATTGATTATGATGAGTTAGAAGTTAACAGTTACAAATATCTTGGTCAGATTACTAGTGAAGATGGAAACATAATGGATAAAATTAATAATAGAATTAAACTTGGTTGGAGTGCTTTTGATAGAAATAACTTGATACTAAAAGGAAATATGCCTATGTGTTTGAAAAGGAAAGTTTTTAATAAATGTATTTTACCAGTTCTCACTTATGGATCTCAGACATGGACACTTAATAGAAGAGCAATACAGAGATTCAGACCACTCAAAGAAGTATGGAGAGATGCATGTTGGAGTAACCAGAAGAGATTGAAAATGCAATATATGGGTAAAAGAACAAACAGGTGTTACTGATCTCATTGAAAAAATTACAAGGCTGAAGTGGAGTTGGGCTGGACATATTGATGGAAGAGATGATAATAGATGGACAATTAAAATCTTAAACTGGATTCCAAGAATATGTAAAAGACCCTGAAAGAGACCATATGTGAGATGGATGAAATAAGAAAGTGTGCAGGGGTGATTTAGAGAAGAGAAGCTAAAGATCAGAGAAAATGGATTGAACTTGGAGAAACCTTCATCCTGCAGTGGATTGATAATGAATGATGATATATATATATATATAATGTGCCCTTTTGTATGGGTCTCTATAAATTGTTGTATCAATCCGTTTAAAAAAAAATTTTAAATTTAAGATATATTTAGCTATATGATGGTAATTTTGTTAATAACAATCTTTCAAAAAGTGTAATTCAAGTAATTTATGAGTGTTTGATATGTGAAAATTGTGCTGATGTTTGAGAGAGACGTTTCAATAAAGATGATGATAGTATGTGGTTGGGAAAACTGGCCATAATTAATACTGCATTAAAAAATTTAATAAATAAATGTTTAAAGTTAAAAGTTTTAAAAAAAGATAAGTTAAAATTAAATGCATATATTTATTGTTGATAAAGATTAATATTTAATAGGTGTATATAAATATTTTAATTATTAGTAGTACATAATAGAAGATTAATATTTGATTTTAATAATATTGAATTATTATCTTAAAAGTTGTTATAATATATTGTTTATTTTAAAAAATATTTATTTTTAAAAAAAATGAAATTGTTAGTTTATTTTTAGAATATTACAAGCGTTTGTATCTGTGTTGTAAAACAGATGTTAGTTAGACACATACACACATGCTTGTGAGTTTTTTAGTAAAGTTGCCAAAACTATTTTAAAATTCTGTTATAAAAATTATAAGTATTATATTGGCTATCACGAGATAAAAATAAAGATAATTAATGTAAAGCATTAAATCTGATTTTTAAAATACTGCTTAAAAACATAACGAATAAAAATAGACTTAGTTTGTTTATAAAAATAATCTTATAAAAGTTAAAATTGAAATAAAGTAAGAAAGTATATTTTAAAAAAACGTTTAATGGATTTAAATAAATGATAAAGATTAATTTAAGAATTTAATAATGTAATAAATAATAAATATTAAATAAGTCATTATTTATTTTTAATTCTGTATTGTTGGTAAAATATGTAAATAAGCTAGAAAGTTGATTGTTTAATTTACCAATCAAGTGGGGAGTTGAGTCCGGTATAAAACCAAGGTTCAATTGTTCAGAGGGGATTATGATTGTAATTTTTAAAAGTAAAGTGTGCTATTAGAGATAGCTAAGTAAAATTATAGACGCTCTCGTAGTCATTTTAAAATTATAAGAGAGTGATTTTAAAATAATTTATAAATAGTTTTACCGTCAAATATGCAGTGCTAGTTTAATTATAGTTTCCTATTGATCGTCTCTATCGAAGCTCAATTTACTATCAAATAGTCATGAAGACATCGTATAAAGATAAAATGTATTGGAGACTTTATACCAAAGATATAACAAATGCTGGATTAACTAGGAGAATTACTAGATGGATAAAAGTAATATGTAGGACATTATATAAATTTAAAAGTTAATTGTAATTAATTTTTATAAAGACAAATATTTTAAAGAAAGAGAAATACTTCTTTATGAAGAAAGTATTTGTAAATTATAAATTTAGGTATATATCTTAGTAAAGATATGGAAATTAACAGTAATTGTATAAATATTTGCCTGGTGAAGTCTTTGTGGTTCAAAAGACTAAATTTTAATAGTTTTAGAAGGCAAATAAATTGGAAGTTTAATTGGCCAAGAAATACCTACAAGTAAAATTATTATATTATTAAAATCTGAACGCTGGTCGTACAGAAGAATTAAAAAAAATTAATCTTACCTAAATTATTTTGTTAAGGAATGCGCAAATAAAATATACGTGGATATCCAAGTCAATTTAGATTAATTAAATAAGAACTTTATAAACTATTGACTAAAACTAAAACTAATAATTTTAAAGTAATTTGCCTTTAAAGAAAATGAATCCGGATCCTATAAACTATTTTAATTTTATTTTGTTTATGGTGGAATTGACTTTTATTTTTATTTTTTTTTAAAAAAAGAACGTTTTCATTTTTCATAAAAACTTTTAAAACACGTGATGTACCGGAAAAGGAAGTAATGTATTGTGAAAGTTTGTGCCTAGGAAAAAGAACAATTATGGGTGAAAGAAGACACCGTTGGATTTTATGTAATATGTTTTTATTTATTAACTAACATAAATATTTAATTAATTATTGATTTGTTAAAGATAGGAAAGGTACATTTACATTTTAAAAAATAACTAAATATTAATATAACATTTCATTGCATAAAGTTTATTTTTATAATTATACGACACATAATATTTTAAAGAATAATTGTTGAGTGTAAATGTGAAATTATTTTGTAAAACTATAATCCTGGAGGACATCGTATGGCGGACTGTACATTAGTGTATCATTTATGGTAAAAAATTATATAATAATAATAATATGATGTATTTTAATATGTTTTCCTTTAGGTCAACCAAATATTGTTTGATTGTTGAATGAATATATAAATATTTAAATAATATACACGCATAAGATTAGTAATAACAGTTTTATTTTAATATGCATACTTTGAATTTATGATGTAAATTTAATACAACGTAAAATGAGAAATCTAGAAACAATTATATGATTCTTTCGTGGATAAATTTTAATGTTTCTGTTATAATATTAGGAATGAGATTTATTATATTAGTATAAGTTATTATTTTTCTTTTCAAGTTAATATGAGATATAAAATCAATATTTTGTTTTGTTTTATTAGATAAGTTAAGTTAATTTTACATAGAAGTTTATATTTTGATTGATGGTTTATCGGATATAGATGATGAGGTATAAGAGAATTTGGATAGTCATTATTGTAAAAATTGGTCATCTGTTTTCTGAAGTTGAATAAGGTTAAAATGATATTTGTAGACAGAAGTTTATTAGGATGGAATAGGAATAACAAGTTAAGAAGAGTAATAGTTTAACTAGAAAAGAATCATAGAATTTTATTTAATATAATACCTTATAAAATTGGTAATTGTTGAATAATTTTAAAAATTATTTTAAAAGAACATATACGTATTGCATATTTTGGTAAGACATGTAATATGAAATTACATTAGAATGAAATAAATAATTATAATCAATTATTATTATTATATTACAAAATTATATCAGTTTATACGCTATTTAACATTGGAGTAATGCTAATAGTAAATGCAATGCATATTAGTACATTATAATATAAATAGCAGAAATACTTAGGTGAAGTAGCATTTTAATTGTTAACGTTTGTTTATTTACCTGTGCTACATTTTAGGAAATTTTTTCTTTACATAAAACTTTCTTGTATTAATTGATGACAAAATGATATCTATTAAAATTTAAATTCATCAACTTAATTAAATGTTGTTGATAAAACTTTTAAAGAATGTATAAATTATTTATTTATGATTATGGAAATAGTAACAGTGTAAAAAAACTTGTATTATTATTTTTTCTTATTTTTTATTTTCTTTGGTTTCCATTTTTTTAATGTAAATAGTGTAAATAAGTTATTGGTTAAAGTTGATGTAAATAAATTTGTTAAGTTGTTTTTTTTAAAATGTGTCGAATTCATTATTTTACACCACAGCATTTAACAACAGATAATTTGAATAAACATAATATTTGCACAATATGAATTTATTATTATTATTATTTTAGAGAGAAATACAATATTTTCTTAATATAATTTATAGAAACTAATTGACATTAACATATAATATTATGATGGTCATAAAGTAATTATAATGCACAATATTAGAGTATAATATTATTTATTGCCACAGATTGTTAAATTATAAGAATTTAGTATATTTTAAAATTAAGATGCTATATGGAAATGAAAGACATGTATATGATTTACTTATTTTCTTAATGATTAATAGTATAATAAAATAGATAAGATTAAGTTATACAATAAAGATTATTCTTGTTAGTTAGTGTTATTGGAGTAAGTTAGGTGTATTTAGGTTTGATATTAAATCCCTTATCATTCCTATCTGCACGAATTATTATTACTTTAAGATAATTAGAAGAACCTGAGATTATTTAATTATATTTCCTTAACAAAAGATTGAGAGTTATTTATCTATTATTATGAAAGATAGTTAATTTATAAAAGACATAAGAGTGCTGTAGATGTAGTAATAAAATAATAAAGATGTAATTAGTATTCTTATGCCATTGAGATAATGTCTTGGGAAGATATTAGCTCAATGTAAATTCAATTACCAATTGTAACTTCACTTCACAGTCTCATGATTTTAGTAAATATTTATTTAATTAGTAGATGATATTGAACTATATTAAATTTTAATAAGTTATAATAAATTTGATAAGATATAGTATTATAAAAAATATATTAAAGATAGTTATACATATTTTAGATAAGCATAACGATTTAATTGAGCTAGTCATATTTTAAATTATATCATATATCGAGAAGTGAGGGTACAATATATATATATATATATATATATATATATATATATATATATATATATATTATAACTACACAATTTTGCACCATTTTTTTTATATGTATATAATATGCATTTTATTTTATGATATAAAGTTAATACATCTTAAAAAATTATAAGCCCTACCTTTTTTTTATTTCCAAATATGTATATAATACAACTATACAATATATATATTTAAAAAAATCTGCTCAAAATGTGCTGCAAATAAAAAGAACAGACACTTTTGTAAGTTTGACATAGAAAGTTTATTAAAATAATATTTAGTAATGAAGCATATTCTATTGTAAGTAAAAGATTAAAGAATATGATAGCTTAAATGTCAGATCAACATTTCTATTGTTAGTATAATGTAACTATTGACATTTTCCATAGCAATAATATATATTAATAAAAAATGAGATTAGCTCAATAAAATCAAAATATGTATATGATTTTACAATGTCAATTTTGATTAGCAATATATATACACACATATTTAAAACTATTCCCAAAATAGAAATCCATATCCATAATAAAAATCTGGATTTTATATGTTTAAGATACATTTGCTATGACAGAATTTGAAGCAATATTATAAATTTTTTTAACATACAATATATCTCCTTCAATTAAATTCATAATAAAATTAAAACAAAAACGAAGATTAGTATTATTAGATATTTCTGTGACAAAACTCATTCATGCCAAAATAAAAAACTAATATTTACAGAGAATCCATGCACACTCAGGACAATACTTAATATAGATATATTAGTAAATACAGTTACATAAATATATATAAAGTACAACTTTAAAAACATTTATCCATTTAGGAGCACTTTCAACTTGCCTCATAGTCTTTGTCAATTAACACTTTCAAAGTCTAACCTTCCCACAGTTTATTGAATTTTACATTTGCTGATTTTTACATTTGGAAAGATTAGACTTTGAAAGTGTTTGTTGACAAAGACAACAAAGCTAGTCGAAAGTGCTCCTAGATACTGTATTTATTAATATTTAATTAGAAGATTACATATATAACTTTGAGAAAATACAGATACTGAATAAGAATATCATTATATATATTATGGTGATACAAAATAAGCATAAAATAAATGTATTAATATTTTTATGCAGTTATTATTTACTTGTTTATTTGTATATTATATATTGCCTACATTATTAATCTTTCTCAATTTACATAGACATATATCCAATTGTGGCAAAAATAATAAAATTGGAATTATACTACTATTATAAAAGAGAAATAACAATTGTTTGTAAAACAAATATTTCACTATAAAATAAACTCTCATGATAAATAGTTATTTATTCTATAATCATTGGGGAAAAAAGACAACAATAAGAAACATAATGAAACGAAATGATAGATACCATAGTAGAATCATACCAAAAAATGGCTGATAAACTAAAGAACAGCTGAAATGAATTTTATTTCTGAACAGTAAATCAAAGGAATCTTAATCTTCACAAAATCTAAACTGTGCTAAAAATAAGAATACTAACTCTAAAATATCAGATGAATGTGAAAGAAAAAAATGTTTAAAAAATTATAATTAGTGATTAGAGGTGAAAAGACAGATATGACTAATGTTAAGACCATAATACATCACTGAACATATACTGTGTATGTTCAATATGAAAAACATAAGAATATTGGTCAGAGAGAAAAAAGTAAAAAAAAGGTAAAGAAATTGTTTACATGACAATGGCATATAATCCCATAAGTCAACATTGTGTGATAATCCATAATAATTGAAAATCATTCACTAATCTTGTTCTTAAAAATATGAAGCAGCAGAAGAATCTCACACATAAGCATATAAAATTTTTAAAGATTTTTAACATTGATAAATAGTCAGCAATCACTCTAAAAATTCAACATTTTAAATCCTAAAGGTCACTAGTTCAATTGCTTTGCTAACTATCATTGGTAAGGCCAGAAACCTGAATAGAAGAGAAAAATAGTACCATTCAAAGTAGTTGGTTTCTATAATAAGCTTTGTGTTATTAATAATAGTTGAATGTTTTTAGAAAAGTATAAACATAGATTAATTTTTTCTAAAAATATTTAACAATTCAACTAAATAATGGAATCACTTCAACATATAACAATAAAATACTATTTCACAAATATTGAAATAGTCTATGGTTGCCAATATCCTGTATATATTAATATTAGAGTATTGATGTTCATTTGCATCATATTGTCATGTTTTGGATAATATCGATGTCTCAGTATTTTTGCTAAACATCCTAATAAAAAAAATAGATTACAAATAATTACCACATTACTTTATTATTGATTATTTTATCAATGGAAAAATTTTAAAGTCATATTAAATAGTGGAATAATGGGTGATGATTAACTTGTCAGAAAATTTTGGATTGACATACTGAATATTTTTCTGCAAATTCATCATAACATCAAAATACTAAATTCTCAGTTTAAACAATGTTAGAGTTGCTTGCCACTTTAGAGCTAACTATTATAAGTTAAGTAACCAATGATTACTTGATAATTATATATTAAATCACCATTTTTAGATCAGTTTCTGGCTTGGAATTCAAAGTTTGAAGAATTGCAGATGAACACATAGCATCTGCTTATAACTTACAAACCTAAATTTAAATTAGCATAAGATTTGAAATCACATTAACATATTTATAATAGTTTTATAGATCTGAGAATCAGTTCAGCAACTGTATATTTAATAATTTTAGTTATTCATGAACTGTAACATCCTATTATCCTGGATAGTTGTGATGAGTTTGAAAGCCTGAGTTTAGTATCTTATAATTACACTAAGTTAATAAAGACTATATATATATATATATGTGTGTGTGTGTGTGATTTAAATATTATATATTCAGTCTGTATTGTGCCCATCTCTCTTTTGTATAATTAAATGGAAATATTAAGGTCCTATGTGTGAAGGGTCAGATTGACTTAAGGGCAACATAGATATGACAATAACATTGGCATCATCAAGGGCTTTGAGTATTTCAACCTCAGATTTTCAATGATATGGATGGCAGAAAAGTTGGAGAATGGAAAAGTTTGAAACTTATTTATTAAAGTTTGAAGATTTGCTATCTTAATATAAACTGAGGATATTTCCTTATAATATTAAGATATTTCTACCATAAACATTTAATTCAAGTTCTATGATAAATTAAATCCATTATGCTTCCATCTATATTAAACTGATCAAATTATTAAAATTATTGAGAACAAATTTTATTATCTCTTGAAAAAATTAATTAAACATTAATTTTTTTTAAATTTATTTTTTGTTTTAATTTCTTATTTTTAATCTGATAACTTTTGTGACAATTTCTGAAGATTTGAAGTTTTATTTGCAAAAACCATCACATAATACACAAAATCAATATGATTCAAATACTGTTAACTTTCTTTTACTCTCTTAGCTTCCCACTTTAATCTACAAACTGTTTCTTGCAGAATTGCTGTAAAACATCTTCTAGATATGAAATCAACCGGTCACACACCTTTCTCAGCATTAATAATTGTATTATGATGTTATAATCTAATCATTATGCTGCATTTTGAAAAATGTTCTTCAGACGATGACAATATCTTGGTCTATATTGATGATTCAGTATTTTAATTATCATAGAAATATTTATAGAATCAAATACCTTTTCATAATTTAAAAATTCAAAGAGTAATGGCAATATATATTCTTAGTTTTTTTATAACTTCTCTCAATATTTGGATGCAACTTACTGTGCTAAAATCATTTTTCAATTTAGTTTATTCTTTTCGTTCACTAAAATCCAATATTTGCTGCTCGAGTTGTAATTATTTTGGTAATGATTTGTATTGAACTGATAAAAGCCTATTAAGTTTGTAATTTTTAATATTTTCTTTAATCTTTTTCTTAAATATTAATATTAGTACTATATTTTTCGACCATCAGGAGCCTATTTACCATTTAGACATTTATTATTTACCTTTGCCAACATTTTTTAAAATTTCACCTGCTTCTTTTAAGATATCAATAATAATTCAAATTTTTTCTAGTGTTTTTCCATTCTTTATAGATTTAATTGCACATCACTTTTTCATGTAAAGTCTGAGCAGTTCAAAATATGTAATATCTATAATGGAAATTTTGTTGTCTTGCCTTTTATTACAATATAATTCTTTATACATTTCTTCAACACATCTCATGGTGTTTTCTTTTTTTAGTAATAATTCTATCTTTTCTTTTTATTTCAGGAATAACTTTTATTCTAATAGTGTGATTTGGTTTTACACTTTTGAGAGTTTTATTCCTTCTATAGCTTTCCTTCTCAATTCACAATATTACACCATTATGTCACTATTAATTCTTTTTTAAATCATCTTACAAAATTCTAGATGTTCAATTCTTCTTAATGGATCAGTAAAATATGTATGACTTTTTTTAATACATCATTTTACCTCATTTGAAAATTTATTGTTAAATTGCCTTTTTTGTACCAACTATTTTTATTGCAGTTCTTAATATAGTATCAGTTATCTTATTTATTTCTTATTGATTTTAAACAATTTGCAAGTTCTAATTTTAATTTGTTAAGAGTATTTCTAAAAGTTAGGAATATTATCTGTTAATTGTTTTTACTAATTTTCATCTCTTTAGTTTTGTATTAATATGAATCTTATATCTCACTAATTGATGATCACTTCTTGTACTAAATCTATTAAGAATATTTCAATTTAAAAATACATACTTTTTTCTAATTAACAACCAATCCATTTCTGCTATATTTTATTTGAATGTTTCAATATCCATTTTCCTTTAGTAATTTTCTCAAACAAATTCTATATACTGTTTTTTTCTGCAATGCCACAATTCCAAATGCTCCCTCTCACTTCAATAATTAAATTTAACCCAAAACATTTTCATCTTTTAATCATTTACCAATTCTAGCAATAAAGTTTTTCATGACAATTTTAAGATGTTGTTTATAATCTATATAAAATCTTCTATTTCTTTATCACAATGAAAACTTGTAGTGCCCTTGATATCTTGCATTAGATTGAATAGCTAATCTTTGTGCCATTTTGTCTGACATACTATCAATTTTCATAAGATCATTTATCTGCTTATTATTTATAATAAATCCTACTTCACTTATGCTTTTAATATTTGTGGATTTGTAGTAACACACATGACTACTTTTTAAATGAAATTGTTTTTTCACACTTCTTTCTAACTGCATAAAGTCCTGCAATGTTTCAATCGATATTAGATAGTTTTTCTTCCAATTTATGGAATCTTTCTTCATTTGTGATTTTCAGTTATAGATGCCCTCATAAAAGATCATCAAACACCAGGTTGGAGTTGGCAGATGATTTTACAGATTTCTAGAAATGAGAACCATAATTTAATTTTATCTATCATGATTTTAAATATTTATTTAAAAGACCATTCAAACATATTCATTTTGTTTTCTAGAAAACTCAAGTAATATTTAAATAAAAATTATCAAGCAACTAAGAAAAAAGTCAATGATGTTTTTTTGATTTTAAACTCAGAGATTAAGAAAGAGCCCATCCACATTTATTCATTATTTGTCAGCTGCAATGACAAGAGTATGTGGATTAAACATTACGTGTTTATTCTGTTTGGTTCATTTAAGGTTTCAAAGAGAAATCAATGTGTCTTTTCTTAATTAACAAAAAAATTCCTTTCAATTAGACATCTTTATAAATATAGATAATCACGTTGCTGTAATCAAAAAATAAACCACATGAATATGAATAATACTCATTTATTAAAATAATATTTATGGAACCATTATAAAAGTTGCCCTGATAACAAATTGTTAATATTCTATTGTGTTATTTATACACTGGCTGCAGTAATGTGATTTACTATGATAACTAGCTAGCTGTTAAAATTTATGTTTTATTGTATATGCATTTGAGCATAACATGGATTACAAAATCTTATTCTACTTTTGTTATTATTTTAATTTATTTTTTTGTTTTTCTGTTTGAAATCATTTTGTTTATTAGTGACTTTTTATTTAATCCTGTTATACTAATAAATTCAAAGCAAATGGTCAATTTCTAAGAAATAATGACTATAAAATAAAAATAGTTGAAACGTAGAAACAAGTGGATATATATATATATTATAACTTTCAATTTTCAGTTTTTAAGTTAAGTTTTTTTTCTTTTTAATAAATCAATTTTTATTTACGATCTTTTTATTTTCATTTTAAAATAATGTAACGGCATTTTATATACCATTACAATATATATACAAGAAATAAAGTTTTTGTAAAGAAAAGAGGAATATATTTTTATGTAATATATATTTTGAAAAGACAAAAAGGATGGAGTAGTGATTAAACAGAAGTAAATGGATTTGTCACAATCAGTAAACTTGTACAGAAAGTTTTTTTGAAATAAGAACTTTTTCGGAGAAGAATAGGACATAAACAGAGGAAGGAAGAAGAAAGAAGAGAAAATATATTACAATTTTATTATAATTTAATATGCTTTTTCTAGATCCTTGAAAATGACTATAAATTAAAAATAGTTGAAACGTTGGAACAAGTGGATATATATATACAAGAAATAAAGTTTTTGTAAAGAAAAGAAGAATATATTTTTATGTAATGTATATTTTGAAGAGACAAAAAGGATGGAGTGGTGATTAAACGGAAGTAAATGGATTTGTGACAATTTTTATCTGAAACAATAAATAGTTATTTATATTAAGTTATTTTCTAAAAGTAGGCTGAATAATTTAGGCAATAAACTTTTGTAATAAAGACTTAACACTTGATCATCTTTACTGGCTATTTCATAATATAATTCAATATACTATCTCAAATTTAGATTACGTTATAAAATAATGAAACCTTTTGCTTCATCATACAATCAAAATGCAAAATCTTTAAAAGATAAACCAATTTTAATCATCCCACTTTAGTGCAGAGAAATAGTGAAAGAGAAGACGATATTTACTAAATCAGTTGAATGACTAGTTGTACTACATGACGACTGGCTACCAAAATTACCTGAGGGAATTCAAAGTTTTCTCCAAATTTGAATCCTAGATTATCTTAACAGCGGAAAGCATAAGCAATACCTTATGACCTATTATACTATATTATTAAAATAATAAAAAAAAATACTTACATTTATGAATATTTATAGAAATAAGATTTCAAGGTAGACTTAGATTTACATATTAAATTTAAACAAACAATATCCTGAATAGTAGATATAATACAAGATGTTAATTTGTCGTTGTTGAGAGGTTTTAAAAGCAGTCAGATAAGTATTTCAGAGTAAATAATAATAACAAACCACTATTTTTAACAAGTGGTCATTTGTTGATTGACAATATACTTATGAAGCAATTAATACATTTAAAAAGTTTTATTAAACAATGAAAGTTAGATTTTATTACCTGAAGATCAGACATTAAGTGAACTTTTTTCTTTTTAAAATTACTGTTGCGTTAAATGGAAATGATTTTAAATCAAATAGAAACTATTGAAATCTGTGAAGTTAATTAATAATAAATATTAACGCATGATTTTGAATTGAATAAAAAATAGTGCGGCTAAACGTATTATCTTTAGCGCTTTCTCATTTTTTGTTTGTACCAGAACTAACTGCTTTCACTTAATGAATTATAATTTTTTAAATAGTTAAATCAACTTCATTATCTTTTTTATTTTTTGTTTCATGAGTTGTAAATTAATTATGTAAACATCTATATATTACATGTAATTTATGCATTTAACAAAATCATTTGCACAAACTTAATTATTCAAAAGTTAAGATTTGAAATACTAGGCACTCTTATACCTGGAGCCTAATTGTAAATATAGGGGAACTCAGACTCTCAAGCCCCTTCACTATCCACACTATCTCATACTACTAATACACATGACTACACACATGCAGAAAAGATAAATAATCATCAATATATATATATATTTCGTGCTAAACTGTGTAAGGATTTGCTATCTTAATATAAACTGAGCACTGATTATATATATGTATGGGAGATGGTAATCTGGACCAACTGATGAGTACTGGTTTAGTATAAAATATGAATATTGGTGATTATTTATCTTTTCTGCACGTGTGTGGTCATATGTATCAGTAGTATGAAATAGTGTGGATAGTGAAGGAGCTTGAAAGTCTGAGTTCAAATCCCCTATATTCACAATTAGGCTCCAGGTAAAAGAGTGCCTGGTATTTCAAATCTTACCTATTAAGCCTGCATTTTGCCCATTCCTCTTTTATGTATTTAAATGGATACTGTCCTATACATGAGGGGTCAGAGTGAGTTGAGGGCAACATGGGCATGACAACAATATTGGCATCAGTATGAGATTTCGGAATTCTGTCATCAGATTTTCAATGATATGGATGACTGAAAAGTTGGAGTAGGTTGAAACTTATCCATTAAAGTGTAAGAATTTACTATTTTAATATAAACTGAGCACTGATTATATATATATATGTATGGGAGATGGTAATCTGGGCCAACTGATGAGTGCTGGTTTAGCATGAAATAGGTATATTGGTGATTATTTATCTTTTCTGCATGTGTGTGGTCATGTGTATCAGTAGTATGAGATAGTGTGGATAGTGAAGGGGTTTGAAAGTCTGAGTTCAACCCCCCTATATTTATTCAAAATTGTTTTTTCTTCTAAGTTATTTAAAAAAGCAGTACAAAAAATATATGAAGACAGTAGAAGTAACAAACACACACACTATTAATAAAAAATAAAAGTCAAAGCTAAAACAATTGATATATAAATTAAAATCGCTTCCATTTAAAATTAAATAATTGAAAGTTAATAATATGATTTGTCATCCCCTTTATAGTTTATTTATATAAGTAGTGTGAATATTTATGAAAAAAACAAAACAAAATAAACTTATATATAAAATTAAAAAACCCCAGATTGTTTATTAATAGATTAGAAATTTTTATTGATTCTTTTGAAATGGTCTTCAAATAATCAATCTCGATGGCTATTGATGGCTGTAATTAAGTAAAGGTTATATACTTCTTATTAATTTAGATTAGTCAGCTAAAAGTATTAAACTGCTACAACCTTCACTAATGGTGAATGCATTCTTTTAGAAAAGTTGCCCACGATGTAATTATTTTATGTTTTTGAGTCAAGATTTATTCTTTTAAAATTAGTGATTAAAATAGCAGATTGCTTTTAGATTATTAGCTCTTTTACAATAATTAACTTATGTAATGTTTTATATCTAATAAATTAGATGCCCATAACAAATCCCCCCTTTTTTGTATAAAATATAAGTCTTGATTGATGAGTATAGGAAAAAAGTGTAAATTGACAGGTTTCTAAATTTACTTTATAATCAAACTTGCTAATTAACTTTGTCTTGTTCTTAAATCCATTACACGATTAACAAAGACATTACTTAAATATCACTCTAAATATTGACTTTCTATCTTATTATAATTCCCAACATCTCATTTGATTATATTTTGCTGGTCTCTATTTATATTTCTAATCTTAATATAAGCTAGTGGCTTACTAAATACTCAATCATGGAGACATGAATGTTAATATTTGAATTAACTTATGTGTAATTAGATGTTTTTAAAAACCAAGCTATTTTTAAGCAATGCTTATTAATGTCTATTGTACAAATCATCTTTCCTAATTTTTCTACTGATAAATTAAAAGCTTGTGTTTTGTAAGACTTACTTATATAATTAACATGTTGACATACTTCCAATTCAAATTAACGACACACATTTTAAAAATTTGATTTGCAGTAGAAGTAATAATTCATTCTATTTTTTCTACTTCAGAGCCACCATGCTTTGCATGTCAGAGTAATATATGAGCAAAAAATGATAGGACTATATTAGTTTTGGCCAATAATCTTTTTCTAGTTTCTTTATTTAATTTCACAATTCAAACAAACAAAATATATTTTAAATGACTTTTTCAAATCCAAACTAATATGTTTTATAGTGAATAGGCTTTAAAAAATATTCACTTTGCACCAACCAGAATGATGATAATCATTATCATTATTATCAACTGGATGCCCATACACTAAATATTTATGCCCTTATTCTATGGAGTGGTTATGCATGAATCTAGCTCAGAAAGCAAGAACTCTTAATTTATTACTGTGAACAAGAGAGCCTTTTGGCATCCATTGATTACTCTAGCTTGATGTGTGTGGCAATACGTATAGTGAGTTTTGTTTGTTTTAACAAGAGAGAAATAAATAAATTATCTTATTATAAATAATCTTAAGCAAATCATGGACTTCTATTACTTATAAATAACTAGCTTTATTGGGATCATAAAAAAAACTAAATCCTAGAATGTAAGCTGTCATGATATAAAGTCACACACACAGCACTTCATGAAACAGGAATTGGATAGAACAAAGTAATTAAGACTAGAAAGAATATATTTTAAAACAATTATTTAATGTGTTTTTAATAACAAAAACAAAAATGACATGAAAAAAAAAAATTCTAGTATGACATTTCAAACACCAATTTGACCAAAAAAAATACATTTTTACAAAAATTGCATTATTTGTAAGAGTTTGTTAAACATTTTCAAAAAGATCAAAGATAACAGTCTTTGATTCTACAAATTGAGAGGAAAAAACCCACTTATATTTATAGAAAATTATACGTATATATTTTGTTTTAAAAAGCTATTATTCCATTTGTAAGAGAAAATCATTTGGTTTATTTTTAACTTAGTGAAGTATTTACTGTTATCAATTCTTATACAACACACATAAAAAACCTTATTCCAATTATGAGCCAAAAAATTTCTATTAATAAAAAAAATAGTGTGCACACATAATAAAATAATATCTCTAGACATGGCTTTAATGTTGATGGAGTCCTTTTCAGTTGCATTTTCCAGTTTCTATTCAATTGAGCTTCTCCTTGAAGGCTTTTTAGACATGGCATAATTACGGTATCCTTTTCCTGGTCTGTAACCATTCCAGGTAATTGAAAAATAGCATAATTTGTCCATTTGGTTCTCCTTTTGAATTTCCAAATAAGATAGAGTAGACAAAACTTCATTGCTCTTGGTTGAAGGTGGGTTGCAGACTACTACTTTATGGGGGCTACCTTCTCCTCTACATTTTTTATTCCATTGAAAGTAGATTACATGGAGGAAGATGATATTAGCTTTTAGTTAAATCTAGTATATGGTTTTTATTGTACAAACAATTTTGAGTGTTAACTCCTAGTATGCTAAAAGCTTGATTAACAAAAAACTGCTATTTTATTTAATAGCTTGGTATCAGCTGCATTTAGCTTGGGCTGCGCTCTCTTCAAAAGCTAAGTTAGGAAAACTTTCTGCTACTATTTTTTTCAGCTACAGGATTAAGATTTGACTGCTCTCTTCAACAGTTAAGTTAGCAATTTCACTCTGCAGACACTTGGATATAATCACTAATTATATATATATATATATATATATATATATATATATATATATATATATATATATATATATATATATATATATATATATATATATATATATATATATATATATATATATATATATATATATTAGAACAATCTTGCCCACATGAAAATCTTCATGACAACCAAGTGGATAAAATTTTATAAATACAATTGTTCAGATAATTTCTTTCTTAATCACAGAAATTGAAAACAAGTCAACAACTTAAAATTAACAACATAATATTCTTAGATCTCTTTTTAATTAAAAACCAAATCCTCTTGCAAAAATACAAGATAATCAGTTAATTACATTGATTTGATTTTTTCCCATTAAAATGAGAAAAAAACGATTCTGATAAATTAAAAATAAAATTTACAAAGGTATTAAAATCTTATTTTGTTCTTCCCACTCTTATTTTTTATTTTTTAAAAAAATACTTTTAGATATATTTAATGTTTAAGAATTTTCATACTATCATATGGGAATTTTACAAATATTGAATTCAATAATGACCCTTTCCTAGTATTATTATGTAATCTAATTGTTACTGTGGCATTTTTATAAATATTCTTTAAAATATGACAATATTCTGGATCTATACCTTGATGATGCAATGCTTTAATGAAGAAATGTTTATAGAATCAAATGCCTTTTCATAATCTACAAATCCAAAGCATAATGGCAACTCATATTCATTTGCCTTTTCTATTACTTCTCTCAATATTTGGATATGATCTACTATATGAAAAACACTTTTAAATTCATCTTGTTCTCTTGGTTAGTAGAAATCCAATGTTCTCTGCAGACAAGTTGTAATTATTTTGGTAAAAATTTTGTATAAAACTGGTAAAAGGTTGATATGTCTGTAATTTCTAATATCTTCTTTAACACCTTTTTAAAATATTAATATTAACACTGCATTCTCCCAATCATCTGGTACATCTTTATTATTTAGATATTTGATATATAACTTTGCTAAAAAAAATTCTATTTATTCAGCTGTTTCTTTTAATAACTGAATTATAATTCCATAATTACCTGGAGCTTTTTTTTCTTCATAAATTTAATTGCATGTCTTATTTCTTCATTTAAAATTCTGGGCAATTCAAAACATATAATAGATATGAGGTACTTGTTGTTTATTATTAAATAATTCTTGATAGAAGTCTTCTACCCATTTCATGTTGTCATCTCTTTTTTTAGTAATAAATCCATCTTTTTTTTTTAAATTGTAGATATAAATTTTTTACCAATACCAAAATGTTGTTTTACACTCTTGAGACTTTTAGTCTCATCTGTAGCTTTCCTTGTTACTTCACAGTTATACTTTCTTATATCATTTTCAATTTTTTTCTGCATCATTTTACAAAATTTGAGGTATTCAATCCTTTTTAATGCATTATTTTTCCATATCTTCATATTCCTTCTTTTCTTCATAAATTCTTTAGTCTCAGTAGACATTTTATAGGTCAATAGCTGCTTTTTTGTACCAGCTATCTTTGTTACAGTTTTTAAAAGTGTATCAATTATTTTCTTATTAATTTCATTCAAATCTGAATCATGTTCAAAATCTACTAATACTTGAAACCAATTTGTAAGTTCTAATTTAAATTTATTAGAATGTTTCTGAAGATTAGAAATATCAACTGTAAATATTATTTTTCTTCATGATTTTTGTTTTCTAGCTTTGCATTAACACATATCTTACATCTTACTAATCGATGATCACTTCCTATGTTAAATTTATTAATAACATTACAATCTTGAAATATGTATTTTCTGTTAGTCAAAATATAATCCAATTCTGCTGTACCATCATTTGGATGATTCCATGTCCATTTCATTTTAACATTTTTCTCAAAAAAAAAAATCATAATATAAAGTTTTTTCTTTCCCTGCAAACTCCACACGTCTATGTCCACTCTCATTTCTATTACCATGACCAAAATTACCTACAACACTTTCATTTTTCATTTGTTTACTAATTCTAGCATTAAAGTCTCCCATAACAATTTAAAAATGTTGTTTACTCTTATCAAAAGCCATTTGTACATCCATATAAAATCTTTTATTACTTCATCACTATAAGAACTTGTTGGGGCATAAATCTGAATTATCTGCATTTGGTATCTCCTATTAAGTCATATAACAAATCTTGCCACTTTGTCTGATACACCATCAATCTCCACAATGTTGTTTTTCCACTTTTTATTTATAATGAATCCTACTCCACTTGCATTTTCATTATTTGTGCCTTTATAGTAGAATACATGTCCACTTTTTAAATCAATTGTCTCTTCACCTTTTCTTTCAATTCTCAAAGTCCAATAATGTCCCCATTTAATATAAGACAGTTCTTCTTTTAATTCTTGAAATCTTCAGTAACTTGAAAATAATCTGCAGTTGTAAGTACCTAAATAAAATTTCATCAAATGAAAGCCTAAGTTCGCAATCAGGGGATTCTTAACAACCTCTGCCTTTGACCACCAACTGCTGCCTTCATTGGTGACTTTACAGTTTCCTGAGAATAAGGGCCATGATTTATTTTTTTGTGACATGATTGTAAGTATCTATTGGAAAAATATTTATCATGCACACATACATTTATTCTGCCTTATCAAACAATTGAGAAGAAAGACCATGGTTTTTTCTGATTTTAACCTCAGAGGTAAAAAGCCAATAAATTCTTCATGCTGGATAATGCATGCTGGTGAAAAGGATGTAAAACAGAGTGACTCCATATCTCCAAAACCTTTAACAGCAGTGCTGCAAGAAGTATTTTGTGGATTAAAATGAGAAGCTAAGAGAGTGAAAGTAAATGGAGATTATTTAAGTCATTTAGATTTTGCAGATGATGTAGTTTTTTGCAAATAATGTTTTAGAGCTGCAGGAAATGTTGCAGGAGTTATCACATGAAAGTAGGAAAGTAGGACTAAAGATAAATGTTAAAAAGAATTAAGTAATGTGCAATGGATTTTCTCAGAATATGAAAACATAGATTGATTATGATGAGTTAGAAGAAGTTATCAGCCACAAATATCTAGGTCAGATCATTAATACAGATGAAAACATAATGGATGAAATTAATCATAGAATTAAACTTGGTTGGAGTGCTTTCGGTAGAAATAACTTGATACTAAAAGGAAATATGCCTATGTGTTTGAAAATGAAGGTTTTTTTAATAAATGTGTTTTACCAGTTCTTACTTATGGATCTGAGACTTGGTCACTTAATAGAAGAACAATACTGAGACTTCAGACCAGGCAAAGAAGTATGGTGAAATGCATATAAGGAGTAACAAGAAGATATTGATAATGCAATATATTGGTAAGAGAACAAACAGGTGTTACTGACCTCATTAAAAAAATTAAAAGACTGAAGTGGAGTTGGGCTGGACATATTGCTAGAAGAGATGATAATAGATGGACAATTGAATTCTTAAACTGGATTCCAAGAAAGAGAGCACATGTTAGATGGACGAAATAAGAAAGAATGCAGGGATGATGTGGAGAAGTGAAGCTAAAGATCAAAGATGATGGACTGAACTTGATGATAATGAATGACCCTTTAAAAAAGTCTAAGAAAATTGAAATATTATTTTTTTCCATTAATAAAATAATTTTTTATTCTCATACCTGATGAACATAATGCCAACTATCTAATTATTTATTTTTTTCTAGTGCAGCTATGTATATATGTTATATAAAGAGCTTGCCATTAGCTTTTGACAAGCTTTTCAGAATATCCCCATCCCCAGACCAATTTCATTGTTTGGGCATTCCTCACTGAGGATTATTCTGAAAAGATTGTTAAAAGCTAATGCAACTAAACATAAGTATTTCTATAAGCTGTTCCAAATCCTCTTTTCTCTATAGTTCATTAGTTATATATACAATATATATTGCAAGAAAATTGTCATATATCATGTGTCTTAATTTAATAAGCTTGTATTACAAATGTTATATAAATGAGCTTGCCAATAGCTCTTAACAATCTTTTGACAATATTCCTACTCCCTGACTAGTTTCATGATTTTGGCATGTCTCACTGGGGGATATTCTGAAAAACTTGTTAAGAGCTATTGGCATACTCATTATACAATATTTGTAATATACGCTTATTAAATTAAGTAACATGTATGACTTGATTTCCTTGCAATATATACAAGTGTGTATATATATATGTTAAAACGAAGATTTGCATGGGTTAAATATATAAAATACATATTTTGCGGGTTCATCCATGTTAAAAACTTTTAATATTAATATACAGACGTTTCGACTTGGTAACACAAGCCATCCACAGAGTTTTATAACTCTGTGGATGGCTTGTGTGACCAAGTCGAAATGTCAGTATATTAATATTAAAAGTTTTTAACATGGATGAACCCGCAAAATATGTATTTTATATATATATATATTATAGGATAATATTAGCTGCTTATTATTCTTACAGTCAACCCACACCAATACCACTGTTTTTATAATTTATTTTTCTCAGTGCCAGAGTAAGTGTAAGTAATTAGTTTGAGCATAAGTCTACATCAAAATGACCTCACATATTTATTCTAAGTGATGAAAAACTCACAAGCTAATCAATTAATAATCAAATAATATTATAACTATAATTATGATTAATAATAATAGCAAAAATAAATAGATAAATAAAATATTTACCATTGTTTGGTATCTGATTTCTATTTAAATACTATCATGTGTCCAAGCAATTTATAAAACATATATATTATTTTATCATTATTTAACTATAATTATTGTGTTTCTGTATCATACCATTAATGAAATGTGAAGTATGTGAATGTTAAGACAACATATTCATATGTAAACAATGACTAATTGTATGTCCTGTGGAAATTTGGTTATCTGATATCAATCATGTGGCTAAATTAAATTAAATAGTGGAGTCTTTACAAAATCTGATTTAATACCAAACAACATATTTTACCTCATAATTAATTTATTATATGGATAAACTATACTTTATTTGTTGCTTCATGGCATCATGAGAAAAACATTATTCTAAAACTATACATTTCCTCAATAACATTAGATAATAAAAGTAATCCAATTACCCAGTATCAACTTTAAAATATGGCTGGAACAAGCTTTTTAGATTTGTCATTAATTAAACCAATTATGATCATGTGACAGGCCTAGATCCTGCTACACCACTGTACTATAAAATACTGATGACAATGTATCACCATAATATAAACTGGAAGGGAATCTTGTGATGATAATGATGTCTTTGTTCCTGCCTGTCATGCTGCAATTCCACACTTTCTAAAAAAATTTCAAATAGGAAGCACTATTTATTTTAATTTTAGTCATATTTTTAGAATACTTAAGAATAACGATATCAGCTTTACAATGTTATGTTGATATCAGGTCATTATTTTTAAAAACATGCTTTTAAATGATAACTTTGGCTTAAACTTTGTGTGATGAAAATACAGAACACTTTGATTAACTGCCTTTCATATACAAATGTCTTTCGTGACAAATCATCCTACTACAAATATATAATACAATTTAAAATATTTAAATATTAGTACGTATAAAATGATATTTTATGTATGTATGTGAACAATTAATAATATTTCAGGTATTGTACTATTAAAATAGATGATGATTTAAACCCCTTCAAACATCTATAGAGCATAAGCTACTTTCAATATTACTATTCTCATCTACTCCAATATTTAAATGTTTGTGTATATAAAGAACAGTGATCTTTTAAAATAACACTTTAAATTACTGAAATTAATTTTAAATATTGTTACCCAATGAAATATTATTAACAGCATTTGTAATGGCTATAATATAAACATGCCCATACTTGTAAACCTAGTATCTTACTAATACTGTTTAGGTTTTAAACAACTAAACATCACCCAATCACCATTTCTTAGACTTATAATAAGGTAAAAGGTAGCTGCTGAAGGGTTACATTAGATTCTAAGATCTAAATGCAGTGTTCCAAGGCTCTTCACTGATGAAAGCCACAAGCTAGAAAATAATCTGAAGATATTGGATGAGTAGGCACTGGATAGGAATTTTATGCACAGACCCCCTTACATCCATTGATTACTCTGGCTTGCAAGGATGGTGCTACTATATGGAGAATTTAGCCTCTGTTTAAACAGCTTTTGATAGCATAAGATATGGTGACCATGTGATGTTTAGTGGTTTAACACCAATCCTGCCCAAAAGGATTATGGTGAGTGTGGTTATTAAAGAACCAAAGACATCAAAAAGTTTGGATTTTGAGTTGTGTTTAGATGTATACAACTATATAATCTGATGATTTTGAATTGAAAACATTGCTGTTATTCATTTTGTACTAAAAGTTTTATAGTTAGCTAATAAGGTATAAGATGGCTGCTTGAGGGTTGCATTAAAACCTAAGATATAGGTGCAGAGCTCTCAGATCCAAAGCTCCTCACACATGAAAGCCACAATGTAGAAACTAGTCTGGAGATATTGGATGAGTAGGCAGTAGGTAGGGATTTTATGCACAAGCCTTCTTGCATTCATTAATTACTCTGTCTTGCACTGGTAGTGCTACTATGTAGAGAGTTTAGCTTTGCTATTCATGTTTAATATAATAAATTTAATAGTATTTTTAAAAAAATAATATTGTATTTAATACTAAAAGATGTCTATTTTGCAACAAAATATAAATACAGACTTCAAAATTCAAAATTTGGACTACATAAATAATATTTTATGAAAAAAAAATTCATAGCAATTTGGAGTTCATACCTATGTGTTTTTGGATATGTGTTTCTAATAGATTTTGTCTGATGATGACTTTTTAGACAATATAGTGATTAACATTAGATACAATAAAATAGTTCAACTTTTAAACAGAATATAAGTGAATTAAAAAATGTTTTATTTTAAACATGAGGTCTTTCTTTTATGTTTTAAAACATTTTAAGATTTATGTGAAAGTAATCTTTTTTTTTTTTTTTTTTACAATAAATACATTAAAGCTGAGCAGCAAATGTTTAAAAATTGTTTAATTCATTTATATTTCAATATTGTTCCACAAACTCCTAGCGACAATTTGAGCTATAAGTTTAGCATTTTAATTTTAGCATTAAAACTTTTAATCAGTATTACAAATCAAAAAATTGGGCTTGATTTGATAAAAATATAAGCTTATAAATGAAAACATCTTTAAAAATAAAATTTGAACTTTCTAAATATTAAAAAATAATGATAAAGTGAAATACATAATTATAGCAATTATTTATTTCTCATTGGCTAATCGTTGTAATGTTATTGAAGAAAGTAAATAAACAAAATCTTTATTGAATGATTTTCATTTTTTTAAACATGAGCAAACAATTATAAATTCACCATAGGGCTATTAAATACTGTTCTAAAATGTAAAATTGCATTTATATTTATTGAAATATCATAAAAAGTTTGTACTATCGTGTTTAACAGAACATAAAGCCTCATAATAATTGTACTTTTATTTCAATCACTGCTTCAAATTTCTTAACTTGTATTTTTAAAAATGAAACATGCTCAAAAAAATCTGTTTAAACATGAAAATATTACTTTTTTAATAGTTACTATACAAATATTTTATAACAAATAATCTTAAATATCTAATGCTAACAATAATAAAAAGCGAGTTTACAAATTTAATAATATGTCCAATATCAATAAATCTATTTACCAGTGATCTTTTAGGCTTTCTTGGCTTAGCTGTAATTTCTCTTCATGAATTAATTTGTATATAATAGACATTTTCAAATGGTTTTCAAATTAATCTATTAATATTTACTTTATTTGCAGCTTTTACTATTAAATGAATGTAAAACGAGCAAAATAACACTAAAGACAGCCACAAAAGAGTGATTTAGTTGAAGTGCAGCAACACCCCCAGAATCCTCCATGAGGCAGTGATTATCATTATCATTGAGTTAATTAATTGACATTTATTTTTATACTAACTTTTTAGATAGGTTTGCAAAACTTTATTTTTGAAGATTATTGCTAAGTTTTTTTAAAAAATTCAATTGAAACTTTTATAACAATAAAATGGTACAATTTCCATTTAGATTCTGATTTTACTTAAGTGATTAGTACTAAATTTATATAAATAAAAATTCATATCTGACATTTTAAATGGTTTTAAAGTGGTTTAATTGTATATTCACACACACACACAAAAAAAAAATAAACAAGATATTTTGTGAATAAGAATTAAAACATTATTGGAATAATTTTATATTCCATTAAATAGAATTGATTCATTGTTATTCTTTAAATATACTGCAGACTACAAATCACATATCAAATAAATATCTATAAAGAATGCTAATCTTTTAATTATTTTTACTTGCTTTTTTCTTTATTTTGTACTATTCTTCCAATATTTCAATCTTAATTGATTATTGATTTGTTACCATTATCTGATTTTTATCCTATAACATTTTACATAATCTTAAAATAATAATAATAATAATAATAATGATGATGATGATGATGGTGGTGATGATGAAAATAATAGAGGGTGCCTATGCTATTTTAAATATAAGAGGAATTTTAGCTTGTTTTTGCTGTGCTGACATGGCTAATTTGTCTGCAAGATAAGTTAAAGTTTATATATTTTTTTGCATTTAGTTTCAAGAAATTGATTAGTATGAAAATTGTGTGCTTGCTGTGTGAATGTGGAGAGAAAATTAGGGTCAAGAGAGAGAGTGTAGAAATGAAATTTTTTTTGTTATGGTGGTAATACTGTAAGGAAGTTTTATAACTAAGTTGTATGTAAAATTTGTTGGTTTTTAATACTTTTGGTACTAAAATTTCTTTAAATTTAAGGAAGGAAGTAATTTATTTGAGAAAGACGATAACGTTTTGAGGGCTTAGGTTGGAGAACACAATTTTATCAATTGCCATTGAAAGAAAGTAAAGTTTTTCTCCTTTGTATAAAGGGGTTTTAAGAGTAGGAGAGGAAACATAAAGTTAAATATAGAGTAAGGGACTTGAAAAATAAAAAATATGGATTGTATTTATATTCCACAATGCATATATAATGGCCAGAAAGAAGTTAGGCATGCTGAGATAAAGTACACTGTATGTGATGTTTATTATTTGAAATGCTTAAATAAGACTAGGAAAGATTAACAGATTTATGGCTATGTAGATAATGTGTAAATGTGATAAAAGAGGTGAAAAATGGTTTCTAAGTATAGATAGTTCAAAGGGAAAGAAGAAATGGAGCACAATGTAATTGAGGAAAATTGGATAGAGTATGTTTTTAGTGGAATGACAAAAAATATAGATGAAAAAATAAGTTGTGCAATGGAGATGATTAGCATAAGAATAAGTAATATAGAAAAAGAGGTAAAGGATGTAGAAGCAGAATGAAAATTGATAGATATAGTGAGCAGATAAAGAAATTATTGAATAGGAATGGTAAAAAAGAAATAGACAAGAAAGTCCAGAAGGTAAAAAAAAAGATATGGATGAAGTAGGTAAAGTAAACTATGGGACAGTATTGATAGGAGATTCACTAATTAAAGAATGTGGAGATATAATTGAAAAAAAAAACATAGAAACAGATATGTAAGAATATGTCTGCCTGGAGTTAAAATTAGGGATTTATAGATAAATTGTAGAAATAAAAGAATAGAGATGGGTAAGTTATGGCAGGGACAAATAATTTGTCAGAGCCTTCAGAGAGATAATGGATGAGTATATAGAATTGATTAGTAATTTGAGTAAGATTAAAGGAAGAATAGAAATAGTTGGATTATTACTAGTATTTGACAATAGATATATAGTAGATAGAGCATGTTCTATAAATAAGAGAGTAAAAAGATTATGTGAGAGAAATGATGTTATATTTGTTGATGTGTGGGATTCTTTTATTAGTACAAGAAAATTATATAGTAAAAATAGATTGCATTCAGCAAAACAAGGAAGTGAAGTTTTAGGGAGTTTCATTTATAAAAAATATTGTTTGGGAAACTTATAAAGAGGGGATGGGGTTTTAAGTTGCATTTTCATCAGAAAGAAAAATGTATGAGATGTAAGAAATAATCAAAGGATATCTGATTTGGTTATAAATGTAGATGTGGAGATGGGATGGGTTTGGAAATTAGTGGTAAGCAAGTCACTTATAAATATAATGGAGAAGAACGAGTCAAACGAATTTATAAAAGAGTAGTTAGGAAAGAAGAAATTGTTAAAACCAGAAAAATGGTTAAAATTAAGCATGAGAGTTAAAATTTAAGATCTTAAGGTTTTAGCAGTAGTGGAAACACATCCAAGAGAAAAAGAAGAACACATAATGGAAGACTTGGTATGGCAGGGCATAAATAGAAAATAAAAAAAGGGAATGCTGGTATAGCAATTATGTCAAAAATATTTAAATATTGTTAAATGTCAAGAACATTTGTGGTTTGAGAAGACAAGAATGGATGGTGGCTACAATGTATATAGCCACTGGAGATAGTCAAATTATAATGGAGTGAAGCAGTGACATATATGAATGCTTAGTTCAGGATATATAGATGTTTAAAAAAAGGGGAAGAGAAATATAATTATAGAGGATATGAATGGACATATTGAAGAAATTGATGATGTAGATAATAAGAATGGACAGCTTTTGAATAATTTTTATCAGAGAGTAAATTTGAGCATTGGAAATTTGTCAAATATTTATGAGAGACAATACATGCAGTCTAAAAGTAATATATTTCACACAATAGATTATGTATAGTAGAGAAAGAGGGAATGAATAAAATATGGAAAATTATATTGTTTGATAATGAAGAGAGTATGTAATAGTGATCATAATTTCTTTATAATGGAAATGATTAGTAATGTGATAGAAAATAGTAATAAAAGTAGAAAGGATACTGAAAGATATGGATGGAGAATGAATGATAAGAATAAGTTATAAGATAAAATAAAAGTTGAAGAAAACAAAAAAGAGTTGGTTAGGAATGAATATAAGAACTGGTGTGGTAAAGTAGAAAAAGTAGCAAATAGGGTTTTAGGTGAGAATATTCAGAATAATAAAAGGAATAGAAAAGTGAAAGTTAGTAAAAGTGTAAAAGGGAGGGAAAAGCATGCAGAGAATATAAGTGTGCTATAGAAAACAAGGAAAATGAAAAAGGTGTTAATGTTAAATGGGAAATGTATTTAGATAAAAAGAAAATAGATAATTATAATGAGAGAACAAAATTAAATAGTAAATTGTTGGAAGAAATAAATAAAAGTGGAAAAAAATTAGAGTAAAAAAAAATGGAAATACATTAAAAGTAGAAATGTAGGGGGGGGGAGATAAATAGTATTACTAAATGATGAGGAAATATAGAGAAGCTTTAGAAAAAAAATAGAGACGATCTTAAATAAGTATATAATGGATTTCTGCTAGATGACAAAGAACAGAGTGATAACAAACAAAAACATATAGTAATGGAAATATTAAGTTTACAGAAAATGAATGTAATAAGGCAGGAAAGAAATTGAAAAAGTGAAAAGACAAGAGGTTTAGATTGATCAGTAGCAGAGATGGTAATAAAATTTAGGACATAGGGCAAAATTAAATCTATTATCATGTTTTAATAAGAAATTTTGCCAGGTAGTTGGAGTAATACAAGAGTATAGTTATTATTTAAAAAAAGGTAAGGATCATAGAAAAAATAAGTTATTATAAACCAATAGTAGTCAGTGTTATATAAAGTTTTCACATATATGGTGGCTGGAAGGCTCGCAAAATGGATAGAAGAAAATAATATAGTGGGAGAAATGCAAGATTTTTGATCAGATAAGCATATAGAAGATAGTTTATTTGTAGTTACACAACTTATAGATATGGGTAGAAATACATATAGACAGGTATATATGATTTTTACAGATATTGAGAAGGGATATGATAGAGTAAATGTAGAAATCGATCATGGGTAAGTTTAGTAAATTTGGGGATGGATGGAGCTCAAGTAGATCTTATTAAGAGATCGTATGCAAATAATTACTATACATATCAATTAAGGAGTATAGAATCAGTTAAAGTTAAAAATGGGGTGGGACTAAGACAAGGATGCCTATGGCACCTATTTTGTTTTTGTTGTATTTGAGAGAAACAGAAAATGCAATAGAAAGACTAGGAAGAGAGGTAGAGATACCATTAATAGGTGGCAATTGTCAGGTCTTTTATTTACAGATATCTTTTTGTGTACAGAACAATGGGAAATATGAAAGTTATGTGGAGGGCATACAAAATGGAGGGTAAAGAAATGGGGATTAAATTTACTGAAAAAAAATCAAAAGTATTGATGATTAATATCAGGGAAAGAGAAGATGTAGAATTTTATTGGGGGATATAATGTTAAGTGTGATGAATAGGTATAACTATTTGGGAATTGTCTTAAGTAAGAAATTGCTTGGATGAATGGGAGAAAAAATTGATAAATGAAGGTAAAAAAAGAAAAGAACTGATAAAAATATTAACAATATTTTCATATAATAAATGTGATGTAGCTAGAATGATATGGAAGAGAGTGGCAATAGCAGGCTTAATGTATGGTAATGATGCATTATGAGTAAGTAAAGGGGTGTTAAATTAATTAGAAAAAGTGCAAAGATAAGTAGGAAGACATGCATTAGATGCAGATGTGTGGATGGCAAAGAAGGCAATTCAAGGAGAAATGGAATGGTCAGGTTTTTATGAGAGATGCAAAAAGCAAAATGAAAATGTTTGTTAGATTGCAGTTTATGAATAATAAGAAAATAGCCAAAATAATATTTAATTGGGTTATGAGTAAAGTATAGAAAACAAGATGAATGAGAAAGATGGTATGGTATGCAGATAATTTAGATAAAATTTTTTATGTCAGTATACTTCTATAAAAGGTGGGATGATTTTATTAGAGATGTTGAGTGTAATAGTTACAAGGAATGCAATAGAAGAATAGATACATTAATAAAGAATAGAGAGTTGGAGAGATGAAGAACTAGTATGGAGAGTAAAAAGAGTTTAAATATATATAGAAGAAAACAGAATATTGGGTGCGAATTAATTTATGATAACAGCAAGGAAAGCAGTTCACTGATATGGCTTAAACAGGATTTTTAGTGATGAGGGAATATCACATAGATGTAAAAATGTGGGTGATTTAGTCTGCATAAGGAATGCACAGAAAATATTAGGCATCTGTTAATTGAATGTAAATGTTTGCAAGTAATGTAGTTGTGGAAATATATATATAAACCAAGGATTTATATAGAAGGTGGATTCTTGGTATTTATGATGGGTTTGGTAAAAGATTAGGAGGATTTAAATATAAAGGACATGGAGTAGACAAAGATTGTGTTGGAAATGGGATTGAGCAGGATAGAGAAGAATATAGAAAAAACTAGGGCAGGGAATGAAAAGCAAAGGTATAGTGGCTAACAGACTTTTCTGGGAATGATAACTGAGAGATTCCTGACTCTGATAAAGGAAATCCATGTGCATCTCATCTCTCATCATCATCATCAAAAGAAAAAATAATCTTTTTGTGTGTATGTTTCCTGCAAGGAGGCTTTAAAATTAAGTTATACATTAGATTAGTTAAATTTTTAGTACGTTTGCTGCTAAAGAATTTTTCAATCTAAGAGACTGATTTATTTAAGAAAGAAGATAACATTTGAGGTGTAAGATTAGGAAGCATGTGTTTTTGATCATCATTGAAAAAGAATAGTTCTCCTTTTGTATAAAAAGGTTTGAAGAGTAGTAGAAAAGCATAAATGTAAATATAGAGTGGTGGGTTAGAAAAACAAGAAATATGGATTACATTTGTAACCCACAATGTATATATCATGGTCAGAAGGAAATTAGGACTGCTGTGGTAGAGTGTACTGTAAATGCAATAATATTTATCATTTGAAATGCTTAAATAAGACTAGGAAGGATATAACAGGTATATGGTTATGTAGATCATGTGTAAATGTAATAAAAGAGGTGGAAAAACAGTTTCTAAGTGTAGATAGTTTAAAGAGAATGTTAGGAAAATGTGATATAAGAGGTGAGAAAATGCTTTCTAAGTGTATATAGTTTAAAAAGAAAATCAGGAAAAATGGAGCAAAATGTAGTTGAGGAAGATAGAATAGAATATGTTTTTGGTGGAATGAGAAGAGATATGGATGATGAAATAAAAAGTGCAATGGAGATGGTTAGCTAAAGAATAAGTAAGATAGAGAAAGAGGTAAAGAATGTAGAAACAAAGTTACAGATGAAGTGTGGACAGATTAAGAAATTAATGAATAGAAATGAAAAGAAAAAATTAGATAACGAAGTCCAGAAGGTGGAAGAGAAGGTCACAGATGAAGTAAAGAAAGTAAAATATCAGACAGTATTGAAAGGAGATTCACTAATTAGAGGCTGCAGAGATGTATTTGCAAGGAAAATTAGAAACAGGAGTTTATGAATATGTTTGACTGGAGCTACAATTAGGGATGTTATAGATAAGGTAGAGAAACAAGAGGATAGAAATGTTTATGTTATGGTATGAACAAAGAATTTGTTAGAGCCATCAGAGAGAGTAATGGATAAAGTACATAGAAGTGATTAGTAACTTGACTAAGATTGAATGAAGATTAGGAATAGGTGGATTAATACCAAGATTCGATAATAGTTATATATTAGAGAGGACTGTTTTATAAATAAGAGATTGAAAAAAGTATGTGAGAGAAATAATGTTATGTTTGTGTATGTGTGGGTTTTTTTTAATAGTAAGAGGGAGTTGTATAGTAAAAATGGATTGCACTTAGCAAAACAGGGAATTGAAGTATTAGGGAGTTTAATTTATAAAAAAATATTATAGTTCAGAAAACCTATATAGGGTAGTAGTGTTTTAAATTGCCAAAGCCATCATAGCAAAAAATAAATATATAATATTTGTAAATACAAGCTTGTTTAAATTAGGACATGTGACATCTGACTTGGATTTTTTTGTAATTTTATTTTTTTTCTGAAAATTTCAGATTTTCTAATTAATAGTTATACATTAGATAAAGTGCTGGGCTTGTCCTGGTATTTTTAATCTAATGATTGAATATCCTAGCACCTCACTGAGGATGCAAGTAGCAGAAACCAGTCTGACACTGGAGTTATTCTACAAAGCTTATTAAGAGCTTGTTTTGTGAGCTCTATATATAACATTTGTAAATATAAGTTTATTCAATTAGGTCATGTGATATCTGACTTGATTTTTTTGTAATTTTATTTTTTGTTATGATGGCTTTGGCAATTTTATATTGCTAAAGCTATTAATATATGGTGTATCTGAACTTAGTTCAGTCCCATATGACTATTTAAGTTAGATAGCTGGATTGGAAGACATATGGATGTCTGAAAATTTCAGATTTTCTACTTAATAGTTATACATTAGATAAAGCACTAGGCTTGTCCTGGTATTTTTAATCTAAAGATTGAATATCCTAGCACCTCACTGATGGTGCCAGTAGCAGAAAACGGTCTGAGGTTGGGGGTATTCTATAAAGCTGGTTAACAGCTTGTTTTGTGAGCTCTATATATAACTTTTTTATACAATTATATATATCATCATTTTATATAATTTTCCATTCATTTTTAATCAACCAATTATTAACAAATTTGTAGAAGTTCTATATATATTTATTCAATTAGTCAAAATATTATCAGATCTTAAATACATATTAAATCCTAGGTAAATATAACCACAATTACTTGCATAATGTATTTATTGATTAATATAATATTATCTCAGGCATGTGTAATTAAAGGATTGAAATTACATGCATGTTACAGATAAAATTCTTTGAAGTCTTTAGATTGTCAATTAATAAAGTAAATACCATTAGACAAATTGTTATTTTAAGATTGTTCAAATTTGTCTGCAGTTTCACCACACTCTAATACCATATCATCAATGTTATCAATATGGGATTCCAAGCTAACATTTTTTTGGCCATGAATTGAGACCATGCTTAGTTAGGAGGGCAAAAGGCTACTATGACCAATTCTGTCAAGGATACCACAAATAGAAACTTCATGCATTAAATAATTTAATGCAATGTGTCCTGTTTCAAATATTTAGAACACTTAAATAATTTCCTGTTGATGTGTACTATGGATGCCAATCTATCAATCATAAGTAGGTATGGTAGTCTCATTACTGCATTTTTTTTTTCAATTTTTAAAGAAAAATCAAAACTATTTCTTTGTATAATTTTACTGCCTATTTTAATTATTGCATGTTTTAATCCAAAGACAAGTCTGATATTTTGTATAGCTTTGTAAGCGGTTTGTTGATCATTATTATTCCACAAATTACAGAATTTAAATCTTTAGACATGTAATAAATTTTATCTCCATTTAATGTGTGAATAAAGTTTAAGTTTTTATCCTCCATTAATAAACACACAAATCAGTAAAAATCTTTTGGATGGTAACAAAGAAATAATTTATTTGATGGATTAAATTTTTTTAGAGTCTCAGTCTAATAACAAAAGATCAACAAATAAAAATTCTTTAGATACAGCATCTAGAGAATGAATTATAGAAAATATTGATGTTTTAATCATCGTAACATTATTAAATCCCTTAAGTCATTAGTTAATTAGTTCTGAAAAGGTGTTTACATAGATTAGAAGATAGATAATTTGTGAGTGTATGTTTTTGACTGGCTGTGGCTGATCTGAAAATGTTAATGGTTTTTCGTGTACAGCTTTATTTTTTCATTAACATTTTTAGGAATTAATTCCTTGTGTGTATTCAATTTTTTAATTTTCAAATGTTTTTTCATTATCTATACTTATTTCTTCAATGACAATTACTATTTTTATCATTGATTTCTGCTATGTGGCTAAGATTTATTCCAGATTAGTCAGGTATACACAGGATAATCAAAGCATGAAAATAACTTATCATTAGAACAAGCTGACTCTGATAAATTATAAAATTATAAAATGATGAATAATAACAACATATACTAAACACATTATATTGAAAAATTTGTATTATATATAGCACTTACAACTAAATAATATAAGATCTATATAATCTGTAAATGTATTCCTGCAACGAGTTAGACATCTACATCAGTTAGAGAACCCTGGGTTATGAGTTATTCTCTGAAGTACTTTATCTCCTTCTAAATATTTAGTGAAGCACTTATTTATACCCTCTTATACATATATAAAGTAACTAATTACCGAATAGGGTTTTATCAATAGTAATAAGTATAGATGATTTTTGTAAAAACAACCTCAGGTAATCTATTAGTTATTAATTTCTTTGAAAATTGATATTAACATATTTATTACAATAATTAGTATAGACACACTCTATATTTAAATTTAATTTAAATAGTAAAAAACATGCTAAATATATATACATTTTAAATAATTCAGTCTGGTTCTTAAAAAAAAATTCTGATTGCATAAAGTTGCATTACTCCAAAATTGAGGTTTCCTTACTGATTTATATTTTACACATATAAAATCTTGGAGAAGTTTGGGTAATTTTTTCTCTCTCTGGATCATCTGTTTGTTAGTTACAAATTCCTCAAAATACACTATTGCTACTATCTTCATCTTCTATTATAATAATAGAATTACTGCACTGTCTCAGGTGATCAGTTTTCATTTAAACTATTTTCTTAGATAAAATCTCACTAATGCTCTTCTTTCTCCATTTTTTAATAAACTGTTTACAATTCATACTTAATCTCCTATCACCCATTATTTTCTCTATAGGATTAATATTTAAGTTAATTTTATCACTACTTTTGTCAGGAAGCAAAAGTGATGGCTTCAACCTTAACTTTTTACCCATCAGTAACTCTGCTGATAATTCACATGTTTTAGAAGTTGGTGTTGTGTGTTGATGTAACATAGCTGCACATAATATTTTATGTATGTCACTATGACTTGTGTTGCTAAAACTCCATTTTAGATGTCGAACTGCTTTCTTTACTTAGCCCATTGGCTTCTAGTTGATGTGAAAACAATTTTATATGGTTACTACCTTTTTCCCATAAATTCTTCAAATGTTTTGGATATAAATCCAGTTGTATTATTCTTTAGCACTATTTCTGAAAATCTATATTAAAAACATTTTTCTTAATTTTTTAATAATTTCTACTGATCTTGTATTCTTCATGACTTTATATTCAATGTGTATATAAGTACACATGCTTCTAGTACATTCTTGGCCGTTGACCATGATACCAAATTTTTTAATAGGTTTGCCATACTTTAACATAATTTATAACTTTTGTAATATCCTCATCACTATTTGACTACAAAATGGATTCCATTTACTGACCCTGGTATATTTATTTTAAAAAAACTTGTTTTCTATGATGTGGTGGAAGTTCAACTTTGACTCACAATAAAATCCATCCCTTTGAAATTGATGTTTTATGTTATTAAAATCAATAAGATTTTGGGAATTTAAATTGGCCATCGTTCACAGATTCATTTCATGAGGATTTGGTATCCTTTGCTTCAATATGCTCCTCCGCAACAACTTTTTTGTTTAAATTATTTTTAGTTTATGTTATTAACCTCATTAGGCAGGGTTGATCAGTCTTAGAACAGCAATAATGAGAACAGTTAGAGGTCTATGCAGTTGACTGGAATCCATTCAAAAACATCTAATGATAATAATATTCTACATTAGTAGATTTCAAATATAAATTGTTTAAAAACATTTAAGCTACTATATACAATAACTGTGCATAATTTAAATTAAAATAATCGTAATAAGATTTAGAAAGGTTTATTTTTTTTATGAATTAATTTATAAATCAATTAACTAAAATACCACCATTGAGTGTTATTTTATATATACCTAATAAATTGTGTTGTCTCATTATTTTTGGCAGTTTGCCATCATTATTTGCAATCAGTAATTTTAGTAAAATAATTAAGAGCATCTTATTTTCCTCTGAACTTAGCTAGCTGTAAAAAAGTGTTAATCTATGATGTCACAATGGGGAATGTACATATGGATGGCCATTGGATGATTTTCATATGGGTTGCACAATTCTGTCAGTTGCAATACTAGATGAGGTTTAGTATTGACAAAACTTCACCTCAAACATAATTGCTAGGCGTTTTTAGTTTTAGATTCTTTCTGCTCTTGACAGTGCACATGATGCAGCAGCAATATAACTTTTACCCTAAACTGTTTGCTGACTGATCACTGCTCCTATTCCATCCTCAGAGCATCAGTATTTAACAATACTTGAAGGTACTGCTTTAATTAATTATATAAATCAGTAGAGCTTTAACAGTATCTTACTCTTTTTTTCATTGGCCGGGAGACAAACACACAACAACTGTCTGCAAACAACTGCATGCTTGCAAGGTCACTGCTCTGACCTATTGGCTAACAATGCTTGACCAGTATCTTGCTCTTTTCATTACTTTTATCTCTGATTCTTTTCAAAAAAAATAATGCAATGGTTATGCTGCATTGACCTTTCCTATTTAAACACTCATACAAAAATTAATTAGTCATAGAAAAGTTTGAAGTTACTTAATATTCATAAATATAAAGGCTTCTTTAATCAATCGGACTTTCTCAGATATAGGATATATTTCTCTTTTATGATATTGTACATACTAAAGATGTATGTTTTTCAGTTTTCCAGTTGCGCTTTAGGATTAAGTCTTATCTCAATTTATTCATATGGTTACACATTATTGTTATTCTTGTTTTTTAGTGTTGCCTTGAAATTCACAACAATCTATATATTATTATGATATAGTATATTTCCCTCTATCCCTAGATAGTAGTGCGTATACTTTTTGCCTGAAAACTGTTTAGGGCTGTAATGATGTGTAATATATGAAAAGCATCATATGCATTGTAACTGTTATGACTGTTCCCAATTCTTCATCTATTAAAACTGTGAAGTGCTTCTTTTATATCCAATTTTGCAAAATGTGAGCAATTATTCAAAAATGTTAACACAATCTTAACATTCTGCACGAAACATACATTTTAAATCTAGATTGTAATATGTAGTTCTGTGATAATTACCATAAATGCATAATTATCACAAATATATATCATACCATCTGCTTCAGTGTTGGATTTCTTTCCCTACTTTTTCTCTGTGAGCTATAGGCCTTACATTTGACATAATTCAAACTTTAACTGAATAAATACCCTGTTCAGTCTTAAACAAATTAATGAAATGATAATTTTATTTCTTTTTCCATAAAAATATTTTTCATCATATTTAGCTAGATTCCCAAAAGTCTTAATGGTTCTTGCCCTAAAATTAAATGAATTTCTCCCCTTTACAATGTATAAATTTAATTCCGATTCTTGAGCAAATAGTTTAGCAATAATTATGGGGAATTTATTCTCAGTCACTTTTATATATGAGTGATATGCCTGATCCTTTACCTATTTCCATTGAGAGATCTATTTTATGTATGTTCATAGTCAATATATATTGATTCAGATAACTTCTATTAAAGGCTTTCAACTGCATTATTTGAATTTATTTTGAAACGCTAGACATATTTTCTTTTTGTAAACATCCTGCTGTGACTTCTGGCATACATTTTAAAAATGGCCTTTCTTTTTTACTGATCTCACACTTTCGCATTTGCAACTGTGAGCTAAATACCATTTCTTTTTACAACAATAACATTTCCACTTGTTGGCATCAAAATCCATTTTGCAAGAAATTTCTTTGCTTTTTTCACATTTATTAATTAAAACTTCCTGCTTGATTCCAACACAATATTTTGAAATTCTTTATACTATTTTAACACTAATTCATGTGCCAATCATTTTCTTATATCATCTAGACAATTAGGATGTGCAACAACTAATCATTATTTCAATTCATCTTCTATATTCCCCATAAAAATTGTTTTAGGAAATCGTCTGCATACTGCTCCCTAGCTAGATTCAAATGCCATGTCATATTCTCATATGACTTCACCTTAGAATTGTTTTTATATAATTAAAATATAGTATATACATATGTTTCATGGTGCTGAGCTAAAACAAGGAATAGGTTTTGCTATTATTTTTTCATAAGTGAACCCAATGATATTTGGTAGCTCACACTATCTATTTAAAATCTCAATAATTCTCTCCCTTCTGAAAAATAATATTATGCCTATCTTTGTTTTATTGTTCTCAACCTCATTTAAGAGGAAAACATTTTCAATTCTTGTTTTATACAATTGCTATTCAGCAACATTATTTATATCAAAGTTGCCAATCAATTTTTAAATATATTATTTAAGACATAACACTGAAGTATGACATAATCCAAAATTTTTATTAGAGAATATATACTCTGCCTATGCTATACTTCTTATTGAATGATTAAAAGACCATTGACTGAAACAAAAATATATATAATAGACTAACCCCTATGCTTAGCTGAGATTCAGTTCTGGGTTAATCAGACATGCAGGATATTCAGAGCTTAGAAAGGAATTATAGTAAAAATATACTAACTCAAGAATTTATAACAATATTTAATGACAAATAATAGCTATATACCTCAAGCACATAAATATCAAGAATGTACACAAAAATATATTATATACAATACAGTTCTTATAAATATTCTTATTATGAAGAGTAACCCAGAGAGTTCACCTAAATAGAATAAAGAATAATAGACATGTAATGTGATGTGATGTATTTTGGATTTTCCTTAAATGAAGTCAAGAATATCTCAGCAACTATGCCCAGATAAACCTGTTAGCCACTTTATTTTCCATTCCCCACTTTATGTCTTTCCATCCCATTTCCACAACATAATCTTTGTCAACTCTATGGCCTTTATATCTAAACCCCCCTTATCTTTTCACAAACCCAGCATAAAAACCAATAACTCACATTCTGTATAATCACTTTGTTCATATCTATTCTCCCATAACTTCATTATCTGTACCCTTTCTGCTTTCAAGCATTTACATTCAATCAACAGATGCCTAATATTTTTTATATCTTCCTTACACAATTTGCACACTAAATCATCCATAGTTTTCCATTTACATGTATATTCTCTTGTTGCTAAAGATCCCATTTGAGCCATAAACAATAAACTATTTTCCTTACTATTATCATAAATTAACTCACATCCAATGTTCCGTTTACTTCTATATATATAAACTTCTTTTACCCTCCATACTAGCTCTCCATCTTTCCAATTCCCTATTTTTTATTAATGCCATATATTCTTTTATCCCATTCCTTACCATTATAACACTCAACAATCCTCCTAACACAATCACCCTACCTTTTATAGAAGTATACTGATATAAATTCTTTATCCAAATCTTTTGCATACCACATTATCTTTCTCACTCATCTTGTTACCTTCCCTTTACTCATAACCCAATTAAACACTATTTTGGCTATTCTTTTACTATCCATAAACTGCAACCTACCAAATATTTTCATTTTATTTTTTGCATCTCTCATATAAAAACTTGACCATTCCATTTCTCCTTGAATTGCCCCCTTTGCTATCCACATCTCTGCATCTAATGCATGTCTTCCTACTTCCCTTTGCACTTTCTCTAAATAATCTAAAACCCTTTTACTAACACATAATGCATCATTACCATATGTTAACCCTGCTACCGCAATTCCCTTCCATACAATTCTAGCTACATCATATTTATTATATGAAAATACTGTTAGTTTCTTTACTAAACCCTTTCTTTTCTTTGCTTCATTTACCAATTTTTTTCCCATTTATCCAATCAATTGTTCCTGATTACATAAGCTGATCCCCAAATACCTATATCTATCCAACTTTATATCCCCCAATAAAAATTTTACATCTTCTCTTTCCTCAGTATTAACCATCACTATATTTGATTTTTCTTCACTAAATTTAATCCCCATCTCTTTACCCACCCTTGCACATGTCCTGAACATAATTTCCATATCTTCTCTTCTTTCTGCTCACAAAAACATATCATCCGCAAAAAAAGACCCGACAAAGTATATACTCCCTTGCCACCTATTAACAGTATTTCTATAATCTCTTCCTAGTCTTTCTATTGCTTTCTCCATTTCACTCAAATACAACAAAAACAAAATAGGTGACATAGGGCACCCTTGCCTTAATCCCAACCCATTTTTAACTTCAACTGATTCCATATCCCCTAATTGGTAAGTATAATAATTATTTTCATATAATTTGTTAATAATAATTACTAAAGCTTTATACATTCCCAAATTTTCTAACCTTACCCATAATCTATTCTATTTACTCTATCATATGCTTTCTCTACATCTATAAAACTCAATTGACCTGAATTCCTACTAATTGTAGTCCAGCTGTCACGCGCCGCCTAGGGAAATTTAGAAAAGGTAAATTATTAGCCTTGGAGATATTGATTTTAGGGGAAAAATTGATTTCAAGCTTGGCAGCTGAACTGATCTTGAAGCAGATACATGTAAATCGACATATATGTATGCAATCTTATGTTATAATATATATATAAACCGTAAAATAAACTTTAAATATGCCTCTTTAGAGCATTTTTTTTTTAGCATTCATCTCAAAAGTTTTATTGTGTTTTATTCTCTAGATAAAATTAAAGGATACTACATAATTACAGGCTTACTGTTTAAAAAAGAAACCCCCCAGTTTGCTTAGAACTTGGGGAAAAAAAAAGCTTTTCTTAAGTAAAAATTCTAGATCTGCCGATGCTTTTTCCATCTAATTATATACTTTATTAAAATATTATGCATAAAAGTAATCTAAATATTTGTATATTGTGTTGATATTTATATATAAAACACATTATTACTTACGTTATAATTATGCATTTTACATCAAGATCTAAATACTAAAACATAATCAGTATGTAGACCATTGCTGGGTAAAAATTCTTTTCAAAAATGAATTTAGTGAAAAAGGGAAAGAGAAGGCAATATTCAGTAGTTTTACTAATTGCGGCGAAGTGAAAATTTGAAAAGTTTTCTTTGTTTCAATCTCTAATTCAGATTAGCTAAAAATCGATGTAATATGAACGAATAGACGGTTAATTGAGTTGCTTATAGGGTGGCTAAATAAAATAAACAAGAGATCTAACATGTTGACAAAAATCTAAGTTTATTTGACCCTGATTTGATTTCAAGATTACATATCAAACAGATGTACTAGACTCATATGTATAGTATATTAGATATTTACAATCAAGTTTACCTCAAAGCATTAAAAAAAAAAAAAGAGAGCCAAAATAATATAATTTAGTTTAATTACTTTCCTTCAGAGGGCAGATACTTCCTACTAAATGTTTATTACTTAATGAGTATTTACAATTTTCTTTCAAATATATCTATATCTTTACTTAATATGAAACGTGGAATACTAAACAAGAAATCTAATAAGTATATATTCTGCAAAATTTTATGTACATTATTAAAAACAAAAGTCTAGTTTTGAGGATAAAATTTTCATTTATGTTTTTAACCGTCGGAAGTTTTTTATTTCCAATGAATTTTTTTTACTTTAATGAAATGAAAATAAATCTGCTGCTTTATTATTAAACGGAATAAATCACTAATGATAGTATTTCAGACAAAAAATAAATATATGCAATGATACTCTTTATTTACTTGCTAAAGACATCTTAACTTTTAATTAAAAGATGAATTTTTAATTAGCAAATCAATCATTCTACTGTTATTATAATTAAGATTATTGCAAGATATAATAATAATATAATTTAAAGGATGTTCTTTATAAATAAAAACAAAAGAAAAATGCTTACATAGAGAAATCATTAATCAATTATTGACGAATCTAAAACGACTGGCCCAGATTGACATCGTAAAGGGCTTTTTCAGCAGAAAAGTGTAAATATATTTGATTATAGATATTGATATCACCTTGGAAACATTTTTTACTTCTCAATTTTTACAAAAGTTGCAATCTTTTAAATATTTGCTCTTAAACAAATTTTCGGATCCGAATGATGTCAGTTATCCAAGATGACTGAATTCATTCCTAAATTCAGTATAAGAAAATCCAAAAATAAACAATTAAGATACAGCTCCAGCCCATTGTCAAAAATTAATATAGGTAAAATGCTAATGTTAAAGTTAAGGCCCATAAGGCGGAAGGGAGGGAGGAATCAAAAAATATATCTAGTTATATCCAATCTAGAGGAAAGTCTGTTGAATTGTAAACAAATATAATAATTTTGGAGATTTTTTTACACTATAAAATATAACTTTGAAATTACTTGTAAGTTATCAGAAATTTTTTAGTTTATAAAAAGGAAATCAATTTATTATTATAACAATGTTTTTATTTTTTATTTTTTTTCAGGATAATATTATGTATTTTAAACACTTCTGGATTTTTTTTACCCCAAAGAAGTTTTTCAAGAAGCTATTACAAATTGGAAAAAGTGATAAAACACTTGCCATTTTTATTCTCTGAGTATTTCCGGAAATTAGTTTTATTCAAAATATCTTTCTGTAAAATGTTTTTAATAATAAAAAAAGGTGCTTTTCTCAAGAACTGGACAAGCCACCAGGCGGCACCACAGAACCACCAAGAAGCCTGCAATTGATAAATTTTTTTTTAATATTCGCTAAAAATCGGTCAAAATCGAAGTGGTAGACCCCCCTGGCGCATTCGCTAAAAATCGGTCAAAATCGCTGAAATTGAAATGTAAAAAAAAAATAGCTAAAAATCAGTCAATTTTAGAAATGGTAGACCCCCCCCACCGCACGAGACAAATGTGTCAAAATCGCTGAAATTAAAATGTATAATTGGAAAAAAAAATTATAATAAAAGCCTACAAAATTAAACAAAAACATACTAAATGTCAAAGCAATTTAAAAAAGAATCACTCTTCAGTTATATAACTAACAGATAATAATTCAAACCTCGTAGTAACCTGTAATAGCGTATTAGTTTATATCAAAAATTATTGCAAATAAAAAATCTTGCATATATAAAATCAACAACACAGAAATAAAATAATCAGAATAGAAAATTGAAATTTAAAACAAAAGTTGATTATAACATCTGAAGCGAATAATGTTTATAAATCCCCCTCCCCTCCCACACGAAGTGTTCAATGAAAAATAAATGCAAATTATGAATGCTATTTTTAAAATCCTATGAAATAAATGGGGAAAAAAATATATAATAAAAGCCTACGACATTAATCAAAAACATACTAAATCTCAAAGCGATTTAAAAAAGTAAAAGTATTTTTAAAATGCAAAAATAACAGCACAAAATATGGTGGGAAATGTGTTAAAAAAGAATGTCTCAGTTATCTAACTAACAGATATAATAATAATTCAAACCTTAATAACAGACTAATACATATAAAGTAATCATTGTTCCTATTAATCTATAATAGCGTCATTAGTTTAAATTCAGTTAATATGTTACTCTATTACTAGTTTATATCAAAAATATTGTAGGTACTCGGATTAAGTCGCACATATATAAATTAAACAAAATAGAAATAAAATAATCAGAATAGAAAATACAATTTGAAAGTAATTTACCAATTTTCCTGGAGAGTGAGTTCATCTTTCAGCAGGATGTTGAATAGAACTGAAAAAATAGCTAAACATTTTTGGTACTATATGTAGTATAAAGAAATTTCTAGAACTCGGATCATGTGACTGATTGATTTTGCAAGTTTTGTCACGGGGAAATTAATCTCTACGTTTTGAGAAAGTGAAAGTATTTTTTTAAAAAATGGAAAATAATACTTTTTCTCATTTTAAATTATAAATCAATAATATCAATAAATTAAAAATCCTTCTTGTTCTTTTAAAAAACTTAATTTTCTTGTATCAATACTGAACATATATTTATAAGTTGTGAGTGGAGGGAGTTTGAAAATGGTAAATGTAACAATTTATATAATATAAAACTCCAACGTTTTAACTGTTTTTATCTTCTTACAGTTATTTTTGGAGTTTTATATTATATAAATATGTTCAGTATTGATATAATAAAATAAAGTTTTTGAAAAGGAGAAGGATTTTTAATTTGTTGATATTATTGGATAACATATATATTTTAAAAGAAAAAGTGATTGTACATTTGCAGTGTTATAATATATGATTATAAATCAAATAATTTATATATACGCATTTTCTCAAAATATTGATCCATCAAGCTTTCTGGGGTTTCTTGGGAGGGGCTTCCTCTGTTATTATTTTTTATTTGGCTTTGGGATGAAAGGAAGTAAAATGAAAACATTACTGTTCTATTTAGTTTGTGCTTTAATGAAGACAAAACTTAACCCTAAGATGTAATACTTTTTATTTATTGTATGAAATGCGGCATTTCAAAAAGTTCGAATGAAAACTGCTTTACACATTCCATTCCATAAGTTTTAAAGTTTATATGGCTTTTTATGGACACACACACCCACAACAAATTAGAATTAAAACAACTAATAAACAGATATTTAATCAAAAACAGACACGCAAACAAATGAAGGCAAAAGACTAGTGATTTCTTTAGGTTATGTTTATTTATAATAAATAAATTAAAAAAAACACACAAATTCAAGTTAAAGTAAGATCTTGATATAAACAAAAAAAAACTAAGACCTTCTTGCAATGGCCATCTCAGCAAGTATGGCTCTGAACAACTTCTCCCCTTTGTGGAGGCGACACCACATAAATTCGGCCATGTAGTTGGGGAGGCATTGGCGGGCTGTGCCACGATGTCTTTTATTATGCCACTTCAGCATTCCCCAAAGATGCTCAATGTTCTGAGTGTGGACGCCTGTGCTGGGGTCTACAAAGTTGTAGCGGTGATTGACTTTCATATGCGTGAATCCTGCAGCTTCCAGCTCCGACATCTTGTATCCCTTCCAACAGTCAGAGTAAATCACAGATCCAGGTTCAATGTTGTTACATATGGCCTGCAAAAGCGAAGCTGCTGATTGACATGGGACGGCCACCGCAAAGCATTGTTTGGTCTCCCGGCACAGACCTCCAAATATCCACTGTTGTGGAAGCATTCTGCCCTGGTGGTTCTTTCTTTGGGTGAACATAGTCTTGTCCACCTCCACTATCAGGCCAGCACTGCTGATTTTGATATGTTCTAAGACTCCAGGCTCTCGCAGCATAATTCTCTTAGGCCTGTGGTCCAATTGATGATAGCATTTCGCGATAGATGAAGATCTGTGATACCACGTTCTATCGTCATCTCGTCACGGCTCCAAAAATATACCAGATGCACAGCTTTTAAAAATGATATCTTAGAACCATCGAACCACATCTGCTGGCAAATAGAGCTTTTTCATCAGCACAATTGAGCGGGGGAATGAAAGCTAGATAACTGATGTAATGTCATTTGTTTGCCACAAACACATTGCTTTATGGCAAGCAAGATGTTGTTGGCCTGCAGAAATGACACCGTGTCAGCCTTGGTGACAGGCAACTGCCAGACCATAATATTTTCAGCATTAGACATTTTGTTGCGCGTGAGCTTATCCAAAGCATACTAGTGAATGCACTTTTGAGATAGGACTGGGCTTTTTATAAACATCTGCAGGATGACCTCTAATGTCAAGTTAACAATTGCAAATACCTTGGTCAGATTATTAATATATAGATGGAAACATAATGGATGAAATTAATAATAGAATTAAACTTGGTTGGAGTGCTTTCGGTAGAAATAACTTTATACTAAAAGGAAATATGCCTATGTGTTTGATAAAAACTGTTGAAACGTTGGACTTTTGTATTATATAAATATATGTTCAGTATTGATACAAGAAAATTAAGTTTTTTAAAAGAAAAAGGAGGATTTTTGATTTGTTGATATTATTGATTTATAATTTAAAACGAGAAAAAGTATTATTTTCCATTTTTTAAAAAAATACTTTCACTTTCTCAAAACGTAGAGATTAATTTCCCCATGACAAAACTTGCAAAATCAATCAGTCACACGACCCCGAGTTCTGGAAATTTCTTTATACTACATATAGTACCAAAAATGTTTAGCTATTTTTTCAGTTCTATTCAACGACCTGCTGAAAGATGAACTCACTCTCCAGGGAAATTGGTAAATTACTTACAAATTGTATTTTCTATTCTGATTATTTTATTTCTATTTTGTTTAATTTATATATGTGTGACTTAATCCGAGTACCTACAATATTTTTGATATAAACTAGTAATAGAGTAACATATTAACTGAATTTAAACTAATGACGCTATTATAGATTAATAGGAACAATGATTACTTTATATGTATTAGTCTGTTATTAAGGTTTGAATTATTATTATATCTGTTAGTTAGATAACTGAGACATTCTTTTTTAACACATTTCCCGCCATATTTTGTGCTGTTATTTTTGCATTTTAAAAATACTTTTACTTTTTTAAATCACTTTGAGATTTAGTATGTTTTTGTTTAATGTCGTAGGCTTTTATTATATATATTTTTTCCCATTTATTTCATAGGATTTTAAAAATAGCATTCATAATTTGCATTTATTTTTCATTGAACACTTTGTGTGGGAGGGGAGGGATATTTATAAACATTATTCGCTTCAGATGTTATAATCAACTTTTGTTTTAAATTTCAATTTTCTATTCTGATTATTTTATTTCTGTGTTGTTGATTTTATATATGTGAGATTTTTTATTTGCAATAATTTTTGATATAAACTAATACGCTATTACAGGTTACTACGAGGTTTGAATTATTATCTGTTAGTTATATAACTGAAGAGTGATTCTTTTTTAAATTGCTTTGACATTTAGTATGTTTTTGTTTAATTTTGTAGGCTTTTATTATAATTTTTTTTTCCAATTATACATTTTAATTTCAGCGATTTTGACACATTTGTCTCGTGCGGTGGGGGGGGTCTACCATTTCTAAAATTAACTGATTTTTAGCTATTTTTTTTATTACATTTCAATTTCAGCGATTTTGACTGATTTGTCTCGTGCACCAGGGGGGGGTCTATGACTTCTAAAATTAAGCGATTTTTAGCGAATATTAAAAAAAAAATTATCAATTGCAGGCTTCTTGGTGGTTCTGCATCGTCGCCTGGTGGCTCGTCCAGTTCTTGAGAAAAGCACCTAAAAATGTGCAAAATATATATGCATACCCTATAGTAAAATTTGTCCATTTTTTTATTTTTTTATATTAAGATACTTTTTTAGTAAAGTATCTCATACTAACAAAAAAAGAGTATAAATTTGTAATCAGATTTCAATTTTTATTAAACATATAAAAATGTGAACATTGACATAATATTAAAAAAATATATTTATCAATTTTTAATATTTCTGTCTCCCTTGACAATAGTTTTTCAAAAGAAGGATTATAATAGATGAATAAACAAGAAACAAATGTGTTAATCTATTAATGAGTATTTGATTTTTTTAATTCTATAATATTTGTATCTAAAAATTTTCATTATCGGTCAAAATTGAACAAATAAAAAAAATCATTGTGAATTTTAATTGATTAGATGAGATCCATTCTAAATGTCTTATTCAGTTCAGTTGTTTTGATTTAAACACTAAATTAAAATTATTTTGATAGAATGTAAATAGGAATGGTTAGCAGATGAATAGGTGGTCTGTATAAAAAAAATTATTGATAAATCAATAAGTTGAATATTTTACAGTTGAAATTGGTAATTGTTTTTATGAAATTACAATTTATAATACAAAGAAAACTTTAATAAAATCTTCAAATGTTAAAATTTTAAGTGTTTTTATAGAGTTAGAATTTATGATGTAAAGAAACCCTAATAAGATCTTCAAACATAAAAGTTTTAAAAGTATTTCCAAAATTAATAAAATATGCTACTTGACCAATTTAAACAATAACAACAAATTAATAATCTTTATTGATGAATCATTCAATATTTATCCTGTCTTCTCCCACAAGAAAATAAAATGATAATACTGAATATCAACTTTTGATTGTTTTCTTGTATCTATCTTTAGCACTATTTTCTATATTTGCAGTAATTTGATGGCAAAATAGGAGGCGAAATATATTGATATATTAATTTTAAAAAAATCTATGAGAATTTTATAGAGATTTCTGTGTTACAAACAGTGTTGATGAAATGCCCATAACATTGCTGATTGGTATTTTCTAGTTTTTTCTGCATGAAATTGTTTGCAATACATTTTGAGTATATTCATTCTTTTTAGTGAAAACATATATTCCATAGTTAGTTTATAATATTTTGTTTAAATCGCATGTTGTTATTAAATTAGTAATGACTGGAAGGAAAATATTTGTATAATGTTTATTTTTTAAAAAATAATATAATTTGGGGTTTTCATTAGAAAGTATTTACTTTTAGATGTCAATAGAAATCAATAATATTTGCCTGCAACTTGTAATTGTCTAAAAATAACACTTTCACCATTACATTTTTTTAAAATTATAAAGTAAACCTTAACTTTTAATTAGAACCAATAATTTGCTCAGACTTTTGAAACTAAATTAAATTTAATTTTTTTAAAAATTAATGTCGTTGTAAGTGAATACAACAACTATCAAATAATAATAAAAAAACCCATAGAGTTCTTATTACATATTTCATTTACACAATGCTTGTAAAATTTATCAAATATTACATAATTTAACATCCTTTAATATTGGTAGAAATTCAATGTAAAATTTCAGAAGTGGTAATAAGAATATTAAAGACAGGAAATGGATTTAATGTGAGTGATTTATAAATTCACACTCACACTTCTAGACCCTTAAGATTGGCTTATATAATTACATTTGTAATTCAGAAATAAGTCAGCAACTCTTATTTTTTTAAAGTCTTTATCTTATGGCTGGAGTGTGAGTATTTTTACACATGGAACACCATTGTTCAATGGTCCTTGTGATGAAAGAATGATTACTTTCTATTGTTTGTTACAATTTAAAACACAGCATTTGTAAAATTTATAAAATATATTATTGTTTCTATATTTTCAAAGTTGAAATAATATTTTTTAAAGTAATTTTAATTTGTAAACATGTATTTTTAAAAATAATTCAAAATTTCTGAAAATATAATGAAGAATAAAGGTAAATTTGAGATTTTACACAAACTACTAGTAGAGATTTCTTAAAAATAAATGAACAGTTGAAAAATTAAAATTACAAGCACATAGGGATATTTATCAACTAAAACACATTTTCTTTAGTAATATAACAAACATTTAAAAATTTAATTTTATAATATAAAAGAGAAAAGAAACATAATCCATTTATCATAGATAATTTTCTGGCACAAGTGATTTTTCTTTTGCACAGTTCTACTGTACATCAGTATCAAGCTTTATGCTATTAATTTTTTTATATAATGAATATGATTTTCCATCCTGAAGGTTGCTTATGTACATACAATGTATAAACATAGATATATTTACAAACTTAAGTAAATAAAGCAACAGATTTATTTCATAAACAATAGTATTCCTATGATTAACAGTAGAACATTCCATTTCAGAATTATTATTTTAAATTTATGATTATTATAATCAGAACATTATAGAATATAGTGCTGCTAAGATTCAGTTTTAAGTCACTTTTTGTGGCTATCTTTTGTATTATTTTCTGGTTTTATATTTATTTGATAAAATTGAAAATAAAGTAAGTATTGATTTATTAATTCATAAAAAAGTCTTAAGATGGCCCACAGAGAAAAATTATAAAGCAGACAAAAGCATAAAAGATCACTGTTTGGTAGATTCTTTGATTTTGGGCTTATAAATAAATTTATAAATTATTCTTTGATTGTTATTACCAAATATGCAAAATTTTTTTTGCATAATTTCATAGTTTATTTAATCATTTATGAATATTTTTACAAAATATTTTTACAGTAATTATTAAGAAAAAATAAATATATTCATGCTTAGACTCAGATTTAAAAAAAAAAGTTTCAATTTTAAAAATACAAGTTAAAAAATTTGCCGCAACAATAAAAAAAAATTATGATCATTGTGATTAATATATTTTGTTAAACATTATAGTATTATTTTTTTATGATAATTTAAAGCAATTTTAAATTTTAGAACATTTCAAACTCTAGGATGACTTTATAATTATTCTTTCTTGTTTAAAAAAATGGAATTCATTCAACAAAGATTTTGCTAATTTTTTTTTTCAATAGTATAATGACTATTAGTCAAAAAAAAAAAAAGGTAATTGTTCTCATGTTATTTTTATATAGTTGAAAAGTACAAATATGATTTTTTAAACATATAACTTTATATTTCTAACAACTCGACACCAATTTATTATTTCATAATATTGGATAAAAGTTTTAATTCTAAAAGTAATATGTTGAACTATTAATTTAAATTGGTCATTAGGAGATGGCAGAAAAAAAATTGAAATAGCAAAACATTTAAGACCATTCAGTCCATTTAAAATCATTTATACCATTATTCTTGTTATTTTACAGTTAGATAATTTTAGCATTATTATAGTCACAAAATAAATAATTGTCTTTAGTTTTTAATGGTATTTAAAAGACAGTAGAAATTATTTTTTGTATATTTTTTTCTACATCATACCTATAATAAATACTTGAGAACTTTTAGCATTATCAGAAGTCATTATTAGATAATTTTATATATAAATAAACTCTTGATCCTAGTATCATCAAGAACAGTAAATTTTGGGTATTCATTTAATACATCCTCTGTGCCATTTTTAGTTCTAAGGAGACTACAAAACTGCACATTGGTACAGAGGATGGTGTTTCAATTATTTTGATCATTTGTCACAAAATCACAATTTTTTTTAATAATTAAAAAAAGAACACAAATTGTGTACAACTCTACTTGATCAAATCATGTGACTTAAAGATTTAAAAAAATCGAAAAAAAAATCATAATCTCAAACTAAGCTAAAATAAAAGTGCATACAATCAAACAAAAATGTGCTAAACTAAAATAAAAAATGAAAAGTAAAATTGCTCAAAATAAACTAAAATGAAATTGCATATGGTCAAACAAGCAATGTGTATAACCACAAGTAGAATAATACCTAAAAACAACTGCCAAAAGAGTATTTACATACTCAAAGATAAAAATTAAAAAATAAAATTGCTCAAACTAAGCTTATAATTAATAAAAACTAATGCATTTTATTACAATGAATATATGGTAATAACAATGTGTTAAATAAATATAAAAACAGCTGCCAAAAGAGCATTTGTGTACTCGAAGATAAAAATTATAAAATAATATTGCAGTAAATCAAATAAGCAATGTTCCTAAGCTAAAATAACCTAATGTTATAATTATTGGGGAAAAACAATAAATTCTAATGCATTTTATTATAATTAATATATGGCAATAATGACATGCTGAATACATGTAAAAGCAATTGCCAAGAGAGAATTTCATAGGCTCAAACAAGCAAGATGCTTACACTAAAATATGGCAGCCAAAAGAGACCTAAATTAAAACATTAATTTTACAATTAAGAAAAATAATAAATTGGCCTTTTTTTTTTTTTTATCAAAGTGAGTATTGCGATGTGCTTCATTTTTTACATGTAGATATGAAAAAAAGATTGCAATGTCAAAAAATTGATCATAAAATTGCATAAGCTAAAATAAAATTCATAAAATAAATTAATATAATTAATGGGGAAAAAACAATAAATCCGAATGCATTTTATTTTAATTAATATATGGTGGTAATGACATGTTGAATAAACATAAAAACAACTGCTGAAGTAGAAATTGCATAGGTTCAAACAAGCATGCTAAGGAAACTAAAATATTGCAGACAAAAAAGAAATTACCTAAACTAAAGCACATTAATTTTTACAATTAATGAAAAATAATAAATCAATTTTTTTCTTATCAGAAAGGGTCTAATGTTACCTTTTCCCTTTTTCACATGTACTTACTGAAAAAAATGGAGATAAGTAAAAGATAGCGGTATTCACATTTGATCTTGTGACATGGATAACAGGATCAAAGAAGCAGGGTTCATATTTGATCATATAAACAAGAAATCATAACAATAAGTGAAAAAAAACTTAACTAAAGTAAAGAGTATTAATTTTGCAATTAATAAAAAATAATAAGTCAAAAATATCGATCTTAATAGATAGAAAATTGTACAGGTAGGTATGTAGATTTGTTTAAATTTTAAAAACCTTAAAGATCTCATGTGATCAAGTGTGAACTCTGTTACTTTAATCCGATATGCACTTCATGATATCATATGTGAACACCGCTATCTTTTTTTAAATCTCCATTTCTTTTTATAAATACATATGAGACAAGAAGCGCATAACATTAGTCCTTTTCTGATTAAAAAAAATCCGATTTATTATTTTTTATTAATGATAAAATCAATATAGCTTTAATTTAGGCAATTTCTCTTTCAGCTGCAGTAATTTAGCTTATGCATTTTGTTTGTTTAAGCCTGCACAATTTCTTTTTTTGACAATTGTTTTTACATTTATTCAACATATGGTTATCACCATATATTAATTATAATAAAATGCATTAGGATTTATTGTTTTCCCGTTAATTATAATATTAGATTATTTTATGCAATTTTATTTTAGCTTATGCAATTTGATTTTTTCCTTTTCTTAACAAATGTATTTTTATGGCCAATCTTTTGGCATCTCCATTTTCTTCTTTGTAACTACATGTGAGAAATGAAGCACACAGCATTACTCACTTTGATAAGAAAAAAAATCCGATTTTTTATTAATTGTAAAATTAAAATGCTTTAGTTTAGGCAGTTTCTCTTTTGGCTGCTGTATTTTAGCTTATACATGTTGCTTGCTTGAACCTGTGCAATTTCTCTTTCAGCAATTATTTTTGCATTTATTCAACACGTGATTACCACCATATATTAATTGTAATATAACACATTAGGATTTATTGTTTTTTCCTCCATTAATTATAATATAAGATTATTTTAGCTTACCCACATTGCTTGTTTGATTTTATGGAATTTTATTTTAGCTTGCTTTGACCATGTTCATTTTTTAATTTTAATTTTTGAGCACACAAATGCTCTTTCGGCAATTGTTTTTACATTTATTCAACACACTACCATATATTAATTGTAATAAAATGCGTTAGTATTATTAGTATTTATTAATTATATGCTTAGTTTGAGCAATTTTATTTTATTTTTTTTTAATCTTTGATTATGCAAATGTTGTTTTGGCAGTTGTTATGTTTATTCAACATGTAGTTATTCACATTTCTTGTTTGACTGTATGCAATTTTATTTTTTAATTTTTATTTTAGCTTATGCACATTTTTTGTTTGACCGTATGCAATTTTATTTTAACTTAGTTTGAGTTTATGTAATTTTATTTTAGTATACTCATATTTTATGGACAATCTTTTGTTGGTCATGTGACTTTTTATGATTTTTTTACCACATTTGCTGTTTGACCTTATGCATTTTTATTTTAGCTTAGTTTGAATTTATGCAATTTTATTTTAGCATATGCAATTTTTTGGGCAATTTTTTGATTGGTCACATGATTTGATCAAGTAGTTTTGTTGCAATTTTTTTTTATTTTAGTTTGAGCTTATGATTTTAATTTAAAAAATTTTTTGTCACGTGATTTGATCATCGAATATAATTGTACACAATTTGAGGATTATTTTTTAATTACTGAAGGAAATTGAGATTTTGAAACAAATAACCAAAATAATTGGAATACCTCATTTCTCCCCAAGATATATTTATTGCTTGAATGTATCAGTGGTGGGTTTGAGGCTTCCTTTAGAAATCAAAATGACAGAGATTGTATACTAAATGAGTACCAAATTTTGTTGAACTTACAATACCTGTAAAAATGTTTTGAACTGAATTATATGTCTTTATTAAAACATGATTGAAAATCTATTTTATATATTTAAAAAAAAATTAAGATTAGTTAATACAAATGGTGAATTTAATTGCTAGTTTAACCGGAAGATTAAATCTGGCTAAAATTTGAAATTTTTTCCAAGTTGTCTAGAATTTCCAAAAAAAGATTGGGATTTGTAATCAAATCATAATTAACTCAACAAATTATTTCATTATTGATTGGCAAATAACTATTTGGGTATTGTTGTTTAAAAAGTAAATTAATAAATAAAAAATCAATTCTAATAGACTTACCAATTAATTATTGGTTTTTATTTAATATTTGCTTTAGAGGACATTTTGGAAAGACTTTTTCCATATACATAGTTATATTTTACAAAAAAACGAACTCAAAATTATTTGTTTTAATTTAAATAAATATAAGTATCGTTTATTTTATGGAAGTAATATTTGTTTCAATATGAAGATAACTTTAAATTCAGCAGTTGGTATCAATGCTTTGTAAGCTTAATGATACAGCTCTTCACATTACCTTGGACAAAAAAATATTACCATCAGTTGTTATTTAGCCGCTAATGTTAAGAATATTGGATTACTTCAATTATTGATTAAAGAAAAATTTTTAAAATGTCTTACATATACTACTAATTTAACAAAATGGAGACAATAGTTAATGTAAATATAATAAAATGAAATTAACAAAAATAAACAACAAAAAACTGTAATAATATAAAAATAGAGAGATATACAACAACTAAGTATATTAATCCCACTTCTTTTGAAATATGCTCAGTAAATTTCCATGTTTCCATTTTAATCTACACAATATTTTATGTAAAACTACTGTAAAAATTTTGGCATTATGGAATCATTTTGTCCATGGTAATCTTCTTAGTACCACTATGTTATCTAATTAATATGGTTACATTTAATAAACATTATTCAAAATATTCTTGGATTTATCTTGATCTTTTAAAACTGTAATCATAATGGAACTTGCTTATACAATCAAATGACTTTTCATAATCTACAAACCCAAAACAAAATGGCAACATAGTCATTTATAGTATTCTTTTTCCCCATAACTTCTATTAATACTTAAAAGTGATTTCCTATGCTAAAACCATTTTAAAATCAAATCTAATCTTTTGATTGTTTAAATTTAAATGTAACTTAATCTTTCGATTGTTTAAATTCAAAATTCACTAGAGATAAGTTATAATTATTATCTTAGTAAAACTTTTATATAGAACTGATAAAAGACTAATAAGTCTATAATTTCTAATATCTTCTCCAATACTATTCTTATACATCCATATTACTATGGCATTTTTCTAAATAACCATATCTTTAACATGAAGACATTTGTTATGGTTTTGCCAACAATTTTTTTCATCTGCTTTTAAAATTAGCAGTAATATTTCCATCATTTTCTGGAGCTTTTTCTCTTTATGAATATAATTGCATGTCTCACCGTTGTATTTTAAATTCTTGATATTTGAGAAGATGAATTAATTATAGTGGCTACTTTATTTTATTATTTTATTTATTACTGTATCATTTTGCAGAAATATTTTTTAAATATTAGTATCAATTTTTTATTTTTATTGCTAAAATAGTTTTTCATCCAACAGCAAGTTTGCAACATTACAGACCTCCAGATTAGTAAATTCTTTTTAATAGCTCATTTAAAAATATTCTTATATTTTTTCCTTTCCTTATAACTTGCCTTGTCTCAAGGAAAATTTATGGATATATTTCTATTTTTTTTTTATAATTTACTTTTATTGCATTTCTTACTACAATGTAACATGTATCTTCTTATTGCTCTCAAATAATTTTGAACTTTTTTTATTTCTAAGATGCACTTTATTTTAAACTCAAGGTGTACATAGGGTTGAATTATAATGAAGTATTTAAATTGATTTCTCAAAAATTAAGCAATGGTAATAATGTCATAATAAAATAGCAAACAGTAATATAGATGTCAGGGCAGAGGGTAGGATTTTTAAGAAAGATACAATGAGTCAAGTGAAAGTTCATGGGATTGCTCTCCCTGGACATAGAAGAGTTCAAAGTAGTATCTCTTCAGTTATTATTTCAAAGACAGTCACTGGGATAGTTGTTGAGGTCAGTGTGATGTGTGTAGATTCAGGATAAATCTTGGTTTCTTAAAGTTTAATTTTGAGGATGGGGTGACTTTGGGACATAGGCCAGAATGTGGCTGGAGATAAGGTTACATGGTGTATACAATGTGAATAAAGGAAAGGAACAAAGTGGGGAGTAGATTCTATTGGTTCTGAGAAGGCCTAAAGCTCTCCAGGGATTACTCATCCACATGTTGGAATTTAAAATGATTAGCAAATTTTAATTTAAATTTAGTGAAGTATTCATGAAAGTTAGAAATATAAGCTATTAATATTTTTCCATTAGTTTCTATCATGGTTTGTATTAAAATATTTTAAATTTACTAGTCAACCTCATTTTTTGTGTTAAGTATATTAAAAACATTATAGTCTTGAAATATATATATATTGTTAGTCAAAATATAATTCAATTCTGTTGTACTCTCATTTAAATATTTCTATACCCATTTTCATTTAACATTTTTTTAAAAAAAGAATTTATAATATGTAATTTTTTCTGCTGCAAATTACAGAAATGTTTGGCCTATCTCATTCCTGTCACTCTAATCAAACTTATCTACAATATTTTTATATTTCAATCGTTTTCCAATTTCATGATAATTTAAAAATATTGTTTGAAGTGATCAAAAGCATCTTATAAATCTATATAAGAATTCTCTAATTCCTCATCACAATAATAACTTCTTGGGACATTAATTTGAATTATCAGCATTTGATATTTTCTCTTAAGCTGAATAATTAATCTTGATATTTGACCTGATATCCCAACATTTCCCACAATGTCGTTCTTCACATTCTATTTATTACAAATCTAATTCTATTTGTGCATTCAACATTTGCGCTTTTGTAAAGAAAGTGAATGTCCACTTTTCATATCAATTGTTTTTTCACCATTTAGTAGTAGGAAGGCATTCGAAATCATGTAATATTTCTCCTTTAGAAAATAATATTTAGTTGTAGGAAGTTAAATAAAAGGTCATCATCAAATAATAGACTGGGTCTGCAAACAAGAGCTGATAATTACTGTTTTGGCTGAGAATCTGGAAATAGGGACAATGACTTTATTTGTCATGAGAATATTATAATGGTCTTGAAAATGTTGTTAAATAATATTTTTTTTGAAAATGCAAATATATTTTCCAGTCAAGAATATAGTAAATAAGTTGATCCGAATAGAACCAACTGTTCACAAATCATGTATTTATAAAGAGAACTAAAGCTTTAAAACATTTATTTCTGAGATATCATTCTTACCTTTAATATTTGTGTTCACAGTTTGATTTTTCACTGATGTTATAAACTGAACAAAAGGAAGCATTCATAAAGTAATCCTGCATATTGTATTAGAAATTTTATAAATAGGCAGAATACAATCTATACTTGCTGATAATTATATTAGTAATAATTGTTTCGTGTAACTGAAGACAGGCATATACATATTATAAATGTATATTCTAAAAAGTTTAATTTTTATTTTTTTAAAAAAAAATAAAGAAAAAAAAATTATACAATAAAAGTTAAATTGTATAAAATTTAATCGATAATTTCCGGATTGAAAATTTCTGAATGTCTTTTCATTAATCAAAACTGGTTAGTACAATTATAGAAATAATTGACTATAAATTTCTTTTATTTAATTGAATTTTTTTTTTCCGAAATTTTTTTTTAATGAATATTATCATTAAAATAAATAAATAAATATTTTGATTATTCAATCAAAAATGTAATCTAAATTAAAAATAAGATATGAAAGCCTATTTTTACGGTTGAGATATATAAATATAAATTAAAAATATTTAGTATCAACGGTGATAATAAATATTCTTAAAACAATTCTATATATAAAAACAAAACAAAACACAGAAATAGTTTTAGTTACTTTCTCTGATGTGGGTCTGTCTATATTTAAGTAAAAACACAAACATTATGCGCACATAAGTATAAATATAATTCATCCAGGTTTGCAAATAATAAAAGCTATTAATATTAGTTATTAATAAAAGCTCTTATATTGATTACTCTTTATTTTAAAAAGTTAATTACAAAAAATAATTGTAAATTAATAAATAAACAAGTGTATTAGTATAAGACTCAGCATATTTAAATATGAACTAATCCGTCAAGAAAAATAAAGAAATTTTTCAGAAAAAAAATAAAATAAAGAAATTAATCGAAGAAGTATCAATTGAAAAATAGTCACAGAATAAAGTTACTCCAAAAATTGAAATCGTACAAAAGGCTAACTTAAAAACAAATAAGATAAATCCATGGTAGAGAGGTATAAGAGAAGTTGGCTTATATTCAATTTATCCTCACTGGAATTGCATAGGGGAATCTAGGATTATATATACAGGTCTATCTGATTTACTTAATTATTCTAGTATGACATCTAACTAAATTAGCAAAGTCAAATTGACACAGTCAATATTAATATACATATGCGTAATGTGTTTTCTTAAAAGTTTGTGATGATGATGCTTTACTTGTATTTTTATATTGGACTATTTCCATCATCTAATATGAGTATTGAATGTCTTTAGAAAAATTTAACTTTATTTAAATATTCCAAATACATTCAATTGTTAGTAATAGCACATTAAATACGTTAGTATATACACAACATTTTGAGTGGTATTATTTCCCCATCTTCTTCAGGTATTGATGGCATGACTAGTGACAAGACTTGCATAGAATTTGAACCTGGATTCTTAGATTCTTGAGTGTTGAATTTTTAATATAATGCAAACTGAGCCATCCTGTCAAAGGCAACAATTAGTAGAAATCTCATATACTTATCTATGAAGTTCATCCTAATTTCTCCACTTTTCCTAAGAACAAGATTAGTGGTTTCCATATATTATGTATAGTCACACTAGGTTGGCATTAATGTACCAAGCAAGGTACCAACTTCATCTGTTAAAAATCTCAGTTCTAAACATCTAACAGATACTGAAATTTCTGTTTTTGAAAGAGGATCTAATATCCCTTTATTAGATATAATGACAGCTACAAAGGAAGTCATTCAAAAATTGTCTTTAGAGGAATCAGCAGAATTATGCTAGAGAATAAAAAAACCACTTGACAAGCAACAAAAATTGAAGTCACACACAACCTATGGTGAGAGGAAAGCAATTAAATCTCTTAAAGTAGATAAATCTATAATTATTTTCCTTGCTGACAAAAGCAATATAACAGTTGCAATAAATACAGCTGATTATGACAATAAAATACAAGAACTTTCACAGCAGTCTAATATAGAAAAGTGACAAAAAATCCAATACTGAGTACGAAAACAAAATTACAAACATTACTCAGAAAGCATCACAGGTACTTCACTGATTCAGAAAAAAGTAAAATATCATATTTTAGCAAAATTCCTCAATTTTATGGTTTACCTAAAATCCATAAAGATCATGTTCCATTAAAACCTATTGTTAGTTCTAAAGAGTCACCTTGTCAAAATCTGGCAAGATTTCTTCTCAAAGTCCTTTGGCATACAAGACCCAGACCTTTGTCAGGGATTCTAGACACTTTGCAGAATTAATCAAGAACAAGGAAATTGAAAAAAAAAGACTTACTGGTAAGCTTTGATGTGGAAAGTTGATTCACAAATTTACCATGTGAAGAAGCATTGTCTAATGTAAGAAAAAGATTAAATGGTGATAGTAGTTTATAAAGCAGAACAGCTCTTCCTATTGATAGTATAATGGAACTATTAACACACTGCTTAAAAACAACCTACTTTCAATATAACACATAATTCTTCTGACAAAATCAAGGAATGGCTATGGGCTCACCGTTGTTTTTCCTGATTAGCAATATTTACATGGAAGAGTTTGAAACTTTAGTCATAAAAACTACTCCATATCCACCTAAAGTTTGCTTTCACTATGTAGATGATACACTTGTTGTATGGTCACATGGTGAAGCACTGCTATAAACCTTCTGGAAGCACATCAACAACATAACCCCTTTCATTAAATTTACAATAGAATCAGAACAAGAACAAAAAATGGCATTTTTAGATATTCTGACAAGACTCCCTCATGGCAAAATCAAAACTATAGTTTATTGAAAACATACACACACAGGAAAATACCTAGCTTACACATCCTATCACCCCAAAAACACAAAACATGTAGTTATACTATCATTATGGAACAGAGCAAAAGAAGTATGTTCAGAAATCAATGATTTGGAAAAAGAAAATATCTATATAGAACAAACTCTTATGAAAAATGGTTATCCATCAGCTACTATTAAGAAAAAGTTAAATAGATAACAAAAAGAACCATCAAGAGAAAAGACAATTATTGGTACTGTAGTGTACCCATACATTCCAAAAATAGCAGACACATTAAAGAAAATCTGCAATCAGTATAACATCAGAACAGCTTTCCAGAGCCATACTATACTATGAGGAATTATAACATCTATAAACCCTAAACTTGAAATACTGAAAGAAAAACCTGAATTTATAAAATACTATGTGAATGTGAAAGAATATATATTGGTGAGACCAGTCATCACATTGGAAAGCACTTGCAAGAATGCAAACTGATGATTAGAAGAGAGAAAACAAATATGTGTCAATAAATATATGTTCAATTGGTAAAACACAAAGATATTGGATAGAGAAAAAAAGGTACAAAGAAGAAAATTTAAAGAAACTGCTCACACGACAATAGCAATATATGTAATGTGTTTATTTATAGTATTATAATATTAGTATAAAACTACTGTTATAAGTGAAGCTCTTGCTTTTTGGTAAAGAGTCAAAATAGCTCTTTATTTTTTTAAAAAAAAAAACCCCTCTTGAATTCTGTCATACCAAATCAACCTCAATAATTATAAAGTGATTCATTTGAAAAACAACAACAATAAAACACAAAATGTATCTTAAATATACAAACAAATGATTATTTAGTCCATTTTTTATTATTGTAATGTAAAAACTAATTTGAAATTTTATGATTTTATCAAAATTTTCTAAGGCAAAGAGTGCAGTTGACTCTTTATCCTCTATGATATTGCAGAATTACATTTCTGGTAGATCAAGCAGGAATTTGAATCTTTTTATATGTTTGTAAGTTTTTGATTTTTAATTCCAAAATATTTTTTTACTTTAAACAAATTCTAATTTTTATACAATAGAAAATATAATTCCATTTTTTTTTGCTTTATTTTTTATTTCAAATTAATTCAGCTAAATCTTTTAATAAATTAATAATAAGTTAAAATTTAACAAACGAGCATTAATAATTTACTTGGTAAATTATTATAAGTGATCTTAGAATTTCATTTGATTTGTTAGAATTAATGAATTCTCCCTGTTTGAAGTGATTAAGGTAAGTAATAATAAAGTAACAACAATTCTATGAAAATTATTTATTTTATTACAAAATTTTACATTGTTAAAAACAAAGTATCAAAATATAATATTTATTATTTAAAAAGTCTGCAGATATAAAAAAAAATCTATTTTTTAATTAAAAGATCAAAAGACTTTGTTTGCATTACATTTTCATCTTGGGATTGGCATGTGAGTGATTTATATCCTATATCTTCAGGCTTAAATATATAGGTAACAATATTTGTCATTTTCCAGATCTCTAGATCGGTATTGCTCTCCTTATTTTTAAATAGTTTCCCCTCTAACATCTTTTTATTCATAAACCATATTATTGATAAATTTTTAGTTCCCAGACATGAACAACTTAAATCAAGAATTTGATTAAGTTTAAATACTAATATAGTTTTATTCATGATTTCTCTTCCATTTACTATCACTTGGAGTGAACCTACAAATATATATATATATATATATATATATATATATATATATATATATATATATATATATATATATATATATATATATATATATATATATATATATATATATATATATATATATATATATATATATATATATATATATATATATAACACCAAAACTGCCTAACACTATACTAGCAAAGATAAAAATGCAAAACCATAAAACAATACAATACTAGATTAAATCCAAAATTTTACCAAAATCCTTACACAACCATGGTTTTATCTACTACAAATAGACCTTCTCAAGTGAAAAGCAAACTAAAGGAAAACATATATATATATACAAACAAACAAACCTTATCATAATTCATTTCAAACTCCACCTTCCCTTAATATCAAAAGAAGTCTTCATAAGATTGATAGCCTCAGAATGAAGGAGTTTTATCATCAAAGTCTTCATTCTTCTTCTTTCTAATTCATTCTTTTCATAAAAAATAACCGAAGCATTGTCAAACAATATTCTATGACCATGGTTATGTAAGGATTTTGGTAAAATTTTGGATTTAATCTAGTATTGTATTGTTTTATGGTTTTGCATATATATATATATATATATATATATATATATGCGTGTGTGTGTGTGTAAATAAATAATTTAATGATTGTTATAATTGTAATCTTGTGGAAGGAAATTAATCTTCATACATGTGCTATTAGATGTCACTCGTCAATAAGTGTTTTAAAAATATAAGTGTAACACTTTTGCTTAAACCTTATTCTTATACACACCAAACATTATTGACCCCACTTAAATCAAAACTTAAACTTATTATAAGCCTGATATTTTAATTGACAAATTATTTGTACAAATTTAGTTTTTATACCATAGAGAAAAGAATGTTTCTCATTCTTAAGTACCTGCAATTTTGAATTATTTTAGTTTGAATATATATATATATTCTAAGTGTACATTTGAGAAGAGAATAAAAGAACATATGCTTTTATATAATAGAATTCAAAAAGAGAATCAATATGGAACAGATGTAAATAAATCTTCATCATCTGTTATATTTGATCATAATAAATCTTGTCAATATGGATTTAAATTTGATTATAAAAATATGAAAATTATTCAAATTGAATGTTGTCATAATAAACGTAAAATAAAAGAGGCTATGTTGATTTCAAGAAATCGTCAAATGTTAATGAATCACCAGTCATCAAATGTTAAGATAACAGAATTGTGGGAAATCTGAATTGAACTATGGGTATTGTTAAGGGTTGTCTCGTTTTGATTATTCAACGTTATATAGTTGATAAAGACTACAAAGTGTATAGTCGAAAGTACTTCTAAAAGAATATAATTTATATAAATTGTACTGTATTTTGATATATATATATTGATTTGTATATTACATATATATATATATATATATATATATATATATAATTATTGATGTATATAATAGTAATCTTATGAAAGGAACTTCATCTTTCCATATGCAGATTAAATTTACATTCATTTACATATTTATATTAAAATAGTATATTCCTTTGGAATATATTTCATTATGTATAAATTAACCATACATGAGAATGCAATAAGAATTTTCATTCATGACTTAAAATGGCTAATATTTACATTATCATAATGTATTTATGGTCTTTTAAAGAGTGTAATATACTATATGATGTTGCCATCTCTAGAATTATTTTACAAGTAAAAAATTAATAATATGTAAATTTAAATCTATAACAATGGGAAAAGGTGGACTTTTCAACAGGTCTAAGTTCTTTGTTTTGATTTTCAAAATGAAAATGTATATTCTAGAGTATTTTTTTAAATATTTTTTATATATTATAAATTATTTTGATAAAATATTTTAGAAGAATAGTTAAGATTTTAGTAAAAATTCTTCACTTTTGCATAAACATAAATTGAAAAAATAAAAAAATCAATGATGGAGGCTACATTTTCTAATAGATTATAAAACATTCTTTTTATGTTTTCCACTATAGATTGTTTTTATGATTATAAATATAAATTTATTTTTGAAAAAACTTTTGTTCATTTTCATAATCTGACAAATTATTGATTTGATTTTTACAAATGAAACTAAAATGAATATAATATTAAGACAAATATATTTTTACTGCTAATTCTGCACTTGACCAATCAAAAGTTTAGAACTTTAATTCACTAGGCCAATAAATATTTGTACCAGTTTAAAGGTTAAGAGAAGATATAGAAAGAAATTTATTAATTTAGAAGTGTGACATCAATGATATTTTAAAATATTAAGTTTTATAATTCTTATTTAAAAGCATTATATTCTCTTTTTATAAATAAAAATTGATTTTGTTAGATAGTAATTTAGAAAGAAAATGGATTGTTTAATTTAAAATAATAATTTTAAACATTTGACAATTATTTGTTTTAAATGTACTTTTAAAATTGACTGTAGAATTATTTATTGTTCTATTGGCAAGTAGCCAAGAATGATTTCTTATCAAGAAAACTATTTTGATCACATGAACAAAATCATAGGCTGTTGACTTTAAAAAGAAAACATTGAATTTTAAAACTTTCAAAATGAATTCTTGAGAACCAAGACTCAAATGGACAATCTACTTCTTCATATTTTTATCCATCAGAAATAGGATTACTTCATAATCATCAACTGGTGAAAAATCTGATTTTTCTACAACTTTGTTTAGGCCTATCTTCTATATTTTAAATAAAGTGCCATTATGAAAGAAGGACTATCTGTTATATTTTAAATTTGGAGAATGTTAACATTTTCTACTGGTAAATAAGTTAATATTGCAAAACAACATATAAAACATTATTAAATATTTTTAAATTTATAATAAATTGTTTTTCACATAAATATTATGTTGATATCAATTATTTTAAATTGTCAATTTTTAAGTATTGTATTGATCACTATATGTGTAATTGTCAAAGTTACATGCAAGTAATATTTTCAAAACATAAATATAATATTCATGAATAATACAGATGTAATAAATGATAGTTTATTTTATTTTATAGACATCACATTTTAGTACAAATTATGAAATATATAATCTATGTTATTTAATGACATTTATAATTTTATGTCAGGATTGTTTAAATGGTGATAAATATTTATATATATATGGAATTTGACTAATAATTGGCAACTGAGATATTTGATATGTTTAGTTTGATATTTGTTGGTTATTTCCAGTTATAAATTTCTATGGCTTCATTTTATAATGGCTTCATTTTTATAGTGAATATTTTCTGAAGCATGGATAAGGTTTTTATCTTTATAAATAATATGGCTATAATTATGAATTAATTTTTAAATATTTTATAAAGTTTTTGAGTAGTTGTTGTTTTTATGCTAATATCTAGAATATTAAGGTAGTGAGGTAAATTTTTATCTAACAGCCATTTCACCCATAGCTTAGTTTCATAGCCTTCAGTGTATAAATTACTGTATTACTAGATATTGAGATTAAGGATAGCTTGGTTTGTTTTGGCACATGACAGATGGTTGATCATATATGTGTTTGTTGATTTTGATGGACTAAATTACAATTGCATTATTGTTATTCATTTTTATTAAATAAATAATTTTGTTTCTTTTATTACTGACTATTAATCAAATTATAAATTATAAAATATTGATATGCTAGGTGTCCAACTCATGCCAGGTAAACTTGTCTTTTACTTTAAGATTTATTATTAGTTGTAGTAATTTTATTTTGTAATTCATTATTTCCCAGTATTTGTTTGTAATTGTGACTTTACTAGTAACCTTAACTTCTTTTTTTTTTGGAATTTTCTTATAATATTAACAATATTAAATTACAATTGCTATTAGAAAAAAGGCTAAATTTATTATTTAATGACACCTTCTAGTAAAATTGCATGTGGAACCATTTGTGTATATATATATATATATATATATATATATATATATATATATATATATATATATATATATATATATATATATATATATATATATTTATATTATATATATATATATATATATATATATTGTGAGTGTTCAAATTGATGATCCACATACATATATATATATAAAAATAAAAAAAAATAACATAGTAAGCAATTCAGCATAATAAATTTAACGAAATAGGATTAATATTATTTTATACATTTCATATATAAATGCAATCACCATAGTAACAATATTACATACAGTTTAATGTTTTTTATGTTGTGTATATTTTATTTGTAAAATATTTTAAAAAAAAAAATATTGTTATTAAAAAAAAAGGTTATTATATCAATTTTATATTTTGGTTTGTAAAATATTATTTTAAGAAAAAAAATTGTAATCGAATTTAAATGTGATCTTCGTGTGTCTTCTTATCTATGACCGTGTCTTCTTATCTATGACCGTGTGTGGCCGCAAAGATAAAAAAAACGTCAGAAAGAGAATCTATAAAAATGACGTGACAGAAGATAAAAGAGGTCAGATTGGTCAGTCATTCTCAGTCACTCACTCAAGCACGCACACACTTATTATCACTTTGTATGGTAAAGGACAAATCTATTTGTTGTATCTTAAGAAAATGAACCTTTTCAATATTAAAATTGTTGGTTTGTAAAACTATAAAACATGGAGTAGTAGCAGAATTATCTGCCCGTTCAATCATTCGGGCGGGCAAATTGAAGTGTTCCCGAAGAGCGGCAGCAATGTAAAAAAAAAAAAAAAAAAGAAACCTATGAAAAAAAAAAAAAAATGCTTTATAAATAAAGAAAAGAAAAATGGATTTGCATAGACATCGTCTCCCGATTAAAACCAATGGATCAATTCACCTCATAACCTGGATCGTCAAAATACACTCACCTCTACAGAATGGAAAGAGAAAAAGGAAACTTTTTAATGAGTATTGCAAAGTTTACAATTACTATTTCGGACGGAGAAAATCCTCTTTACACTATAAATGAAGGCAATCGATAGACTAATAAACAGTGAATGGACAGATTTATATATATGGTATGATTATTTTTTTTTATGAAAAATATGTGTGTTAATTTTTTTTTATATGTAATACTATATGATGTTTTTTTTTTTATTATCTAAAGAAATATAATTATTAAATGAAAATGATCGGAAAGACTCAAATATAGTTATTATTTCATATTCATTTATCCGTAATTATTTTTGATAAACGAATAGACTTTGATACCCTCTTATTGCACATTTTGGTATAGGGTATATGTAAATTTTTATTTTTTTTTAGTAAAATATCTAAGAACCTTTCCCATCATTTATTCATTCATTTTTTTGTATGTGTCGTTAACGTTCTTGCAACACGTATATAGAGATACATATAGCAACATGATTATTTTATTTAGTCAACCAATTTAAAATATAAAGACATTTCGGATGTATACTATCATTAATATTGTCAATCTTCTTTTTTATAATTAAATAAATTGAGTTAATTTAAATATCAAGACTAGTTTACTTATTTTGTTTTATTTGGATTGCGTAAGACGGCGGAGCAACTTAGGTAACAGAATTCAAACTCAGCTTGGTAAGCGAATTGAAATAGAAGATAAGGTATATTTTGCTTATTAATATTTTATTTTGTTTCTATATAAATTTCATAGTTATATTTGCATTCGAATATTATATATCCATATTATTATGTCTCTTAATTAATATTACAAAGTCAATCATTTCATGTTTGTCTGATTCCGTAATAAAAATCTAAATAGATTATACTTTATCGTTCGGTTTGGAGTAGTTCGTTTGAATATTTCTTAAACTCCTATAAAATGAAGAGAATAAACTTCATTGACCGATTTAATTGAATATTATTTTCATTTATAGAAATATCAAATATAATCATGTGTTTTAATTGTTGCCAATCAAAATTTTTTATTCAGTTATTTAAAGTTTTCAAACAAGTTGTATTAATATTCACAAGTGAATAAACATCCAAGAGAAGCTCGATATATTTTTAGTTAATATAGTTGGACATTGTAAAATTAGAAATGAGCTAATAGAGTATTGATATTAAACTCCAGTGAAATATTTTAGTTTAAAACCTAAACGAAGCATTAATTAAGTATCATTTTATTGAGAGATATTTATAAATTATTTTGTAACTTATTGATAATCTATCGACGTCTATTAATTTGTTTAAACATTTAAATGAGTGTATAAATTTTCAAAGTGTTTATAAAACTATAATAAAACCAGTTGAGGTCCACAGAAAATTATTAATTATAGGTTGAGGTAGAAAGAATTGTATATCGTTTATTGACGCGAGTATTTATCTTTATATTTAGCGTTTGCTAACATGGATATATGCATATTTGGGGTTCAGTTATTATTTTGTTTTGTCGTTTAAATAATGTCTGTATGCAAACCAATGTTTTGTAAAGTGCTATTACAGGTACTTAGAAAATTATCCATTAAGTTATAAAGACAGTACCTTTAAATAATAAAGTGGAGTTAAAGTACTATAACAATAACAGGCTAATAAAATATATATATTGGAATCTAGGTTAGTTATTAATTGGATTTGGTTTTGATTAGATTGCCAATCAAGTGTTAGCCTAATCCTATATTATTGTATAGGGCAATAGTAGTTGATTTCACCGCTCTATGCAATTTATATTGTAGTTGACGGTTTTGTTGATGGCTGGAGCAGATAATCTCATTATTTCTTCATTTTTCATATAACTTAAGTAAATTAAACTTTAAGAGAGATTATTTGTGCTTTATGATGGTTTATTATATAATGGCGACCCGATTGAGCTAGACCAGATTAATTTATATTGGATTTTAGAATTTTATCAGATCAGATTGATCATCCTAACCATCACCTTCATCCATCGATTTAATCAGTTGCAAATTGGCACCAATATTTTGGGCCTTCTTTTTGTTAGATTTGAATGGAGCACAGCAATCGACAATACCGTCGGTTACAAAAATGGCGCCCAACATGGGGCCGAAATAACCAATTAAAGACCCAAGTTTGAGTCTCATATAGATGTTAAAACATAGTATTATTTTTATATGCATTGGTGGAGTTATGTAGTTGATTATATTAGATCATAGGTTTAAGTAAGATATTAAAATACTTGTGCTTGTCGTTCTTTGGGGATTTTGGATTTTGTTCGCAGATGCAGGATTGAACGGATGGATATGTTTTATGTAAGGATAAATAAAAGTAAAATATTTCGCAGGTTATTTAAAATAGAAATATTATATTTAACATAAATAGGAAAATAAAAATGGAAAGCCATAAGAAAGAAAAAGTATCAAAACCTGAAGGAGATTTGTATCCAATTCTAAAAGAATTGATGGAAAATATGAATGATATGAAAAGTGATATGAATAACAAATTTAGTGATATGAGCAAAGATAATAATAAGTTAAGAGAAGATATAAGTAGTGAAATAAATGATAAATTTGAAGGTATGAGCAGAGATAATAATAAGTTAAGAGAAGATATAAGTAGTGAAATAAATGATAAATTTGAAGGTATGAGCAGAGATAATAGTAAGTTAAGAGAAGACATGAATAATAAACTGGGTGATATGATTAAAGAAAACAAAGAATTTAGAGAGGAGGTAAATATTACAATTGGCTTATGCAAAATAGAGCTAAATGCTACTAATGCAAAGTTTGAAGAATTTAAATATGACTTAGATGCTCAGTTAAAAAAATCTGATAGTAAATGTGATAGCAGATTTAATGAGTTAAGGGACCAGTTAAATAAATCACAAGAAAGATTAGAAAACAGATTTGAAAACTTGAATGAAGAAGTTAAAAATTGTAAAGTTGGGTACAAAGAATTAGAGAAAAAGTACACAAAATTTGAGAAAGCTTACAAGGATGGTCAAGAGGCTTCAAAAGTAGAAGTAAACAATCTTAAGCTAGAAGTTAAGGATCTTCAAAGCCAGATGAAAGTTGAATATAAAGAGGTGTGCAAGAAACATAATAAGGCTGATAATGAAATAAAGAAATTACAGAAAGTATGTAAAGAATCGCAGAGTAGTCTACTAGGTGTCCAAGAAGAGTTAAGCAACATTGAGCAAGGGAAGGCAAGAGAGTTAGATGATTTAAAGGATAGACTAGATAGTTACCAATCATCATTGCAACAGTTAGAAGAGCATGCTAAAAATCAAGATGAGGTTTATAATGAAATGAAAGATAATAGCAGAATACTGAAACAAGAGATAGACAGGCATTTGGAGGAACAGGAAATAAATTTCAATCATAGGATATCTATAATGTTGGAAGATAAAATAGTAGGAATAAAGGATACTATGGTAAAGGGTAATGATAGTCTAATGGATAAGCCATATCAATATTTGGCCACAGAAAATAAGTTAAATAGAAATGATCAGGATATACTATCAATGTATGGGGATGAAAATAATAAATTAATGCATAGTCCAGAAGAAGTTAAGAGAGAAAGGATAGATGGAAACATAGCAAGGTTTATTCAGCTCAAAGTCTTCAAGGGTGATTATAGTGAAAACCCTATAGAGTATCTAAGCGCACTAGAAGAGCTGTTCTCATTAAGTAGACTAAGTGAAATGGAAAAATTGTCAGTGGCTAGTAATCATTTGAGTGCATCTGCCAAACATTGGTGGAAGTCCTTGTTTAATAAGCCCGAAACATACGGGGATTTTAAATATCTGTTGTTGAATGGTTTTTGGGGCGAAGATAAACAGGACAATATTAGGCACCAGATTAGCCAAGATAAATATAGTGTTAGCAAGGGTAGCTTGACTCAATTTTTCCGGATGCAGACAGCAAAATTGAAAATGCTGACCGCATATCCATTGTCAGAAAATCAAATAATTCGTATCATTAGGAGAAACCTGCCACGCCATATTGAGCAAACTCTGATTGCTGCCGATAGGCATACTGTTGAAGAGGTGTCCGATATACTGGGATCACTTGAGGCAAGTGAAGCACCTACAGGAAGTGGTCATAAATACCACAGAAATGATCCTACTTACAATGTTTCTCCCATTAAATATTATAGAAATAGAAGGGCCTTAGATAATAGAAAGGATAGGTATTATAGAGGCACTAAATATGCCCAATCTTTAGCACCAGTAAATACAAACAGGGCCAATCCCAAAGGTTATGAAAGAGTAGAAAAGGGTGCATGTGCAGCAGGAAGTTATCCTGTCAGCATATCACAGAACACACCTGTGAAAATGCTAGGGGCTAGGCCTAAGACTAATCCTTTAAATTAAATATGGCCTCGTTGGAATGTTCCTCACTGCGGGAGCCTCATAGTAAAGCCAAATCAGTGACCCGCAGAATTATAAATTCAAAAAGTTTTTGAATGTATATGAGGGACCATTCCAAATAAAAAGAAAAGTGGGGGAGAATGCATTTCTCATAGAAACCCCAGAAGGTGAAAAAGGTACCTTCAATGCCCGAAGCTTAAAACCAGCAGCACCACCCGATTAAATAAAAAGACATTCACTAAAAGTAACTTTATTAGTATGTCTTATGATACTTATTATTATGACCAAAAGTCATTAGCAATAGTGTAGATACACATATGAAAAAAAAAATATATATATAGAGTGAGAAATATTTATAGTTAAAGCACTTTTGAAAATTTTCATTGTATAGTATGCAAGTACTGTTTAAAATTAAACCTTGTGGAATTGACTGATGATGGTGAATGTGTTATTTAATGCATTGGAGATATAGAGTGTAAGATTTTGATGTCTGTGCTATTTGTAAATTGTAAATATTTGTATGGTTAAGTCTTTTCTTTGAGGAAGTTGACAGAACTATAGATGTATGTTGTGGCTCATAACTCTATATAAGATTATATTGAAGTCTGAAGTCGACAGATGTCCCAGACTTATTATTATTCGTTGGCAGGTAGGAAGAAATCCTTGATGGCAGGATTTAGCTCTTAATATGAGTTATAATTTTAAAGAGAAATGTTTAGTAGTTTCCCTAACCTGTATAAAATAAAGCTATTCAAACATAAATGTCCCTGATTAGCATCAAGATAGAGCACAGCTTAGTTTGTAAAGTAGTTGTCAGATCCTCCAGAAATTAAAATTAGATTTAATTGACATTTAATCGGTTTACTTTAGTATTAGAAGTGGTTTAAAAATGGCATATCTCTGTTGTTTTGAATCTCCAGCTCACTGTATGAGTTAAGTTTCATTTGCTTAGATTATTTTATAGGAAAAGTGACTTTAAAAGTTGATATTTTCAATGTCCAAAGCAGGAATTGAATAAATATAAGATATTAAGTAACTAAAGTTACATTCTCACTTTATGACAATATTGAATGTTTAAAATTTAGACCCATAGTAGTGTCACTGAAGTGAACTACGAATATGTCTAAAGAAAATAATAATCAAAGCTATTGTTGAGTTTTAAGAAAATAAAACCGTGAATATGTATATATTTTAACAATGCAATGAAAACATATGATTATTAGAAAGTAACTAATAATATTTGGCTTATAAATATTTGGCTTGTATGAAGCAAATACTAAATGATTTTCTTATTTGACTCTAATTTTAGAGCATTGTTATCCAGAAAGTTGCAGAGAGGAATATACAGATGTAATGATTTGATTGTGAAAAAGGAAGGAAAATATATATACACGTATAGGTGAACTAATTAGTCAAGCATAAATGGAATGAACGAATTCCACATTGCTTCTATAAGAATAAGATATTTTAAATTTTTTTTTTAACATTTCAAATGATATTAAAATCAAGACAGATAGAAATGGTAGACGTTTCTCTAGACGGAAATTAAAACGCTTAATGATTTTAGAGAGGGAAGGAAAAAGGTGTCGTTATTTTTTTTTTCTTCGTGGAGGGGAGATGTTGTGAGTGTTCAAATTGATGATCCACATACATATATATATATAAAATAAAAAAAAATAACATAGTAAGCAATTCAGCATAATAAATTTAACGAAATAGGATTAATATTATTTTATACATTTCATATATAAATGCAATCACCATAGTAACAATATTACATACAGTTTAATGTTTTTTATGTTGTGTATATTTTATTTGTAAAATATTTAAAAAAAAAAATATTGTTATTAAAAAAAAAAAAGGTTATTATATCAATTTTATATTTTGGTTTGTAAAATATTATTTTAAGAAAAAAAATTGTAATCGAATTTAAATGTGATCTTCGTGTGTCTTCTTATCTATGACCGTCTTCTTATCTATGACCGTGTGTGGCCACAAAGATAAAAAACGTCAGAAAGAGAATCTATAAAAATGACGTGACAGAAGATAAAAGAGGTCAGATTGGTCAGTCATTCTCAGTCACTCACTCAAGCACGCACACACTTATTATCACTTTGTATGGTAAAGGACAAATCTATTTGTTGTATCTTAAGAAAATGAACCTTTTCAATATTAAAATTGTTGGTTTGTAAAACTATAAAACATGGAGTAGTAGCAGAATTATCTGCCCGTTCAATCATTCGGGCGGGCAAATTGAAGTGTTTCCGAAGAGCGGCAGCAATGTAAAAAAAAAAAAAAAAAAGAAACCTATGAAAAAAAAAAAAAAAAATGCTTTATAAATAAAGAAAAGAAAAATGGATTTGCATAGACATCGTCTCCCGATTAACCCAATGGATCAATTCACCTCATAACCTGGATCGTCAAAATACACTCACCTCTACAGAATGGAAAGAGAAAAAGGAAACTTTTTAATGAGTATTGCAAAGTTTACAATTACTATTTCGGACGGAGAAAATCCTCTTTACACTATAAATGAAGGCAATCGATAGACTAATAAACAGTGAATGGACAGATTTATATATATGGTATGATTATTTTTTTTTATGAAAAATATGTGTGTTAATTTTTTTTTATATGTAATACTATATGATGTTTTTTTTTTTTTATTATCTAAAGAAATATAATTATTAAATGAAAATGATCGGAAAGACTCAAATATAGTTATTATTTCATATTCATTTATCCGTAATTATTTTTGATAAACGAATAGACTTTGATACCCTCTTATTGCACATTTTGGTATAGGGTATATGTAAATTTTTATTTTTTTTTAGTAAAATATCTAAGAACCTTTCCCATCATTTATTCATTCATTTTTTTGTATGTGTCGTTAACGTTCTTGCAACACGTATATAGAGATACATATAGCAACATGATTATTTTATTTAGTCAACCAATTTAAAATATAAAGACATTTCGGATGTATACTATCATTAATATTGTCAATCTTCTTTTTTATAATTAAATAAATTGAGTTAATTTAAATATCAAGACTAGTTTACTTATTTTGTTTTATTTGGATTGCGTAAGACGGCGGAGCAACTTAGGTAACAGAATTCAAACTCAGCTTGGTAAGCGAATTGAAATAGAAGATAAGGTATATTTTGCTTATTAATATTTTATTTTGTTTCTATATAAATTTCATAGTTATATTTGCATTCGAATATTATATATCCATATTATTATGTCTCTTAATTAATATTACAAAGTCAATCATTTCATGTTTGTCTGATTCCGTAATAAAAATCTAAATAGATTATACTTTATCGTTCGGTTTGGAGTAGTTCGTTTGAATATTTCTTAAACTCCTATAAAATGAAGAGAATAAACTTCATTGACCGATTTAATTGAATATTATTTTCATTTATAGAAATATCAAATATAATCATGTGTTTTAATTGTTGCCAATCAAAATTTTTTATTCAGTTATTTAAAGTTTTCAAACAAGTTGTATTAATATTCACAAGTGAATAAACATCCAAGAGAAGCTCGATATATTTTTAGTTAATATAGTTGGACATTGTAAAATTAGAGATGAGCTAATAGAGTATTGATATTAAACTCCAGTGAAATATTTTAGTTTAAAACCTAAACGAAGCATTAATTAAGTATCATTTTATTGAGAGATATTTATAAATTATTTTGTAACTTATTGATAATCTATCGACGTCTATTAATTTGTTTAAACATTTAAATGAGTGTATAAATTTTCAAAGTGTTTATAAAACTATAATAAAACCAGTTGAGGTCCACAGAAAATTATTAATTATAGGTTGAGGTAGAAAGAATTGTATATCGTTTATTGACGCGAGTATTTATCTTTATATTTAGCGTTTGCTAACATGGATATATGCATATTTGGGGTTCAGTTATTATTTTGTTTTGTCGTTTAAATAATGTCTGTATGCAAACCAATGTTTTGTAAAGTGCTATTACAGGTACTTAGAAAATTATCCATTAAGTTATAAAGACAGTACCTTTAAATAATAAAGTGGAGTTAAAGTACTATAACAGTAACAGGCTAATAAAATATATATATATTGGAATCTAGATTAGTTATTAATTGGATTTGGTTTTGATTAGATTGCCAATCAAGTGTTAGCCTAATCCTATATTATTGTATAGGGCAATAGTAGTTGATTTCACCGCTCTATGCAATTTATATTGTAGTTGACGGTTTTGTTGATGGCTGGAGCAGATAATCTCATTATTTCTTCATTTTTCATATAACTTAAGTAAATTAAACTTTAAGAGAGATTATTTGTGCTTTATGATGGTTTATTATATAATGGCGACCCGATTGAGCTAGACCAGATTAATTTATATTGGATTTTAGAATTTTATCAGATCAAATTGATCATCCTAACCATCACCTTCATCCATCGATTTAATCAGTTGCAAATTGGCACCAATATTTTGGGCCTTCTTTTTGTTAGATTTAAATGGAGCACAGCAATCGACAATACCGTCGGTTACAATATATATATATATAATGAAATAAATTTTACAAAATCATGTAGATAATTATAAACTATTATGGTAAAATTCAAGAATGCATGATGGAATAGAAATTGTAAATCTATTGAAATTTATAAGCATAAATTGAAGTTTTCCATATGTTTATATTTAACTCAGCTGAAAAGTAAAATAGTTCCAAAATACATATATTGTAAGGGAGTATGGCTTTCTGTGCTGATGGAAGATTACATATGGAAAAACTGAAATGATGAATATACTGGTAAAAAACAACAAAAAAACTTTAATTTAATTACTGAAAATTTTGAAACAACTTTGTACATATTAAAGCATATAAATATAAACATTTTGGCAAAATATTTGCCCTAAGCATTGATAACTATATATTTTAATTCTATATAAAATCAGGGTAAAGATTTTCATTCAGAGAAATCCAAAAACAATTATTGTGATCATGTTAAATTCAAGTTCCACATTGAGATATTAGTAAACTCAAAGACTTTCATATTTTAATTTTTTAATTAAAAAAAATCTAGAGACCAGAATAATTAAATAGTGACAAAATCAAAATATTTTGATAGATGTAGTTCTTTGTATTTCATTTTGATAGCATTTGTGAGTCTATTTTGAGATAAATTTTGGAGTAATGAAAAACTTGATTTATTTTTATAAAGCTTATGAATATTCATAATTATTCTTACACAATAATTGTGTAATAATTATTAAATATGAAAAGTATACATTATTACACTGTTATTTTATATGTATGTTTTTTTAAAAAAAAAAACAAACAGAAAGTAATAATTTCTAATGTAACATTACCAAAAAATCATGATATTCTGTTCATTCTATATTATAGTAATAATGGGTAACATATTACCAGAGACTGTTAGGACAATTTAAGATATTCTAAATTGTTACATTTATGAGGATTTTATTTTTGTTCATTCACATTTTAAAAACAAATTTCAGTTAAAAAAAGATTTTGTTTATTTTCTGAAGTCACTGTTCTTCCAAACACTCCCTGATAAAGGTATTTTTTATTGTCCATCATGATCTCATTTTTTCATCATTTGCAAAGTTCAAATATGATTTTTTTTTTACATTTTATTTTGTTTATAAAAGTAAATTTTCACCAAATCAAGTCCAATTTATTGCATTCTCATACAGAACAATGGTGTAATACTAAAATCAGATAGAGAGTGATTTTAAAAAGTTCCATGAGAAATAACAGGGAAAATGTTTTCATTATTAGAAGAATCAATATTGCACTCACTTGTTTCCCAAATATTTTATGAATTATAATGTATCTTTTATTGTGAAAACCATTACTTCATTATATATATATGTAAAAATTTTATTTTATCATATACAATGTAATATCTGGAATGAAATGTTAATTTCTAATTAAAAACAATTAGTTATAATCTTCAATATATTTATCTAGGAGGATGGTGTCATAGTTATGAGACTAAATGCGTGTCTTTCTAAACTGTCCAAATAAATAATCAAAACATCTGAAGATATCCATCATCTTGAAGTGTATGAGAAACAAATGAAACAAACAAAATTTTTATTGAAATTTTTTTTTTTAAAACTACTTGAAATGGTATCCATTGTTTAAGCTATTTATTTCTAAATCAGCTGATACTACATTTTCTATAGTTAACTTAAAAGTTTTCAGATACACACCTGCATATTGGATATTATTGTAAAACAGATTTTAAAGCTGATAGAATTTCTAAACAAAGAGCTATGCTAATTTCTCAACAATCTTAGTGATAAATTTAGAGAAGCACTAGGGTAGTTTCAGGTACTAGATCTAAAAAATACCAACCCAAAAGAAGTGTAGTCATGTGATATATGATTCTATTTTTTATATTTTTTCTTGATAAAATTTCTCTTTGTAAATAATTTTGTTTTTAAAAAGGGCTATAATTATGAATGTTATTTCCCAGGAGATTCCTAACTATAGGCTCCAGCAAAAAAAATGAAGACAACAGTTTATCATTTTCTTAAATATTTTAAACTCACCATTAAGGAATTTGATTCAAAAGCTAAAATTTTGCTATTATTTACTTTTCTGTAAGGATTTTAATCATTTAAAAATCATTTGAAGTATCGCACTAGGATAAAATATTAAAACTTAAAAAAAAAAAAAAGAACTTTAAATTATAGGGATATATGTTTATTTACTAGTATATATACTTGTTTTGGTTAATATTTGAAATACAGGCATTCTTCATATAGCTGGAGCTTAATTGTAAATATAGGGGATTTGAACACAGATTTTCAAGCACCCTTCAAATATCACATTATTTTATACCACTGATACACATATCCACACACATGTAGAAAAGATAAATAATCACCAATATACATATTACATGCTGAATCGGCACTCATCAGTTGGTCTAGATCAGGGGTGGCCAACTTTTGTGTTCATAAGATCTACTTTTTATTTTTAAAATGAGTTGTGATCGACTTGTTGTCATAGGCGGAGTCTAAGTGGAGGGAGGTGTGAAATACATACTATTTTTTATATATCTACCTAATAAAAAAATAACAATTATTTAATGGACCAAAAAATTCACGGGGAAGTAAAGATACATGAGTAGTTATTAGCAATATTTATTAATTCAAATTAGCTACATTAAATCAAGAATTAAAATATTATTTTTAATAATGATATGACTTAGTGGACTTCATCTATCTAGAATAAAAAAAAAATTATAACAAAAACAAAAATAACAAAAAAAACTTGAAAATCTTGACTTCATTTGTTTCACTCGTTACCCGACAGCTCTTGCCAGATTGGTCTCGCGATCGACCAAAAATCGTTTTGCGATCGACTGGTGAATCATGATCGACTTGTTGGACACCCCTGGTCTATATCATCTCCCACACATATATAATCAGTCCTCACATTATATTAAGATACCAAGATTTCATACTTTAATGGACAGGCTTTAATCTACTCCAACCTCGAACTTTTTAGCCATACATACCATTGAAAATATGATGATGGAATGCCAATATCCCATGCTGATGCCAATATTATTGTTATGCCCATGTTGACCTCAAGTCATTCTGCCCCTCATGTATATAACTTTATCCATTTAATACATAGAAGAGGGATGGGAAGGATGCAGGCTTGATGTGTAGTATTTGAAATACAGGCATTCTTTATATATCTGGAGCTTATTTGTAAATATAGGGGATTTGAACCCAGATTTTCAAGCATCCTTCAACAATCCATACTATCTCATACCACTGATATACATGACCACACACATGTAGAAAAGATAATTAATCATCAATATATGTATTTCTTGCTGAACCAGCACTCATTAGTTGGTCCAGATTATCATCTCCCCCCTCATGCATATATATATATATATATATATATATATATATATATATATATATATAATCAGTGCTTAGTTTATCAACTTTTCAATGGTATAGATGGCTGAAGAGTTAGAGGTTGGAAGAGTCCATTAAAGTATGAAGAATTGTTATATTAATATGTGTGAGAGATGATGATCTGGACCAACTGATGAGTATTTCTTCAGCATGGAATAAGGATATTGATGATTATTTATCTTTTCTACATGTGTATGGTCATGTGTATCAGTTGGTATGAGATAGTGTGAATAGTTGAAGGGTGTTTGAAAGTCTTTGTTTTGGTTAAATAAAAGTTCTCACACACACAAAAAAGCAAAAATAAAATGATTATGCAGGGAGTATATTTAAGTTGTATAATTATAGTTTAGCATTTATGGCTTAGTTTTATATATATATATTTTGGAGATAGGTTGTTAATTAATTAATAGTAATTATTATTATTATTATTATTATTATTATTATTATTATTATTATTATTATTATTATTATTATTATTATTATTATTATTATTATTATTATTATTATTATTATTATTATTATTATTATTATTATCTATAGTTAAAGTTTAATATCTTATAAGTTGCATATGGTTTATCGATCTTAAATGAAGTCTGTGCTGTTGTAATGAAAGATTATAAGGTATCAGAAGTGTGTACAAAAATAAGTATATTTATAAGAATTACCCTTTATCAACATAAGTCTATTAAGGTTCATATAAAAAATATTTTAGTTTGTGGCAATAACACTTACAAAAATATTGTTGTTTTGTAGAAAAAGTTTCCAACAATAAGCTACATAATCTTTTATTTATAAATGTTACCTTACATAAGCATTTTACCTATAGCCATATGTACCTATAAAAAAGTTACACAAATAATGCCATATCTTTAGAATATTATATTTTAGTAGGATAAATGTTCTCAATGCTTTAAGGCGTAAGTAAATTTACACCAGCTAGATATCTAGAGGAAAATGGATTAAACTATTTTACTTAGAGATCTAGTAAAAAATTGTTTCACTTTTTTTATTAATGATTATTATAATGCTTAAGTTTCTTTATATTTTGCTTAACAATTTTTTTAATAAAGTAATTTATCCCCACATCATGTAAAATTACACTTGTGCAATTTATTTAAGGTTCAAGCTTCCCTAGTTAACATTGTGAGAAATTATTTATTTTGAATTCTGAGAACTTAAATTATTATTATATTTTATTATATATATATATTTTTTGTTTGTTAATAAATTTGATTTTTATATTTTATTAAACTACTGGTCTTTGTCTTCCATTATTTTAACATTCATGATCTATCTAATAGATAAATATGGTCACATGGTACTTTTTCATTGGGTATTTACTTAAATGCACACTATTTTTAGTAGAAACGTTATTTATATTTATTTCTAACATTAATGCTCAGTTATTTAAGATATGGATTAAATACAATAAAATACCTTTTGTCATTTAATGATATCAATAATCAAGATTAAAATTTTAAGAGCCTTATTTATTATATATAATTGTTTTAATTACAGAGACAACTTTAGATTTGATTTATGTAAAATAAAACTTAGATTGAATGCACTAACCAAAATATACAACTCCATTTGTACATTTGATGGAGTATCATTTAGTTTCAAGTTGCTGATAACGTCAGTTATAGCAGAAACATATGACCGTCAAAGGTTTGGCTGATTTTTTTTTCCTTTGAAGATTGTCACTTAAAAAAATCTTTTACATATATATATATATATCTGTAACTGCTGATTTAATGCCATATTTGTTTATTTATATAAATGTTCGGAGTAATTATAAACTTTAGAATGTTGATTTTATGTCATGGTCTTTAAAATAAGAATGGTCATTAAATGGATCTCTTCTAAAAGCTACATTTCAATTTAGATTTTATTATTTGTATTCAATATAACTTTTTGAGCCGAAAGAAAAAAAAAATCACTAATCTTAATAATAGTCGTCTGGAAGGTAATTCTATAAATTAATATTTTTCATTGGTTTTATACTGATGTCAACATTATACATATTAGCTTTTTAAAAATTGCTAAAATTGCTAATGTATTTTGTTTAATTAATATTGAAGTGTATAAAATGATTGTAAAGATATTTCCTCTAAAATGACTTTTTATTATTCTGTAGTATGTGTCTTAAAGTAGCTTTAATAGTCTAATAACAAAGCTTGAAGTCATTTACATTTAAAACGTCAACAACATATTTAAATTTGTTTTTTACCAATCATTTATAAATTGCAATAGAAAAGCTATTAATCAATAAATTAATCATTTTCTGAAATAAAAATATTCAAACCAATACTGTATCATTATAGAAAGACTCGATGATTGTAAATGGTATTTGTATAATAAATTACCTTAAAATTATTGAAAATAAATAAAAAAAACTTTTGAACAAATAATTATTAAAACTTACTTTGTTCTTTTTTAATATGTAGAATAGTTTTAGTAATCTGCTGCTCATTAAAATGACATTCGTATACTCCTTCGTCTGATTTTTTCATTCCCCTTATAGTTAAATAGGGAGGGCTGGAATCACTTGTTAAGACTGTTCGATGAGAAAGTTCTCCAAAAGATCTGTTAGAAGTTTTAGAATAATTATAAACAATTAGTTTTTCCTGATTGGATTGTTCTTTAAACAACACAATTTGATCAACGTCTTCAAATCCTTCACATGAAAGATTAGCTGAAGTCCCTTCCATAATCATTCTAACATTTTTAGCTTCCATATTTTCAGTTTTTACAGAAGACCGAAGCCCTAATATAAATAATAAATTCCATAATGTATAAATATATTTAAGTTAAAAATAGTAACATAAATATTTATTTATTGTCTGTGTATTGTGATTTAATTGCATTTAAAAGAAAATTATCCACTGACAAAAAAAAGATTTTAATTAACAATTATTATATAAAAAAGTTAAAGCATACAAAATAAATAATGATCAAACATCTTTAGTATTTAATAATAAATGAACTTTAATTTGATGGAAAATTGATATTTAATAAAGTTTTTATTAATTGAAAAAGTAATCTGTTTAATAGGTTAAGTGCTCATATGAAAATTCATGAAACATAGAGGATAATATGAAATAGAGTATTGCGGTACTAAATTGTAGTCATACTACATTTGGAAATAGTTGATAATGATTACATGGTGGAATGATTTATTTATTAGTATATATATATATATTTAAATATATCATTTATCTGTGTGAATGTTAGAATTAATATGTGTATATAATATTTAAATATATGTACATTAACTATGCTAAACTTAATGTAATTATAAGGGACTTGATCTCGAACTTTCAAACTTTGTACATCTATCCAGCATGAAATACATATATTGGTCATCATTTACCTTTTTCACATGTATGTGGTCATGTGTATCAGTTGTATAAGATGGATTGAATAGATGTAGTGTACCGGTCAGTTTTGTTTGTTTATATCACAAGATCTAACATCTAGGCAAAAGTACCTCGAGTCCAATCATGCCAAAGATACATAAGTCAGGAACATTCATGAACTCTGCCCTATTTGCCTATTTTACAGATCTACCAACTTATGAGCAACAATCCCGATGATACCGATCTAATTTATCTATTTCTGCCGGCATTGCAAAGAGGAGACACAAAAAGGCTCTAATTTAAATTTTTATAATGGAATATTTTAGTATAAAATATAAGTTTGATTCATTTAAAGGTCGTGACTTTTCATATTAATTATATCTATAAGATTAGTGGGAGATCTAGTTAGGGCAAGCATAATTTAATAAGTAAAATATTAATATTTTAAGTAAAAGAAACAATGATTCTGCAAGTTTATGATATATATATATTGTAATGGAACGTACTTGCTGCATTCCATTTAAATTGAAGAAAGACAAAATTATCCCGGTTATATATAAATAAATTGTGAATTCAATTAATTTCATAATGACTCTAGCATTAAAAGAAAAATAAGAATAATATATTACCGCTCTTTCAAATAAATTACAAAGACGTTACTTATAAAACAAATAGTACATCCTTTATTTTATATTATGGTTTAATTTTAGGTAATATCAATGTTTTAAATACAAACCCAAATAATAAATATACATATATACTTGCAATAAGTATATATATTAAATATATAAAGACATATCTATGCTTAACAAGTAGATATCAATATAAATACAAATCCATACTTATACTTTTCAGATATTTAAAATAATAAAAAAAAAAATTACATACAGCAAATACATATAATTATTGTTTTGGCATGCATAAGAATTATTATATAAAGTTAAAAAAAAAAAATGGAAATAAATTAATAATAAAACATTTTTTTATAAAAAATTTACGAATATAAATTTACTTATTAAAATATACATAACAACTCATATGCCACCCAAACCTATAAGCTATACTTTAAGATTTTAAATTACTTAAGTATTAATTTTAACACCTGTTAAACGTTTATTGCTGTTAGAAAACAAGACGCTTGAATTGACTATTTATAAAACGTTATATTTTTATAATGAAAAATAAAAGTAAACAAAAATATCAATCTCAAAAATATATTTATATATCATTTATACATATAAAATTATTAACTACCTTTCAAAGTTCACATGTCCAGTTTTCCTTCAAAAGTCAACTTATTCCTTTGTTTTATTTCTTTATCCGTTTAATATTAGAATGCATTCTAGTGAAGGTGAGGAAACTATCACGTTAGAGAAAATTGTCAATTCTTGGATATATGTATATTTTTATCCTTCTAAAATTTCTTTCCTTGAAAAATAAATAAATAAATTGAAATGTTAAATCCAATATATTAATTCTAGTTACCTCCAGATTATTATTAGATTGACCATTATAGATTCCAGATAGCTATGTCAAATTTCGGCTTCAGACGCGATGAAATATATGTATTGAAATTTTCTTAGTTTTTTCATTTTAAACTGCCTTGGAATAAATGAAAGAAATGGTGCAGCCTCTTGGCTGCAATATATCTCGATTAGCAGGCCATGATTTATGTATTTACCATAGAAATCTATCTTATTCCGATATTCTGAAGAATGGTAATTTCAAAGAAATAAAGTACAACAAAATTTTATCCTTCAGTTGGTTTTATTACTATCTTAATAATAATAATAATGGCTTCTTTTTCATTGTTGCTCCACGTGCTAGCAAATGCTGTTTTGAAAACCCTCGTTACATATGTTTTCTTTTAAACAATTAACATTAAAAAAAAAAAATATCAAGCATATATATATAAAAAATATTAAATTGAAAATTTATTTGACAGCTTTAAAAATATACATAAATAATAATATTGCATTTTTTTAATAATCATTGCAAATAAAATAATTTTTTTATATAATCAACAATTTATATGTCTTTATTTATTTATAATAATTAAATATTCATAACGATGTACCATCAACATATAAATAAAATAATAACTTCAAACAATAACTATACTTAATAACCATAAACAATAATACTTCATATATAAACATCAACTCAAAGAGATTTTTTTTTTAATAACAAATGACAATTTTTTAAAATATAGATAGACTTATCGATATTTACAATACCCTCTAATCCACCGAAAAAAAAAATGTCTTTGCAGATAACTAATGAATTATGAGATATCGAAAAACTTCTCAAATTTGTAATCTTTCTAAGGACTAACATGGTTTAAAGAATATTATTTTTCTTATTAATAACCACATTCATTTATTTATATCTATCTTTCAGATCATCTAGATATTTGTCCAAGTTTTCTTAAAAAAAAAAAATAATAATAATCAAAAGTGCCTTTTTAATTCTTCTTGTAAAGAATTTCCAGTATGTTGAACTTTGTGAAGAAGTTTGCTTTAATTTACAAGATTTTCATATAGCATTTTGGTATAATTCAATTGCTTTTGAATAATTTTGAGATAAGTACCTAAAGATTTTGCTATGAATTCCTTAGATTCTGCATCTATATTCTTTACATAAATAGTAACTTGATCATAAGCATTAACATAATTCTTAACTTTATCAATAACAGTTGCTATTTTATCAGATAATCTTACTTTTCCTTTGACTATCTTTATAAACATCGTCAACTTGAGTAAGTCTTTATTTTACTTCACTTGTTCTACGTTCAATTAAAAATAATTCTCTGGACAATTTTGAATGGTATTCATTCAAATTTTCCAAATAATCCTTTAAAAATTGCAAATCAGATTGATGTAATACAACTTCAGCATTAAAAAATTTCTGAAAATCATTTTGAAAATCATTCTGTTCTATATTAAGTCTTTTCAGTTTAACTTTAGGTTTATTTAAATCTCTTTCCTTAGCTATATTTTCTCGAAGAAAATCTTTACTAATCACATCATCACTTCTCATTTTAAGTTTAATTTTGGCTTTGCCAATTTCTTTTTCTTTATCAATAATCTTTCTGCTAAGAATTAAATTAAATATCTTTTCATTTATTCTTTTAAATTTTACCATTATTTTCCCTACATCTCTTTCCTTGTCAATATTCTCTCTAAGAAAACCAATATTATTTATCATTCCTTCTATAACTTTAAGTCTAACTTTGGCTTTTCCAATATCGTTTATAAAATCTATACTTCCTTTAAGATAATTTATTTTAAACTTTTCTCTACTCATCTCTTTGAATTTTACTTTAATTTTCTTCATATTTTTATTGGGATAAATTATCTCTTTAAGAAAATCTATTTTAATTTTCTCCTTACTTCTGAATTTAAGTTTTATTTTGGCTTTGCCTAAATCTCTATTTGGATCAATTTCTACTTTCATAAAATTTACATTACATATTATATTGTTAATTCTTGTAAAGAATATTTCTTTGTAAATATTAATTTTTGTATAAACGTTTCCACAATTAATGGTACATTTTTGAACTAGATTTTGCATTTTATCTTTAAATTTATTACTGGTATTATCCGTAATCTTTGGTAATTCATTGTCTAATAACTTTAGATATTTTTCACCTAAAGAATTTAATTTTATTTCTACAGATTCATCAATTCTTTTATCCTCACTATAGTATTCATCAAAAATTTTAGGTTTCTTTATAGTCTTTCTTTCAACTACTTCTAATCTGGCTATAATTCCTTGATTTTCTTCCCTCATTTCACTACTTATTTCCTCAAATTTTGCTTTTAAAGAATTAGCTTCAACCATTGTCTCTTCTCTGTATTTTTCCATCTTTTCATCAAATTTTACTTCTACTCTTCTAACACTATTATCTACCAGAGCTTTTAATTCATCTTTTATTTCCTTATAAAATTTATTAGAATTGACTTTCATCTCAGTTCTAAGTTCCTCTTTTAGTTCATCAGAGTTATTTTTTAAACTAGTCTCTAATTTCTGGGAAAGTTCATCAGAATTTGTTTTTAATCTAGATTCTAGTTTCTGGGAAAGTTCATCAGAATTTGTTTTTAATCTAGATTCTAGTTTCTGGGAAAGTTCATCAGAATTCGTTTTTATCTCAGCTCTAAGATCTTTTAATTCATTAGAGTTGGTTTTCATCTCAGCTCTAAGATCATCAGAATTTGTTTTTAATCTAGATTCTAGTTTCTGGGAAAGTTCATCAGAATTTGTTTTTAATCTAGATTCTAGTTTATCATATTTAGACTCTAGTCTCTCATATTTGGTATTTAATCTAGATTCAAATTTTTCCATAAAATCTCTTAAGTCAAAATCACCACTAACTGGCATTTCACTACTGTTGTCCATTATTATTAGAATTACAATATTATATACTCATAAAAAAAAAAAAATCTAAGATATATATATATATTTCTATATAGTAATTACCACAGATCAAGGGCTCACCATCTCCAATCATTATTCCAACAAGCAATTATTCAACTAAGCAAAGTACAAGCCTTTTTAATTTTATAATACATAATAGCTATCCGACAATCTAAATTTCAGTTATTCGAACTCATGAACTTCTTGGCTTAAAAAAAAAAATCTCATCTATCACCATAACATCAACAAATTTCTCTAAAATATATATATATATATGTAGAGAGTAACAACTGATATCACTAAATAACATTTATTTATATTTAATGATAATAAATATTCTACACTTATACAATATTGAAATGTGGAACTTTCATATCAAATTCAATATAACCTTGAAATATTTAAAATACAATAAAATGTTCACATGCCTTGAAAACAACCAATTCAATAATATTGTGAGATAACTTTCGCACTCAAGATAATGGTAGTTAAGCATAAACTTACTAAATTGATACCTATAAATTTTCTGGACCTTAAAACTTAATAATATTTTATATACATAAAAAAAAAATCAACTTCACTAATTATTAGCTTTTGTGCCCAAAACACTATTTTACTAAAATTGTACTAATGCAATTTATTATCAACAAACATTCACTAATTGAACTTCATGTTTAAAAGTCACTTATAATGGAAAATATAACATTGATATGTTTGTTTTCAAACCCTAATTGATAATCAATGTAATAGATTATTTGTTACAAACAATAATCAATTAATCAAGCCCTTAAGTTTGGTGTTATATATTTAAGTTATATACTTATCTATTCCTCCAAAGATCCGACAGATACTGACAGCCAAAAGATTGATTAGCACTTCACAACCTTGATATAGATAAAAGAATTCAATCATTACTCCTAAAGCATACAATGTTTCATGAACACTTAGATGACCATCACATTTCATTCTATTTAAGCTACTACAACCCATAATAATTTTCTGAAAACACTATTACACTGCCCTCCTTACATCCAAGTCTTAGGGGCTATTATTTATAAAATATTTCCTTGCTCATCTTTGGGAGACTTAGAGGCAAATATTATACATATATCAAAATAATTATACCTTACTCTCTCTGGAGTTTTAGAGGTAAAATCATGGCAGGACTACTGTTAACTGCTTCATGATAAATAATAATAAACATCAAAATTTGGGTTGGAGCAATAAATGAGATCAATCAATCACAAGTGACATGAATGCATCACATCCTCAAGACAATGACAAAAATTCCCCATCCAACATCAATTCTTGCAACAGAACCAACCAAACTCCAACAATCAAATATCCAATCCAACCTTCAAAATTATAGATTTTCTACAACATAAACTTTCCAAATATGGACAAAATTATTATGCTATAATTTAACACCATCAATATAATTTTTAAATTGAAATTAAACTGCTTCATGACTATATTTATCTTTCATCATTAAAAAAATACAATAACAGTAACAATCACCATCTAAACATAAGGCCAAAATATTTCCATTTATATAAAAAAAAATTAAACACACAAAAATGCTTCTCTTTCTTTAAACTATATATCTCACATAAATATATATACTACACATCTCTCAGGTATGTGGGGTATTTCAAGCCCTAATTAGCTTATTTCGAGCCCTAGTTGTTGCGCCAAATGTAATGGAACGTACTTGCTGCATTCCATTTAAATTGAAGAAAGACAAAATTATCCCGGTTATATATAAATAAATTGTGAATTCAATTAATTTCATAATGACTCTAGCATTAAAAGAAAAATAAGAATAATATATTACCGCTCTTTCAAATAAATTACAAAGACGTTACTTATAAAACAAATAGTACATCCTTTATTTTATATTATGGTTTAATTTTAGGTAATATCAATGTTTTAAATACAAACCCAAATAATAAATATACATATATACTTGCAATAAGTATATATATTAAATATATAAAGACATATCTATGCTTAACAAGTAGATATCAATATAAATACAAATCCATACTTATACTTTTCAGATATTTAAAATAATAAAAAAAAAATATTACATACAGCAAATACATATAATTATTGTTTTGGCATGCATAAGAATTATTATATAAAGTTAAAAAAAAAAAAAAATGGAAATAAATTAATAATAAAACATTTTTTTTATAATGAAAATTTGCGAATATAAATTTACTTATTAAAATATACATAACAACTCATATGCAACCCAAACCTATAAGCCATACTTTAAGATTTTAAATTACTTAAGTATTAATTTTAACACCTGTTAAACGTTTATTGCTGTTAGAAAACAAGACGCTTGAATTGACTATTTATAAAACGTTATATTTTTATAATGAAAAATAAAAGTAAACAAAAATATCAATCTCAAAAATATATTTATATATCATTTATACATATAAAATTATTAACTACCTTTCAAAGTTCACATGTCCAGTTTTCCTTCAAAAGTCAACTTATTCCTTTGTTTTATTTCTTTATCCGTTTAATATTAGAATGCATTCTAGTGAAGGTGAGGAAACTATCACGTTAGAGAAAATTGTCAATTCTTGGATATATGTATATTTTTATCCTTCTAAAATTTCTTTCCTTGAAAAATAAATAAATAAATTGAAATGTTAAATCCAATATATTAATTCTAATTACCTCCAGATTATTATTAGATTGACCATTATACATTCCAGATAGCTATGTCAAATTTTGGCTTCAGATGCGATGAAATATATGTATTGAAATTTTCTTAGTTTTTTCATTTTAAACTGCCTTGGAATAAATGAAAGAAACAGTGCAGCCTCTTGGCTGCGATATATCTCGATTAGCAGGCCATGATTTATGTATTTACCATAGAAATCTATCTTATTCCGATATTCTGAAGAATGGTAATTTCAAAGAAATAAAGTACAACAAAATTTTATCCTTCAGTTGGTTTTATTACTATCTTAATAATAATAATAATGGCTTCTTTTTCATTGTTGCTCCACGTGCTAGCAAATGCTGTTTTGAAAACCCTCGTTACATATGTTTTCTTTTAAACAATTAACATTAAAAAAAAAAAAATATCAAGCATATATATATATAAAAATATTAAATTGAAAATTTATTTGACAGCTTTAAAAATATACATAAATAATAATATTGCATTTTTTTAATAATCATTGCAAATAAAATAATTTTTTTATATAATCAACAATTTATATGTCTTTATTTATTTATAATAATTAAATATTCATAACGATGTACCATCAACATATAAATAAAATAATAACTTCAAACAATAACTATACTTAATAACCATAAACAATAATACTTCATATATAAACATCAACTCAAAGAGATTTTTTTTTTTAATAACAAATGACAATTTTTTTAAATATAGATAGACTTATCGATATTTACAATATATATATATATATATATAAGATTTATTAATTTGCAGTCATGTGAATATGCAAATCTACAAAGTCAAGTTAAATTTAATAAATATAAAATGGTAGGATGTTTCAGATATCTTTTAGCTTACTAATAAACATTTTAAAAATCAGGCATATTTTAATATCTTAAATATGTGTAATTCTATCTCCACATTTTGTTATGCAAATCCAATATATTAAGGAAGTTTGTTAAAAAAAAGAACATAAACATAATACTTAAATATGTTTGATTTAATCTTTATTCCTATACTTAAACAGAATGGCATCAGTTTCTTTCTATATGTGTTTTTTTCACTCAAACAACATAATACTTATTATATCCTTCAAGTTATTATTTTACTTCATTGCAATGTATAATCATAGATACTCTTATTCCTTAAATTCTTTTAACATAATTTTATAAATGTATGTGACATTGCAATAAGGCCTACATGAGCACTAATAAGCTTTTAGGGTTTTTTGTTTTATTATATGATAGTGTAATTAAATATATAAGGGAAATTAATCTTTCCAGAGTTCAGACATAGTTGCATATAGGAAATAATTTTAAATATTAATTTTAATAAGAAAATTTTAAAACAACCTTGCTTTACACATCAAATGCTCACAAAATACATAATATAATGATATAAAATACAAATATAGATGTTAAATAATCAGTACTTGTTATCCTTTATCCTTCATTTATTTAGTAATAACATGCCACAAGGATTCTAAACATTATTAATAATAACAAATATGACAGAGTTTTTTAAAAGTCTATATTTTAATTGGAATAATTCCTTAACATTTTCTTTTACTTTTGCAAAAATTTTAATGATGAATTTAATTATTGAAACAGTTCTTTTCAATGCTTTTACTTTTCAAAAAACATTTTAAAAATAGGCTCTTATTGAAATAATTCCCTCAATGTTTTTATGTTGAAGAAAGATTTTAAGATGATGCAATTATTTCCTTTAAACAGAAGAAATCATTACAACAGGTGCTCAAACAATAGTTATTTATCTATAATAAATATAAATATTTTTTGCAATGGTTATATCATATTGATAAAGTATAGTAGTGTTTATTTTATGAATTTTTGATGAAATTAAATTTTAAACATTCATTGTTTTTATTATATTATATATTTTTGATTTATAGTGGTGTCAAAAGATATTATCCACTTAAGACAATCATGAGAGTAACAGCCTTCAAAATAGAATAACTATAAAAAAAAAAAGAGAGAGAGAGAGACAGAGAGAGAGAGAGAGAGAGAGAGAGAGAGAGAGAGAGAGAGAGAGAGAGAGAGAGAGAGAGAGAAAGAAGTGGTATGATCTCTTAGAAACAACAATACTAAATAATGTGTAGAACCATTAAAAATAATAAAGTTAAACATAGCAAAATATAAATATAAAATTGTGGCATATTAATTCAAGCATTTACAACATATTCATAAAAAAACTTCAAAAAATGGACAACCATAAGCATTTAAAATATTCGTATATTGATAATACTTTGAGAACCTAATACAGGCAGTTATCTAATTTTATACCTAATTGGTTACTGAAATGGGTGTGAAAAATGAAATACACGAAAGTAGAGCAATTTAAAAAATCATCAAAAAGGGTTTTCAAAATATTTATTTTTAATTGATTAGTATCTGTTTTTTTTTTTATATAAATTTGTCAAGAGATAATTAAATTATACTGTTCATTTTTCTTTTCTTGATAAAAAGTTCTGTAACATTCTGTGTTTTTCCATTGATCTTTGTACATGAGACATATGCTTACCAGGATGATAACATTCTTCCATGATTGTTGATCAGCATAAATTATTTGAACAATTGATTAAAGCAAAGAATTCACCATTTTCAGAATCACTAATTATATCCATCTTTATTTTGACTAATGAGGGTTATGAAACCTTCATTTCATTTTGTCCATATCAACATTACTGATTTTTTATTTTTCACCCATATTATAAATTAATATGAGCAAATTTTCCACCAAAACAGAAATTTAAAATGTAACAAACTTTTCTTAAATCACTATTATAAATATGAGAATTACAAATTTAATGTGTTATTAGCCCAGTTAAACATTATTAATATTATTCTTGTGAAAAATTAATTAATTCCATTATTTTTCTGAAACAAAATAAAGAAATTTGAAAATTGTCTATTATAATTTTAAATAATTAATGTAAATTAGATAGTAATATTATTTTATTCAAGTACATAATATTAAATTTTAATGTATAAATTTTTGTAGCAAGGATTTAGAAATCTAATAGCTTTTATTGCCAAGCAATTATTATTTATTTCTTTTATTCTATCAATTTAAGAGATTCTAAATGAAAAAATTCTAAGATATTGAACCCAAGCTAAATTGTCTATACTTTTATATATATCTAATACATATCATGATATTACTACATAAATTATAATAAACATTTTTATTATAAAATATATAGAAACTCAATTATATATTAATTAGAAAAGCCTTTCACTTTTTGGCTACAATGGTATATGTTAAGAAAATATCTCAGGACTTTCTCTATTTATTTAACATAAGCTTTTCAAAAACAGTTCTTTTTATTCTGTGCAGAACCATTATTCACTTGGGAAATCAATTGATACCTGAAGTTATATGATTGGTCCTTATTATGGAGAACTTGCTGCATAATATCAGATTAAAATAGTTATATTTGTAAGATAATTTATTTCAAAAACTTATATCACTTACTACTGGCTTGTTAATATAAATAATGTGAGTTGTACTGGATCTACAAGTCCTTACTAATGAAGGTCTTTAGTCAATAAATATTCCGAAAAAATAAATCTAATGGAATCACCGCATAGTATCCATTGATTTTATTAAATATAATATTGAAGGGTATAGCTTAAAATAAAAAAAACTGGTTCTAAAATAATATGCTAACTATAAATTAAAGTGAATGGTATTATTAAAATATAGTTAATTATATATTGTCATGTCATAAAAATAAATAATACTGGTTTAAATCATTAGAATGTTTTTGAATTTAAGAATATTAGCTTGATAGTATAAAAACCAAAAAGGTATTCTTTTGATAAGTGATGCATCAGAAAGACAAGTCCTTACTAATAAAATGAATAAATGAAAAAGGAAATAAGATATGCATAACATGACCTATCAGATATCTATTGATTACTCAATCCCATATGAAGTTAAAAAAAGGATTGCTCCTAAATGTTTATATTAAATGTAACCAGAGAAAATCACATGATGATTTGTTGGGATAACTTATATATATATATATATATATATATATATATATATATATATATATATATATATATATATATATATATATATATATATATATAAATAAAGAGAGAGGGTTTTCAAAATAAGACTAATTTTGATTTGTTTTTTATAATGAGAATTTAATATAAATTTGAACACAATAAAACATATAATTATCATATTTTTTTATAGCAAAATGTACTGTATAAATCTATTTAAGAAAGTTTTGATAAATTTTTAAGGTGATAAAGATTTTTTAGATTTCAAGCATAATTATTGAGGCTAATTTGTAACAAAATATGAGTAATTAGTCTGATTGTTTTTTTTATCAAATGGGAAATTAACATTATTAAAATTTAAATATGCATTAAAGTAAGAAAATTTCATCATTTGTTACAAATATTTCCAATAAAGTTTATATATATATATATATATATATATATATATATATATATATATATATATATATATATATATATATATATATATTGTAATGGGATGGGGTGGGTGATAAAATGAAAGTCGAACCTGGGGTGATGGCAAAATCATCATTACCCCCAAATCACTACAAAATGAAATATCAAATATCCATAATTTGAAAAGTTATCTATAAGTAGTATATTCAAAAGGATATAAGAGTGTGAGATTAAAGTCTCTGTTAGAACATTGAGAGATCAGCCAGCTCCTAAAAAGAGTAACTATGATTAAATATAAATCCATCATATATCAACCAGTATTATCAAAAAGTAATAATAAATAATACTAATACTCAAAATAAATAATCACTCATCATCATGATTGATGAGAATAAATAAATTAGTACAATAAATCAGAATAAAATCAACAGACCATTTTGTGGCTGGATTTGAACAATAAAAAATATAAATCAACAGTCAACCTTGTGCCTGGATTGGAAAATTGGTCTTCTGTAGACCAGGCTAACTTCTGAGCCTTTGCCAGCTTGGGCAATTATTTAAACATAACATGGATGCACCAGCTTAGTGCCCATTCATTAAAATACACAATAATCAGAAATCAAAACAATAATCTGGGACATTAAAACATGCTGATCATCATCAATGCTCGTGCCACTTGTACCGGCCAATTATAAACTTAAGTAAAATAAAAAATAATAGTGCAGGGGATTTAAAGAGTATCCTCTTTTGTGCCAACCAGGATGATGATTGATCATCTCTGGATGCCCAAAGCACCAAACACCCCCCCATTTATCCGTGTCCGAAATCTAGCTCAGAGAATGTGGGCTCTATTACTGTATGTGAACAAGAGATGATGGAATACAATTTTAACAATTAAATATAAGTTTATTAATAACAATAAAAAATAAATGATTAAGATCTTATGAGGGTTCTGATTTTGAAAAGTATACATTGAGTTACATGATTAATAAGTTAGGTTTACTTAAAACCCATTCAACACACAGGCATGTGGCTTGATACAAAATTAATATGTTTGAATTAACATTTAATTTAGAAAAATGATCAAAATTTTACACATAAGTGTCTATCTGACATCAATAATTATAAAAAAAAAAATGATTAAATTTTACATATGTGTTACAATTGATAAGCATTGGTATCTGCAATACAATTGACAGATATACGCATACATACATGTGTGTGATTTATGAACATATTTAATTTTTACATAAAAATAATACATGATTCAGCTTTTAAATTATGTTTTAAGTAATACAAATACTTATGCTAGGTTTACTACAACACGTATACAGAATTGCACAGATTATTAACAAATTTAATTTTGTCACACAATACTTTTATAATTAATAATTTCATAAAATTTACATACTTGTTATGACAATAAAAGTTATTTTCACAATTACTCATTGCTGAAAATGTATAAATTGCTTTTCTTATTTTATAGTAAGTTCCACTCTTTATCGATTAGTTTATATCATTTTTTTCTTTCTTTTAATACATGAAGTTATTTGCTTGTTTCTTTACTTTAAAAATGACTCTTTTTCTCTTTTTAATAGATGAAAGATAATATCGTTTTATACAATCCAAAAAATATATAAATTTTAAAATGTCTTTTTGCTTGATTAGTTAATGCTGATGAAGAAGGCAAGGTGAGATAGTAAAAGTGAATAGGTGAACTGCAGCTCCCCATGCCATGATAAGCAGAGAGCCAAGCTGGACTATCAGTACACAAAGCCTCAATGACGTCGTGAGAAAATACCTCATTTTTAAGCAGTGCCCTTCTAAGTATCTAAACAGATCATTCTCAAAGAGTAGTATCCAGAAAAAAAATAAAAGGCATTGCGCCAACCCTGCTCATCTTTGTGAGACTTAGGGGTATAGATGAGGTCTATTCATGAGACCCAGGACCTATTCATGAGGCCTACTTACACACTGCTGGAATACTCTGGGAGCTCAATATCTAGGTCTAGACAGTGCCGAGCATATACTTCGGAGCGCCATGGATACCTGCATCCAGACAGCCCTGCCTAGCTATAGACTTACCATAAACATAAAAAGTACAAATTCACGCATCACTTTCAAAATGTAATTTCACATATGTATGTGCGTGTGTGCGCACACTAACGTTTACATCATATTTTAACTTAACAGCAATATTATATTTTCATTATTAAATTCTTTGGAAAATATGCACAAATTTCATACATATACGTGTGTGTATAAACAAAATATAGATATAATTTAAAATTAGTTTCAATTTATAAATTCTTTTTTTTCCCCTTTAAAAAAGTATAGTCAATTTTTGACAGGTATTTGTTGATTAATTATCAATGTTTTTAAATTAAATTATTGAATCATCGGATTCTTTACTTTTTTTTTTATAAATAATTTTTTTCAAAATAATGTCCAGAGAATTATTGTTCAAAAACGTCTATTTTGCCTTTAAAATGAGATGGTCAATGAATTATTCTTGACTCTTAATTATAATTCCAGCAAAATTACTTTATATTCTTTTAAAATATATAGATTTTTAACCGACTTAAAAATAACATTGTTCTATACATGTCTATTTTTATAAGAATTATTTTAAATAACTCACCAGCTATATATACGCTTATGTGTGCCTCCCTGCATATAGCTGAAATAGCATACATATAATTAATTCTTCATCCACCAATGGTTTCTCTTGGGCAAGCTGGTTATTTTGATCCATCATAAAAATATAATCCAAGTTTGTTGTCACTATCAGGTAAAAGTACATAATCCATGTAAAATCTTGGTCCGTAGTTGATCTCTTTCTGTCTAGGATTTTTCCAGGCAAGCAGCTGTTTTGATTTAATAAATTTTAGACAAGCAACTATCCTCTCTGTTTAAGGCTATGAATTACAGCACAAAGAAGTGGGTCATTTTTTCCAAGTGATTTCAAACTCCTGAGAAGGAAATATTAGTAGCTTCTAAATCTAATGTTCTGCCTTCAGCCACATAACTTCATAATAGCTATTTTGCCAACTCTCTGGTCAGCTAAAACCAACTGCTGCAAACTTCACCAAGTTGCAATAAAATATATAACCAACTCTTCAGCTGTCCCTTCTTACAAAAAGTGTTATCCAGACTGGAGTTAATTTGTTATCAGCTCTTTTATAGAATCATCTAAGGTGATAACAGCAGCTTGATTAAAAACAAACAGAGTTTTTATTTTTATCTCACTAATCTCTTTGAAAACATATACATGTTTTTACTTAGGGGATTTCCAATAGATAAAAATTTTGTTTAATTAATTAAAATTTCAAAAATACAATAGGGTGTTTTTAAATTTCAAAATCAGAGTAATAATTAATAATAATGCAATATTTATATTTATTCAGATCTTTTTAAAATATTAATTTCATAATGAAATTTTATTTTAAGCCCAGAGTTATTTAATCCTTTACTTGTTATTATTTTATTTTAGAAAATATAGAAAAATATCTACAAAAATTTATTCTATGTTTATTTCTACTTTTCCTTTATTTTACATATATATATATGCACATACACTATATTAGTGTATGCTATGTAAGCCAACTGGTTACAATATATATATATATATATATATATATATATATATATATAGTAACCAGTTGCGTTACATGGCACACAGCAACATAGTTGTGTGTGTACACACACATATATATAAAATAAAGGAAAAGTAGAAATAAGCACAGACATAATTTTTTTTAGATATTTTTACATTTCACTTGGAATAGTAATCAGGGATTAAATAATTCTGAATTTAGAATAAAATTTCATTATGAAATAAACATTTAAAAAATCTGATAAATAATACTGAATAGTGATTTTGAATTAAAAAACAAGTATATCTACTAATAATTGTAAAAATATCTTTGAATTAATGCTTGTATACGTTATCTATGTAAAAATTTCTATTATCTCTATTTATTTGAAATCTTTTAATTGTTAAATTTTTTATCTAAGTAAAAACATGTATATCACACTTTGATAAAAATTTCAAACATGTTTTCAAAAGGAATTAGAGAAATAAAAACACTGTTTTTAAATTTAGTTTTTTTAATCACATCAAATGATGTTATAAAAGATTTGGACAAAAGATCAGTTCTGTATTGATGATAGTTTTTATAAGAGCTGTCCATAAGAATCTGGCTTTAATATTTTGAGAAGCAGGTAGCCAAATTGGCTAGCTGCAAAGTGGATAGTAATTTTTTGGAGACAGTTCTTGTCTTAATATTTTTAGAAGCAGTTGGTTAAGAGTTAGTTGCAAGTTCTGGTTTAAATTTTTAAGAAGCAGATGGTTAGAAGTTTTCCTGTAGTTTGCAGTACTGCTGAAATTGATTTTCCTGACTTAGTGAATGAATGTAAAGTAATTGAAGGAAGGACAGTAGATACAGGAACTGCTACTATTTTTCTTCACAGAAATATTGATTTACATAAAGCTGGGTCACTTCTGAATCATCAGCTTGAACAAATAAGGGAAAAATAGTTTGCTGACCTGAAGCTTACCAAATCCTAGTCTAAGTGGAACCAACTGCAGAACAATCCTTACCTAGACAAAAAACTAAGCTTAACAAAAGAACCCTATCAGTTGCCAAAGAAGTAATTGTACATATACTGATGTATCTATAAGCAGAGAAACACAGATAAATGTATATATAGTTGGTGAGCTAGTTAAAAATCCTTAAAATTACTTTTAAAATTATACCCTTAACAATTTAAAGTAAAAATAAATGAATAATTTGGTTGAGTCATACATCTAAAAGAATGAAAATAGACAAGTTTATATATATATATATATATATATTAGAAAAAAGTTATTTTAATATTTTAAAAAAAATATTTTTTTAAACCTACATTTAGACTATAAAAAAAAAGAGACATTTTAAAATGCTTTGATAATTAATCAATCAAAACAATTTCCAGTTGAAAACTGACTTTTTTATTTATTTAAAGAAAACAACAAAACTGTAATCATCAAAAAATAAAACTTGCGATTAAAATAACAAATGAATTTTATATACTTTCAATATTGAATCAATTATGAAAATATAATATTATTATTGTAACAAATTAAAATAGGTAAACCTCAGTGTGTGAATACATGCACACACACATATTAAGTCTTATTCTATAAAAAGGAAAATGAGTTTTTTCTATTATCAAATATGATAGAAAATGAAATTCATTTATATAATTAATCAATTATTGTACTGCACATATGTGTGCAGATTATATATATATATTGAATAAACCTATTCAAACATATATGTAAACCCATGTATTTTATATCATTTAAAAATGACAACTAAAAATGTTTATTTTGTAACAAGTCAAATATGTTCAGAAATTACACACACATATATGTGTGTATATATGTTAATTGTATTGAAAATGTCTATATGTGTAAGATAGACATTTATATGTATAATTTTAATCATTTATTTTATTACTAAATATCAATGAATGGATTTTAAGTAAATCTAATGTATTAATCATGTAAATCAATATAATAATTTGAATTTTGTATAGTAATTTTATAAATCACAAATATGCATTTTTTTATTATATGTTAATCAAAATCAAAAGTATAATGTGTATAGTCATATTCTACAGATCTTAACTTTATTTTTCATTATTAGTAAACTTAAATTCAATTGTTAAAATTGTACTGCATGATCTCTTGGTCACCATAACAATACTTGAGCTTGTGATCTTCTGAACCAGAGTCATGCAATAATGGATAATATATAAATGGGGATGTATTTAGTGCTTTTGGGCATGCAGAAATGATGATGATTAATCATTCTGGTTGGTGCATAAGATTATATTCTTTATCTTCCTGCACTATATTTTATTTTAGTTTAGACTTATTAGAAATTAAGTTATAGTTGGTCAGTGCATTAACCCTTTAACCACTAATTATATTATTGGTTGTATGAGATAAAAATCAAATCTTTTAATTGGCCAACTCACAAACTGAAGACAAAGCCTATTGTTAAAACATATTTGCCTATAATATTAAATTCAACTCAGATACATTTATAAAAAGTATATTACTAATTTTTCAGGTTATGAAAGAGAACGAAAGTTCTTTCAAAAATAAATTGCTATTTATTTATTATAAAATATATTCAATTTCGGCAAACTTAAAGCGAATGTCTAAACAAAAAAGTGCTGACGCAAACGCTTTTTTTCAATTTTACGTTATGGAAAAGTAAAGATTTCTTTTTGCTAAATCTTAAATATTTTTACTAAAATCTTCAATATTTTTCGAAAATAATTTTGTTTTTTTAGTATATTTTATTAAAAAACTATTTTAATTTCTCAAATTATATTTTTTTAATACTTAAATTGCATTCGAAATGAAAATCTCAGCGTTTTTCTTTATTTTCTTTGATCAGGCGGTTTCTTTGTTCTTTCCAGCCAATCAGAATGTCTTTTTCGGCTGAGAGCCGGCTGACAGCCAATCACCGACAAACTTCTTTCTTTGTTTAGTTTTAAATGCGTTTTTTTTGATTTTTTACTTGTAAAATAATTCGGAAGAGGGCACCATCTTACAGAACTTTTAAAAACCTAATCAATAACTGTCAAACAAATATTCTAGCCTTAAAACTAGCAGAATTAGAGTGACGTCAAATGTCGACAAGATGCCTCATAAGAGGCAGTTATTAATGGTACTAAGAGCATTGATGATGATCAGCATGTTTTAATGTTCCAGCATTATTGTTTTTCTGATTATATATTTTAATGGATTAACACTTAAGTTTGTACATCCATATTATGTCTAAATAATTGCTCCAAGCTGGCAAAGACTCAGTAGTTAGCCTGGTCTACAGAAGACCCATTTCCAATCCATTCACAAGATGGACTGTGGATTTATTGTATTAATGTATTTTGATGATTGATCATTTATGATGATAAATGGTTATTTTGAGTATTACTTTTTTTTATTTATTTATAATGATAGTTAATCATGATTAATGATACTTATAGTTAGCTAGCTATATTTTTTATTATTAAACATTACTTTAATAATACTTGGATTTAATAACTTATATATCCTTTGATAAACTTTTAAAATAATAATTGATTTGACGATTTTGCAACCATCACATTTATCTATGCCTGGATCCCCATCCCATTACAATATATAATCAAAATTACTCCGAATCCAAAACTCAAACAGACTAGCCAAGAAAGTAAAATCTAAAACCCAATCAATGGTTCCACTGCTATAAGCAGACTTCTCAAGTGTAAAGAACTACAAAATAACAACATATTTATATTAAACATGTATAATTCCATTTATTCCCCATCCACTCTTAATATTAAAATAACTTTTAAATAAATTAATTGCTTTTACTGTGTGTGTGTAATACAAATAAAATGTCCATTACCCAAAATTTGTCTGTTGATTGAAAGACTGTATATAATAGTTATATATATATATATATATATATATATATATATATATATATATATATATATATATATATATATATATATATATTGTAACCTCTCACACCTATCACCAACACTAACAATTACCCGGGGGTGCCAATTCTATGGATCATAAAATAAAATATTTATTTAACTATACTTAAATCTATTCACGAGGCTCTTAAATAAAGCTTTCACCTAAAACTAACTCAGTTGAGGGATACAGAGGAGTATGAGGTTACAATGTACATTAGATGTGGGAGAAAATATTATTACTAATAGAAATAAACATCTATTAAGTTCTATGCTAAACAAAAATTAAATTGGTAAAATTCTACCAGCTAAAATTAACTAATAATACTTTATATTTCACCTCCTCCCATCATCCATATGCACTGAACAACCTCTACTATATTATACAATTAACTAATAACTAAAATAAAATAAAATATTTTTTAGAAATTGTAATGTATAATTCACTAGATCTAAACTCAAACTAAACCTATCAGTACTAAATTTTAACTACTCACTAATCTAATCTGGCTAAATGAATTTATTATCTAATCTAAATTGTATATTGAAGATCTCAGGGAATTAACTTATGGTATGGCTTGATCTAACATTTCTATACCTCAAATTATTATTTAACACTGTGAAGGTAATATTATAAACCAAACAATATCTTAATTAGATACTTGCAGTTAGATAATGAAAGAAATCGGGCACATTTTGATTTCAATTCATCATCTAAACAAAAACTAAATAACAAAACCCTTTTAAAAATGATCAGTAGGTAATTGGCATCTTATATAGTGTTTGAATTAAGGAAATCAACATTATCATATCTAGAGATTTATTATAATTAAATAAAATACAATTATGTTACATTAAATAAAATAAACGTATAAGCACGTGTGGAAGTGTGAAACACGAATGAATGCTAAAGAAGAAACTCTAAATACAAATTTAGATAACAAAATATTTATTAATCAAATAGAAAATAGTTAAATCATTTACTTTTCTTTTATTGGTATGAACACAATTTCCAAAGGGATTTAATATCATTGAGTACAGGTTATACAAGAAGATAAAATACAACATGATTCATTAACTTTTACATCTACTATATATTTTCATAAGAACATTTTGATAAATTGGTAAACTTTTTATTTGAAACATTAAATGAACTAAATATATTATTTACTATAAAGAAATGTCTCTTTAGCTATCAATGATTTCTGATAGACTTATACAAAAATAAAACAAAATAAATATGATCTTACACTTTTAGTAAATGATTACTAAAGTATCTTTTATTCAGCCTTTTGCTGAATATCACTCATTTACTAACTAAAAGTTTATAACAACAATGTAGATTAATATTCTAATTACTGAACAAATTAGGATTTTGCATTGTTACTTTAAAATATCTTAAATAAAATTAAAATAAGGGGATTTAAACTAAGAATAATATTAAACTATCTTACCAAAGAAAATAAATACTTCTATTAATTAAATGTATTTTTCTTTGTAATTTTGAAGTAAAGTATTCTATTGAATAACTAGGTTCTGCTTTGCCAAAATAAAGTAAATCCTTGTATTCATTAACCATATCCTATCTTTGCTTAATTATTTATGCAAATTATGATTAAATGATAAAAATCAATGAGATGAAGCTTAAAGGATTACTACAAATGTTTTAGCATGATAAATAAAGTTCTACATTAATAATGATTTTTTTTTATATCAAAGTAACAATCTGTGCATGAATCTGTATTATGCTGTGTGTCAAAGAAAATAAATAAATAATGTTAATCAATCTAATCGGTTTGCTTATGATATTTCAATATAATCATAATACGGTTGGAAGTGAAGATTAATCAATCTTTATTTACCAACTATAATGCAGCTGTTATATAAGACACTATACTTTCCTTTTATATTTTTTTATCATAAACCATCAAACACTAGGCTATAGCATAAGTTGGAAAACATCCAATACACACATGGGATAAAAGATTTTTATACTTCAAACAGGTAAATACCACAATAACTTCCAAGTCTATCTTTAAGACTAAATAATTGGTGGAATAACTCATCACCACATGAAAATCAGGGAGAAAACATCTCTAGCTTCATACACTTTTAATTCAATATATCAAATATAAAAGGAGGATTCAATCCACTCCTATCAAAAATACTCCAATACATGGATAAGAAAAGGAATATTCAATTCTATACACTACAATACACTGGGCAACTACCCATATTAAATATTCAACTAACAAACATACTAACTCAATCCCATAAAATATTATAAACATTGTAAACTTTATAGCATATAGCCACAAAATACTTTTCATTCAATCATAACAAAGAAATAATAATTCTCTCTTAAACAACTTTCTAATTCTTCAAATGATTGATCCTCTTTTCCTTCCAAATCCGATTGATTTAAAATCATTTTCACTGGCAATTACATATAATTATAAATAAGTTTAATAATAGACATACACACATATAAGCATGTGATATACAGACCATTTAAAATCTCAGTAAGCAAAGAATTACTGTTAAAATATTAATTATTACTGCTAGAATTAATAAAGAATAAATATCTCATATCTGACAATATTTAGGACCTGGTAATGTTCAAAAAACAATTGGAGAATAAAATAATAATTACTATGGACAAAGCAAGACGAATAATTTTATTATAATATAATGCATTAATATTGGCATGAATCTGTAGTTAAATTGAACCTAAATAAATAATAAAATTGTATGTTATAGATAAAATAACTATTGAAAATAATTATTTTCTAATTTATAAAAAGAAATATATTCAGTAAGATTTGATATAATGAACTCTTTTTTTTAAAAAATAATTATTCACCCTTTTTGAACAATAAATGGACTCTTCCATTGGTTTTATTTTTTGCATAGATTATTAACACACGCATGACCAAACTTATCTTATTAAAATAATAACAATAATAAAAATAAAATTACCAGCATAATGTATTTTTTTTTATTATGCTATTTGAGACGTTCTTGGAGAAAAATATAATAATAATAATACATGTAATAAACATATTTAAAATAATAAAACATTCCTTAACTAATACTATCTAATATGCTATTAAATAAATTAAAGTTCTCTTTTTTCTTTCCAAACGATAAGAAATGAAAAGTTTATAAAAGTTTTTGCATGACTTTCCTTGTCATGTCTCCAAATAGATAAGGAAAATAATTATACTGCACAAGACAAATATTAACACAGAACGGTACAATTCCTGCAGGAGAAAATGACACAATATTATTTTTCTTTGTTGAATCCATATGAGCATATTCAATGTTTTTAGTTATCAACTAATGAATTGCTATTGACATTGTAAATAATGAATTTCCTTAATTAAACAATATATTTCATAATGCAAGTAAAATAGAAGTTTGTATTTTATTCCTAGGATATTTTTAACATTTGATTTCACAATCATAAAGCCATTCAGAAATATATGTAGTTATTCAATTAATAATATTTATTGATATAAACTCATTGGTAATGTTAATACAGCAATGTCACATAACTTTATCCATTTATAATTTCATTCCTCCTACTAGTCTAGAAGAACAAATAATTATTAAAGTACATTTAATGACATATTTAATCTTATATTTTTTTTTCCAAAGGTAAAAATATAAATAATTATGCCGCCACTATTCTAATATATATGACAATAAAATTACATATTCCTTGTATATATTTTAAATTTTGAGTTTTCTTTTATATTTAGCATGAAATTTGTACATTAAAGTTCTGAGAACGTTCAATGACAGTTCACATCTTTCACTCACATAAATGAAGCATGTAGCTGTTGTTCCCTTCATAGTACAATTAAAGCTTAAAAACTTTAATTGTTATAAAATAAACAAGTATTCTTTTATCCTTCCCTGTTAATTTTAAATTTAAATAAAACAATTTAACAGTCCTATTAAGCATTCCCATTTCTTAAATAATAATTTATCTTGAATAATAGAATATAACACGTGTACTTTAGCATAACATTGGGACAATTTGAATAATCAGCTGGGAGCAAATTGACATATCTTCTAGTGGTTTTTAAGTACACATTTCACAAACAAAATAATATAATTAAATTTTTAACTTGAACTCTGGAAGAGGAAAATAATTTCACTATTAAACTTTGCTAAATAAATTAGTTATAGCTGTCTTTGGTTAGCTATAACTGCCCTCGTAAAGGTTTTAATAATTGTCTGACTGACTGAAGAAATAAAAATAGACTGACCTCTTAAAAGTAATAAGTATTCCTTTTATAAACTTTTTTAATAATCATTACATCATATTGTTCTTTTCCAATTGTTTATGATAATGTTACATTACATCACCAGAAAAAAATCGCCAATCACTCCTCCCACTGCAACTTACTTAATTATGCAAAAACTTTAGATAGTAAAAAAAAAAATAGAGATGAAAAAAAAATTATTTTGTCTTTTAAATAAATGAAAAAAAAATATTGAGCTAATAATTAAATATGTTTTAAAGCAGTAGAATAAAATTAATGACAATTGTTTTAATAAATAAAATATTTTACAGTATTTGTCATATCCACCAGTCCATAATTTATTGATTTATTTAAAATGTAATTAAGTTAGATTTTTAATACTGTTATTGATATAATTAAATATTTGAATGTAATGTGGGGTATTTAATGGTTTAATGAAACTTATGAATGAAAAATGAAGTTGGATAATGCATGAATATTCAGTAGTAATATGCTATAGGTATCACACTATACTGACTGAAATGACAATGTGAATGATGATGAGTGAAACATATTTTACTGTTTATGCTATAAATGTAAAATGTACAAAAAAATGGACTAGAAAATCATTCTAACAAAACTGAATACTGCTTTATGAGCAAATAAAACAAGTAAGCAGCAACTTAAGCTGTACTGACTATACATATAACAAGCCACCCCCCCTATTCTATTACTGATTATACCCCAAAACAAGATACTAAACATTTGAGAAATCTTTTAATTATACCCACACTTACTTTTGATTACAGTTTTAAGTCAAAATAAATTTTTTTTTAAAAATTTCACGTTATTTCATTTTTTTTAAAAAGAGGATTATATCAGATATTACTGATATACTACCACACTACTATAATGACTATTTCTGGTGCCAAACCAGAAGGTCACAATATATATATATATATATATATATATATATATATATATATATATATATATATATATATATATATATATATATATATATATATATATATATATGTATGTAACATTTGTGTATATTTAACACATATATAGAGTAAATACATAAGTCACAGTTTAATTTAGTTTTTAACACATTAAATAATAAATAATATGCAGAAGCAAGTTGTAAATTACTTTAAGTAATCCTTTCCAACATTATGTAATATTAAAATAAATATATAAACTTCCATAGTGCTCTATTTCATGTTTCTTTTCCCTTTATGTTTGTAAATGTTCATATTAGCGTCTTACAATTTAAAAAAATTTTCTCTATCAATAAAAAGTTTCTCTCATTCTTCTTTAATTATTTTTTCTTTCTATGTGTTATAAACCTTTATTATTTTGTTTTAATATATCAATGAACGTGAAAATGATTGCATCAAAGTAGCAGAAAGTATTCTTCTGCAATTTATTTTTATTTAATCTTTTAAAAATTAAATAGTAGTGTGATGATTTATAAAAAATATCTATTTTTTATTTCATTTCATTTTAGCTAATTTTGATTTAATTTTATATAATGTCAAAGACTATAAAGATTAGTATAGTGTAAATGATGGTCAAATTGTGTTTACTTTATTTTTTTAAAGTTAGTATTATTGATTTCTATTTGCTTTATATATATATATATATATATATATATATATATATATATATATATATATATATATATATATATATATATATATATATATATATTGAACCAACATCCTCTTATACAAACACAAAACTTTACTAATTAAAATACGGGAAACAACAACAACTATCGACAAAAAAAATATCAATTAATATTTTATTATACTTTGTCCTCCTAAACTTCACTTCCAGAAAGTAGTTGGCTTTCAGGTAAAGTGTCAACTATCATCAGTAGTGAACTACCAATAACATCCATACACACCGACCAGATAAACACTTTATTTTATTTTTTTAAGAAGAAAAAAAAATCCCTAAGGCACCAGCTAATTACGTTAGAATTAGCATGTCTATCTGATCAGCATAATTTGGTATATGAAAAATCCCCGCTAGCTCAATCGGTTTCCAACCATCCACTAATAGACAAACAAAAGGTATCTTAAATGCCCCCTCTAAGCTATTACTACTTTTTTAAAAAAAAAACTAAAATAATTTCCCCGAACCATTCAAAATAACACTTCAATTCTTTAAAACCAATAATAATAACATTATAATAAATGCCAAAACATTTATATCTTTAACTTAGCGAATCTTTTCTGAAATACTATTATCACTAATTAGATTTTTTCCCTCCTATTTTTATTAAGAAAAATACACATTTATACTTACCCACATGTATCAAAATAAACATAAATATTTTAAGAAAAATAATTTAAGTGTCTTTTTTTTATTTAAAATAAATTAATCATTTTATCTTATAATGAAACACACACACTTCTTTTTTAAAAATTAAAATAAAGCATTTTAATATATTACTTTAGCAAATAAAGTATATACGTTACATTATATTTTATTTCTCTCTTTTTTTTAAAAAAAAAATCAAATCACAAATATGTGCATGCAATTGTTTCAAAAATATTATTTAATAATAGAAGCTGATTTTACTTATTTTTATTATTTCAAATATTATCTGAAGTTTAAGGTTTTATTTTTAAGTTAATTCATAAAGTTCAAAGTTCTTTTAATAAAGTCTATCCTTTATTTTAAGAAGAAATCGGGAATGTAAGATATCAAAGTCAAATAATTACCTAGGATTTTTTTAATACAATGGAAACAGCATAATGGAATTATTTTTTAACTCATCAACGATCGGTAAATGACTCCTCCATAGATCCTGTGACATGGTATGATTTTCATGGCTGGTTTGGCACACATGCATTCCGTTGTTTGTTTAGTCTATTTAAACATGATTACTTTCCGAACTACTTGCAGATCTTAAATGTGTAGAGCGGATTCGGTCAATTGCACACCACGTTGGTTTTAACAATGCAACATTTTTTGGAGATATTACTTCAAGAAATATTTTATTAAAATGAGAAAGTCAGACCAAGAATGATCAAAAGTTGAGATATTTATACTGTTTTAAACAATGGAAAACTTTATTAGTAGCAGCATCTTTAGTCTCGTGAAATAAAATCGCTTTTGCTTCTATTTTTTTATTAAAAATTACATACACACTCACACATATATTTAATTATTTTATTATAAGATAAAATGAAATCTCTTTATTATTTCATTATAAATTCATTTAAATAATATTAAATCATTTGTTTATTACAAGACTTTTTTCCTCTTTTAAACAACAAAAAAAATCTTATTATTTTAAACAGCATTTACAGTTTATTTTATTTAATAACAAATTTCTTCTCCCCCCTGCTGTTTAGTTTTTACATTTTATTCTTTCAATTTTAAATTTTTATATTTTAAAACATGGGACTCATAAAATTAATTAAATATCAATGTACTTCAGTACAATATATATATCATCATCATCATCATCATCATCAACCATTATCAATCCACTGCAGGATGAAGGTCTCTCCAAGTTTAATCCATTTTCTCCGATCTTTAGCTTCTCTTCTCCACAACAGCCCTGCACATTTTCTTATTTCATCCATCACTCTCACATGTGGTCTCTTTCTGGGTCTTTTACAATCTCTTGGAATCCAGTTGAAAATTTCAATTGTCCATCTATTATCATTTCTTCTAGCAATATGTCCAGCCCAACTCTATTTCAATCTTTTAAGTTTTTCAATAAGGTCAGTAACACCTGTTTGTTGTCTTACCCATACATTGCGTTTTCGATCTCTTTTTGTTACTCCCAACATATACCTCTCCATACTCCTTTGAGTGATCTGAAGTCTCTGTATTGATCTTCTATTAAGTGTCCAAGTCTCAGATCCATAAGTAAGAACTGGTAAAACACATTTGTTAAAAAACATCCTTTTCAAACACATAGGCATATTTCCTTTTAGTATCAAGTTATTTCTACCAAAAGCACTCCAACCAAGTTTAATTCTATGATTAATTTCATCCATTATGTTTCCATCTGTATTAATAATCTGACCAAGGTATTTGTAACTGTTAACTTCTTCTAATTCTTCATAATCAATCTTTATTTTCATATTTTGAGCAAATCGATTAAACATTACTTTAGTCTTTTTAACATTTATCTTTAGTCCTACTTTTCTACTTTCATCTGCTAACTCCTGCAACATTTCCTGCAGCTCTGAAGCATTATTTGCAAAAACAACTACACCATCTGCGAAATCTAAATGACTTAAATACTCTCCATTTACTTTCACTCCTTTAGTTTCCCATTTTAATCCACAAAATACTTTTTGCAGCACTGCTGTAAAGAGTTTTGGAGATATGGAGTCACCTTATCTTACACCTTTCTCAATGTTGATTTTTCCAGTATCATTATGTAATCTAATTGTTGCTGTTGCATTTTTATAAATATTCTTTAAAATATGACAATATCCTGGATCTATACCTTGATGATCCAATGCTTTAATCACTGAAGAAATGTGTATAGAATCAAATGCCTTTTCATAATCTACAAATCCAAAAAATAAAGACAACTCATATTCGTTTGTCCTTTCTATGACTTCTCTCAACACCTGGATATGATCTATTGTACTAAAACCACTTTTAAATCCAGCTTGTTCTCTTGGTTGGTGGAAATCCAAAGTTCTCTGTAGACGAGTTGTAATTATCTTGGTAAAAATTTTATATAAAACTGATAAAAGGCTGATAGGTCTGTAATTTCTAATATCTTCTTTATCACCTTTTTTAAATATTAATATTATTATTGCATTCTTCCAATCTTCCGGTACATCTTTATCATTTAGACATTTGGTATATAACTTTGCTAAAATTGTTTCTATTTCTTCACCTGCTTCTTTTAATATATCAATTATAATTCCATTGTAATGTTCTTAATAAATTTAACACAGGAAGTGATCATCGATTAGGAAGGTGTAAGTTACGTGTTATCTGTAAAATTAGAGAGACAAAAATTATTAAGAAAAACAATATTTACAGTTGATATTCCTAATCTTCAAAAACATTCTAATGAATTTAAATTAGAACTTACAAATAGGTTTCAAGTGTTAGGAGATTTTGAACATGATACAGATTTGAATGAAATTAATATGAAAATAACTGATACACTTTTAAAAACTGCAACAAACATAGCTGGTAAAAAAAAGCAGCAATTGACTAATAAAATTTCTACTGAGACTAGAGAATTTATCAAGAAAAGAAGGAATATGAAGATATACAAAAATGATGTATTAAAAAGAATTGAATATCTCGAATTTTGTAAAATGGTTCGGAAAAGAGAGATTGATCTTGATATAAGAAAGTATAATTGTGAAATAGCAAGGAAAGCTGTAGAAGAAAATAAAACTCTCAAAAATGTTAAACAACATTTTGGTATTGGTAGGAAATTTATATCTGCAATAAGAAAAAAAGATGGAATTATTACTAAAAAGAGAGATGACATCATGAAATTGGTAGAAGATTTTTTATCAAGAATTATATAGTAATAAAGAACAAGTACCTCCTATATCTATTACATCTTCCGAATTGCCCAGAATTTTAAATGAAGAAGTGAGACATGCAATTAAGTGTATGAAAAAAGGAAAGGCTCCAGGAAATGATGAAATTACAATATATATATATATATATATATATATTGTAACGGACCGTATAACCCTTTAGGATAGTACACCCAGAGCCTTCTCTACTTATAGGTCCTATTACTACTCGGAGTTCTAACTCAGTGTATATATTAGCCTTTAACTCTGCTCAAGGATGGAATTAAATAGGATGGCAATAATGTGACCTCTATATAGATCCTTAATGGCTATTGCTAATAATAAATTAAAATCTGTATGCAGGTATAATAGCTATACTGATGAGTGAAGTATGAATGATGCTTGACAATCTAGAGACCAGAGAAACAAAGGTTTTAACTTCAAACAATAAATATTTATTAACAGATCATGCTTATAGTTATAATATTTATAAATCAACCGAATATATACATGATTATTATAAAACATTAATTTATCCTTTCAACAATATGACTAGCTGTAATTCAAATATTAAAATATGGGCTGAAATAAGAATTATAAAATTTAGTGCATAATTTACAATAACGTATTAATTATTTTGAATATAAAATTATATTATTAATGTATGATTATCATTCTGTTTATGTCATTTAAATATACCTCAAAGTTATGTCCATGAATTGCTAATTTGTGTTTTGTATAGTTAAGAAAATATTATATATATTTAATTATTAATTAGTTTGATTTTATCGTATTAATTATTTAATAAATGTAAATATTTAAAATCTTACCTTTTTGTTTCAGTCATTGTCCAGTTTTAAACCTTTCATTATGATAATATTTTATTTACAAAACATTTATAATATATTGATGTATAGTTTGAGTTGTGCATCTCTCTCACCCCATAAAAATCCAAACAAATGGGTTCTTTTGTTTTTTTTTTTTTTAAAAAAAAAATGTTTGCTACACTTGGATAAAAGAGTGAGAAAAATTCACAACCCAACTCTCAGTATACATTAAAAAAAAAAAAAAAAATTTTGAAACATAAAATATAATGAAATTTTGGAATTCCTTAAAACAGTAGCACATTAAATTTTTAAGAGCAGCTTCGGGATTCTTAGCAGATAATGTCTTTCTTTCCTTCATGTATATTAAATCATGTTGATGTTTTAAGCATTACATTTCCCATGACGAAATTGAATTCCTCGGCATTTGATTTAAAACCATGCATTTCCATTCATACCAAGATTTTTCCACGTTGATTTAAACAATATATATATATATATATACCAATAAATACGATCCTCCATCACACGTCAACGACACCAAGAGGATAGAAAAATCCCCTGACACTCAATTAGCAAAAGTGCATTTTTAGATTTTATTTACACAATATAAATTATTAAATATGAATCTTTTTTTAAAGCTTACGTTATATAATAAGACGAACGCTATCTCTATGCAGTTTTATTTATATATGTATGAAACGTATGATAAAGATTTTACTTTTAAAGTAATGTTAATAAAGTTCTATTTCATCATTAGTTGATTTTATTTTATCCCAGAAACATTTGATTGCAATTATATTTTTTTTAACAATGTTAAATAACTATGATGCTCTTAGCATTTATTTGAACGAACGAAAGTTCATCGATTAAATAGTTTTTTTTTTTCTTTTTAAAACATTTTACAATTATCAATAATAAAATTCCAAATATTAAATAGTTTAATATTAATAAAGAATGGAAATCCTAATAACTAATATATTAATTAAAATATTCTTTACAACTTTACTTTCGTGCATTTCAGTTGAACAAGCAAAACCAACAACAACTTAAAACAAAAAAAAAATCTGTTGCTTAGATATTTTTTTTTTTCACGTTCCCCAAAATCAACAAAGGTTTACTCTTTTTTTCCTCTTTTAAACAAAAGAAACGTGGTTACTAGAATTTAATGTTAAATATTTTTTTATTTTATTTTGTCACGTCATGATTTAAAATCTACATTCATGTATATATATGTGTATATGTATATATTTTATTTTACATTTAATAAAAAAAATGTGTTCATTCCTTCATGAATGTATGGTTATGTTTGTGGTATATATATGTGTATATGTCTCCAAATTGTTATTTTTTTTTAATAAGGATTGGACATCACCTTACATTTCCCCTACCCTTAGAAGGTTAAAATTTAGACCATTGTCAAAATTTTAGCACCTAAACAAAGGTTTGGATGATAATTGTGTTGGATAATTTTATTCTTTTTAAATAGGGAGAGTTCTAATGCTGTAGTACTTATTTTCATTTACCCATCAATATACATTTGTTTTTTTTTTTTTTTTTTTTTATATTACTCATTTTTGGTTAGACTCCTATCCTTATCTCTTTCATCTTAACATTGAATTACTGTCATCATTAACATTGTTTCTATTATCCTTTGTAGAATTGCTAACTATATGACGGTTGAATAGTCTGAATTTGACTGGTTAAGTGTTTCTGTTCCAGAAGGCACATATTTGAGTTTGTCAGCCTATATCCTGCTCCCTAGGAGTCTTATTGGATTTTTATAAGGTCTGAACAAAATATGGGATTCCCACATTCTATGGGTCAATTCCAATATCTCAGCCAATTCTAAGATACCTCAATAAAATGTTTCAACATTAATTTGAATGCATCCTCATCACATCTACCTACTCTAGCTATTTACTTACGAACAATGATGTCTTTCTCATTACAATACACTTGCATATACCCATTTACATTTTTTTTATAAACTTCACTTTCATCTACTTTAATCATGGTCATCTGTTTACAAATAACTAAGCTTCTGTACATGGCAATTCTTGACAACCACTGTATGGCTTTAATATCCGAGCATTATAAGTTCCTTTTATCTCTCCATCAATATTTAACCAAAATGCATTTGGGCCAGCTTGTTTCACAATAGCATATGGTCCAGCATATTGTTGACAAAATTTATGATAAACATTATCCATTGGTTTACTTGGGCTATGTGTTTTCACAAAAACCTTGTCTCCAATCTTAAAGTGATGTCTGCTTTTCTTTCCCTTTTTATTTCTAAAATTGGATTTATTAATTAACTGTTGTCGAGCCATTTGAATTTTAGTTTCTATGTCATAGTGATGACATTCAATTGGAGGTTTGTATTTCACAAATAATGAAGGAATAGGTTGGTTAAAATGTAGTTGGAAGGGTGCGAATCCAGTAGATTCATTTGCACCCCAATTTATGTAATTCACTACCCGTTCTGTCTGCTTCACCCACCCCCTATTATTTTTATAAGATTTAATAGTCAAAATTAAACTCAACATTTTTTTTATATACACATATATTCACTTAACATTATTTACAGGGTTCAATCATTAAGAAAGTCCATTTTTTATGTTCCAGGGTTGCAATCATGAAGTCTGTCCTTAATTTGTGCCTTTCTATTTTGAGGACTTTCAATAAATGTGAAGGGACCTTCATAAGTGTTGCAAAGCTTATGGAATCTGGGACCTTTCTGTTTCTTTGTAGGGAGTATAGTTGACTCCAGTAACATCTGGCAACTGTCTATGACTTGGTCATCTTTTTGATTATGAAGAGACTTGTTGTGCCATAATACACATTCAAGATGAACAAGTGTATCGACTTCATTTGTCCTTTCAAAGTTGGCTTCAATAATGGGACAATTTTCTTTTGTGAAAAGCCTTTGAGCATATAATAGCCTTTCTTGGATTTTGCTACTATGTTCATGGAGCTTGTATTTAGAACAAACTTTATGTTCTGAACATTGGATGCTCACATTAACTTGTTCTGCTTGATCATCTAACATATTCATTCTCATACTCTTCATGGGAAGGATTGAATCAGCATCATCCCAAAATGTTTTTGGGATTGCTCCTTCCAACTTAAAATTGGTGGAATGATTTTCTATTATGTCTTCAAGTACTTGCTGAGTCCATGTAGCAGGACATTCATGTACAAGAGAAGTTTCCATAGTAACAGAATATTTAGTACTTCGATTGGATTCAAAAATAAAACTAGATGTTTTTTTATATCATTAATATCACAGCTCATACTATCTATCCTATTATTAATATCATAAGTTTTAGATTCTATCCTATCTATATTTTCTTTTATACACATTATATTTGCTTCCAAATTACTATTTATTTGGATCTCCAAATCATCAATATCAGTTTTAGTTACCATAGTAAACTTTATATCCTCTATTTTAGTAGATTCCTGGGCTTGGTGAACTTCCTTAACTTTATTCTCAATTTGAGTGGTAATACTTTCCTTAAATTCAGTATACTGCTCTTGACACTGCAAGTTCACTTCATCTATATTTATACTCATCTCTTCTACATTTCGCGTTAATTCCGTACTACTGTTATGCACTTCATTCATCTCTGAAGATAACTGCTCCATGGCTGTAGAAACTTTCATTTCAATGCCACTAATTCTTTTCTTAACCTCCTCATCCAATTTGTCAATATCAGCCTTAGTTACCATGTTGCTTATTTCAGCCTTGATTGTATCTATCCGACCATTCATGTCATCCATCCGATCATTCATCTGACCACTCATGCTATCCATCCGACCATTCATGTCAGCCTTGACTATATCTATCTGACCACTTATGCTATCCATCCGACCATTCATGTCATCCATCCGATAATTCATCTGACCACTCATGCTATCCATCCGACCACTCATGCTATCCATCCGATCCAATAATGTTTGGAGCATCTGCATCATGGCTCCACTATTTTCTGTAACCTGGGTTAGTCCAATTCCAGGTGATTGAGCAGACTGTTCATTAGAGTCTCCTTGAATTTGAGATATCATTTGTTTTTCCTCTTGCATTGAGAAAGAATGCTCAGCTCCAACCATTGATCCCCCGGACATATTCACGTCTACTGATCCTACTTGTTCCTTATTAGGATCATGCTCAGCTTCATTGCCATTAACATCCTGTGGCTTTACATATAATTCCTTACTCATACTTGACAAATATCTCCCACTTCTGAGAAACATACAAAATAAACTAACACTTTTCCTTAAAATATCTACTCTATGGAAAAATTATTTCTTTTTATATAATATTCTATAATATGTCATAGGATCTTCTACCAACTTGTGTCATCACACGTGATTTTGGTTACCTTAAGTATTTACATATCATTGGTATTAATGCTGGCTTTATATATTTTTCCCTTATCTGCTTCACTTGCCTACTCTTATTAGATTCTTGATCATCTATTTAGCTTTGGTCTCTATTTATCAATTCATACCTTCACTCAGAGTTATTTGAACTTATTGTTTATTGACTAAATTAACTATACCACTAAGTTGCCACACCATTTAATCCATAGGGTTATGTAATTTATAGTTTATTAACTGACTAACTAAAATATGATAAATCAGGTTATACTGAAATTATGGACAATTTCTCATAAATTCAATTTATGTCACACTAAAAATACAGATCGGAAGAGCGTGTGCTCTTCCGATCTCTTTAAAGCTCAACACATTGTATATCACAATATAATAGACAAAACTTTTCACATGCAGTGAATCTAAGTATTCAAGCTTACCACATTGCATGCCAAAATGTAACAGACTATCAACTAGAATGAATTTAATAATTGGCTATCATGAATGCGACATGATAATCAACTTTCATTAAGTCTATATATATCAGTGTACAGGCTTCACTGTTGATGGTGTCAAAAATGTAACAGTATGTAGTTTGTATCTGTGGTGAACTTACATTTTCAGGCCCCACGTTGGGCACCAAAAATATGTAACGGACCGTAAAACCCTTTAGGATAGTACACCCAGAGCCTTCTCTACTTATAGGTCCTATTACTACTCGGAGTTCTAACTCAGTGTATATATTAGCCTTTAACTCTGCTCAAGGATGGAATTAAATAGGATGGCAATAATGTGACCTCTATATAGATCCTTAATGGCTATTGCTAATAATAAATTAAAATCTGTATGCAGGTATAATAGCTATACTGATGAGTGAAGTATGAATGATGCTTGACAATCTAGAGACCAGAGAAACAAAGGTTTTAACTTCAAACAATAAATATTTATTAACAGATCATGCTTATAGTTATAATATTTATAAATCAACCGAATATATACGTGATTATTATAAAACATTAATTTATCCTTTCAACAATATGACTAGCTGTAATTCAAATATTAAAATATGGGCTGAAATAAGAATTATAAAATTTAGTGCATAATTTACAATAACGTATTAATTATTTTGAATATAAAATTATATTATTAATGTATGATTATCATTCTGTTTACGTCCTTTAAATATACCTCAAAGTTATGTCCATGAATTGCTAATTTGTGTTTTGTATAGTTAAGAAAATATTATATATATTTAATTATTAATTAGTTTGATTTTATCGTATTAATTATTTAATAAATGTAAATATTTAAAATCTTACCTTTTTGTTTCAGTCATTGTCCAGTTTTAAACCTTTCATTATGATAATATTTTATTTACAAAACATTTATAATATATTGATGTATAGTTTGAGTTGTGCATCTCTCTCACCCCATAAAAATCCAAACAAATGGGTTCTTTTGTTTTTTTTTTTTTTAAAAAAAATGTTTGCTACACTTGGATAAAAGAGTGAGAAAAATTCACAACCCAACTCTCAGTATACATTAAAAAAAAAAAAAAAAAATTTTGAAACATAAAATATAATGAAATTTTGGAATTCCTTAAAACAATAGCACATTAAATTTTTAAGAGCAGCTTCGGGATTCTTAGCAGATAATGTCTTTCTTTCCTTCATGTATATTAAATCATGTTGACGTTTTAAGCATTACAATTCCCATGACGAAATTGAATTCCTCGGCGTTTGATTTAAAACCATGCATTTCCATTCATACCAAGATTTTTCCACGTTGATTTAAACAATATATATATATATACCAATAAATACGATCCTCCATCACACGTCAACGACACCAAGAGGATAGAAAAATCCCCTGACACTCAATTAGCAAAAGTGCATTTTTAGATTTTATTTACACAATATAAATTATTAAATATGAATCCTTTTTTTAAAGCTTACATTATATAATAAGACGAACGATATCTCTATGCAGTTTTATTTATATATGTATGAAACGTATGATAAAGATTTTACTTTTAAAGTAATGTTAATAAAGTTCTATTTCATCATTAGTTGATTTTATTTTATCCCAGAAACATTTGATTGCAATTATATTTTTTTTAACAATGTTAAATAACTATGATGCTCTTAGCATTTATTTGAACGAACGAAAGTTCATCGATTAAATAGTTTTTTTTTTTTCTTTTTAAAACATTTTACAATTATCAATAATAAAATTCCAAATATTAAATAGTTTAATATTAATAAAGAATGGAAATCCTAATAACTAATATATTAATTAAAATATTCTTTACAACTTTACTTTCGTGCATTTCAGTTGAACAAGCAAAACCAACAACAACTTAAAACAAAAAAAAAAATCTGTTGCTTAGATATTTTTTTTTTCACGTTCCCCAAAATCAACAAAGGTTTACTCTTTTTTTCCTCTTTTAAACAAAAGAAACGTGGTTACTAGAATTTAATGTTAAATATTCTTTTTTTTTTATTTTGTCACGTCATGATTTAAAATCTACATTCATGTATATATATGTGTATATATTTTATTTTACATTTAATAAAAAAAATGTGTTCATTCCTTCATGAATGTATGGTTATGTTTGTGGTATATATATGTGTATATGTCTCCAAATTGTTATTTTTTTTTAATAAGGATTGGACATCACCTTACAATATATATTCTGAGACCAAAAGATATTTTAAAATTGTAGTAAAATAAAATTTGATATGGTGGATGAAATCAAATTGGGCAGGAGAGTTCTGATTTTTATGGGAAAAAAGTCCTTATATTATACTTTTTTGTATTTTTTTGAGAAACCATTTAAAGGTAAAATCTTAAAAGCTTCCATATAAAAGTACAGTATAATTGAATTATATATTAACTACATGTTTCAAGATGGTAATGTGTTAACTAAATTTACACAGAATAATAGAGATTGTTGTATGAAAAATTTGAGAGTTAATATTTGTTAAAGTATATTAAAAGTTGATATTTCAAACATCAGAAATATACCGGTAACTTATAACTAAGTTTTGAAAATTGTTTTAAAATATTAGCAGACCTTACTAATGGCAGAGACTTGATAAAAGTTTTCAAACATATATCCTGATATTACATTAAAGACTGTCATACAAATAACCATCACATAAACGTACAATTATGTAAACTTTACACTAAATCAAGACATTGAAAATAAAATAAACATTAATTTAATGTAGTAAAAAAATAGACAAAATGATACAAAAAATATTATTGATTGTATAAAGATATTCAAATGTAATTTGATAAGATCGGAAGAGCACAAAAGTATAACATTTAATATTGATAATAAAATAGACACTTCAGTAGTTTTGAAAAAAAAAATGAAACTATTACTAAAAAGAGAAACCTGACATCATGAAATGAGTTAAAAATTTCATCAAAGAGAACTATAATAATAAATTAAAAAAAGATATATTTTGAAATGTTAAATATTTTACGTGAAAGATTGACATATGTAATTGTATCTATATAAACAGAAATGCACCAAAAATTTAGCGAATTATTATCTATAGTTGAAAAAAAAGCAGATGACTAGAAAAAAAAGGGAAATTATTTGTTAAGTTACACAATATATGACTAAATATATTTATCGAATTAGAAAATTGAAAGAATGCACTAGAAAAATTCATATTGAAAAATATAAAAAAAATAAATATTATAAGTTACACATTTACCAATATTCTATTTTTTTTTCAAGATAATAAACAAGGTCAAAAATAAGATTCTTACAATTCCTTGATGAAAAACATTGAATTTAAGTTAAGTAAAAAATGAATTATATTATTATTGGATATAAATCTGATTATAATATCCAAATATTATGAGAAGTTATTAAAAAAATAATTGATTATGATTTAACATTTGCATTGCAATTGTAGAGTACAAAATAATATTTTACGTTACAAACATTTTTGTGCAGGTTAAAACTATGTAACAGTAAATCCTAGATTGATATATTATCAAGTATCAAAATTCAGCCATAGTTATAAAGATTAAATTATGATACAAATTTAATTAACACTAGTGAAGAGGTAAATCAAAATTTCCAAAAACATTTAAGATCCTCTTTAAGGAAAGTATATTGTAAATAAAAAATAATAAGATAATATTAAATAAAGATGACTAAAAATACAATTTTATAATAGTATATTTATATTTTTAAATTAATGCCTTAAAATTTCAATTACTGTTAAAGGACTATCAGAAGAAAACAGAAAGCAAATCTTATATATAAAATTCATATTTTTTCTGTTATCTAATTGATGAAGATATAAATGTTTGTCCAATGTAACTTGTCAAATTTATGACCACTACATTTAAATGAAGTAAGTAATTCTGTCATTAAATAAAAACCACTGGAAAAAAAATCAGTATGAGTGTTTTTAACTACAGAGGTATTTTTTGGTAAAGATTTTCAGCCAACTGCAGAAACAGCCACAAATATCGATTTGTAATTCAGCATTAAGGCACACCAAGGTTTCATGATCTGTCAATTCCCTAATATAGTTCAGAGGAATATATATATATGAAAAACAAAAACAAGTTATAAATCATGTAACTTGCTATAGCTTGCATTTATGATCAAAAGATGGAGCTTCATCTATTGATCATAAATGCAAGCTATAGCAAGTTATGTGATTTATAACTTGGTTTTGTTTTTCATAAATGTATCTTTGAAGGTTTTTGCAATGATATATATTGCAGAGGCTTTCACTATGTGGTAAACTGAACTGATATCAGATCCATATAGCTATCTGGATTGTTAGGCTGGGTTTGAAGACATTATGTATCTGAAAAATTCATGCTTGCAAACTGATAGGAACTTGTTTCATAAACACTCAAAGTTAGTGTTTAGATCTAGTTTCTGGTCTTTACCCTTCACTGATAATAGCAAATTATCTTGAAATCAGCTGATCTGAAGGTGGAGCCAATGAAAGAGATAGTGAATTATGCTTCTTTTGATGTTTATGTAAACATACGCTTGTATGGAGGTTTTGGTAAAGCTCCATCTATTGATCATATATATATATATATATATATATATATATATATATATATATATATATATATATATTGTAACCTATGGCTTACCTATATAAAGATGGAGGTGGAGAGAGAGTGACAGAGAGAGATATATACATATGTGTAATAATTTATTTACCAGGGCACCAAATTGCATCTACATCCATCAGCTGTTATGCCAACTTAAGATCATCATCACTCAACAAATTGTAAGTCATGAGGGAAACAAGTTATCAAAATTTTAAAAAAATACTTATTTAAGTTATAAATAGTATGTTTAGTTATCATCTTTAATTCAGCAATTATTAAATATAAGTGAATCAAATGACAAATTATTGGAAGCTGAAAACAGTTCTCCACCACAGACTCACCCTCCAAAGTTACAATTAATTTCTTTTAAATGTTTATGTTTTCCTCCATCACATCTCTATCACCAAACATGGCTCTCCACAATGCTATCTCTTTCACACACACTAGAATGGAATATACGATATTCTCAATTTAATAAACTCTTTAATATTACAGTATAATAACAATGATAACCTCTTCATTAAAAAATTTATGATTGTGCATCTCTCGTTCTCAGATTCCAAATTTATAGTGTGAGCTTCCACTAATCAATTTCAAATTTATTGCAGACCACTGAAAACTATCCCAGCAAATTTAAATCGAGTAGACATATATTCAATGTCTACTCTCAACTAATGATAATAATCTTAATCATACTAATAATAATAATATTAGAAACTACTAAATGGTTACTTAAATGAAATATTTATTTACATTAAATTTTGATTAGATCCTTATCGACTGAGAATGTCTTCAAATATCAGGAGTGGAAAAGGGATTTGATGTCCACTCGTGACATTAGCCATAATGCAATAAACTCAATAAACTAAATATTAAATCTAAACTTAAATACTTTTTCTTAGATGTTTGCCATATGACTATTATAATTTCAAATATAAATAAATGTTTTAGCAGGTTAATTATCAAATCTCACCAAGTGAATTATATATATATATATATATATATATATATATATATATATATATATATATATATATATATATATATATATATATTGTAACCCCTCACACCTATCAACAACACTAACAATTACCTGGGGCGCCAATTCTATGGATCATAGAATAAAACATTTATTTAACTTTACCTAAATCTATTCATGAGGCTCTTAATTAAAGCTTTCACCTAAAACTAACTCAGTTGAGGGATACAGAGGTGTATGAGGTGTACAATGTACATTAGATGTGGGAGAAAATATTATTACTAATAGGAATAAACATCTACTAAGTTCTATGCTAGACAAAATTAAATTGGTAAAATTCTACCAGCTAAAATTAACTAATAATACTCTATATTTCACCTCCTCCCATCATCCATATGCACTGAACAACCTCTACTATATTATACAATTAAACTAATAACTAAGATAAAATAAAATAATATTTTTAGAAATTGTAATGTATAATTCACTAGATCTAAACTCAAACTAAACTTATGATTACTAAATTTTAACTACTCACTAATCTAATCTGGATAAATGAATTTATTATCTAATGTAAATTAAAATTGAAGATCTCAGGGAATTAACTTATGTTATGGCTTGATCTAACATTTCTATACCTCAATATTATGATTTAACACTATGAAAATAATGTTACAAACCAAACAATATCCTAATTAGATACTTGCAGTTAGATAATGAAAGAAATTCGGGCACATTTTGATTTCAATTCATCATCTAAACAAAAATTAAATAACAAACCCCTTTTAGAAATAATCAATAGGTAATTGGCATCTCATATAGTGTTTGAATTAAGGAAATCAATATCATCATATCTAGAGATTTATTATAATTAAATAAAGTACAATTATGTTACATTAAATAAAATAAATTTATAAGCATGTGTGGAAGTGTAAAACATGAATGAATGCTAAAGAAAAAAACTTCTAAATACAAATTTAGATAACAAAATATTTATTAATCAAATAGAAAATAGTTAAATCAACATTTACTTTTCTTTTATTGGTATGAACACAAATTCCAAAGTGATTTAATATCATTGAGTACAGATTATACAAGAAGATATAATACAACATGATTCATTAATTTTTTACATCTAATATATTTCATTCATCAGAACATTTTGATAGATTGGTAAACATTTTATTTGAAACATTAAATGAACTAAATAAGTCCCATCATTTACTATAAAGAAATGGCTTTTTAGCTATCAGTGATTTCTGATAGACTTATACAAAAATAAAAAAAAAATATGGCCTTACACTTTTAATAACTGACTACTAAATTATTTTATACTCAGCATTTTTCTGGATAACATTCATTTACCAATGACAACAACATAGATTAATATTCTAATTACACTGAACAAATTAAGATTTTGCATTGTTACTTTAAAATATCTTAAATACAATTAAAATAAGGGGATTTAAACTAGGAATAATATTGGACTATCTTACCAAAGAAAATAAATACTTCTATTAATTAAATGTATTTTTCTTTGTAATTTTGAAGTAAAGTATTCTATTGAATAACTAGGTTCTGCTTTGCCAAAATAACGTAAATCCTTCCGATCTATTAACTATGTCCTATCTTTGCTTGATTATTTATGCAAATTATGATTAAATGATAAAAATCAATGAGATGAGGCTTAAATGATTACTACAAAATGTTTTTAAATGATGAGTAAAGTTATGCATTAATAATGAATTTTTTTATATCTCACAATTAACAATTTGTGCATGAATCTGTATTATGCTTGTGTCAAAGAAAATAAATAAATAATGTTAATCAATCTAATGGATTTGCTTATGATATTTCAATATAATCATAATACGGAGAAAAGTGAAGATCAATCAATCTTTATTTATCAAATATAATACAGCTGTTTTATAAAACACTATACTTTCATTTTATTCTTCTTTTTTATCCATAAACTATCAAACACTAGGCTATAGCATAAGCTGGAAAACATCCAATACACACATGGGATAAAATATTTCTATAATTCAAATCAGGTAAATATAACAATAATTTCCAAGTCTATCTTTAAGAATAAATAACTGGTGGAATAACTCATCACCAATGAAAATTGTGGAGCTAACTATCTAGCTTCATACACATTTACTTCATCATATCAAATATAAAAGGAGGACTCAATCCACTCCCTATCAAAATACTCCAATACATGGATAAGAAAAGGAATACTTAATTCCATACACTACACTACACTGCACTGGGAAAACTACCCATATTAAATATTCAACTAACAAATACACTGACTCAATCCCATAAAATATTATAAACATTGTGAACTTTATAGCATATAGCCACAAAAATACTTTTCATTCAATCATAACAAAGAAATAATAATTCTCTCTTAAATAACTTTCTAATTCTTCAAAAATGATTGATCATTTCTCCTTCCCAATCCGTTTGATTTAAAATCATTTTTACTTGCAATTACATATAATTATAAATAAGTTTAATAATAGACACACACATATAAGCATATGATATACAGACCATTTAAAATCACAGTAAGCAAAGGATTACTGTTAAAATATTAAATATTACTGCTAGAATTAATAAAGAATAAATATCTCATATCTGACAATATTTAGGACTTGGTAATGTTATAAGAACGGTTGGAGAACAAAGTAGTAATTACTGTAGACAAAGTAAGACAAAATAATTGTTTATAATATAATGCATTGATATTGGCATGAATCTGTAGTTAAATTGAACCTAGATAAATAATGAAATTGTATGTTATAGATGAAATAATTATTGAAAACAATAGTTTTCTAATTTATAAAAACAAAATATATATGGTAAGATTTAATATAATGAACTCTTTTTTTAAAATACCTATTCACCCCTATTAATCTCTAAATGGATTTTTCCAATTCATTTTATTATATGCGTGGGTTATTAACACACACCACGACCAAATATTAAAATAATAATAATAATATAAAATTACCAACATAATGTATTCTTTCATTATGCTATCTATGAGACGTTCTTGAAGACAAATATAATAATAATAATACATATAATAAACATATTTAACTAACACTACCTATCTAAATACCATTACATAAAATAAAGTTCACTTTTTTTTTCATCATTCCAAATGAAACGAAAAGCTTATAAATAGTTTTACATGATTTTTGCTTGTCATGTCTCCAAATGAATAAGAATGATAATTATAATGCACAAGACAAAATATTAACACAAAACAGTACATTCCTGCAGGAAAAAAGAAAACAATATTATTTTTAATTTAGAAGAACAGGTTCAATGTTCTAGCGGTTTACTATGAATTCCTGTTAACTCTATGTATTAGGAAACATTAATTAGGCAATGCACACTTTAAGACATATAAGGTAATATTTCCTATTCATTCATGAAATTCTAAAATGCCTTCAATAAGTAGAAACATATAAGTTTATCCATTTATCATTTATTTCACATGTTAGTATTAGAAAACAGGTAAATATCAATTGTTCATTTCTTTTGCACACATAATTTTTATCTCCTTCAATGAGTAAAAGTGGAAATAAACATCTACTGTTCCAATAAATGTATCAATAAAATTATATAATTCTTGTGTATATTTTTGAATTTTCTTTATATTTAGCATGAATTCTATTTATTAAATTTCTAAAAATGTTCAATGACAGTTCACATCTTTCCCACATATAAATGATGCACTTAGCAGTTATTCCCTTCATAGTATGATTAAAACTTAAAAACTTAATTGTTATAAAATAAACAAACATTCTTTTATCATTTCCTGTTAATTTTAAATTTAAATAAAACAATTTTACAGTCCTATCAAGCATTCCCATTTCTTAAATAATGGTAATTTACCTTGAATAATAGAATATAACACTTATATATGTACTTTAGCATAACGTTGAGAAAATTTAAATCATCAGCTGGAGCAAAACTGATGTATCTTTCAGTGGTTTTAAGTACACATTTTGCAAACAAATAATATATTTAAATTTTCAACTTGAACTCTTGAAGAGGAAAAATAATTTCACTATTAAACTTTGCCAAATAAACTTAGTTATAGCTGTCCTTGGTTAGCTATAATTGCCCTCATAAAAGTTTTAATAATTGACTGACCTCTTCAAAAGTAATAATAATTGACTCTGCCCTTTTTAAAAGTAATAAGTATTCCCTTTTTTATAGATTTTTTTAATAATCATTACATCACCTTGTTCCTTTCCAATTGTTTACTATAACATTACATCACCAGAAAAAGATTGTCAATCACTCCTCCCACTTGCAAACTTACTTAATTATGCAAAAACTTGAGACAGTAAAAAAAATAGAGATGAAAAAAAAATTATTTCATCTTTTAAATAAATGAAAAAAAAATTGAACTAATAATTAAATATTTTTAAAGCAGTAGAATAAAATTGATGACAATTGTTTTAATAAATAAAATATTTTATAGTATTTGTCATTAAATAATTCACCAATCTATAATTCATTGATTTATTTAAAATGTAGTTAAGCTAGTTTTTTAATACTATTATTGATATAGTTAAATATTTGAATGTGATGTGGGATATTTAATGGTTTAATGAAACATATGAATGAAAAATGAAGTTGGATAATGCATGAATATTCAGTAGTAATATGCTATAGGTATTACACTGATATGACTGAAATGACAATGTGAATGATGATGAGTGAAACATATTTTACTGTTTATTCTATAAATTTAAAATGTATAAAACAAATGGACTAGAAAAGCAACAACCTAAACTGTACTGACTATACATATAACAAACTACTCCCCCTATTCTATCACTGATTATACCCTAAACAAGATACTAAACATTTAAGAAATCTTTTTAATTACACCTACAAGTACCTTTGATTACAGTTTTAAGTCAAAATAAAATAAAAAAAAATTAAAAAAATTTCACGTTATTTCATTTTTTTAAAGAGGGATTATATCAGATATTACTGATATACTACCACACTACTACAATGACTATTTCTGGTGCCAAACCAGAAGGTCACAACTCGCCTTCCCTTGTAATGAAAAAAAAAATGAAATACGCAATTAGCAACAACAATAGTAAATTAGTAATTTAAATATCATATACTAGCATTAATTTTAAACATGGAAAATATGCAATTAAACATTCAGACTTTATAAATTTCATGCCAACTAATAGTTGGAAAGGGTATCAAGTGGTGAATACTCTAGGTATCTCTAAATCTTGTACTTACATTTTTTGATTTTTCTTCTTCTAATAGATCTTTTCTCATTAGAATTCACCTTCATTATCCTAGATCTAACCTTAACCTTTTGAACATTCTTTTCTTTATTTTTAACCTTTTTAAGATTGCTTTGTATTCATAACTTTACTCTTTTTTTACTTGAGTTTGAGCCTAGCCCTTATGTAATCTTTCCTCTAGATCTATAATTTACATTTAATTTTTAGCTTATCAACTTTTTGATCTCGATGAAAATATCTCATTATCTGTTTTATATCAGATCTTACATCTTCAGCACCTCCATAAAGTACTTTCCTACACAAATTTCTCTTCATCTTATATTCTAAATAATCAAGAACATACTCTGGAGATTATTCTTTGGGTTTTATTTTTGAATTTATTGCTGGTAATATCACTAACTCTAAACAACATATTTTTAACAATTTCTGGGCACTTCATGGCTTGAAAGAAACTATTCCAAACTTGACTGAATTTGATAATCTCATCCTTTTTTATCATAACATTTCCTGATGTATTCAAAAATATTTATAACTTCACTCTTATAAAATTTTAATTCCTCATTAACTATTGCTTCAATCTTTTTTGTATGCCTTTAATTCATCTCTAGATAAATTATGATTCTTACAAATTAATTTAGCAATTGGTTGATCTATTCTTTTTAAATTGTAATACTAAATCATTATCATCTAACTTACTTACTCTTTTGTAATTTGCATGACTTGATCACTTACAATCTTCTGTATCTTTAATTGTGAGCTTAAAGTTCTCATCTGATTTGGGCATTCCTCGACTTGGCTATCTATTCTGAAGGTATGGTCATCAATCTTTAACTTGATTTCCCCCTATACTCCTTCTTACATTTCCCTAATTCCATCTTCAAATGACTCTACTTTCTGATTTAATTCAATAGTACACTCACTAGTATATTGCTTGTATAACATTTGATATTCCTGTCCCTTATTTTCAATCATCACTTCTGCCTTGCTAAAGCTTTCTTTAATATCTCCTTTAAGTTGTAAGACTGATTCCTCATTGTCTAATCTGATTTGCTGGATTTGTTCTTTAACATTCACCTCAATCACCCCCAATCTACATATCTGACTTTTCATGTCTTTTTTAACTTCATTCAAGTCTACAGACTGATCTTCAATTTTATCCTCTAATCTTTTTTGTTTGTATGAGGGAACTATTTCTCAGTTCTGCCTACTTCTCTGCCATTTTAGATCTTATTAACTGAGCACCTATTTTTATTTTCTCTGATATTTCTGACATTTCTTTTGAATGCTCTCTAAATTTGTCTGACATTTCTGATTTTATTCCTGACATTTCTTTTGAATGCTCTTTAAATTGGTCTGACATTTCTAACTTTATTCCTAACATTTCTGGAGCACTTCTGTCTATTTTTCCTGACAACTCTGACTTCATTTCTGACATTTCTGACTTTATTCCTGATATTTGTAACTTCATTTCTGTCTTTGTTTGCTGAGCACTGCTATCTATTTTTGTGACATTTTTGTCATTATTTCTATCAATTCTGGTAATCACCACTTCTTCTGACTGAGACCTTTTCTACCACATTATCTTCTGTGTTGGTTAAGTTTATTGTTTCATTTCCTGAATCCATATCAGGAGAATACACATATCAATATTTTCCATTTTAGCAAAGTTTTAATTTGTTCTGATATATTTCTAGTAGAGAAAACAAGATACATCAATCCTACCCTCAACCAACAATTCAAACCCCCCATCATCACCCAAAATACATCATAACACTATAGTATGACTATCCAAATTCTCCAACATAATATTCGTCTTTCCACACATTGAAAATAAAATAATGATAAGGGAAGAAAAAAAATTGTATTTCATGAATAGATGACATTGATCCATACACATATGATTTTATGGAATAATACCTGTATATTTCATTTATAATATATGATAGACTAAGTTATTATTGACATAAATAAAATAATTTAACTGACATAATTATTACCAAATTAATTTCTCATATTTTTTTTAGTACAGGGGTTGAAATTAAAGCTCACATATATCTGTCAAAGTCCTAACCAAAGACTCAACCTGTAATCATCATCACTCAATTAGTCAAACCACCATATTGGTCATCCAAAAACCACACTATGATTATCATCATTATCTATCATCAGGCCCAATACATTAGATGCGAAAACCATCCCCATAATTACCCTACCATTAATTAATCAGGTGACCACGTTGGGCATCCAAAACCCCCCTGTAACCCCTCACACCTATCACCAACACTAACAATTACCCAGGGGTGCCAATTATATGGATCATAGAATAAAATATTTATTTAACTTTGCCTAACTCTGTTCATGAGGCTCTTAATTAAAGCTTTCACCTAAAACTAACTCAATTGAGGGATACAGAGGTGTATGAGGTCTACAATGTACATTAGATGTGGGAGAAAATATTATTACTAATAGGAATAAACATCTACTAAGTTCTATGCTAGACAAAATTAAATTGGTAACATTCTATCAGCTAAAATTAACTAATAATACTCTATATTTCACCTCCTCCCATCATCCATATGCACTGAACAACCTCTACTATATTATACAATTAAACTAATAACTAAGATAAAATAAAATAATACTTTTAGAAATTGTAATGTATAATTCACTAGATCTAAACTCAAACTAAACTTATCATTACTAAATTTTAACTACTCACTAATCTAATCTGGATAAATGAATTATTATCTAATGTAAATTAAAATTGAAGATCTCAGGGGAATTAACTTATGGTATGGCTTGATCTAACATTTCAATACCTCAAATTATTATTTAACACTATGAAGGTAATATTATAAAACAAACAATACCCTTATTAGATATTTGCAGTTAGATAATGAAAGAAATCGGGCACATTTTGATTTCAATTCTTCCATCTAAACAAAAATTAAATAACAAACCCCTTTAGAAATAATCAGTAGGGGTAATTGGCATCTCATATAGTGTTTGAATTAAGGAAATCAATATCATCATATCTAGAGATTTATTATAATTAAATAAAGTACAATTATGTTACATTAAATAAAATAAATGTATAAGCATGTGTGGAAATGTGAAACATGAATGAATGCTAAAGAAGAAACTCTAAATACAAATTTAGATTAAAAAAATATATTTATTAATCAAATAGAAAATAGTTAAATCAACATTTACTTTTCTTTTTATTGGTATGAACACAAATTCCAAAGGGATTTAATATCATTGAGTACAGATTATACAAGAAGATATAATACAACATGATTCATTAACTTTTTTACATCTAATATATTTCATTCACCAGAACATTTTGATAGATTGGTAAACATTTTATTTGAAACATTAAATGAACTAAATAAGTCCCTATCATTTGCTATAAAGAAATGGCTTTTTAGCTATCAGTGATTTCTGATAGACTTATACAAAAATAAAAAAATGGCCTTACACTTTTAGTAACTGATTACTAAGTTATTTTATACTCAGCATTTTGCTGGATAACATTCATTTACCAATGACAACAACATAGATTAATATTCTAATTACACTGAACAAATTAAGATTTTGCATTGTTACTTTAAAATATCTTAAATAAAATTAAAATAAGGGGATTTAAACTAGGAATAATATTGGACTATCTTACCAAAGAAAATAAATACTTCTATTAAATAAATGTATTTTTCTTTGTAATTTTGAAGTAAAGTATTTTATTGAATAACTAGGTTCTGCTCTGCCAAAATAAAGTAAATCCTTGTATTCATTAACTATGTCCTATCTTTGCTTGATTATTTATGCAAATTATGATTAAATAATAAAAATCAATGAGATGAGGCTTAAATGATTACTACAAAATGTTTTTAAATGATGAGTAAAGTTATACATAAATAATGAATTTTTTATATCTCACAATTAACAATTTGTGCATGAATCTGTATTATGCTGTGTGTCAAAGAAAATAAATAAATAATGTTAATCAATCTAATCGGTTTGCTTATGATATTTCAATATAATCATAATACGGACAAAAGTGAAGATCAATCAATCTTTATTTATTAACTATAATACACCTGTTTTATAAGACATTATACTTTCCTTTTATTGTTCTTTTTTATCCATAAACTATCAAAGACTAGGCTATAGCATAGTTTGGAAAACATCCAATGACACACATGGGATAAAATATTTCTATAATTCAAATCAGGTAAATATAACAATAACTTCCAAGTCTATCTTTAAAACTAAATAACTGGTGGAATAACTCATGACCAATGAAAATTAGGGAGATAACATCTCTAGCTTCATACACATTTACTTCATCATATCAAATATAAAAGGAGGACTCAATCCACTCCTATCAAAATACTCCAATACATGGATAAGAAAAGGAATATTCAATTCCCTATACTACACTACACTGGGAAAACTACCCATATTAAATATTCAACTAACAAATACACTGACTCAATCCCATAGAATATTATAAACATTGTGAACTTTATAGCATATAGCCACAAAAATACTTTTCATTCAATCATAACAAAGAAATAATAATCTCTCTCTTAAATAACTTTCTAATTCTTCAAAATGATTGATCATTTCTCCTTCCAAATCCGCTTGATTTAAAATCATTTTTTACTTGCAATTACATATAATTATAAATAAGTTTAATATTAGACACACACATATAAGCATATGATATACAGGACCATTTAAAATCGCAGTAAGCAAAGGATTACTGTTAAAATATTAAATATTACTGCTAGAATTAATAAAGAATAAATATATCATATCTGACAATATTTAGGACTTGGTAATGTTATAAGAACAGTTGGAGAACAAAGTAGTAATTACTGTAGACAAAGTAAGACAAAATAATTTTTTATAGTATAATGCATTGATATTGGCATGAATCTGTAGTTAAATTGAACCTAGATAAATAATGAAATTGTATGTTATAGATGAAATAATTATTGAAAACAATAGTTTTCTAATTTATAAAAACAAAATATATATGGTAAGATTTAATATAATGAACTCTTTTTTAAAATACTTATTCACCCCTATTAATCTATAAATGGATTCTTCCAATTCATTTTATTATATGCGTGGGTTATTAACACACGCCACGATCAAACTTCAAATTAAAATAATAATAATAATATAAAATTACCAACAAAATGTTTTCTTTCATTATGCTATCTATGAGATGTTCTTGAAGAAAAATATAATAATAATAATACATATAATAAACATATTTAACTAACACTGCCTATCTAAATACCATTACATAAAATAAAGTTCTTTTCTTCCTTCCAAATGAAACTGAAAAGTTTATAAATAGTTTTACATGACTTTGCTTGTCATGTCTCCAAATGAATAAGAATGATAATTATAAAGCACAAGACAAATATTAACACAAAACAGTACATTCCTGCAGGAGAAAAGAAACAATATTATTTTTAATTTAGAAGAACAGGTTCAATGTTCTAGTGGTTTGCTATGAATTCCTGTTAATGCTGTGTATTAGGAAACATTAATTAGGCAATGCACACTTTAAGACGTATAAGGTAATATTTCCTATTTATTCATGAAATTCTAAAATGCCTTCAATAAGTGGAAACATATAAGTTTATCCATTGTATCACTTATTTCATGTGTAAGTATTAGAAAACAGGTAAATATCAATTGTTCATTTCTTTTGCACACATAATTTTTATCTCCTTCAATGAGTAAAAGTGGAAATAGACATCTACTATTCCAATAAATGTACCAATAAAATTATATAATTCTTGTGTATATTTTTGAATTTTCTTTATATTTAGCATGAATTCTATTTATTAAAGTTCTAAAAACATTCAATGACAGTTCACATCTTTCCCACATATAAATGATGCACGTAGCAGTTATTCCCTTCATAGTATGATTAAAACTTAAAAACTTAATTGTTATAAAATAAACAAACATTCTTTTATTCTTTCCTGTTAATTTTAAAATTAAATAAAACAATTTTACATCCCTATAAAGCATTCCCATTTCTTAAATAATAATAATTTATCTTGAATAATAGAATATAATACTTACATGTATGTACTTTAGCATAATGTTGAGAAAATTTAAATGATCAACTGGAGCAAAACTGATGTATCTTTCAGTGGTTTTTAAGTACACATTTTGCAAACAAATAATATATTTAAATTTTCAACTTGAACTCTGGAAGAGGAAAAATAATTTCACTATTAAACTTTGCCAAAAAACTTAGTTATAGCTGTCCTTGGTTAGCTATAATTGCCCTCGTAAAAGTTTTAATAATTGACTGACCTCTTCAAAAGTAATAATAATTGACTCTGCCCTTTTTAAAAGTAATAAGTATTCTTTTTTCATAGATTTTTTAAAATAATTATTATATCACCTTGTTTTTTTCCAATTGTTTACAATAACACTACATCACCAGAAAAAGATTGTCAATTGCTCCTCCCACTTGCAAACTTACTTAATTATGCAAAAACTTGAGACAGTAAAAAAAAATAGAGATGAAAAAAAAATTATTTCATCTTTTAAATAAATGAAAAAAAAATTGAACTAATAATTAAATATTTTTAAAGCAGTAGAATAAAATTGATGACAATTGTTTTAATAAATAAAATATTTTACAGTATTTGTCATTAAATAATTCACCAATCTATAATTCATTGATTTATTTAAAATGTAGTTAAGCTAATTTTTTTAATACTATTATTGATATAGTTAAATATTTGAATGTGATGTGGGATATTTAATGGTTTAATGAAACATATGAATAAAAAATGAAGTTGGATAATGCATGAATATTCAGTAGTAATATGCTATAGGTTTTACACTGATATGACTGAAATGACAATGTGAATGATGATGAGTGAAACATATTTTACTGTTTATTCTATAAATTTAAAATGTATAAAACAAATGGACTAGAAAATCATTCTAAGAAAACTGAATACTGCTTTATAACAAATAAAACAATTTAGCAACAACCTAAACTGTACTGACTATACATATAACAAATTACTCCCCTATTCCATCACTGATTATAACCCAAAACAAGATACTAAACATTTAAGAAATTTTTTTAATTACACCTACACTTACCTTTGATTACAGTTTTAAGTCAAAATAAAATAAAAAAATTTTTTTTAAAAAAAATTTCACGTTATTTCATTTTTTTTTTAAAGAGGATTATATCAGATATTACTGATATACTACCACACTACTACAATGACTATTTCTGGTGCCAAACCAGAAGGTCACAATATATATATATATATATATATATATATATATATATATATTGTAACTGAATTAAAATTAGAAAAAATATAGAGGATGATCCACTATTAACATATACCTATAATCTGCCATTTGTCATAGTAAGCAAAATTACTGTAATGATGAAAAGGCTGCTATTTTGTAACCGATTATAAATATATATATTGACGAGTGATAAAATGATAGTTGCTATAATTCAATAACTAAATACTAAATAGGATATATGATATGCTCCAGCGGTTCATAATTTGTAACAGAATAAAATTAAATGAAATATAAATTTGCTGTGTTAGCTAGAATACAATTTATAATCAAACAAGGATGACGCTAACATATAAATAAGAATATATGCATATCATGCTCTATATGGGTGTCTATTTTTAATTAATTAAATATAACATTATAGCCTGATTGCAACTATCTCAAACATTAATTCTGTCATGCTCATAATGAAATAAATAAATTATCTCATTTGTCAATACTTAAAATAACAACATGACAATTATAACTATCCTAATTAAAGATTTAATGATATTTAGATATTGGGGAAGTGATTTCAACAATAAAACATACTGGCCATTGCCATCAAATAAAATAATATTAAATATAGCAACTGAATAAAATTACCCACTGTGAGATCCCTGGAGTGCATTTCGCTTATCTCCAATACTAGGTTTTTTTAAACAAAGAATCCTTCCTATTCTTCTTTCCAACCATATAAGACCATTCATGGTTATATGCACACACTGGTGCTATTTATAACAATGTATAAAATTATCATATAAACTTAATATCATTAAGTTGTAAAGGGATTAAAACACTCTTTATTCAGTTTAGCTAAGTACATGTGTTTTCCCATGAGCGCCACTAGATTGTTTTAAATCTAAATAAATATCTGTTTAGAGTGTACTGAGTTCAAACTCATTCGGTACATTTTTATCACACATGACTTGGATGACTAATGAAAAAAAATGACACTCTCATATTTTACCATATCACCAAAAATTTATATAGATCAAGACTCTTATAGACATTGCTAGCTCATTTTACGTATATTGATGAACAGACAAGTATAATCTTATTAATGGCTTCTAAACAAGCATCGTGAAGACCATTATTGATATTCATGGCCATTTAACTAGGATATTTATCACAATATAATGGTAATAATGATGATGATAATAATAATGATGATAATAATATCATAATAATAATGATAATAATAGTGGTAATGATACCAGCCATAGCTTATTAATAAACTCACAACAATAAATTTATTTTTATAAACTCATAAGCACTTTTTAAAATCATCCCATGTCAAACTAGGATTTAATTATTACATTCACTAACATTTATATAAGTTTATGTTTATTTACCAAAATACTTTTATAGTTAAAACTAGGATTTAATCTCTATGCATGATATTCAACTTTCTACAAATTCTTATTTACTAAATATATTAATTATGTTAAACATTAGATTTAATGATTATAATTCATTAATGATAATGGCGATCATAACTCATGTACAGTACCATGTTTAAAAGGTGTTTTAATCAATAATACAATATCCATCTTTGATGAGGATGATCAAAATTCATGGGCAACATAATTTTAGCTTTCTTTTATTGAACTATAATTATTAAAATTTGGTTATTATCAAGCTTAATCCCTAAATACTTAAATGTAAATCAACATTCTAGTTTACTTAACATTTTGCAAGCTCTTTCTTAATATTTGTGAATGCTGATGATTCTTAATATCTGCGAGCGATGATGATGATGATCATTTAAAACAATAGAATTAAGACAAGAAAAATACAATAATATTTTTAATAAGAACTCAAAAACCAATTAAGATATATAATTATATTTTATTAATACTATTACTCTTTCTTTCTTTAAAATCAAATTTACTAATTAGATAAATGGCTTATTATTACATTGATTAACTATGGAACTAATACAAAATTTTATATACAAGTTCGTCATTTTGGAGAATTTTAAAATAAGCTGGCTTATGATGACATTTAAAAAAATATATTTCATGGAATGCTTACTTAAGACTTTCCTAACTTATTATATCATAAAAATAAATTTCATATGTAACCTGTGTTTTATTTCACTTCCATTCATATGTAAGCCTTGCTTTATAATTTCTCATATTTAAACTAATTATGTATAACCTATTCTTTTGATGTGTTTGTATAAGCAGTTACACATGCACACATTCGGTAATGTTAACATATATGTTTAAAATGTATACCCCTATATTAGAGATTAATACATAAATTACATATATAAAAATATTCTTGCAACCTTTTAGCAAAAGAAAATAAAATACATTATATCAAATTTAATATGCAACTAGATAAAATAAAAACAAACATTATAAATGCATATATTTATAGGTTGCTCATTATCATAACAACTGAAGAACAATTAAAAAAAACATTTCAATATTACAATATATAATATAAAAAAATAATAAAAAAAATAATGAAAATTTAAGTTTAAAGTTTTAAACTGTGTGTTATGTTATGTGATATTGAGAATAACTATCGATAAACAAGCCTTTAATGTTTCTGTATCAAAGAAAAAAATGCTTTGAACAATAAATTAAGGTTTACTTTTAATAAGTAAGAATAAAAGATCTGTTAAGGAAAGCTCATAGTTACCCGATTACTTTCACTTCTTATAAATGTCCTGAGTTTGAATTTTCAGACTGCTTGTCTTTGCTCCATTTAAAAAAAAGAAGTTCTTGCAGATACTTTTAAGATAAACATGAATTAATTGACTTGCTTATTTCTTCCATTTTAAAATTATTTATTGTTGATACTTTTTATAATGCTGAATTCGTTGACTGGCTTTCCTCTACCATTTCAAAAAGAGTTATTTCAAATACTTTTAGATAAGTATGAACTGGTGGATTGGCTTGTCTCTCCTGTTTTAAAGAAAAAAATCGTTGTAGACACTTTAGATGACTGAGGAAAACTTTAACAAAAAAATTTGGTTCATAGCTTCAAACCTGGCTATATATGTGGCTTTTATTCATCTTTCCTTTCTCCTTGGCTCTTGTCAAAAGATGATAATGAGATGACATTTTTTGGCTGGTTTTAAATTTGTCCATTCTTTTGGTTACTATGGACCAGTATATGGGTCCACAGTAGACCAGTGACTTAACCCATTCTGTATTAATCCAGGAAGCAGAAAAAAATGGTTTTAGCAATGCAAATTCATTGTATTATACACAGCAAAATATATTAATATCATTTCATAAAATTGTTAATAACTTCTTCCAAGAAATTCAATTTTTTCCTTTTCTTTCTCCTTCTTAATATTGCTGGGAATTACTTATATATATGCACATCTTCGTCTATACTGACTTTAAAAAAAAAGTCATTTTTTTCTCCTCAATCCTTTTCAAAGAGTAAAAATAAATCAATCGCTCACTCTCCTCATATTTAAAAAAAAAAAACTGACTGCTACATCTTTCCTTAAACGACTTTAAAAAAAAACTCAGAGATTGAACACTATCTCATTAATTTATATTGTGAATCTTTTATCAAAGAAAATGACCACCTGCAAATTTAATCTTGAAAAAAAAAAGATCAAAAATCAGAGTTTGACAAGCTAATGTTCTAACGCGATTTTACAAGAAAATTAATAATCACGTTTTATCCCATCAAAGCACCTCTTTTCCAAAAATAATCTTAGATACAGATAACAAACAATAAAGCTGGCAATCTATAGTCATTAGAAATAGGTGTAAAAGCGTTTTTGTGTTTATACAGACGTTTTCATTCTTTCACACTCTTTTGCACGTGTACATTTTTTTTATCTCCTAATCTTGATGGCCTTATTTTACACTTTCTTTCTGATCTACTTTGTTTAATAAAAATATAGTTAAATAATTTCAACACCTTATTTAATATAATAAATCCTATATTATAAATATTGTTTCTCACTACCTTTTTCTCTCTTTATAAGTGCTTATTTATTAACTATTTATAAACTATATAATAATAAATACACACATAAATCTATATATATATATAAAAGAAATTTTTTTTTTAAATTAAATAATATATCTGTGTGTTTGAAATGAGTCATATACATACAATATATATATATATATATATATATATATTAATTAAGTAGTAATATTTAATAAGAATATTTCGTGACACATCTGTACTGGGAAGCATAGAATATTTTCCATATCAGATTTCTGGAATTAATACCCAAGCATTAAGACACAACACCAAAGTTTAATTAAATTCAAAACAAAATATTTATTAACATATTAATTAAATACAAACATTGTAGCAATCCAAATAGCAAAAGAAAATAATGAAATAATAATCACAAAACATATTTATAAAGGATTTACATTGGCTATGGATTACAATTTCTTTCTGTGTTCATCCCATCTAGGATATAACCTTCATCCCAACATTGGTACCCATATTATAGTACTGGGAACAAGTAACTTCTATATTATAGATTGTTAAATAAAGTGTTTTGACCCGTGACTTATTAGTTTGAGACACCAATTATTTTCTTTTCTGAAGCAACACTTCATTAGTACTAATATTATAATAAATATAATAATTATTAGAACAATTAATTTTTAGCCCTTATTAAATAACATCAATCTTTCTTTTCTCTCCAGTAAGGAATTCACATATTTTAGAAATTACTTTCATTTTGGTATTTAAACCTACAACTAATTTTATAAGCCATTACTTGCCATCAAGGTAATGCTTAACTACTATTCTATAATTGTACCATCATTTAAGAAGTTACATTCATGCACCCACACTTGTATTATGTACTACGTCCCCATCATGAGTTTTTCTACCATTGTCTTATCAGTCCAGTGGTGACTTGCTTCAGTATGAGCTGTATATGATGGCATAACTTGTCTGAGTTTAAATTATTAACCTCAAATTTGGAATAATTATCGGTTCGATAATAAGCTGCGAGCTAAGCTTAGCTACACTATATATCAATTTCTGAAATATGTTTTACTTATAATTTCCCAAAGCAAACAATTAGTTTCAACTAATACATAATGACATGGCAATACAGTAAACAATATTTAATTCACTCTATGTTGGTAATGATAATACCTCATAAGAGAAAATAAATTAAGAAACAACATCTTGGTGACAGCATAAATCTAAGTGTACCTTTTACCTGAAGCTATAAGGTATGTGAGGAGCTTGTCACTGCACATATAGAAAAGTGTATGCTAAATCACCACTTACTACAACCGTATAAGATATTCATTTTTTTCTAAGCAAACTAATGATGGAGCTGGGAATATATCTTGATCTCTGAACACCTTCATGTTTAAATATTTCTAATCAAGAGAGAGCTATGCTACATATCAGCATTTGTGGTAGTGAGAACTAAGCTTATTTCAAACAAACAAAGATCATTTGCACTCTCATTTAATCTAAGGGTATCATATTATTGACGTCTAAACCGATAATCTTAAAACTAGTCTAATGTGACTTCAGCATAAATTTTCATTAAAGCATTAATACTATAAACTAAGAAATGGGCATCATTTGTTTAGACACATCTTAACTCAATCATCCTTTAAGGCATAGTAAACAAATACATAAAATATATACGTGAACTAGTAAGCGTGCAAACATTAATTTTAAAACCATTAGCATAGCAATATTGTAACCTTTTTAACACTCCATTCTCAAGCATTCCATAAAATATACGGCTAAGTGATGAAATAACAAACAATATTAGGTTTTCTGTTCTAACTGAAACTTAATATTGGATCAAAATTTTAATACCTACTTAAAAACATATAATAAATAAAATTCAACACATAGCATAATAAATATATAATAATAAAGGAAATTTTTATTGAAAGTCTTTTCAGCACACTGCCTCATCTGGGACTGTTCTCCTATTGAAAAGTTTCTCTGTGTTTTAATACATGTTTTATCCTAAGGAAGTAGATACATAGTTATGGCTTGGCAAATTTAAAGTATCCAAGTTACAACTTTATTTGTGACAAAATGAATTTTGAGACACATATTTAATAATGTAATTACATTACTCATCAGGATCCTAGCTCACTTATTAATTCATCATAGAAAAGTATACATTTTCAATATCATTTATCCCATAGTCAATTGTTAGAAGGGTTTAATTCTTCATTCTTTATGAATTGAATCATTTCCTGAGTTATTCATTTTCTTTATTAAAATTTTTCCCAATTTGAATCAAATATTTAACTTAGACTTGATGCTCACAATTGCACATTTATAATATCTTTCATAGGTCTTTCATCCAATATTTCTTCTTTTATGACTTCTACTTTGGTTATTCCAACATGTATTTACAATTTGCTGTTAAAATTATTTTCATGTGAGAACATAAAGTTTCTCTGATAAAAGCAATTAATAATAAGAATATACTGCTCAGATTTGGTTAAGAATTTATCATCAATATAACACAGATGCACAATTAAAGCTTTTGTTTTTTCAGTTTTTTCCTATGCTTTATTAAACACATCCATCTAAGTATCATACGTAAAACATTTTTGACAGAATAAATATCAATAAAAGTTTATACCTGAAATATCTTGCACAGAGAAGATTTGGAGTATCTGGGCTAGATGCATTGCATTAGGCATGATTTACTAACTTTTTTTGTGCTGGTAATTTCAGTTATAATTAACTTCTGAAGGAGATCCAGTGTGCCTAACTTAGTCATTTAGGGACACATTTATAATTACACTATACTTTTAAATAATTCATAGGTCATATGATGGCAACCATGGCAACCATCAAAGTGTATAACTTTGCCCCCCCCCCCAAAAAAAAATGAAACAAAATTTTAATTATGTGCAAACAAGACATGAGCAATTTAGAAAAGATCTCCCACCCCCCAATGTATCATCCCTTTTATAAACTTTGATTGTCCATCATCCTCCGACCTACCTACATAATCTTTAACTTTTGGTATTAAGTGATAATTGGCACATGAAATATAATTTTGACAATAATTATTCACAATGTGGCCTACCCAACATAGTATACTTGAAATTTTCTTGCTCTAAGTAAAAAAAAAAAAGTCAGAATAAATTGAGAAAAAATTTTTTCCAATCAAAAGGATAGACTAAAATTTTGATTTAAAATTCTTAAATGACTATAAGTATTGATTTACTTCAAACTGATATGAAACAATTGTTTTCTCAATGCTCTGTCCAATGATATATTGCATGACATATAAAAATTGGAAATTGTTCCTATAATTAAAATTTTATGTATCGCATACACATACATGCACGCACATTTATTGATAATCTTCACTATCTACTTGTAGCAAATTTCTCATAGCCTTAAATCTATTTCATAGTTTTTTAAAATTTTTTTATAGCTATTCTCTCTAAATTAAATATTAAACAAGTATTATTAGAAACAAGTTAAATTTCCCGACCTTTTCATACATTAAACTTTCACTTTTCAAATAATATTATTTGTCAATTCAACGCTTAAACCTTTATAAATAAACATATTTACAATTTTGCTGTATGTGGTAGCCGTATCCCCCTTCCATACACTAAATACACTTATATGTTAGACCTTTTCAATAAACTACAAACATAATTTTATTTATATGGCACAACCGCTATATATTCTAAGTTTTATTTGATCTGCAATTCTTCTATGAAAAAAATTTATTTTTTATTTTTAAACTGTTCAAAAATCAGCATTGCTCTCAACTCATTGATCTTTGGTTTCTTTGATCCAAACCAAAGGTTACAATATATATAATGTTTTGAAATTAATTCATTGCAACCATTTTTTAAATATAACTGAATAGCTCTGATAGCTACAGTAAATGACAAAACATTTTTAAAATTAAAAAGATCTTATTTAACTTTGTCATTTGCTATAGCTGGAGGCTATTCAAGTATATATATATTCATATGTCATAGCATCTGCCGGGAGGCGAACCCACAACCGTCTGCAAGCAACTACTTGCTTGCAAGGCAGATGCGTTGACCTCTCAGCTAACAACGCTTGACTATTCAAGTATATTAATAAAAAACAATTGCAATGAATATATTTTAAATTATTATTTATTATATATATATCAAGTCATATATACTTAACTAATTTACCTTGTATTTATGAATGTAATATAAAGAGCATGCTAATAATTATAAACAAGTTTATTTTTATTTTATTTTGTTTATCGATAAATGCAGTGAGAGAATACATTCAAAATCTCTATCTAGACTTATTCCCATCCCCAACCAGTCTTAAATTAATGGCTCTTGTCAGTGAGTAGCTAGGACATCCAGACACCAGATCCAAAATACAAACTCAAGCCCTAATGGCTCTCGACATCCAGACACCAGATCCAAAATACAAACTGTATTTGAATGCTTTCTCTTACTGCTTTTATCAGCAAAAATAAAAAATAAAATAAAATGCACTTGGTTAGAGCTATTAGCATGCTCTTTATATTACATTTGTAAATACAAGCTAAATAGGTCACAAAATGCACGATATGATTTCATTACTATTATAGTTTAGCTATTAAGGCTTTGGCTATATTAGATTGCTAAGGCTATTGATATATTGTGTATCTGAATTTAATTCAGTCCCATATGGCTTTTTGAGTTAGAGGAATAAATTTGAAGACCCATATATATATATATGAACATTTCTGATTTTCTACTTAATAGCCAAGTATTTAATAAGTACTGGATTCGAGTTTGTATATTGGATCTGGTATGTGGATATCCTAGTTTTTCACTGACAAGAGCAATTAGCTCGAAACTGATTTGGGGATGAAGATAAGTCTAAATAAAGATTTTGAATGTGCTTTCTTGTTGTATTTATCAGTTTAAAAAAATAAAAAAAATAAAAATAAAATAAGCTTGTTTAGAGCTATTAGCATCCTCTTTTATATATATAAACAAATAGTTACAAAATATAAATACCACAGTTAGCTGATTAAATTATTGAAAAATATTATTTATATTAAAACAAATTTACTTTAATATTATTTGTTTTTACAGTAAATTAACTGAGGGTTTTAATATCCACACATCTACCTTATATAGTTAAAATACTGAAACTGATCTACAGAATATTTAAAGTTGACTTTTATTTTTGAGTTGAAATATTTATAACTGATGTAAAAGATAATTCAAATTATTTGTTAAAATTTTTGGAACTTAATGCTGTTTATTCAGTAGGTTGTTCCATAACTCAATTAATATACGCGATTTTGGGTAGGGTTTAGTTAATTTATCAAATCAATATTAATATATTAGGTGGCCATACATCTTATTCTTGTTCTTGCAATATTTGAATATCTGATTTTTTGCAGCCAATAGTACGATAAATGTCAGGAATTACACCAGCACAGTCATTGGTTATTATTGTTTAGTTTATGAAATATATTTAAAAGTATCCCCCCCCTCACTTCAATTTTTTTTAATAGAATTTGCTAATAAATATCATTGTTGTTGTGATTGATATTTTCTGTTATATCTAAATAAACAAATTGAAGCTATAACAACCACATGATATGAATAAATTATCTAATCTTTCGGCAGTATTCTCATTTAAGGAACAAATTTCTCTTAATTTCCATGTTAAAATAGTAATATTATTTTTATTTTAATAAACTATATAATTAAAAATGTAGGACCCACACAAATAAAAAACAATTTTAGTAATATTGTAGTTTCATTTTTATATTAATATAGTGCAAGTGTAAATGGAGGTTATGTGCAATTATTCCTGGTAAATGTCTAACTCTGATTTCATGGAAGTACATTTAAGAAAATTCTAGTTAAATTCAACACTGTAGAATAATTTAAAAAATATATAGGTAGACTCTATATATCAATTCTGAAATTGATTTAACAAAAATGTAAAAAGTTAGAATGGAGATTATAATAATAGAGAAATTTGAAATGGATGTAATTTAAAAAATACTAGAGATTATATGCAATCACTTTTGAAGCATAACCTGTCTCACTGCGCTAATTTTTATTAAACTCTTGAATAATTAGGTGAACATGAAAATATACAATTAAACATATATATATATATATGAGGTTAACTATTCAAAGCATACTCACAAACAATATTTTTGAGTCACTATAATAAGACCTAGTTTAAAGGAAAATAAATTAATAAATATGTAAAAAATTATACAAGTAAAATAATTAGACAATGTGACTTTCTAAGTAAACTAAAATAAAACAGAAAATTAAAAGGCTACAAACGGGTTTTTCTTAAGGATTTTTTGTTTTTTAACAATAAAAAATTTGAAGTATTTTTAATAATCCGTGTAAATCAATTTTGTAAGAAATTACGAATATAAGTTGCATTTTTTTCTCTTTTAAACAAATGAATAAACAAAATTTGCATTTAGAAAACAAATATTACTTTGAAAATATGTGTAAATTATTAAAACTTAAAGTTTTATGATTTTATTATTGCATTTTAAAATCTATAAATATTTTATATTATGTACAATAATTGTTATATTAATTTAACATAAAACAGATATTGCATTCGAATAATTTTAATTAATATAAAGACATTTAATGATGAGATTATACAAATAATGTAAACTAGACATTATAGTAAATGAAATATACAGATTCATAATTAAATTACTCGCCAATATTTAACCGCGGAGTGAATTTTAATTGGATATTTACTAATAATTTAATGTTGAATCGGTGTATTTGCTTTAAATAATATAAGTCCATGAATTTTTGGTATAAAAAAACTTACTTTCTTTTGATGTCTTTTTAAACTGAATAACCGTAGTTGCTGTAAGATTTATTTGATTGTTATAAATTGCACAACTATATTTACCATTTAATGTAACTACAAGTTTTGATTCATGAAAGTATACATTAGTTGCCTCAATATCTGCAAAAACTTGATACTGCTTCCAAGTTGAGTCTTTTTTAATAGCAATTCCATTTCTGTACCAAATAAGTTTTAAATTCTTACTGCCTCTTCTTTGACATGTCAGAGTGATCTCAGTTTTGATAGGAAATGTATAAGTTTTTAGAAAGAGAACTTCTTTTCCTAATTTTATTACTGGTTTTTCTATAATATATATATATATTTGATAATTTGTCATTCTAAATATTAATGTAAACAATACTAAAATATAAAATTTAGTAAGATTTATTGTACCAAGTATATTTTCAATGCCTACATGTCATATTAATGTTCTCAGCAGACTGACCATGAATACGATGCAAAGCGCTGAAACTGTATCTGGTACAATAAATCCTACTAAATTTTATATTTAACTCCTCTTTTAGTATTTTTTACATTAATATATATTAAATGAAGTAAATACTTATTATAGATTAATTATCGTAATAATAAAACAATAAATTAATTATTAATGATAATACTAAATATTATTAATAACCATTAAAAATGCAGAAGTGATGCAATATAACACTGCAATATTTCAAACAGTAAAGGCAGGCTGCATTTTAAATCAGATTAAAATCAATGGAAAATTTTGAATGATACACAATATATGATCTTTCTTTTAATTTGATGATTATTGCACTTAAAATAATTTAAGAAATAAATTAAAATAGAAAGAAAAATAAACGATGAATGATATCATAATTTTTTATATTATTTATCTAAAACTTGCCTTTTCAAACTGTTGCATTCATAAAGACAAAAAAGTTCGATCTCAGTCTTGATGGTATGAATTTAATTTCAAATGCTGGAAATATGATGACATTGCTTTCAATGACATTTTAAATTTGAATATGAATAACATTCCTGTTTACATTAATTTTAATATATTGAAGTGATTCAAATATTAAAGTTATATATAAAAAATACTTTTTGAAAAAATATTATTATTTAGTTTGATGAATAATTCACTAAAAACAACAATACATTTTTTTTCTTGAATTTCATTTTTAGTTGTTATATGTAACTTTAAATAAAAGTGTGGGGCAACCATAAATTAATCCAATCTGTATTTTTTGCTTAATAATGATTAAATTAATAAAATTATGGACACCTCATTCCCATATTTAAATGTTATATATAATTAACAAAATTGTGACTGAAGGCAAAAAAAATGTTTTTAGCACACTACTCATCAAATTAAATAAATCATTAAAAAATTACACATATATATTTTAAGTATAGGCTAATGGTTTGTATTTGTATAAAAATAAATAAAAGAAATATTTGGCTAAAATTAATTGTTTATAAACTTTTGCCTTAAAATGACTTAGTTTAGATATATTGCAAACCATTAGTCTAAATCTTTTGGGAAGAGTGATTTAGTCCAACACTTTGTTTTCTTTGTTTTAACATTATATCAATATTTTTACCACACTTCAGGTTCAGATTGATAAAATTATCTATTTTTTGACTTATTTTAAAATACATATTTTTAATTACCTACATATATATGTAAATGAAAATAAATGTGTGCAAACATTTAATTACATAACAAACAGTTAAAATGGAACTTAGACTTAATAAAATAATAGTAAGAAATTAATGGTACATGCATACCTGATTATATTGTTATTCCTAAAACTTAACTTATTCAATCTGGTACGTGAGTTGTTAGTTAATGTATACCCAGCTTCAACCAGATCAAAACTCATGCTTCTTGTAATCAATGCAAAAGATAAAATCGAGAGATCAATTACAATCTTCAAAATTCATAATTGAGGAGACTTGGAAGTTATTCCAGTTTCCTAAAAACTTAACATAACAAAAACTATCACAACAATCAGTCTAAACTTTTTTCCCCATTAATATTGTCCTTTTATAAAATGTAACCCCTTATTTAGCCTAATAAAAATTTGGTTAAAGTAAGATAAACAAATTGATAAACGATTAAAAATAACATTGACAAAGCTTAATAACATTTTTTAATGGTTTTTTAAAAAAACAACAAAGTTAAAACTTAGAGGGTTCTTTTTTTTTAACTTTCCGATTTCTTTAAAAACTAACATCGACAAAAATAAAAGTTTTTACGATTTTTTTTTGTTTTGCTATAAAGATAAACAACTTTAGAAATGTTTAAAAAAATAACAAGAACTAACTTTAAAACTAATTTTTAATAAAATAACATCAAATATTAAAATTATAAATATCTTTTCAAATTTTAGTTTCAGTCAAAACTTCAAACAATTGTAAAAATAACTTTCTTCTATTTACAACAAACAATGTAAACGATTTTTAAATAAACTTTTTTCCAAATAACATGAACAAATTAAATAAATCAAGATGCCTACTGTGTGTTGACATGCTGTAATAAAGACATCTCTGCAAGTATGACCAGAAAAACATCTTTAACTTTGTGGAGACGACGCCAAATAAATTTGCCATGTAATTAGACAAATATTTCCTGTGAGTTTACCATTGTTTCCTGTTGTGAGACTTTAGCAGGCACCAAAGATGCTCAATGTCTTGGGTGTGAGTTCCTGTGGAAGGGTCCACAAATTTGTAAGTGTGGTTGACTGTCAGATGGTGGAACCCAGCCACCTCAAGATCAACAGTCTTGTAACCCTTCCAACAGTCCAAGAAGACAGTCGATCCAGATTTGATGTTATCTTTCACAGCCTGCAAAACAGTGGATGCATATCTGCAAGGAACACATGACAGAAAACATTCATGTGTTTCTCGGCACACCCGCCAAAATCCATTGTGGAGGTAGTACTCTTCCCTGGTGGATCTTTCTCTGGATAAAGAGAGTTTCATCAACCTCAACTATCAAACTGGGCCTGCTGATTTGACAGCATGGTCAAGGTGTCAAAATCTCAGAGCACAGCTCACGCAGACTGTTGGTCTAATGCAAAATGGCATTTTTGCCTAGGACCATTTCTTTCTGTACAGCTTCGACAGTTAGGGGATTCATGGCTCTAGAAATATATTAGATGTATAGATTTAACCAATGGTATTCTGGAGTGTCAAACCAAATGAGACTTCTAATGGAAACTTTTCGACTGCATGAATGAGACGAACATCTAAACTGACGTACTTTTTATGATCCTCAATTTCATTGACACTCCACATTCACAGTTCTTTGATTTGGAAGCACATTTTTGCTTTGCAAAAAGACCACTGCATATTGTTCTGGTTGGTAAATTGCACAATTGACTGACATCTGGATTTTCCTGCACCATTATTATTTTCTCGTGAAGGTTCTTGAGAAATCACTGCTTGATGAGTTAACTACTTACGACTACATTCCAACATACCCTTGTACAAGGTTTTGCACATTAAAATTTCACTACAAAAGTGTCTAAACAGTCTGTCAATTATCAAATACTTCAATCATGTGATTTCAAAAAATATAAAATAAAAATTAAAGTAAAAATAATAACATTTTATTACTTGAATTTAATACACCCTCATACTACACCCTAAAAAGTGTGAAAGGTGTGATTCAGAATAAATAATTTAATATGATGCAATAAAGTAGTCTGTAATGTGTAGTACAGCAGAATTGTTGAATTACATGTAAACATGGCTGCAAAATGTTGGCCGCGTAAATGGCATTTTTATGTGTTTTAGCACATAAATTGTGCCATCCCGCAGCATGGATGTCAACAAAACAATTACCAAAAAAAGATATTCTATAGTGTCTGGAAAATGTTTAGAATGACCTTTAGAATAAAAAAGCATTAGCTAAAATTATTTTTATTTTAAAATTGTGATCTAAATATTGGGATTGAAATTAGAAAGTTATAAAATTAGATGAACTTTCTTGGAATGATTTTTCTTTCTTGCTATTCAATCATTGTCTTGTAAATAAAATGAAACTGTAAATAAAAACCAATATCAGAATTGCAAGATCTCTCAAGCCATGCTATATTTAGAAAAGCCACCATTGAAGGATTGTCATGCCTCATTGAAGTAAACAATTTATGAAAGATGATTGAATCATATCTAGTTTCAACTAATAATTAAAGGGAAATTAGAATTTAATTTTATTCCAACACACAATTTATAATTTAGTGTTAATATTAATGATATTAACTATTGACAATATTTAGGATTTTTGTCATGTATGAATTAATGGATTGTTTATAAATGTTTTCAATAAATCATCTAGAAAATAAGAAGTTTCCAAAATAATTTCATTCTATTTCAGTCATCTACATTATTTGCATGTTAATATACTCAGAAAATGACCACCATCACCAAAAAATAATCACTAAAAGAAGGAAAAGAAATATTTATTTTGTATTATATAAAAATAATTACATTTATATATTTAATATTTTTTTATTGCTAAAAAAATAAGAGTTGAAGAGTTTGTATTAGCTCTTAAAGCTTGAAGTGAAATCAGTAATATCCAAGTCAAGCATAAGGGTTATTCATCTTATTATAGATTATGTTAATTTTGTTGCACACACTACATTTTAGTTAAGATATAAAATATATTATTATTTCTTTTAATTAAGTGGTATTAATACACCATTGTAACTAGATATTCACTTGAATGTAAGTCAAACTGTGTGTATAATATATGTTTGTGCACAATTACAGCTTAAGAAGTCTGATTGTTTTTTTAATTTAAATATGTTTTAGCCACAGTTTGCTAACTTTTAACTAACAGTAATTTATATTTATTTTAGTAGAGTGTTTTTTAGTTTATAGAGTTTTATATTATTTATTATATAGTTATCAAGTGAAAAAAAATCTCTGGTTTTATAATCACTTGAATATTGAGTTTTTATTAAGTGACTCTAATGAAGTGGGAATCCCACAGTAGATAGGACAGAAGAATCTCTATATATTCCACTGTTGAAGTTCAATACAGTAGCTAGTAAATAAAAAATATAGTTATAGTTTTAAGCCAAAGAAGGAATGAGTATGAGTTAGAGATACCAATAATACTTAAAACACCTTGAGAATTATAGTTAGAGATGTATTATGGTTAAAACATGAAAGTTAAACTCATATTTTAAACACTGATGACAAGTTATCTTTCCCAGAACATTGCAAACATGGCTGTGGTTCATTTACATTAATGAAGGTAAATATAAATGCTATATTTGGTTAAAACAAAGCAATTTTAATGCTCACATAAGACAATCTAGTTTTATTATATTATTTTACAATGCACATACATACCGTTTCAGATATGATAGATAGATTCATACATACTTATTTATTTGCATTTTAATATCTTTCAGGTGACTGATTATAAAACTATCCACATGTGATTACCTATCCTAGACTTTGAAAATAAATCATTATCAATATTTCTTAATTCATTTGCAGTTATTTGTATACCATGCACAAGAAGAATTAAATTATAACAGGTGAGCTATATTATTTTATTGCCAAATCGTAATAATTTATTTTATTTTAATCTTGTAATAAATATATATAATAAATATATTTATTATATTTTATTAATCCTGACTCATATTTTTTTAAATTAAAATTATAAATCTTATTTGACATTTAAAAGTAAGAAATTGAATTGTTTTGCCTCATATATATTAGAACTTTGAGATATTGCTGTATTATGGAAATAAGTGGGGAATGGTAGTATGTTTGCTATAATGGGATATCTAGTTCAGTCCAGATGCCAACAAATACATTCATGATGCACATGCATATCCAATAAATATACATTCATATTAGATATTGAAGATTAATATGCTATCAACAAATGTTTACTTAAATTATTTTAAAACAGATCTTGTATGTATTTATGTAATTTTATTTATCACTAATTGGGTTATAATGGAATTCAGACATTGTAATAAATAAAATAAATGTAAAATGCAATTTGGATGCAATAAAATTTTTCATTTCGTTTTTGCTGTATTGATATAAGCATTTATTGCAGAGACCCTATTACCAACCATCATCATCATTGTGGTACTGCTGAGCTAGAATTTCTTTATTTACCATTACATTTGTTATCTTGAACATGAAGTCTTAATAAACATCAATTGGCTGTGATAAAGTTTATTGGTCTGGATAAACTCATGACCTCTATTTATAACTATAATGTTATTTATATGTTTATAAAAATGTTGATGTATTTTTAACCATTTATTAATATTACACCATGATTTACCTTTGGATAAGGCTTTATATTTACATACATTTTGTTAGACATTATTGCTTTTTTGTTTAAAAAATATCATATTTTTTAAATTATTGCAATTCTATTAACATTAGGTAGAAGATAAAATGAATTGTTATATAATTCTATAACTTGAACATTTGAAACATATGGAATAGATATCCATTTTATCATTAATTTATTGCTTTATTAAATTGTTATATATTTTAAATTGGTAAAAGCATGGTAGATTTGTATATAATTATTCCCAATTTAAATAAGTTTTTTTTGGGAATTTTTCAATATTTTGATATTTTACATCAACAACATTCAAAATATAACTATGTTAAGAAAAAAATAAATAAATGGTACTGGTTGATTAGACACACATGCCACTTGATGGCATTATTTAGGTGCTAAAGCACATAAAAATACCATTTATGCAGCCAAATGTTTTGTTGCAAATAAGCATTATTCTCTAAAATGGAATAATTACATTTTAAAATTACATTATACATTTCATCACATGTTGCCATTTTTCAAACAACTTTGAAACAATTTACAAAACAACACTATTTTCTAAAATGGAATACTTATAGTTTTAAATTACATTATAAATGTCAGATTGTAGTGCTGAAATATGATGGGCTGGGGACTGATGTTTTTGATGATGTGAATGATCATCCAAAAAATGCACTGCTCTAATAAAATCAACATTACGATTTTCCAAAACAACAAACACTTTTAGTTGTCTTGTAGCTGCTCTTTATCTGCAAAAAATCACAATATTATAAAAATTATGAGCTGATATTCTGAAAAGTATTTGTAAGCAATTTATGAACCAACATTATTTTCTAAAATGTAAGAATAAATTCTTTTTGAAATCCAATAATTATATTTTAAAATTGCATTATAAATGTCAGTGAATAATGCTGGAATGTGCAGGGCCAGGGACCAATGTTTTTGATGTCCAAAGGATCATTCAAAGGATACAGTACTGTGATCAAACCAAGATTCTGATTTCCAAAACAATGTGCAACCTCAGCCATTTAATTTGTCTGATAGCTGTTCTTGTGCAAACATGCCTTTTCACATGAATTCTGTGAAATTGTGTTTGTCACTACACTTTTGCAATTTTTGTCACATTCCAAGTTGTGTAGGGAAGTGCAGAGATGGGCTTACAATTATGACTATGTAATAGTACATCACATAGAGTGTAAGATCATTACTTTGAATGCAGATTACAAGAGTTATAGTCAGCTGAATTCCATACACTCTCACATGATTCAGTAACATAACAGCCATATTTGTACATTAACACAACAAAATCCAGAGTTTTGGAAAATTATACCAAGGCTGATCTAGATGAGGGGTTGAGACCCAAATCTGATCACACCTCAGCTCCTTCACCAATGCTCCATGATTTACTATTCTATGGATGATATATGTCAGGCTACACTCAGAGTTTCTTAATTCACATGCTGGCAGTAGCAACTGGTGGAGTGAGAGACATAGGAAATGAATAACTAAATTACTACATAAATAACTCAACACACACATCTATGGCTGGCTTGATGATACATATATTAATAATTAGTGCTAGTATTAAAAAATTTAACTAAGATTTGGAATGGGCTAAGAATGATATGCAACACATTGATTATTTATTTATGTGTTTGTGACAACATTATGGACAAATAAACTATATTGGATATTTGACCATCATAGGGATGTGATAATTTAATATATTTTAATTATTAAATATAGATTAAATAAATATAAGTGCATTGAATGACACATGCAAGTGTAACAATGATGAGCAAGTTTGAAAACAGAAACTCATCTGATGCACTATAATTTAAAAGAGTTTATTACAAATTTAATAATCTATGGTCTATTCATGTCTTATTTTTACTGTGCTCTCCCTATGAGGTTTGTGATGGTTAAGTTGGTGCAAGAATAATGATTTATTACCATAACAGTTAATAAAAGGTCATTTAATAATACATAATGAGCTGCAAGAGGTTCTCGATGCAGACTAAATACATAACTAGATTACAGATTGAGATCAATGCTGAACTATTATTAACATTATGGAAGGGTGAACTGGAGCTTTGTAGAATGACTTCAGATACTATGATATAAGTTTTTAATCTGTGCATTATATATATTAATTTAAATAAAATTATTAAATTCTCTTTTTGTATATATATTTCTAGTTGAGGATGATTTTATATTTTTCCACTTTTATTTAAAAAAAATGTAATGGCATATACTTATTCCATTACAAATATATATATATATATATATATATATATATATATATATATATATATATATATATATATATATATATATATATATATATATATATATATATATATATATATTCACAGTAAATATAGCAACCAATATTTCTAACTGCTGTCAAGGCAGCTCAAACAAACTCTTAATTAATAAGTACATTATGAGAAAATATTTAAAATCTGTATTCAGAACACTCTCATCTCCAGACCAACTGGTTTCGAGCTTAGGGCTTACAGCAGTGGAGAGCTAGAATATTCAGACACTAGATCTAAAATATAAACTCAAAACCCATCGCTTATTTTAAGCATATATTTAAGTAGAAATTCTGAAATTTTCGGACATGAAAATGTCATGTTGTTAAATCCAGCTATTTAACATAAATAGCTGGATTTAAAGACATTTTCTACTTAAATATACATGAGCCATAAGCTTGAAACCAGTTGGTCTGGAGATGAGAGTATTTTGGATAGACATTTTAAATATTTTTTCATACTGCACTTATGAATTAAGAGCTTGTTTGAGCCATTGGTATGCTCTCTGTATTGCATTTTTGTAACTACAAGCTTATAAAAAGTAATCTCACATTATATATGACTTATTTTATATATATATATATATTGTACCAAAGTACATTGATATGTAATCAATTTATTATGAATTCCATGTTTAAAAATATAAAAGTTTAAAATTAAGAGAATAAAATGTAAAAACTAAAGAGTAAGGGGAGGGGGATTTTGTATTGAATACAAGAAACTGTAAATGCTGTTTAAAATAATACGTTGTTTAAAATAACAAGCTGCTTAAAATAAACGATTTTTTTTGTGTTTAAAAGAAGAAAAATCTTGTAATAAATAAATGATTTAAATATTTTTAAATGAATTTTTAATAAATAATAAAGAGATTTCATTTTATTTTATAATAAATAAATAAATATATGTATGTGTGTGTATGCAATTTTTAATAAAAAATAGACGCTAGAAGCTGATTTTATTTTCACAAAATGAATGCTGCTGCTAAAAATAAAGTTTTCCATTGTTTAAAAAAGTATAAATAGCTCAATTTTTGTTCATTCTTGGTTCGGACTTTCGTATTTTAATAAAATATTTTGAAGTAATATTTCCAAAAATGTTGCACTGTTAAAAAACCAACTCATTTGCAGTTGATCGAAAGCCGCTCTCTATGCATCTAAGATCTGCAATTAAACCTGGGTCTCGTTTTACGTGATAGATAGGTTCCTCAGAAAACATGCGCAAATGAAATTGCACAAAAATAGATGTAACTTACACTGAAAATGGGGGGGGGGGATGCGGTCTGTGATTTTTCAAAATTCGCATAAAAGCAAAGCACCAACGTAAAATTACTTAAAAATTCATGCATAAAAAAATAATGAAATAAAATATGACTAATAAAAAATTTCAAATTTGAAAAAAAAAATGATACAAGACAAACTTTTTTTAACTATAATATTTAATTTTATTCAAAATAACATATTTTTATGCATAATTTACAGTACAGTAATTTAAATTTTTTTATACACATTTTAATTATTATCGCTATTTGCCCAAAACGACGTTCATTTGCAAACTAGTAAAAAATCAGATTCTCATGTGATGTGATGTGATGTATTTGGCTTCTTCTTAAATGAAGTCAAGAATATCTCAGCAATTATTCTCACAAGAGGAAATACAACTAGCGCCAAGTTCACTCTCATGTTGTGTTAATGGTTTTCTGTTGAGGATGACGATGATTTTATTACTTGTTTATGAACTTAGACTTATGATAATAAAAAGACATTTATTCACCACTGCTGGAAAAAATTTAATTAAAACTAACAACTAAAAATTAAATTCTTATTTTTGTCTTAAATTTTCAATTCCATTTAAAAATCGAATTTTGTTTTACATCACATTAATTTCAAGTCGCCTGTAAGTAATTTTTACATTGTTAATTACAATTAAAAATCAGATTTTAATTGTGCCCACTGCTATTACCGACCTTTTAAAAATGAACTGGTGGACACTAAATGATTAATAATTGATTACGTTCCTTTTTAAAAAGCAAAAACAGAATGTGATTTAAAATGCAAAATTAGCACACACATATGTTTGAACAAATTTACATTATATTCTTGTAAAATTTAATGTGTGTATACATAAAATGTGGAAATCATGATTTTAATTTCATTATTGCATAAAATCTTACTATTATAAAGCACTGAAAAGATTGAAATTACTAAGATGAAAGTCGAATTCCAATAATGTGCTATTACTTTCAATATAACGTAAGTGCGCAAAATTTATTATTTAAAGTAATAGCACATTATTGGACTTCGACTTCCAGTGAAGGATGAATCGTCTAACTTCAAAATCGTGTTAAATAAGTCCATGTAAAAGGAGACCCAGGTGTAGTCCGTAAAGTAATTATGTTGAAATAGACTAAATGGATAGCGGAGTGCGGGGAATGCCAAAACAGCCACGGAAGTCATAACAAGTCACAGGATCCATGAAGGAATCAATTTAACTGGACGTTGATGATTTAAGAAATAATTCCATTATACTGTTTATGTTGTATACAAAAAACATAGGTAATTATTTGACTTTGATATAAATATTTCCGATTTCTTCTTAAAATACAGATAGACTTTATTGAAAGAACTTTTGAACTTTCTGAATTAAACTTAAAAGAAAATAAATTTTAAAAATTAAAAAGATAATATTTTGCGATAATAAAATAAATAAAAGCAGCTTCTATTAAATAATATTTTTGGCATGCATGTATGATGTGATTGATTTTAAACTTAAACTTAAAAAATAATAATAATAAAATATGATGTAACGTGTATAATTTATTTGCTCAAATAATATATTAAAATGCTTAGTTTAATCTTAAAAAGTGTATGTGTGTTTCATTATAAGATAAAATGATGCATTTATTTTAAAATAATAAAGTGAAACATTTAAATTATTTTTCTTAAAATATTTATATATATTTCTGATATGTGTGGGTAAGTATAAACATTTATTTTTTTAATAAGAGTAAGAGGGAAAAAATCCAATCATAAATAATAGTATTTTAGAAAGATTCACCAAGTTAAATCTATAAATGTTTGGTATTCAGTATAATGTTGTTATTATCAGTTTTAAAGGAGCAAAGTATTATTTAAAATGGTTTGGGAAAAATTATTTTAGTTTTAGAAAATAGTAGCAGTTTAGAACAGGTGGGCATTTAAGATATACCTTTGTTTTGTTTTTGGAACGACTGAGCTAGCGGATGATTCAGGCACCGGATTATGCTGATCAGAAGGACATACTAATTCTAAATGTAATTAGCTGGTGCCTAAGGGATTTTCTTTCTTCTTTAAAAAAAAAATAATAAAGTGTTTATTTGATCGGTATATATTTGGTAGATGAGTGTTGAATGTTATTAATAGTTCATTATTGATAACAGTTGACATTTTACCTGAAAACCAACCATTTTTCTGAAAGGGAAATTTAGGAGGACAAAATATCATAAAATATTAGTTAATATTTTATTTGTGGATGCTTAGTGTTTGTTATTTCCTGTAAATTTAAGTAGTAGTTTTTTAAAGTGTAAGTTTTATATAGCGTTAAGAGAAGATAGGTAACAAGTGTTGTTAAATATTCCAAGAGTTTTGTAGGCAGTAAATAAATAATAGTTAGTAGTAGTCGTTTTCGTGAATGGTTGTTCAAGGTAAGTCATTTTGCAAATTAGCAGGTTGGGTCTTTTTAGGCAGTTGGTAGAATATATATATATATATATATATATATTGTGACGACCATGTAAAGTTGTCGACACACATATATATTTATTAATAAAATTAGAAAGTAATAAAGGTGAAATAAATTAGCTAATAAATTTTTTTTTAAAAATTTAAGGAAGGAAAAGGAAAAATTGAAATTCTAATGTCAAAATTTACTGTGGATTTGTAATAGTAAAGAGGGAAGGGGAGGGGGGTGCATAAATAAAAAAATGTGTTTCTTCTCTCTTTTAAAAAATATATTATAACAAATTAAAATAAAGGTAAAACGTAAATGTGAAAAAAAATGAATGAATTGTAAACTTTAAATAAAATAAATGTAATATGTGATATATAAAAAGAAACAATATGGCCATAGGTGTGAAAGTCTGTTGGACAAATTGAATTCCACGGACAAAGAAATGTTATCCAACGGAAGATCTTTGCCTGATCTGTTAAATTAATTGGGACTTACATTCCGGCCACTAATTAAATAAAGAAACATAATGATAAGAATTGGTTGGAAATCTAAGTCTTAATTAAAAAATTTTAAAAACAATGAACAAAAGAATGAGATTAAAAAAATTACCATTTTTGTCTGGCATTGCTAAGTAGAGACTTTAGAGAAGCAACAGCTAAAAGAAAATGGAAGAAGTGCGTGGCTAGTGGCGTTAAAGGGACGTGGGTTCGGATTCAAGCCGTCTCATCACTGACTCACAATGTAAGATCTTTGCCTGACCTGCTAGAGGGACCGCCGCTTCTGTAGCTGTCAATTGAAACTCAACCTAAAGAATCAACCAGCAAACTGGATGAAAATAACCCCACAAACTGAGGAAGTTAATCAAGAGCGCTCCGGAAGAAATACCCATGGGACAATTACAACGAAGCCTAGGTAAAAGCATGCATGCATTTTCATTTGTCTACTATTCATAATTAAATATAAAATTAATGATTTGATAAATAGAACTCTATCAACGAGGACTTTAAGAACTTTTATATCTGATCTATTTTCATATATTTATTATAGCCATGTATTTATAAGTGTGTGTTTATTATTATTATTATAATGTAATTTTTTTATATAAAGTGTGAATATTATTATTAAACATATTTGTCATTAAATTTTGTATCCTTGCTTTTGGTTCTCCCATCACCAAGCTACGACAGAGGGGGAAACTGTAATTAGTGATTAAAGGGGGCATACTGATTTGTTTAAGATATTCATGTGCTGCTTGTTCATGCAAGAAATCCCAATTCAAAAAAATAAATAGCAAGCGCTGGACATTCGCTAAGTTTCTTTGAAATAGTTTGCTCTGTTCAGCAGCCAAGAATTTTTCTTGGCTGGGAAAAATAACACCAAGATAATATGTACATATTGCCTTGGGGTTCAGTCAAGGGTATAGATATGAAGTTAAATTTGTATTTGTATTAGCACTCTGCTTGTATTGTAACGGCGTTGGTTAAAATAATGAATAAGATAATAAAGAATCTTAGTTGAAAACAATAAATGGATAAATAATCAAAGTCAGAAAAAGAATTAAAGTATAATAAATTAATTATAATGTAGAATAAAATAATCGAAATAAATATAGTTGAAAGTACAAATAATTACCCAACCCCGTACGAATAACCATTTCCGTTATAATTGGGGGCCAGAGTCCGGAATCTATTGTCATGTTTATAAGTTCAGTACATTTGAATTCGAGTATAACAAAATTAATAGTTTATGCAATAATTAATAAACAAATCAAAAAATAGTGTGGTGGTAGATAAAAGCAAAAAAAAAAGTAATAGAGTGTAAAAGAAGAGAAAGAGAACGTAATATAACGTGGGAAGTTAGGTTGTAAATTGGAGTCAGTTGTGGAGGGGTTTTGAAGGCAGGCGTGGGTGAGTGATGATTAGTGAGTGAGATGGGGAGAGCCAAACAAACGTACCTAGTGTCCATGAAATATAAAGTTAGTAAGTAATATAATCCTATAAGGATAAGGTTAGATAGTAAAGCTGTAGAATAAAATATAAGTAATTAATTAGGTGTGTGTGTTAAATAAATTTGATGCACACCAGATCAAAAATAACAATGGACACTCTAAGTGGGCAAAATGGGAAAACCCTCCGAAGAACTACTGGAACCGTCCGGAGAAATAGCTAGTGACGGAGATATAGAAATTAGAAAGGGAATGGAGACAGTGGTTAATGATAAAAATAAAATAGAAAGCTATAATATATTGGATATGTTCACAAAATTAATGGAAGGCCAGCTAAGGTTGTTTATGGAAATGAGGGAAATAGGTGAAGAGAAATAGTAGGAGGAGATAGAAGAGTTGGGCGAACGACACAGTAAGGATTTTAGCCAAAAAATTGAAGAAGTGAAGGAAAAATGAGAACAAACCTCAGACCAAATGAAGGTTGCAAATGAAAGGCTGGATCACCAGGAGGAACTACTGGAGAAAATAGGAGCAAGGGAGGAAATTGAAGGAATTAAAAAATGAAAACAGAAAGGTTATAAAAAGCATACAACTAGAGGTAACTCAGTTAGCGAACACAGTTGAGAGGATAGAAGTGAGAGTAGAAAGGGGTGAGAATAAAATAGAAAATATAACAGAGATAATAAGAGGTGACAGTAAAGAGCAAGAAAGCACGAGAAAGTGCTTGTGAATAAATAGCGAAAGTAACAATGCAGAGCAAATGCTTATAGGCCCAGAAGGAAAGACTGTCGGACAGGTTACTGAGTCACTAAATGTGTTTGACAGCATTAGGCCTAATTACAAAGGTGGAGGATCGAGGATTTAAACCCCAGCCCAACGGTCCCACACATAGGAAAGATACAGTGCTATCCTCACTGCGATTATTGGGAAGGAAACCAGACGTTTCCTGATAGAGCAGAAAGCGCTTAGAATTGTCTGAACAGATCGGAAGGGGTTCAAATATAAATGATCCATATGAGCAGGTCGACTCTGAGAGGACATCGGTATCTTGCTCCAGTTCCAAGCGAGGAAGTGGACCTCTATATGGTAAAAAGCACTAAGAAACCTCCAGACAAAAACTAAGCCGAGAAAGGAAACTAAACGGGCCGGGTAGGTCGGTTCGATAAAACGGATAACGTAATGGGATCATGAAAAATAAAATTGTTTTGTTTTGTAAACATATGACAGGTGGGACCAATCGTCTCATGACAAATAATTAAAGTCACTATGATAAACAAAAAAAAAAGAGTAGTGTTCACGGAGGGAAATTAATGATATACTTTTTTTTTTTGTGTGTATAAATCAGACTTTAACGGGCTATAATAAAATAAAAAAATAATAATGATATTAGCTGAAGTAAAATCAATGATAAACTTAACACGTATTTATGTGCAGTCAAGCACAGCAAGACCAATGTAAATAAAAGTAATAACAAAAAAATAAATCTATAAATGAATTTATTAGTATAGCAATCTGTCAGTTATAAATGCAGATATAATTGACAAATAAATGAAAGAAAAATAAAATAAGAATTGTTTAGGCTCATTAAAGAGCCATTTAATAATTAATAAATAAATAAATAAATATGGTGATAAATACTTAAATGATAGATATCACTGATAGAGGTATGAGGTTGCAGATTGAAGGCATATATGTGTGTGTGTGTATGCATTATGTTTGGGTTGTATTTTGAGCTTGATTCAGCTGAGTCTTAGCACTTTAGATTCTCATGGCTCTCGATTGTTAAACTTTAAGTGAGAGTGCCAGTAAGAGTCCTGGACTCATTATATAATGAAAATTAGTGTCCCAATATAATAAGAATTAGTGTCTCAAAATAAATAAATGAAGAAATAAGAATTAGTGCCTTGAATAAAATAAATAAATAAATCAAGAATAAGAATTTTTACGCAAGATGAACAGGCAGTAGAAATATCCTGCTGTTCTTGCGCTTCAAACCCCTGTTATGTTTTTTGTTTTGATAGAGAGTTAAGTTATGCCAGGGTCTCCCATGTATAGAGATTAAATTGGTTGATCCTTCAAAATCGATTGGAAAATGAATTATGTATACTTTACCTAAAGCTGTTTCTCTGCAGTTATCCTCATCATCATTATCACTTGTCATGACAGAGGGGTAGGTAGACATGACAAAGCGGAAGTAAGAGTTGAAAGCAAAGAATTAAAATAGGCTCTCGTCTCAGACTAGATTCGACCCGATTTTAATTCTCAAAAACGGGCGGAGTGTAATGTGACGACCACGTAAAGTCATCGACACACATATATATTTATTAATAAAATTAGAAAGTAATAAAGGTGAAATAAATTAGCTAATAAATTTTTTTTAAAAATTTAAGGAAGGAAAAGGAAAAATTAAAATTCTAATGTCAAAATTTACTGTGGATTTGTAATAGTAAGAGAAGGGGAGGGGGGTGCATAAATAAAAAAATGCATTTCTTCTCTCTTTTAAAAAATATATTATAACAAATTAAAATAAATGTAAAACGTAAATGTGAAAAAAATGAATGAATTGTAAACTTTAAATAAAATAAATGTAATATGTGATATATAAAAAGAAACAATATGGCTGTAGGTGTGAAAGTCTGTTGGACAAATTAAATTCCACGGACAAAGAAATGTTATCAATGGAAGATCTTTGCCTGATCTGTTAAATTAATTGGGA